>OX376195.1:14693248-17093248 GCA_947363905.1 Lithophane semibrunnea
ACTCTATGTTTTTAATAAGTCATTCATCAAACATATTTATCAACAAAACATCACGCTTTTATTTCCCGAAGGGTGGACAGAGATGTACAGTCACGGACTTTAATTGATGAGCCACCTTCAAACTTTCCAATTTTGCGGTTTCATACATTCACGAGATTACACGATTAAACACGAACTCATATCGTAAGTTTATCCAATCTATTTGATACTGACCTCCTTTGAATCATAGCTCATTAACTCAATAATTCTGAAATCTTAACTGAAGACAGTGACAGTTGAAATATCGATGTCAGAGAATTTCTCCGCACGCTAACGTTACTATGCAGCAGTAACCTAGCAACAATTGTTTATCGTTGCTAGGTTACTGTTGCTAGACCTGCAATTGGTTGACTTTGATTAGTCACTGCTGTCAAGTTTGTAGTTCTGCTCTCAGGTTAGCCAACCGGTAAAGATATGAAATATAATTTTCTTCTTCTAATACGAAGACATATGACTTTGCGTGTCGGGAACCGAATAAACCCGATTTGCATTACACAGCTAAAATGCGAACAGTACCAGGTGGCTCATCAATTAAAGTCCGTGACTGTACCTATAGTACACCCTCATTTCGCCAGTTATGTTTTAAGTTCCATGTATATATTACGTCTGGATTATCTGTTTGAAGAGAAAGAAAGATTAAGAAAGAGAAAGAAAGAGAGAAGGAAATAAATCTGCTGTATACGTGATTTTACTGTATGTTTTTTAATAAGTCATTCATCAAACATATTTATCCACAAAACATCACGCGTTTATTCCCCGAAGGGTGTGACAGAGATGTACCTATAGTACACCCACATTTCGCCAGTTATGTTTTAAGTTCCATGTATTATATTACATGTCTGGATTACCTGTTTGAAGAGAAAGAAAGAGAAAGAGAAAGAGAAAGAGAAAGAGAAAGAGAAAGAGAAAGAGAAAGAGAAAGAGAAAGAGAAAGAGAAAGAGAAAGAGAAAGAGAAAGAGAAAGAGAAAGAAAGAAATACATAAATCATTTATTTGCTGTTAATGTGAGAAAGAGAAATAAAGAGAAAAAAGAGAAACAAAAAAGAAAGAAAGAAGGAAATAAATCTGCTGTATACGTGATTTTACTCTGTTTTTAATAAGTCATTCATCAAACATATTTATCAACAAAACATCACGCGTTTATTCCCCGAAGTGTGAGACAGAGATGTACCTATAGTACACCCACATTTCGCCAGTTATGTTTTAAGTTCCATGTATTATATTACATGTCTGGATTACCTGTTTGACCGGCCATAAATCCAGACTCCGGGCTACCACTGAGAAATTTCAGATGGAAAAACCCAATTGAAGAAAGAGAAAGAAGGAGAAAGAAATAGAAAGAAAGAGAAGGAAAGAGAAAGAAAGAGAGAGAAAGAAAGAAAGAGAAAGAAAGAAAGAAGAAAATAAATCTGCTGTATACGTGATTTTACGCTATGTTTTTAATAAGTCATTCATCAAACATATTTATCAACAAAACATCACACGTTTATTCCTCGAAGGGTGAGACAGAGACGTACCTATAGTACACCCACATTTCGCCAGTTATGTTTTAAGTTCCATGTATTATATTACATGTCTGGATTACCTGTTTGACCGGCCATAAATCCAGACTCCGGGCTACCACTGAGAAATTACAGATGGAAAAACCCAATTGAAGAAAGAGAAAGGAAGAGAAAGAAAGAGAAAGAAAGAAAAAGAAAGAGAAAGAAAGAGAGAGAAAGAAAGATAAAGAAAGAGAATGAGAAAGAGATAGAGAAAGAGAAAGACAAAGAGCAAGATAAATAGAAAGAGAAAGGGAAAGAAAGAAAGAAATAAATCATTTATTTGCTGGTAATTTAAGAAAGAGAAAGAAAGTTATTTTTCACTTTTTTATTGTTTTTTGTGAAGTCTGGTGTTTTTTTTTTTTTGTAAAAAGTTTTCTTCCACATATATGCTAAA
Organism: Lithophane semibrunnea; assembly: GCA_947363905.1. NCBI lineage: Eukaryota > Metazoa > Arthropoda > Insecta > Lepidoptera > Noctuidae > Lithophane > Lithophane semibrunnea. The sequence goes on from OX376195.1 coordinate 14,695,226, forward strand.
AATAATGTCCTGTTCAAAACATAAAATATACGTATACGCACAAACATAAGTATCGATCTATACAAATATCAGCCTTGCATCTACCATTAATGAGGCACAAGAATCGTAGGCAAAAATGGCGACTTTCTTGCTGGCTTGCCATCCCACGGATTCTTTTTACTGTAAACTTATGGTGGTTCCGTCAATGGCACGCAGATGGTAATTTTTAAATGAAATAAATATATATTATTATCATATAATATATTATTATCATTTTATTTTTGTCGCGTTTTTTGATCAACATACGCCCTAATACAGAGCTGCAATTTGCAAAAAACGTATGAAAATTTGAATTTCACGGATAACCAGTGAAAAACTTTTTTTTTTTAATGGTCTTATTCACCATAATTCATATTTTTGATGCTTAGTTTCTAAAAGGAAAATGATCGAGGGTTAATTATTTAATAAAAAATCAACAATAATTATAATAACGTTAAATTAAAGAAATCAATTTTATTCATTTCTGAACAATACAATTTAGTTTGGGTAATTTCTATGGGATATTCTCTCAGTAGATTTCTTCCCATAATATTTGTATCTCAAATTCATGTATACCTCTATTACACTTTTAATTAATTAATATTATTACATCCTTTAAAATCTTTGATAATATTACTAAAATGTGCAATTTCTTTCGTCTGTCTTCTATTTTTCTCCGTCTCTTTATCTACTTGGACTGTTTTTGACATATGTCCTTTAATTTCTTTATCATTTTAAATGTGTGTACCTGAAATCAAATAAAATTAAGCTTTAATAGATATTGAAGATAAGAAGCGAGAGATATCTCCCAGCCAGTCTCAATTCAATCGATGAGATGTTATCAATTAGATTTTAAAAAAACGGAACTGGTCATACCGGTAAATCTGGCGTAGCGAAGGTGCTAGCAGCTAAACCTGGCGCAACAGAGGTGCTAGCAGCTAAATGTGGTTCAGCGGAGGTGCTAGTGACTAAATCTAGTGTAGCGGATGTGCTAGGGGCTAAATCTATGCCACTCCTTTTTGAAATCTCTCCAGGTTGATTTTGAGTGGTAGGCACACAAACAGCTTGGACCTGAAAACCATTCTTTACATCACTCTTTGTGTCCATTAAACAACTGTTGCCATTGAGGACATCACCATCATCTATCAGCCACTACACAATCATGTTGGAAAAATTTATAACATGCAATGTTACTTACCAATAAGGTTCGTGAAGGTAAAGCATCGTCACGTAATGTTACTTTATTCAGTGTCCAAAACATGATTCTTCAAAGTGAAGAGAACAAAATATGTGAATTGTTTTTGTTAACATCTTTAAATTTTCAACACCGATTGTTACCAGCCAAATTTTATTTTTTCGTTCATCAGGCAGCCTTGAAAATAAAACAAAACCAATAAAGAATCATAAAATAGCATTATCGATAAATATAAAAATGTCTAAATGCACTACTCTATCCCTTCAATAACAAGAAAATCATTTCATGTTGAAAAACTGTTAAAAATAAAGGAGAAAGGGAAAATAAGAATGCTTTACTGTTAAAGCTCTTCAACAAATGCAGAATCTTGTGTTTATCATATAAATCTAAAGATATTTCAGCTGAAAATTATGTACGTACTGGTGCAAAGTTATGTTCGGGAGATTTCCGCTTCTTTTGATGCCACATCCGATTATATTGCAATTGACCCCAGATGCCCATCTTGTAACAGGTGTTCAGTTTGTTGGTCTGGACCACACTCTTTACCACACCTTTCTGATACACCCTGTATACATAAATAAATAAAGGCTCTTACATACTGGGGCGATTCGTCGCGCGACGCGAATTTAAACAAAACAATTTCTGAGAAAACTACACGGCGAACAATGCGATGGCGTCGCGTCGCGCGACGAATCGCCCCAGTATGTAAGAGCCTTAAGCCGCGAAAAATCTGATGGTTTCCTACATTTTGTCAATATATGTATGTACGTGAACACAAACGTAATGAAATAGCAGATTTCACGATTGTATAGCGATTGTAAGAACTTTCGCGATTGTAAGGTCCTAATTTCCTAATACTTCCTGAATCGTTCAGAAAGCGATCTCACGCAACAACGCGATTGAACTGACCTTAGTCAAGTTCATTGCCAGTGCGTGTAGACGCGGCGGACCATCCTGGCGGAGAGCTGCCAGACTACGTTTAACGTGTAAGGTTGAGGCCACTTGTGTCCAAAGGTACAGGGCCATCTGGCAGGCTGTCTTGAGAGTTATGGGTTCACTTTTGTAAGTACATGAACTGTAGCCGACGACTTTAAGGAGACATTGAAGAAACATGAACAAAGGCTAAAACTACGAATTTAGATATCTGCGACTGTCTGTCAAAATATAATTATAAGAAATGTGTTTGAAAGATTTACTGATAAACACGATTATGGTAGTAAGTAATTAAAGTTCTGTGGTTACTATGGTTTGCTCTGATCAAATTATAGTTAACAAACGGTGATTGCTTAGATTGCAAATTGCGCAGAATTTCAAATTATATGTTCTAAGCACGAAATTTTTAACACTTTGGCGGACAGTGAATGAGACACAATTGAAGTTTTAATTATGTGTAGCGCTACACGTGTTTAGTGATTTGTGGTCCAAGAGTGCCCAAATGTATAATTATTATCTTCCCTTCAAATGCAGTTTATACTCTACTAGCGACCCTCCCGTTTGTCGTACGGTTTTCACGACTTGACTAATTACATCTTTTCTTTATGATAAGTAGTTTGTTATGTTTATTATATCTTCCGGAATAAATCGTTTAAATCATGGTGAAAACCGCTTAATAACCTAATATTAGTTAGTACTACCTAGGTGTGACTGACGCTTTAAAAGATAATTCAAAGTCTCAAAAGGAACTACAGCGTCCAATCCAATAAACCTGTCATCTATGAGACACTACAAACCTCTTACGTAAGTCAACGCAACGGGACCCAATCATTGCCAAAGTTATTGTAGCGTCAATCATTTCGCGAAACGGCCTTAAAACTATCATGTGCCGAATTCAGAGCTAATGGGGCGACCTCCGAGCGGCTGACAAATTATTTGTTAATGCAATTCAATGTCGTCTAACGGGTAGGGCTGTCTGGGTTACTGGATTGGATGGACCAGTCTGGTTAGGTGTTCCTGGTAAGTGAAATCGAGGAATTACGAGACAGTTCAGACTCTCAGAGGTTTGAGAAGTCACTTCGTCATATGAGATTATATAGCTAGTTGTTAGTTAATGATGTAATACACAGGTAAAGTGACTTTTCGGTTCTCGAAAGAAATATTCGGCAAACGCTTTTCATTCATAGGTACTCGTTCCTTCTCTGTAACTTATTAATTTTTAACTGCACTTGTAAACTCACATCTTCATGCCTCTCATTTGGAAACTCTTCATTCATAAATTCTTTCACAAGTGACCTTAACATTCCAGAGTATGACTCACATGAGTCTTACTTTATACTCTCCAGCCAAACAACCGTAAATACCTACAGGGTTACATTTTAGTCGTTTAAATCCTCTTAAGGGGTCATGGTACTCATTATTATGAACAACTTTCACTATGCGACCAACCAAAACCAAACCGCGAAATTGTTGGTCCCTTAGTGAAAGTATGGCGAGAGTTGTTCATAATGATGAGTACAAAAAACCCCTACAGAGGATTTAAACGACTAAAATGTAACCCTGTATAATTAATTAGGTAAGTATTACGAAGCAAATTCTCTGGTAACTTACATTAACCGCAAGACTTAGGTAGGATTTAATAAGCTTTGAAATATTCAAGTCAAAGAAAGAAAGGGGCCAACCTGGCAACCCTGCCGGAGGTGGAGGCCGAAATTCGCGTAACACTGACTCAATGACTCATTGACTCTCAATCGTCATGCAGATTCAATATCAACAGACCCAGAGATTCAGACTGGTTATTCCCTTATCCGGACCACTACCGCGTTTGATATTTATGATGCCTATGACACTACCGCGTTTATTTCAGACGTACGTACTATTTTTTTCCTTGTTGTGTTTATGATACTCATCAGCAAATCAGCAACTTTATCTACGTATCAATAAGCTGTAAGCTAACTAAGGGCTGATTTTATCAAAGTCAGATGTCTTTTATCCGTGGAAAAAATTGTCGTCTGACAGTTTTTGTATGGAAAAAGTGTCAAAAATTCAAAATTTATTCGAAAAAATTAAACTTTATACTCGGTATAAAAAGATAGGTAGATATTACAGGTTGGTATCGTCGCTAAATTCAGATTCGATTCGTTAAATTCCTGACTAATCAAGTCAAATCATTTATTTTATACACACCTATGCTTTAAGGCTCATACAAACTGGCGCGATATCGCGGGCTCGACAGGTAGCGCAACCCTTGTCGCACCCGCGATATCGCGCCTGTTTGTACAAGGCTTTATAAGTAAGTATTTTTATTATTATTATTCATATAGGTGCTTACCTACTACACATCAAAATACATAGGTAGTCGACCATTTAAGAACGTTTCTCAATGCAAAACTACTGTAGATTAGGATTATAAATTGCGTCCATACTTACATAATTTCACTCCGCACATACCTAGGTACTTAACACTTGTTCGACACCAATAATTCGCGTATTTTATATCGTCTTCTAGACGTCCATATTTCACTGCAGGGATCCAGTAGAAAATCAGCGTTTAAAAGTAGTAATAAGTATTTGCCAGACACAATCTGACAGACACAGAACTCTCATTTGGTGCACCAAATGAGAGTTCTGTGGTGTGGCCAAGTTGCAAGAGGCACACGGCCGCACACCGAACTTCCACACGGCCGCACACCGAACTTCGGTTGTTCTTTATTTGAATTTCATATCTAGTGTCAAACGTCACGTTCTTTTTTTTATGTTGTGCTTCTGAGTATTGATCATATAGGTATAGTTATACACCATGTTCTAAGTGTTTCTTTTTCTGTTTTGCACAGATGGAACTGTTTTTTAAACTGTGCCTTTCTTGCTGCAATTTAGACATTCCCAGAATGATGGACGGTCTTCTTACACAAACAATATTACATTCTAGAGTACCATTTTATCAATTCCTTGAATTACCTACCCTTGAACTGTTCGAGATAACATTGTGTTCCAATTACATTACTGAAGGATTTTATGTATTGAAGTACTTATACGCAGAAATATATTGAAAATAATATATTGCTATCGGAGCTTTATTGAACATAATATAGGTAATTAAGTACTTATACTTGAACTAACAGTCCTAAGTAGGAATAATTTTAATTTTCCTGCATGTTTTACACTCATAAGTATATTCAATATAATTTTTCTAGTTTAAACATCATAATGATTCATATTTCCAGGAATATTTAACCGGGCATCCTATGTTACGTAGGTATATAAGTACCTAGGTATGTACATTAAAGGACAAACCTTTGTACCTACCTAAATTAAGCTAATTATTAGTTAGGTACGTGAATTACCAACGTTAGACTCGCGACAATCTAAGAAGTCCCTTTTGACAGCTATAAAAATGCTTTGTGTAGCGATGAAAAATAAAATTGGTTTCTCATAAACTGTTTCTCGAGACATATCTATTGAACATGCTTAATAAGTTTGTAATCGAAGACTTATCTACATTGCTTAAAACTGATTCTCAAGGCTTAACGTTTTATTTTATGTACGAGAACGAAACATCAAAACGGACTTCTTAGATTGTCGCGAGTCTAGTCAAGGAATCTATGAAAATCCTTAAGAGGTCCCCGAAACGATCAATTGCATTTGATCAATTGACACCAATTTGTATATTGCCAACAATGCAACAATCACGTAAAAATTGTCAATCAATTGCAATTGATCGTTTTAGGAACCCTTTGGTAACAACACTTACTGGTCAAAATCATAACCCTCCTTTTTGCAACGCTGTAGGTAAGTCTAAGTACTCAGAAAAAAAAAACATCCTAAAGTATTGCTTCATGCTACCACCCATTCTCATTTATCTAACACTTATTGATAGAAATCACTCTTACATTTACATAAGTTACGATGAAGGATCGTTTCCTCATTATATTATCAGATAAATAAAAGATACCTATCTTCGATTGCGTGTGAAGCTAAGATTCTATCATCTTATGAAACTCGAAAGCTCTAAGTGCGATTTCCAATGCTTTAAAGGCAATGCAGTGATGACCTATCACGATTGTACGTCAGTATATGCTTCCCTCCTATGTAAGTATATGGGGTTATTGAAAATGTACGTGTAAGGAAGTCGGCCTGTGCACTATTGGAACCTTTGCACCTGACACTGCTGACTTATTTTATTACCGGTTCGGTAATAGCTGTTCGTGCCCGGCGTTGCCCGGGTGTAATTCCGACTTTTCCGGTGGATTAACAAAAAACATTTTTCATACAAATACAAATATACGATATATAGTATTGCAGATACGAATAGAACAAAAAAGTGAATGATGTACTTAAAATAATCTAAACGTGAATTCATGCAAGCCTAGTACTTTTTGTCAGTTATAATTATTTGATATCCTATTAGTTAATACTATCGTGAATTCATGCAAGCCTAGTACTTTCTGTTAGGTTACAGCTCGGAAACTGCACAATTTCTTGTGAACAGAATACCGTCAAGCGCCGCACGTAATACCCCGATAAAAAAAAAAAATCATAAGTGTTAAATCCATATATCTTTTGATTCTGCAGGTCGATTTTGATGTAATAAAGACTAAATGTTACTCACAATAAAGCTTCTTATTGTTCAGTAATTCAATTTGGAATCCAATGAGTGGCTTTTACGTGATGCGCTCACAAACGAACAAACAGACAAAAATTTAAAAAAATATTTTTTTACTTTCAATTACTTATTTCTCGCGGCTTCCAGTACGTTTTTTGCAAAAATCTTTAATGTACAGACACGGACCGTTTACGATTTTATTATATGTATAGATAGATAGATAGATAATAGATAAGGAAAATTATGCAGGTGTCAATTTTTTATATTTTTTCTTTATTTGTTTATAGAGTCTTTTATTGTTTTAGATACGATACGATGGGACTTACATACTATTATGTAAGTCCCATCGTATCGTATACTAAACAATAATTAAGTATACTTTCACAAGATTCAATAATGTTCTGAAAGTAAGGTAAGATCATAAAACATCCCACGTTATCAATAATTATACCTAACTAACTTCTGTCCGCGACTTCGTCCGCGTGAAATTTCTTAAATAAATCCATACTAATATTATAAATTCGAAAGTAACTCTGGCTGTCTGTCTGTATGTTACCTTTTCACGCCTAAACCACTGAACGGATTTCGATAAAATTTCGGAGGACATAGGCTACTTTTTATCGACATACCACGCGGGCGAAGCCGCGGGCGGAAGCTAGTAAACTATAAAGGAAGTTGGAAGTTGAAAGCGTCGTTTCGACCGTTTTGGATGAAGATATATTATTGTTACTTATTTATACTGTGGCTACGAGTCGCTGTCCACCGCTATACGATGAGACGGCCTTCCTGAGTCCCGACACGTCACTCCACAATCAATATTAATATGTTTCTATACGTCCACCGCATTCTCACGCGAAGGGCACAGGAACAAACTATAGAACAAACGCCGCTAAGTGAGATCGAAACCCTGACAACTAACTGGATGTTAAGGTTATGTTGTAGACACACCTCGAACCTGACTTGACCTTCTTTTTTCGACGTAGTTCGATACTATTTTATTACCGAAATAGTTACGAGCTGGCAGAAGAAGGTTCCTATGAAGTGGAATTAGAATAGATACCTATTGGGATACCTACGTAGTACCCAGTAACTGGGTTGTGGAGGTCAGATACGCAGTCGCTCCATGTAAAATACTGGTATTCAGCTGCATTCAGGTTGGAAGCCGACCCCGACATAGTTGGGATAGCCTGTATGTAATGTTCCCACTTGTGTTTTTCATTATTTCTCTTACTCTCGAATACAGCCTCAAGTGTCACTCCTTACATGATGGTGCCAAATAAAATATAGCAATCAATCAAAAGCATCAATAAGCAAGCGATCGATGCATGTCTCTGCCAGCCCTTTGGAATACAAGCGCGACGTTCACGAAAGTAACGACATCTATCACAACAAATATGCAACTACTTAAACTTACTTTGCCTTGTCATTACTCAACCATGCAAACAGATGGCGCTGTTTACATTACAAAATAACGCGAACTGTGAAGCGTTGAACAAAGATTTAGAAATACAAACTTATTGTAATTCGAAGTAATTTTATTATGTATTACTTACAATTCAATTTCATAATCCATTATAAATATTGTCCTATATATAAAATGATTAAATGGTCATTACAATAATTAAAATCTTTTTTGTACAATGTACAAGCAGACAGCTAAAAAAAATAGGAATGCGAAGAACATGATAACTTTGTCGGTGAACTCTCGTCGGCCATATTTCTTTAGAAGTTTGCCAGATTCTGATATTGTGCTGGCTGTGTTCTGAAGCTCTGATTTGGTACCCTGAAAATCGGAATATCCAAATAAATACACAGTACACACGGCTACACATCAAGCTATACAATTCCAGTTTATGCTGATCTCGCATTGTATAGTATTCCCGTACAATGCAGGGTCAGCTTATACTGGAAATGTATAGCTTGCTGTGCAGCCGTGTGTACCATGATACCATCACATCACTATGCTCATTCATAGATTGTTTATAAATTAAAGTCACTTGTTTGTGACTGCGTTGTTTTCTAAACTACGCAACAGATTTTGATGCGGTTTTCACCATCATTTACAGAATTTATTCCAGAATATTAAAGCGTACAGCAGTCCCGGATCTTCAATTTTTTTTAGGCGGGGCAAAATCTGTTAAAATGCCGCCCCCGCCCACTTGTATTTATTTTTACCTATCTTTATAATTTATTTAAGCCTATTTATTTACAGATAAACAGGTTGTTAAGGTAAACACCGTTATCCTTGAAACCAGTGGTTGGTGTTATTTATAGAACGTAAAATCAATGGAAAATTACAACTTTTTTATTTTAATTACATTTTATCACAAGACTATTTTATACTATTACCCTTTCACCCTATGCTCTAAGGCAACGAACTTGCGTCTCAAAACGGGTGGAGGGCGTGGGACATGACCTGACCGGCTGCGAGCGCGACCGCGACCCCTCCCTCAGTCATTCAGCTATTTCGCTAGCGAGCACGGTGTCGGATGGAAACTTTTAAAAATCTTTTAATGAAAATAACTTTTTTTTGTTGTTACGCGGTCATTTATTTTTATATTTAAGTCAACTCCCCATGGTTTGAGTGACAACGGTGTTTACCCTTAGACCCTGTATAGACATGAATGTGTACCTCCTACAGTCAATACACGTTCAAATATATTTCCTACACTGTAGGATATATATTTTATAAACAACACAGGATAGGATTTAAAATAAAAATCAAAAATTGCATTTGTGAATTGAATTGAAATTACAATTTTACTCTTCGAGCTTTTTGTTCTGCAAATAAATCTATGGCTCTGTCATAATTTAGCTCTTGTTCAATTGGATTCTCTATCGCTATTGCAAAGACTCGATAAGCATTCCTGCCTCATAGAAGATCGCAAATAATTTATAATTAGTTTTGGTTTGCTAAAACTGCGCTCATTGCGGATGTAGTAGGAAGCGTAGAGTACACACGGCTACACATCGAGCTATACATTTCCAGTTTATGCTGGTCTCGTATTGTGTAGGATTTTCGTACAATGCGAGGTCAGCTTATACTGGAAATGTATAGCTTGATGTGTAGCCGTGTGTATACCTAAGCCCCTAGGTATCGGTCGAATTGCGAATGGCCACAGTAAAACAAGAGTGAAATTTCTATACTTGTACTACTATTTATTCTGTGGTCAAAGTTAAGTAAATGGTGATAGTTGTCCATTGGTCTGTAAAGTGTGAATTTTGCCGCCCTCTGAACTTGCCGCCCGGGGCATAGACCCCGGCTTGCCCCCCCCTAGATCCGGGGCTGGCGTACAGTACATTAATACTAAACTAACATTATATTATGAAGAAATCTCGATGGTTTTTGTCAAGTCGTAAAAAACGTGCGACGAGAGAACGACACGAACAGAAAACAGCAAAAAAAAATCACGTTTGTTGTATGGGAGCCCCCTTAAATATTTATTTTATTCTAATAGGGAATATGCATGTATTTTTTTAATATTTTTATTCGATAGTTTACATCGTCAAATAAAAGTAAAAAAAAAATCGATGGCAAAAAAGCAATTTACAGTAGTTAAAAAAATGTTTAAAAATATCCAACCGATCCGGGCTATTTAAACGCCCTCCATTTGGCGCGCTTGGTGTGGTGACGTCACAGTTCGTGAAAACAGACAAGCAACTGTCAAGTCAACGTCAAACACTCCTTTTTCTATGAGCGTTTGACATTGACTTGACACTTGTTGATTGACTTGACATTGACATTTTGATTGTTAGCCCGGATTGTTACGTCACATCCGCTCTTAGCCTTTTCAAGTATTTGAATTACCCACAGTTTTTTGGGACTTTTAAAAAAATAATTTCTCGCTCAAAAAGAAATTTTATTCAAAAATATTGATGGAGGCTTAATTCTGAAGTAACATAGTTTATAGAAAAAAATATTTGACCCATATTTGAATCACATGCATATTCCCTATTATAGCAGCAACAGAAATACATCATCTGTGAATTTCAACTGTCTAGCTATCACGTTTCATGAGATACAGCCTGTTGACAGACGGACAGAGAGACAGACGGACGGACAGCAAAGTCTTAGTAATAGGGTCCCGTTTTACCCTTTGGGTACGGAACCCTAAAAACCTATAGGTGTACAAAATTAACTTACATGCACAGTAGAACTGGATGACACCAAGCTGTCCAGTGTATCTTGACTCCTCTGTGCGGTGTCTGCTAGTTGTCTGCTTATGGATAGCAACTGTTCAGTCACACCTGTAAAGAAATGGGTTCAATGAAACATGTATTTATAAATTACACATAACAAATCTATATATACAAATAAATAAAATTGAAGTCTCTGTTTGTAATGTGAAAATAACATCTTTTTACGAAATGCATAGGAAAGTATTAAACGGTACATAATTATAACAAAAAAACAATTTTTCGCATTTTAATCTGTTTGTCAGTTTGTTCCGGATAATTTCCGAAACGGCTGGACCAATTTTTACGGGACTTTCAATGGTAGATAGCTGATAATAGACGGAGTAACTTAGCGTACTTTTATTTTAGACAAAAATTAGGCTCCACGCGGGCGAAGCCGCGAGCAGCAGCTAGTTTCGACTAGATCTAATTTAGCAGACCCTTAAGGGTTTGGTTGCTGCACTTAGTCCCTGAGGTGGCCCATTGTGCGTGAGCCATGGCAGCGGTCATTGGTTATTCCAACCAGCCTCCCACCCGGTCTGAATATGACAGTTAGATGTAATGAAAGCATATAAACATAGCTGTCCTACTTTACATCCACAAGCCTGAACAATTTGTCTTCTTTGTTCTATTTAGTTATGGCGTACTGCCAGTACACATGTTGCTTATTTAAAGATACTAATGTTTGTCAACTGTAAATAGTCTCACGCAGTAGTCACTAACATGGTATTGTGGCAATTGGTACTTGAATTCCTCAGTTACTTATTGATTTGACTTGGATTTAAGTACTTGAGCTAATTTATTCAAGAGAGCCACAAATAACATGACCTTTCCCAAATTAATGGCCATGGCTATTGTGTTTTAAATATCTACATGTTACAGTGACAAGACACTATAGGCCGACCGCTTAAGGCGAAAGCTTCAGGGTAGCCAGCGAAATTCAAATATGCTTACGTTTTTTGCAATTTGCAAGTCAGTATCAGGTTGTATGTTGAACTTAATATTATTCGCGTGCGTAAAAAATATAGACTTACAGAATTAGAAGCAGCAATTCAACTGTCTAAGTTCATGTAAGTGCATTGAATGACTATTTCATAAAATCATGACATTAGGCACTTATATGAACTTATTGCTGATTCTAATGATTATAATTCTGTAAATACTTATTTGTTTCGGCCGCGAATCATATTTAGATCAACATACAACCTGATACTAACCTGTAAATTGCAAAAAACATTAGAAAATTCGAATTTCACTACTTAGCGCATCCCCCTTAACTGAGTCCAAGTCCATTCCTGAGATAGCTGCGCGGTGCGGAAGGGTGTGGTGTCGTGATGCGGGAGCTCAGTGCTTCGTCAACTTGTGACAACTGTCATCCCTCTCGCACCGCGCAGCTACCTCAGGTACGGACTGCGTTAAGCAGTCGGCCTATAGTAAAAATATTTTATGCACTTAGGTAATTGTAGGAAATGTTTGATGCTTCTTCAAGAGGCTATACAAAGGAGTTACGGTTTAACAAACAAAACAGTATGAAAATAGATCAAAACACTACCTGAAGACATTTTGAGCAGTCCATCTCTCTCGACTTTAGTTTTTCTGTTTCTGATGCCAGAATCATCTCCTTCACCAGATTTTAACAATTCATCTCTTTGAGCCTTCTCTATGGCAAACATGCTTGTTATGTTGGCATCCTTGAATTCCTTTAAAAGACTGAAAATACAACAAGATCTACTATTATAAAGCTTTCAAGATTTTTCTTTATTAGCTTAACTGTCACTAACAAGACACTATAGAATTTTTATTGTTATCAACTTCTAAAGCACATAGAAAGATGAGCGATTAAAAAAAAAATTGTTACAGGGGATAAATTTATTTTATATCATCCATTCAATATAAATAATAATATACTGTATCTAACACTTAAGTAATAATATGTACAAGTTTATAAAAAAGGGGTGTGTCCCACAGCTGGGAGTCCCAGTAGAGAAAGACGTCTGTTAAAGGGCAGTTGACACTTTTCAAATATAAACAATAGTACTCAGCATCACAAAAATAAATAATGAGAGGACATAGTGTTCTGGTCTTACTTATGCAAAATGAATACTTTTTTTATAGCTCAGAATGAAGACCATTGGAATCTAAATAAATATGCACCTACATTAACATGGCACCTGGCTCAATTATGTTTGTACCTCCCCTCGCTTCCTCGCACGGCGAAGGCGGGGCGCCGCGCGGGTAGCGGGGGGAGTATTGAGTTCCGAGCCAGGTGCCGTAATAATGCGCACGGGTTGTACAACTTACCAAGCTAGCTGATGCCTCTGCGAGTCCACTTCGCTGGCATATTTCATGTCCCCGGTATCTTTTCCATAAAGTTCAAAATTTTCCATCTCATCCCTCAATACTGATATAGCAGCCCTCCCTTTTTCGTTGAGCTTGTTTAGACTTTCCATTGAATCTCGGCATGCTAATATTTCCTGTAAGTTAATTTTGACAACAATACAATATATCTCCCAATGATATTGGCACACATAAATTTTATTTTTGATAACTTGTCGTCTTCCTTCCACGTCAATTGTTTACAATGATGTAGGGAACTCTAGAAATGTACCAAAAAACGGAGCTTGTCTAAGAATCACGTCATTAGATATGCAATAGGATAGTTTTTTATATATTTTAAATACCAGTGAATTTGCAAGTATTTTGTTGCTTCCGCTATACAAGACAATTGGAACAGCACTTGGCTAAACATAGTTACATTAATAAATTGTTATCATTATATTTATCATTCATAATTACCTGAATTATGTTTTTCACAGTAAAATAATGCTTGGCCAGAACTTTCACATAATTCTGGAATATTGCGTCCGGGCTGTCTAATTTCTGGAGAAATAGCTTGCTGTACGCATTAGTACTCAATTCTCGCTCTGCTCTCATATTCATGGCGTTATTTGCAGCTTAGAGAAATTAATAAATAAAGCAATATAAATTTTTATTTTGAAAACTTTTGTGACTGAGCTGAGCTGTCAATCCTGTATTCCTGTCATGCATGACAGCATGGGGTGCGTTCCTTATTACGCTGTAATCGATTTGGGCGCGATAAAACCCGTACCGTATTAGTTTGTTCGCGATAACGATATCCCTTGAATCGTCATAGATGACGTCATGACATGCGCCATTTTGCGATAACGCCGACCATGCCCTACATTATTATCACTGTGAGCGCTGTCAATGTGGCTGTCAAATAGTGTCATAGTGACAGACGTGACAGTTGTATTGTTTTATTTTGAGTCGTACCAATAGTTCCAAAATTGTGAAGAAGAAGAAATTTGATGTATATATTGTAATAACCACGAAAACTCAAATGAATATAGCCGACGAGAATCACGGGCGACTGTTTTCTGTTATGCTAACATCAGAGGAATACGAGAGGGCTCAGAGAGGTAAGTGCTGAATTTTAGCCCACTTACAGTTCTGCCCACTGCTTAAACGATTATGATGGAAATGTTTTACAGCCCACAACTGCTTGGCTGTCTGTTTGCAAAAGCTATCTTACAGTTTTTAAAGTGCATACAACCACTCTTTAGCTATTGTCTTCTGATCAATCATAAATGTTTACTTAACTGGTTCTTGCTGTTTACAGATACTGAATATGTACAGCAATTGGTGAATGACTGATGCAAATATGCCTAGCTAAGAAACAGAGTCACAGCAATTGGTGAATGACTTTGATGCAAATATGCCTAGCCGAGAAACAGAGTCACTGCTGAATGAACCAAAAAACAATACGGTAAGTATTTTATATTATTATCTGGTTATGTGCAGATACTTATTAGCTGAATGTGCCTGTTGTTTTTGCATAACATCATGTTGACAACAGTTTATGTGGTTACGCATACTCCAATAATTAATCTATAACAAAAGCAAGATAAAAGTGTTCTATGGTTTTGTGTTATTAGTATGTTGACAGTTAATTCTTAAGAACTTGCTCTCAGATTTTATAAAAGTATTTTCTTTAGTATATTAAAATATCCTGTTTTATTCCAGGATATGATTATCTATGTGCCAAGTTTCATTCAAATCTATTAAGCTATTATTGAAGAATTCAGTAAAAAAAATCATCACAAACAATATTATTGCAGTGTTAGTAGGAACGGAAGTACCTTCTTAATATTTTTTTTTTTTCAGTAGATCAAGAGTTGAACCACCTCTATTCATTTGGAACGAGTCATGCATTTTGTTACTACTCACATTATACAGTGAGCATAGAAAAAATGCATCTTGAGATGGTGTATGACGTCATAGCAAGAACAATGTGCAACATACAATAATTATGTTACTGGTATCCAGTGCCAGTCAAAAATAAACAGCTTAAAAAAAACATTATAAAAAGATAGTGGATCACAATGCAACATCTGGAAACGATGGCCTGATACTCTGATGTAAGACTTTACTGTGCTTTTTTTGGCTGTTAACACGGAACTGATTCATTTTGCAGTTGTTGTGTAACAAGACTAACAACAACTATTAAATTGAAGTTTTTTATAGATCTTTACATGTAAGTATAGATATGATCAGCACCTGTTTTATTATTAGTAGCCCTACTTGTGATTTTTTATTCGTTTTTAAGATTTGATCAGTACCTGTTGACTTAGTAGTATACTGTGATTGTTGATCAGTAAGTACTTACCTGTTTTAATACGTACTAAGTATAGCTCTACTTGTGATTTTTTATTAGTTTTAAGATTTGAACAGTACCCGTTTGAATAGAAATACCTGGTAAAATCTGTGAATTTTATTAATGTTTAAATTGCACTGTATGTTTGTGCTTTTACGTAATATTTACTAAAATAGATAAGGAGTTAATAATATAAGTACATAAGAATTTTGTTACTGTTGTACTGTTTGATATTTTTCTTATATTAGCATAAATAATAATAAGGAGAAGATTGTGGCTTGGAGCGCGACCAGGGTACCTCAGGTTCAGTCTGATTATACTGTGATTCTAATTGATTGTTAATAAAAATGTTTTATTACTATTATTGTTGAACATTATTTATATACCCATCCCAATACATTGCGCAATGGTAACAAGTTCCCTTCTCAAATATTTTAAATACTTAAGTACATGAATAAGAAGTATTTAAAAAAAAGAAAATCTACTTGCCAAGAATGAATTTCACATTTACTTACCTATCAGTTGCATTAATGTACCTAAATATAAAACTTATTCAAATGATAAAGGATGTTCTAAGTAAAACTACAAAATAGATTATACATTACTTAATTAGATAATTTATTGAATATTAAGAAGTTTATTAAAATTACACTGTCCTATTGGACAATGTTTGTCGCTTGCGCATCCCTTCTTCTCTCCCGTTGATGCTGTCGTTAGTATGGCGACCAGAGTCGATAGAGTCAACCAACAAACAAATAGTAGAACTTCCATTTTCAAAAAATATACAATCAGTCCTTCTTGTTTGAGGTTATGTTTATGTTTTGAAGTTGAGCGAGGACTGTGAGCGCGTTCACGAGCGTTCCGAATTGATGACAGCCGTCAGCTGTCATAATTGTGATATCTAAAACGGAACGCAAGATATCGATGTGAGCGCTGTCAGCGATTATTTCCTAATTCGGAAAGCAGCCATCATCTGTCTGTGTGACGTTGACATATGTCAATGCGTTGACACCAATGACTTATGGTTGACACCACCGCGTGACGTTCCAAATGACATATGATATGACTCTTAAACACGAAATTAATGAAAGGCCTCATAATAATAATGGGATCCACTAGTACGAAGTCTGTGGAAGCGCCCGCAGCACACGAGTTTAGCGTTACGTATACAATTTTGAAGAAGTCTTAGGTAACAACTGAAGCCTGGGTGCCTAAGTGGCTCGTGGCAATACTTAGAACGGGTTATTCCGTTCATCCAGCCCAAAAAATCCACCCTAAGGTGAATACTCTATGTTCGAGAATCCACCTTAGGCCTATAAATTCCGTTTATCCAATTATGGGTGGATTTTCGGACATCTTTTCCGAGTATCCACCTTAGGGTGGGTTTTTTGGGGTGGATAAACGGAATAACTCCTTAGAGCGGCCATATACGGGCAGCTTGAAGCAGTCAAGTCAGGATCGTCTACTTCAAGTTGCGACTGCACAGTGTACTACCAGTCTTCTATGTACCTCGAGCAGTTGTGTCGACTCCGGACGGTCAGCAGCACGGTGAAATTTTATAGTGCGGTCAAGGTCAAGCAGTTGTTAATAATACACTGACTTCTCGAGCTGTCGACTGCTCACGCAGTTAGCCCCTCCGCCCGCGCACTTCATCCCACCTCCGCGTCGATTATAGATATTAATTGTGATTGATCTAGCAGGTGAAACAGACTCCCGCAGCTGCAGTTCTTTATCAATAGCAGATTCATATTAATGTTGCCTATGACTATGACTGTACGAGCGGGTCCGTGTATTTTGATTATTAGCCAACTGCTCAAGCAGCCCGCCCACCTTACATCTGTATAACTTATAGTGGCGGACCATAGGCACTGGCAGTCGGGCAGCAGTCAACCCCGATACCAGTACCTCCTGACTGGATAATACTTACCACATATTAAGTACCTAATATATTAAACTAGCTGATGCCCGCGGCTTCGCGCGCGTGGATGTCGGTTATTATATTTACCTTCCTCGAAAACCACTCTATTCATTGGTAAAAACAGCATGAAAATCGGTGCACTAGTTTTTGAGTTTATCGCGAAAAGGACGACAGACCGATGCGGCGGACCATTTTGTTATACAATATGTAAGGATAAGAATATGGTCATAACGGAAGGTCGATTATTTCCTAAACTCCAAACCATTGCAATTTCTGAGAAGCTTGAAACTTTTCGTTTTGCTTATTTTATGTTTCGTGGTCCTTTTTACTTATAAATAACTTATCGTTTATTTGTATCTAATCATTGGAGTCTTTATCATCATTGTCATCATACAGGTAAAAGATGTCCAATCCTGGAGCATAGGCCTCTCCCAAGCATCGCCAGCCCACAACGACCGTCTTAGTTCCTTCATCATGACTTAAATTTTATTTTAAAAAATACAAAAGTAGACCTTTTAAAATTAGTTTATTTGCAGGCAATAAATAACATTCATTGTTTAAATACAAAAACAAAACACTTTTATACAAAAAATATTAACAATCCTAAAATAAGCCACAAAATAATTTGATAATCTTGCTATAAATAGTCACACCACACCTAATACAAGCTGTTTGAATTGATTTTACTGACCAATAGTGATATCGTCCATAAAGTCGTCATATACATTGTCGTCTAGGTACAAAGTATGATAGCCCTGATAGCCTGTCAACTTTCTCCGACATGTAGGACATACAGGTTTTAGTAACAACGCCTTCTGCAGACAATTTCTGCAAAACACATGGCCGCACCTCGTCGAAACAACAGATTCTTTGCCCAAGTTATTAAAACATATAGGGCAACGGATTCGCAGAAGTTGTTTACATTTCGATTTTGCCTGTAAATAATATTAATTCGAATGTCAATAAATATAACCTGAAGTAGTTGTGGCATCCGAAGGTACGCATACCCCTACTTTATTAAAATTCTACAAGGATTATTGACGAGCCGACGCATTTTGTCCAACCGTGGATTGCGATAGGTCGAGTTGATATTATGAAGATTTTAAGACTATCTTACTTTGGTCTTTGGTTTCTTTGTTTTTTTCTCTTTAACTGTTTTCTCCTTTGCTTCAGGTATTCCAGGCGTCATTCCTTCGTACTGATATTGTGTTACCTTAAATGTAATATATATTTTCATTGATAATGTAAAATCATTTTACAAATAATTTGATTTGTCAGACATTATTTTGACATAACATCTGACAGTCTCTCATGAAATAAAAAAACTCTTGTCTATTTGTTCTACTGCGTTAAGGAGATCAGCAATACCTACATAATTGGTTCGCCCGTTTCGTTATTTTTAAAAGAAATGAAAAGAGAGATTCGATAAAGGGTACTGTGTATATTTTATGAGTACTTATTTACGGCGACCAGTGACATAGACTCCGTCTCCTAAGTGGAGCGACGATCTTCTCAGGCTGGCCGGTAGCAGCTAGATGAGTTGCCGAGAATGGAGATGAATGGCGAGACACCATAGCTATCTACCCAACTTTAATGTTTGAAAATAAAAGAACAACGCCCTTTTAATAAATGCATTGTATTTTTATAATATTGAGTAGTTACAACATCACTAATCAGGAGAAACCTTCGTGTACAAACGTAAACTTAGTTTTACACGTTTTTGAAGCATTTTTACAGTTGCTTCTCAATAATTTCACTAATTTCTTTGGTCCACAGCAATATAGGTTCAGATGGTCCCTGAAACAAAAATCAAAAGAATTGGTTAACACCCAGTCATTGATGCATTGTACCTAAGTAAGAAACTTTTGCGGAATAATATTGCAATATAGTATATAAGTAGTTTCATTTAAAAAAGGACCTAATATTGTACCTTGTGGCACTCTCAGGTTCTTTAGTTCTCATACAACTCATAAATTGAATCACCTGCATCTGTTAGTCAGTTTTACTCTAAATAATTAAGAAATACATGAAATGAACATCTCTATTATCTATAATTACGAATTTTATCAATAAACAGGCTACCATGAACGCAATCGAACGCTTTTGTGCGGTCTCGAAACTTTTTCTTTTCTGCAGAATATCAGTGAAACTTCAGCAGGCGTAGCATGGCGCTTTCTATCTCTACGAAGAATAGACATAGCTTTTTCTATACAAAGTGACAGTTCGTTTCTTCATTTTTAAATCCACCGTAGAAATCCTTCTACAATCTGTCATTTTATCTTTCATTTCTAATGATCTTTGTCTAGGTCTTTTTTAAGGTAGACTATTTCAGAATACAGTTTTCTATCCTTACTGTCAAAATCACACTGACAACCGATAAATCCTATGACAAAACAAAGAATTCCGAGTCGAATCATGTAAAAGAGTGAATTTTGTAAAAAAGTGCAGTTGACTCTTTCTACTTTGCTGCCATCGTACTGTCTACAGGAAACGTCATTTTTGTCTACTCTTCCGTCGACAAAACGGTGCTCATGCTACGCCTGCTGGTGTAATAATCTAAAACAATAATGAAAGACAGTCAACTTACTCAGGATATAAATGCACCCAATATCCAAAAACTCTATCCCAATGCGGCCTCCCACGTCGAACTCTACATCCAATCAGAGGATACTGTTTTGCTATATTATAATTATTGTCTTCATCTCCTCCTGACTTCACTGCATTAGTATTCCTGTTAAGATTTGGAGTCAGCAAAGTCACTCTCTCATCGTCTCTATCCCTACTCAAAACGTGACTGAGACCTTTTTCGTTAATCACAACCATGTGTGCTACGGGATTATGTACTTTATTGCTTTCATTATTAAGCTCATTTTGAGTGTTAGTGACGTAAAATTCTATGTGCAGTCTGTCTGGGCGGTTTGCGTTTCGTAATTGTAGTATAGTTTTGTTCGCTAGTTCTGCGAGCCATGTTAGCTCTTTTTCATGTCTTACTATCCAGAGAAGGTGGATTCTACCGGGCAGCCGATTGCGCGGGTTTCTGAAACGTAACAATATCGATCATTAGAATTGGATAAACTTTATCTAGAAGTGTCAGACATCCAAATGTATAGCGGAAAGATCTCTCTTAAACAGGGTGAAATTTAATTCATGGGCATCCTCTTAGGTGGTCATTGTACTCATCATTATGAACAACTTTCACTATGAGACCAACCCTGAAACAGCGAATAAAAAACAGCTGTTCCCAACATTTATGTTCGCATAGCTCGTCAAAATATAGGGAACAGCTCATGAATTCAATTTCACCCTGTATAACAGGTCATCATGGCACACTAAAAGTAAGTATCAGTTACAAAAGATTTTGACAAGTTTTATTAGCTTTGTGGGACGACTCAAGCGGTGACCAACTTACTCACAGGTACCTATTTTCCTATGAAAAAGTATTAAGAAAACACTTACAGCAACATGTCATGCAACACAGCTACAAACGGCGTAATCCCCACTCCTGCAGCAACACAGATCGCCACATCACTGCGACAGACGCCCTCCATGGGACTTGAGAACGGTCCGTCTACGAGTACACTGAAAATAAAGAAAGAAAATGCAATATAAAAGTAACGAAATTTTATAAAGTTAGAATAATGCTTGAGAGGAGAACTTTAAAACTTAACTGAAACATATCAATCGTACCTATAACTGAAAAAACTTTTTTCCAAAAAAAAAACAACCAACTTCAACGCAATTTCATAAAGTTAGAATAATGCATAATGAAAGGAGAACTTTAAAACTTAACTGAAACATATCAATCGTATACCGGAAAAAACTTTTTTACAAAAAAAAACAACCAACTTCAACTACCAAAATCACTACAAAGTGAGAAATAATTTCGGATCTCCAAGAAGTAGGTAGGTATTTTAGATTTTTGCCACCAACTTTTAAGGCCATCGTAGACCGGGACGGGATGGCAAAGGATTTTGCCGTCAGTCAGCGCACACTAGCCGCTTAGATACCGCGGCATTCCTGCGCCTTGCCACGGCGCGCGCGCCCCGCGGTATGTCACAACCAGCGCCGACGTCCTCGGCATGCCGTTGCCTACCGCAGTACGCCACGGCATCCCACCGCGGGAGCCCGTGGCGCATCTTTCAATGCCGTGGAATAAAAACCATATCGATACCACGGCATCATTTTAAAGCATAGCAATTTATGCCGTATTTCTATATTGATACGTTTGAATGTCCATTGGTAAAAAATTAAATCACTTGCCATGCCGTCCCGGTCTGCGTAGGCCTTTATTTTGATTTTTTTGTTATAGTATTTACCCCACACCAATTCGTATACAACTATTTGCTCATATTAAAGTAATCGAATCGCAACCCGTGAAATAGTTATTATTGAGTAGTTCCGGTGGCCATCTGTGGTCCATCGCACCAAGTAGTGCTCTCCGAGACCAAATGCACGAGTTACTATAAAAAATACTCATATCGCTATATAGGTGCGCCGTGCGCCTATAATATTTAAAGAGTTCCCTCGATTTCTCCAGGATCCCATCATCAGATCCTGACCTGATGACAATGGGACCACTTTGAAAGTACCCTTTCAATCAAAAGCACTCAACGCAGAACTGAGAACCTTTAACTTTTTTTTTAAGTCTGTTAAAAATGTTACGAGATTACCTTAATTCACTGGGCCTTCTTTCTAATAGCAACTTCTCTAAAGATTCAGTCCAATCTCCCTTTACTCTTATCCAAACGACGAAGCTTCTTTGGTATGATGTAGGAACCTGAAATGTGGAAACAAATAAGATTTAGGTACGGTATAGGAGATACACAGGGTTAGCAGAGATCATAATCTTCTGTCAGCCGTTTTACCCAAATGCTATGCCTTTTTTTTTTTGTGTTTGGGAAATTATCAAATGACTTGTCCCGCTCTGGGCGAAGCGAAAGGGCGTGTCAGACTTTTACTGACTAAACCGTGTTCCTTCAGTTGCCTGTTGCCAAGGTCCCGGTATCCCTTTCGGACTTTCCCGCAACCCTGGATAGGCTATGCAGGGAGACATACCTCATCTCCAGATGGTCTGGCAAAAGCATCAGGCGGTAGGTATACAAAAACTAAGACCTCTTAGACCTTTATGAAGAACACAAGGTGACGACATCGGCGACCAACAGGTGGCCCATGAAACGACGTCCAAAGAAAAATATTTAGAAGCCTCTCTTCAAGGGCTTCCCGATCAATCGTAGACCATAATTTAAGGATTTGTAATCCATCCATCATATATATTTATTATTTATATTTTATATCCTTATAAATGTGGCGCAGAAAGAGAAAAATAAAAAAATCTAAATTCAAGTGAGAATTTCGCAAATTTGAAACATCGGAGTACACGATAAAGAAAACACCCAGGCGCGGTCGCAGCCAAAGATTTTGGGGGGGGTCACCATTGGTGCCGAGGAATATTTTTAGGGAAATGGTATAATTGATAAGTACTCTAAAACTTATTTTTGTTTATGCCTATCGAGTTCACTATGGCTCAAGTACCTACAGTTTTTAGTTAGTAAAGCACTGAAATCATTCAGTCTCTCGACAGCTTGAATGATTTGGGGGGGGGGGGGGGGTCATCACCCCCCAGAACCCCCCTCGGACCGCGCCTGAAAACACCATATTCTTATAATAGATCTCTCATCAAATTATTTAAATTTGATGAGACGAGATCTTTTATAGAAGAAGTTATAAAACCATCTCAAGTAATTACAATTTAAAAAAGTATCTACAATTTTAAGATGTCACAAAAGCCATCAATAAGCTAATACGCTTAGCGTGATTGCTGTTGGGTCAACTACCTTATATGGAGTCTCCCATCCCACCCACGAGGTTATGGCAGAATATATTTTGAACTATAGTCAGAAGTTACGTAATCGAATGTCGTTTTTCTTGTTAGAACATAAATAATTCACGTCAGGTTAAGTGGAAGTTCATGAAACCGTCATATTTGAAAATAAATACATTCTCAATACTCTATTGTCTAAAGTAGTTTATGTAGTGAATGTTAAAGACTTGATAGGCGAATTGTTGGTTGTGATTGTAGATTTTTTAGGCGAATATGGGCAGAGTACCACCCACTTATTCTTTGAAATAATAACACCTCAGACGAACTTGAAATAAATCGTCAAGAGATCTGCCTTCTATTTGATAATAACTTGTAATGTGCGATATCACAAAATGAGGCTCTATGTCTAGAGATGCTGTCAAGTTAGTCTAATTAACACAAAATTGTATCAACCCAGTTCAAAGTCTGCGACAGGACATTGCTCCATTGGAGAGCCTATAAATGTATTGTAGCACTTGCTCAAGAAGACAATGCAGTACAGTAAAATAAGTACGGTACTGCCGATATGAGTTATTTTACAAATTATATATATTTACCTTGACGACAGTGAAGGGATGCCACTCAATGAGAGAGACGTCCAAACACTGCAGCAGCACATACTGCCCCATGCGGCACTGCAGCTCGTACGGGCAGCTCACTGTCAAGCTTATGGTGCGCCCCGCCATGTGATGCACCTTTAATGTTAGCGGTTTAACTGTTTTAATTTGGTGCAGTTTTATAAGTATGATGTATACAATATGAATGTACTTAGTATAACAATCGATACTCGAACGGCGTCAGTTATCACGATCTGTGGCTATTAATTTGGGTATCGAGTCTTATACGGACAACTCTAATGTCTACCTAGAATTAAATTCACTCGCGGCATTGACGCTCATTATATTATTATCCTTACTAATATTATAAATGCGAAAGTAACTCTGTCTGGCTGTCGGTCTGTCTGTCTGCCTGTCGCGCTTTCACGCAAAAACTACTGAACCGATTTAAATGAAATTTGGTACACCGATAGTCAAGCCTGAGAAAGGACATAGGCTATTTTTTATCGATATACCACGCGGGGTAAGCCGCGGGCGGAAGCTAGTCATTCATAAATGTATTCACGATTATAATTACATGGACATCACGAAAATTGAACACAACACGACGCAGTGCTATTTTATTAATTGAAATTACACTTCTGAGTAATCCCATTACCACCTCATACAATATTACAACATCCCATCGTCAATTATACAAGCCAAGGGGAAGTGGCTAACTCATTCATCCCAAACCGCTAATCCCATCAATGCGGAATTACCCATGGGACCATAACCTGTTAGCAGGCTGTTGAGCAAGAAATAATGGGGTTGGCAATATTCAATCTAGGGCAAGAGGAATTTTAATAAAAATATTAAAGTTTGAAAAGAGAGGAGCATATGACTATAATAAGGAAGTATTGAGTAGGTATGAATGCGAGATGCAGGTACCTAATAGAGATTTGAATTGGAAAAGAAATAGATAATGTGAAACATGATATGACTTGGAAGAAGGTCAACTCCGAGATAACGACTCTAGAGATATGAGATTATATGGAATAAAAAGATGGGCTGCATTGAGCGCAAATCAATTGGGATAAGAACAGAAGGATGGTCATAAAATTAATGCAAAAAAGCAAACTGCCTTACCTGCAAGCAAAAATGATTAAAAACGAAAAAGAAAGTTTAATTGGAGATCCTAGATAGACACTCTATTATAAAATAGAAGCAGCAGATATAAGCATAATAAAAGAGATAATGCAATTAAAACACGATACGAATCTAAAATATGCAATGAATTCTATCGAATCCAATAGACCGTTACCCAATAAGAGGATTATGCAAAGCTTGATCGGTTATTGGATTAAAACTGCCCTCGTAACTATTTTCGCGAAAATCTTCAAATAAATGTGAATATAAAACCGTATTAACTTCGTGTTTGATTTTTATCTACTTTAATTAACATTGTGTACGAGTATGGCCGTGATTGTACAAACAATACCTACCTAACTGTTTAAAATAGTTTCAAGCTATTTAAACAATCGTTGGAAAATATTGTCACACGTCCTAAAAATTAATGATATTGACTGTGTTGTTTATGAAATGAAATCTTGCAGTGAAAAAAATTTAACATTTGACCACTCACGATTATGCTCTAGAATGAGATATTACAAAAATATAATTGTAATATATTTACTGCTATACAGTATGTTAACTAACAAAGGGCGTTCCCGTTAACCTGCAATAGTATAGCGTGTATACATGCTAAAAAAATATTACCACAAAAAAAAAAAAAAAAATTTGAAATTTTCACAAAAAGATTAAATTTAAACGTAAAAGAAACACTCTGTACACGCACACTTATATTTCAACGTCGAAAAACAAGTGTGACAAGTGGGTGAGTACAGAGAGTTTATTTTCCGTAACAATTTAATATTTTTTGTGAATATTTTATTATACAAAAATTTTTTTTTTTTTTTAACGGTAACATTTTTTTAGCATTTATAGACGCTATACTATTGCAGGTTAACGGGAACGCCCTTTGTTAGTGTACATACTGTATATCCTACGTATACAATATAATAATTATAGCAAAATGCTAGCATTGTTTAAATGACTGAACAAACTTACTTCCAATATCTTAACTCTCGCTCTATTCCTAGTACAGATCCGCCACAAAAGATCCAAGACGTAGCAAGTCAATGGCAAGGACATCCACAGCCATGTCTGAAAATAAAACACCGCATTAAATACCTTGAAATTAGTTGCTCGTCAAGAGACAAAAAATCCAGAAGACGGCAGGTAGATAATTGAACTTGTAATTTTCGTCTCATTCCCGCAAACGAAAAAGATAATGGTCTTTAAGTATGTAGAACTTGGAATTTAAAAAACCATTTCAGCTTGACAGAAATAATATAGAATCAATAAAACAATCAATAAAAAACACTAATAGAAATAATATAGAATCCTTAATTAACCTAGTAAAATAGAATCACATAAAATTAAATGAACGGAATCACTTGAAATCAAGCGTTTAATTGCATAAACATATCGATGCACAAATCATAACAATCATACGAAAAAGAGATAAGTACTTAAGTATGATTTAGATAAGTCTATTGTAATTTTCAACATCAATAAAAGACTAGTGGATAAAGTTACCCTACACCAAAGTTACGGATAATTATAAACAGGATATAATTCGTAGTTAACTGCAACAACAAATCAGCCTATAATATTCCCATTGCTGGGACACAGGCCTTCTCTCTTGGAAGAGAGCTCTAATCTACTACGCGGGCCCAGTGCGGCCAGTGCGGGTTGGTTGATGTCAAATGTCTTTTTTGGTTCTCGGCATGCCTTTTTCCCCACGATATGTACCTACTTCACCGTTCACCGAGAGCAACTTGCTTCTTACACAGCGATTACCAGTTCTACGTTTTAAAATGATCACAAATGCCAATTGCTACATTAAAGTATCTATAAATGATACTCCATTCGCCACCGTTTAGTGTGGGTAAATACCTTCCCACGAAAAGAAATGAATCGGCCTATTCAGTAGCGGTGACTAAACTATTGGTCATCACGCATTTAAATGAATATTGTTCATTATAATGTACAGACAGGTTGATGATGTCACATCAAAATTAGGTCACATGAGTCACATTTACAACTTTTACAACAAGATTCCTCAGAAAGCTGACGTGAATGTTTACGATCGAATGTTGTGTTTAACCATACAATGTGATTATGATGGATAACAGTTCAATTAATCGTAAAGAAAACTAGATCTCCTAGAACTGCCAAGAGGTTCATTGTGATAAGACGATAAGAAAGACACTGTCTTGCAATTGCAATAGGGAAAACGACGAACGTAATATATAAGAACGTAATAAATAAAGCTTCGGCTGTAGTTAATTCAGGACCCTTTTTATTTTTGAAAATGGCTAAAGCGCCAAAACGTGAAATCTCAGGTATGAATTTTAAAGTACTTAAAAAACTTTAAAATTAATTCTTGAGATTTCACGTTTCGGCGCTTTAGCCATTTTACCTTTCCACCGCCAATATAATTATGTATACAAACATAAGCTCCCGCCTTTTTCCCATAGGGAAGGCAGAAACTACAGAACGTCTGCTACGATCCATAAGTACTCCTGTTGCTTCGTTTTATTAAATGTGTGTAGATAATCCAACCCCAAAACCAATAAGGCCATTAGCGAAAACAACCGTATTTTGCGAACACATGTGACTAAACATAGAAACGCTTATTACTTCTACTGGGTTGCTACTAACCTGCGCCTACGACTGTTTAGTGAGCCTATTTTCGAAGTTGCTGAGTAGTTAATGAGTTCTTGCTTGAAAGTGAAGTTCTACACTGAGGTGTGGGTTCAATTTATTAAATAAACAGTCTGAATTTAGAAATAATCACGAAAAACTCTGAAAAATTACATTTGTGAGTGTGTTTGTTCTTTAAATGTATCCACAAATTAATACAAGATTGGATGATTCTGGACTTAACAATCTAATTAGAATTATCTCATACAAAAGCTTAAATCAAATCACAATACGGAAGGACAGTTATATACTATGTCTAATGAGGCTTAACCAAAACGTTTAGACCGTAAATCTATTATAAATCCACCTATTTGACCGGCCACAGCTGGTCAACGAAAATTAGCCGCGCCTGCGATATCAATTTGAGTCCCTACAATGAACAATATGTGCATTGTGCACAGTACTATTGTGTGCTATTAAGTCTCAAAATAAAGCTTCGGCTGTAAGTAATTCAGGAACTAGGTGAACACATGAGTTTCATTATAGATTAAAGCCATACACAGGTTCTCAGGCTTCATGAATTTTCAACAAATTAAGTTCAATGACACTAGTTCGTATCTCAATACTCAATACTCTATTTTTTATTGCATTCCATAGATGGTATAATAAGTAAAAGATCAATATGGACCCTGTCGGGCACAGCAAAATTAGGAGAGAGGAATAGGGCTAAGCAGAAATGTAATATTATTATAAATTATTAGATGTGTGTAATATGTAAGTAATATATTATTAGGTTAGTGTAAATAGGTATAGTATATTACTTATTTTAATTGTATGTATTGAATAATCTAGGTAATTATGGTAAGTATTATCTTTATGGCTATTTTACTATAAAACTACTCTCAGGAGGTGATGTATGAGATAGTAATAAAAATTATTCACGATCGTCTAGTAAATTAAAGGAACGTAAAATCAATAGAATAGAATAGAAGTAAAAGTACTCTTTATTACTCCATACGAGTTTCAGATATAACATAACATCACGCCTGTAATCCCTGAACAGGTAGGTACAGATATACTTAGATGTAAAAAAATTACATAGGATGACACAATGAGCGGTCTTATCACAACCTTTGGACCAATGATTCGTTACTCAGAGACAAAAGAGTCACTCTCTAACTGATGAATTTCAGTGGGGTTTGGCTATTGGTCGTTGTAGGCAAATGGTGTTGACATACTGTAATAATGTCTAAAACAAATAACGTCCGCGCGCGACTGCCAGTCACCGCGCGACTGTTAGTCACCGCCAGGTAGAGGTAGGTAGGAGGAGGTATAGGTATATGAGAAACAGGGGAGGGCACCATTTACAAAATTGGTAGTCTGAGTTAGCATGACCGTTGTCTTCCTCCCCGTCTCAATGCTCACATACCTCAAGCGGTGACTAGTAGTCGCGCACGGATATACTTATAGCAATAATTGTAATCAAGGTCCGCATTATAACGTATTAATGCCACCATTTTTCCAGTGTGAGTGAGAGATGGAGCTATACAAGGCCGATAGCACCATCCTTTTTTTGCTGTGGAATAATGATGGCATTCATTCTTCATAAACGGCCCTTGGTCCCTTGCGACTACGAGGACAAAACGCGCATACAAAAAGACAACAATAATATGATGAGTAACAATTTCTGTTTCTATCTAGAAGCACGTCTGAGTCTGACCAATCTAATCTAGTTGCTAGCTTGGAGGTTATTGTACTAAATATTTCTACTAAGAACCGCAGTAAGCTAAACAATGTTCAGAATAATTTTGTAAATATCAAAACAATTTTGAGGATTAGTGATTACGAAACCCAGGATGGGAATATTTATAGTTTTGCCTACGGCTCTTGCAGAAACTCCATTTGTTTTTATCGTTGGACCAAATCGTTGTTAGAGGCATATAGGTAGATTTTATATGATTGGCCAACCATTTAGGGAATGCGGGCGTATCGATTGTTATGTTAATTCGGAGAGAATTAATCAAATCATTGAATCCGAACACAGTATACGTCAGGTCACACCAAAGATATTGTTGTGGTAGGTTCGCTTTATGCGGATGATTTAATTAAAATTAGAGCATGATAATTTGTGAAACAAAAATGTCGTTTGGAATCATACCAAAGTACCTAAAATAAAAATGTAGGTACTTTATTAAATTACAGTATTGAATAAACTTTATTGATTATTTCATATTGAATATACAGTATAGTTCCTGTCTATAGTAGAATTTACACATACATACTTAGTTATCGTCGAACTATCCGAAACTTGATAGCACAAGGACCAACGACCACTCCACTACTCCAGAATACATTAGACGGAACCATCGGGCGGGACCATCAATTAGGGACATTAATATACTTATTAGATTGCCCTCGCAGACGCTTTGAGTTCACGTCTGAATGAGAGTTTACTTAAGGTGCATTGTAATAGGTGTCCTCCCACGAGAGTGGCGTATGAAAAGGGTTAACGTCACACACAGACGCTTTTGTAAAGGCCCTGTACGTTATAATTATACATTATTATACATATAAATTAATCAATATTGAGCAGTACATAGCTACTTGAAAATAGTTTCAGTAGTACAGTAGATGGATCGATCGGAATCAATGAATTAGGCTTGGGAATATTTTAAGCCTGTACTGAAACAATAACATTTTATTTTCTGACTCTATCATCGTTGAGGATTTCTGCACATTTTTGATATTGTAAAAATTTACGACTCACCTTTGATTTGATGGCGACGAATTTCGGAGTGTTTTCGTTTTGAATAAAATTTGGACTAGTT
The DNA here is from genome assembly GCA_947363905.1 of Lithophane semibrunnea. Lineage (NCBI taxonomy): Eukaryota > Metazoa > Arthropoda > Insecta > Lepidoptera > Noctuidae > Lithophane > Lithophane semibrunnea. The sequence goes on from OX376195.1 coordinate 14,725,739, forward strand.
TCTGTTTCTATGACTTCTTCCTTCAGGACACCACTGAAATAAAATTCTGTACTGAATTTAATCGAATTTCATGAGGCAAGGACGGCATTATTTTAGTATAGAAAATGTTTCACGTATGTAAAACAAAGTTTTGCTCGTTTTGAGCTCCTCAAACGGCAAAAACTTTCTTACAGTCACCACAAAAATATTACTTAAGGACACCACTGAAATAAAATTCTGTACTGAATTTAATCGAACTTCATGAGACAAGGACGGCATTATTTTAGTATAGGAAATGTTTCGCGTAGGTAAAACAAAGTTTTGGTCGTTTCGAGCTCCTCAAACGGCAAAAACTTTCTTACCTTCACTACAAAAATATTAGTTACTTAAACCTTTTCCTTGTAATAATGGATCAGTTCCATGTTCCATTCCAATACCATCAAACCTTGACACGTTTTTGCAATAAATAATCTGTAGGTTCGCAACTAAATATGGTCAAAGCTAGCTTTAAATACAGTTCGACATGATTCATTATTTTCATCTGACTCACGCGCATTCGTTAACTTGCCGCCATACCATTGTATTCGCTTTTGAAACTTTAAACCATCATTTGAATTCCAAGCTTTGACATGGTCTGCTGGGCCTTAGAGTTTTAATAAAACAAGCTGTTGCTATATTTTTATGAGTAGCAGAAAATACGAAGAATTTATAGATTGAAGCAGAGTAAGACCACAAGATAAACAGCAAAAGGATTTATTCTGGTTTAATCGTATTTTTGTTTGATTTTTTGCCAGAATTTTTCGTCAACTTTATGACCTCAATTAGGACTGATATTCACATCATATATTTAATTGTTCTATGTCAACTCTTTATGCACGTCACAGCTTGTATAAATCATATTTTAAAGCCTAAACTTTGTTGCAAGCGCTAACGAAAGACGTTTCTTGCATTCTTGCAGCTGTTGCGTTACTTCAGGATAGCCATAAAATGGTAGCTTTCTTTTATTTATTAAAACCGTTAGGTTGTAAAATACAAACTTAGCTGCAGCCGCAACAAACTGTATTGTAAGAAAAAGCGGAACTGTACAAAAAACTAAATCTAAACTGAATATATAGATGTACCTAGTCCGCAAAGGGTGTTATTGACAATCTATACATAATATAAATTAAAGTCGCTTTTCGTGTTTGTCTGTGTATGCCCGCGTTGTTCTTTTAAACCACGCAACAGATTTTGATGAAGTTTTCACCATAGTTTAGAGAATTTATTCCGGAAGGTTTATGTGTATAATACGTTACTATTAAAGTTACATATAACTAAGAAATTTCGATGTTTTGATAGGTCGTAAAAACTGTGCAAACCAGGAGCGCGTCGCTGATATGAAATAACATTCACTTCTAATTAATTATGTACTTACCTCAATGGATGTATAATAAGTAGCACGATGAAGAGTAGATACAGCTGGTGGGTATACCAGAAAGCGTTGTAAACCCTTCTACGGACGACCCTCATAGACGTAAGACCCATGCATACGGTAATAATAAGCATAGACACGCCAGTTAGACCTGCCATACTTAATATCAGGCATAGAGGATTCTGTAAAAATGAATAAATGATTAACGCTAAAGTATTTTTATTAACACTTACATAGGGCAGATGGGTAAAGTGTAAATGTTAATAAAAAACAAATTCGAGGGAAATAACTTCATAAACAGGAACAAAGTCTGTCTTACAAAATAGCCAAACAAAGAAGCCTTCAGACTTTGATCGTGTTTACGCATATTATTCTGGCATCTGATTAGGCACAAAACGTTTGGGGACAAGCCTGCTACTCTATTTCGAACTACAGTAAGAATCCAGAATCTACAGTGGCGACCAAACAGAAAAACGTCGAGTTAAGAAAACTTGACGAATCCAAAAGAAATGATTCAACGTTATTAGAACCTGCAACGAAATCTACACTAATATTATCAAGAGGAAAGATTTGTATTTTTGTGTCTATGTTTGTAATGAATAAACTCAAAAACTAATGCGCCGATTTCAAAAATTGTTTCACCATTAGAAAGCTACATTCACCCTGAGTAACATAGGCTAATGTATAAAGATTACACGCGCGCGACGCCGCTGGCGGCAGCTAGTTATTCATAAAAACATACATCTATGAAGGCTAAGATACAAATATTTAATGCAAAGGGATTCAATGACGTCAAGTCATTATTTTATCGTTAGTTTATCATCTTCCTAACCGAAAGGTAACCTAGGGTCACTATTATTATGTGCTACAGGATGTAGATGACGTAATAACTATGGTAGCTAATCAAAATGATAGCAATCTGGAATTGTTAGTTGAATACAAATGTAATTTATTTTTTATTAAACATCGTAGACTCAAGAATTAAAAAGATTCAAATTCAAAGATTTAACATTTGTTTTTTCTTGTTTCAGAATATTCCATTCCATCGTGAGACTGAGAAGACACAGCAATACAACTACCTACTAGTAGTTCAGTTGCAGGGCAAAGGTGGCTTCTGACTTGACCTGCGTAAAGTTGAAAAATTTGTGTGCCTATTATATGTTAGGCACATAATATCAGTCCCAAAAATCTAGAGCAGGAATCCCATCGATGTGTCTCAAATGTATTTTCCCATCTGCCTATAGTTTCATCTATAAGTAATCAAAATCATAATTATACACTTGGTGACAGCTTTAATGACAGCGGCGCAACGCGCGGGCCTAGGGCGCCGCCGCGCCGAGCGCAGCCTTTGCGCTTTGACGTCCGTTGCAAGGAGGAAGCTGCGCGTCGCTTCGCCGCGCGTCGTTGACAAGGGGTTGGCCTCCTTAAACTCCTTTTTACAGTAATTTTAGCGAAAAATGTAAAGCCCATGGAATTAGTAAGTGTTATTTATTTGGTCTGAGGTTTTATTATGTAGAATAAATAGTACGACTGGAATATTTTCAGGAACCGGAGAATCAGAAAGAGTTGGTGTTTTTGATGTTATTTGACATAACATCAGCACAGGAAATTCTATTTTATTCGTTCTTTGAGTTTTCTAACAGGTTTTCTTTTGTGTAAATAGTGTGTTTTTAGTTAATTTTTTTGCTTCCGTGTATATCGTGTGTAAATAGTTTATTTTTATACTATTTAATTATACATCCTACATCTTAATATATTATATACATATAATACGCGTCTATTTACTCACACAATTAAGTAACTGGCTGCAATTAGCTATGGCACCATTATACCATAACTATCCATCGCAAATTGCACGGATATTACCCATAGACAGTAGAATTTCAATTAATGGCATTATGCAGTGTAATTTATCTGCAATTCTATCAAGAATAATAGATTCATTTGTTTGACTACAATCTAATTCCTTGCCATGAAAGTTAAATGATTTATGTAAAACTAAATTCTCAATAGACATTACGTCAGACTCACTGCATTAAAGATTCCTACCTGATCTAAAGAATTTCTGTATTTTCATCATCACCTGGAGTAACCTTATTGTTAGGTATCGTGGCGACAGTAATAATTTAAGGAACGAATGCAAAAGTTAGCAAAGTTTATTCAATTATCGTTGCGTTTATCATGTTATTCTATTATTTTACGTTTGAATTTGAATTAAATGACTCGTCTCCTATGTCTAAAATCAATTTGAGTTCTAAAGGCTCTTACATACTGGCGCGATTCGCCACGCGATGCGAATTTTAACAAAACAATTTCTGAGAAAACTTCACGGCGAACAATGCGGTGGAGTCGCGTCGCGTGGCGAATCGCACCAGTATGTAAGAGCCTTCATTCTCTCTTCTTCCAAACTAAGTTATGTTTGTCCAAAAGATTTAATTGACCTACATCTTAAATCTGACTAAACGTTCTTTCTCATTCCTAACATCACCACACAGAAGCTTTTGCAGCCAAGCACCACATTCACTCCTAATATTATCTCCTCACGAGTCACGACATTTCCACATACTTCCTAGCTCCACATAACCATTAACAATTCTTACATGAATGCCATCTATATACCAGAACATTCCCCTCTAAACCACCTGAACAGTGATTATGTAAGTCTAAACCACCTGAACAGTGGTTACGTAAGTCTAAACGCAGATAGCCTAAAGTTATTCAAACTAACCTCATTTCTATACCTCGCGAAGTTAATCTCGGCATGTTGTTGGTCGTACCCTCTGGAGAAATTCCACAAGTTTACCAGGTGGGAAATGGAATGTGCAACTGGAAACAATAATGTACCTGTATTATACTGTTTGTTGGTAGGTAGGAAACGTATAGCAGGTGTTACGAAGCACTTGTAAATCCTGCTACGGAAATTGTTAAGGAAGTTTTGAAGTAAATAATGGGCAGTGTTTGCGGTATGGGTGTAAAGTATTTTTATTAGAATGAGTTATTTAGCTTAGGGGTAAGAATCTAAATTCCAATAAAGTATAACATTATTTCGTTTGTTGTTTTCGAACTAGTTGGTAAAGGCGGTCATCAAAGGACCTTCACAGAAACAGTGGTAAAAAAGTTCGATGAAATGTTAATTAAAGTGTCAAAATTCTTTCAGTTTTATATAAGTACAGGTAAACCTAAAACCCACGTTCTGGTTCACAAACAAAAGCTAGAAATCCTAACAGTGTTGTTGGCAGCCATTAGCCTTCGTCTCAACAACTTAATGGTGCTCTACATACGCAGAGGGCTTTAACGAGCTTTCCACCATTTCCAATTCGCTTTGTGAATATTTAAAAAATGGAACCCATTGAAAACCTCCTTTTTTCAGTTCCTGGGTAGAGACTGGCTGGAAATAGCTCCCAAAATATAAAAAAGAAGCCAAACTGTTTCCGTGAAGTTTGTATATCGAACGTACAATTTTTAAATAACACAGCTGCCTGGAACCGTTTAAAGATTTCTTAGTATACAATAACCGTTTTATAATTTTTAAATACTTGTCTACTTTTACTCAACATATTTTCAGACTACGCAAAAACTCCTCTTTGACTCAGCAACGCAAACTGTTTTTAATTACATTCCTTGTTACGTAAACACGCATAATTTAGTGTGAAAAAAAATCCCACTCAGTTATATTGACATTCTAAGCTTCTAGGAAAGCATTGGCATTATGTTACAACTATTTCATTGGAAAAAAAACGTGACTGTTTTTGCTTCCACCCCAGTAGACCTGTAACTAATCAAAGCTATAAATGTAATAAGTAGGTACTTTTGAAGCTTATCAAGCACACTTACCGGCAAAAACTAATAGTGTTATTGCAACAGTCATGTGAAAACTCTTCGCTTTTTCTAGCCAGAAAAAGAATAATCCTGGCCATAATCTTGATAAGACTCTGTACAGCAATTGATTCAACTTCTTGCACAGAGGAAGTAACACCAAGGCGCAACATAAATTTATAACAGTCGCCGTGCCACGGGAGATGCATAGTCCTAACTGAAATGAAAAAAATAAATAAAAATATCGTCGACGAGGTTGATTCAACCTTTTTTCAGCCCGTACGCTGAATGCTGGCAGGTGAGAAAAAACTGCGTTTTATGAAATAACATGTTCTTTTTTTTTCAAACACATGCATCAGTTTACAGAGTAGAGAGTAGGGTTGTCCCTTGAGCACATGATATTATTTTGTAAATATATGATATTTTATTAATTATCTTACCCCTAATATCCTTCTTAAATAATAAAACTGCTGTCCAATATTATAATAAATAAATGTATCGTAAAAAAGATACAGCACTAATGAGATCCATAATATCTGAAACAAAAAATATTACTTATAAAGACAAGTCTCAGAAGAAAAGCTTTGAAGATTGGCTATAGAATATCTATGAAGAATAGAAATTTGGTAAGTAATTCCTGTAATAATTTTAAATGATTTATGAGTCAAGCAATACGTGTCATTCTGCAATTCAGATTTTATTTTTAGCTTCTACGATTGACAATACAGTTACAATCCTACACTACTTCGGACCACATCATTTGTTGCAAACTTAACTATTTGTATAATATGGCAATTTTCAATTATGTTTTTTCTTGTACTTGTTATACACGTTTCAGCCATCGCAAAAGAGCATAAATACTACTTTGCATCAGCTCACGTCGGTTATGCGTCGGAAGTGTAAACGGACGTATAGCTAGCCACTTCAGACTCTATTCAGCGTCGGTGCGTAGACGGCTTTCTATACCCAGCCTTTGACAGCCGTGTTGTGCCTACCTCCATTGAACGAGTGAATGGAGCCGATGACAGCGTGAAGCGAGTGTGGGCCTGCATTAATTAACGATGTCGAACGTCCAAACTGAATGCCATTGAAATGTTGCATGTATTATGTTAAATGATAGGATTTATTCGATTCGGTGATTGATTCGATCTTGGGCTAATGGCTACACTATTCAATACATATCTAAATCGTTGATGAAACAAAGGCCAAAGAACCTTGAGGATTCTACAGAATCAAATTAAATAAGTATTGAGTTAATTTGTACTATTAGGTCTTTAAGATCGCTAGCAGGAGACATCGTGGATGGGCAAGCTTCAGAATCAGAATTCAATACAGTAGATCTTGACATGTACAAAATGTCGGCACATATTGGACACGCAAATGCAGGCAGTGTAGTAAAAGCTTAAGCTAACCGTGGAGTTTCTTGCCGGCTCTTCTCCATAGGAAACGACCAATTGGAACCATGCAAGTAGCTTCTGACGTTTCATAAGTGCCCATGTCATGTAGGTTTATGTGAAATAAAATATTTTGATTTGATTTGATTTCCACTTCGTAAAAAGAAGCTCATACAAACAAACTAAAGCTGACCATAAACTCGAAGTAGTTAACAAGTATAGCATATAGCCTAAATATTAGCATTAGCCAGTCGATAAGTAAAAAGGTAGGTACGTTGTGCTGAAATAAACCAATATGAATGTAAACTTGTATGGGCGTTTGAAGATGACATAAATGCATGCAATAAAATACAATTTTTTACTAGCCTTGCTAATATGGCGCATAATATAATCCGTTATTTACGGTCGAGTCTTAAAACATGCTAGGATATAACTCTGTTAAAAATAGCATCTGCTTTACTCTTATTTTAAGGTTTGGTAACCATTCCTCTTAGTTCTTTATCCATGTTAGGGGCTCAAGCAGAAGACACTGTTTATTCAACGTTAAGAAAATGCCAAATAATGTAATCATTTTCTAACATATGGCAGCCCTAACTCTCAATTTTCGGAATTTGAAATGATATATAGTTAATTGAAAATTTAAACCTTAGAATGTCCTCAATTAAATTGAATTAATTGAAACAAATTATACGATAATGTGCACCACATTCCCTTCACCATTGAACACAATATCCCCATATAGGGTACTCTATAGTATATAGGTACCTACATTACGCGTATGAAGGGTTTTTCCTCCTGAGTGCATTAATCCATCTTATGGGGGTAATGGGAATTGATGGCTATCAATCATCCCGTCCCTATAGATTTAAATATATGTATATTTATATATATGATATATAAATTTAGAGTACTCTCGTGAAGCAAAATGGCTCAGGAATTTCGAATATTTAGAATAAGTAATGTTTATTTTGATTTATTGGTAGCAGATGGTGCTCGTGCCAAAAGAGAGGACGTTCATTATTGATTTGATGAAGTACGAACGTTTAGATTTAATAGCAATAGCAGGAAATGTAATGAAATATAGGAAACTAGCTGATGCCTGCGGCTTCGCCCGCGTGGATATCGGTTATTATATACTAAAACCTTCCTCGAGAACCACTCTATGCATTGGTGAAAACAGCATGAAAATCGGAGCAATAGTTTTTGAGTTTATCGCGAACAGGACGACAGACAGACTCAGCGGAGGACATCAGCTAGTGCTGTATAACTGAAAGCTGTAACAAAAGTCAATGGGACTTTTAAGAATTAAACAATGTGCTGGCCATACTTCTCTCAAAGATATGGTTTCACAGACTCAGCAGCAGGCGTAGCGTGGCGCTTTCTATCTCTACGAAGAATAGACATAGCTTTTTCTATACAAAGTAACAGTTCGTTTCTTCATTTTTGACATCCACCGTAGAAATCTTTCTACAATCGGTCATTTTGTCTTTCATTTCTAACGATCTTTGCCTGAGCCTTTTTTTATGTAGACTATTTCGGAAGAAAGTTTTCTATCCTTACTGTCAAAATCACAGTGACAACCGATAAATCCTATCACAAAACAAAGAATTCTGAGTCGAATTATGTAAAAGAGTGAATTTCGTAAAAAGTGCAGTTGACTCTTTCTACTTTGCTGCCGTCTCGTACAGTCTACTGTCTACAGGAAACGTCATTTTTGTCTACTCTTCCGTCGACATAACGGTGCTCATGCTACGCCTGCAGGATAGATTATTCATAACAAAGATGATTTCAGAAATAACGACCAGAGTAAACATAAACATTCAGCTGATGAGTCGACTTCCTATTATAAGCAGGATGACGAGGAAAATTAATCCACGATACATTTTCTTTTATTTTCAGTCAGTGAAGAGTTCAGAACATAGCAACAATAATTATTCGAGAAATTCATTTAATACGGTTTACTGGTTTATAATAAGCATGAATCCGATTATTTCACAGACACCAGACGCAGAAAGTAAACAGTCTGTCGTAAAAACTCATTTATATTTGCATAAAGTGTTCCAAATGGGCTTTTAATAACACATATCTTTCAAAATATATTTTTTTATTCCGAGAATCTAGGAAAATATCTGAATGCCGATGGATCTTCTACCAAATGAAAGGTAATCATTATTTATTGATAATATCATAAATACTTTTATCTTTTTGGGACACTTTTGGCCGCGGCATCGTCCGCATGGAGGTCGGAAATTATCCCACGGGAACGTACTATCAGTATAAAAAAGTATCCTATGTAATATTCCGGATCATAGTCTACCAATGTGCCAAATTTCATCCAAATCCGTTCAGCCGTTTTAGCGTGAAAGCGTAACAAACAAACAAACACACTTTAATATTTATAATATTAGTTAGGGTCAGGATAGACAGACATGCCTTTTAGCAGTGAATACTAGCCCGCCACACATTTCGATACCAGTAAACTAAGGCCTGTCGCGTGGTCTTCTTGCGAGAAATGTTCGAATCGACATGGCGAGAATAGATCGATTTGATTTTTACGAGTGAAAAGTTGATTTTTACGAGGGAAAAGTACGAGTCGAAAGACAATAACGAATGCGAGATGCGCGGGAATTGCCTTTCAGAGTCGTTACAAGTAGAAATAAACAAAAAGATTCGATGAAACTACGTCTCATAATTTGAAAAGCGACGAAGATCTTGCAAAGTAATATACTACCAGCACCTAAATTATAAGCAAGGTATTAAGTTATTTAGATCATCAATCATCTTCCGTCTGTCACGAATCAAGGTCTAGGTCAATATAACAATGGTTATTCTCGTAAGAACCATACCCATGATATCGATACCTCCTCATAAATAGATACCATAATAAGTTATACATTAAGTACACCTACCAGGGCCGGATTTAAGGCGGGGCAACAGGGGCCATGGCCCCGGACCTCCACAAAATAGGGGCCTCCACAATATTATTTTTTTTTAAATGAAAAACAGTATTCGTTCACAAGGAACCTTTTTTAATTTTCTTTTCATGTCCTGGGTTTGGTGGGAGAGGAGCTCGTGGCTAAGTAATAACAGCCGCACGGGTTGATCCATCAGGTTAAGCTATGCTTGCCGGGGTTGGTCCGTGGATGGGTGACCATCTTTACATACCGAGACTCCTCCGTGGCTCGAAAAGCACGTTAAGCCGTTGGTCCCGGCTGTCATTTGAGGATCTTTGACAGTCGTTACGGGTCGTCAGAAGCTTGAAAGTCTGACAACCAGTCTTACCAAGGGGTATCGTATTACCCAGTTACTGGGTCGTGGAGGTCAGATAGGCAGTCGCTCCATGTAAAATACTGGTATTCAGCTGCATCCGGTTAGACTGGAAGCCGACCCCAACATAGTTGGGAAAAGGCTAGGCAGATGATGATGTCCCGGGTTGGTGGTCTTAAAAATGATACGTTGAATTACTTTGATACCGAAAGCCAAATTAAATCCTTTTTTATTCGTCTTTTCCATAAAATTTTAGGGGCCTCCACATCTTGGTTGACAACTACGCTATGCTGTGTCCAAGGAAATAAAAGTATTCCCCATTAGATACACCGGCAACCTAATTGCGTAACGCACTTCCAATTACAATCCGAGAGTTTTGAAGGATATTACTAATCCATTCCTTCATAGGTTTGAAAAATTAGTCTGCTCAACAACGTAACTATCGCAATGAACTTTGGTGAACTGTCAAAATGAAACCCATTGCGATCAATTGACATTTAATGTGTGTTACACAATTTATCCTGCAGCTCAAATTAATTCAACTTCACAAACGTGATGGGTCGATATCTAAACACGGTAAAACAAAAAAAAAACAGATTTTCTCAACTCATACTTCTAGATTGTTCTGTGCTTCAAGTACACCAAACTGCCAGAGGTCGTAACACAAAAAAAAACATAAACACATCAAACAACGCATTTTATCGTGTTTAGGTATCAATACCCATCAGATCACATCACATCACATAAACAGTGATAGCCTAGTGGTGTGACATAGGTCTCAAGTTCGAACCCAACCAAACCACGCACCTCTGACTTTCCGGATTCATGTGCGTATAGTATAACTATCACTTGCCTTAAAAACGGTTAAGGAAAATATCGTGAGGAAGCCGAATGCCTGAGAGATATTCCTCGACGGCATGTGAAGCCAAGTGAGAGGCCCTTTGGTGGCTTTAAAACTCTGACACCAGGTTAGTCGCTAACCACACGAAAAGAAGAAGAATACCCATCACGATTGCAGTTTTGCTAGCTAATTTAATTTGACTTTGCAGACCTATTCTTGAGGAAGGCGTTGACTAAGCGGATACTACGAAATGAGACTAAACAAATCAATCCGTGACAATGATAAGACATAAGTGTTCATCTTGGCCTGAAGACAGGAACAGAGGGCCTAGACAAAGTGACATTCTATCAGCGATAACGAAGATGGAAAAGGCAAAAATGGGTATAGGTCTGACAGAAGCTATCGAAAAGCTTATGTCAATCCTGATAAACGAAACCGTTACAAAACGATTATCACCGATTGTCACTTGTCTAGACCTCTTTGGTAGTTTATAATAATAAATCTTAATGCAATCGTGACTGCTTAAAGGGTTTGTAGAAGTGAAAGAGCTACAGGTACAAAGGGAAATGAGAATCGTGTCCTCAATTGAATCTGCGATGCGTTTCCTTCAGGTATTGCACGCCGACTAATATCCGGCTTCTTTGAGAACACCTTGTTATTCATATTTTATCTTGTAAGAAGGAAATTAAACTTTACTGAGATCAGTAGTACAACTCTATCGGTTGTAAAAAAACGAACTGATTTCCTTTTAGAAGAAATAAAACTTGTTTATAGTGGTAAACTTCAAAATGAAAACGAAAACCTTGAGAAGGTTTTTCCGAAAATTATCTTTCGAGCCCGATTCTTCTTTCATTGTGTCCCTAATGTCTCTATAGATATATAAACGAATAAATTGCCTGTCAATTTAGTCATTGAGTATTTTTTTGGCTATGTTTATTCAATACTAGCTATTTAAAGATGCAGATACTCTCGAATTGATTAATGGGGAAAACCACTTACATATATGATGCATAGCTACTTACTACTTAGATACTTATAACACGGAAGCATATACTAACACGTTCTAATTTCCAATCGCTTCAATTTTCAATGAGTTAAGGCACTAAGTGGCCAACTTAGGCCACTTAGGCATAAGGGCATCAAGGCAATCTTTGCCTTGAATAAGTCTGATAATACACGGCTGTTGTTAACATAATATAACATCACGCCTGTGTTTCCCGAAGAATGGTTAGGCAGAGGTGTAGGTAACTATAGTACTTACACCCACATTTTGGCAGTTACGCTTAAGTCCTATGTAATAGGAGGCGGGGGGCGAGCCTATTGTCATGAACCGCGCACAAATCCAGACTGCTACTAAGAATTTCCAAATGGAAAAGCCCAATAACACGTTTCCCGATCCGGAATCGAACCCAAGAACACATGCTCAGAGCAATAGTGCTTGATAACACTAAACCGAGCAGCTGTTGGTAACGTACGTAGGTAATTAGTAATCCATCCATACTAAAATATGTATAAATTTGAAAGTAACTGTCTGTCTGTCTTACTTTTTCACGCCTAAACCACTGAACGGATGTCGATAAAATTTGGCAAGGAGATAAATGGCATGCCGTGGAAGGACATAGGCTACTTTTTATCGACATACCACGCGGGCGAAGCCGCAGGCGGAAGCTATAGTTATTCACATTTATAAGTAGGTAGGTACTTTAAAATTGTATTACTTGTTACACTTTAGGGCTTTAGTTCAAGCACAATCAACAATCATATTTCCACGAACTATCAATCAATTTCTCTACAGAATGTTATCTAGACAACTAATTCAGGTAAAACAAACACTATTGTCTACCTAACTAATTATGAACAATTTGCTGAAGTATGTAGACGATGTCATCAATTTTGTCAACTAGATGACGAAGCATACGTATACACAGGTGTTTGTGGTGTTAAAAACGTTACCTAATTTTAACGAAAGGTCAATGTAACGTTATTTTTAGTAGAGCCTACTGATAATGCTGAAAAAGATCATAAATCCCGAGGCAATAATTTAAAACTTGAAAACTAATAGGTATGTTACTAAGCCTAGGCTACTTATTCTGTAGAAATCTCCCCCTGAAAGCTTAGAAGAAGTGAGTTAGAAGTGACCTGTCAATAGCGTCAATCCCTATAGTATTAAGTAGAATGACAGTTCACTTCAAACAGAGAATAGTCCTGCAGTTCTAAGGTGCCGTCATTATTACATTACTATCATTATGGGGAAAGATCAGGAAACCTTTCTTTTGTCGGATTTTTACCACTAATCCGATCATAGAAATATAAAAAATAGAATCCGACTAAAACACACTCGTTTATTGAGGAGGTTAGAGGTGATTTCTTGATTGAAGAGTACTTATTGTTCCCTAGTATAAACGTATTATAGCTTCTGTAATTAAATTAATTATCATCATCTGCCTAGCCTTTTCCCAAGTTGGGGTCGGCTTCCAGTCTAACCGGATGCAGCTGAATACCTGTATTTTACATGACGCGACTGCCTATCTGACCTCCACAACCCAGTAACTAAGTAATACGATATAATTAAACCCATACTAATATTATAAATTCGAAAGTAACTCTGTCTGTCTGTCGGTCTATCTGTCTGTCTGTATGTTACCTTTTCACGCCTAAACCACAGAACAGATTAGATGGCATCCCGGGGAAGGACATAGGCTAGTTTTTATCGACATACCACTTGGGCGGAGCCGCGGGCGGAAGCTAGTTAATTATAATGAGGATAAATGACGATCACTTCAAATTCAATTCAAAAGCCTACAGAGCAAGCTCATCTAGCTGGATTAATCGAAATCAGATTTAATTTAATAACATGTTCAATACATAAATGCAAATGCTGCAATGATCATAACTGCATGATTGATCGTACCCGGGTGGTTACAGCTGATAACTAGAGCGAATAAATCATTTTTATTGGATTTACCCTCACGCTTTATGGCTCTCATGCCACGTTACTTGCATTGTTTAAAGCTTAAATTAAATCATTTACAAAATGTTTCAGTAAACCGCCTGCCGTTAATTTTCGAAATAAATCCAACGATAGCTGGCTATTATGATGCTACGTACAAGCCGTGTGCCCAATGGAATTTCCCATCGGCCAAATTGAAGAATCCTTAGCCTAAATTTTAATATTATAAATGCGAAAGTGAATTTTTTTGTTGGTTTGTTTGTTACGCTTTCACGCAAAAACAGCTCAACAGATTTGAGTGAACTTTAGCACATGGGTAGACCAAGACCTGGATTAGGAAATAAGATACTTTTTATCCCGATATTCCAACGGGATCGAGACTTATGCGGGTGAAACCGAGGGGCGCAGCTAGTTTCCGTATAAAGTTTCATCGCGTATTTACCCCTTAAAGGATATGATGTTCAAAAATCTTTCCAGCGATGAACCTTCGTTATAAAAGGACCTCTAGTCCAAAATTTTATGTTTCTTGCTAGACCAAGTGGTTTAGGCAATACGTGCGTTCAGCGTTGTCTTTCAATGAATGGATTTTTATTAAATAGGGGATAACCTACCGGTTACTCCGATTTTTATCTAAAAGGGTGAGTCAGACCACAGACACAACCTCAGAGATCATTGGAGAAATAAATTCTGTGACAAAATTGGATAGCCGAAAGACAGGAATAAATGGAAGCAGATGAGGACTACGTTATTCAAGATACCTACTGAAAAAGTGAAAACGGGAATACCGATGTGTAATAGTGTCAAATTGCTTGTTATTTTGTGTTCAATTAGCAATAACCCTATTTAGCATGGTCATGGGACCATACCATATTATTACATCACATACAACTGTCCATTTAAATAATAAGTAGTACTGATACTGACATTTGGAGTCGGAACTGTATCCTTTTTTGGTGAGTCATCTAAGTATGTGTCCAGCGTCTGTAATCGAGTTAGTTGTAACGCGTGCGCATAGCGATAAACGATTTACACTCACGCGCATCTTAATTGGTATTAAGTACAATTTATTGTCCCTAGCTGACTAGTCAGTAACGGGCGTTTATTTCCTACGACGATACCACATCGGCTTTAAAAGGAATGTAGGAATCTACCGTGTCCTAAAAGCACTAATTTTCAAAAACTACTTTCTGCCTATCTAGTTATAATAAGACGGACAGACATACACAAGGCATAGTCAACATTACAATTATTGTATGTATAATTGTATATTGGCTAGCTTTACGGTCTCATTGGTTTCCTTCAGGTTGAAAAGATGCTGAGCAAATGATTCTTCTAATATTTTTATCATTCTTTATTCAAAACTACACAACAGCCGGTCGATATCTATTTTTACTCTAAGATATTTACAAAAGTATTCCCCAAATGATAGTAGGAAGATTTGCTTTAACCGAGCGCTTTTTACTTTTTTCTTTCAGCAACTTTACGGCCACGCGAAGCTAACAAACTGCAAGAGTTTGTACTTTACCGCCTGACCCAAATACTTTTATTTGTCCTGCACGCTTTTGTCGCGTATTCTTGAAATAATTAGCATAGCCGTAGTTTATGGAAACTTGTGTTGGTTAGGTTATCTAGGATAAGTACTTCTGGAAATAAATAGTTGTTAAGAAATTCTGATCAGCTTTACCTATCATTTATGGCGGCACCTAGGTATTTTATGAATAGTTTTTTTTTTTTAAATGGACAATTTTAATCGAAGCATGGAAGAAGAAGAGATGGTAAAAAGAAAGAAGAAGAAGGGAGAGAGGGAGTATTGAAGATAGGAGTAAGTTTTACCTACTGAATAACACTATTATTTACTATTAGGACGTTTCAGTTAACTCTAACTGTCTCTAGGTACTTAAAAGTTATTTTTTCAAGTCAAAAGTTACGAGAGATTCAACCTTCACTACATCTGGCACCATACGTTAAGTGTGGCAGATTCATTTCGTTTCTTTTTAATTGAACTCTTTACACTGCCTGCTTATAACCGTGCGTATATCGTAGGAGGACAAACAAATGAAGTAATCTGTAGTAAATATAAATAGTTATGCGTTATTGACCGTGAAGTTGATATCATCATAATTCTCGGAATTTTGCGAAATAACCCGCTCGCACCTTGTGCTCCCCGAGACAGACACGCGGAAAAAATGCAGGATGATAGTTTTTTTTTAACAAGTGTCTTGAGTAAAAGATTATGAATTATTTATTTATTTACTTGCACAATGTACACTCAATTATGATAATAATAGGTTCCTATGTAAAATAATGTCTTCGGTCGAATAAATTCAACATTGTTTAATTAAGCATTTTATGAGGATTTTTAACTCAAAATTAGTAAGAAAATTATTTTTGTAACTTACCAAATAAATACGCCTCTTCACATAATCAAAAATGTCGCTAAAAAGTGATGTTAACTTCATTTTGAACTAATACTTTCAAAGAAACTTTATTTACAAAAGCAAAACAATTTTTATTAAAAACTTCGAAGTTTCGAAATTTAAATTCGTGTCGAATAGAAAAATCATTTTCGCGCTCTTCTTCTTTTTTTTTTAATTCACTGTTTCTTTGGCTCTGACAAGGAATGCCATGATGCCATTGATCACGATGTTCGAGCCGTAGCGTGCAGCATGTGACTGCCGCCAACTGCCGCGATACGTGCGGCAAACCGGCCGGCCGACGTGGGAACGTGTCGCCAAAACCCGCGCTGAGATTTCATAGTTCAACGCATTTTAATCCTCGCGAGCGCTCGTTAGATAGGCGTAGGAGTTTACATGTAATTCTAATAAGATTTATATAACGATGTGGGTATTACTAAGCGTAGAGTTCATTCATTGCGCCGTTTGATTAAATTAACTTGATAACATTTAAATAAAAGTCTATCTATACTATGTATACCTATGTATCTACAAATCTATAGATAGGTAAATACCTTGACCATTCAAAAGTTTATTTGATGAGTTAAATTCATGTAAGCAGTTGGTAATCATACGTAAAGCTATGACTTTGCTCTTAGTCGGGCATGGCAGTTCCGAAAAAAATCTTGTGAGTTATTTCACTAGTGTTTTACTACGTTTTGGTATGTAATTTAACAAGTGGAGATATGCTTTTAAAGTAATCATCAGAATATAACAGTTAATCGACTTACTCGCTAGTGAGCTATGCTGCTGCTCTTAAGGGCCGGTAGGAAGCAAAATTGCCTGTCTTCAATTTGATTTTTCATGAAATTGATAAGACTTAGGTGTAAAATAAAAATAGTATGAGTAACTACATGATATTTCCAAACTTTTTGTGACTTTGGTACTTTGGCACCCATTTACATAGATGAACAGAAACACAAAATATTAAAATTTTCTCGATAAAAAAATATCACGAAGTTACCTCTAATTTTCACGTATTTTCGATTTGTACTTAAAATGCTAATGCCTATTACAATAAAAATTAGATGATTATATGTATTAAAACAAGGCAAAAAAAATTGTGTAGGCTTTTTTTTTTATTCCTTTTATTTTTGGTTTTATCACGAATCAAAGCTTGTAGGACTTACGACGTTCTTAGTTCGTGGAAGAAGCCATCTTCCGTCGCACATTACGGGAACTTCAAGCATATTTTTGTTTCACAAATCAGTCGGCGTCGCTCTGTTGAGACGAGAGGACTACGCTTAAGTTTTAGCTGTACTGAGATATTATTTATTTTCGTAAATAATATTTTCGTAATTTATCACATTCCACAAAAGAAACTGAGACATAGAAAACATGAAAAAAACACTAAAACCACTTCCAAAACGAATATTACAAGTGTTATTGATTGATAAATAAATAAATATCGAGTCTAAATAAACATATAAAATTCAATGTTGATATTTGAAAACTCAAGATGACATACATTTTATTTGACAGATTTTTGACTGGTATAGTAGCACGGAGTATAGAAAGAAGTAGGTAAAACTAGCGCCATTGCTCTGTATTGCGGTGAATTTTCTTGCGGAGAAAATTTACAACATAGCCAACGAGCCCATTCCACGTTCATTTGAAAGTTCGCACTGGAGATTAAATCTTATTGCGATGTACTCAGGATCCAAATTCGTTTACTCCCACTTTTTTTGACAAACTTCTTGTAAGGTGACCCTTAGACGAACAATTGGAGCGACTGACCGCCCCTAAATAAAACTTGTTTAGAATAATACCTTTATTCTTCGGTTATTGGTATAACGAACGAACTCGAACAGATTCCGTATGACTCCGGATTTTTAATTTGTCTGTCCGTGATGTCTTGTTTATATCTCTTTAGTTGACTTTTTTGTCGTAGTTGGGTTTTAGTTTTTACCTGACTACGGCGAAGCAAAAAGGAGGGTTATAATTTTGACCGGTTTCTATGTATTTATCTATGTCTGTTCCCACATATTATCTTCTAAAAGACTCATCACAATTTGACAAATGAGGTATCGTTGGAAGCTTCTTGATCGTCCGCTGGTCATAGGCTATATGAAGACACATTAAATTGAAAATGGCGCCCTCTAGGTGACATATCATGAACAACAAAAAATATTTTTGAATCATACCATGTTGGGTATCAAATGAAAGGTTTTAATTAGCACATTTCAAAAATATATATTATAACCCCAAAAAAAAACCGCGACAATCAAGACGTATATTGCCATATGTTTATGTTAACGCGTGGGATGATAACTGCCGCTTCACGCGCCGCCGCACCGTAAACAGAAAAAACGTCAGACGCGCCGCGTGTCGCCACACTGCACGCGACGCGCCACGCCCCACGTCTCCGTAAATGAGGCCTGAAGTTATAATGCAACTTGCCATGTTTTCAAAGCTACAATTTCAACAGTTACAAAGAGGGACCATACTAAACTTTCTACTAAGGGACTAGTTATAACAAGCGCCCGAGACGCGCATTTTGTACGCTGCGTTTCGGGCGCTCAATAAAATTGTATGAATTCCTATGTAACGAATTTTAACAACTTGCCACTCTCAACTTGCATCTCCGTTGTGCGATTTACAAATAAGACTGGGAGAAAATATGCCGCGGGCATTCCTGCTACGTGCGCCGCCGTGATGAAACGCCGCGTGTGACGCGGCTATGCCATTCGCGGGCTCCGCCGCAAAAACGCTCCATTTCAAACAAACGCGTGTAAAATCGCGTCTCCGTAAACGCACTCATACAACGCCATATGTTTGAATTCAGTGCGAGCCGCGCCGCCCAAAGCCACGCGCGACTCCTCGCGTCTCCGTAAATGAAGCCTAACAGTGCCCTTGACGCTTGGACGCGAGTTCCTTTTTCACTATTTTTCCTTGTCATTTTCTCCGCATTAGTAATAAACTTAAAAGAAACACGGTTCAAAAGTTACAACAAAATGTGGAAATCTTGTTGCGTTTGACGAGTCCAAAACGCGCCGGGCGCGCGCCCGAAACACAGCGCCGGTACTGAGCGCGTACCTCGGGCTTTTGTTATAATTAGTCCCTTTGGTACTTTGGCACCCATTTACATAGATGAATAGATGTCAATTCTTTTAGTGGTGAAGCCGACAATCCTACATTTATTTCTTTTGTACAGAACTCGGCCTCTTTTTCACATGTTTCAAATGTTTTCGAAGGGGATTGTTCGCGTTTGGCGCAGGAAAGGTTTTCATGACACATGCCATATTCGTTGCACAATACACTGCAAAATTCATTATACGAATATTATTTTTTACTTGGGTATCACTTTGCACGATCTCTTTGCTTGGGTATTACTTGGTAACACAGTTTTCCACAAAGACGTCATTAGGTACAAATTGTACAAGGTCCTAAATAAAATTTGGTAACATTTAAATTTGAACTTTTTCACGTCAACATTGAGTTTCTAGTTCCAAAACATGAACATGATCTATAGTTCTGAATTCAAGCTTAGCGTATCGTATAAGCAAAATAAACTACAGAAGATTGAAATTCGAATTCTATAAACGCCAGACGAAAAGTTTCTGCTGGCGGGATGGCATTGTGTTTTGTTTTCGTCGTGTTTAATGAGAGGGGTAGGTAAGGGTTGCGCGGGTGAAATATGATTTTTTGCTGTCAAACTACTCCCCCTTAACATCCAAAAAGCTTATTGAGGTGAATCGAACAAATTATTTCTATCAGTTCGATTGCAGCATTTGCACACAGATTGCATTGGTTGGCTGGTGAAATGTGGGTGTACTATGCCTGCGAATAAATTATTCTTATTCATATTGAATAAATACCTACTTAAAAAAGATTGTACATACAATGAATAAGAATTTCCGATATTTTAGTTCCAAGGCTTGTTACTACTTGAATAGTACGTACTTACTATTTAAGTTAACTGACTGATAACTTGACATTGCCATGCAGATTTATTTCGTGTAACAGGGTGAAACACCGTAGACAGAGAATGAACCAAACCGTGCGAGCGGTGCGAAGCCACAAAAAAAAAAAAAGAGAATGAACGCAACTCATTGTTGTCAACAACGTCAGACAACGTGATATTTTTAAATGTTGGCAGCATTGGACTACGCAATGTTTGATTTTGATTGATGTAATAAGCGGCGCGCTTTGCCAGGTGTTTTTTAGTTTATAAACAATAATGAGTCGGTAATTGTAAACTTTTAAGCAAGTTAAATGAAGTGAGAATCAAGGTACAGTTCAAGCCTATCTTATTTATTTCTAAATCATGGAACCCCCATCGCCATGGAAGCGGCCAAGCGAAGTTATGCAGCTGCACAAGCTGAAAAAGCGAAAAAAAGCGTTACAGGTATGTAAACGTTTAAAATTAATTTGCCTATTAAATTGTAGTACCACGTAAAAGGAAACAAACTAAATAATAATTTTCTTGAAATGTAACGCCAAACTCACCATGGCGTTAAAACAAAAACAAAACATAAACGAAGCTTTAATCTTGAAGAATCTTGGTTTGAAAATAATTAGAAAAGAAGAGGGGACTTTCATAACTAATAAAGTAATAACTTAATAGACCGATTACAAAAAAACAACTAGGCCACTGACCCAATAATTTATGCATTGGGTACTAACCTAAATAGCTTAGAAAAATATGCTGGACTTCCTCTCTTTTTGGTCAGTGGATCATCTTGGGGGCGATTTTTAACAGCCACTGTCTTTTGCCACTTTATATTCCTAAAAATGGCATACTCCTGCGATGGGTATAGCCTCTATATTTTACACACATACACAACCTGGTTGCCTCATTTTATACTTTATCCAAGAGGCTTAGAGGATACCAATACCCCTAAGTTAAATCTGTTGCCAGGTGACTGTCCATTCAAGCAGTTTATAATCTGTTAGTAAGTATTTAAAGTTTCTAACAAAATGCTTTGTCTCTAGGAACGCATGAAACAACCTTCCCAACCAATTGTAGAAGCAGCAAGCAGCCAGAAACATGTTGATTTAGATTTCTCAAGAATCCTAGAAGGAGAAAAAAGGAAAAATCCATTTTCAAAGTGAGTTTTATAAGTTGGAAACCTCATCTTCATCGCTATGCTTGCATTATCTGCTGTATGCTCCTTTATGCCTCCTTATTTCTGTTTTTAAACTAATTAATAAAACTTGAGGCTCAATAACAGATTAATTAAGAGGTCATTATGATTTTGTTCCTATGTGATGTTACATAAACTCTCTTTTAACTCATTGCCATTCCCCTTAATTTTGTTTGTAAACCAACTTGGTGAAGTTTTCTGCTCATCTTGTGTACCTAAACTTTAGAATCATATAAAAACCTTGTTGTGAGTTCTGTAAGTTATTATGCTCTTCGCAGAAACAAACCACAACAAAATAAGAAACCAAAACTAGAAGAGCAACTCGATGAGTCAAATGACAAGACTCTGGATGCCTTACTCAATATGGCAGCCAAGGTTGTTGAGAAGCCGGCTAAGGAGTTGGACACTGAGAAACTGTCCACATTCTCCAATCTCTTACAGAAGTTCACTGCTGAACATTCTGTGGAACCTGTAAGTATGATATGAATAGTTTCACTGAGTTTAATTAGTGCTTGGATGTTGGATATATTAGTTACTGGGTTTATTCATAAACATTGCTTAAAGTTAGGTAATGATTAGCGACTGTTTAACCATACATTTTTGGCATCTGAACGTCACTTAACTTTAAGCAACATTTATAAATAAACCCCATTATCAAAACCAATCATCTCGAATCATTGAAACCAATCAGTGAATTAATTTTTCTAATCAGAAATATTTTATAGAGCTAAAATTGTTTGTAAGTGGTTAACTCTGAAAATTCAGTATTTTCAGAGTTAACCACTTACAAACAATTTTACTTCTATAAAATATTTCTGATTAGAAAAATTCATTCACTGATAGAAAGCAACACTATTGCTGAGTTTATATTTATTTGATGCTAAATGTTGGACATTTAAAATTCTTAGGGCTTGACTCCTGATGCCCCATCATCCTCATGATCATATCCTAATTTTTGCTGACAATAGTCTTCTCAAAATATCCTGAAATAAAACTGCAATAAATATCCTTTATCTAACAGGTCTTTCATGGCAATAGGTAACATCTACATTTATGTATTAATACATCAATCCAACAACAAATCTGCTCATAGGCCTGGAAATGACTGCAGAGAAAAAAAGAAAAAAAAACACGATGATAGAAATAAGTATTAATATTGACAAGAATAGAAGTAATTGTTTTATTAGTCAATTGTTTGCAAGCAATACTGCTGGGCATGAAGTCCTAGGTTCGATTCCCGGGTTGGGCAGTGTTATTGGATTTTTCCATCTGGAATATCTTAGTAGCAGACCGGTGCCTCGATTTGCACCCAGTTGATGGCAATAGGCTCGCCCCCTATTATATAGCACTTAAACGCCTGCCCGACCCTTTCTGAGAATTCAGTGATGTTATGTAATAATAATATATTATATAATAAACCGTTTATTGCAGGCAACACAGGCCCATAGAAAAATACCTTAACCTAAACAAATATTCTATAAACAAAACTTGTGTTAATAAATAAGGCTAAGACTACGTTAGTAGCACTTCACTTAACACTAGCTAGACTGTGTGCTGTCAAAAGTCTTCTTCCATGAAGAGGGGCAGATAAAGATGTAAGAATATAAGCTACATTAATACTTTTCAGATTCCAGAAAAGAAATACAAACATTTACCTATTGACTGGGCTTTAAAAACTAAGGTCAGATTGATGTCACCAAAGCCATTTGCATGGACTTCAAAATTGAAGGCTAGTGAGGAGGCATCAGGAATTACTGGGTAAGACATTCAAAGTTAATTGATTTGCATAAACAAGCTGTGTCTGGGATGATAATTTTATTAAGATGAAAGATTCACATTTATCTCAAAAAAACTAGCTGTGCCCCGCGGTTTCACCCGCATAAGTCTCGACCCAGGGAATATCTGGATATAAAATTATCCTATGTCCACCCATCTGCCGAATTTTATCCAAATCTGTTCAGCGGTTTTAGCGTGAAAACGTAACAGACAAACTCACTTTCGCATTTACAATATTATTGTTAGGATGTAGACAAAAGCAGGCATAATCATTATTCTGACCAACCCATTTTATATAATACAGATATTACGCCTTTTCCAAAAACTGCATCAAACATAAAAACATGAACACAGTGATAACAAATGTTTTATCATTTAGATAAAACATTTGTTGTCACCAGACGGTTTATAAGTGGCTTATCTTTTTTTATCAAATTGCTGCACATCATCATCATCAGCCTATAGCAGTCCACTGCTGGACATAGGCCTCTCCAATTGCACGCCATTCAGCTCGATTCTCGGCAGCTCTCATCCAGTTGCTACCAGCCACCCTGCGAAGATCGTCGCTCCACCTAGCCTGAGGGCGTCCTACCTTACGTTTTCCGATTCGCGGTCTCCACTCAAGAACACGTCTACCCCAGCGGTCATCGGTTCTACGGCTAATATGGCCGGCCCATTGCCACTTAAGCTTGCTTATTCTGTGAGCTATGTCGACAACTTTGGTTCTCTGCCGGATTACCTCATTCCGGATCAAAGATACTCCAAGCATAGCACGTTCCATAGCTCGCTGAGCGACCTTGAATTTATGGACCAGCCGTATCGTGAGTGTCCACGTTTCGGCTCCATAGGTCATCACAGGCAGGACGCACTGATTGAAGACTTTAGTCTTTAGGCTCTGCGGGATACGCGACGAGAAGACTCGACGGAGCTTCCCAAAAGCTGCCCAGCCCAGCTGAATTCTTCTGTTAGCCTCCTTCTCAAAGTTGTTCGTACCAAACTGCAGAGTTTGACCGAGGTAAACGTATTCACGAACAACTTCGAGAGCATCGCCATTAAGCAATCGGTCCCGGACTAACGTGGTCGTTGACCATAACTTGGGTTTTGTCCAAGTTCATCCGGAGACCAATGCGTACAGAAGAATCAACCAGGCCGTCCAGCATCTGCTGTAAGTCATGCAGCGACTCAGCCATTATGACGATGTCATCTGCAAATCTCAAGTGTGAGATGTACTCGCCGTTGATGTTAATGCCGCGTCCTTCCCAGTTCAGCGTCTTAAACACATCCTCTAAAGCGTTAGAGAACAATTTCGGGGAAATAACGTCCCCTTGCCTCACACCTCGACGCAGGGGGATATGTTCAGTTTGCTGGTTCTGAGTTTGGACGGTCATTGTCGCGTTTTCATAAAGACATCTCAGCACTTGGATGTATCGCCAGTCAACTTGGCATCGCTGCATAGACTCCAAAACAGACCAGGTCTCGATAGAGTCAAAAGCCTTCTCATAGTCCACAAAAGCAAGACATAGGGGCCGATTATACTCTTCGGACTTCTGTATAATTTGCCGCACTGTGTGGATGTGGTCTATGGTGCTGTAACCTCCTCGAAATTGCTGCACAAAACAAGTGATTGCATTTTTTAATGCAACATCCTTATCTACCTTATTTATGTAGCTTTATAAATAATACACATTTTAACCTTCGTTTTTATCACTAAACTAGCAAAGATGACATATGTGTAGCTAAGGAGTTATATATTTTTTATTTTATTCGTTCCAGCCTCAGACCAACAAAAAGAGGTAGACGGCGCACCGCGAACATGAGCCTGTATGTATACAGGCTCATGTTCGCGGTGCGTCGACGAGCACACTTTTATGGCTTCACATTTGATGTTCGCGGCGCTCCGTCTAGCTTTTTTTTGTTGGTTTAATGTCCCATTATAAACAAGGAGTTGTGATGAGCATATAAGGTCATCTTTTGTAACCTATGAACCTCAAGAAATACAGCCCAATTTAAACCATTCTTCTACTAGATTCGTCCGCTGCCTCGACACAACCGCATCACCAACCCTCGACACATCTCCCCGCGCGCGGTTCCACCAAGCGTGCCTATACTGGCAACACCCACACTTACCATGGTTGGACCTGTACCCTCGATCTTCGGGGAAGGTCGCAGCCACCAGCTTCATGGCAAGTAATGAGGATGTCAAGCACGCCTTGCATAGAGAGTGGACGGAAAGCTTTAGGTCTTTGTTTCAGGTGAGAATAATAACTTAAACAGTCAAACACAGATAATCTAGGCTATTTCAAGGTAAAGGATATAAATTCTTTACCTAAAACCCAAACTAAACTGATCAGTTTGTTGTACTACAACATACTGATGGGTTTAGTTAGGGAAGGCTTTGTGCTCGCGAACGCAACTTTATGTAATCCATACAGATAACTCATTGCTCGCTGCATCGCATTCTTAATTACATCGGGCTGCAACACTGCGTCTGCGAGTAAATAAATGTACACTGTGCTCCGCGCCTCTAAACCGCAAACCAAAACCGATTTAAATGTGGATGATTTTTGAAATGTAAATACTCGTTTCGTCAATTGTATGTACTTATTATATTTTTTTTAAGAATAGTGTTATTTTCGATTCAAAAATCGTGTCGAATCAAATACGCTTACGTTCGCTGCTAGGCCGATCCGTAAGCTGAATTGATCAAGTTCAAATAACTCCAAAATATACCACTATTTCAGTTGCTACGCGCGCTACACTGTCCGTACTTCTACGTGTGTGCGAACACGTTCACGTGTCTATTCCGCGCAGCTGGCCTGTGCGGAGTGTCGGAGCCATGTGCGTTGATCGCGCCCACCACAAGAGGTTTCAGGCAGATTTTGCGGCAGGAAGGTAAATATTATTGATAGAATTTAGTTTGTTTGAAACTTACCTCAACAATCGGCTACCATGAGGTGCATAATTACCAGAATATCAGTAGTTAACCATGCTTGTACTTAATCCTTACTAATATTATAAATGCGAAAGTATCTCTGTCTGTCTGTCGCGCTTTCACGCCAAAACTACAGAACCGATTTAAGGTTGATGCGCTAGGGTAGCCTAAGCTCTTTAAGCTCATGAAAGTGTATTGAATGACTATTTCATGAAATCATGACATTTGGCACTTTCATGAACTTAGAGAGTTGTATTGCTGATTCTAATGTTTATAATTCTGTAAATCCATATTTGTTACGAGCGCTAATAATATTTAGATCAACATACAACCTGATACTGACCTGCAAATTGCGAAAAACCTAAGAAAATTTTAATTTCGCGGGCCACCCTAGCGCATCCCCCTTAAATGAAATTGATACACAGATAGTCTAGAGCCTGAGAAAGGACATAGGCTACTTTTATCGACATACCACACGAGCGAGAGCTAGTACAAAATACAAATGACGAGCTCTACTTTTATTAGTTTTTTGCTCAATAAATGACTTCCAGATCTTAATTAGCAAAATCCAACTTTATTTTTTTACTGAGTCTTATAAATAATCCTATCATACTTTTAACAGACGTAGAATACACAATGCCACTACGACCAGACAGCAAGAAGAAGCTAAACACCTCAGACGAGGACAAACCAAAGAACGCATCTTTCGACAGCTGCTACGACACCATGGATGACAAGTGTACGCAGGATGAACTGGATAGGAAGGAGGATGAGGATGAAGACGACCCTGACCAGTTCCTGTCACAGATGGGCTTCGAAACTGAAGTTATTAAGAAGATTAATATCACACAGGTAATTTTTATCAACATCTTGTGTAAGTGAATTTGGGTTTTCGGCAAATTGGTGCCAGTAAATTGTTACTACCGCATACGGTATAAGAAAACGTCGCCATCACCTGTGCACTGTAGTTATAATACTAACGAAACTCAACTTTAGCACATTTGCTAACAAATGAATTTACTACACTTTATCCTACAGGCCCGCATAACCCACAGTGCAGAAAGTAGCGTAGACAGCGCTGCTGAATCACTAGTATTTGTCCGAGGGGCGGATGCGCAGGCGCTGTTCAACTTCCTCCTCAACTGCAAGTCAATCGTCAGTCCCACCGGGCCGTTCGCCGGAGTGCCGCCTACGTTACTGTCTCCCACGGCCTTCCATGGAGGGACGCTGCAGTCGTTAAAAGTAAGTTAATGCATTTAGAAAGTTTTTTTTTCAACTGCTCTATTGTTAGTCCCCCAACCAGACGATCACCGAAGTCCACTCGTATTAGAAGAAATTAAATTTAATAATAAATTAAATTAGAAATTAAAACCTTTTTACTTGGCATTTATTTAATAACTAGCTGCACCCCGCGGTTTCACCCACGTAAGTCTTGATCTCGTGGGAATATCGAGATAAAAAGTATCCTATGTATTATTCCAGGTCATGGTCTACCCATGTAGCAAATTTTATCCAAATCCGTTCAGCCGTTTTAGCTTGAATACGTAACAATCAAACTCACTTTCGCATTTATAATACTACTAACTAATGCCCGCGGCTTCGCCCGCGTGGATGTCGGTTATTATATACTAAAACCTTCCTCGAGTACCACACTATCCATTGGTTAAAACAGCATGAAAATCGGTGCAGTAGTTTTTGAGTTTATCGCGAACAGGACGACACACAGACGCGGCGGAGGACTTTGTTATATAATATGTAAGAATAAGAAAGTTAGGATTTCATGTATACTGATAAAAGTAAAAACCTTTAGCATACAGCAACCTAACACCAAGTCAGAAAATATAGATTTATTTTTATGAGCTTCAAGAGAAAATCAGTCATAGTAAGAAACAATTCTGTTATTTTATTTCCCAGGTCCGTGAAAACACAATACATTCCGATAGCAATAAGTACTACTCAATAGAGCTGAAAGGTCCAATATTACCAACTACCCTACACACGTTGTTCAACGTTTTGAAGACGAGTTCGTCAGCACAGTTCAGCGCCACTTTCGCACATCACCAGCCTACGTTGGCGTTCTCGTGGGCCGCTAGCAATATCGCTGAAGGTATGTAGGTTTTATTACAGAACATTACGCCTTAGTATTCCTTGTAGGAGAGTAGGCAGAGGTGAACCTAAACTACTCGTACGCACATTTTGCCAGTTATGTTTTAATCCTACGCTATTGCCGTTATACGAGCACAAAGCGAGACTCCGGGCTGCTACTGAGAAAACCCAATAACACTGCCTGACCTGAGGAACGAGCTAGCTGACATATGGCTAATAATTAGATTTATGTTTTATGTTGCGTAATGTAAATGATTTTGCAAACTTTTGTATACAGGGTGTTTGGCAGAACGTTGAACATACGAAAATGGTGGATAATTATGTGGGGTCATCAGCTACTTACTCAGCCCTAATTATTTTTTTTTTTTTTAACAATTTTTTTTGCTTTCTTCTAGTTTCACGACTTTCATAACTTTAAAGTGATTTTTTTATTAAAAATGGGTAAAACAGGCAATATTTTTGTTTTCTTTTTTAATCTTTATTGTTGGCAGATTCTTATAAGATAATTGCTTTATTCAAATGTTAGCTAGAAATAAAAGTTATGAGTCCTCAAACTTGCAGAAAGATGTAAAAAATACTTAAATCTTTACTTCAACTTGTATTAAAAAAAATACAAAAATGATTGAGGAGTTCCAATTCTAGCAAAACATCCCTAGTGTGTGACCTTTCTAATGGTATGTATTTTGCTTTTATAAAAAAAACCCTATAGCTGGATAGGTTCCATCAAAACTGGAAAGAAGACGTGCGGGCTCGTGAAAGATGGAAGGAGTGGAGGGAGGCCTTTGCCCAGGAGTGGGACAGCATAGGCTAGGAAAAAAAAAAAAAAAAAAAAACCCCTTAAGAGTTATTTCATAATTTTATCAAGTAGGAAATTTTCGACGAAACTCTACCTTTACGGAAAGTAAAATTTTTTGCGTAATTTAATACTGCAAGGTTGGTAAAAATTAAATGATCGATAGAAATTATGTAAGTTCTTGAATTAAGTACAAAGAAAATTGCTGTACCAGTAGGGTGCGGTAATGAAACAATTAATTGTTTTTTTTAAATATCCAGGGGGCCAGGGCAGGGTAAATTAGGGCTGAGTAAGTAGCTGATGGATAGGTGGGGCCTATCAACCATTTTCGTATGTCCAACGTTCTGCCAAACACCCTGTAGAATCAAATTTTTCTAACTGAACAGACAGCTGTGCTGCTGGGGAGTTTGTTGCGCTACTTCTTCTTCCCAGCTAAAGCACTAGGAAGTGGTGAAGGGTGGGCGTTTTGAGGGACTGTCTTATGTAATTTTGACGTTCGAAAAGTGCTGATTCTCAGCCTAGTTTGAATAAATGACTTTTGATTTTGAGCCCAGAGCCCAATACTCAGAACTTGCGCATGTGAATACTAGACCAACGACGAGTCGATCATCTTTTGTAATCTTTCATTTTTTTGGAGTCTTTTGTAATTTTAATACAACAAATAATTATACCTATTGCAGATGAATCATCAAAAGAAAACGAGCCGAACCACTTCGCCAAAGCATTCAACAAAGAGAATCTCTCAGATTGTGGGATCAGTGAGGAAATGCTGCAACATTTCTGCTCATCAGACCCCAATGTTATCAAACCTTTAGACAGTGTCAAGTATAACACAGACGATGATACTTACATGTGGTGATATTTTTTGTGAATTTTACTGTTTTGACTGTTTTTTAATCATATTCATATTGTGATCATGAATTAAAATGGTATGTTTGTACACGTGTGTTGTATTATTTTGTTACCAAAATTAACTTTGATGTCAATGACATAAAGTTTATATTGCAATGATTGACACTCTGTAATAAAATGCAACAACTGCGATCATTGTAATAGGGAATATGCATGTGATTCAAATATGGGTCAAATAATTTTTTTTATAAACTATGTTACTTCAGAATGATGCCTCCATCAATATTTTTGAATAAAATTTCTTTTTGAGCGAGAAATTCATTTTTAAAAAGTCCCATTAAACAGTGGGTAATTCAAATACTTGAAAAGGCTAAGAGCGGATGTGACGTAACAATCTGGGATAACAATCAAAATGTCAATGTCAAGTCAATCAACAAGTGTCAAGTCAATGTCAAACGCTCATGGAAAAAGGAGTGTTTGACGTTGACTTGACAGTTGCTTGTCTGTTTTCACGGTCTGTGACGTCACCACACCAAGCGCGCCAAATGGAGGGCGTTTAAATAGCCCGGATCGGTTGGATATTTTTAAACATTTTTTTAACTACTTTAAATTTCTTTTTTGCCGTCGAATTTCTTTTTACTATTATTTGACGATGTAAACTATCGAATAAAAATATTAAAAAAATAAATGCATATTCCCTATTAGTATTGGTAGCCAATACAGCTGCTGCAATGTTGAGTTAAAGTTCTCATTGTTAGGTGACTGTGATATGCCCTCAAAATACTATGCATATCAGGCTTATCCAGCCATAAATCATGAGTTACGGCCAGTTTCTTCATCAAAAGTAACAGTCAACTGTTCTTCCGTGCTGTTGGATTTACAACCCTCGCCTCAGCGCCGAGGATTGAAAATACAACAGTGCAAAAGAACAGTTGACTCTTACTTTTAATGAAGAAACTGGCCGTAAATTGAGATGATGGTTTTCGAATCAATGATCAATAGACCGGTGGCGCCATGTAGATTCTTTTTGTCCTTTTGAATATTATGTTTTGAAAGACACTGGTTCAGGAACGGAGGTTCAGCCCTCGCTATATCATACGAGTGTCAGGGTTTAATAAAAGGTCGTAGAAATAATACGAACAAAATCACTTAAATGATACGATTTATTCAATTTTCATTTTTGGTAAATTAAAAATAGGTTTCTTAATAGTCCACAATCACTTACACAATAAACAAGATTCATACAGATCAGGATGAAATAAATAATATTGTGAGTTCTGCATCAAAATGACGTAGTATTTGTATATGTTACCTAACATAACTGCACTAATTCGCTATAATTATCACTTCAAACCCAAGGTGGAACACGAATCTTGGAAAGATTACATCTAAAATATTCATCTATGTGACCAATTAGCCGCTCACTAAAACAAATAATTTATATTTTAATATTACATCAAACATTCTATCATATAACATCGTTCATTCACAACTTTAGTGTAATTTACTACTCGCAAGTGTATGTTAATTATAGTAAATTATAAACTATGAATTGTCTATTTATGAGAAAAGAGAGAAATGTAATACCTGCAAATTTTCAAGTTGAAATATGTTGTATAAGTTACGGAGCTTATGATTTCTGTAAAAAAAAAGAAAGACCGAATTATTATTATTACAACAAAAATATTTTACACAACTAACAACACTAATTTCTTTTGTAAAGATTGAAAAAAAAAACTTTGGAAATAGATTATCGAGCGTCCATTATTATTGTTGCCTCAATCCATCGCCAAGTTGCCTTAGACATTATAGATAAGTCTTGTATATACTACTTACATTAGAGGATCCACTGGAAGCGGGTTGTCCGGGTACGGAGTACTGCGGGCGGAAGTTGGAGAAGTTCGCGGCCGCCGCCGCCGCCGGGGAGAAGCCCGGCAGGGAGCCGCCCGACTGGAATCCCGCGGGGAACTGGGCCATTTGCGCTGTAACGACAAAGTAACTAATTAGTATACACGGAAAAAGTAACTTTATCAACCTCCTCATCTATGTAAAAGATCATAAGAGAATTTAAACTTCGACCACTATTATCCTTTGTGAAAGTGTGAAAATTGTGCATTGGAATTGGGGTAGATAGACGTAATAAATAATATCATGATTATCATTATCAATAAATATCATCTGTTTCTCTTCTGTGAATCTTCTAACTCGGAAGTAAGATGGACAACTAAATAACCCTCCAACTTACATCTTCAGTTATAGGAGAGAATAATATCTTACCAGCTGGCACTGGGTTGCCGGCAGTAGCGGCTAGTCTGGACAGGATGGACCGCTCCGACATCTGCAGGCGCTGCGCGACGGGCGGGATGCGCGCCAGCGTGGCCGGCAGGCGGGACACGTCCGACTTCATGTCCGATAGCAGCTCCTCCAGTTGATTCAGCACCTAGGGATAAAAATGTTGATTAGTTAAGTTAGTTAACAGTTTGAGAGAGTTGGTTGAGATTAAATAGTGCCCCAAAATGGAACTCAGTTGCGTGCTATAAGCGAGGCTTATGTCTAGTAGTGGACAGCTTTTATTATAGGCTGAAGATGATAAAAGAAACAATGCACTACTTTTACTACATCGCCACTTCGGCTGAACACATTTAGTGGTAAAAGTTAACTTGATAGACAGACTGATTGATGATGCTATTTTCTTCACCTTACTACAACTTCTGAATTAGAATGATGCCCACCCCCGTTCGTCATAGTCTACCGTTCAAATCAGTCAAATATTTGCAAATTGCGGATGAGGACTGACCATTTTCGTATTTACTTGGTCGGCTAGTAAAATGATAATAAAGCCTTCATTCGTACCTTATGCAACACAGCGTTAGCAGGCTTATTGCCAGCCAGCGACTCCTTGCTAAGATGCTGGTGCGACTCTGCGAGACACTCGACCTCTGCGAAGCGCGCGTTCAGCGACATGGCGGGGTGGTTCGGATCCTGGGTCAAGTTCAGGTACGCCGCGCGACGAAGTTGTTCTTCGATTACCAACGCTTGTTCTAGGAGCTGTAAAGAATGTAAGGTTTTAATTAGTTATAGCTGAATTCGGATTTAAATATTGTTGAAATTAAATGATGGTTTTTTTTTAATGTTATCTAAATGTCTACTTATTAAAATAAACATTATCATTTCAGTATGTCAATGATGTTGTAAAAAACTACATGGCATTTCGTGGTTGACGGTGACGTAACTATTTATGCTCATATTTACTTCACGTGAAAGGATAAACGATTGCGGCATAGCTGAGAGCTGTTGTATTCAGGTCTGACCCCAGTAAAGTAAAAAATAAAGTCTCGAAGATCATTCTGAAATAAAACTACTGCGTAAACTTTATATGGAGAAGAAATATAGCCTCACCTTAAAACGCCTCGCCAGGAACTTATTCTTGATTTCCAAAAAGTTTCCTTTACCGACATCCATCTTAAAAGGCTCATTGATGATAGCAAAGCGCAGGTCATTCTGTATGTCCTGCCAGCGTCCATACCCGTGCGTCACAATACCCGCCAGCAGCCAGTAGTCGTGCCTCCTGTGCCATATCTCGTACTCGCGGCCGGGGGCCGCAGCTCGCTCCTCATTGAGCCAGAGCGTGTGCAGTTCTGTGAAGCCTCCGTCTGCGATGTTGAACATGAACTTGCGACGCTCCACTTTGAGATCTTCTTCCTCTTTTACTAGCACCACGTCGTCGTCGTCATCGTCCTGGAAGGAGGTTTTTGTAAGTATTAAATAAACCGATATATGCGTTTGATATTGTGCTTCCTGTGTTCCCCGTAGGAGCAGGCAGAGATGTTTCTTTAGTTTAATCAGTCAAGTGAATGAAGTCCCACGAAATAGGGGCGAAGAAAAAGTAGTGTAGTAATCATATTTAGGAGAAATAAGTATGGGAAGTAATTTGGAACTCAGATAAATTTAAAGGCAGTCATAAAAATAAGTTTGAATTATGATAAATAAAAAAAATATCTACCTTCTTCTCATCCTTGGGCTTCTCAGAAGCTTCCGACTCTGCCTTATCACTCTTAGCATCCTCTTTTTTATCTACATCTTCTTTCTCATCCTTCACCTTAACTTCCTTCTCCTCCTTCTTTTCCTCTGGCTTCTCTTCTTCTTTAGGCTCCTCATCCACCGACATACGTCTTTCACCGTCCTTAGAATCTTCCGATTTGTCTTTAGTCGATTCTTTCTCGTCACCATTCTCTTCTTTAATGTCACTTGTGTCCATCGGCTCGTCTTTTTCTTTGATGTCCTTTTCAGATTTCTCTTCTTTGATTTCTTCTTTGTCGTCTTTCTCTGAGCCCCCGGGAGTGGGAGCCTGTCCTGATGTCTGTGTGACTTGTGTAGGCGCGGGCGATGGCGCGGCTGAAGTAATAGGTGTCGCTGTAGATGGCGCTGGCGACGGCGCGGCACTCTCTCCCGCAGCTGATTTCACAGGCTCTACAGGCTTGCGAATCATCTCTGGCATACTATAATAGCCGTTAATATGCTCGAACTCTTGCACTTTCTTCCTAATAAGGCTCATGACGCCAATTCGAGTCAAAACATGCTGTCTAGATAGGCCTTCTCTGGGGACGCCGTCAGCGAAGTTTTCTGCGTTATCCGCACCGGGTTCACAAAGATGTCGCATGAATAAGGAGACGTATGCTTTGAAGTTCCGTTCGGACTTTCCTCTGAGGTCGCGTACTAGCCACTGGGAGTTGAAGGCGTCTTGTGGCGGCATGCCGTAGCGCATGATGGCATTGAGGAAGGACTTCCTCTGGCGTGCGTTGAAGCCGAGTACTTCCATGTTTCCTCCGACTCTCGCTAACAGCGGCGGTAGCGGCCGGTCGCGTTCTTCACGCCTCTCCAAGCGACGCTTGCTGCGCCTGCTCAGTAAGTCACCATTATCATTCTTCTCATCGAAGTCGTCATCTTCCTTATCATCCTCGCTGCCTTGTGAAAAGTCCGAATTATAGTCAGAGCCGTTCTCCTGCCATGTGGAGTCTTCTCTGTTTTCAGTCTGTGCGACAATACCGTCATTATAGTTGACCTGTTTGCGCACTCGCTTGCCTTTACCAAGAGTCCTGGCCTGGTCCTCTTGATGTTGCTCATAGTGATGCCTGAGCAGTTTGATCCAGTAGGCCGGGTCGGTATTCTCAGCTTCCTGTTTGATAATTTCTGTGTCCACTTCTTCCTCGCCGTCGCCTTCCTTTGTAGAATAGCTGGCGACTTTGAATGAACTAAGGTATTCGTTGGCCCAGGATTCCTTCGATTCGATACCCTCCTTTGAACGATCAAGCAGTTCCCCGACAGCCTTGTCGTCATAATGAATAGCTTCCTCTTTCCCATCCTCTTCTTTAAACAGTTCCTCTGTTCCAAACCTGAGAATATCGTCCAATTCTTGCTTGGTAAAGTTCGCGCCTTTACCGCCCATACCGGGTCGTACGACCAAGTGAGTCAACATCATTTTCCTCTTAGCTACTTGTGTGACCCTCTCCTCAACACTGTTGCGGGTTACGAAACGGTATATCATGACCTTGTTGGCCTGACCGATACGATGCGCACGAGAGAACGCCTGAATATCGTTGTGAGGATTCCAGTCAGAATCGAAAATAATTACAGTGTCGGCAGTGGCCAAATTAATACCCAGACCACCAGCCCTAGTCGAGAGTAAGAACACAAACTGTTGCGCGCCGGGAGCATTGAATCTATCGATAGCTTCCTGACGAATCGTACCGGTAATACCGCCGTCAATTCTCTCATATTTGTAACCTTCTCCCTCCAAGAAATCTTCGAGGATGTCCAACATTTTCGTCATCTGAGAGAAGATCAATACCCTGTGACCTTGTTCCTTGAGTAGCCTCAACATTTTGGCCATAAGAACTAGTTTGCCTGACGCTTTGACTAAAGCTTGTGTTTCGTAGTTTCCGTGAGGTCCGAGGGGAGCTTCCTCGGCCGCGACGGGGAACAGATAGGGGTGGTTGCAGCACTTCTTCAAGTCCATCATGACGTTGAGCAGTGACACAGTTTGTCCACCACCTCTGGGGTTTAGAGCCTCGTAGTTCCTCGTCAGAATGTACTTGTAGTACTTCTTCTGCATAGGTGACAACTCTACTCGTACAATGAACTCTGATTTGGTGGGCATGTTCTTGAGCACGTCAGCCTTCAGTCGCCGCAGCATGTGAGGTCCCAACATCTCATGAAGCCTCTTCACCTGCTCTTCCTTCGACACATCAGCAAATTCATTCTGGAATGCGGCGAGATCATTGAACTTATCCTTATTTAAGAAATTCAAGAGATGGAACAATTCTTCTAAATTGTTCTGTAGGGGGGTACCGGTGAGTAGTAGTTTGTAGTTGATATGGTATCCTGCTAATAGCCTGAAGAACTTGGACTGGTTGCTTTTGAGTCTGTGGGCTTCGTCCACTACTAAG
The DNA here is from genome assembly GCA_947363905.1 of Lithophane semibrunnea. Lineage (NCBI taxonomy): Eukaryota > Metazoa > Arthropoda > Insecta > Lepidoptera > Noctuidae > Lithophane > Lithophane semibrunnea. The sequence continues at coordinate 14,761,842 of OX376195.1, forward strand.
ACGGACCACTCAATGGAGCCGAGGCAAGTTGCGTCGATAGACACCAACTCGTAAGACGTGAGCAGTACATTGAACTTGACTTGTGACTTGATCTTAGAAGGTCGTCCACCTCTGTTAGCGCCATCGTCGAACGTAAGTTCATTCTCTCTTATAACGGCCCTGGAATCTTTGTCACCGACGTAAGTGATACAGTAGAGATCAGGAGCCCACAGTTCAAACTCTCTCTCCCAATTAATGATGGTCGAGAGTGGAACAGAGACTAAGAAAGGTCCCTTGCAATGTCCCTCCTTGAACAATGAGTTAAGGAATGTGACTGTCTGAATGGTTTTTCCGAGACCCATTTCGTCAGCGAGGATGGTGTCGATGCCCTGTCCCCAGGAGTACCGCAGCCAGTTAAGACCTTCAAGTTGGTACGGATGAAGCTGCATGCCGGTCTCGTAAACGTAGGGTGGCTGGTCTTCGTATTTCTTGTTCAAGTTAGTGGTGGGACGATCAGGCGGTGGGTTGTATTTCTTCGGCTTCATCAGTAAGGCGCCGCTGCTGTCATCTTCGTCGATTATGTCTTTGTTCTTGCTCTTGCGTCCTGCTTTCTTGCCTTTGGTGCCTTTTGTCTTGCCTTCAGATGTGATGTAGCCGCGCATGTCCTGTAAATAAAAAGAATTCCATTATTTTACTTTATGTTACGAGTTTGAGTTTCACTTGATTAGTTCATTAGAGAATGTTTCGTAAATATTTCTTGACTACACTTGAATACTCAATCCGATATTGTACATGTATTGCCGTACCTATTCTTAACTATTTTAGCATTTAGTTATTGCTTCTAACAAAATTTCGGTTGCACCGGAATTTGAACTTGGTCAATTATCTCAGATTCTGCTTTCAAATATAGAAAATTATTAAAAATGATTACCTGAGGCTATAGACAAAATCCCTTATCTGTAAGCGTTAACGCCAACGGAAAGATCAAATTGTATGGAGTTGACATTAGCTTTAGAGATGTCACGTGACTGCTGCTGTCAACTACATACAATTTGATCTTTCCGTTGGCGTTAACGCTTACAGAAAATTAATTTTGTCTAGGAGCCCTGATCAAGACGGGTTGGCGATTTTAGACTAATATTAACTATGAGTCCCGGTTTCCTCACGATGATTTCCTTAAACAATGTCAGTAATGTCCAAGAATATAAATTAAAATATGAATTGAAAGTTTTTTAACTAACCTGATAATAATCCACAGCATTCTTCAACCCTGCTATATCGGCATTCTCCGACTCCCACGTGGCCTGGTCGTACGACAGGTCCCTCCACTTGACGAGGAAGTACGTGGTCCCGTCGCGCGACGTGCGGTGGTTGATCACTCGGTGCACGACCAGCCATTCGGGTTTCACACCATATCTGAGGTCATGGGTTGTTTGTAAGAATTGTGAATTGATGGGAACAATGGTGAATGCTGTTGTTTTCTGAGAGGATTATAAATACGTTGATGTTAGCTGGGCTGTTTGGTAAATTTTTATAGGGGAAATTAAATAATCATGATGACAGCTTATCAATTATTATTATTAGCAATTCCTCTAAAAGCAATTAATTTCCTGAATCCCAGCTGTCATTAGCAATTCGTCTAAATTCACATAAAAGTGTGACACAATTCATAATTTGTTGACCATTTCACGAATCTCCATTGAATTATTTCTTAATATGAATTACACGCAGATCATATTATGAATTAGCTGCACCCCGCGGTTTCACCCGCATAAGTCTCGATCCCGGGGTAATATCGAGTAAAAGTATCCTATGTGTTAATCCAGGTTATAAACTATCTGTTTGCCAAATGTCATCCAAATCCATTCAGTCGTTTTTGCGTGATTGAGTAACAAACATCCAAGCACAAAAACTTTCACATTTATAATATTAGTAGGATTGTCAGTTGGTGACATTTTACGATGATTCATAAAATTTTCATAATATGATTCTGTTAAAGTTACCGTTTTAAGCCCTCGATCATATCTTAGTCTTCATCATCATAATTTCAGCCGAAAAACGTCCACTGCTGGATATATCAGATCATAACTATTGTACTGTATTACAGAATTGATGAGTTTTTAAATGATAAGTTAATTTGATTTGTATGACATTTAATCTGCACGTTTTATTTCTATGTTTATTTTATTGTATTCTGTTTTTTTTTTTAATATTGACATCTCTAAGACCACTATATTTTGAATTGAATTATTAATAGGGAATATGCATGTGATTCAAATATGGGTCAAATATTTTTTTCTATAAACTATGTTACTTCAGAATTATGCCTCCATCAATATTTTTGAATAAAATTTCTTTTTGAGCGAGAAATTAATTTTTAAAAAGTCCCAAAAAACTGTGGGTAATTCAAATACTTGAAAAGGCTAAGAGCGGATGTGACGTAACAATCCGGAATAACAATCAAAATGTCAATGTCAAGTCAATCAACAAGTGTCAAGTCAATGTCAAACGCTCATAGAAAAAGGAGTTTTTGACGTTGACTTGACAGTTGCTTGTCTGTTTTCACGAACTGTGACGTCACCACACCAAGCGCGCCAAATGGAGGGCGTTTAAATAGCCCGGATCGGTTGGATATTTTTAAACATTTTTTTAACTACTTTAAATTGCTTTTTTGCCGTCGAATTTTTTTTTACTATTATTTGACGATGTAAACTATCGAATAAAAATATTAAAAAAATACATGCATATTCCCTATTGACACTTGTATAACTTAATGTACTATACCTCTAAATTTGTACGCCGTAAAGGCAAAACATGACTGTGACATAATTTATTGTAACATCTTGCATGCCTTGTGTGTGTATACTCGTGTTTTGGACAAATAAATGACTTACTTACTTACTTACTATAACGACATCACCTTCAAAAAACAGCAGTCTCAACATTACGTAAACGTCATCTCACCTATAATATTTCTCTTCAAGAATCTTCTCGTCAGTATCGTGGTCCTGCTTATCTCGCAGCCTCTTGACGCGTCCGTCGCGCTCGTCCAAAGGCTCCTCTAGTTTAGGAGGCTCCTCGACGTCTGATTTGCGCATGAAGTAACGGTACATTAGCGGGTGGAAGACGTCCAACTGAAATGTAAATTATAACACGAAATGTAGAGTTTTTTATGATACTGTAGCTCATCAATAATTTTGTTTATCTTAGTTCATTGCTGGTTTAAAAAAAGAAGAAGTGGATCTGTGTTTTCGCAAGCAAAACGATTCATAAAACAACCAATCAAAGATGTGGCTTATTTCACTACCTCCGAAATAATAATAATAGCTATATTTATATCAGTTCTAATTTATCTTTCTTTTTATCTAGGTCGATTTAGTTAGGGACTGAATACATCCAAACAGGGGGCTGCCTGACTATGAAGTATTAATGCCATCATTATTCCACTGCGAAAAAAGGATGGTGCTAGCGGCCTTGTATAGCTCCGTCTCTAACACTGGAAAAATGGTGGCATTAATACGTCGTGGTATAGGTTATATAATTGGATGGTTAGGTTATCTTACCTTATAAAATTGGATGGTTAGGTAATCTTACCTTATCAAAATTGGATGGTTAGGTAATCTTACCTTATCAAAATTGGATGGTTAGGTAATCTTACCTTATAAAATTTGATGGTTAGGTAATCTTCTCTTTACTTTTCTTTCTTTCTTTTACTTTTTTTCATTTAAACTCACCTGTAGTTCAGATATCCAGCTGCAGTGCCAATAGGACCGGTCGTGCCACTTCACGAAGAACTCCCGCGCGGGCGGAGCCTTCGACTTCGCCGGCTGCTCCTTCCATCTCCACGTCAATATCTTCGCCACTTTGCCATCCAACGGTGGACACTAGAAGGATAAAAGGTTCCATAAAATAACGTTAATATTGTGTACTAGCTGCGCCCCGCGGTTTCACCCGCGTTAGTCTCGATCCCGTGGAAATATCGGGATAAAAAGTATCCTATGTGTTAATCCAGGTTATAAACTATCTGTTTGCCAAATTGGCCTGAAACACAGGTTTTCACAAACCTAGATCAGGCAGGTCTTTATTACAGCTAGAATTAAAGTTACCTCGTTTGTAAATAATGTAAATCTTATTTTTACTTTTTAAATTGAATAAATTTAATTTAATTTTTATTTTTTATTAAATTTCATCCAAATCCATTCAGCCTTTTTTACGTGAAAGAATAACAAATATCCATCCATCCATCCATCCATACTTACAAACTTTTGCGTTTATAATATTAGTTAGATTTAATCATTAATAAATTGAATAAATAACAAGTCGATCTAATTGCAGAGCTTCGTTTTATTTGCTAACAATTTTTGTAACTCAGTTGTGTAAGGTAACGGTTCAAAAATAAATAAAAATGATTAAAAATACAATCTATTAGATCGAACTCGGTAGCACATTGAATAGCTTTTTTTCTGATCTACGAAGTCAATGTCCTATGCTTGAAAGTTGATATTTTTTGTCTCAATGTTTTTTTTTTTACTAGAACTTACACGCGCCGGTTTTTCTTACTCTTCGTTTTGTTTAATTAAACTGCTGATAAACATGTGACTCCTAAATAATGTTGCGAAACTTGTATGTAACAAAAAGGCAGGAAAAATCTCTAGAGAAAAGTGGTTTATTCTTGGCAGAATAAACCTCAAAGATGAGCTATCGATTGTTGCTCTATGATTTTTATTAATTCCCTAAATAGGGATATAAAAATATATGTGAATACTTACACTACATCTAGGACACTTCCAGTCTCCATCTGGCACCTCCTCCAGCGGCGGATTGAGGCAGAACCGATGGTACGCCGACGGACAGGAGTCACAGCATAAAAGTTCTCCGCCATCCTTACAAACTCTGGAGATAAACGAATGAGGTAATGTAGTCGTAAGTTTTAAAAACTTTGTGAAGAATTTGTTAGTGGGAATATCGGGATAAAAAGTATCCAGGTTATAAACTATCTGTTTGACAAAATTCATCACACGCAAACTTTCACATTTATAATATTAGTAGTATAGTAGGATTGATTTACGCGAAACTAAACTGGCATGATTTTTTCGACATCTTCAACAATCATCGTCATATTTCAGCCAATATACACCTTGATGACATACCTAAACCTTCCTCATGAATCACTCCAACTATTGGTGGAAGCCGTTTGAAAATCCGTTCGGTATTTTTTGAGTTTAACGCGAACAGACGCGGCGGGGGACTTTGTTTTATAATATGTTTTTAATTGATATTTTGCTCAATCCATCTTCTTGTGTCACAGTGTATTTTATGAAATTTTATATGTATATTCGGTAGATTTGAGAATCGGTCGTAATCTATTTTTCATACCCCTAAGTGATAGGTAGGTTAGGTAGGGTATGTAGGGTAGGTACTTAGTGCTACGCCAGGAAGGCCAGCGCGTTCTGTTATATAATTTCCATAAAACTAAAAAGGTCCAAGCAGCAGGAAGACAAGCATTTTTAAGTTATTTCGATCTTTATAAGCTGCACTCTTACCTGCAGAACTCCTGATGCTCATCATCGTCATCCTGTTCCTGGTTGCCCTCGGCCTCGCAGTGTGGACAGGACCAGCGACCCTCAGGTGTCTCCTCCAACTCCGGCTCGAGACACACCAAATGGTACGCGCGCGGGCATGTGTCGCAAAGGATTATCTCGCCACCTTGTTGGCAAACCTGGTAATAAACGAAAAATAAGCTTTATTGTGTCGGTAGAAACTTCATTGAGGTTGAAATTATCTGTCACAGACAAAAACAGGGCTTCTTCTCTCCTAAACTTTTGCTGAGCCCTACAGGGTTCATAATGATCTAAATTATATTATATTACCACCTAAGTACAAATTATGGTAAAGCAATAGAGATATTGAATATTGAAAAAAAATAAAAAATAAATGACAAAGTCCGTTTTATAACGTACAAGTGACAATCAACCTCAGGCGACGTCCTATTTAAAAGCGATCATCAAGTTCTGAAGTAAGTCACTTTTTTTCTGAACCTGAACGAGTGCTCCCGCCGACAGAAAGGTTTCCAGTTTTCCGAACAAAAACTGACATAGGCCCGCGGCGATCGCTTTTAAATGGAACGCGGGGTGAAGGTGGCAATTATGACGTCGATACTACTCGACATTTTGCTACTTTTCAGGATACAAAGACTTCTTTGTATGTCGATAATTGATATTATAAATAAAATAAAATTAGTTTAATTCAAGTAACCCAACTCATATACAAATAGATTCATAAAAAAATACAGACAGGATAACAAGCACATACAAAAACAAACACTCACACTTGTCTTATTTAGCTTCTAATGCGCAAAAGGTTCAAAAAATCAAAATTTAAACGAGAACAGGTTACAAACCTCACAATAGTCCTGGTGTTCATGTTCTCCCTCGGCGCCGTCGGGGAATTTGTTTGTGGTCTTCAGTTTCTTCTTCTTTTTGCTTTTGTTTCCAATCTTGGTCTTTGCCTTCTTTTTGGGTTGCTATAAAGGAGAAACATGGTTTATAAAAGACTCAGGGAAATTCATTATAGTCGTCACCTTCGTTAGTAAAATATAGAAATGTATTCTCAGATGTGAACCTATTTTGGTATCTGTTACTATGTATGTCCGATAAAGACGACATTATAGAAATATTATTGGTCATTCAAATACGAGCAGAACATACAACAACATATTATTGAGATATTTTTCGGCCGCTGAACCATGTGAAGTGGTAGTGCGCTGGCCATATTTATCGTAGGACCGATAGCCGGAGGAGCAGACGAGTCCTAAAGTGGAGACCGCGTATCGGCAAGCGTGTACGTGTGTGGCGTAGCGTCGGACGAGTCACAGCGACGATGGTCCGACGACTTTAAGACAGTGGCCGGGACAGACTGGGTGCGGAAGGCGGAGGACAGGGTGTTGTGGCAGCAGGCCTATGTCCAGCAGTGGACTGCGATGGGCAGAGTTGATTGATTGATTGCACCATGTTAATTTTGATAGTCACAATAAGTCATTAAAGTTAAGGAGAGAAATGAGGCTGAGACACCTCATTTCAATGACTGATTTAATAAATTGAATAATAAATTATGTTAGTGTTATATAACTAATCTTTGAAACACTGCCGAAAGACATTGATTGCATATTAACATTGCAACTTTAGAAAAGTTTCTTACTGTACTTACCTAACTGTTATTACTAAGTTTACCATGTAAAATTTTCTTAAGTAAATGAACAAAATGTTTAAATCCATACTAATATTATAAATTCGAAAGTAACTCTGTCTGTCTGTCTGTATGTTACCTTTTCAAACCTAAACCAGTGAACGGATTTCGATAAAATTTGGCAAGGAGATAGATGGCATCTCGGGGAAGGACATAGGCTACTTTTTATCGACATAGCACGCGGGCAAAGCCGCGGGCGGAAGCTAGTATAAAATATTGCCACTCACAGGAACAGAAGGGTCATCTTCCTTCACCGGTACTCCTTCCTCGGCGGTGGCTGCTGCTGCAGGCTTAGGCTCTTCAGCCTCGGCCAACATTTGTTCAAATTCTGCATCTGAGTCCGAGTTCACGGGACTACCTTCTTGGTCTTCCTCCTAGTGAGAAAAACAAAATTCCTATAGAAATCTGTATAAATAATACACAGGAAAATACCATAATAATACCTGCAGTCTATTTTTTTCCGACTGGGAAAAACCTGTTCTCACACAGAGCTGGGTCATGCCTGCTTTGCGGGAAGGTCGAACCTACCGGGACCTTGGCAATAGGCAGCTGAAGGAACACGGGTGGATTTTAGTCAGTAAAAGTCTGACACGCCCTCCCACTCCGCCCAGAGCGGGAGAAGTCATTTGATGATTTCCCACACTCAAAAAAAATTAAAATTGGCTCATGCCTGCAATGATTGCCGTGCTTACTAAAGGAGGATTGGCGATTTCAGACTTAAGTCCAGGTTTTCTCAAGACGTTTTCCTTTACGTTCAGTTTGCCAAAACAGCTGTATGTATGAGAGAACTTTGAAAGGTGGTCTTTGTGCTAAAATACTAATTTGAAGAAAGTTTGGGCAAAGAGACAAATATTCTAGTAAAACCAACTGCATGTCTTTCGTAACAGTAAGTTTTCATATTTCAAGTGTGACTATGACAACTAACACAGTCATGCACTGTCTGGACATGTCCACTCAAACCTGGGTGATGCTTTCCCCAAAAGACCACCTCAATGGTCTAGAAATGATCTAGCCATTACATTATATAATTGTATGGAGTTTAAAAGAGACTTTGACCTGAATTTGTCGGCTGGAAAATACAGAACTCAATGAATTAAAAATAACAAAAAGTCACGTGTTTTAACTATTTTACAATAAAACAATCATTTAACACGCGCTGTTGTCCGTTATCTTGTTCTATTTTACCTGTATATTCAGCAATAAAAACTCTGAGAGTCCTCCGTGCCTCGGAAAGCACGTTAAGCCGTTGGTCCCGGCTCCCGGCTGTCATTCGTACATCTTTGACAGTCGTTACGGGTCGTCAAAAGCCCGAAAGTCTGACAACCGGTCTTACCAAGGGGTATCGTATTACCCAGTTACTGGGTTGTTGAGGTCAGATAGGCAGTCGCTCCATGTAAAATACTGGTATTCAGCTGCATCCGGTTAGACTGGAAGCCGACCCCAACATAGGCTAGGAAGATTGATTTTTGATTCAGCAATTAAAAAAATAGGGTATCATCATAAACTCACGCTGCTGGTCCTCTTCCGCTTACTGAACTTGATCTTCAAGGTGGGCACCTTGGGCTTGCGGCCCGGCTTGCCGCGCGCGCCGCCCGGCGTGGCGCCGTGCTTGGGCTTGCGGCCTCGCTTGCGCGGGGCGGCCGCGCCCTCGTCGCTTGGCTCCTCCTCTTCTTCCTCTTCTGGCTCTTCTATTACTTCTTCGTTCTGTGCGGAATTAATAAAGTCAGTTAGTTGCCATAGCTTAGAAAGGCAACCGAAATGTTATCGGTACCCATTGTCATTGGAGTACATGAGGTTAGTCGAAGCATTAACATCTTCTTGAAAATAAAATCAGGCAAGACCCTGCGATGTATGAGAGATTTGGGACGACAAGTCCCGGTTCGTGCTCGGACGAATAGATATCACAAAGTTACATCCCAATTTGCAAACACACTAAACCTATCACAATCTGTTTCATTTTGACAGTTCGATATTACGATATACGATATTCATTGCAATATTTACGTTGTTAAGCAGACAAATTTTTCGAACATATGAAGCAATGTATTAGAAATATCCTTTGAAAATGATCCAAATTATGATTGATAGTGTGTTACGCAGTTAGGATGTGTTCTGGACTTGTGGCACGAGGAGTGTTAAAACGGAAAATTGTCGTAGATATAATATAACTATCGATATAAACCGAAATAGAATCTATACCACTTGGAAACAAAGGTCTAAAAGTATAATTACCTTAACCTCTTTAGGGGTGCGTCCAGGCCGGCCGGGTTTGGGCACGTAGTCTGAAGTTGTCGACGTGTTTGTGTTGTCTTCGGAGCCCATCGCCGGGGTCCCGCTGCTAATGTGGGGGTTTGTTTCGCAGAACAGCCGCCATTTTGCTGCTACTAACATCATCAGCTTTGATACTGGAACCTGGATGAACGAACGGTTCGTTTAGAGTCAAGTAACTGTCCTTCTTTAGTAAGACCAACAGATTGAGTTTGTTTCGAGAATAACAGTTTAGTTCAGAACAAACAGAACCCGTAATACTTACACACTTTATGAACACACTTAGAAGAGCAACTTCGACATTTTCAATTGCTTTGCTAGTGGATGGATGTCACATTGCACATTGTTTGAATTCTTCACATATGAATAATCAAGTATTTTTTTTAATTGGTAGTGATATCGGAGCTAATAGAATGAGGAAGTTCCTAGTTACTTCATTTATTACTGGGTAGGTGAAATAATAGTTATTTCATAAGGAGGAAAACAAACAGCCAACAGTGATTGACTTAATTACTGCATAAATATTGATACTCTCCCAGTTTGAGAGTTGCAAGTAGGTATGTCAAAGATTTTTAAGATACATACATAGGAGTCAATATACTAGGGTTATAAAACCCGAACTCTGACATTCAAAAGGCAAACGAAGCTAAGTTCGTTTCGATTCAAACTTTATGGCGGCTTGGAACATGAGGCGAGTCGTTGCGCAGTAACAAATTCATGTGTCAGCGGGGGTGAGGGGTGCGACTCTGAACTGCGCTACTTTACGTTTGAAGCGTACTATACGCGGTGTGAACCGAAGTATGAAAAGTCGCGGAGGAAAGCTAAACCAGTTTAGCTTCATTTCACTTCGTTCCCAGTTTGGCCTGCGTTTAAAGACGTGTCGTGTCGTGTCGTGTGGTGAATCTTCAATTCTTCAATGTTCCAAACACTTACTAACTACTAAAAGTGAACTTACCTTAGGGTTCTCTTTGACGAGCAATGGCCGCACATGTTGCTGGAACAGCTTGTATGAAGTCAAGTTCTCTAAGTCAGCCTCTGAATACTGTATGTCCACGTCAGTGAGCCCGAATGACGAGCACACCTCTTCAACTGTCGGCATGCCTACTGTGGAAACATTTCACATTTAGAGTCGGCTCGCAATAGGCGAAGAGCGGTTTTCCCGGCATAAAGATTTCGCTGTTAAAATACAGTCGAAAATACATTAAATTGATCCCTAGTCCGAGAATGCATCTAGCGGAGAAATACGAACGATACGCGCAGTTCTTTTCACATTTTTGTTTTTCTTCAAGTGAAGAAATGAAAACTTCTTTAGGCGCGTTGAGCACTTTTTAGGTGAACAAAAATCATGGAACTCGCGTCATCGTCACCGTCACGCTTGAAGAAATGTTTTGAAGAGAAAACTTCTTACGTAGTTACACATTGTTGCCTAGTTTTCACTTCTATCGGCACTCCTCAAAAACTACCCCGCATGTGTTTTTTTGTTTTTTTTATGTGCACAAAAAAATTACGTCAAGATTATGAAGGATCCAGGAATTCATAATTTTAAAGACAGGGTTGTACTCTCGCCCTTTATCTTCTCTAACTAATCCAAACATTGAGAATTTGTAAATGGCTGTTCAAACTTACGGCCATAGTCGCATTTTGCTACAGAATATTGCATACCAATTAACTTAAAATCTTAATGCGCAATTTAATTTTATTGATCGGCACTATTTAATTGCTTTGAACTAAGTTTTCTCTACTATTACCTTTCAGACCTAGGATTGGGATACCAGTACTTTGGTATCCCACTCCTACCAAACATGTTGACTTGAATATTCAATAATATGCCTAATAAATGCCTAATCGATCGAAAGGGATGTTCAGGGATGTTTCAGGCAGAATGTACATGGCTCACTCCTATCTACTCCACCTGTATTTTGTAAACTACATTCATTGCAAATAAATGATTGATTGATCGATTGGTATCCGATCTCTCCATAATGAGGAAATAAAAAATAAAAAAACAATTAGGACTACTACCAACATGCTAACAAAACATGCACAAATGATAAACGTCGCAATAACGATCTTGATACATGATTGAGAACCGAGCAAGGTCATTATAAACTTGAAGAGGTCATTGCACTGCGCGTCGCTAGACTTCGATTAGAATATCTAGGAGACAATGATTCATTCCATTATTTATATGTACCTCATGTCCTGCATCCTAAACTACATGACGGGTTCTAAATAAAGGCATTTTCGAGTTAATTTTTGTTATTTTTCTTGCAGACTCGCGTGATTAATAAGAAACGCGTCACACGTTACGTAACTTATAAAGTTCTAGAAAAACGAATGCTTAAAAAGATTATCAATAATTTAATGGCTGTTGATATTCCATATTGGGCAAAGGCCCTTCACTGTTACTTTCACATGTCTGTTTTTAATACCCATTTCTGAATAACCTTGAAAGTATTTATTTAATAAATAGGAGAACTCAAATTTACCCAAACAATATTTTCCTGTTTGAAATGATGCATGTCATAATAACAGGGAATATATTCCCATCAGAGTAAGATGGCTGCATAGCAACAAAGAAACACATTTTTCAACAGTGTCAAAAACAAAAAAAAACCAGTTCAACAATTGGACAAACACTGCAGAATAGGTCATCCATAGCAATTATTGGCGTACTTATCATTTTGCATACAACCTGAGTCGACATTTAAGTTAAAAGTTGTTAGATTTTAAGAGGTACTACACCTTTTTTTTTTTTTTTGAGGGTGGGACATCATCTAATGATTTCTCCCGCTCTGGGCGGAGGAAAGGGCGTGTCAGACTTTTACTGACTAAAACCCACCCGTGCTCCTTCAGTTGCCTGTTGCCAAGGTCTCGGTATCCCTTTCGGACTTTCCCTCAAAGAGGTACTACACCTAAGAAACCTTTACTATTTATTTCTGTTAAGCAGACTTCACCCAGCACACTCACAGCCTCATAATTACCCAATGTCTTAGTTTTAAAAGAAGCTGATGTGTTGTAGAATAAAGAAATCCACATTATAGTAAGTTATAAAACATAAATAATACTTACTAGACCCTGAATCAGAGGCTGCTGGTGTCACAGGTGTGTTGTGCTTACTTCCTCTGCCTTTTCTCGATTTTTTTGTGGACGACATAGCACTGAGTGCATAGTCACTGTCGCCTTCCGCCTCAATCTCAACTCCTCCACCACCACCAAAGTCTTCATCCTGAGTAAGAAAACTTAGTTTAGAACTATTGGAGAGTAGGTGTAATATACAATTATATATACAGGGTGTTAGGGTAAACACCGTTATCCTTGCAACCAGTGATTTGGTTTCATTTACGTAAAATTAATGGAAAATTACAACTTTTTTTTTTTTTTTTTAATCTACATTTTACCACAGGAGACGTAAGTTTGTTGCCCTATGCGTTAGGGCAACGAACTTGCGTCTCAACACGGGCCCGGGGTGCGGGACGTGACCTGACCGGCCGCGAACGCGACCCCTCCTTCAGTCTCTCAGCTATTTCGCTAGCGAGCACGGTGTCGGATAGAAACTTTTTAATTTTTTTTAATGAAAATAACGCTATTTTTTTGTTGTGTTCGGTCATTTGTTCTTATATTTAAGTCAACTACCATGGTTTGAATGACAAGAGTGTTTGCCCTTACATCCTGTATATTATTAATGTTATTACGATATATTTGGGCAAAACCTGCCGAAATTCAATGGCACAAAAATTAATTGAATGAGGTCCGATCATATAAAAGTTTTCATGTTTATAATAATTTTTATATGACTTACGTAGTTGATTTTTAATTCTTTGTAATTCTGCTTACAGGTTATTCAATATTTTTTTTGTAAATTTGTGTAAACAGTCTGTAAAGGTTTTATAATGGTGATTTAAATAAATAAATAAAATATGTTGACTAATGAATAACTACATTGAAATGCCCCCAAAATGACCACCTTACATCAATTCCTAGTTTTAAGCTTAGAAGAAGTGGTGCAACAAACTCCCTAGAAATAATACTAGTAGCTCATTTCAATTCATCATCATTTTCCTGCCCATATCCCAATTTCTTTGAGATCGGCGCAACATGTCCCTTTCTTCCATCCTTCTCTATTAGTTGTGTGAAAGATGACATGGCTAGAAAGGGGGTGACTACCGAGATGACGACTCATTGAGGAGTAGCAAAAAAAAAAAAAAACAACAAACTTACCGTCCTTGTACTATGTTTCTACCTAAGTACTTAGATAAGTTTAATTAGATCGTGTAAACCAAATGTTTTTAAGACGAGCGCTAATCCTGCCGACAAACTGCCGCGCAGTTTGGCAGGTTTATAAAATGTGTACAATGTTTGGTCAAAATAAATGATTTATTTATTTTTTTTTATTTTATTTCAATAGCCACAAATTTTTTGTTACATTTTTTAAGTAAACTACTGTCAAATTGTTTATTTAGATTTGCATGTGTGGTTGCAGGTAGTAATTAACTTTAAGATAACATTGAAATGAAATGAGGTGTTGTGTTGAAAGGTTGAAGTCGGGACTATTTTATAAATCCTAGCCTATATTACTCAGTGATGATAACATAGCATTCCACAGGTTAAAGAATTTTTTAAATGTGTCCAGAAGTTTTTGAATTTATACAGTATAGACAAAAATACAAATCTTTTCTTGTTATAAAATCAATTTAGATGTAGATTGAAAAGAAAATAATTTAAATCCATTAATGGAAAAACCTTATCACATTTATAGTAGTGGCACTGATTAAAACGTAAATACAATAAATCTCAATCTACAATAGGTAATTTAATACTTTGATAGTCAATCATTGTGCTAAAGGATTATAAATAATTGACTATAAAGTCAACTTATAAAGTGCCAAGTAAGATTAATTTGATCAGTAATTAGATCATTGGTGACATCACATATTTAGACAAGTCCACACGAGTTTCAAAAACAATCTCAGTGATGTAATACATAGAATAGAATTTTATATGAAAGAGAATTTATTATTGATATTTTTGACTTTTTTTTTAAAGAATAGATTTTGCCAAGGTAAAAAGGCATAATAATTATCATGTAAGTAAGGAAGTCATTGAGAATGATTCTTTTTTTTTCTAAATTGCTTTTTGCAGCATGCTTTTTAGTGTGATTATCTAAGTTACAAGCATATCTCATGTCAATAACTATAATACTTAATGCTTTTTTATCTTACCTCTTCACTCTCATTCTTACGCTTCTTCTTTTTCTTTCTACCCTTCTTCTCTTCTCCACGGGCTTTCCTTTTCTTTCCCTTTTTCTTCTTTCTACCATCTTCAGGTGAGTAGTCTTCGTCCTCCTAACAATATCATTCACAGATAATGAATTAACTTGAACAACATAACCATAACACAAATAGCAGTACCTCAAATGTTTACAAATACAATCATTCACTGAGGAATAATACTAAAAACATGAATGAATATAATATTTTACAATTACCTTTGGAGGTGCTTCATCACTCTCTCCTGAGTTCTCGTTCTGACCCTCACCTTCCTCCACGTCCTCGTCGCCTGCAAGTTCACAATAAACTGGTCAAACCAGTCCACCACTCCACCCTCTAACCAACACTCTAGCTAAACCTTTACGATACTGCATTTCGCCACATGAGCACACTCCTCACGCTAAGGTCACTAATCCCTTTGTTTGGCGGCGTCCATTTTGTTAAGTAGTAATGAGGGGATATCGCATGTTCTTTTCTGTCACAAACTGCCACTTAAAAATATTTACAACCACAAAATAACAAATACAACCTTAATTCACTGAAAAACCACTTCTTTGATAACACATCACTCTGTTTGGACTAAATAAGTGGCAAAAACTAAGTCACGGAACCCAAAATTTTCTAAATTTTTAATTGCTTATACCGCAAGTAAACACATGATACCGCTATTCGCGGCTTACCTATGACATGCTAGCTAAATTCAACGTTTACCTGCGAAAGAACCGTCTACTTCATCATCCGATGCCATTTAGATCACTAATCAACACAACCTGCAATAAGATTAAAGATTTTGGTCTAGAAAAGATAAAGGACGCGCAGTTTTTGCGACAAATGGTAATTAATTCAGAAATTGATGCCGCCGTCACTACACGGCAAACTAGCGAGAGTTCTTGTCTCGCTCGCACACATTCAAAAATATGGGAAAAAAGAAATTATAGGGTGATCATACTTTATTGAAAAATTCTACTATGTAGATGAAATCTACCAATGCATAAAAAGTATGACTATTGACACTTGGTTTGTGCCACGTGTTTCTAGAGTAATTTTTGGAATCAGCTAATATTTTTGGAATGACAGTAAAAAAATACTTCAATCGCTTCTTCACGCTTTTCATTTTTACAAATAAATGATCATCCGTCTTCGTCAATTCAAACCAAAATACTAGGTACACCCGGTAGTATGCAGATAGGTACCTATCTGCATAGCAGCGTCGGTCTAGGACCCAAAAAACTACCGGGATTTTTTGAGGTTCGAAAGAAAATAATAATTATCTTACTAATCACGGCTTTGCTCTAAATAAAATGAAGGGAAAATGGACCGGACCGGCCCACTGAGGGACCGGCCCAACGGGAAAAGTCCCAGTATGCCCTGGGGCCAGACTGACCCTGCTGCATAGCCAAAAAAGTTATCTACTAGTTTTGCATGTAGGAGGAAAGTTATTCTATTTTTGAGGCAAAGACTGTAGCTTTTAAGTACTACATCTTTCACGAGGCACCAGGAACATATAGACTCAATTTCACTTATTTTCGATCGTCAGATGTTTTATCTCACAAGTCACAACCAATTATTGCGGATTCACCGTTTATAAAGAGAAAAATGTGGAAGTTATCCTTCAGATAGAAGTTCTCTGATGAGTACTGATGACTAAAAAATCAGCCCTTACAAGTAGTCTGTGCTTACAAATTTTGATTGATTTGGGTAGAATAGGGTAGGTTGTAATTTGAAATAAAAAAAGACTTCTAAGAGTTATAGTGATTTATTTAGAACTTTATAAAGTCGCATTTCACCGTAAACATTTATTTGCATAAATTGCAGGTACAGTAAATAAGATGTGACATTTCCAGTATAAACAAATGAAAATGATAAAGGAGGAAAATGGAGACTGATCAAATTTGTGATTGCAGTGCGCCGCTGCCCACCGTTGCGAGCACGCTAAGGAGTCAGTGATAAAAAGGACTTCTCCTTCTTGATCTTGGTTATTTCTGTCCATGGTCGAGATCGAAAACTGAACCTTATCCTTCCTACTATCCTATCATAATATTATAAATGTGAAAGTTTGTGTGTTTGTGTGTTTGGATGTTTGTTACTCAATCACGCAAAAACGGCTGAATGGATTTGGATGTAATTTGGCAAACAGATAGTTTATAACCTGGATTAACACATAGGATACTTTTTATCCCGATATTCCCACGGGATCGAGACTTACGCGGGTGAAACCGCGGGGCACAGCTAGTCATACATAAAGCATGTCACTAAAGATGTTTCTTACTCATAAGTAAGCTGCAACTCGCTTCTTTTGGTGCGTTTTAGTGATGTGATTGTCAAAATGATAGCCTGCTGGCGATGAAATAATGTTCCCACTTATTCTACTAAATATCTACGAGACATGAGTTTTTAGAATAAAGACCAAGACTGTAAGCTTTCACGCAAATGGACGAAGATTAGGGTTAGGTGAGTCATTTTAGGCCAACCGCACATTTCAGATTTACGCGACAGGTTCCCTGGAACCGTTTTTGAGTCAGGGCACCCGAATTTGTAACTTTTATTCAAATGGACTGTCCAGTCCATCGCACAAGCACGATTCTACCCGTACGGCAAATAACTGAATAAATTAATCCGTTTACTTCAGACAGGTACTGATTACAGGTTGACATTATAATATGTAGCATACGTGATGAAAGCGTTGAAGACTCAAGTCGGAAATCATTCGAATTTTAAAATCTACCATTTTATGCAGTAATTATTGAGTGGCAATAATTTTTGTCAAATGACAACTTTACAGAACTAAAATGTTGCAAGTGTCTAAAAAACTAAAACGAAGCATTCATTCATTCATTAATTACTTTAGTTGTATAGAATGGAATATAATATTCAAAGTAAATTAATAATAATGATCACTTTCACAACTAAACAAAACCAGCATGTATTATTAACGTGTATTAAAATTAAATTAAAATAATATCAATGGCTCATCGTGGAGACGGGCCTTGGTAAGCGAGCGAGAGCAGGCAAAACTGTTGCTATCTTCTTCTTTCACATTCATTGATTGACTGATAGAAGTTGACTTGAATTTGACAAATTTGTAAAATAAATTGTCAAATTGTTATTGTTTCGCTGAATCGCTGTGGTTTCGCTGCGGTCAATTCAATACATACGAAGCATGGTTTTTATTTATTGATTGTATGTAATTGTAATTACTATTCCAGCAGTTTATTCTTAAATAGTTTCTCAGCATCACAAAAATGAACGCTTTACTAAATTACGGGTCATCCTCTAGTGATTCTGAGGAAGATAACACGGAGCATGAAAAGTGAGTAAAAACTGCAGTTTGTAAACTTTATCGCAATTGATAATTAAAACTCGTTGTATAACACTTGACTGTGTTCGATTTCCAGATCTCAGACAGAGAGCACAAAGCCTAAACTGCCAAAGCCGACGATCGGAGAAAGTAGCCTACAAACTTCCGTTTTTTCCAATCCGTTCGTGGAAGCCGAACTAGCAAAGGCCGCAATACTTGAGAAGCATGTTAAAATGGTATATGTTGACTTTCTATCAGACAAATATAATTTACAAGTCCATGACATAGAGTTTTGATTTGAATCAAAAGTTTTTGTATAACAACATGTTGGTTATACCTACTATTCTATTGTATTTGTTGTTTATATACCAGCCAAAGACAAATAATACTCAGGTAGCTAAGAAACAAATCAACAATCTGTAGTAACAAAGTAACAACCCAACAAAGTTCTGATAATCTTATAGCTAAACTTATAAATAATGATCTAATAACTAAAAGGTTTATTATAAGTATCATCATTTAAAACACTACTCAAAATACTTACTTACCTACTTAAATAATCCTTGCATCCATTTCATGGTATCTAAAGAACAAAAAAGTTTAGTATCGAGTGGTGCATACAATCGTCAAGTACATAGGCAAAACTGTAAGGTTCCAGGTAAAGACAACACACAGATGATAAATGGCAAACGGATATGCTGGAACTACCGGAAGGGCCGCTGCCGCTTTGGACACAACTGCAAGTACGCACATGACACAGATATACAGAAGTCTAATGATGAAATGGAAGCAGATAAACAGGTACAGTGTGATCACATTAATACTGTCCGTACTACTTGTTAATATGTATAATGATATTATGTAACACCCTAGTTGTTTGTATCTTTAGCATAATTATTTATTATTAATAATAATTGATACTAATATATCATTACTGATTCAATAATGTAGTACTGTAATATTATGCACCTATGTAAACCATCAGGACAGGATATATGTAATTTTTTTTTTCAAATATTTTTTTATGGATTTTAGCTTGACATAAATCTGCTTAGAATGTAAGGCAAGGTAAATGGCAATATGTCGTTGATTTTACATCCAATTTCATGGGCAAAATAATTTTCATTTCCAGAAACTGAAGTCTGTGGTATGTGAAGGTGCTGGCACTATGACGGCCGTACCACCACCCCTAGCCGTCCTTGACACCGTGTTGCCAACAGATGACGCCGTCTGGGAGGTCTCAACAGACAAGAAAAAACTAAAACGACCAGGACTTAGTCAGACACTAGTCCCCGGCAAGAAAGTTATCAAAATGTATAAAGAACAAAAAATCAAAGATACAAATAAAAACTAAATAACAAATCCTGTTAAGGTTGCTGTATTTGTGGCATGGTTGAAATTAGGCAACTTTATTATGTTTCACATATTACAGGGTGTTACTGTAAACACCGTTATCCTTGAAACCAGTGGTTTGGTTTCATATATAGAACGTAAAATCAATGGAAAAATACAACTTTTTTTTAAAAAGAAAATCTACATTTTTCTACAAGAATATTTCACCCTACACGCAAGGGCAACGACCGGCCGCGGCCGGCGGTTGGCGGGGGCGGGCGGGGCACGCGGGACGTTACATGACCGGCCGTCAGCTGTTTCGCAGCCTCTCGAACGTGTATCCATGAGTATCGGGCCAGTGACGGGTATTTACTTTTTAAAATCTTTTAATGAAAATAAGGATTTTTTTTTGTTGTTACTGGGCATTTATTTATATATTTAAGTCAACTACCCATGGTTTGAGTGACAACGGTGTTTACCCTTGCATACTGTAGAATGGTTATGTAGGCGCAGATTTGGGCTTTGCATCTTATGTATACTATAATATCGTAAATAGTATCTCTACCAGCCGAATGCAGAGGCCCGTATTCTAGATCAGGTTTCAAGAATAAATCTTGACTAAAAACTGACAATAATTCATTGTAACTCTCACTCGGTCTCAAAACTAGTTATTTCTTTTCAAATGAAGATTCATGATTGAGCGTCGTTCTAGAAAACGGGTCCTGATCCTCACACTCAATACTCAAACGCTACTTCACTTGCCAGGCACAGATCCGGCGAAGCACGTGGTTCTCACTGCCAAACAAATATCAAAATTGCGTTCCTTAAAATAAAGATGAAACCTGACTAATCTGATACACGCACGTCTGTCCGCTATGATGAGCTCTCGGCTAAGTTCATTTATTTTCAACTTTATTTCAATAGACTTAAGAAATTTGGCAGTAACTTCGACAGGTCCGCACCGGCACAAAGACCTTTCTGTCGCAAGATACACCTTGAAGTAACGAGGACAGCACAAGCAAAATAATTTAGTGTACGTTATTACAATTTTGTATACAAAATGTAGCAGCGCCATAAGCGTATACGCATAAGTTGTGGACTTTGTAGTTGTTATCGCATCGCACAGTGCTCTGCCATGGAAGATACAAATGTAGATACTTAGATTAAATACTCGGTGTTGTTAAAGTTGAAATATCTACTGTATGCTTGTAGTTACACTGGCACCCATACCCTTTAACCCGAAACACAGCTAAGTTCCTTGGGTGCAGAATAAAGTGTTACTTGCAGTTGCAGTCACTTTCTAATTACCTTGTATAGGGAGAAGTTGTTGTCTTATGTCATTATTGTGTTCATTGTTTTCAAGCGGATTATACAACAAGCAACATAAGATCCATTTATTACAGCTTAGATTAATTTATTTGTGTGCTATGGGTTGGGTACCTACTAGGTTTACGAAAGCAATAGGTACCTGCAGCAGCGTTTCATTGGCGACTTATCTGTGCATAGGTATATCCTGTGTAGTATCTGCTCAAATTCACTCATCTCAGCTCGCGGCCTGAGTGAGAGCGAGACGGAATGGGGTGCTGGTGGCTCCAAGCCTCGAATAGTTTAGGTAATTGCTTTTTACGGTCAAAATAATGGTAATAAAAAAGTAAACATAAGACCTGCTTTATAGTTCAGTTATTATGCAAAGTTGCATGATCTAATTTGAAGTATTTATTGAATACCAACAACTTAGGTTTTTTTTCTATCGAGAAAACTTTTTGTAATCGTGTTTTCGTCAAACCTAGCATCAATCCTCAACTTTACCATATATTTATTTCAAAATTAATGCTGCAGTATTTTCGGCTTATCGGAGGATCATGCTAAGCAATTTGAGGTTGGCTAGGCCCAAGTATCGCTATCCTTTTGATAGATACATTTCCAGTTTTGCTTGCTGCTTGCCATTATCATTTAACCACGGGGCATATGCAGCTATCTTTATTTTTAATTCCACTTATTTTAAGCTTGATCTAGTGCATTCCATACTCATGTATAGTATTTTTTAATAAATAGTAAATGTTTCATTGATGTTGAAAATAATAAATAAGATCGTAGAAAATAATAAAAGTGCTATATTTAATGTAAGATGAAGATAAAAGAGAGGAATGTCCATTTTTACTAACACTAGGCGAGCGCTACATCATCGCCTCTATCCTAATTTGAATGTAAAGGTGGCACTTCGCATCGGTATTCGCGTTTATTACTGAGTTTTATTCGGCTATGTAGTGTAGAAGTCCGAATAACTCGAACACACCGTCCACACATCGTCATGAACAGCGAATATGCCGAACATGCAAGAGTAGTTTTTACCCGACTATGGCGAAAAAAAAGGAGGGTTATGATTTTGACCGGTATGTATGTATGTATGGATGTTCATCTGTTCCCTCCTATCTTCTAAATCACTCATCACAATTTGACAAATGAGATATCGTTGGGAGCGTCTTGATCGTCCGCTGGTTATAGGCTATGTGACGTCACATTAAATTAAAAATGGCGCCCTCTAGTAAGACTTAAAGTAAGGAACTAAAAAAAAAATCGTTTAATTGTACCATATTGTGTACAAATAAAAGGGCTTAAGCACATTTCAAAAATATATATATTATAACTTATAACCACAAAAGAATTTAAAAAAAAATAAAGTAATAAAAACTAAAACCCAACTACGACTAAAAAGGTAATCCAGAGTCACACGTGTTAGGGCATAAAACGAACAGATTACGTGTGACTCCGGATTTTTCATTTGCCTGTCTTGTTTATACCTTTTTAGTCGTAGTTGGGTTTTAGTTTTTATTACTTTATTTTTTTTTGCTATCTAAAGATGAAGTTATACATAATTGCCTGAACGCAAAGATAGTAATAGTAATTTGTTTGCAATAAAAAGGTGTACATTTGAACAACATTAGGTTACAAACAAACAGATGGAGACGTTGTACACTAATATGTTTGGAGACTCCAAGATGGATGTGTTGATGTCAGTAACGACTTATTATTTCCACGTTTAAAACCGCACTCTACTGAGCAAGCTATGTGTGGAAGGTAAACGAACTTATTCGGTATATTCGGACTCTTTGTTATGTGACCAAAAACCGACAACCCGGCGCATACGAGTGTTCGTGTATTTGCGTATTCGTCTTATTCTTGAAAAATAGGCAAATAAGAGTAACTTCACATCGTCGTATTTGAGGAAATAAGACGGATACGCGAACCATTATGTATCGCTCGCCGGACGCAGCCCGTCAGGCCGCTCGCTCGACTCGCGCGCGGCTGTTCACTGTTCTAACCTAAACCATTTGATCGGAGTGCCAAGGAACATTATGCTCACCTACGCTACGGCGAGAATTCAGCTAGTACGGGGTTGGTCACAGTTCTAACCTAACGTCGGTAACTAGGTAACTTTTTGTTAGAGTATATTATTATTGTGTCCCACTGTTGGGCAAAGGTCCCTCTTCTTTCTCCATAGATCTATAGGGCTTCCTCTAAACTCTCTAATCGTCTGCGTCCAGAAGTCATAATCCTTGCCTATTCATTCGGGTGCATTCGTACGACGCGACGTGGCAGACTTACTTTTTTTTTC
Organism: Lithophane semibrunnea; assembly: GCA_947363905.1. NCBI lineage: Eukaryota > Metazoa > Arthropoda > Insecta > Lepidoptera > Noctuidae > Lithophane > Lithophane semibrunnea. Next base: position 14,784,850 of record OX376195.1, read on the forward strand.
CAATAACTGCTAAGTATAGTCAGCTACAAAATTCGAATAACACTTCAGTTTTTTTAATCTTAATTATTGAGGTAAATATTTAATGAAATCAAATAACAAGTAAAATTAAAATAATCTCTTAGCTATAATATGAAACGATTTCGATCCCGTGGAAATATCGGAGAAATCCTATGTCCTTTGGTCCTACTCCAGGTCGTGGTATACTCATGTGCCAAATTTCATCTAAATCCGTTCAGCCGTTTTAGCGTGAAAGCGTAACAAACAAACAAAGTCATTTTCGCATTTATATATTCCTATAATACCTACTAACTTCCGCCTGCGCGGTACCTATATCGATACAAATAAAAGTACGTAATAAAACTAAAACCCAACTACGACAAAAAAGTCAACTAAAAAGATCAATCAAGATATCACAGATATACAAATAAAAATCCGGAGTCACACGTGTTAGGGGTCAGGGCACATGGGAGAGCTGTAATGGTGGCAAAAACAGCAAATTCAAAATAACATTTTCATCTACTCGTGTTAGGTAATAAATAAAACAAAAAAATATCCAATGACGCATTTTCTTTATTAAGAAAGGATGCGAAAGTTTTTACATAATATGCAATTTTGAGATTTTTACGCCCAAAAGCTATCAGCACGATGCACCAAAACAAATTACATTATCAAATGTAAGGTTTCATTCAAATACAATATTCAAAGCCAAGTATAAAAGATTATGTCAAATAATTCTGGCTTTTTAATTGTACACAGCAGTAAAGCTAGCTTTTCATTTATCCTTTTGGTGCAAACGGCTCGTAAGATAAATTTCAGTTGGCAGCTAGCCGCCAACAGTTGCTCTGTAGAATTAGAGTCCTCAATTGCTCAATTATAATAGCACAGCCATTAACAATGCTACCGTGGATCTTTGCCAAGCGATTGAATAGCTTTACAACTATTTAGCAATCCGCTATACAGTAGATGTTGTCTTCAACAAATGAAGTTATATTAAAAAGGTGGCTTAAAATACTTCTGTAAAATTATTTTTATGATTTTGCGATAAGTACAGTCTCCACCGACATAAAACAAAAAAAATAGTGACATTTCAACGACATCAATTTCTAAATCGAATTATTCTATGTCACTTATATATATTTCTTTATCGATAAAAATATATTTCATTTAAAACAAATTCAATGCTAAAAGCTTAGGGGACCGCTCTAGTGAATATAGTTTACGAGTGGTGTTGATTATCGTGAACATTTTGGACTCCTGTAAACAATAAAGTGTGAACGATCTACGTGACCACACAACATCGAGACATTAAAATTTCACGATTCAATCTACAAACTAAAATGATTTACTGCAACATCCTAATTATGAAATTTAGTAACATTGTCATTACATAATTAAATTAAGTCTATAAATAAAATGCTATCGCGTTAGGTACATTAAAACCTAAGACACTAAAATCATAGTGTTCAACATACTGCAACAATACTTAAATTGATATTATTGCAACACTTTAAGTACATGCTAATAATGTGAATGACATTATTTCTTATTACATTTATTATTTTATGAAAAAGTATTTAAATATATTATACTGTGTAAAGGCACAAACAATACAAAACATTTCATTTTGATCTGAATTATTTTATTCAGAATGCTCAATATCATATTCTAAGCTGTGGTGTTTTTGGATGCGTTACCTATGTAAAATATTGTAATATTTAAGGAATACTACAAAAATAGTTATCTTTTGGCAATTTATACAATTAGTATGAATAAATACAATATTTATACGAGCATACATGATCCATTTACTGATGGTTGGCGATAATTAAATAATTATTACATTTAAATAGATCTTACAATTATTGGTATTTCATAATTTTGTGTATATTGAAGTGTTACAATGTGGAATTTCATAAAATTTCAAAATCTAAAGTACATAAGTTAATGTTTTTAAATTTTTACAGCGACCTTTGTAATCTTTGGTGATCCGAGATCCATTCTGTGGCTTTTCTTGAATTCGTCTAGCTCAGTGTCGTGCGCGTCACCGTTGACGGCGGCGCCGTTGAGTTTTTGAGTGTGGCCGAGCGCGTGCGCGCCGAGCGCCTTGCCTGCGCGTGCGCCAGCCTTATCGCTGTACCCGTTAACTTTGTCACCAGCATGGCCATTCATTTTCCCAACGGCATGACCATTTATTTTCTCACCTGCGTGCCCATTCATTTTCGCGACTCCATTCTGGCCATTGTGTTTGTCATCGCTGTGGCCGTTGGTCAACCTTTTAGAATGTCCTGATAAACCAAAAGAAAATGACCTTTTAACCCCCAAACTAAGTGTTTCAAAGTGACACTGGCGCAAATGTGTTAGTCGCATTTTTTTTAGCTAAATGTTCTTTAACGAAATAAAATTCTAAACTCTTGAATGTTAATGTTAGATCGGCGGATGAATAGATTCATTGCATGTATCCAAATGTTCGGATCGCCCCAAAATAGCAACAGCGCTCGTATCTGGAAAGTTACGTGTGACTTTAATATACTCGCGGGTGCGCGTTGGGAAAGCTAACATTATTCACACTGTGATAAAAACATGAATTGTATCGATACCTCCCGCGCTTATTTATTTGACACAAATATAACTCTTGAATTTCTTTTAGGTCTGAAATTATAAACTCGCATCTACTCTAGCCAGGTTGTGCCGATTCCGACGCGATCTTTGATAATCGAGGGTTCTCAAAATATATCCAGAGAGAAGTTTACGAGAATAGTACCTAAACAATGCTATTACGAGGGAGATATTGACGTGTTAGTGCAAAACATTAAATTTATGATTGTAATGAGACCTAAACTAGACAGAACTAGAATTAAAATGTAAATAAACTAGTACAAAAGAAGTCTACCGGAACTAATAGGGGTGTCTAATCTAGACTATGACACAATTACGCCAGTGTTCACACCACAATATCGCATGCAAAAAAACGATCGACGAGAGATAAATACATTGCTTTGTCTGACCCAAAAGCTATTAGAACTCAGTATCCTGTTCCAAGTATATTTATCAGTCGCCAAGTAGTAGTAGTTTTGAATACATAATAATTTTAGTTTTAATAGCGTCTATACACATTTTAGCTGGACAGATAGTAAAGAGTTTCAGCTGATGTGTTACATCTCAATTGTATTCAATACTTTTGATCAAATTCCAAGTCATACTCAATAATTGGATCACTCAGGACTCAGGATGGATGACATTTCATGCATTTTATTTTCATTTTTTTTGGCTACAGGTCACAGGAACAACTTACGACCCACGGATGCCCATCAAGTTAAAGGGGAAAATCTACAAGTCCGTGATAAGGCCTGTCGTACTGTATACTGATCGGAATGCTGGGCCGTGAAGAAGAGGTATGAATTGAATGAAAGATTGCATGTAGCGGAGATGAGAATGTTGAGAAGGATGTGTGGAGTGACGAAAGTCAGGGGAAGTTTAAAAGTGGCGCCAGTGACAAAAAAGACGAAAGGAAATCGTTTGACCTGGTATGGCCATGTAATGAGTAGGAAACGCAAGTGACTAAAAGAGAGATGAATATTGATGGATGGAGATGTGGATGAATTGTGTGAGGAATGATATGAAAGAGAAGGGAGTGAATGATAGCGTGACGGTTGACAGGGCAGAGTGGAAAAAGAAAGCGTGTTGCGCCGACCACAAGTAACATGGGACAGGGGATGATGACTCGATAATTAGATCGAAAGCAATTTAATTCACTATTTAATAGTATACTATTTGTTGCAACTACTAAGTCATAATTTTTATAAATTAATAGTTTCAGCACACTTATAAAACACTGAAACTATAGAAGACAGAACTTAGATCGCGAGCGCAAAGGGTTTGGAAAATGAATAAAATTGCTTCATTTAAAAAAAGTTGTTGTTGAGATTTGTTGACTGTTCACTTATATGGAATGACAGGAGAGCATCTCCATGTTGGATCACTCCATCAATATTTGAAATAGAAAAGCAAACATTTTCCGTCTTACCGTTCGCGCTCGTCTTGGTTTCCCCACCCGTGTAGTACTTTTTTGAAGTCTTCCAATCTTCCTTCAAGGATAAGTTGTACATGGAGAAGGCAGGGTCACCGGTCACCTCCCTCTCAATAACGAGGAACTTAGGCAGCGCAGCTATCAACGTGTCCTGATCCAGAGCACTGTAAGTCTCCAACAAAACTAAACCTCGGCACCTGAAAATATTTTTATAGACAATTTTGTTTATAGATTAAAGTGATTTTTAATTATAGAATGAAGCATACATACGTATTAATACCATGACACTTGTATCTCTAGAGAGAGGATAAAGTATAAATAAATAATGAAAGAAAAAACACAGCCATTTTATTTATTTATCACAATAAAGAAAGCAATATATAAATAAATAAATATATATAATAATATAATTCTAATATCTTATCACCTGGGATGCGAGGGCTGTCTATAAATGTCCAACTGATAGTACTGATTGTTGAAGATAAAGCAGCGCCGCTTCTTGAAGATCGTGAAGTGAGCTTCATCACGCTGCGGGAGCAGGTTCAGGTAGTCCCTATGTGTAAGCTGCGTCCTCACTTCTACAGATTGCCCATTGATGGGATGGACCCTCCGTAGCGTGTGAATATACGACCAGTGGCCCTTCTGACCGCGCTTGCGCAGTCTGACTTGCGCCTTACGGAGATCGCTCTGCAAGTAGTTGTGAACCACATCGAAGTCCTGGAAGGACGGGAACTCTGAGTCGAGAGCAATCGGTGACTTGACGAGGAACTTGCGCTTCTTCGAGTTGACGTTGAGCCGGCCGCCGGTGTCGATGCCGATCCTCTGGCACACGCATTCAATCAGCCGGTTCATCTTCAGGTCGAAGTCCGTGGAGTTGTCGATCACGTCGAAGTACGGGTGGCCGATCCAGGCGGCCGCCGCGTTGTAGTCAAGCTCCCTGGCCAACTCTACCCCTTCAGAACGGGATGCATGATCCTGTTAACAATAAAACAATACCTGCATTACTTATTATTCATTAACTCAAGCGGCGGCGGTGTATCTGTCAAGGTTGGGTAAAAATAAGCACGGAAACAAATTAGGTTGTACGTAGAATTGTCAAAATCCGAATGGATAACGTCGTAAGACGATTACGTATATCACATGATCAGTGTGTCACATCCATCATGGTGATATTGATTAAATAATATAAAACTTCTATAATCAGTGTTCCTTAATCTCTGATCTTGGAAATTCATAACAAAACGGTAATCCTATCTTTCGATGACGTCATTCGATTATTACTGTGGGTATTATTGATATTACGCGCTTTATCACCATAGTCTTACAATGGCACTTTGCCAATGTTATTACGAACCACAAACAGTCCATATGTTGCATGTTCTGCGGTCATTCATAAAGTTAGGCATTTGAATAATATTGTTTTTATAGCTCGGAGCAATCGTTTAGCGAAATAAACAAACTAATTTAGAATTTAATAGTTTTTGTTTGTTTTGAATGTTGGCCACAAAGCTTGTGGCTTAGGAACGAATAAGCTACAGAACATAATACTTACTAAGTAGAAGAATTTATGTATGTAGTCATATTAAGTATATTATTTTCCTAGTTTTATTTATTTCTTTATTTCATTTTTCATACTAATAAATTATATTTTTAAATATTAGAATAAAAAATTATATAAAACATTTAAAAATATAAAAAATAGTAGCCCACCGGTATCGGGAACAGGGTCCAAGCTACCGGCGGTCAGGGCTCCAGAGAGAGGAACCTCCTAACGATGCGAGCCGTGTCCAGGAGTACAGCTTTCTGAATCAAGCCCTTAATCCAGCTGCCCAACGAGAGCCTCCTTAGGTGTTTGTCGAGGCTCTTGGCAATTAAGCCATTGGCTGATACGACTATCGGCACAATGATCGCAGAGTTCACATCCCACATGTCGACAACCTCGTGAGCCAAGTCAAGATACTTGATTTGTTTATCTTTCTCGGCCTTCACGAGGTTCCCGTCATGCGGGACCGTTATGTCAATGATCATTGCGCGCCGCTCTGTTCGATCCACCACCACTATATCAGGCTTATTGGCAACAATAGTCCTGTCAGTGATGATGGATCGGTCCCAGTACAATGTGATATTTCCATTTTCGAGAACTTGGTCGGGCACGTACCTGTAGTACGGTACTTATTTATTTATTTATTAGTTTTATTATTATAGGTAGTTTTATTATATATGCCTAGGTACTGTGTAGTACCTTTACTGTTTGTTTAAGTATATCCCTTTATCGACGATTGATACATTTTCCATTTATGCATTATATGTCATACCTATAATATAGATAGCGAGGTGTGGTGGTACCTATCTACTTACTGTTATTAAGTGTTAATTAAATAACAAATACATAACTCATGATTATGAAAAACCCCTTATCTCTTTCAACAACTTTTATCAACAGTCAGACAAAACTATAATTATTTATACCCAAAATAGTTTTATGTCCAGTGAAGTCAATGACCAACAAGTAACCGTAACATGAAATTAAAAACGTTGTCATGCGGTATTTCAACATGTGCGGCTCACATTCCACGTGAATGGGACGTCCCGTGGCACGGCAGACTTTAATGCAGTGTTACAATGAAATTGCACTTTGAAGCGTTTTATTATTTAAAGTCACGTTTTCCATCATGTGTAGGTAGATAGTTAGATACATATGTAATCGCGTAGTAGGCCGTCACGACAGATATGCTCATTTATAAAAATACAATAACAGGAATTATTATGAATGAGATGCGAACTAGTATGATAATTAATTAAATTAGTCTCGTTTTTACCCGACTGCCCCAGAAGGAGGGTAATGTTTTTATAGCATGTGCTTATGCAAATGATACCTGTCGAACGTGTTAGACGTAATAGGGCCCCATAGTTGATGATACTATCCATTGTCTGGACTAACGAGTTCCTCAAATAACGTGCCACAGAGTACCGACCACTTTATTGTGCAATCGATAGCCTGAAAACAGTATGTCATGTCTAGAGCCAACTGAGTAAGTTCATACACTAATGTCTCTCAAACTGATTGATAGAAAGATGGGTGTCAAAATGCTTTTCAACAACTCGTGATTGTGTGTTCCATTCTTATGACAGGAGGATATGATAAATTTAATGGGTTTCTAGATTTGCTACGACGTACTACGACTTCTCAGTTACACTTTAATGCTTAATGGTTATTTTAGAGGTGTGTGCCATGATGTCGTAATTTGATAATGGGTTATACCATTATTGTATCATTAGAAGAACTACGATTATTGTATCATTAGAAGAACTAGTTATTTCTCGATCTCACGATTCGATCTCTTGTGTACCTACGCTATGTAAATAACCTTCCTTTGCTGCCACGCAGTCGGGTAAAAAGGTGTGTTATTTTTCATCAATAGTTAAGTTACTGAAATCAAATGATTAATTAAATAATCAGGTGACTAATTAGTATGTAACACAAATTGAATATTTGTTTCCCCTCACGTTACATAATATGTTGACATATTTTTATTATTCAATGACCTTATCTCGCGTTAATTATTTAGGTACTTACTATGATGATGAGGTATGTTTTTATCGTATCAAAACATTTGATAACTAGATAAAACGAGTAAACATATACTTAAAAGACTTATCACGCGCTAGATCAAACTAAACTAAATTTAGTGACATTTAAATTAGTCAGTTTGAATACAGTACGCAGATTCATATACTGAAATTAACTGAAGTAGGTACCTAAGTAATAATAAACGGTGGAAATGTTTCCTCAATAGATTGTTTGCACCGGATCAATCGATTTATCTATAAAACTGACGTAGCTTTAAAGACGATTATAAACACACCCACAGACGCTTATGATCCTCACACTATGATTGGCGATTATATAAACAATGATAACCTAACCTAATAATGTTAGATAAATAAAAGGATGTAAAGCACTAAGCTAGTCTACTATTAAAATAGACCTTCTCGCTATCATAGAAGAAAACTGGAAAATTATGGTTTATATTACCTGCCTACACCTGTGCCTACCCCTTTGTATGATAGGGGCGTAATTAAGTTTTTACGTAGGTAGGTATTGACATTTGAGTTAAAAGGCTTTTCAGATAGTAAAAAATTCGACGTAATATTTTAATGATAAAAGCAATTAACAGACTTTGGACAACCTTAAGTTTCACGTCGGTCATACGATCTTTATGTTCTCTATGACCTCTGTTATCATCTATTTACTTTGTGATTTATGTTCAATACTTTTGTACATATTTGAAAAACTTCAATTTGCATTAAAATGTGCATAAAATAGTGTTTGTGTTATTTTAGCTACAAGCAGGCAAAATTACTTTTTTATCATTTGTATTGTGGAGTTAACTTATGTTAAATTCGATAGCTAGTTACGATAAGCCCTTTCATTGTAATGAATACAATTACTGAAAATCAATGCTGATTTTCTTTTGAATATTAGCATACAAACAGCATCAAGTAGATAACAAATGAAAACTTATAAGCGAAGATATTGGATAAAGGATACGAAACACTAATTTACAAAGAAGACAACAAATATCGAAATTAGAACGAGCACATTATCTAGTGACTTTTATCTGTCGAGTATTTTAAACGTGCTCTAGTTTCGTATGTTTGGCCTGCATTTCCTGAGTAGGTACGTGTCACAGAGCGGCGCCTCTAGTGTAAGAGAAAGGTTACTAGTTAATGCCAACCTCGGTGGAGTAAAAGTCTTCAGCGCCGTTGGCAGCAGAAAGCATGTGCACGATGTGATTATACCGGTTGTCTCGTAGCTCCACACAGTTCCAGTTGTTAGTAGATAGCATCCCTTCCCATTTTTCTCTTGATATAACTGGAATGTGTAAAATAAATCTATTAGGTATTTAGGTATAATCAAAGATTGAGAAGTTATAAATGAATGCAGCATTCGGCTGCCCGCCAATTTTATGTAACACCCTGACATACTTTTGTTTTTTTTTACGTTCGTGGATGACTACGGAAGCAGAGTCTACAGCTCTATAATGGAGTCATGTCCGGAAGAAATTACTTGAGTCATAGATATAAAAGTAAGATTACTACCAATAACTGTCCCTACCTAATTAAAATTTATAATACCTATGATTAATTATAATTGAGTGACTGATTAATAAACAGTCAAGAGACAAGTGTAGATAGACATAATTTGTAATTATGACCCATTCAGATATCGATGTAAGTAAACAAAATTGGAGTTCGTATCAGCGAGCAAACGACCTCCTTGGTACGCGCGCGTGGCCGGAATTTACATAACAACTCACGTTTGAATACAGGAAAATGAAGAGTAAGTACCTTTCTTTAGGTAAATGACGAACATTTACCTAAAGAAAGGTACTACGGACTAGGGCTTATTTTTTGTTGTGTGTAATACTCATATTTACTTCATTACAAAAGATCAAAGTTTTTTGTGCAACTTGTAACTTCAATCTTGAACAAAAATGTAGCACGAACGTACTACCGGGATTACAAGTACCTACCCTGTGTGTTAATCCTGGTTAGAAACTATGTGTGCCAAATTTCATTCAAATTCGTTCAGCCGTTTTTGCGCCAATCCGAAATACACAATCATCCAGACAAACTGACAAAAATTGTAAAAACGATATTTTCGTCATCAGATTCGTTCGCACACCTCGTACTAATTACCTACTTCGTTAATCCTAACTTAATATTATAAATGCGAAAGTGAGTTTGTTTGTTACGCTTTTACGCTAAAACGGCTGAACGAATTTGGATGAAATTTGGCACAAGGGTGTATACGTATACTACAGGGTGTTAGGGTAAACACCGTTATCCTTGCAACCAGTGGTTTAATTTCATTTATAGAACGTAAAATCAATGGAAAATTACAACTTTTTTTTATTTTTTTTTAATCTACATTTTACCACAAGAGACGCAAGTTCGTTGCCATATGCGCTAGAGCAACGAACTTGCGTCTCAACACGGACTGGGGGTGCTGGATGTGACCTGATCGGCCGCGAGCGCGACACCTCCCTCAGTCAGTCAGCTGTTTCGCTTGCGAGCACGGTGTCGGATAGAAACATTTTAAAATCTTTTAATGAAAATAACGTTTTTTTGTTGTTGTGTTCGGTTATTTATTTTTATATTTAAGTCAACTACCCATGGTTTGAATGACAAGAGTGTTTACCCTTACAGCCTGTATAATCTGGAGAAGGACATAGACTACTTTTTATCCTGACGAAGTCGCGGGCATCAGTTAGTTTTATATTATATGTGTAGATAAGAACAGTAAACAACATGATTTTATTCAACCTTAAAATGTATGTAAACCAAAACCATCCAGGGTTTGTTATTTTTATCTGCAGTGCCTGTCAAGAGAATTCACAGACGTTATCTACGGAAATGCACTTTCAGCGGGTTTTTTTTATTTCCTAAAATATTTCTTTTGTAAACATGTTTACGACCTTCATTCATATTTAAATATCCCTCATAATGAAGGGAATTTTAAGTGGAAGCAAAGTAAACTATTGCACCTGTATTTTCCTGTACCTGCAATTTTTTTCCAATCTCACAATAATAAATGTTGTTTTTTTTTTATTGTCAATTGTGCAAGTTTATAATCATTACAAAACCTCAATCTAGTTTAAACCGCTTTGTATATCAATTTACCATCAATGTCCTAGTTTAAACTGCAAATATAATCGAATCAAATAACAACTAAAACATTGAAGTTTCAATATAAACATAATCGAATCAAATAACAACTAAAACATTGAAGTTTCAATATAAACATAATCGAATCAAATAACAACTAAAACATTGAAGTTTCAATATAAACATACACACTTAGGTACTACTATACACTTTTACCTTTTTAATTTTGCATTTTTTAGTAGAAATAATGGTCTAATAACGGCCTGTTAATTCGTATCCACTAAGTGGCTCCTGATGTCCTGTAACACAGGTTTTTCCTAAATCTACATCAGGCACCAGCTCTAACCATGTGATTTTTTATAGTTCAAAACTGCTAAGTGCTACAAACCATAGTGAGAAAAAACAACAACAAAAACGTATTGTTACTGTGCGTTTGCACCTGCGAAATATTCAAAACGAAACATGTTGAAATCTCTAGTTCCTGTCAAAAATTGTATGGAACATTGACAGAAAATAGAGATTTCAACATGTTTTGTTGTGAATGTTTTGCCAGTGCAAACGCAGTTATATCTTCTTGACACTGGTATTTAGTTACGGACCACTCTCCAATACAATAGGCGATCCATTTATTGACAACAATTATAAATAAGTCACAATTCATTTATGAATCAGCCAATACAAAGAGTTTGCGCAACAAGTGCCTATAAATTTATATAAATGTAATAAGTACCAATCAAATGCATACCAACACCATATAACTGCGTATGTACAGCAATAAAGCTTTTTTTTTACTACTAAGGGCGAATTCGACCAAACTTTTATCCCTAGTATGAGTCTAATCCAGCGAATAAATATAAAAATTTTGACAGATTTTCTATACAAAAACGACGTCAATTTTGTTCCCCGTTAGATCGGCCCTAAACGTAGGTAATTTCTATAAGTAATCAGTTTCTATAATAGCACCATTTCAATTACCGATTACCTACTGATAACTTTTCACGCTTTGTAAATTCAATTTGACTTTGTATAAATAAATAAAAACTATATTTTAACTTTCCTTAGGTACCTATTTAGCTAGTAATTTATACAGTAGGTAAAGGTATACATAATCACACATTTTTGATTAGGTTCTGATTATGCCTTACAAAGGGATACATTAAAAGGGAGCCATGCAAGTCATGGTTCCTTTGAATTATCTATCACAATATTAATAATATCACTATAGTGAAAGTTAAAGACAGATACCTAAAAAATCCCTGATCCATGAGTTACAAACATGTTTTCTATTTACTGCAAGATGTACACACGGTTACATATCAAGCTATACATTTCCAGTATAAGCTCTGACAGAGATGAATAATAATACCATATGGTATATAACTAGTATACAAGCAGATTGATTGCCTAAAACTATTTCCATGTTTCTGACTCATCATTAACTAGGCATACTAGAAGCTTGTATGTTGGTAAGAGTCCATACTTTAATAAAACTTGTTTAGAAACGACTGAGGATTGTTGCAAGAATGATTATAAACTTCAGTTTTAAGTTAAAAACCCTGTCTAGCGTAGATACAAATATACCTAGCTTGTCTATTATTTATAGTAAGTATATTATTTATAGGGCAAGTGTTTTTGTTTTTTTTAGTTTTATCTTACAGGTATAATCCTCTAGTACCTACATTGTTGATAATTATGTCTTGAGTGTAGACGATAATATACTTATTTATATTCTCAGACAAATTGCCCGCCCATCAGGCGTCTGTTTGTCTGTCTGTTCGTACTTTATCATAATCATGGGATGACGTTGTATTGCGGCCAGTAATAATAGACTTGTTAATTATAGTTTCCGTTTATCTGCGTTCACAATGCTGTGTTAAAACCTGATAGAATGGTAATTTTCGATCTAGGGAATCAGGTGTATAAATACAGGCAAAATCAAAATGGCTGCTATTTCGATAATAAAAAACATGCTAAACTAATTCTTTGATATTAACTAAATCTTTTAGTTTCTGACTCCTGACGTACAGGTACACTAGTTTAGGAGTCAGAGGCTTCAACAAAGTTTCTGTCACATTATTATGTCAATAAAAATAATTACTAATTTATTTATTTAATTGTACACACGGCTACACATCAAGCTATATATTTCCAGTTTATGCTGATCTCGCATTGTAAGGGATTTCCGTACGACGCGAGGTCAGCTTATACTGGAAATGTATAGCTTGATGTGTAGCCGTGTGTAGGAACCTGACTCCAGCTCCAGCTCTATTTTTTTTTGCCATTTTGTATTTTAAACTTTGACCTTATGCTAGGAAACAGAAGGTTTGACTTACATGCACTGGCATCCATCGCTCCCCTATCGCATATAATCAGGCAATCCCTCTGGCAAGTCCTGCCCAGCTCGAAGAAAGTGTTCTCAATCTGTATCATAGTCCTTAGCAGATTCTCCTGGAATTTTAACGCTGTAAAAAGGAATACACATTTTATGAATACACAAGTTTCGCTCTGAGAGCAATAGTAGAAGGTTATAATGGATGAGGGTGTACTATAGGTACACCTCTGCCTAACCCGTTGGAGAATACAGGCGTGATGTTATGGATGAGTAAGTGCGGTGATAAATGGTTTGCATCATCCTTATATTTATTACCTACATACACATTGTAAATAGTCCCCGCCGCGTCTGTCTGTTTGCGAATCCGCAGGGGAAGGCTAGTTATAAGATAAAATGTACCCACACAAGACTTCATATGACGTCATATTTGAAGTATTTGGGAACTACCGAAATAAATGTCTACTTGATACCACATGCATTTAATAATATCTACAGGGTGTTAGTGTAAACACCGTTATCCTTGAAACCAGTGGTTTTGTTTCATTTATAGAACGTAAAATCAATGGAAAAATACTTTTTTTTTTTTTTAAGTAAGTCTACATTTTTCCACAAGCATATTTCACCCTACACGCAAGGGCAACGAACTTGCTTCTCAACATGGCGACCGGCGGTTGGCAGGGGCGGGCGGGGCGCGCGAGACGTTACATGACCGGCCGTCAGCTGTTTCGCAGCTCTCTCGAACGCGTATCCATGAGTATCGGGACAGTGGCGGATATTTACTATTTAAAATCTTTTAATGAAAATAAGGTTAGTCAACTACCCATGGTTTGAGTGACAACGGTGTTTACCCTTGCATACTGTACAAACACAACAACTGACGAATAGACTTAGGTACTCCATGAGAAAGCGCAGATGGTCAAAGTTTATTCATGCAGGTATTCTAAACATTGTGAATAAGATAAATAAACTTCGTGAATGACGATGCGTGTTCGAACGTACACAGCAGTAAAATTAACGGCTAAAGTAGACAGAATACATGATAAATTCACCAAGAAATGTTTGAAGGACAAAACAAATGATTTCTACTAATTAATAGCTACCCTACTGTAAATTTTTAATAAGGCAAAAGGAATTTGTTCGCTAAAAAGTTTCAGTTATTAATTAACTTTTTAATAACCGGTTTCAAGAAAACTGTAGGCGTGAAGATTCTTAAAGGTCAAAAGAATAGATAGGTAGTTATAAAATTAAGTATTTATTTTCTAGAACAATAACCTATAAATTGAGGTGTTGAATTGGAGCCAAACAAACACGTGGTTTAAGCGCAAAGCCACTGAAAACAGTGAGGAATGCATTTATCTACAGGGTGTTTTTTTTCGCGATTTCAGGTTTGGTTCCATAGTGAAAGTTTTTGATAATGATGAATGAATACAATGACCCCTTAGGAGGATGCCCATGTATTCAATTTCACCCTGTAAACTAACTTATTAAAGCTGAAGAAATTGTTTGTAATTTTTTTTAACGCGCTGGGCTATTTAACATCACGCTACGACTCCTAGGAGCCGAGCAAACAGCAAAAAAAAAACGGCGAGTGAAACCGCGGGGCAAAGCTAGTAAGTACTTATTTAATAAATATACGTAGTGATGCTTTTTATAAGTGGGAAACGGAATTACCCCAGAGGAGTTGGCGCTCGAAACTTTTATCCTTTCATCAATTATGTACACACGGCTACACATCAAGCTATACATTTCCAGTTTAAGCTGACCTCGCATTGTACGGAAATCCTATACAATGCGAGATCAGCTTACTAGCAGTGTGTACCACCTATCTATACATACTTGACAATAAAATCTTTTCAAGCGCACGCTTTTATTGGACGTGTATACGATGCTAGGTTTGATAACACTTGGCTTTGCGCATGGTTAATTTATAATTATTAGGTATGTTTATGTAGTGTAACAGTAATCCGACAATCTTGTGGCTTTAATTGGTCAGCAACCATGTTAGCATAATATTATATTATCATGAAATATAATGTAATGTTTGCTTAATAAAATAAACAATAAAATATGCAAGTAATGATACGGCGGATTTTTTTGTCACTACAAAAACCTCGATTTTAAGTTTTCAGATAACAATTCAGGAAATGATTAATTGATTGAATACAAGCGAACATTCCAACTTCCTGTAGGAAATGATGCAGTGAAAAGCTTCAAAAGAGAATAAACGGTACCAGGATAAATAAAACAGTTGTTTGTGATATAAGTAACTCGAATACCTACTTATTAAGAGTCTATAAGTAACTCGAATACCTACTTATTAAGAGTCTTTTAGTTTTTGCATTATTATACAGGGTGTTAGGGTGAACACCGTTATCCTTGCAACCAGTGGTTTGGTTTCATTTATAGAACGTTTATTCAATGGAAAATTACAAATGTTTTTTTCTTTTTTTTAAATCTACCTTTTACCACAAGAGACGAAAGTTCGTTGCCCCATGCGCTAGGGCAATGAACTTGCGTCTCAACACGGGCGGAGGGTGCGGGATGTGACCTGACCGGCCGCGAGCGCGATCTCTCCCTCAGTCAGTCAGCTGTTTCGCTAGAGAGGACGGTGTCGGATAGAAACTTTTTAAAATCTTTTAATGAAAATAACGTTTATTTTTCGTTGTGTTCGGTCATTTATTTTAATATTTAAGTTAACTACCCATGGTTTGAATGACAAGAGTGTTTACCCTTACAGCCTGTATTTTATATTATTACTAGCTGCTGCCCGCTGCTACCCTAATTATTTTTCTAAAATAAGAGTAGCCTATGTATGTTACTAGTGAAAGTCCCGTCAAAATCGGTCCAGCCGTTTCGGAGATTAGCCGAAACAAACAGACTGATTGAGATTTTTTAAATTATTTTTTTGTTAGAAGTACCGTATATACTTCTACATGCATTTGGGAGAAAGCTGTTATTATGACATTACAAACGGTCACTTCAATTTTTATTTAGTTGTAATAGATGACAGACATGCGCTTGTCAGCTAGGGGGGCCGACTATCTAAACATTTCTTATTCTCATTATAAATTAAATATTTTACTTCATATTTATAAATAATATATTCGCGGAAGTTCCTCCGTGCCTCGGACAGCACGTTAAGCCGTTGGTCCCGGCTATCATTTGTGGATCTTTGACAGTCGTTACGGGTCGTCAGAAGCCCGAAAGTCTGACAAACAGTCTTATCAAGGGGTATCGTATTACCCAGTTACTGGGTTGTGGAGGTCCGATAGGCAGTCGCTCCATGTAAAATATTGGTATTCAGCTGCATCCGGTTAGACTGGAAGCCAACCCCAACATAGTTGGGAAAGGCTAGGTAGATGATGATATTCGCGGAAGTTACATGTAATTACCATGTCAAGTCATATCATAAGCCTATCTAGCTCCAAATCACAGAAAGTTCCTTAATATTCCGTTTGACTTACTGAAAATGTTGAAGGTTAGCGTATCTGGCAAATTACTCGTTGCATAATAAATGATGACAGTTAGGTTCATTTATCTACATTAAGTTATTTGGCTACAAACGTTTTGGAAAGACATGAACGTTGATCACGGCAATTTACTGCACGATCTATCTTTACCAATAAGCGTCGCGCGTTGTTTTAGCAATTACACACGGCTACACATCAAGCTATACATTTCCAGTTTATGCTGATCTCGCATTGCATTGGATTTCTGTACAATGAGAGGTCAGCTTAAACTGGAAATGTATAGCTTGATGTGTAGCCGTGTGTACCTACAATTAAATTTAGTGAACTGTCACGTACACAATCCATAATGCATTTTCCAAATGAACGGAAATTAAATGTCCACCCTAATTTCGTAACACAGGATCAATTACAATCTGTTCCATTTTGACATTTCAACAACATTCATTGCGTTATTTACGTATTTGAGCAGTCAAATTTTACGAACATTTGAAGCAATGGATTAGCACTATCCTCTAAAATGATTAAGATTGTGATTGATAGTGTGTTACGTTATTAGGGTGTCATTCTAGAAAACGTAACCGTCGGTTTAGACGAAACGAACGAATGCACATTCAATCCTACTCTACCAAATTATTTTTGTGTAAGTATTATACAGTGTGTAAGGGTAAACACCGTTGTCACTCAAACCATGGGTAGTTGACTAAAATATAAAAATATAAATGACCGAGTAACAACAAAAAAAAAACGTTATTTTCATTAAAAGATTTTTTAAAGTTTCTATCCGACACCGAGCTCGCTAGCAAAACAGCTGACTGACTGAGGGCGGGGTCGCGTTCGCGGCCGGTCAGGTCACGACCCGCGCCCCCCACCCGTGTTGAGACGCAAGTTCGTTGCCCTAGCGCATAGGTGAAAGGGTGAAATACTCTAGTCGTAAAATATAATTAAAAAAAAGGATGATTTTGTTCTGGGTTCTATATTCAGTTGGTCTAAACCCACCTTGACTGGAAATCATAGTAGCAGCACTAAAAATACTCTAATGTTCGCATCACCCAATGAATAAAAGGTGAAAATCTATAAAAACGGCCCGGTAGTCCTTTACATTACAATATTCCATGCATTTATAATTTCCGACACTTAACGAGATGGTCTTTAGTGTCGGCAAGATGACAGTTACACAGCTATAAATAGCAAGATTTTGAATATTTTTTTTTCGTTATGAGTGCGGACATGAGATGAAAACCACGAGACATGTCTATGACGCAAGAGGACACTGACGCGACAAGACGCGTGGAACACATATTATCACCAACAAATCACTGTTAACGACCCCGGTAGGTAGGTAGGTACCATTACAATCAATGCCAAAAAAAAACACGAATATAGATTTCACAATATACATACGCGTATCTTACGTCGCATATATAAAAATCAATATCATGACTCGTGCCCGTAATGATTATGAATCAAGCATCTAATTGTAAATCATTCATCGACTGTTACTAATTTCAGAGAGAATCCGCTATTGCGATGATATAGTCTCCATTACCAATGACAAGATGCTGATGCTGCGAGTTCATATTACGATATCAAGGCCTTTTAAGTGGCAAAGATCAATTAAGAATGTATCACGTCTAGAGGTATCCTGTTTATGTAAGACGATTCCGATTCCGACCGTAACAGAGCGGTAATGTAGTCATGTTGAATACCACTGGTTTACACTGCATTTCAATCAAGACAGTAAATATTTGTTTACACATGCGCAAACGAGTAGCAGGATAATATCTGTGTAATAAGAAAGATGGAGTTTACAAATAGATAGTGAAGTTCCCGATGTAATTGACAGGCAGTTTGTAGCATAAGGACGGTGCCTTGGTGGTCTATTTAAAAAATAAAGTATATTATTTCAGTTAGAGGCGTGCCGGGAGACGAGTTCGGCCGTGATTGTCTGCTGCGAGCGTTTTATTTTCAGCGTCATACCAATGAACTCGCACTGGATGTGGATAATTAGTCTTCGGTGGCTTTTTTTATTTTAAATACGTTAGTGTAGGTAATTGTAGGATAATAATCGTATAATTTAAAAGTAGGACACGTAAGTGAAAATTCTATCAAAATGTACGGGCAATGACGTCACCGACAGCTGTCTAGACAATTTACGAGGTTGATATGAAAATGGAGTCATTAATGAGCTTTATGGTTACAGTAAATTCACAAAAAAAAAAAAAACATTATTTTAGACATGAAATCTTCAATCGTCATCACAAAATACGGGTTTTGTACGCTATATTGTGTATGTACCTATAGCAATATGTCTGTAGGTACCTAAGGCTTAGTCCCTAATTAACATTTGAGTACAGCCTCTCATACATACTACTTGTTTTACTTGTCACCGGCTATAATAATAAATTACCTACTTTAGAGTGGACACTTAGGTATCACATGATAGATAAGAAAAATCTATAACCATGAACCTGATAAAACGCTAGTTTTTGCTAGGTAGGTAGGTAGTAGAGAATAAGAAAAAAAATATATGATTTCGCAAAACCGCGGAAAAACTTCTTGGTAAGTACGGGTTTCTTGCTAAGAGGATAATAACGTTAAATAAGGAAATAAGGGGTTTAATTAAATTTCCGTCTTTGAGCAAAAAGTTTTGCTTTTTATTTAACAAATTCATCTGTCATTGTAACTGATACTGTAATCATTTTTTTTTACCTAATTACTAAGTCAACGTGCCGAGGCCAAATGCTTTCGTACCAAGAACGACATGGTATTTTATAGGTAAAAGGACAAAGACATTGTAGCAGTTATATTTATTGCAAGTATGTATTTGCAAGCTGACAGTAGTTAGCTCATTTGTCCATAAAATAAAGATGTAATACTTTGGATGTCTATTTTTACAGCGATGAAAGACGTTTCATTCTAACTGGATAAATGTTTAAAATCGAGTGGCAAAGGTGCAGGGATCAGTCATATCTTTTTGATAATAAATTAAAACTAAATAAACGACGATAGCTTTATATGGCTTCACAAATCGGGGAAAGATTCCAGTTAAAATTAATGTACTAGAAAGTTAGAACATGAACTTTTGTATTGTCGAAGATAACGTGGAAATCAACTTTATTTTCGTATCGCGTGCTTTGTTTTTATGACAAATTTCATGCACTACTCAAATTACATTATTCATCGTTATTTGAGCAAGCTCCTGTTCGCTTTGCATGGTGAATCGAGGATACTTTATGACTCAGTAGTATTCTAATACCTACTTAAACAAGGGGATTTTTGTAAAAGTTGAATCAATATATTTTATAATCATTGCTAAACCAACTAGCTTATGAATGGTCTTTAGAACGATCATTATTAGAATAATTTAAATGTTCAAAGTTCCAAACTCTTTTTTATTCTAATTCCTGTCTACTTAACAAAGTATTTGGCAGCTCTTTTGTGGACGTTGACCAACACACGCCTCCACTGACGTCAATGCCTCAGAAAAAAGAAAGAAGTTTTTACGCTTTTAGCGACGTCATCAGAAGTAAAACAAAACTCCTGATACTTGACTGAAGCTAATTACTCAGTTACGCCGTAATTACCAAATAATTCAATCATTGTGAATAATTGTGATATGACAGTCTTTTGCAAAGGAGGCTACGATATTCTTGAAATACTGTGCGTGGTTAAATATGGTTACTGGCACGATACCAAACCTAACATTTTACTGAGCACATGAACCGAGATAATGTAAAGTGAAAAATTCTAAAAACCGTAGTCTCCTAACGATCCTATTAATTCATACTAAATGTCTTCTTATCACTGCGATAAACTGACTGGAATTCGTCGGTTAGCTTGTTTATTTTCCTATTTTTATCTCCTCTAATAAATAACACTATTTATTATATCTATTAGATACAGTGGATATAGTAACTAGCTAGCGGTCTGCAATGGGCTACCTAATTTGATAAGAGCTGAGCGAAATATACCTATGCTTAGATAGAAAGCTGAAGCAATTAGCTATAGATCGATGACCCGAACAGTTGTCATGTGATATGATTGTATTTAGCTTTATAAGAGGTACTACATGAGCTTCCATTTTAGCGTTGGTTACCGGTGGTTACGGACTCACCACTGACACCGTCGTTTGCCTGGGCTACAGCCGCGGCTGTGCACCATTTGCAATTGGTAGAGCACATGCCAACTGAAACACTTTTCGGCGGATCTGCCACATATTCATTATCTATTACTTTCATGAAAATGCTCGTGTTTTGGCGAACTGAACTGATTGTGGACTGTAGTGCGCACATGTTTGATCATAGATGGTTTCATCATCTAAGCCTATGTATATGGCAAACTGGTTTCTAGCATTGCTATTTATAACTAATCATGATTGTTAAACCCGTTAGGATCTATAGTAGTATGAATATGTTTAAAATCATTAAGTTGGTTTTGATAATCTTAATGACTTTGCGTGTAAAGGTAGATGTCGGTCTAGGTGATTTATTGTGTCACCATTAAGTGTCCAAGGGCCTGATAACGATACCTTTGTGTTATTATAATGACATGAAACTTCAAGGCAAAGGCGTAATTGATACAGAAAATATTTGTAGGTCGATAGTAATATCGACCTACAAATATTAGAAGGTAACTTCAGCATTGAAACTTAGCCCGCCCTACTTCAGAACAAAAGGTTTTTATACGAACTGTTATTAACACTACTTTAAAAAATTTGAGGACAAGAAAGCTAACGAACTGTTTGTTTCTGTATTTCGTAAGTTTAGTTATTAGACGAAAAAGGGCACAAGGTCGTACGGCCACTGCCTTAAAGAAATCATAAAAAGTGGTAGTACTTTATACGCCTAGTAGTTATGACAAAAAACCTTATTACGCTACAGGTTATTAACATTTCATAGTGGCATTCATTGAGTCTGAATCAATATCTGTTTGGTAAGGTCGTCCTGACCTTGTGTGATGTCTGTCCGAACGAACTTAGTCACCAACCCCTATAAAACTAAGTTTTATGTGTTTGTTGTACGCTAGGCCAGACACAAATATATATAAGACGCTACTATGCCCACTATTATTCTAGTAAACAAGGAAAAGTCTGAATATACAAGTTCGGAAAATTTTCATGTTGATACTTCAAACGACAAAATAATAAATGGGCATTTTGTCAACACGTGTCTGCCATTAGTATTCTTTTTCCTTAATATCCAGACTCATTCAGGCATTCAAAAATACTTGAAATGATTCTATTAGCTACAAGGCACATGGGTAGTGGGCAATAATTTAACCGTGAGGGAAAATTAAAGATATGGACATTTTGTTTGAAGATTGATGATGTCAGAAAACGAATATTTTTAGTACAAAAAGATGTTGAATTTGATATGTAAGTATGAGAAATAAAAGTAGGTAATGCGGGCCAAAAGTACTTATTGTTGTTTTACGTCAGAGTTGCATGTGACTTTGTTATGAGTAAATATCATCAGGAGATGTAAAATGACAAACATAACGTTGATGGATGTTTAGGAACGGATGGTGAACTTATTCAGGCATCGTTTGATGCTCAATGTAAACAGATGTCTGCGTCATACAATGATGACAAACAGTTTGTATATACAATTTATTAGAAGTACAATGGTTTCGAGTTATATTCAGTTTATTCGAGTGATGGCTAACCGTTGGGGGCCACTGGGATGGAAAACTGCGGTTGAGTGGAACTGGGCACGATTGTCTATTACTGTTTAATGGGTAATATGCGTAAATAATAAACGTTTGCAGGGAGACACGGTAGACTTGTTGGGGGTATAAAGGGACGCGGTATGACCACGTGCTATAACAGACTTATCAAAAGCTTAAACAATATTCTGTTGCTAAGCCTTTTAACGTTACATAAACCATTCTAAGCCAATAAGCGACCATTTCTAGAATAATCACGTACACGTCGATCTGGTAATAGTCGGTCTCGGTATCAATCGCTGAAATTGTGTCGTGACGTGACACGTTTCAATTGTATAAAAACTACATTTTATCAGTAACAACTGCCGAAGCCGTTCAGCGTGAAACAGAGCAGGGTAACAAAAAATGTGCAATAAGGAGCTTATCATATCGACACTTAACGGATGATTATACAGGCTAACTAATAACATGAATGACTTAATATCAAAGGTCGGTGGATTAAAAAAATAAGATCGTAACTACGATAAACATCGCAATTGAAGCGCCAGATATATACGAATGCAATTCTAACATCAATAATGTAGAAAACCGACCAGTTGCGATATAATTCGTTTTATCGATGACCAATCGACATTATTCCATAAACAAGACCTGCCCCCGAGCCTCTAGACATCGATCAGAGCCTAACAATGCTACAGATACGTAACTACGCATTCCATAACGTGTTTCTATTGCCGTGAACGTGACCGTGAACTAGCTTACTCGATACGTCAGCGACACACATTAACATTCACGTGTCGAGACCGTCGAGAAGCCTCATAACGAACCTTCTCACCCCCTCGCAGAGTCCCCAGCTTATCTATACATTTACAATGATGAAATTTTTATAAGAAGATTATACCAATACTAGAAATATGTATTATTCAATGGATAAACCCAGGTGGCCTTGCCGATAATCTATTAAACAGATTAACAAGCACGTAACGACTCAATATAAACGCGAAGTTAATCTTGCTCTTTTCATTATCAAAGGGGATAGTAATTTAGATTAGAAAGACTGACCTGTGTTATTAGACCAGAATGTTTATCTGCGATTTAAACGGCCCTCTACTTTCAGAAATAGATAGAGCCTTCCAAAGTAGTTTTTTCTGGCGCATAGATCCCGAAAGACCGCAATCGACCACAAATATCCAGAAAAAACAATTTATTAAACTACGACGAAGCAAATAGCACACAACCAGAAACAAATAAAGTATCCTTAAAATAGACAAGAAAATCGTCCCCAAGAGGCGCTTCGAAGCTTCACATACAGGGGCTCGTAAGCTTCGCATACAGGGGCTCGCAAATAGGTCTTCACCTAGAGCAAAAATAAACGATTCACGTGACCGTAGCCAATGTAAAACATCCGAAATACCCGGCGGAACAGAATACAAATACGTTTGATGTTACGCAACATAATTATTACACGTTTTAAATTTTATATGAGTTTTATACAGATCTAGACTATTTTATATTGGACTTTAGCCCGACGACGTTACGTCTTGGCAGTGTATGAAATGATATATCTGTCCTATATGTATCTGACCAAGCATTACAGTACAGAATTCTGTGACGTACGTAATTTTTTAATACTGAACAAGTATTGTAGGTATGATTCATACATCTGCTGCTGCAGGTGGGACATTCCCAAATGGCTTGATCTAACGACTCATTGAAAAACTTACAAGGTTTTGCCAGATACTCTCTTTCTCAATATTTATAATTTTTTATGTTTATATTTTAGATGACTTGAAATAAAGGGAACAAGAACTTGAAAACTACATTGGTATACCATCGGGCCTTTATAAAATGGCCACAAAATTAATGTTTTTTGGCATGTGACATAGAGTTTGAACACAAACTGTTCTATGGTGATGATACAGCGACAAGAGTCTGCAGAAAATTCTAACGAAAATTACCAAAACATAAAAGGTACAAAAAATCTTATCTTTACAATTAGCATGAAACCAGAGGTTATCATTGTTCAATAAGTAATGTGTTTTTTTTTATTAGGCCCAAATATCAAAACATTATGGAACATGCGAGACAACGTGATAAGTCAGAATTTCGTTCGGCCGCGACTTTATAACTAGGTACTTTTAAGGTTTCCCCAACAAAGGGCCTGTTTTATAGATTGAACAGATTTTTATCAGGATTCTGTGCGACCAGGCAGAGTTTAAAGAGTGGATGAGGTATAATAGCCTTCCCCCTTAACGACGCAAATATATGAATAGCAAACGAAGAAAAATGTATAAACGTGATTTCAAAAACGTAATTTTTCGAAGAAACCATAGGGAGCTTGTTATAATTTTACTAAAAGGGTTGAGTGCTGCCTGCCCCGTTAAACATATTTCTAGACTATATTTAGAAACCTTTCTCGTGTTGTGTTCCCATTTGAAATGTTCCATTTGTCCATCATACCAGGCTTTACTATAATTACTAGCATTTTGCAATGAAAATTCAATTACCACTTGGCAGAGCGTATAGTCAGTCGACCTACCTCACGTGGTTCATACGTCAATGGCAGTCACGCCCCTAGCACTATAACGAGACCAATATCTACGTGAGAATTTCTACCGAGAAAGTCAATTTGACCTTGTAATGGCCGTCAAAAAACGTCTGAAAACTTGAAGGAGATATAAAAGCAAGTATCGAATGACGTAGATAAAAATCCTAAACAAGTTTCACTACTTTTTATAGTGAAACATCGGCTGGAATGTGATATGCTGCATGCATTTAAAAGCTTCGTTAAAGCATTTTTTATGATTAGGAATGAGACAAAGTCATTGACACTGAATTTGAGCTATGGATTAGATTACATATACAACGAAATGAGTTCGGCCGGTCTCATCTAAAACTAAACAGAATAAAACAATAAACAGCCCGCCAAATGCATAGTCTAAACAAAACGATGTACGATAGAGTGAAAAAAAACGTGTGATATAAGAATTTGGCAGCAGT
This sequence comes from Lithophane semibrunnea, assembly GCA_947363905.1. NCBI lineage: Eukaryota > Metazoa > Arthropoda > Insecta > Lepidoptera > Noctuidae > Lithophane > Lithophane semibrunnea. The sequence continues at coordinate 14,810,015 of OX376195.1, forward strand.
CAATGCGAAACAATAAATGTACGTACTGGCAGAGATTTCCGGTCATCAGACTTGCCAATGTGACGTTTGGATTTTTCTACAATATTTTCTTTTCTTTTATCGAAAATTTAATTCGTTCTGCGCATTTAAATATTAGCGGTATTCAAGACATTTTATGAAAAAGACGTATAAGCCCACAATCTTTTATTAATCAAACAATGCAATAAAATGTTACGGCAATGTGAATTGCTGCCATCAAATCAATTGTTTACCCCATTGTTTCTCTGTTCCGTTAAATTTGTTGCTCGTCAATTCAACAGTAGTACCCTATCTTGGAAGTTTCTGTTTGTAAATTCTATGGAACAATGTGGGTTGAAATGTTGGCATCCATAATCAAGCAGGTTCCTGTAAGCACTATTCTTCATAATATAAACACTTCATTTGCTTATGTAAACTTAATTCATTACCGCAAATGTGGAATGAAAATAGCTTTATCACTTGCAGTATCAATATTATCAACATTAGTAAGTTTACAGAATAAATTGACGTAAATTATGTATTTGAAATAGGTTGAACATTAATTTTCCTATTATTTATTTAATATTTGTGTGACTTCGTTTAAAGGAAATTTAATATACATTAAGCGAGGAATATTGTAGATAGCTTACGTAGGGACCTAATTTCATGCATTCTAAAATATTGTTATAAGTTGACAAAAGCTGAAATGTGAAGGTAATGAAACTAAATTATTACTTTAGCTGTGAAAATTAGGCTGCCTTCGCAATTGACGTTGGTAGACCTTGCGTTGAAGCTGCGCTAGCGTCGCGTTGACTGGATTTTATAGAAACTTTGGATGCTTTGGCGCAGAGTAAACGATTAACGAATACCATCGCTAACTACGAAGGGTGCCTTAAAGCGTGCTTTGGTGTGAAAGCATTGGGCATGCAGCATGCAATAATTGGACATTTCTACGTATAATTCATTGATTTCTGTAATTGTGCCGATTTTAATGCTGTGATAGAATAGTTGAAACCTTACCTTCGTCGGCGGAGAGATCTGCGAACTTGACACCACCACTGTAAAAGAAAAAATATGCACTGCAGTACATTTTACATACAAAACTTATTTGTAATAATTTCATGTTTTCATTTTTATTACATCACTTATGCATTAGTTCCCAATTCCATATAACAAGATAAAAAATTAACAACTACTGCATATTTGTGTTGTGCAAGCTTTTAAATTTCAAAAACTAAGGCATTTCACAGTGCATACTAAGTAAATCAGATTTTAAATTTACATTATCTTTCTTTACATATTTACATAATGATTAATATCTTACTGGTAATCATGGAATCGGAAACTATTTGTATGCCGAAAATCAACTTTGTCTAGTTGAATTTTTCGACTAGAAGTTAAAGTTAGCAATTGAAGTGTTCAAAAAAAAAAATTTATACTTTAAAAAAACACTAATGAAATTTTTGAACTTACTGATGAAAGTTTGTATTACAGGTACAAAATTATGATGTGAATTTTGTAGGTAAGTACACAATTCTAATAGAGAATGTAAATTTAAAAGCTTGAATTAATGTTTGTGATGCACTGTGTAGTTTTTGTAGGTATCTCATTTACCTGAGGAGCACGTTAGCCGTTTCCGGCACCCGGAACACCTGGAAATAAACACATTGTGGAACCATGTCATATGATCTCCAGATGGAGACACCACAATTCAGAATTCGAGAGGGAAGCAATATTTTGCTAGGAATATCTTAACTTTTGAAGGAATGTAATTTCACAATAGAACAGGCCAAAAGGATTACAATTTAGTTGTGAAACAGTAAAACGATAAAATTAGTCATTGTTTCTTTCAATAGCATTGATAGGCAACAGATAATTTAATCGATAACTTAAAGTTTCTACTTTTTATCAATACAAATTTATACACATTTTTTACTATCTAAACATATTGACATAAAACTAATAAGAATACTTAGCTTGTAGTTTAAAAAGTAAAAATAAAATGTTTTGCTCACCTTCCATCCTAAATTCTCAAAGAACGTGCAGAGGCGGGACTGTCCGGTGGTTTTGCCGCCACACGGTCCTGAATAAAAATACAATGTGGTTTCGGGGTGAGATTTACGTCGTCAGAAATCCACGTGTTGCTTTTACATGACACCATTATCACATTCAATAACAATTATGATACCACAAAGATGTATTACACTTCATGAGTGAAATAAAATATTATAAAACATTATAGCGGCATGGAAAAATGAAGAAATCACCGTATACAAAATATTATGAGCAATCCTTACCTCCAGTGAGGACCAGTTTGTAAACGATTTTCTGGGTTTGATTCGCCATTTTAAAGTAAACGCAAATATATAAATTAAAATTAAATTACACTAAGAAGGATACTAAGCCCACAAATATCATAAAAATGTTGAATTTACAAAAGTGTTAAAAAGAGCCATCACAGTTTAACACGCATCGCCCGTCAGGCGTGCGCTCAAATGAAAGAGTGAATGAAAGGGAGGCGAGTGATTGACTGAGTATTTTGACGCGCAGCATCGGGTATTGAATCGAATGATTCATAGACAAGTTTTTGGAACCATAAACATAATATTAACGTTTACCGCCATCTAGCTATTCGGCTCTGTACTAGTGACGTAATACACAACAATCTCTCTTTTTCCTAGTTCAGTTTTAATTAAACAAATACACAGAATTTTAAATTAATAACAAAAACCAAACCTTTTATTAAAAATCAAGTTATTCCCACTGAACTTAACTTTAAAATACATTGACCATTTTCATTTTTAACTGCATTAGAACTTAAAACTGATATTTTAATTTGAGTATAACATTCGCTTTCCTTAGAGCTGTCTTCAAGTTTTTCCAATTGTAATACTAAAGCTGGAATCTGTTCCCAATATCTTCCTAGACAACGATTCCTTTTCTCAATATAAGTTGTTTCTCTGAATGCAGAAGTTGACTCGCCATCATCTGCAACAATAAACAATTTCATAAACATATTTTTTTATATACTACTAAGCTATACACAGTTACTTCCAGACTTTACCTTCCATATCAGAAATATCATTATCTATCCATCTTGTTTGTATGTTTATATAAATTATTCCCATATTAAATTCATTCGCTATAAATCTGCTATAGTTAACTAAGACATTCAAAAGAGACAGTCCTGTGAAAAAATATAAATATTAGCTTAAAAAAATAACTCATTGCATACCAATAACTGCCTTCTTTTTGGAAGTAATTTAAAAATTATCAGTGCCTGAATAAGATATGGTAGCAATGTATTACACAAACACTATCAGTAGGTAATGTAATCTTATACACTATACTCATTTGTTTTATATTAATACATCATCTGTTCTTCAGTTATTTTTTATTAAGTTTCTGTAAAGTATTAAATTAACTAATTAAATAGTTTATAATATAATTACTAATATTAAATTTCTGCATTAATTTTTTGCTCTTGTGTTTATTTTTTTTCACTTACCCATTTTATTATCGTCGCCAAGATGTTGAAACATCAAACATGGTAAGGAATCAACAATAATTAGTGCCAAGTTTTCAATTATGAGAGTCTTGTTTTTAAGGCTCTTGAACAGCTCCACTAAATCCTCCATAGTCCATATGTGAACTACTCTAATTTTGTACATCATTGAAGCCATATCCTGGAAAGTAAAGATAATTTTAATTTTTAATCAATAAAAAAAAAAATTGTTGGAGCAAAACTGCCAAGCTGAAGTGAGAGTGGGCCGGTCACGTCACACGAATGCACCAAGAGGGACGGGCACCGATCGGCACTCACTGGACAGGATTTTTAAGTCTATATTGTCCCACTGTTGAACACAGGTGCACAACACACACCTTTTGCATATTACCATAACTTCATCTTCTTTTCGTGTGGTCAGTGACTAACCTGGTGTCAGAGTTTTAAAGCCATGGGCCTCTGACTTGGTTTCACATGCTGTCGAGAAATATCTCTAAGGAATTCCAGTTTCCTTACGATGTTTTCCTCCACCGTTTTTGAAGCAAGTGATTACCATATTGTAAATAAAATAAATTTAAAACCTTATGAGAATATCTTTGCGCATCCAACATCTTTTGTACTCTGACTGCTGAGAAATCCCCTTTAGTATCAATATAAAGGACAGTGCTAGTGCCATCTTTGACACAGCTAACAGCTAATTGGAACGACAATTGAGTTTTCCCGGAATCTGCAAGGCCACATATCTCTGTAATGTATCTTACTGGAATCCCACCATTTAATATTGCATCTAACCTGAAATTAATTTATAATTAACAGTTAGCCCTTGAGCAAGTGTTTGTCCTGAGTTTGAGGTTCCAAGGTTTATACACAGAACATGTAACTTTAGGTTTATAAAAGTTTATTAGATAGTATAGTACAGATACGGCCTACGGCTAGCTAGCTATAGCTATAATAAAAAGTTTCATTGTTTACCTTTCTATACTCGTACTAATTCGACTTCTTGTCTTGAAAAGTTTTATAAATAATTCCGTTCCATTTATTAGTCGTGCTGAATACTTTGTAAATATTTCATTTCTAATTGCTAATATTTCAGGCAGGCTCAATTTAGTTAACGCTGATAACTTTGAAACATCTTCTTGAAGAAAATCTAAAATTGTTGTGATACGATTTTGGGCGAGAGTTCTTAGCGAACTCTCGGAAAGCTTTCCTAAATTCTGGGACTTTAACTTTTGCATTTAAAGAAATTAAAATAAACAAGAGTTACAAACAAAACGAAAACAAAATTATTTTCAAATGGTGAACTGACTGACTGTGATGTGATGTGAATCTGTGATTGATTGAATGAGAGGAAGAAGAGCATAAAGTCAAAGAGAGAGGAGTGAATGAAATTTATGGGAAATGTCAAAATATAGAGACAAAGACCAACAAAATAGAGACGGGCTCATCAGCACAGAGCACTAATAATATAATACTGGTACTCACCAGTATCTCCCACATACAGGGATCTCCTCTCCTCTATATCTCGCTTCACTCACTGATCCTCCACTACGATTTAAATTACGAAAATAAACAAAATAACTTTATTGCTTTTCGTTATCTGCATTCGAATGAAGCATAGACAATGATTGAAAGAAGCGGCAGGCACCTCCTCTACCGACGCCCGCCATTTGTGTGTGTTTGCTGTCAAAAGCGATGTAATGTAATGTCGTGGAGTCGTGAATAAATTGCGATCATTGCGGCGTAATTACGTGGGATATTTTATTTAGTTAAGTTTTATTATTGTTTTCCACGATGTCTAATATATCGCTCGATAAAGAAACTTTTTATCGACGTATGAAGAAGCTGTACGCAGCATGGAAGGTCGGTAACTCTTCGTCTACTGATGTCACCGTTTTGAGGGCCCGTTCTACAGTAATTACATGTTTTACAGGCTGCTGCAGCGGATTCAAAGGGCGATGATGCCCTGGCGAAAGTCGATTGCCTCGTTTCATGCGTCGGAGTGGACGAAGACACGCTTTACAGCAAGTCAACAGCGCTACAGGTTTGCGCGAGTTTTATTATTCTCCATGTGCTTAAAAAAACGGATTTATAACATGTCGAGAGTCTTTTATGTATTGAATTATGAGTTGTTTCGATTGAAAAGACTTCTTTGTTTAGTGTTAGCAGGTTATCTTGTTATAAACAGTAAAATTTCAACAAACTAAGTATATTACCCACAACTTATCAGATTGTATTCCTACTTGTAATATCAATGTAAAATCCTTATAAGAAAAGTACATATCTAATGTGAACTTGATACATCTGATTGTATAACATTACAATAGCAATATTGATTTTACCATTTTGTTTATACTACACATTTTGTTATAACATGGGATAGTTGCTTTTTTCACTGGGTGTATTAAAAAGAAAAACCTTATTGTAGATCATTGTAGAAATGCCTCAGGCATTAAGTCTGTCTTTGTAGTTTTTTTTTTACTACTTGTGCATGTAGTTTTAATAAATAAATAACTTGAGGCATGAAGGTATATATGAAGAGCAAAATGTAGCCAGTTAGCTTTATTTCATAGAATTGAGTGACTACAATCTATCTTGCAAGCCAGTTCAAGAATATACTAGAAGGATGCCTTGCCAAAAAGTCAATGTATTTTTTTTAAAATCATGTGCCTACAATACAGCTTCCACCTCAAAATGTTCGCATGATAAAATTGTTGAACTAGCCAATCAACAATTGAGATTGAAATTGTAGGTATATTGCATCATTTGGTTATTTATTGCGTAAATGCCAAAATTGATATTATAAAATATATAGTAAACCGGGGCTATGAAACATCTTCTTTGTCAGGGTACAGGTACAGACAGGTCTAATCCAAATCAATGACATCCAAAAATGCTTTTCAAGCAGTTTTATATTGTTCTAACTCAAGGTTCAGAGCTAGCTTCATATTTCTGACCGACCAACTCCTTGTCAATTCAGAAGTATGTACTATGGTAATAATTGAAATAAATGTGTTGAGTTTAAGTCCAAAGTATCCAGCAAAATATTATGCCATATATTATATTGTTATTATATGGTTGATGACAGATAAAACCTTGGCATGAGTAGCATCTCATAAAAGGACACATTTTTATTGATTAGCCACACCCTAAATCTGTTCTTTAGAATTTGTGCTTGAAAACTGAATAGAAGATTGTTCCATGAGTCACAGATACAGTGCATTACATTATCTTACATTTTATTTGCTATTATTCTTACATACTTTATTTATGTATCCAGACTTGGCTGTTTGGTTATGAGCTGCCGGACACAATAACAGTTCTCACAGAAAACAGCATGTGTTTTCTTGCAAGCAAAAAGAAGATTGAATTTTTAAGACAAATTGAAAATGGTAAAGAAGAAACAGAACTACCACCAGTGAAATTACTTGTTAGAGATAGAGTAAGTATAAACCCAAGACTGTTTATTTATTATTGTACTGTATACATTGTATGCCTGATTTACACAGGCAATGTAAGCTATAAAGACATTTCATGGATTTGTGGTTATGTAACAGTTTAGCTTACTTGGCATTTTTTTGGATGAGTTTGAACGCTCAAAAATTACTTAGGATAGGATTAGATAAGCATGTCGCCAAATTTCCCAGCTTGTTTCTAATAGTATGTTGGGTTTATTAATGCTTGCGTGAGTCAAAACTTGAGCATTTGTACGTAAGCATGGCAATGTGCACGCTGCTGACAGAAGTCAGGTGTTTCGAATTTCGAATACCTATGATGAGGACTCGATTCATTGCGTTAATGTTGCATAAATGATGTTCAAATAATGACACAAATCAACAAAAAAATCCCTTATCCAGATGAGTAATAAATAAGTCTAGTTATTACATAAATTAATTATTGTTGAAATTGCCTAGTCTGTGTTACGAAAATCTATTTTAGTCCACTTAATTGATTACTGTGATAATAACGGCGTGTCTGTTATGCGCATGTCTGAACACTAGTGATGTTTGGTTTACAAGTTTTCTGACACTGAAGAAACAAAAACATGATGAGGAAAATAAATGTAATTGGAATATTTTAGGACATTGTACGTATTTCAACATTAAGTAAACATTACACAGGATGCAATTTTTCATGTTCGATATATTTTCAGAACGATAAAGATAAAGAAAATTTCAACAAACTAGTACAAGAGATTAAAAAATCGAAATCTGGCAAGACCCTCGGGGTTTTCGTAAAAGATAACTATCCCGGTGAATTCTGCGAAAGTTGGAAGGCTGTAATGAAAGGCGAAAAATTCGAAAATGTAGATATAAGTTCAGCCATTGCACACCTTATGGCGCCAAAAGAAGATTCAGAAATCATAACTGTGAAGAAAGCGTGTATGGTCACAGTTGACGTGTTTACGAAATATTTGAAAGATCAGATTATGGAAATTATTGATTCAGATAAGGTGAGTGTTATCAATTTCTTCCTTTAAAACAACTGCACTTACTTTTTAAAATATAATCAATGTATTACTTGTCCTTTACAGAAAGTAAAACACTCAAAGCTCGCGGAGGGCGTCGAAGCGGCGATATCCGACAAGAAATACGTCACTGGTGTAGACACAAGCCAAGTTGACATGTGCTACCCTCCCATCATCCAGTCAGGAGGAAACTACAGTCTCAAATTCAGCGCCGTTTCGGACAAGAACCACCTACATTTCGGCTCCATCGTCTGTTCTTTAGGCGCTCGATATAAATCGTACTGCTCAAACATAGTTCGGACATTGCTCGTCAATCCTACAGATGAAATTCAGAGCAATTATAACTTCCTTTTGAATATAGAAGAGGAGGTTATAAAGAAACTTGTCTCTGGCGTTAAACTTTCGGCAGTTTATGAAGCTGGTTTGGAGTTAGCGAAAAAAGAGAAGCCTGCTTTGGTTGAGAATCTTACGAAATCTTTTGGGTAAGTTGGTTGGGAACTTGGGATTCATGTAAGACAAAGTATGAATACTATAAGTCTAATAACAAACGGCATATTAAATATACAACGTGCCGCTACAATGGCGACATTAATTTAACACACGGGTAGGGCTAGTGGCCAGTAACTATAAAAATTATAATAAAATAAAATACTTCGTAAATTGAAAAAAAATAATTTTCAAACAAACTAAATAATAAAAACATAACCAAAATTGAGATCACTCTTTGTAAAAGATTCATTCATGTAGGTACCTACCAGCTGGCTTACGTTCCATCGGTCAAGATCCTTTGTCAGCATAATTTCTAGAAAATTGCGCGGCTTTCCTTTTATTCGCCTACATATGATCCGTGACCCCGGCAAATGAACTCTTCGCTACAGTTCTTTAAGTACAGGTTGCTCCAGGATGGTAATTTAGAAAATTGTAAATAAATCAATAAATAATAACATTTAATGAAATTAAAATATTTTCCTAAAACGAATACGCGAAATCGGATACGTGTGTTAAATTAATGTCGTCATGGTAGCGGCACGTTGTATATATAAAATTTTCACGCCGACATTAAAGGCATAATAAGAGATCGATATATTTTTCCTAACAACCTTCTGTACCTTATTTATGAAAATAAATGATTTTTGATATGCTCATTGAATATCTATCTTACAGGTTCGCAATGGGAATAGAATTTCGTGAAAGTTCAATTATTATAGGGCCCAAAACGTCAACATTGGCTAAAAAAGGAATGGTTTTTAACATTAATATCGGTTTGGCAAACTTAACGAATAGCGCAGCCACAGAAAAGGAAGGCAAGGTATGATTACTCATAAGATTTTACTATTACACTTCAGTTTTATGTTCACAAATTAAACATCTGTTTTTCGTCATTGTATTTTACTATTAAACAAGCCCATTTCACTGCCATCTTTTAACAAAGTTTCAGCATTTTGAAACATATACCTACATGCTCAAATCTGCTTCAATTTCATGAATGCGAAAACCAAATTCAATTTCATAACTGCGAAAATACGCTTCACTTCAAAAGTAGTTGAGTTTGAGTCTGCTGGAGTAATACATTTCTCGTCAATAGCATAGAATTTTTGTCTCCCATTCTCAGACATACGCCCTCTTCATCGGTGACACAGTATTAGTGAACGAAGAACAGCCGGCATCCCTCCTCACACAATCTAAAAAGAAAATCAAGAACGTTGGTATCTTCTTAAAGGATGACGACGAGGAAGAAGAAGAAGAAAAAGAAAACAAGACTGAAATACTTGGTGAGTCATTGTGATTGACAGAGGAATTTGAACTTTATGTAAGGGGAGGAAAGTTGTATGTTGTTCTAAAATATGATGTGGTTGTTAGAATTGACAGAGGAATTTGAACTTTATGTAAGGGGAGGAAAGTTGTATGTTGTTCTAAAATATGATGTGGTTGTTAGACAAAGGAATTTGAGTGTTATGTTCAGGGTGGAAGGTTGATTATCGTGTGTGTACAAACGAAATATGATTAGTAAGTGATACTGTTGTGGTTATGATTGACAAATCTATTTCAACTCTATGGAAGCTTCTTTGAGTTAAAAGTTGTTTTTTTTTTTTGTTAAAGTTGACTTAACAGAATTTTTAAATAAGAGTTTGAGCTTTTATTAAAGATTGAGAGTGACAAGAATCGGTTCTCTGCATGATATTTATAAGTGAAAATATTGATACAAAACTCAATAAATACTCTTTGATGAATTTGCTTACTTGCTTTATGATTTGTTTGTATTAAAAATTTAAGGATATGTTAAAGGAAGGATGGATGAAAGACTTGTTTTGAATGATGTTTTCCACTTGAATTTCTACCTGTATAATATTTGTAAAAGCTTTCAGTATCTATAGATGCTAAACTAACTACCTACAATGTGACGAACTGGATTGTTTTATACTTACTTACACCTATTTTTGTTTCATTACATGCTATCGGAAATCTTTATAGAGAATGGAGGTGAGTTACTACTTATTTTGACTTAAAAACCTGAACTTTTTGTTTATCGAAATGTTCATACAGTATGTGGCCGTTATTCAGAAGGCAGGTGAAGTCTTAGAAATAGTTTGACTTTGTCTAAAACTCCATATGCCTTATGATACACGTACTGTACGTTATTTTATTTTGCTGGATACAGTCTTGGCCACTAAAAGCTTAAGAATGTTTAATGCCTATGAAAGTAAACTATTAAAAGATTTGTTCTTCCGTAAACAGTATAAATAATGGCATTTGTTGGCCCATTCTGAACCCAGCTTAAAAAAAGAAAATTTTATAAAGTACGACCTAGCGTTTTACAACCAACATTATTTCTAAACACAATATTATTTTAGGCAGAGGCAAAAGAACAGCAGTTATTGAATCAAAACTTCGTACGGAGCACTCTTCAGAGGAAAAACGTAAGGAACATCAAAGGGAACTGGCTATAACACTTAATGAAAAGGCTAAAGAAAGGTTAGCAAAACAATCGAGTGGTAAGGAAGGAGAAAAGTTGAGGAAGAGCACCGTTTCATACAAGAGCACCAGTCAGATGCCGAGGGAAAATGAAGTAAAAGAACTCAAGTTATATGTTGGTGAGTCAGTGTAAACCTACTTTGCTAATTACAATGTTATACAAGTTACAGTTCTGTAAAGCCGCTAATTACCGAGTACCGTGCGCATAAACGACGGTCCCCTTTAGTTCTAGCTTGGTGATATAACGCATTAGATGATAATGGCCTACACTGCTTTCGAAGGAAATAAAAAATTTTTTATGAAATTATTTGCCAAAAATTTTAGTGGAACTCGTCTGTCAGGGTGAAACAGGACGTATATTTCCTGTCAATAAGACGCAAGAAACTTTATATTTCTATCATCTTTCCAGATCGTAAATATGAAACAGTAATATTGCCGATATTCGGTGTGCCGGTTCCATTCCATATATCGACGATCAAGAACATCTCCCAATCAGTTGAGGGTGACTACACCTACCTTAGGATAAACTTCTTCCACCCTGGTGCCACTATGGGCAGGAACGAAGGAGGGAACTACTCACAACCTGATGCCACGTTTGTTAAAGAAGTGTAAGTATTTGATTATGCTGATATACAGCATGCAAGGATAAACACCGTTGTCACTCAAACCATGGGTGTTAAATATAAAAATAAATGACCCAGTAACAACAAAAAAAAAACCATATTTTCATTAAAAAATTCAAAAAAGTAAATATCCGTCACTGTCCCGACACTCATGGATACGCGCTAGAGAGAGCTGCGAAACAGCTGACTGTAACGTCCCGCGAGCCCCGCCCGCTCCCGCCCACCGCCGCCCGCGGTGTTGAGACGCAAGTTCGTTGCCCTTGCGTATAGGGTGAAATATTCTTGTGGAAAAATGTAGATTTTCTTTAAAAAAAAAAGTTGTTTTTTTCCATTGATTTTAAGTTTTATAAATGAAACCAAACCACTGGTTTTAAGGATAACGGTGTTTACACTAACACCCTGTACTGAAGTCTCCATAACATGTCTATGGTTTTTTTAAATACCAAATACATGTTTTGCTTGTCTTCAAAATATTTAAGAAAGCAATGCTAATGTGTTAAAAGCCAAGCCATATTGCATAATTAGCGGCACATTAAAAAACAAACTTAGGGTCGAATACTCTTACGTAACTCAACTTTAAAAGTCGCCCGCGCAGTTCAGTCTCATGCTGGGACTATACTGGCCGAGAAATAACTTTTTTCGAGTATTCGGCAGTGTTATATGTGCACATGATTGCTTTTCACCTGACTAAACTGCAAGTTATAAATTTACAGAACATACAGAAGTACAAACACAAAGGAGCCAGGCGAGATCTCCCCTCCATCATCAAATCTGAACACCGGCTTTAGACTTATCAAAGAAGTACAGAAAAAGTTCAAAACAAGAGAAGCTGAAGAGAGAGAAAAGGAAGATTTGGTCAAACAAGACACCTTGGTTCTCTCACAGAGTAAAGGCAATCCGAAACTTAAAGACTTGTACATAAGACCTAATATCGTAACTAAGAGAATGAGCGGGTCTCTAGAATCACACACAAACGGATTCAGATTTACTTCAGTTAGAGGGGATAAAGTGGATATTTTGTACAATAATATTAAGAATGCATTCTTCCAGCCGTGTGATGGAGAGATGATTATACTGTTACATTTCCATTTGAAGCACGCTATTATGTTTGGTAAGTTTAGCTCAAAACATAATAATTATTTTTGTGAACTACGGTACCCTTTGCTCCTATCGTCGTCATCCTCCATTCGTCGTCAAACATACGCTTCAATACAATCATGCCTATACGATGCCAGCGGAGTGTCTGAACGCAACCAGCGCCTGTTCTGCCTTGTAAACGTACCAATATTGTCTATGCGCAGAAATAAACATTACAAACTATGAATATTAAATAAATAAATTAATTAAATAATTAAATTATCTCTAAAACTCGAAACAAACTCCTAATTACAGGCAAAAAGAAGCATGTTGACGTCCAATTCTACACGGAAGTTGGTGAGATTACTACTGACTTGGGCAAACACCAGCACATGCACGACAGAGATGACTTAGCGGCTGAGCAGAGCGAGAGGGAACTGCGACACAAGCTCAAGGTCGCCTTCAAGAGCTTCTGCGAGAGAGTGGAGAACATGACCAAGCAGGAGGTCGAATTTGATACGCCTTTTAGGTTAGTTTGAATTAATATGTACCTTACGTAAGTCTTCGAAATATGACGTGTGACGAAGACGCACTGTTACACCGATACTAAAAGCACCGTCTGCGCAGGCGCATCGCTATGCGACGTGGTGCTGGGCTAGTTCGACTACGACTTTAGGCCTCGTCGCGTGCTCATACCATCTTAGTTACCTACGCTACGGGTTCTGTTATGGTGTACAGTATATTCTATCTAAGTATCTATCCGTTTGAGTCCGTAACTACTTGGACAAAAGATGCACGTGACTAAAACCTTAAAGAATACAAAATATGGCAGATTAGGCCACTGCCTTCGAAGGCGCAATAGACAGCCAGGATATTTTATGAATAGTTAGCGGAATAGGTTACTAAATATATCTACGTCTATTGTATGTCACAAAAGAAGTCTAGTTGATTGCGTCAATATCCAGCATGTTCAAGTTTAATTCAATAAACTAGAAAGTGCAGTTCTCCAAGCAAGTTTCTACGATTGAGATAATTTAACCTTTTTATTTTAACTCCACAGAGAATTAGGCTTTCCCGGAGCCCCATTCCGCAGCACTGTCCTTCTCCAACCCACTTCGGGCGCCCTCGTCAACTTGACCGAATGGCCTCCGTTCGTGATAGCACTGGAAGATGTAGAATTAGTCCACTTCGAAAGAGTACAGTTTCATCTCAAGAACTTCGATATGGTATTCGTCTTCAAAGATTATGCTAAGAAGGTCGCAATGGTGAACGCTGTGCCTATGAACATGCTGGATCATGTGAAGGAGTGGCTCAAGTGAGTATGTTTAGGAATTAGAAAGTATAGTTAATGCAACTTTGACTTTTACGTCAGTGACAAAAGGTTTAAATTGCAATTATTGACGCGCGATCGTGAAATGTAACAACAAAAAAAGGGGGTTAAATGCTTTATAAGTAATTTTTGGGGATACTCTCCGTCCTTATAGCGAAAAACGGCAACTCTTCACAAGAGTTTAGCTGCTCTGTGACGTCAGGATGTAATAGTATCTCTCTGTCCAGTAAATAATTTTAAAACACCTGACCACCACACTGTAATACTTCACCTTTTTTCTTTTTTCGAGATTTCAAAAAGGATTTAATTGCCCAAACAGATTTTAATGATAAACCGTTATCCCCAGCTCTTGCGACATCCGTTACTCAGAAGGCATACAATCTTTGAACTGGACAAAGGTCATGAAGACGATCACGGACGACATCGAGGGTTTCTTCGACAACGGCGGCTGGTCTTTCTTGGATCCTGAGTCCGACGAGGAGAATGCTGCGAATGTTAGTACCGTATCAATGTTATTTTACCCTTTACTATGCGTCAAGAAGAACTTAAGGACTTCATAATAAGAACTGAGGCCCTAGACAAAGTGACATTATATCAGCGATAAGGATGATGGAAAAGGCAAAAATGTGTAGGACTGACATAAGCTATCGAAAAGCTTGTCAATCCTGTTGAAAGTCGTTCGAAAGAAATACGAAACGCTTTCGAAGCGATTGTCACTTGTTAGAAGCTTTGAATAGAGAGTAGTGGAAAGAGATTAGGGAGGACTTTGCCCTGCAGGGGTTACCACAGGCTTTTAATAAAATGTTATCTATACTATAATAAAATAAAGCTGAAGAGTTTGTTTGTTTGAACGCGCTAATCTCAGGAACTACTGGTTGGAATTGAAACTTATTGAGACTTGTTGAACTGGTTGGATTGTGTTGGATAGTCCATTTATCGAGGAAGGCTATAGGCTATATAACATCACGGCCAATAGGAGCGGAGCAGAAATGAAAAATGTTGCAAAATCGGGAAAAATTATTCCTTTTTGAGAGCTTCTGTTGCGTGCGCTGCGTAACCGGTTTAAGTTACGCAAATATCATATATGGTGGAATTGTTCCTCTTTAAAAGTAAAAAAAAAAGTCCGCGACAGCATTGTCTATCTTTTAAGATTGACTAACTATAAAAATTTTTATGGTAATCAAATTTGTTCGAAAATAATGCATTATTTGCGAAGGAGTTTTATCAACATAATATTAATTCTTATTCAAATAAATAATTTTAACATCAAGGGTATTTATGTAGCAGCAAAATACTTTTTAATTCATTCGAATCGGACATTTAATTTCGAAGTAATCATGAATATAAAAATGCAATACGCGAACCGTTCGACGCCGGCGCGACGTTCCCTATGTTCGCGAGGAGAGGATGGGCACACGGGTAGACCATGAACTGGAATAGAACACTGGACTGCGCGGGAACTACGCGGGTGAAACCGCGGGGCACAGCTAGTAATAAATAAAGTTACATAGCCAACCTATCGCTTCCTATATACGCATCGTGATAGTGCTTTTAACTCGAAGCCTTGCAATGTTTGTGGAGAAGCCAATGGTTATCAGTAGTTAGATAGGCTGCTATGAAAATACAGCAGTAGTAATATTTAGTTGATCAATAATTAACTTCGAAACGTATCCAGCTTTGCATACTCCTGCCAGGGTTGCGGGAAAGTCCGAAAGGGACACCCGTGTTCCTTCAGTTGCCTGTTGCCAAGGTCCCGGTATCCCTTTCGGACTAACCCGCGACCCTGGCAGGCATCGGTCCTAGCGGACCCCGCCAATTGTGCTGACATCTCTATGAGGCGCGCGTGGAACACGACGCGCCATCGACCCGGGCCTGGTCCTAATCGGATGGCGAGCTACCCATTGCTCGCCGTCCGCAAGCCCGCGCCTATGGTAGCCGGGAATCCGCCTGGGATTCCCGACGCCCAGGGCGTCTCCAGCGGCGGCGGTTAGGGGCGTGAGGGCGCAAACTTTGCTTCTCCCTCACGCGTTCCGCCTCCTCCTTCGCGAGCATTACTGCTTCGCAGAAGGAGGTGACTGCTTCCCATGCCCTCTCGCTCCGTACCATGGCCTGGACCAGAGCCGGACGCGAGAGGTCACCGCCGCCAATCGCCTCCAAGAGGACACGGCGGGGCTCCGCCCAAGCGGGGCAGACCTCCACCGTATGCTCCACCGTGTCCTCCGGGCGATCCACACAGTGGTGACACCCGGGCGTTTCCTCCCGCCTTATACGAAACAGGAACCTCCCGAAGCAACCGTGTCCGGTGAGGACCTGTGTCAGGCGGAAGGTGAGGACGCCGTGGCGCCTCTAGCCACTCCTCAAAGAGGGGACTTATCGCCGCAATTGTGGCGTGCCCAGCACTCGGTTGCGGCAATCGCACTCTCCATACCGCCATGAGAGTCATTTGATGATATCCCACCCTCAAAAAAAAAAGCTTTGCATACTGGCTTATCTTTTAATAGTCTGTTATTTGTACCGATTGTATTCAAAGCCTAATTCGAACTGTTACAGGATGAATCGTCGGAGGAAGAAGATGACGCGTACGAGCCGACGGATGTTGAGAGCGAGGAGGATTCCGAAGGCTCCGAGTACGACTCGGAAGCTTCCGACGAGTCCGATGTGTCTGGCGATAGTGATGGTAAGACAGCTGTTTATAGTTTGTACTATCAAAATTAAATAAGCACGACGTATCTACAGATTATGAGAAATTACAAAATTGATGAGAATAGGTTCACATTAATTATGCCCCACACTAAAGTATGTCAGTTTGTTACTCACATAGCTTCTTTTTACGAGTGCTCTGCAAAAATATGAGATAAATCTAGAACAGAGTCAAATGTAAAGGCATCTATAAAAAAAAATTGTTTAGCTTAGCTTTAGCTATCATGCATGAGAGGCTATCAATCGAATGATAAAGCGAGTTGAACTTTCATATCTTTTCATTTTTTGTTAACGAAAAAGACTTATTGCGTCAATCCCAAATAAATTGGGACAAGGGCAAGAGAATGATAACATTCTAATCTATGCAACCAAAATGTGATTTAGCAAAAAAATAATATAAATCAAATACCCTATTCCAGGTGAAGAAGACGAAGAATCCGGGAAGGACTGGTCAGATCTTGAACGCGAGGCTGCAGAAGAAGACAAAAAAGAGCGTATATACGATCGAGGAGGAGAACCAACAGATTTCGATCGCAAGCGCAAGGGCGGTCGCGGACGCTTCGAGGATGAAGGGCATGGAAAGAAGGGCAAGAATGACAAGAGCTCCAGCAACCATAAGAGCTCTAGCAACCATAAAAGCTCTAGCTCCAGTCATAAGAGTTCGAATCACAAGAGTCCGTCGAAACATAGCAACAGCAGGTTGGTTTCTGTTGGGATTAATTTATTATCTTGTTTACAATGTTTAGTCTCATGCATCATACACATAATACTACTGTGATCATCGACCGAGCAGGGGAGCGAAAAAACTAATGCAGATTCAACCTTGGGCGAGGTCACCAAGCAAGTTGATTGGAAAACTAAAAATTAGAAGTGTCCTTTAAAACTAGACCCATCGCAGTCCATTGTTTCGCAACACAACACTTGGTTCTGCATCTTTCGCATCCAGTCTGTCCCAGCCTCTATTTTAAATCTCGACCTGAGACGCATTAGGTCTGATATGGAATTTACAATACAATACAAATCCGACTTTATGCGTCTCCGGTCGAGAAATGTCGTCGCTCCATCTATGTCAGCATCCCGCTTTGCTTCGCCACGAGCTTACTTTCAACAACTTATTATCATCTTTTCTGTGTTTCTACATTTCTAATCCAAACCCTATCTTTTCAGCCCTTCAAAGAACCGCGACAAGCATCACAAGTCATCGCACCACGAGCGCGACCGCGGCCACAAGGGCGACAGCAAGTCGCACAACAAATCTAACGATAAGAAGCACTCTAGCGAAAAATCGCACAAGCGTTCGCGCGACGACAGCCGGGACCATGACCGTCATCCTAAGAAAGCTAAGTGAGTATTAAGGCCTACGCAGACCAGGTCGGCATGGCAAGGGATTTAAATTTTTACCAATGGAAATTCAAACGTATCGATATAGAAATAAGACATAAATTACTATGCTTTAAAATGATGCCATGGCATCGAAATGGATTTTATTGCACGGCATTGAAAGACGGGCCACGGGCTCCCGCGGCGGGATGCCGTGGCGTACTGCGGTAGGCAACGGCATGCCGAGGACGTCGGCGCTGGTTGTGACATACCGCGGGGCGCGCGCGCCGTGGCAAGGCGCAGGAATACCGCGGTATCTAAGCGGCTAGTGTGCGCTGACTGACGGCAAAATCCTTTGCCATCCCGTCCCGGTCTGCGTTGACCTTTACTTTATACATTGGGCGTTTTTGGGAGTGGGGATATAATGACTAGGGAAATAAAAGCAGTATCTTTTGTTGAGGTAATAACAACATATTGCTATCATCGTCAATAGTGTATTTTTGTCATGAAAAATAAAATGGCTATGGACATTTTTCAAGTCCAAACTAGTTTTACCCCGATTTTTAGGCCAATCTCAACTGTTGAACAGTGTATTTCCTCAAGTTTATTTGAACAGAATGATGCCTTTTGGCCAGACCAGTCAGTCACAAGATAAATCCACCAAAATACTAATACATATTTCTTTCGTTTCAGGAAATAAACTGCCGAGAATTTATGATTTCTTTAGGAGCAAACACGGGTTTCTGTTGCCGCACGGCTTGTTACAAAACTGTGTTCTCACACCCAATGTCCGTCTGCGTTGTTCAAAATCAGGTCTGAATGTTTGTATGTATGTTGTTTATTTCTGATTCCAATGAAAATGTAATAAATTAATACCACGAAGAAATAAATGTAAGGATTTATTATTTGCTGATTTCATTTATTCCCGAGTCATGGACTAATTCATAATCAACTGATTCTATTCAAATTACAATGGTATTATTACCATAGAACAAAATAGCTTACTATCAATTACCTACTATTGTAGTAATTTCGAGACTATTTTCGTTTAGAACATAATTTAAATAATAAACACACTGAAATAAACTGGCACATGCCCAAGTTCCTTAGGACTGTGACCTAATAACAAAATCTCCTGAGGTTAGATCGTTATTACTAACTTACGAACATCTAAGTGAATCACATAATTATAATGTACATTATTTACATAAGTACTACATCCACTTCCATGTAGATTAAGACATTTAAGTCAACATGGAACACTGATCGGCAACAAACGCACAATCGCACCAATACAACTTAACATTTCGTTATAAGGACACAAGTTACATATAACCTCTCACTTATCCTTATATCGACGATTGTAGCGATACGACGCACCTAACAAACAAACGTGCGAATCGTACGACTCTTGCCGACTGATTTTGGATTGCCGCCGAATTGACATTTAATAAATAATTACTTAAATTATAGGTAACAAATATACGATTGTGACACCCGACAATTCAATTGATTCTATGATGGGTGCGGTTCGGTTATTATCGATCAGTGTTTCCACTTCTATGCGTCGTCCGACTCCTGCGCAGCCACAACTGGCCGACGAGGCAACACTGATATCCTAGAGTCGGGAATCTTTACTTCCTGCACCTTTGAAGTCTCTTGCTCCTGTGTCTCACTTTTGTACCAATTCTTCTTATTGACTAGCATCAGAATCATTAATGCAGGCAAGTGTATTAGTGAAAACCTAAACAGTTTTCTTGAACTGTTACTGTCCGATTTCTGGTGGAATTGCCATGCTGAAAACATTTAAAAAAAATCCATTAAAATTATGCAATTTTTACATTTCATTACTTGCATATTTTTATGATAAAAATGTATTCATATGTGCATGAATTTTTACATAAAGATAATGTAGAAGATTATAACATCTTACCTAAGTACATAAAATAAACATTTAACGGTAAGGATTCTAGCGCGAACCACATGTTGGTTACTTCTAGATAAGATGAGGCAAGACACGTGCCGATGATCACACCCGTATGCCTGAGAGCTACTCTTCTGCATAGCGCTGAAAACATAAAAAAAGGGTTAAAACCTGATTTTTCAACAATACTAGTTTGCCTACAAACATACGCAAACAAATTACCCAATAGCTCTAAACCGTATTTCAGTTCAAGCGTGATACTACGAGCCAGTATTTGTATTTTGAACTTTATTCCGACAGCTGTAAAGTTGAAAATACAAAAACAGACTGGATAAGAATCGAAGTTGTCAATTTTATATAACGAGCTTTACGTCATTCGGAATAGAGTACAAATACTTAGTCTAAATAAAGTCAAAATACAATAACTGCCTCGAAGGTTTGGGCTTGGACTAACGTTAGAATTCGTTTTGTTATAACAAGGCAAGTTTGCCTGAATCTAGTTAAAGAATCTTATCAAAAGACGAGTTGTAGAAGCTACATTTGAGTTTGAAATAATTACATTCCACAGTCAAATATCGCAGACTCTTATTACAATGAAATAGAGTTCAAATTGGAATACAAATAAGTCAAATAAATCTTCGAAATAGTGGTTCAACTTACCGGGATCAGTGACAGCCATCATTCTATATCCGGCCCTTGTGTAATCAGGCCTTAGGTTCCATGACAACGCGTTGAAGTGCGGGAACTGCCACGAGTACAATATCACGCTGAGCACGATCGCGCCCGGGTCGAGCGCGCCTGCGCACCCCGCCCAGCCCATTAGAGGTGGTATGGCACCAACTGTGAAATGGAATACGGGAATGAAGAACATGAATAATAATTTCATGAAAGTAGGGATGTATTGAAAGAATTAATGTTAATATTTGCTATGGAAAACTGCACTAGTAACTCATTATTTTCAGTAACAAATCACACTACACAACTTCAGAGGGTAAATCCTGTATTTTTAAGAACGTTCTCATTCTAATCTGTCTCAATCTGTCAAAATTACCCCTAATTTTCATACATTTTCGACATTGAATATCGCTGAGATGAGATTACGGCGAAATTTTAATTAAGGCCTCGAGATGTCAGATGTTAGGGGTGAAAAAGAAAGATAGTGAGGGTTCTTGTAATAATATGAACTAGCTCTCAATAATAAGAGAGTCACTTCCCCCCTCCGTTTCCTTGAACAACGTACACTCAAAAAGGTTGAAGATTGAAAACTTTTCACCCTTATGTCCTTTGCTATAAGGTTGAAAGCGATCAATCGCGAACGTTGTAATAAAATAAAATTGTTTATTTCAATTACAAAGGGCATTTAGATAGATTGTTAATGGAGAACGCCTTTTAAGCAGGAATTGCTTGTGTTAGGAGTCTCCGTGCTTCTACTTATCATTTTCTATACATATGCAATTGAAATGTAAATATGTAAACAACAAACTAAAAATACATGGGTAAAATGTCAACTGTACATTTTCACATCCGTCCTAAAGTTGAACTATATTCCAGCAATTAAAAAGAAAATTATTAAACAAAGCTTACCTACAGACCCCAGCCAGGTGTTATAAATAGACATCCTCTTCAAAGGCGTATAGACGGACGTGTAAAGTACTAGGTTGGCAGCTCCCAGGGCGGCTGTCAGTGGGTTCACGCCGAAGTAAAGTAGGCTCAAGCCCGTGGTACCTGTTAGGGCTGCGAAACCTACTGCGTGGACTGGCCTAGGGAGAAGAAAAGGGGATGTGAGGATGGTAGTACAATGTTGTTATGAGGTCTCTAAATTAAACATACCTACCGATATCCCAAGAAAAGTATAGGCTTCGGGAATCAATAACCATCGTCTATTTTCGGAAATACGAACGCGGGATGATGAGATCTACTGTATGCCGAGCTGCTTCAACCATCGAAGAAATTACCTACCATGATTATAAAATTATAGGAAAAACTTGCTTTTTCCCGCGGCTTTGCCCGCGTACTACCGGGATAAAAAATATTTTTTCAATCATCCAAAACCGCCATTTAGCTGGTATTTTAATTTCCCGCAAACGACGCAATAATACGAGGATTATAACTGAATATAATACGGTTTAGTAAACATAATTGCGATTAGGTTTGTTATTTATCTAAATACAGGGTCTTAATTTCATAAATCACAATAAATGACATGTGTCGAATGGTAATTTAATTAATTACCTAACCCTTTCCCTGCCAACGACGTAGTATCACGTTGAACGTGTTATTACTTATTAAAATAACAAGAACTAGTCTAATTATCTCTTATTATTTACTCAAAAATGTTTTTGGACTTTTGATTATTTTTTTGTTACGTTTAGAAAAAAAAACAATGAGATAAAATAATCTTTTAGTTTAGATACTTACTTATTTAATTAATAATGTCAAATAGGGTGGTCAAAAGGTTAGCGATTTCGAATTCAGCCACGAGTATCCAACCTATTTTAAATAATAATAATAGGTACGAGGTACCTACTTAACGTTAGGTATGGAATGATAAGATTATATAACAAGTGGTTAGAATAGAAATAATAATTTCTAAGTAACCAACCGGTTGGTTACTTAGAAATTAAAACACATTGGTAATGTTGAAATTGCTCTTCACTTAGTTTTATACAGGATCTAGGTGATGTAGAGGTTTTATGCGATATGCAACCTCACGTTGGGCTGGCTGTTGAACCGCAGCCTTGACTTGCGAACGCTCCAGCAGTCGGTATTTGAATATTGACAGATAGGATTTTATGTCGAGTCGGGCAGATCAGCCCGAACCCTCTATATGTATAAACGTGTCGTATATATATAAACCCTTGGAAAACCTACTCCTCTTTTGAAATTACCTCCACCACACACCCTCACATTTCTAGGTAACGTCCCTCAGACGTTACAGTACCTAGACTTCTCTGATTCAAAAAAAGCAGTGAACAAGTCATTCTTTGTGACACTTACAGATCTCCAAGGATAAGTATGGAAGTACCCAATTGCCTATTTTGTACTACAATGATTAACTCTATGTAATATAATATCAATAAACTTTTTAGTGACATGACATGACGATCTGCGAACGGAGTAGGTAACCTGATAGAGACTAACTTAACTTCATCATACAAGGATAAGTAGGCACTACTACAAATCCTGGCAGATTAAGATTTGCCTCTGTGAGGGATTTACTCTGTGCCGCAAGGTACGTGCGAATTCGGGAACACGAAGATCACCGAAGCGCATGCCTTTTCTGGTTGAACTGTACATACATTACTGCCTTAACCGGATGAATGCCGTAATTATAGAAACAATTAAAAAGCCATTGTGTCTCGCGTGGAACCATACAAAGGGTTAATGAAATCTCTAATTTGACAGGTGCAAATGTGAAACTCCAAATTGAAAAAACAAACAACAATCACTTGAAATGTTAAATTAGTGAGATTAAAAAACAGACTTTAGTAGATATCCAAATTCTGCCTAAAATTAAAACAGGAAAAGGGTCTTACTCAAGTAATCCTTTGACCAGCACTCGATTCTTAGTCCTAGACATCTGTGCGTCGAATGGAACTTCATGATATTGGTTGATAGAATTGGCGGCCGCTGAAGTGAGTCCTGTTCCGATCGCGCATAACGCGAACGTCGTCAAGTCGAAGGGCGCGGGCGCAAGCGCGTACCCGGCCATCGAGGACATCACTACTAACGCTGGAAAAAAAAAGCATTACATTAGAGCTAAACTCAATCAGAAAGAGAGGTGGTGATTTTTCCACATGGCTGAAAGCATGCAACCCGAGTGCAGAGTTACGTTGAGACACTTACAGGGGTGGAGTTACTCATATTTGCAGGTACCGCGGTGGAGTTACCACACCGCTTCCCCCGGATGGTATGCACAGGCATTTGTTCAGCCAAAAGACTGCATTTTTATGTTTGTATCGTTCTCTTGTAAAGAAACAATTACATTTATGTACTTGCTTAACTACTATGTTTTGCGGTGCATAATATTATACAAGTTGATAGCAGTGTTAGTAAACTAGTGTCGCTGTATTTCCAAACAACGGGTTATCAGGTTAATACCGTTGCGTAAACATAATTTTTGATTCAAATTACAGTTACATGACAGAATTATTAAATACTAGCTGCACCCCGCGGTTTCACCCGCGTGAGTCTCGATCCCGTGGGAGTATAGGGATAAAAAGTATCATATGGCCTATTCCAGGTCATGGTCTAATCCTATGCCAAATTTCATTCAAATCCGTTCAGCCTTTTTAGCGTAAAAGCGTAACAAACTCACTTTCGCATTTATAATATTAGTTAGAATCCTAACTAATATTATTTATTAATTTTCTAAGTGTTTTTAGAATAGGGCTTGTGTCGTGGTTTCATTGATTCAAATCTAGCATCGTATGAGTGCATAACTAATTGCATATTCGTAAACACTCAAGTCTATTGTAAAAGAGACATTTCCTCTTATTTATCGATGCACTATGAGGTTATATTATGTCCGTGTCTAACTCGTTGTAGAATTAGCCCTGTGGCAGGATTCCTTCAAAGATTACAGAATATAATGATCAATTTGGCATTGATAGTCGTGGTATGTGTTATCAGACCACCTCAAGCCACAGACTGCATTCTCTGTTTACATCAAACTATTTTCCCAGTAGCCCATTATCTCCTTAAGATATAATGGCATCGATTATCCGTATAACTGATAAGCAGGAATGTTAACGGCCAGTATAATTGTTGATACCAAATACTTTAAACATAGAATGTGGGACGGGCGTTTGTTTTTAATCGATTGACGTCACGTGAGTGTGTTGACACGAAATAGCAATTGCAAAGGAAATTTCTTAAGTCTAGACACTTGATTTGTTATTGCAGGGCTACTGTATCGATCTTTCTCTGTCTAAGACAGTTTCGGTCTTTAGAATGAGTGATGCTCATTTTCTTGGGAAAGTGGCATCAACCAAATTTTTGGATGCAGCCCAGAAACCCAGAGGCTACAGATGGTCTCGCTAGGATATGAGACCTCAGGTAGAGAGTGCAACCTGTTTTATTGTGCATTCGTTTTTGCGTGAATTCAGGGCTGTAGAAAATTGATCACTATTTTTGGCGCTCAAAAAAACGTCCTGTAGATCGGAACTAGGCTGGCGGACCAACGGAAGATCCGTTAAAAATTCTCCATCTATACTATAATAATATTATAAATTCGAAAGTAACTCTGTCTATCTGTCGGTATGTTACCTTTTCACGCCTAAACTACTGAGCGGATTTTGACAAAATTTGGCAAGGGGATGAATGGGATCCTGGGGAAGTACATAGGGTACTTTTTATCGACATACCACGCGGGCGAAGCCGCGGGCGGAAGCTAGTAGGTACGTTATAATTCTTTCTCCTGAAAGTCTCAAACTCTGTTAATTAACTAGGCTAGAGATATAAGGCAACGACTACTTACAACTTAACCGAAACTTTGACAGCATCATACAATAGTTCCCCATCTGATTCTTTCTTTCGAGGGACGGCGTCTCCTTCCACATCCTGTTGTCCTGTGGCGGTACATTTTTGCTCTTTGCCGGAGCTGTCGTTTGTGTCGTCAGTGGCAGTTTACTGTTCCAACATTGTGACGTCGATATCCTTGCCAGTTGCTGTAGAAGTATACCATTCTGGAATATAAAGATAACGTAAAATATGACTTAACTTTACCTTCGTACATAAGCTGATTGACTGTCTAAAATCACTACATATTATAAAACAAAGTCCTCCGCCGCGTCTGTCTGTCTGTTCGCGATAAACTCAAAAACTACTGCACCGATTTTCATGCAGGTTTCACCAATGGATAGAGTGGTTCTCGAGGAAGCTTTTAGTATTATAATTTGTCAAGACATCCACGCGGGCCATGCCGCGGGCATCAATGGTGATGAATAATATTGAGTTTGTACGTAGGTAATGGCAAATAGATTTGATAGGTATTTGGTAGAAAAGATATTTAGATTAGGTACCAACCTATTTACTAAATAGTAGCTAACTTAACATTTTACGGCTTGATTTCTTCGAAAGCGAAAACCTTATTTTAATAATAATATTAGCTCTTTATAGACGAATCCATACTAATATTATAAATTCGAAAGGTCTGTCTGTCTGTATGTTACCTTTTCACGCCTAAACCACTCAACGGATTTCGATAAAATTTGGTATGGAGATAGATGGTATCTCGGGGAAGGACATAGGCTATTTTTATCGACATACCACGCGGGCGAAGCCGCGAGCGCGAAGCTAGTCTTACTTCAAACGATGTGCCTACGAACGTACGAGTTAAGACATTACAGGATGGAGTTCATTATGCCCGTAATATGAGTAGGAAAATACCGTGCTCCTCTTGTACAAAGTCGACTAATTCATTTTGGCTTAGTGCTAGTTAGATACTTTCTGAATTGCCTAATCATCATTCTCAGACAACACTGCTTTTTCAGATTTTTGTAAGCCAGTTTAATTAACTTGAGGTTAATGAGGCGAAATTCAATCTTCGTGTTAGCTTTTTGTTTGTTTATTTTAAACGCGTCTCGATTGTAACAGCAGTCCGGTGCTGTTACTGTCCAGGTATCATCCATACTTTAAGGTAGCAAGAATGATACAGATCGATTCAAACTTAATGGCGGCTCGGAAGTTAGCTTTTAGCTGCGCAGTACCCCACCCCTCACCCCTGCTGTCACATGAAATTGTTACTGCGCAGCGACTCGCCTCATGTTCCGAGCCGCCATTAAGTTTGAATCGAACTGTACCTAAATAAAGGAGATTAACGTATTTCACTGGGTGTTCTACATTTTTTAACATTTCATTAATAAAACGAAAATAGGCACAACAAGCGTGAATTAATTTTGAAAATCACGCAAGGTTTTCGGTGATAACGCGGTGTCCGTTTCATAAGAATATTTTTATTTTATTAACCTTTACAAGCTATCACTGATGATGACATTTTTTTAGTTTTTTAATAACAATATTTATGTTATCACGCATCACGCTAACAGTACCAAGGCTACCAAGTAGTAGTAGGTAACATAATATATTATCACTGTTTAATAAATTATTACTATAAGTAGTATAGTATTTTGAATTATTGATAAGGACTAACAGCCCAGTGTCTAGATTTGTGCCCGGTTGGAGTCTAGATTTGGCGACATGAGAATCAAGCCTATCGCCAAATCTAGACTCATTTTTTGAGGGGACTCAAGCGTAACTGGCGAAATGAGGGTTAAGGTACTATAGGGACACCTCTGCCTAACCCTTTGGGGAACACAGGCGTAATTAGGACACTTTCATGCTTGAGGGCAAGGAAAGGTACTTTTTATAGCGATATTCCCACAGGATCAAGACTTACGCAGGTGAAACCGCGGGGCGCAACTAGTTATTTATTTTATAATCAACAACTAGCCGGCCCCGCGGTTTCACCCGCATAAGTCTCGATCCCGTGGGAATATCGGGATAAAAAAGTATCCTATGTCCTTCTCCAAGTCTACCCTAGTGCCAAATTTCATCCAAATCCGTTCAGCCGTTTTAGCGTGAAAGCTTTACAATCAAACAAACTTTCGCATTTATAATATTAAACAGGATTATTGTCGCAAGTCATTAAAAACTTATTTAAAAAACCGGCCAAGTGCGTGGCGGACTAGGCACAATGAAGGGTTCCGTAGTTGAGATGAATTTATCCCAAGAACAAACATAACATTGTGGTTCATACGAAATGTATGGGAGAACATGTTATTGCAACTGCAAATGTAAGTTGGTTGATTATTACTCATTAACTTGTAGAGCCTACTTAGGTGTGATAGTTTTGCTTTTAATTTCGTTCTATATACTACTGTTGTGAATTTCTTCACATATCCAAAACTAGCCATTTAGCTAAGCTAACAAAAATTTGCAAAAAAAAATATATTTGACTTTGACTTTGGATTGATGAGAAAAAAATCCATACTTTACATGTGGGAGGCCCACCCATTTTGGCGTGAATAATCTGTATATTAATGACAATTTACAGCTTTCTAGTACTAAGACTCTTAGTACTAGAAAGCTGTAATTTATAGAGCTAAGCTGCGGACAGACAGACATGGCGGAAGTGTAACTGAATCCTAAAAATACTATTTGTAGGATAGGTAACACAGGCTGGTAACCGCCACTCCACATTAAATCTCATGTTTTGCGTATGGTATATTTGTAGGATATTGTATATTTCTAGAATATCTAGAGCTGACAAAAAACGAAAAAGATCCACATTAAGTTCAAGGCCACAAAGCTCCTACACAATAAAAAAATCTAATGATAAAAAAACCACTTAGGATACAATTGAAAATGTTCCCTTGGTTTCACATAGGTTTTCCTGTTAACAAAGTAAAGAATAAAATATTATAATATAATATCATAAAATACTGTTCTGGTTTATATAATTAGTCAAGTATACAAATAAGTGATATGTTGCATGTACAGTTGTGGTATAAACATTTTATCAATTTTCAAATTAGATTATTTATCACACTGTGTATGGAGTTAAGTCTAAAATGTAATATCTAGGTACTTATTACATTCACTAGTTGGTAAGCATTTCATACCACAACTGTGTTTTTTTATAAAATCCTTTTTGTAATTTAACAATGAAAAATAATAAACAAAAAAATATTTTTTGAAAGAAAAAGAATCACTGGAATCGTAGATTTTATTGGACATCAGTAAAGCAAATTCAGGAGGTGTGTGTCATTTAATTTAGTACCTAGTGTAAATATTTAGTTATGTAATTATTGTACACATTTTAATGTTAATGATAAACAATACACTTTAGCACACTGCTCCAAAAAAGAAATACTAAAGAAGTGCTTATTTTTAATAAACATTATAAATATCGAATGCCCAAGTTTATATCATGGTCTCATAAGATAAAAATAAAACGCAATAATCTATGATGGAAAAGATAACAAAACATCATTATACATTCTTTCCACCTGTAAAATTAAGTAATAGTTTCCAAAAAGCTTACCCCAGAAATGCCGACAGTGCCATGTTTCAGGCAGATCGTACAATGCATCACTTTTCTATAGAACATCCTGTCGTTACACGCCTTTTATATCAACATTCTGAAATTTTCAAAAATATAAGTATTGTTTTTGTATCTATTATTGAAATATTTATAGCACCAGTTCAAGTACGACTACAGGACGACCCAAGACTCTAACCAATACTAAACTCAAATAAAGATTACATTGGAGTTAAATAACATACAGTTCAGTTCCATCCAAAGCTTAATTTTAAATGAGTAAATAGTTGCAAGATATTTTTTTGAAGCATTAGATAAGACTGATACACTGAAATACGACTTACGTGTTTATATATTAATTAATTAATTGTAATCTAGTATTATAAATACTAAAAAACCACCACCAAAAATTATTATTATCACCACAAAAAATAATTATGATAAAAACGATACTACGAAAACATTTCAGAGGTTATCACGTTAAATTCGACATATGACATAAGTGACGTAACTCTGACAGTGCGTGCATGATTATTGCCAGTTTATATTCACAAAATAGTTTTTTTTACACTAAAAAAAAAGGTGGATTTTGGACTTTCTCATGCGAAATAACTCGATACTAAAAATAGCGCGAATGGAGGCGAGAAAACGGTGAGAAGTAACTCATTTTTGGTTGAATCAATAAGAAGAACAGCGACGAGCATGCATGAAGATGTTTGTTAGGAACACATCTAAGCGCAAATTCATTCTTCTTCGAACGCTACCTCTTTAATCGATCGATAGAATTTTTAAATAATGGCAACATTGTCTTTACAATAGTGCTGCCAGCTTTATTACCCCTTTTGTTAGGGAAATGTTGTGAAATGGAAAATTGTTCACGGTGAACTATGTGAATTGTGGCCAAAGGTTTAGCTAAACTAAATGAATAATAGAAGAAATTATCATAATAAAATGAATCGCGATCTAGTACCAATAGAATTATTCCAATGTCATATTTTTTGATTATTGATTTGTGTCAAATTTTATTATAGGGTAATTTTAACAGTTGCACAAAAGCACAGTTTTTTTGTTTTTATTTTGATTCGATTGATATTCGAACACGGAAGTGGTTTCGTGTATTGACGCTCGCATTGCGAAACATGTCCAATTGTTATTTTAGAAATATATAAACAAGTCCAAATTATGGTGAATATCTCGTCGGCCCCGTAGTAAGAAAAGCAAAACTTTAATATGGCCTCGCGAGGAGACAAAGGGAATGGAAATGGCGAGGAGCAGATCGTTGAGGTAAATCGATGTGGCCTACATATTTGACAGTTATGTTGAGCTGACGAGAGTTTTGAATGGGATGATGGTTGCAGACGTTGGCGGAGGTGTTCCGCTGCTTCATCTGTATGGAGAAGCTAGTGGACGCACACCTGTGCCCACACTGCTCGAAGCTGTGTTGCTATGCGTGCGTGCGGCGATGGCTGACGGAGCAGCGATCGCAATGCCCGCACTGCCGGGCAGCCCTGCACCTGCACGAGCTCGTCAACTGCCGCTGGGTTGAGGAGGTCACCCAGCAGATCGAGACTATGCAGCAGAGCAATTCGGCAAGTCAGAGGGAGAGCTTCAGAGATAGGTGATTATTACAAACATTTCTGGCATCACAATTTTTTGACTGGAATGATGATTTTTAGAAAATAGAAACCCTAAGACAACCTTCTGATCAACATATAAAATGTTGTATTTAAAAAATATAAGATAAAAATATCTTTTTTTCCTGTTATTTGTAATTTATTTATTGAGATATCTTTCACATACACAGTTTGAAGAATATTAACAACATTGAAGTATTCATAAATTAATCCATAGTCTTCTCATGTAAGGATATAATAAACACACGTAAAGCACCCTGAACAGGTGTCCGACGCATCAGGAGAAGCTGACGGTGTACTGCTGGACATGCCGGCGCTGTATCTGCCACCAGTGTGCTCTGTGGGGCGGCACTCATTCAGGCCACACCTTCAAGCCATTAGAAGAGGTGTATGAACAACATGTCACCCAGATCCGTGATGAAGTTTCCCAGTTGAGACGTAGACTGATGGAGCTGATAAGTCTGGTGCAGGATGTGGTAAGAATTTTGTTTTTATTTTCTGTTGCCATGCGAACACAACTGCATAATAAATTATTTATGTCATAACTATAACATTTTGTAATTTCTTGATTATTGACCTGGCTTATTGTATCAGTTATAAACAATGCATTCTAGAGAATATTATATTTCACTGATACCTAAGCATATAACATATATTTGCTCTTGAGATATAATAACAAGAGATGAAGATGAGATGAGGAGCCAGTTGCCCTGGCCCTGTTATAATATTTAAGCCTCCACTTACAAAATACAATTTCTATAAATACAAAATAAGTTTACTCATGCTGGCTTTCATGTTGCAATGAAACTCCAACAAAAATGATGGTCTAACTTTATCTTAGAGTGTACTCAACAAATGCAACTGATCTTGATACCACATTCTGCTTAGCAGTGGCGGATTTACACATTTCCCAAGTATAGTAGGTAGTAGTAAGTTTTTATTATGTTATTGTTTCCAATGAACAGGTTGTTGGTGTACCTTTCAAATAAAATAAAATAAACTAGTAAATTTTTGCCGCCATAACCTCTACAGTTGCCAGTTCACAGATTAATTTTTGCAATCTAACAATTTGGTTGAAATCGCACAAGAAATAGTTTTTGAGAATATTGATACCCATCACATCTGTGGAGTTTTACTAGCTAACTTAATTTAACCCTGCATAATGATGGATGGAGGGGGTCACTACTTTAGCCATGAGCATGTATTTTATCTTCCCTTATTACTTCATGGCCTTTGGGCTTGTACATAAAACTGCGAATCGGCGCGATCCGAATTCGCAAAGCAGAAACTTTCTTTAGAAAACAGAAGATTTTTGCGATGCGACGTCGCAACGCAGTTTTGGCTACAAGCCCTTAAAATATTGTTCACAGGAACGCAATGTAGAATCAGTGCGCGCTGCCAAAGACGAGCGCGTTCGTGAGATTCGGAACGCCGTAGAGCTGATGATATCCCGCCTAGACTCCGCACTGAAGGCTAAACTCCTCACCCTGATGGGGCAGAAGAACAGCCTTACCCAGGAAACAGAGCAACTCGAACATCTGTTGCAGGAGATTGAACATCAACTGCATTCCAGTACTAGGTAGTTATGTGAATATTTACTGTTCCATTGACTAAAGCAGTTCCTCATATGAGTTCCTCTGTCTCTTGCAAACTTTTGAGTAAGAACCATTTTTATCAATATTATTATTAGATTAATGAATTAACTAAGTATGTGTCTCCTGTTTTCTTAGGCGGCGATCGCTTCGACTATTATAGTTTGACCGACACCGCTGTACCGCGCCTTAGGTATGTGCGTGGCGAGACGGGGGGTAGTGCAGGCCGCTCATTCGTCAACGCTGCCCCCCTGCCTCGCCGCACATTCCTGAGGCGTAGTACAGCAGTCTCTGTCAAACTATAATGGAGAATAGGAGATAATTAAATTGACACTTTTATGGCAGGACACTCCGTCCGCGCTAAGTTAATGGAGAAGCAATCATTGCGAACTCATTGCTTTAACTATTTCTATAGAAACTCGACCATACTATTGTATTAATTGTGTATCTTCTACCTTCATGCTATAATTTTGGGGTGACCAGAAAGCGTACATCATCAAATATGTTAGTATTGCATGTGAAAGTTCATTCAATCATGCATGTTTGTCTGTAATACTGTGTTTATTGTTGTTTACGGTTTTTCCTACATATTGGTGTCGGCTTCCCTCGACTGGTTTCTGGAAACAAGTAGTTTACCGAAAGCTAAGTTCTTATTCATGAGATCATTAGACCTATGAATCAGGGCCGCGAGGGAAATCTGAAACTAACAGGAGTAAAGCCGTAAATAGTAATAATTAATGTGTCACATAAAATTACAAATATTGAAAAATAATGTAATTGTAGTTTATCTTACAGATTTTTGTAAATATCTCAATGTTTGCAGGTCTGAATTGATATCTAAGAGTGGTGAACTATCCAAGATGATCCACCAAGTTCGAAAGAAACCGATGGCAAGCTTCGTAACTGCTCCCGTACCGGCCGATTTCCACAGGCAAGTCATAATATTGTACATTACAATATAAACCTTATTTCAATGGTATAAATCACGTTATGATTGGAACTTTTTGTTCCAACTTTAGTTTGGATTTCGTAAAGTCAAATTGTTGGCTCTCAAAATACATTTAATTTAAAAAACAAAGTAATGTTCTTTACAACTTCCAGCAACGAACATATTGCGTAGGAGTATGATTTATGCACGATTAACGTGTTTTGGAAAATATAACACTATACGAGATAAAAACGAGCGTATAATATTTCGACTGCAGACTGTGTTTAGTTCAGATAGCCATAATGTTTTAGTATAATTAGCTGAACAGACCATATTAGTCTGACATTCATGCAAAACACTTGGTCTTCGCGCAGCTTCGTATTTCTTCGCGATTTCGCGGCGCTTTGAGTCTCCCAGTGTGATTTCATTTCG
Source organism: Lithophane semibrunnea (assembly GCA_947363905.1). Lineage (NCBI taxonomy): Eukaryota > Metazoa > Arthropoda > Insecta > Lepidoptera > Noctuidae > Lithophane > Lithophane semibrunnea. Next base: position 14,843,558 of record OX376195.1, read on the forward strand.
TCAAACCAATTTCAGCCCTATACAAAAGTAGCTGTAGTTAATTTTAATAAAACTCTTAATTTTCTATTAATTTTGTAAATAAGCTGACCTCAGCGTTGATCTTAGTGCTCATATATACGAACGGAGGCAACTGCAGCCGTCGACACTTGTCGGCGGCAGCTGTAGACGCGTCGACGGCTGCGGTTCCTCTGCCATTGACAACGTGCCGCTTGTGTAATATATGAGCACTTATTAATTAGCTCATGGATCCTTATACCACTTATCTCAGTTTTGGTAGTCGATCTAAAGTCCCACCTCAAAAATACTCCCCGTATATTCTAATATTGACAGTCCATCCGACCCCTGTCCCTCAGTGAAATCGTCCCGAGCTACGACAGCAGCACATTTCCCCTCACAAACTTCACCCAGCTGCAACATGCCGCCGCGCCGGTGTACTCAGCACCCCTACACGTGAACGGGCTCTGCTGGCGCCTGAAGGTGTACCCCGACGGTAACGGAGTCGTTCGTGGCAACTATCTCTCCGTCTTTCTCGAACTTAGCGCGGGGCTGCCCGAGACTTCCAAGTAAGTTTTGATTCGATTTTTTGACATTGGGTTGCATATCTTAATAATATCCGAATGTGATTTCTCTTTGTATATTTTTGTGGGTCTGTTTCACCACAAATATTACCAAATAAAGTCTCTAAATACAGACATCACAAAATTTTGATCATATTTGAACTTACAATTTTTGTAGTAGATTTGATTTTTAATGGCACATGATGCAGTAACAGTAATGTCACAAGAAGCCTTTTTGTTTCACCTTTATTGATTTAAAAAAGATGTAGAACACAAAAAATTGGCACATCCTAGCTTACAAGTGGTGAAACAGTAACCTAAACACTTGATTTGAATGCACAATCCAACCCTGATAACTTTGTACCCTGTAAGTGATAGTGGAATAACTTAGTGTTTCGTTATTGCAAGCACTGCTAAGTTAAGAGTAGGCAAGAGGTAAGTGCGAGCTGTGAGATTCGCTCATTAGATGTAGCTCCATGTGCTAGCATGCTGTTGGTATTTAAGGCGCCTTTTATATTGAAGTCAGGCCAAGAAAGTAGGTGGCAACAGGCGTCGGGTGAATTTAGCCATTGTTGTATTCATTCTGTCAACCAATCACAAATCCAACTTGAGATTTGACAGGTTTTTTTCTGACCAGAAACTTGATCAGCCTTTTCAATATGCACATAAATTATTATAAGCCTTTTGTAGTCAGTGACCTTTCCCAAAAAGGTGGCTACGTCCTTTTAGGGATGGCTCAAAGTCAAACTTGGGAAAACCGAATTTGCGTGTCGTTTTCGTGTCCATATAATGAGACTTATGTAAAACTTGGAAGTCGCGCCGCGTCCACCTCTCTTTCTGCCATACTTCTGTATAATTTGTGCCCTACTTCTCTTCTGTGTGCTGTCTTCAAATGCTCCATTGCGATGATAAGCGGTAAATTGACATCTTACTTGGCCCTCTAGACGCGCACTATTTACGTTAAACAATAGTAGATCTCTGAGGCTAAATATATGACTTGTTTCATTGATCATTACAAGACTGCTGATCCTACGTCCAAAATTCTACAGAAGCTGCTGTCATATCAACCCAGGATATAGATAATAATAATCATTATAAGTATTATTGTTTCCTATCAATATCTCAACAGCTTTGAGGATAATGTAATCGGACATTGAGCCAACATTTAATTTGGGTCAGACTTCAAACTGATACAATAATCAGATAAGAATTCATTGGATTTATGATCAAAATCAGCACATTTTGTAACCTTCAAATGATGTTAAATTACCACTTGTCAATTCTTTGTAACATTCTGTGGCCAGCTAGCTTATCATTGTATCATAATCCATTCATTGGCAATATTGCCTTCACAAAACATACTATGTCACACCCGTTTTGAGTAAGAAATCTTAGAGGTAACAGACAAAAAATAAATACCATAAATATTTCAGTTACATTAATTAAAAATATTGAATTAGGCAATTATAAAAAAAACATATGGCCATTTCTACTCTCTTCAAGATTTATTTAATCTATGAAGATCTGTAATGATGTGACGTTATGTAATCCGTCAATTAGCACAATAATTTAATATTTGTCTATTGAGCTACACATCTCTTAATTACTAGGCTTTTAGACTGAAAGATATTTCTTAACGCCTGCGACACAGATCTTTTGTTATCGCAGTTGTTGTATCATTTCCAGTTATAAATTTGTACTACATCCGTATAACAAATACAATAGAGATAGATATATTTAGTAACTTATTCCGCTGAACTATTCTTCAAGATTCATAAAAAAACCTTCTAAGAAATCGACACGTGTTTCACTTCTCAACGAGGCATCCTCAGGATGACGATTACCAGTCGCAGACCAGAATACGAAGTGCTGCCACACCGAGCGCTGGACGCAGAGAACCTCGCTGCCACGCTGCTATCGCCTGAGCCAACAGCAGCGATTCTCTCTCGTTCTCTGCGTCCAGCGCTCGGTGTGGCAACACGTTGTGTTCTGGTATGCGACTGGTCAATCGTCATCCTGTGGATGCTTCGTTGAGAGGTGAAACGCGTGTCGATTTCTTAGAATAGTTAAGCGAAATAGGTCACTAAATATATCTACGTCTATTGTATTTTATAATGGATTTCCGCAAAGTCACGCCTGAACCAATCCATCATTATAAATAAATAAATCTGTATAGAATATAGAATTTGTTCATGTACTTCGCAGCTGTATTAAAACTAGGATATAAAAATAAAACATTAGTTTTTATTAGAAATAACTCAGATCTTCTATGTAGCCTTACTTGTTCGTACGTCTATAGTCGTTCTACTGTCCTATCTGTTGTTAGCTTTGCTTACAACTTTAGATACAAATTCAACTACTGTATAGAAGAAGATGCAGTGAATATGTAAGTAAATAATTCAGGTAATAGAGGTAGTAGTTTATTCTGTTCAGTACCTGTTTGAGACAATACGATGCGTAAGTTGACTAATATGTCTAATGGCCGATTCCTATAATTAACGGACCGTTATTGGTTAAAATTAAAACTCTTGTATCTTTACCAATAATGAAGCAAAAATCTAATACCCACGTGGGGGTCCACGTGGGTATTGAATTTTACCTGTGATATCTACTTCCATATGGGAGGGTTCCCATATGGAAGTAGATATCACAGGTAAAATTATTTTACGAATTTATTTATTTGCCCAGTTTGGCAATAAAAAATGCTATCATTGGTAAGCAAAACGATTCGTTTTTGTTTATAGGAACCGAGCATAAAATAATAAAACTAGATATGGATCAATCTATTAATCTATCGTTGTTCTCTGAGTGAGTTCACAAAAACTGCTTTATTTGTAATAAATTACGATAAGAGTTAGATAAGTACACTTTCGCATTAGGTTACCCTGTAATGATAGTTGTAAGTTGGAAATAAATAAAAAATAAAATAAAAATATAAAAATCGTCTATGATTTTGACATTGATGATTTTTTATGTAATCTATTACATAAAAAAATAAACATGTTTAGAAATGGTAATCAAAACTTTTTTCATCGATCACTGTTCATTATGGAGTTCTTGCATCTGGCATTGATTCAGAGAAGGCGTTCGTCGAACGTACACACATTTTCGAAAAAATACGTGTACGCGACGCAGTCTGGGCAATATGGACAACATGACGCACTGCGGGCTGAAAACTGACAGTGCGCATTTTCAGTTTTTTTCAGCCCACGCTTGTTCTGGCCATACGCTCAATGCAAAAAGGCTCTTATTCACACATAACTTTTCAACAATCTTTTCTATATTCCCCTGAGCAGAACCTGTACACACAATATGTCTCAGATACGAATATCGTGTGGAGATGCTGCACCAAGTGTCGCGCGACCCTTCAAAGAACATAGTGCGGGAGTTTGCTTCTGACTTTGAAGTGGGGGAGTGCTGGGGGTACAACCGATTCTTCAGGCTTGATCTGCTGGCCAGTGAGGGGTATCTGGACCCGGAGACTGATACACTGATACTAAGGTATGTACGAATAGAAAACGTAAGAAAGAGTTTAATGTAATGCAAAATTCCTAAATTCAACTTGAATACGACTTGAATTTAGGAATTTTGAATTTTACATTGGCATTAATTGTGCAAGGATTCATAGTAAGAAAACCTTGTTTTGTGGAGTCTAATTTCGCAATGAAATTTTTGTTATGTTTAGACAATTCCTACTTACATTAGCAAATTAAATTAGCTAACGAAACACTGCATCCGACATCTAATTAAACAAAAAATAAATAAATTTTATTTTTAGGGTCATCAACCGCAGTAGTGTAGTCAGTTGAAATATCAGTAAAAAAAACGGATTTCTTTATGTAAACTTCACAAAGAAATCAGTTTTTTAGATATCGATACTCAACACGTTGCGGAGTTTCGCTAGCCAATTTAATTTGACCCTGTATACTCTTATCTAATATTATACTCTCATATGTTTGTATCTGTTTTCACGTAAAAGATTCCAAGTGCGGCCGCCGACGTTCTACCAGCGATGCCGCGACCAGCAGTGGTACATCAACCAACTAATCACCATGCAGAACCAACACATCCTGCAGATTAATGATCTCAAAGAGGTAACTCTTCTGTTGAACTATAAATTGGTGTTTTTGACTCGGTGCAGACCGAGAAGAGGAGAGATTTTCTGGTGAAATTGAATAAATAATAAGCATTATTGTAAGTGTCATAAAGTTGTACAAACATCGACGTAGTCATCAAACGCCTCCACCGGTGTCCTTCTGCGTAATGTTTGAATTTATTGGTATTTGATCAGATAAGGAGCACCTTATTTATTTTAATCCCACATTTTCAATAGCCAATTTAATTAACAACTACAAATTCCCGTCCTACAGCGTCTTTCCCTCGAGATGTCTCGCAACTCGATCGCAGCGACCCGCGCACAGAATGGCTCAAACACTTCCACACAATCCAATGCTGGTAGCAACGACACGGACAATCCCTCGCAGAACAATCCCGTAGATGGAAACAGTCTCAGTGATTCCCTCGTCTTCGGCAACCAGTGGAAGTTCAGCGCGCCGCATAATATTATGAGTGGGCAGAGACTTGCTAGTCCAGGTTAGTGAAAGACTTTTTTTTAAATTACTTTGAAAAGGTTTTTTTTGTGGAATAAATGGCCTTTTAACACTAAACGGCTCAAAATGATTATCTATTAGGTTGAAGTAGAAAGTTAGAAAGAAGTATTTGCGTCGCTTATGGGTCTCAGCAGCCGAAGTAGCGTTTTTTGTTCTATCTACTCATTTTTTGTAATTAATCATCAGATGTTTTCTCACAGTGGAATTGCTCATTTTGAGCCATCGATTCAATCAGCGATTATCAGCCGTCAATATTATCGGTTTTACCATCGATGATATGTCGCGAAAGTATCTATATATATAATTTCTGCGACTTTGAGTTTTTTTTCATTGCCAGATTGTAATTCCTTAATTCCATAATATGACATTGACGTTGCTCGCTCGTGCTCAGCCCGCGGCGCTTACGCAGGTTCCATCCTGAACACGGGCATGTTCGCGGACGAGTCGCGCAACAACGACGTGTCGAGCGCGGCGGCCGGCGCCTTCGGCTACGGCGACTACCCGCCGCTGGAGCGACGCGCGCCGCCGCACGCGCCGCACGCGCCGCACGCGCCGCACGCGCTGGATGCTGGCTATAACCTGCCGTCTACTTCGCGGTATGTGTTTATTAGATCATTTGGCACCATCAGTAGCTCACTGCTATTGTCCGAAACAGGCAAATCATTTTTCCAAAGTTTATTAGTCCTAATGTCAAATTTAATAATCGCCGAGTAGAACAATCACTGTTATAGTTTGACCGGGACAGCTGTTCCGCGCCTTAGGCATGCGCGGTGAGGCAGGGGCCAGGGTTGACCAATGAGCGGGGGGCGAGCGCTTTTAGTGTTGACCAATGAGCGGCCTGCACTGCCCACCCGTGAGCCGCGCACATCAGGCGCAGAACAGCGGTCTCGGTCAAATTATAGCTACAAAATTTTTCGAGGTTTTAAGTTTAGCATAACTTTACTGCACGTTTATTAAGAAGGACTGTTTGTAGTGCCAATCATTTTTAAATCATGAGCTCATTACTACCTGGGATCGCTGGAACTAATTGCATCGGTGACTCAAACATTTTATTTTTAGTTCCGCAAACTCGCTCCACGTATCAGGCACCGACAACATGGCGCTAGTGAGCCTGCACACGTTGCTGAGCGCGGCCAACGCACCGAGCCGCGTGCCCAGCAAGCTCGCCAACAAGCGGCCGGGCGAGCCCAGACCTGACAAGCATCACGTGCCCGCCAAGGAGTCCACTCTCACCGGTAACTACTTCAAGAAAATACAATTCACAAACGCGCGTCAATCATTCCAATTTAAACTTTATTTCAATGATATAAGAGTCACATGAAAAAATATAACTACTACAAAACTTCATCTGCAAAATCTGTTCTGATGAAGCTCAATCTAATTAGCTACAGTGCGTTCATTCTAACTTGACCCGTGACGCGATGGGTAGCACTTTCTGTCAGTCGCTGTTTTCAACTCTATTATTATTGAAAATAAGCTTGAAAAGGAATTATGCCGACATGACGGCCATGGGACAAGTTTTAGTGAACGGTCTGTAGATAACAACTTCGTGGGCTGCCATGTCAATTTGTCTATTAGTATTTACCGCTAAAAAGTCTTGTTTGTAATAGTGATTTTTCATGAGTAACGTGGGGAACATGTATCAGAACCAGTTCGACTGAAAAAACAATTTTTTCTCGAATTTAGTACCGATTTCAAGCCAGTAGCCGTGACGTAACAAAAAAAAAACCAGGTATCTGAAAAACTCGCACTAAGTCATGTGCCGTCGTACGGACAAGACTTTCGTTCTCTTTGGTGTTTCAATCAATCTATCTCGTGCGAAACTTGCCTACAACTTTGATCTATCCCTTACCGAACCCATTTTAACATACAGCAGTATCAAGCAGCCCAGTAACTGAAGCAAGCAACCCAACAGTGGCGAACGTAGTGCTGTGTTCGTCAATCTCGTCCCCTGAACTGAACGCGAGCGGTAAGCTGGACTCGTCGGAACCCGCCCCGCAACACCCGCTACATGCCGCCTCGGAGAGCAGCAGTGATACTGGCGTAAGTTTATATCTTTTTTTTTTTTTTTTTTTTTTTTTCCTAGCCTATGCTGTCCCACTCCTGGGCAAAGGCCTCCCTCCACTCCTTCCATCTTTCACGAGCCCGCGCGTCTTCTTTCCAGTTTTGATGGAACCTATCCAGCTCGTCCCGCCATCTCCTACGTGGTCTGCCGCGACCCCGTCTCACTGTCTCAGGGCACCAGTTCTGCGCTATTTGGGCCCACAGTTTGTCAGGCATGCGGCAGACATGTCCTGCCCAGTCCCATTTAAGTTGGGCAGCCTTTTGAGCCACGTCGGCTATCTTTGTTTTGGAGTGCAGTACTGTGTTACGAACACGATCCGTTAATTTAACGCCTAGTATACTGCGCTCCATTGCTCGTTGGCAGACCTTGAGTTTGGACTTCTGGATGTTAGTCAAAGACCAAGTCTGTGCGCCATAGGTTAAGACGGGAAGAATACACATGTCCATGAGCCTGCGTTTCAGTGCCATAGTTTATATCTACCTATGCTTATTTAGAAAATCTTGACATTTGTTAAAGCTTTTATTAGGTACTCGCCCTTGCCGTAAATGTTAAGGGCCTATATAGGGCTTAGCACGATCCTCCGTTATACCTAACGAAAATATTTTAGCATTCATTTTGAAATAATAAAGTTGAGGATTAATGTTAAGTACAATGTTTGATGAAAACATGATTCCATAAAATTTTCTCTATAGAAAAAAATCCAAACCGAACAATTAACAGCTGGTATTAAAAGATATTAAAATTAGATCATGAAACTGCATAATAACTGAACTAACTATAAAGCAGTTAATATGTTTTATTTTTAATTACCATTATTTTCTCCGTAAAAAGTAATCACCTAAACTATTCGCGCCTTGGAGCCGCCAGCACCCGTCACGCTCTCACTCAGACCGCGTGTAGTATGGTGCGAGCAAGGTAAAAAGTAAATTTGAGCAGAGTATGGACTCTTAAAACATGGATACCATGAAATGTTGCCTATGATGAATATTTCATAGAATTTTATGGCCTTCACATTGTATTTTGAAAGTAACTTTATTTTGGACTTCAGCAAGCACCAGCAGCCACAAAAACCATGCAAACGACGAATAAATCATGCAAATCGTTTGATGACCACTATATCGAATTTTTATTTGAAGTATTTCGGTATCAACACTTCTCTTTCTGAAATTTGACTATGAAAATGTTACCCATTGCAAATAAGTTGTAGATTTAAAATATGTATTTCAGGATTTGATGTTCAGCGAACTAGAAGTGTTCGCCGATGAAAATAATCCAAGTCACGTAGACGAGAACTCTAACGAAGAGAACGATGTTGACGACGAAACTATGTCAGGTAAGCTTCTACTTTATTATACCTTTACACATGATATTTGGGCTTTCATTGTTTGTGAGTAGGTAATAAAGAACTAGACAGATTTTAAATATTAATGTAAAAAAGAGTATTAATGTAATTTTGCCGAGCACTGTTTAAAGAGTTGTAAGGTAGCCTGAGCGTATTGGCCCCGGTAGGGTCGTGCCATGGCCCCCGGGCCGCACCTCCCCTCCGCCGCTTCCTAACCCTGGTCCTGGGGCAGAGGGGACGTCGGGCTCGTCGGGCTGCTCGTGGTGCGGCCTGGCCGCGCCGCCCCGCGCGCGCGCCGCCCGCCCCGCGCCCTACGCCCGCCCCGCCCCGCGCCCCGCGCGCGCCCCGCGCGCCCCGCACGGCCCGCTCGGCCCGCTCGCCCCGCTCGGCCCGCTCGCCCCGCACGCCACATAGCCGCCTCGCGTGCGCCTGCACCGCACCCTACCTGTCCTCTCCCGAAAATTCCTCAAGTACACAATTTTCAAGACGTCGTCGGTAGATTTTGTCACTGTTATGAGTAAGAACGTATACGGCCGCCGCGGAGCTTAATTAAATAATAATAATAAAGGATGAAACGCCGTCGAGCTTTTGATTTAACAAGAACACGCACCACGGCCTCAGTAAGTAGCGTCAGTATAGGGTTGAACCCCACTTGATCACAAAAAAACCGCGCCCCCCCCTGGCGGTATGGCCAGTGTGGACTAGTTCGCGTGTAGTATTCGCTTTCAGCCCAAAAGAAAGAATATATATTTTCTCCTAAAATGCGTGGCTATAAAACTACAGTATAATGATGAGACCGCGGCATCGAGTTCATTTATTATTTTTGACGCAGCTTACTGACGGTATTCGCTTTCGCTCAGTATACACTGGTGAGTAAGGGCGCGGTGAGGTGTGATCAAGTGGGGTCCAGCCTATTAAGCTGGCGCCAGACATAGCTTCCAACATTTCAACACTGTTCAAGTCAACTAAATCTGTATTTTTAAGAACGTTAGCATTCAAATCTCGATCTGTCAAAAAAGTCTAATGTCCCTAAAATGTTGATATTGATCAACATTTTAGGGACATTAGATTGCTGAGATGAGATTGCGACTTGAATTTGAACGTTTTTCCTGACCGAAAACTGGCCTTTTGGTTTAAACTTAACACACATCGCGGCCATTTGCGTATTTGAAGCTATGTATAGCGCTGGGGTTTGAATAAAAAAAATGACAGTCTATATTGATGCATGTTTATCTCTCAGGTGAGAACGACATAGAAGCAGCCCGCGGCGGGGCGGGGTCCGGCGCGGACATCCTGCGGCGCCTCGTGTGCGCGGTGGCCTCGCGCGGCACGACGCCCGCCTCGCGCGGCGTGACGCCGGCCTCGCGCGGCGTGACGCCGGCCGGCTCCGACGGCGCGCCCGCGCACGCGCCGCCGCGCCACGACCTCGACCCGCAGCTGTCCACGGCCGCGCACACCGACATGTTGCTGCTGAACCTCATGCGCATGAACGGACTGACGCCCAAACATTCTAGACATAGTAAGTGTCACTAAATGCATTTAGCGCTTAACGAATTTGAGACTTGGTCAGAACACAGAAACAGTCACCCGCACGGCGCTTTTTTGTAATCAAATATATTGCGGCTGTAATGTGCGCCGGACTTTAGTGGTGTGTTTGAACATCATACTTTAAAAATATACGTAACATTTCCAGCTGGTAGCAAACGTCACTGGAGCAGTAGCGCGGGCAGTCCCGAGGCGGGCGCACGTCGCAGTGCGGCCGCAGGTCGCTCGCGCGGCAGAGCGGCAACCTCGCCCGCCGCGCCGCGCTCGCGCCGCCAGCCGCCGCTGTCGCCCGGCCAGCTGCGGCACCGACCTGACACTAGGCACCCCGCCACCTGTACGTATGCCTACACACTAGTACACACAGCAGTAGCGCGGCAGAGCGGCAAGCTGCTCCGCCGTCAATAGACAACAATAAACCATAGTTATAGAAAAGAATAAATGAACCCTGTGGTGTCCCCGCAGCGTGGCCGGGCCCCGGCCGCAGCCCGCCGGGCCCCGGCCGCAGCCCGCCGGGCACGCCGGAGCGCGCGCCGCTGTCGCCGGTGTCGTCGCTGGCGCTGCACGACTACTGGCCCTCCGTGTCGTCCGTCAGCGACGCCGACGACGTGGAGGCCGTACTCGATTACAACGTAAATAACGATGTTCAGCTTAATGTAATGTTGTTTTTTGTGCATTTTATTTTTTACACTCAGGGCGTTTTTCGTAGGCGCTACTTACTGAACACTGATTTTTCTTTCCGAGACTTCCTTTTTCCTTTCATCTAAAGTGTCTGTTTTAGTAATTTGTTTTTGTAATTTTTGAGTATTTTAGTATTGAGTAGAATTATTAGATTACTAGACACTGCATGAAAATTACTAGTTCGGAATTAGAATACTCTTTCTTTACTCTCTTATACAAAGCAATATATAACTAGTAACATAACTTTCCAGGACACGCTGTTCGACATGCTCCTAAACAGCCTGGCCATCGAGGGCGGCAGCTCCGGCGACGCGCTGGGCCCGCAGGAGGCGCGGCCGCCCACGCCGCCCGTGCAGCCCTGGGGCCCGGCCGCGCCGCCCGGGCCCCCCGGGCCCCCGCACGCGGCCCCCGCGCCGGGCCCCGAGCGCGCGGATTGACCGCGCCGCGCCCGGGCCCGCCACCATCACCGCTACCGCCGCGAGTACCATCACTAGACACGTGCTGTGCTGAGCGAATACAGAGATAATGTGCACTAAGCGCTGCGGTTTTTATCGTGTATTGGATTTTCAACTTTGGGTGTTGAACCGAACATAGAGAATACATCAGAAGGCTGATTCTCGTACTTAAAAAACGTTCACATTTAAGTTGCAATCTTTTAAACTTGTCAAAAACGTTGATAAATTGATTGTATTTTTGACAGATTGCGAATGCAAACGTTCTTAAAATTTACGGGAATCGGCCCTCAGAGTAGACGCGGCTAAAAATTACACTGCTGTAATTTCAACTCTCTGCGCTAAGCAGTGCGTTGAAAATCCAGTGCGCCATAAAAAATCACCGAGTTTGACAGTCATGGGTACGAGGGTTAATACTACAGTGAAATATAATATAAAACGCTCACAAACCTCACCTTTTTGTGATTTTTTAAAGTGTAATGTAAGGTGGATAAAGCGGTCATTGATAACCTGCATCTATTAAAAACGGTACTTCCTCTCCTCTCTTCAACAATTAAAAACGGTACGTTCAGACCGGTTCAGACTCCTAAGAGATATTATGTGAAGGTCAATGAACGCTAAAGCCACCTATTGCATCAACCAAAGTGGGATATGTGCACATTAACACTGGATTTGTTGACTACAACGCAACAGCCCCCCCCCCCCCCCCCGAGCCGCTCGCGTCGATAGTCGTTGTGACGTCACGTGGCCCAGTGGGCCAGCGCCGAGCCCCCTGTGCCGGGTCCCGGGCCCCGCCGTAGTCGCGCCCCTGCCGCCGGCCGCCCCGGCCGGTCGCGTCCCTCGCTTGTCTCCGACTGGAGCGGGATGAGTGGTGGACCGACTGATCTACACTATATATCTCACCGTGAAAACTTAGGTGAACTGAGCGTAAAGTGAGCTGTCAATCCCTAGTAACGAGTAGAATGACAGTTCACTTCACCAAATTTTTCACGGTGAGATTTTTTCAGAGTAGCCCGGCTGAGCTCGCACCTCCGTTCTAGGAATGTTTTTACATTTAATTTGGCACGATATACTCCTTATGATATTTGAGTGTGCCGCCCCCTAAGTTTTTTTGAGGGATTCGTATCTCCTCGTCACGTAGGTTAGAGTATGAACGCGTATAAAAATACGGGCATTAGGTAAAAGACTCAAAATTTAAACGATCTCTTATATTTATTTTTTTAGTCATTATTATCGTTGGTGAAACGAGTTTGGTTCGCCTGCCAAAAATATTAGAGTGCTATTTTTTTGTTCTAATGATATATTTTTATAATTAAATTAGATATCCCTGCATTCGGTCCTAAAATGCTTACTAGTATTCGCATTTATGTTTAAATCTATTCATACAGAACTATACACATTTTAGCACAACAAAAACTGCTTGCCATCATGCCGGGAATTAAAATAAGAATTGCCAATTTTATCGATAGAGCTTTGTAGACAGTTTGATTCAATTTATGAAGAATATTGACATTCATAACAATGAATTAATACTCAATAGACGTTTTGGAAACTCCACTATAGTTAGGCTAAGTTCTCGTTACCAACCATGAGAAAGCATGAAGTATCTTTAGAAGAAAAAAACGAATATATAATTATGAGCTTCACGTTCACCTGATCGTTACAGCATGCTTTCCCTGTGGGTATATCGAGAGCACTCACCTGTCAAGATAGTTTCGAGGCTCATTTTGGTGTCGATAGTTCAAATAATTGATGTTTCATGTGATTGTACCGATCTCCGGCCGCACCCGGACGTAGTTGTCAGTGTTAAGTATTTAATGTATTAGTTACGTAGATTGACATGATATGACTGAAAAGTTCAAAGTGTGTGATTCTGTAAGGTAATGAGGGTCGAGTATTGAGTAGCGTTAAGTCACGTTATATGTATTGGATCAGTTGATATGTTGACAAAATTATAATATTAATATATTGGACTACCTACATTACATAATTAGATTATTTTTGTCAAATAAAAAAAATATTAAACTTAAAATACAATTCGATGGGTACAAGTTAACTATGATTTTCCGATAGAATATTTAAATTATTATATTTTTGATTCCATATAACAAAAAGTTATGTATTGATGTTATGATTAAATGGATGTAATACATATTAATAAAATGTCACAAAAATGCATTTGGTTTATTTATTTGACTCCTTATTTCATCCAACCATTAGGTCAGATATTCAATTATGAGATCACGCACTTCCTGTGGGAGCCTCCAGGGACGGTCGTCCGTCGCCGGAGCGTCCTTTGAACATTCGTTCAAAACAGATTGTACGTAAATAGTAAATAGTAAATTTATTCAAGAAAATAAAAATTGGTACATAAAAAACAGTGTAAAGCTTAGAAATAATGTAGGTATTACAAAGTATGATGCCTGTACTAGGATAAACCTGTATCACAGGCGGCATTAGTTCTTATGATTATTATTAGGACAACTTATTTCTTAACAATATTTCACGTAAGTTTTCAGAATATTGTGATAGCTAGTTATTTATTATTTTATAATTTACTTAAACACTAATAATTAAGGTAAATAGTTGCTTGCACTTAGTAACACGATAACGTTTGCAGTATCATTAACTGGGTTAAAACAAATATTTCATAAATCACTTTCAAGGCTACATTAGGTTTTTGAAGCAGTCGGCTAATGTGCTTAGACAGCAACAAATTGCAAGGTAAGTAGGACAGCGCAGTGGCCAGGTATACATATATGTTGAGTCAGCAACAAGAGTTACGGAAGTCAGGCCTTGAGTATGACGCACTAGGTGCCCTCATAATCGATGGAGTTAATGTATCTGTATTCTGCAATTTTCCTAGCAGGGCATTCAGCTTCTCCTGTTTTGTGACCACTAGGCTTTTTAAAGCGTGAGCAAGTTGCACATTTTGGAATGTCGGCTTTCTTCGCGCATTCGGACAACGAATGGCCTGCGTCACCGCAGTGACCACACGTAGGAACGATCTCTCTGCAAGTTTTTGCTGCATGGCCATATTGTTGGCATTTATAACACCTTGTTACCAATGTAAAGTCCCTGACAGGACAGGACGTCCAATTTATAAAAAGCCTTGATTGAGGGATTAGGGCTTTCCGTATATCGGCTGAAACTTCAACAACGTAATTACAGGCCGTAGCATCTCTCTTCCCCGATTTGTGGCTTAATTTTATGAAGGTCAAGAAGGATTCCAAGGACATCTCTGGTAACTTGTCGGCTACATTTTGTTCGAAAATGCATCTGAACACCTCATTTTCAGCCAAGGAAGTCGGCACTCCTACAACCACGATCCTAGGTTTGCGCTTGTTGGGCTCGGTGGTGGTAAGACCAGATAGAGAGAGGTGGACTGCTTGCTTCAGTTTATCGGTGTCATCTTTCGTCTCGGTACTGATAATTACGCCTCCATTTTTTGTATTCCGGACACCTCGAACGTGGAGCTTCATTTGCTCGGGCCGTATGATTGTTTGCACGAGTTCTTTTGTTTGGACACTTGTTTTTAATTTGTCACTGGGATAAATGGCAATAGAGCTTATGTTATTGGGTCGAACGAAATCATTTGCTCCCTTCTTCACCATATCGGCAAACGAACCATTTCTAGCAGAACCAGAATGCTTAATCGTCTGCTTGAGTTCCGAAATCTGTTCCATCAGGTCGCATTTTTCTTGAAGGGCTTCAACCGCGTTATACGCCTGAATGGCTTTTTGCTTGAGAGACTGGTATAGGACTGCCATTTGTGAGGTGCCAGATCCTACTTTACGACATAGGGTAGAAATTTTCATTTTCTGCTCCGAGTTGAGTTTGCCTTCCGCGGCAATAGCGCAAACTTCATTCAAGTTCTGTTCGATGGCTGACATCCATTTCTGTATCTCAGGCGTTGAAATAACTTCAACCGTCTCCGACTCAAGGGCTGGGTTTTGCGTCGTCGTCTTCGACGGTGAGGCGGAGGGGTGCATTGCCCCCCTTGGATTAAAGGGGCTGTTATCCATTTTGTATTTTTACAATTTCACTATTTTGCGTCCATTATTCGCTGAAACTACACACTTAGCAAAATTACAATTTGCATCACATTAGTAATGCACTAAAGGAGGTCACTATTTTTTCAGTAGGTAATTATTAAATATTGCTTTCGAGCACGTCTGTACACTGCGAAATGCGAATGACTACTACGTGATCAGTAAGTGAGTCGATTGCGGCCGTCGTGTCCGCGGTAGAGTCAAATTTATCGGGAATAGAATCCAATTGGGGGGACGTGTTGGATTTCAGCTTTTCGCTTACTTTCTTCCAGTCCGTTACCCTTTTGGTGGCCAGGGGAGATTGGGATCCGTCGTCCGGGAGACCTATGCAGGGGGCCAGTCTATTGGACGGTGGTCAGAGTTAAGCTCGTCTTCTACCGTTTCTATCGAGTCTAGACGTAGGCTGACGTTCTTAAGGAGCGCCAGGTCGATTTGCGCGAAGTTCTGAACTGCCTAGTTATATAGGATTTATTTCTGGGAGGGGCAAATGGGCCAGACAGATAAGAAGAGTCTCTGATATCTTGTATTGTATTGGACCCTGTTTTTGGGATTCATTCTTTTTCAATGTGTGTGTGAACCTGTTGGTATAAAAAGAGTTTTTGATATCAACCTTTTTTGTTAGTAAATTTATTTTTCTATTTTTTAGTTATGTCATGCTCACTCATCTGTCTAATCTTCCTGTGAAAAATATAAGTTCTATCTAACTTTTATTTTTATTATCTTCTCCTATTAATTTCAACCACGCTCCAGCTGCCAGCACTCTGCACCGCTAGTGGGACACGAGCAGCCCCACTAACAGGTTAAGGGCCCAGAAAACAATGGCACAAACTGAGTCTTCAAGCAGTAGTGGGTTGCCATCCATAGAGAAACTGGATGGGAACAGCAACTACGCCACTTGGAAGTTTTTGATGGAGCTGCATCTCGTCCATGATGACCTATGGGAATATACAAAATCTACCCCTGAAACGACCGATGTGAAAGGTATGAAAAAAGACCAGAAAGCTAGGGCAAAAATTTGCTTGATGATTAGACCTCATTGCTTGGTGCATGTACGCAAAGCCAAAACAGCGAAAGATGCTTGGGAAGCATTAATGAGTGCGTTCGAGGACAAAGGTCTAAATAACCGCTGCCGGTTACTTGCAAAGCTGGTGAGCATGAAGCTGGAGCAATTCCCATCGGTCAGGGAATATGTCACATATGTAATGATGGTATCTCAGGAACTTCAAGACCTAGGAAAAGAGGTTGACGATGAACTGTTGGCTGCTTTACTTCTCCAAGGCCTTACCATAGAGTTCCAACCAATGAGACTAGCCATAGAAAATAGTAACGTTGTTCTTACCACCGACTATGTAAAGATGAAGCTTTTTCAAATGGAGGATACCTATTCGGCAAGCACGAGTGCAAGCCAACCGACTTCAGCACTATTGTCAAATAAGCATAAGGGTAGGAGTACACCCAAGAAGATCAAACAAAAGATCAAGTGCTTTATTTGTAATGGACCTCACAAGGCACTTGAGTGTCCTGATAATCCAAAAGGGAAGAGGGAAGCTCTTCAAGCCTTTGCGTTCGGCACGTCGATTCCAGGGGCGAATGACTGGATCATCGACTCTGGAGCGTCGACACACATGACGAATCGCAAATCTTGGTTTAAGAACTTAAAGGATACTTCTAAGTCTTTGAGAGTGACTTGTGCAGATGGTAATGAAGTGTTTGGTGCAGGTGAGGGTACGGTAGTATGCGAGTCAGGATTGACAGTCAACAATGTTACGTATGTACCTAAGTTAGCTTCTAACTTATTGAGTGTGAATGCAATTGCGAAGAAGGGTAACGTGGTAGTATTTACAGATAAAAGTTGTGACATTTACAAGAGAAATGAGTGTGAGGTGCGAGGTAAGCCAGTTGTGAAAGGTGTGGAAGAACGAGGTATTTATAAAATTAAGTGCTGTTCACAGGGTTCTGCCTTAGCAACAACAAAGCATGACCAGCAGATGTTATGGCATCGGAGGATGGGACATCTTGGTATGCATAACCTCAGACTACTGAGAGATAAGATGGCAACAGGAGTAAGTTTTCCAGATATTTCTTCTAAACTGGAGTGTATATCTTGCATTATGGGAAAACAAACGAAACAGCCGTTTCGTAAAACTGATGCAACGAGAGCTACGGAAGTATTAGGCTTAGTGCACTCAGATGTGTGTGGACCTATGAGTATACCTTCTATTAGCGGATTCCGATATTTTTTGACGTTTATTGACGATTTTACGCGAAAAACTTTTATTTATTTTTTGAAACAAAAATCTGAAGTTTTCGAAAAATTTATAGATTTTAAGGCGTTTGCTGAAAATCAGTGCGGCAAGAAAATAAAGATCCTACGCACTGACAACGGAACCGAGTACGTCAATAAGCGGATGGATGAATTGCTGAAGAATTGCGGAATCCAGCATCAACTGACGGTGGAGTATACGCCAGAGCAGAATGGCGTAGCTGAACGAGCCAATCGCACTATCTGTGATAAAGCAAGAACCATGCTACATGAGTCTGGATTGGAAAAACGTTTTTGGGCTGAAGCTGTCCATCATGCCGTGTTCCTGAAGAACAAGTCACCAACGATTGCGGTGAAGAATATGACTCCGGATGAGAAATGGTCAGGGAGGAAGTGTGACCTAAGCATGCTAAAAAGTTTTGGGTGCAAAGCATTTATGCACATTCCTGATCAAAAACGGACTAAGTGGGATGTAAAAAGCAGAGAGCTTATCCACACAGGCTTTGATGATAACGCGAAAGCGTATCGTCTTCTGCATCCTACCTCCGGAAAAATATTTAAGGCCAGAAATGTTGTGTTTTTGGAGAATCAAAAATACAAAGAGCTACAAGAAGAATCGCAAGAGGAACCAGAAATAATACTTCTACAAGATGAACCCATTGTCAGGAATACAGTAGAACCATATGTTTTGCAACCTCAACAAGAGGAAGATGATGTTAGCAATGTTCCTAGAGTGGAACAAGAACAAGAGAGCGTTGCTGAAAATCCTGTTCAACATGAAGTAGTTATTCATGAACCAGAGGAGGTGGAGTTTCAAGATTGTGAGTCGGACGTAACTGAGGATCGACCACAAGAGGTGGAACGGAGGTACCCACTAAGAGACAGGAAACCCAAAGAGTTCCCGGATCATGTTCTATATCATTCAGTGGAAACAGAACATGACCCTATTACGGTTCAAGAAGCACTGTCAAGGCCTGACAGTAAAGAATGGAAATCTGCGATTCAGGAGGAGCTTGATGCTTTAAAGAAAAATGGAACTTGGACTTTAGTAAAACCTGGACAAGCGAGCAACGTTGTAGATTCGAAATGGATTTTTCGAATTAAAGAAGAGGCGGGAAATAAGCGAAGATACAAAGCTCGGCTTGTTGCCAGAGGTTTTAGCCAAAGATGGGGCATCAATTATGACGAGACGTTCTCTCCAGTGGTGAGACATAGCTCCCTAAGAGTCCTTCTGGCTATGGCAGCTAAGAGTGGTCTAAATGTAGACCAAATGGACGTGAAAACAGCGTTCTTGAATGGAGACTTGTCTGAGACGGTTTACATGAAACAGCCTCACGGCTACGAAGAAAAAGGAAAGGAAGATTACGTGTGTCTCCTTAAACGTTCACTCTACGGCTTAAAGCAATCCCCCAGAGCTTGGAACAATAAACTGAACAATGAGTTATTACAGTTGTCGTTCAGACGATCCAAAAATGAGCCGTGTGTCTACATGAGGTCCCAGGGTAACAAGGTCATCATCTTAGCAGTATATGTGGATGATGTGCTGGTTTTTTGGAACGACGCAGAAGAGCTAAGTAAAGTTAAGCGAGACCTTATGTCAAAATTCGAGATGAAGGATCTCGGGAAGGCAGAGTATTTTTTGGGAATGCACATAACGCAGAACGATATTGGAATCAAGGTTGACCAAGAGAAGTATATCAAAAATGTTTTGAAGATTTTTGGGATGGCTGATTGCAAATTTGCGTCAACCCCATCAGTTCCTGGGCAAAAGCTAGTAAAACCTGAACTAATACATAAACCTGATCCGAGGATTCCCTATCAAAATTTAATTGGCTCACTGATGTATGTATCAGTGTGCACGAGACCAGATATTGCACATGCAGTTAATTATCTGAGCCAGTTCAACGCGTGCTATACTGAGGAGCATTGGATAGCCGCAAAAAGAGTGCTCAGATACTTAAAGGGTACTACATGTCTTGGGCTACAATTTAAGAAGACAGGAATGGATAAGGTACAGGGTTATGCAGATGCTAGTCATGCCACTTGTCATGATAGGAGGTCATACTCGGGTATGGTTTTTCTGCATATGGGAGCTGCAATATGTTGGGAAAGCAGAAAACAGAAGACTATTGCTCTTTCCACAGCGGAGGCTGAGTATGTAGCTCTGTCGGAGGCTGCCAGAGAGGCAATTTTCTTAAAGAGTTTGATTTCAGAGGTCTCTGGTCAAGTTGAGATGCCAATGAAGATTTTCAGCGACAGTCAATCTGCTGTTGCTATTGCGCAGAATCCTGTACACCATCAACGCACAAAGCACATAGATGTGCGACACCACTTCGTCAGAGAGGCAGTTTTGAATGGCCATATTATATTAGAATACAAAGAGTCAAGTCGTATGGTTGCGGATATTTTAACGAAACCTCTGCAGAAAGGGAAATTCAATTGGTGTACGCTGTGTATGGGTGTTGTGTGATGGATGAAAGTAGAGAATGAATTTAAGGAGGAGTGTTGGTATAAAAAGAGTTTTTGATATCAACCTTTTTTGTTAGTAAATTTATTTTTCTATTTTTTAGTTATGTCATGCTCACTCATCTGTCTAATCTTCCTGTGAAAAATATAAGTTCTATCTAACTTTTATTTTTATTATCTTCTCCTATTAATTTCAACCACGCTCCAGCTGCCAGCACTCTGCACCGCTAGTGGGACACGAGCAGCCCCACTAACGGAATGAACCGAGGGACCAAACTGGGAATCGCAAAAAAACAGTCCTAGGATTTAGTAATGTTGGAAGATATATCACCTCCATGTAGTAATGTAGCCAGCGTTCTGCAACTGGCTAGATAGAATTGTCTATAGTTCACAGTGCTCCATGTTTTGTAATCTTACTTTCTATACCTTCCTAACAATATAATGCTTTACAATATTTTATGTGGTTTAGCTTCTTTATATCTGCAAACCTCCCCAACATTGGTTATGGGCTCAGAGCAGTAAAGTGTTGTTGTGTGTTGTGAAAATAATTCGAATTTGTAGAAGATTTGAAAAGTACATGCAGGAAGAAAAATGACTTCGAATGTGCGTATAGAATTATTGACGAAGGACAACTACGACAGTTGAAAGGTACAGGTGGAAGCATTGTTAATAAAAAATGACTTCTGGGAGTATGTAAGTGGAGAAAAACCAAAACCTACTACTGATGCTGATATATCGACATGGAAGACGGCTGACAGAAAAGCAAAGTCTGAGTTGATATTGGCATTAGATCCGAGTGTAGTTCGTCATGTAAAAAGGGTGGAGACTTCACGAGAGGTATGGTTGAAATTAGAGAGCTTGTTTGCATCAAGAGGACCTGCAAAGAAAGCGAATTTAATGAAAAGGATCATGTTACAAAGGATGAGTGAAAATCAAAAGGTATGTGAGCACCTTGATTCCTTTTTTGAAGCCGTCGACAAATTGGAAGAAATGGATATAAAAATCCATGATGATTTGTTAACGATTATGTTGCTGTACAGTCTTCCGGGAAGTTACGAATATTTTAGATGTGCCATAGAGTCTAGAGATGAACTCCCAAAGCCAGAGCAACTAAGAATTAAAATCATCGAAGAGGATAGTTCAAGAGGAAACGCTCAAGTTGACAAAATAGAAGGCGCCATGTATTTGGACAAACATCCGAAGAAAATTACTGGAAAAACATTTAAGTTTAAATGTTTTAAGTGCCACAATTTTGGCCATAAGGCATCGGACTGTACAAAGAAAAGGGAGAAGACCCAAGAAACCCGATGTGTGGAGTCATACACTAGTCATGAAAGTTGTGAAGCCATAAATCATGTTTCAGATGACTGCCGCATCGCCGTTGATGCGAAGCGCCGTCAAGAATGGATCTTTGATAGTGGTTGCACTTCTCACATGTGCAATGACGCAGAAAGGTTTGCTGAGATACTCCCTGCAAGTCAAAAATTAAAATTAGCCACTGATTCTTTGACAACCGTGCAAGGTAAAGGTACAGTTAAGTTATTAGCATGCAATGATGATCGAACGCGTAAAATTCAATTTGAGAATACCCTGTTGGTTCCCGATTTACGTAGTAATTTAATTTCCATCGTCCAGCTTACTGAACGAGGTTGTGAAGTCACGTTCAAACACGACGTAGCCTATGCAGTTAAAAAAGGTGAGGTAAAACTGACCGCTGATCGGCGAGGTGATTTATATTACTTGAGGGAGCTGGACGCTTCAGCGTCTGTGGTATGTAGTGAAAGTGTTGATCTGTATCGATGGCATGAGCGTATGGGACATCTGAATGCTAGGGATCTTATGAAAGTATTAAAGAAATCAGGTATTGATCCGATAAAGATTGATAGTAACTTGCATGATTGTGATGTGTGTGCTAAAGGAAAAATGGTATCGTTGCCTTTTGTGAAATCCAGTTCACGCTGCAACGAGAAGTTGCGAATAATATATTCTGATGTGGTCGGTCCAATGAGAGTTCAATCGAATGGCGGAAATAAATATTTTATTACTTTTATTGACGATTGTACTCGTTGGTGTGAAGTTTTTTTTCTGAAAAATAAAAGTGACGTTTTGTCAAAGTTTAAAATCTTTAAATGTCATGTTGAAAATTTGACGGGAAGAAAAATTAAATATTTACAAACGGATAACGGAAGTGAATACAAAAATAAAATTTTCGATTAATTTTTAAAAAATGAAGGTATTAAGAGACGTCTTACGACGCCATACTCACCTCAAAGTAATGGCATCGCCGAACGGATGAACCGTACGTTGATTGAAATGGCAAGGTGCATGATCTTATCGTCAGGTATTTCACCAAGTTTTTGGGCAGAAGCTGTAGCTACTGCATGCTATTTGCGTAATAGGTGCCCAACTAGTAGTCTGAATGGTGAAATTCCGTACGAAAAATGGTTTGAGAGACCTGTGAATGTCAAATATTTAAAAACTTTTGGCACGAAAGTACACGTCTTGGAAAAGGAACCAGGTAAGGATAAGTTTGCAGCACGTAGTTTACTCGGCATATTTGTGGGTTATCCAGCTGATGCTAATGGCTATAAAATATGGATACCTGAGAGTAGAAAAATCGTAGTGTCGAGAGATGTAAAATTTCAGGAAGGTAAACTAACTGAAATTGAGTGTAAGGCCTCTAATGAATCACTAATTGAACCACAATGTGAAAAGAGTATTGTGAGGAAGACTGTTGATATAGAAATTAAACCTAAAGAACAGCCGGATGTACCACTTAGTGATGAACCTTCAAGAGAAGTAATTCCATTAGATATTCAACCGAATGTGCCAATTATTGATGAAGGAAGTACAGAGAATACAGAATCTACTGGAATTGGTGATAGAAACATTACTTTAAAAAGAGGTCCTGGAAGGCCGAAGATTCAGAGAGGACATGTTGGCCGCCCTCGTAAAATATACAACATGGTTGAGGTAAGAGAGAGTAGCGACAATGAGTCATCGACGGAAGAATACGTCGACACTGATGATTTTGCTAGAGCTATTGAAACCACCTTAAACGAAGCTTTGACATCTGACGAAAAGGCCAAATGGGAGGAAGCGATTCTTTCAGAAATAAGAAGTCTAGTAAATAACGATACGTGGGAAATTGTGAAGAAACCTTCAGATCGTAATATCGTAGGATGTCGATACGTGCTGACGACAAAGCTAAATGTTGACAATACTGAGAAAAAGAAGGCCAGACTGGTAGCAAAGGGATACAGTCAGCAACATGGCCTAGATTATAATAAGACATTCGCCCCAGTTGCGAGAATTGCAACTATACGTTTGTTGGTCGCCTTAGCTGTCGAAATGGGCATGGACATTGACCAAATAGATATAAATACCGCTTATCTAAACGGTGATCTGAACGAAGATATTTATATGAAGATTCCAGAGCTGCTAAAAGAAGGTTTAGAGAAACTGAAAAATGCAGATGGTGTTAATTCTGCAGTAGGCAAAAAAGCAGCAAAGATGCTTGAAGATATGAAAGCAGGTGGTGACACCTGTCGTCTAAAGAAATCTCTATATGGTCTCAAACAAGCTGGACGACAGTGGAATATAAAACTGGACGAGAAGCTGAGAGAAATGGGATTGAGATCTACGATAAATGAACCTTGTTTGTATCACAAGCGCAATAAAGGTGGAACAAATCTTTTTGTTGTTGTTTACGTAGATGACATATTGATCGCATCGCAAAAGAGAACGTATATAGATAAATTCAAGCAGGAATTGGCGCGGAGGTTTGGGCTTAAAGACTTTGGTCAAGCAACCTTCTGTCTTGGGATAGATATAAAGAAAGATGGCAACACGTATTTCTTATCACAAGAGAAGTATATTAAAGATATCCTGAAGAAATATGCTATGGAAAATTGCAATCCTATCCAGACTCCAATGGAGATTGGAAATCCTGTTATTAGTGAAAAAGAAGTACTAAAAGGGAAACAATTTCCGTACAGAGAGCTAATTGGAGCGCTCATGTATTTAAGTGTAGCGACTAGACCTGACATCGCTACCGCTACGGCAAAACTTGCGCAGTTTGCAGAAAACCCGCAGGAAACTCATTGGAAGGCTGCGAAGCGAGTTCTTCGATACTTAAAAGGTACGATAACTCACGGTTTGGCGTTTAAGCCGACAGGGTTATGCATACAAGGGTATGCAGATGCAGATTGGGGTAGCTGTGTTATTGATAGACGATCGTTTACGGGTTATTCATTCATTCTAGGTGGCGCAAGTGTGTCATGGACCTCACACAAGCAACGGATAGTTGCAACATCTACCTGTGAGGCGGAATTCGTGAGCTTGGCGGAGGCGATGAAAGAGGCTATATATCTGAATAGTCTATTAAAAGAGCTAGGTTTATTGTGTAAGGTAAGAATGCATGCTGATAACTTAAGTGCCATTTGCCTTGCTGAGGATCACGGCATACATCATGCCAAGAGTAAGCACATTGACATAAGACATTTCTTTGTAAGGGATGTGCTACGCGATAATAAAGATATAACGTTGGAATATTTGTCAACTGACAAGATGTTGGCAGATGTCCTCACCAAACCTTTACCTCGCGTAAGACACGAAATACTAATACGTGCATTAGGAATGTGTGCGCGAAAATAAAGATAGATGCAATTCGTACTGGAGTTGAGGGGGTGTGTTGGAAGATATATCACCTCCATGTAGTAATGTAGCCAGCGTTCTGCAACTGGCTAGATAGAATTGTCTATAGTTCACAGTGCTCCATGTTTTGTAATCTTACTTTCTATACCTTCCTAACAATATAATGCTTTACAATATTTTATGTGGTTTAGCTTCTTTATATCTGCAAACCTCCCCAACAAGTAATAGTCTTAAAACAATTGTAGAACGAATCTAGGAATTTGTAAAACAATATATTAAAAACTACAGCACTTAAAAGTGTGGTCCCTCAGTTCTCACACACCATCAGCCAGATCTCGGAAATGAAAGTTTTGTGATAACAGACATTTAGTAAAGATTTTGTAAAGATATTTACTAAATAACAAAACCACAAAAACATTAAAGACAAAAAAAATGTAACGACAAAACTATGGTCCCTCAGTCCACACAACATAGATAAATATTTTAGTGAATATTACCGAATTAAATAAATAAAACCGTTATTTTTCGACATAACGTTTTAGTAAAAGTCTTAAAACATTTTGTAAAAAAGAAATGGAGCAGAAATATCGACGCTATTTGAAGATAGCGATTATTAAAACTAGTCCCTCAATCCTCACCTCCACTGACAATATGCATGCCCTTTGGAGTTTAGGTTTCAGCATACAAACCCCCAAGCGGTTATAAAAGCTTTTAAAGATCTTAAAATTAAATCAACAGAAGATCTATGGGGAATGTCTGTAAAAGTCTGTAGATCTATCATCGAAACCATTGCGCCCTATTTAGCTTTCATATTTAACACCAGTGTAGACCAAGGAGTCTTTCCGGATCTCATGAAACGCAGTAAAGTAGTTCATTTATTCAAATCCGGTGATAGTAAGGAACCCAACAATTATAGGCCTGTGTCAATTCTGCCAGTTCTCAGTAAGGTGTTTGAAAAGTTGATGCTCAATGTCGAGTAGTGTCACCACACAATGAAACAAAATGTGGACAGTATTATTATACTTTAATTAATATGGCATAAGAAGGAAAGAAAACAAGGTTGTATGATTAATAGGTTAATTAATGTTGTATTTTCGTTTATTTGTTTTCTTTCTTATTTATTTACATTTTTAAATATTTTTATAAAATCGCGTAGTAACATTTTTTAGGAACCAAATGGTGACATAAGCCGAGTGCGTCTCAGCATACGCTGATTCATAATTTTGTTGCAATCGTCTATTGTTTTGTACTAGCTAGGACGCGAACGGCCCATGTCTGCTTCGCCTGCCCTGCGCTGCAAAATCTGTACTGTGCTGTGCTGCGCCACCGGCGTCTCCGCATACGCTTAGCCTAAAGGTCTACTAACCCGTGCAATAAGGACCTCCGATTTTCGGAAGTGAAGATCGTTGACTAAATATTATTAAATACAAGTGTTATTTCTGACTGTAGCTATTTATTTCTTCTTCTTTCGTTTCGGTGCGTACGGTTCTGCTTTCGTATTTCTCGGATATAATATGTTATACTTTGTGGATAGGACATAGGTAAGGATAGAGAAAACAAAAAAACAGGTTTAAATTGATTCAATATTTTATTTTCATTGCTCCAAAATATACACAATGACAAATATTGAAAATGTGGATTCATCCATATTTGCAAATGTCTTTAAAGGTGTTTATTTGAATTTCATAGCTGATTACACGAAGAACATGAATAGATTATTTGAATACAAATCTGTTGCAAGCAGACACTGGCGAGCCGGCCCGGCTGAAACATGTCTTTTATTGTGAAACGAGCGGCTCACTACTGCCACCTACCGTCTACATACAATATGATTCAGTAAAATTAGTAAATTCACTGTTCCTACATTAAATGATATATTTACAAATAAAACTTTAAAAGGAACGCTTTGCAAACATTCAACAAACTTGAGATCGTCTTAACGTAAAAGATGGTATAAAATTTTAATAGTTAAAGAACGAAATTCTAAAACATCATTTTGCTGACGAAAATATTTACAAGAATAATAATTAAATTTTTTTTTCCAAAATGAAATTGTGCCGAATCACGTTTTACATCTCTCACAAATAAATAACAATTGAATTTAGCCTAAAATACTTCTTTGATAAACAAAACAATAAAAAATAATTGCATTCAACAAAGCTACGATAACAAATTTAATATAAATTAATCATAAAAGAAATGTACAATTTTTACAAAGCTAAGAGGGATCACTTTTATTAATATCACTGTAATGTAGTGTTGACGTCTGTTAGTCGCGCAGTTAACTTGGCCGATGTGGCATACACGTACATATAACTATTGTTACCATTATAGTGAATATCTCTAACATTATTACATAATAATAGGTATTGCATTCAATATTTACAATTTAAACACCTCATTCATATTTTGTAAATGAAATAAAAGCGTTTACAATCTACAAACTTCTGACAATATAATCTAATTAATCAGCGTCGTACACACATAGTTTTGTCGTCAAGGTGACAGACACAAGGTAACTTTAATTCGTGGAAGTTATCTATAATATTATAATTGAGAATTGTGCATAAAATTCGAATCAGCTAAAACTATTGCAAAGGCAAGTAGGTGATGTATGCATTTAATTTTCATAAAATCCTTTCAATAATCACTATTACGAAACTCCAGGAGAACCTACAATAATCCGTATGAATATCACTTACATCTAGGTGGTGTTATAGTAGTGTGGTCAGAATGTCGCGTACCGGTGGTACATCCAATCACTTATCATACGAGTTAAATATTAAGCCCGCAGGCACCATAGCTAATAAAGTTTCATTGTCTGCTCTAACTACATACTAGTAGCACTAATATTATGTATTATGCATTTGTTTTGCACTCTTTAACGTCATAGTTCCACAGCAACTCCGTAAATAGTAGTTGTTTATCTACAAAGGGAGTTACACTACAAACAAATAATGTAGATGTGTGGAAGGCTCTCGGCCGCGGTACTCTTCAGTACCTACTAATATTTTCATATTGGAAAGTGCGACATTTGTTTCCTTGATATGGTCAGTTGTGTCGTTGATCGACAACATCTTAATCCTTGCATTCCGTTCACCGATTCGTTCCTTCACTCTGATACGCTCCGCGCATGCGTTCTGTTACTACGTCAGTTTCATATCATTCTTTGGCATTATTTAGTGAGCTAAGTTCGTTAAGACTTCCACTAATAGATTTAATTCATGTTTTACCGATTGTTTCCATCTAGTCCACGCTTTTAAAATGTATTGCACTACTGAATTCATTTTTTTTTTATTTGAATCACTTTTGTATTTATTTGTTATAGATATAATATAATTACTATAAGCTACGCCTCAGTTATTAGAGATAATAAAATTGTTTAATATTGTGTAATATGCATGGAATTTTAAATTCTGAACATGCTATAATGAAGTAAACGAATCTGAGTATTATAATCATTCGTAATATTATACAATATAGATAGATATTTGTGACCTAATCTATTCAGTCAATTGAATCGAATCAAATAATAGCCTCTCTCGAAATGAAGTTTCGAACTGTTAGTATCGACGTGGTAATGGGTAAATGTAAATCAGACTTCTGTTAGACGATTTAGAATAGTAGAATACTATATTCGTTTTGCTATAATTCAAACTAATTCATAAGAAGGTTCGTTCTGCGTCAGCACAAAAGAAAACTATATCAAGTCAGCACCACTCGAACAAATAGGCACCGGGAAGGGTCGTAAACTAAAGAGACGTGTACTTTCATAGTCGTTCATAGGTCCGGTCGAGACCACTGCGGGTCCGACACATCGCATCGGTAGCGTAATGTTCCACTGCACCGCGACGGCACCTCACTGCGCGTCGGGCACGTGCACATGTCGTGTGAGCCTGTCGACGCGCGCGTCTAGACAGAGCACGTGTGACGTCAGACGTGCGACTCCAGCGGCGGGCGCGGCGGCGGGACCAGCGGGGCGGGCCACACGCCGGCCAGCTCGGCCAGCTCCGACGTCAGGTCCGACGTCACGTCCGACGACAGGTCGGGCGACGACGTGCGCGTGTGGCGTGCCGACCAACCGTCCTTGTCGAAGTCCTTGGTGCCGCCCACCGTGTGGCGGCGCTTGATGCCGCGCTCGGGCATGCCGTTCTTGCGCTTGAGCTTGGTGGAGCGCCACGCCTGCTGCTCGCGCCGCCGCACGCCCGGCAGCTCGCGCCGCGAGTTGCTGCCCAGCGAGTCGGAGCGCGCGGCGCGCTCGGCGCGGCAGTTCAGCGACTCGGAGCGGAGCACGCGCGCACCTCTCTCGGGCTCGCGCGACAGTGACTCCGAGCGCTTGAGCTTAGCGCCGTCGTCGTCGGCGACGCGCGTGGCGGGCGGGGCCGGCTCGAGCGCGGCGCTGTTGCGTTTGTTGTCGCGCGGGCAGGGCGCTTCAGACGAGGGAGTGGGCGCGTCGGGCTCGTCGCGGCGCGGACAGTTCTCCTTCTCAGAGTCGTCGGGGTCGTCCCTGGGGTGGCGGCGCCAGACGCGCTCGGGCTCGTCGGCGCTGGACGAGGATGAGTGGCGATGGTCGCGCGCGAGCCAGGCGGTCTTCAGTTCGTGCGCGCGCGCGGCCGGCGACAGTCGCTCGTCGCGCTCGCTGGTGCCATCAGACGGCGAGCTGGCGGTGGACTTGCCCTCCTCGGTCTCGTCCGCGCACTCGTCGGCGTACGGGATGCTGCCATCGTCGAGCGGCGACGAGTTGTTGAGCGTGCGCAATTTCTGGTCGAACGTGCTGGTCAGAGACGACACCAAGTCACCGGTTCCTGCGACAACACGTTACAGATTAGTGCGCGTCGGGCTGGGGGCGCGGGTTAGGCACAGACGGAAGCGTGTTAGGGGTGGCGTCGTTAGGTGACCACGAGCTGATGATGGATGTGTGATGTCGGTATGTACAGTGGTGATGTAGTGATGGTCACGCCGGCCTACCACTATACTAATGCACGAGCATATTAAAGCCGTGCTGTCAACAGCCGCCGACTGGAAGCGTTAGTTTGATCCTACAGTTATTCACATCTAATCGTCGTTATTGTGACAACGTTCCACTTACAGGTTAGAGAATGACACAGGTTATGATGTACCTAGTAAGTGCAACGTATGGTAACGTGTGGTGACAGATGCGAACAAGTAGTATCGTGTGTTAACGTAGCCGGCGCGTACACGCACACATTGCAACACGCACGCTCACATTCCTCTACCTTATAATGTGGACTAAAGAAAGGGATTGGTGTGTCTACTCTCTGACGTCAGTACTGGACACCTAGTGGGGCAAATATCGGACACCTTTATTGTACACGAATATAAATTAAAAGTATTATATCATTTCATTCCCAGTTGCTTAGCTGAGGAATCGAGTATAGATAAGACAAACTATCGCGTGTTTCTCCATTATAAATCTAGATTGTGGTTAGTGCTTGTCTTATTCATACTCTATAGAGTCAGATCAGAAAAATGTGAAAGTGCTGAAGACTCACCATCTATGGAGAAGTTGTTGAGCGCGTGAGTGTGCCGCGAGAGTTCCTGACGACCGCGGCCCAGCGCTTGCATTGACTCCAGTTCAATTCTAGAATAAATACACAACATAAGTTTTGTTTGTCACTAATTATATTTTTTAATAAAATGAGGGTCTTTTATTAAAAAAGAGTACATCATTAGAAGGTCAATATGTTTTTAGAGGACCAGTTAAATATTTCCCGAGAGTTTAAACCACTCACTTATTTCCATCCTGCGTCCGGCCGTACTTATGGTTGAGTCCGTCGTAGTCTGCCAGCGACGTGGTGAGGTGGTGCGGCGGCGACGTGAGCGGCGAGCTGGGCGGGGAGCCGCCCGGCGACACGTCCGACCGCTTGTCGTCCGACTTCTTGTCGGGCTTCGACCGCGGCTTGCGTTGGATCTTGCGGTTGGCCGCCGATATGATGGACGAAACAATATCCCGTGTAGACACGTCCTTGCCTGGAATATGGAAGGCTACTTTTAATGGTATTATTAGTTGCTAACACGGGATAATGGCTTGGGTAAAGTTGGTGCGACAGAAGAGTAGAAAGAAGTTACGCCAGTGTTCGAGGCAGCTGCGGTCATAAACTGCGGGAGTGAGATGACACGAGAACCGTCCTACTCGCACGTTTTACGACCGCACCTGCCACGAGTCCTGGCGTTTAGTATAGTTACAATAATTAAATAAAGATTAAAATAAAAGTAGGTGCAAAACATAGATCACATTAAAAAATTCTGTCACAGGGTCAAGTATTTCCAGCTTGTGAAGATATTTACCTTCAATCTTCTTAACATTGTGTATAAGTAGGTCTCTAGAAGGCGCAGGCGCGGGAGATAGTTCCTCCGCACTGGTGGGCGGGTCCATTGGAGGATCGCCCTCTTCCTCTTCGAAATACCATTCGTACTGTAAAGGGTACAAGGGTGTAAGGGTGGTAAGGGTACCTTAAAATCTTGATACTTTTTGAGTGTAGTCATGTTTTTTAATTTTGGGCTATCGTTAGTAATTTTCAATATTTTCGGAAACTTTTGTTATTGTTTTTATAACGAAAATAATAATTATGATTATTTACTTATTGTGTCCCACTGCAGGGTAAAGAGGGCTTTAGAAAAAGAGACGGAAATAGAAACCTTTCATAATAATAAAGTGTTGGCGCTATACGATTTGTGTAGCTGTCATTTTAGACAGGACAAATTATTATGACTTAACAGTGACACTTCAGACGGGTCCTATAAGTTTTTTTCCTTCATTTTAAGAAGATTCGGCTGTTATGGAAATTCTAGATAATCTTTAACATACTACAAAGTACTTACATGTGTGAGGAAAGACTCGATAATTCGACACTGGCTGGACATATCATTGACCATCGCCAGCATATCATCGCTGGCCGCGCGGACCAACGTTGGACCAAACACTATGGCCAAGTTTCTCGCCTCCATCTTGTTGTAGGCGGAATGCGCCACTACTCGGCGCAAATGTTGGATCAGGTACTTGAGTGTCTCGTAGTGCGCGTCTGGTAATGCGCGGACTAGTCGGCGGAGTTCCCGCGCTCTTTCTGGTGAACGATCGGCAGCTAAACGAAGAAATTATGGTTAGATTTTTGTTATATTTAAAATGAGTTACCTATATGTTTCTTTTTTGTGTGCTACCAACTGTGGGATCGAGGGCTGAAACACTCAGTCCATTATGTTTATAATTGTTTTGGACTTTTTTATATTTTGTGGTCTGTTTCAATTTTAAGAAAATTACTACTATGGACCGTTCACTATGACTTGTCCCTGGCAGTCATATTAGCACCATTGCTTGTCAAACTTAGTTTCAATACTAATAGAGTTTAAAATGGCGACTGACAAAACCAATCGCATCACGGGACAAATTACTGGATTTTTTTAAAAAATAACTGTTTCTGGTCTCAGTAAAAGCAACTTTGAAAGTATCAAGAAAGTGTATCTAATAAAAAGTTTGTTGACTGTAGAAGTGGTGATAGTTGTGTTTAATAGTCAATCACGGTCGACTTTGTTTATTGAACACGGATGTCACGATAGGGAACTACATATTAATGAATATCCAAGAAGTGTTCACCGTTCTGTATAATGGCAACTCTGGGTGTTTCCACTCTTTCGCAGTAGACACTAAGAATAGACTTATTTAAAATTGGAGAATCAATATTAGTACTTGCAAATAACTTTATAGTTTCAGAGTTTATTATAGGAGACTTATGTTTTTTTACAGGGTCAAATAAAATGAACTAGCGAAACTTAATAGATGTGATGGGTATCGAAATGTAAACACGATAAAACAAAAACATACAGATTTTTCTAAACTTATAGTGGTGAGATTTTTGCCACTAACCGGGCACAAATCTGGACTCGGAGCTGCTAAATATCAATTTCCTCGTTAGACCAAAACCCCTTCCATCTCACTCATCAGAACTCTGTTTAACATAATACAGTAGTAACACTCACCAATAAACGCAGGATATAGATCCGCCGTCAGCAGCGGGTCAGGCAACCTCCTGAGGTAGGCCTTCAGGAGACTGGAAGCGACGTGCACGTCGGCCCAGCGCGCGTCGTTAGTGGGCGGGGGCTCGCCGCGGTCCAGGGCCGCCGCCAGCGCCGCAACGCCGGCCGCGTTGCCGGGCACGCGGTACACGCCGACCGTGCGCAGCCCATATGCCTGGAATAGAGATTTAGGGTGAGTATTTTGTTACCTTAAACTTGCATGAGGTTCACAGTTATGATCTTCTGGGTGGAGGTTAGGTTCCTAAGAGCAAA
The DNA here is from genome assembly GCA_947363905.1 of Lithophane semibrunnea. Classification (NCBI taxonomy): domain Eukaryota; kingdom Metazoa; phylum Arthropoda; class Insecta; order Lepidoptera; family Noctuidae; genus Lithophane; species Lithophane semibrunnea. The sequence continues at coordinate 14,876,548 of OX376195.1, forward strand.
AGTCGTCAAAATTTATTGAATGCCTAATTGGTCCTTTGAGACGGAAGTAGTGGCAGTTATCAAAACTTTAATTTTGAAAAAGATCTTCAAAGAGACTCTTGTCTGATAAATGTTGGATGGGAGAAAGCTTCCAACCGGGCCATTGGTGACTTACCTCAACGGCATGAGCAGGCAGTGTGACAGCTTTAGGCACGAGCGGGTGCTCAGGATCGTGCGGGCATCTCTCCAGCGCCGCGCCAAGCCAGCCCGACGCGGGCGCCGCCGCCGCCGCCGCGCCGCCGTGCATGCGCCGCAGCTGCTTCGCCATACGACCCTTCCATGTCTTGTTCTTTGGCGACGAAGGGAGGGTTGGTGTCGGTGGGCCTGTGGATACAAAAAGTCTGTTAATTACCTGATCATTACATTGATTCTGGCACAGATATAGCTAAGCATATCTGAGGATTTTGTGCCGATATGAGACATGAGTTAAAACGGACCAGACCGGTTTAAGATTGCTAGTTTCCTAAGGTATATTCCCACGTTTTCTTTGCTGTTGTCAAAAACAATAAATTAAAAATAAACTATTGACATTCAAATGTTGCTTTGTCTGATTGGCTCATTGAACTAAGGAGTTCTCCATACCTAATCACTAAGTCTAACCTAAGAAATCATATAAAACGAGTGTGCAGAAACTAATCCTCCTAATCCTAGTCTTCACCTCTCGTAGTCTTCGGATGAATACGGAACACCAGCACTTACATCTTGGAATTTGGAAGTAATTCAAGCGAGCACTCACCAGTAGGAGACCTATTCCTGCCGATCTTCTTGCTGCGTTGCGGCGGAAGCGGTGAGGGGCAGTCGGGCGCAGGAAGCGGCGCGGGCGCCGGCGCCACCTGCGTCTGTGTTTGTGTCTGTGTGGGCTCTGCCGGAGGAGGCTCCGCTGAGTGACGGCGTAGGGCTGCTAGCCATCGCTGGGCATCTGCTGCACCTTCAGCCTAGGACAAACGAAGACAATTTAAGAAAAGTAAGTAAATAGAGGGTACACTTTGGAAGTCGTTTTATTTCTACGGGAGAAACTTATGTGATTTGTCAAGTATATTTACCGAGACGTAGGTTGCCATATTAACAAAGCAACGATCTGAATGAATAGAATTCACAATTGAATCAGAGGAAGTTTTGTGTGAATTGTAACAATACCATACGTCGTGAATGCTAATTATAATTGAAACATTCTAGCATTCAACAATTTGCCAAAATTACGTGTTCTGGCAAACTGCCCCCGTGTTTGTATTGGATTGGTTAGAAAATGTAACAAAACTCATTGTTGTATTTTTATATTCCAATGTTTCGTAAGTGGCAGATAAGGTTAATGAACGTTCGAAATAAAGTTGTTTTCAATCAACAGGACTAGGTACTTAGAAAACTATGCAAATTCACATATTTAAATTGTTTCACTTTAAAACCTGCAACCTGTTTTGGGCAAGTCATAATATCATGACCAAAAGAAAGGAAAGGATTCGCTTTCGATATTAGCAGCAGCACAGTTTTCGAGAAAATAAATTGAGTAGCTTTTGAAAGTGGCAGCACAAATCGTCTCTAGAAACAAGCACTATGATATAAGTTAAAATCAGTCCAGTCACTGACGAAATACCTTAATCACTACGTTCAGATAAAGATATAAAATATACCTATCATCCAACCCTTCTAGAGTCCACAACATCCTAGCTATCAACATACCTGTAGTAACAGCTCGGCGCCTGCTGCCGTGGTGACCCTGACCACGTGTTTCCGCTTGGTGTAGTCATCAGCGAGGGCTGCCAGAGAGTAGCGCACGTCCAGGGCATCCCTGGAACCGGGCTGCGCCTCCGTGCCTCCGCCGCTAACTGCGCCGGGGCTCTGTGGCAAAAAAAGGAGGTGGTTAGACTTCAGTTTCTAATGGGAGTAAGTTAGAAAAATCTGGTAAGACTAATGAATCTTAACTTGAGGCCTTTAAGAGTCAGGCTTCAAAGCATTGGGCTTTAAGGCCTGGTACTATTGAGGGTTTTAGATAGAATAATTATGGTACTGTGGTATGGTGGTTTACAGTATTTTCGATTAATGCTGTATTGTACACCAAAAGTAGGTTCTGCAGTTCCAAAGAAATGGTCCCAAACTAACTTTCGCGACCCGTTTGGTACTTGGTGGTAGTAAGAACAAAGACCGGTTGTCTTTTAAATAGTCATAATATGATACCTATAATTCATGTCATTCAGTCACGCCTGGTGTTCCCATAATAAAGAACAGTACAAAATGACGTTTCACAGACATTATGTTTTGTAAATAATTGAGAAATAGCTTTTCTTTTAAACAGTTTACATTATCAGCGGTGAACCGTAGCAATAACGTGTAGCGATGACGTTAACGATAAAGAGTAGCAATAGATTAGTTACCAGCTTATGTACGCGTATGTTTTCAATGTCTTGGCTCCAGGCCATTTGTGCACGCTCATACTAGGCACGAGTGGAGGAAGAAGACAGGCAGACAGGCTATTATGACGTGGATCTTTTTAAGACGAATCTCGTAATAAAACAAGATTGTAATCCGACAAATGAAAGCTCAAAATAATTGATAGTCAACTTTTTCATGGCCTTCTATTAAGTCAAGGAAGTACCGTGTAATCGAAGCATGTCTGGCAGTTAACAAAATTATTGTAATTACTGCACATTCCGAAAAACTAGTTGTTGATAATTCGTGAGGCGACACTACTCACGGAACTGAAATAAAGGCGTCTTGTCTAGCTTTCTCCCCTCTCCTAATTATAGGTATTTCAGAAAGAATAGTCGTGAATCAGACAAGTGTTCAATGTGAATCGCGTCGGTTATATTGCTGAATGGCGGCGGCATTAATCGAGATTACGATGACATAGATTAAGAAGCTGCAGAGAGCTTAGTTGATGACAAGTTCAGGCATGATACACCTTAACCTAATGTCGTAAATGTTTGGGTTGCAGGGTTTTGGCTAGAGGAACTACTCAGAGGCATAATTAGCAGTTCTAATTGTAGAGCTTAGGTACCTATTTGTCAGTGTCTCGCTATTTAATACTCCGTTGTTAGTAGTGATCCTTCTGAAAACTCTAATACAGTGCCCCGGCGCACGCACATCACTGGCGCCAAATATCCGAAAAAAACGCACCATCACCAAAATAATAGCTCGTTTTTTTACGGTTGTGAATCCATTTGCCAAATTGATTTTTGTACCTACAACTATGTGCGATAAATCTTCAAGACGATATTCAACAAACCCTGGATTCTGAGGCTTTCGCAATAGTCTTAAATAACTTTGAGACACCAATAAATTAGCTAATAGATATTTTAGGCTACTTCAAAATAGATGAATAATGAATGCGAATGCCAAAAGCTCATTGTGACGATTGATCGACGAAAAAAAGTTTAACAAACTTTAGAATAGTAACGGTTCAAGAGATTGACGACAGAAAAGTAGGTCGTCGCGTGAACAAGACGGAGCATTTCTCTAGCGTCGCCTATATTGTAACAGTGGATATAAGGTTTTCTTAAGAAGTGTTTGTTTACCCGCCCGCGGCAGTGGCTCGTTACTCAGAGGAAATCGAAAGTACGACCGCGGCCGCATCTTCTGCGGATGCGTGCCACATTGTCACGGCACGCGTTTCAAGGCCCTTGTCACGGTGCGCCATAGATTACCATCTACTTAACCGTATTTAGATTGAAATCTTAAATGAGTTGTAATGCTGGCCTTACAATGCTAAGCGTCTTTCACGAAGCTGTATTTCACTCTACATGTTAAATGACGTGATGTTTGAGTTGCATGAATAATTATAGCAGATACGTTTACGTTCCAGTCAACTTAAAATGGAAAACAGATGGTTTCAACCAATGTTAGTAATCACATTTCACGGAAAAACATGTGCGAATAATTTATTTCTGACATCCAACCTATTAACCTTTAACCAAAACAACAAATGACATTAACTTGGAGAAGCGACTCAAAAAATGGGAACGACTCTCAATTTAAAAGACAATACATTTATTTTACAGTAGAGCCATTTAGCTTATCGTGATCGAATGCTATTATACACCATTTCGGTTTATGTGAGGAAACGATCGTGCTTCCAATAGTCTTGAAAACTGTCGGTCCGCGATAAGAATTGAAGAGTTATAGACAGTGACCCACATTATACACAGATTTCCGCATATGTAACAGTGAAGTAAAAAATCATGTTCGTCTGTCCAACGACAACGTTTAGCGATTGTAACCTATTCACATCAAACGCAATTAGTGGGTCAACGGCTTGTCAGAAGCGTTACGGTGACGTAACGAGCATGCAATATACCAGAGATGCTAATAAACAATTAACAGGGGAGCTAATGAGGAAGCTCGTTGACTGTCCCGTTTGCGAGGGCGAGTGCGGTGATTATATAGAAAGTACACTGAAGAATGTCGGAACTATCGAGTAATTGACCCGATCGATGCAGGCTCGGCGGCACCTCTGTCGGTAATCGCATATCACTTTACTTGTAGGTCAATTGCCTATACCTTCCAATAATCGTAATTGCGAGGCGTGTTTTGTCTGCGACGCCTTCGCTTGGACGAATTAAAAATGTAGGTAAACGATTCTTAGACGATTAGAGATCGAACAGACTAGTGTCTTTATTCGATATTATGTTTATGAGAATTTGAACCTTGATTATACTCTTACTTTCTTATATGGCTTTTTATAGCTCTATTATCTTTCTTTTTTATAGCACGATCATTCATATAGAAGTGTCTAACATGGTCAATGCTGCCTGGTTCATCTTTTTACCTCAACATAAGCTATTCTCGTATACCTCGTGTCGACACGAGATAGCACAGCTTGGTAAACACGTAAAACTTCGTAAAAATAAATGCTGCACTTGAAATAACATCGGCAAACAGTGAATGCATGCTCACCAATATATCGGTGTACCAGAGTGTCATGACTTGGCGGCTGTCCACGAACGTCACAGGTGAGGGCGAGGCGTGGTGGTCATTGTCACAGCCAAACACTACCGGCACCACACACTATGCACTTATTCGATACACTCAACAAAACAATACCCTTCCAGGGAATTTAACACGTGATTTCAGCATGAGGGCATTGGCCCTAACGTCATTCGCGAGCTTCCGAAATATCTCAAAGATGAATGACACACATCCGTAGCAGTCGATTTCGAATATTCATACAAGTGTTTTATTAAGATATCAATCATGCGCCCGAGTGCTCGACCAAATCGATACCGGCGATAAAACAACAATGTGAAAATTGAATAAATTTCCGGAAATGTGCAGCAGTGAGGGGCGGGCGGCGCGCGCGCTTGTCTGCAGGACTATGACGGCGCTCTGTCGATCTGCGTCTGCGCAGAGAAAGTGCTCCCGCGCAGACTCCGCGCCGTCTGCCAAAATGGCTTTTTTCACGGTACGGAAACTGGTGATTTTTTCCGGATGACCCATTCAGTACAATACGGCTGTGGTTTCTTCGAATTATTGCCTCTGCTCTCAGACGTTTATTTGGGTAAATGTTTTGTCATCTTGGAGTTATAACAAATGTAACATCCCAATTCGTTTTTTCATTCGTGCAGTATACACGAACGTTACGTCTTATAGTTCTTCAGCGTCTGGCATAGTAAATATGAATCACAGATTTTCTTTTACATGGCGTCTGCAACATTTGTAAACTTTCAAATGACCAGTGATTTACTAAATATCTGTCAAGTCATTAGCTGCCTTCAACAAACATTATTCAGCTGTGTCAAGCGAGTGCTAAGATCCGGCTTCATCAATTTGCAAAGTGAATTATAATCGACTGCTCGTCAATGACCGTGTCACTCGTAATTTCTTTGGAACCGCGAACGCGAGGTAATCAACGTGATTTGTCATACTTTTCCTCCGCGCTTAGAAATACAGGGCTGTCAAAAATTTCCGAAACATTTTTGGGCACTTAGCAACGGTTGAACTTAGAGTTCTTTAATCCCCTTTCCCGTCGGATGTATGACGTGGAATTTTCCCAAATTCTGAGAATCCATTAACATTTCGAATACTTTTAACAGGATATATATCAGTCCGCAAGTTATTAATTTACATACTTTTATTCACGTCGGGCGACACCCTTTCAGGCAATTTCCTCGGTTTGTCATTGAACTCTTTACGTGGAGTTTTCGCGCTTTCTGTCGTTTTAACATTGTGTCAAAGTGAAAGATTGGTCTGCTGAAACCGGTGAAGCAAATGCCCTACTTTCCTCAATGAACCGTGTCTTAATAGTTACAAACTTTTCAGGGTAAGTCATTGCTCCGTTACGCATGTTAGTTTGCAATTAAACTTTTAATTTTGGCCGCAGCACAAAAATAGGAACCCCGGAGTGATTTCAACCATAGATATCCGTGATTTCAACTGACGTCCATTACTGACGTTCGACGACTAGTTACTTCTCAGATTTCTTGTGTTTGAAATGAGTGATGTGGAATCGAATGACCCATTCACATGATACATAACGCTTTCAGTAAATAAGTATGACACTTTCCGTAATATTTGCGTTTCTTTTTTACGTCATTTTGTTGTGGTGATTTGTGTTGTACCTGGTCACTGGTCTAACTGTGACGATTAAATCTACTTCTCGTGACTAAGTGTCGAATAAACAATAGGCTGGTTGGATGATTCAACGCGGCGTCTTGAAAGATTTATGGCGCGTGCAGTAGTGTAGATCGATATTTGGTAATAATGAGTCACTGTTGCGTAACGCCGACAGCCAGACGTCTCTGAAGTCTTAAGAGGGCCATTTTGTGCGAGAGATTGTGGCAGATATACCTAAGACTTTTAGCAATTAATTTAGTATTATGTAAAAGCCTAGAATCACAAAAGCTTTTAACTGTAGGTAAGTATTTTATTAAATTATACGACCACAAAGTGATGTTAAGGAAGAGATCGAATTCATCGATAAATAGCTTTGTTTTTTTTATTGTTCCATTATACGTTGAATTTTTTCAAAGTAAAGGTTTTCAAGAATTTTCTAAATTCGTTCGCATGCTAGTAAACAATTTTATTTCACATTACTTTCAAAACTCGATATTCACCCAGTAAACGCGTTTTGTAACTTTCTACTTAATCGCATCCTGTATTATGATGTACGATGTAATGTGCGGATTTACGTATTTATCGGGTAGAAAGTATAATAGAAACCAGATCCCGCGCAGTCAATGGGTTGATCCCGATCCGCCTTACGTTACCTTACGTCACTCTGACGTCATTCGCGTATTTGGGTCAGGCAGTTTCATACATTCATGTTTTATAACCTATTTTACTCTATTTATATCATTGTTTGATGAAAATGGAACGGATATGCGGCCTACGTGGTCATCAGATGCGCTTTATAATATAACATAAGTTATTTCTAACTTTATACATAATAATGCAACTTGACAACGCTGAGAAGTGTAGATAACATTAATAAATGCGAGTCATATTATTACGTGTGAATTTAAACGATTTTTACTATACTTATAAGACTTATAGTATGTGCCAAGGAGGTAAATATTTGTCGGCCTAAACAAATGAGCCAAAAATAATTTGCGGAGTTGAAAGTTCACTCGTACGTGATAGCGGTATCTTCAAAACGTTCCCCAGACTGTTTACTAAACATAATTCACACGTCTTGCGTACGTTTGTACATTATGTTCATTTCTCGAAACCTTTCAGATTACTCTCCTTATTTACTTTCCGATATAATGTGAAGGGATGTTTTATAAATAAGTAGCGATTTTTGGAAGCGATGTTTTGTTTATCACTTTGACCTGTTTTCAATACTTTAAGTATTTCTATGAAAATAAAGCTCTAAGCCTAATTACGAGTACTTACTTAAAAAACGATGAAAGAATTTCATGCCTGAGAGATATTTCTCGACGACATGTGAAGCCAAGTCAGACACCCTGGTTAGTCACTAACCACAAGAAAAGAAGAAGAGCCTAATTAAGATGTCTGTGATCTTTTATATCAAGCCTGCCTCTGTAGGGCGCAAAAGACTGAATGAAGAAGGAACGACCATTGATCTCGCTCATTCCGTTATGGTGTCTCAGACATCATAATTTTAAACTTATCATAGGACGATAACACATAATCAAATGGTCCTATATACAATTACGTTATGATCTAGAAAGCTGATCAAATAAGAACTGTGGGCGAAGCCACGGGCTACGGCTATCATAGTCTTAATATAGGTAATGATAGCCGATAGCCTACTTGCAAATAACGGTCATAATAACAATTGATAACGTTGCGTAACCTAACTTTATGTTTTTTTGTACGCAATAAATGCTGGGTGACGTAAGATGACATTACATTAGAATCTCATTTGATTCGTATCTGAATAGGCGGGATAATAACATTAGTGTGTATTCAACAGACATAATACATGTTGTGTAATAAGTAGGTAACATTAGCGCCAAAAATGTCCAAAAAAATTTGCTCTACATAAACTCGCCACTGATGCATTTCAGTCCGCCATGATTATTGCAAAGTAAACATAAATAACTTAATAAAGATGTCTCGAAATTAATCGGCAAGCTCGCAGAAGCTTTTACCCTCATTCCGAATGCAGACTCATGCCTCTCACAAAACGTATACGGAACGAACATAACAATATTAGTACGGAAGTGTATCATGATTGACACATCTGCTAATTTCTCCTCCTCTAAAATGTTATTTCAATTGTAAAAGTGTTATTGCATGACGAGTTACGGAGTTATCATACTTGTCGGCACTGATTCGACGAGATTGATCGCACGTGTCAGCAATTCTCAACTTTCTTTGGCACTTAAGCTGTGTGCAGACCTGAGTCGAAATTGTCTTTGGTCAGATGGAATCAATGGCGCTCAAACTCGCAACAAAACAGGGGGCCAAGTCTACTAATTTAGATGTGCCATACAAAATCTGTCAAAAACTCATAATTGTGAGACCACTGACACGTTTGTAAATTAGTAGACTTGGTCCCCCCCTGTCCCATAGTCATGGTTGTCTAAAATCTACTGAAAAATCTGTTATAGACCTTTTCGCGTCTTCATAAAAAGGCAGGGTTCGGTGTGTAAGCTGACAAGTGTGATAAGTCTGTTCCGCTGACGTTTTGTTTGTGTTTTGGCCCCGAAAGGCAGTCGGGCGATGACTCGCGCCGCTCCATCGGCCCCCGATCACTTGGAACTGATCTGCTTCTTTAATAACTTCATTAATTTCCTCCTGAATACAGTATTGTCGTGTAACGAGAGCTAATTAGTTTGGTATTTATTACGAGTGGAATTAAACCACTTGAAAATAAGCCTAATTATGTGTGGTATTTATTTATGGAGTTAATTAGTCCGTCAAGTGTTTGTTTTGTTACACCCGGTTTCTGATTTGAGAAAAGTAGCAAATCTCAACTGATTATTCTCAAATACATAAGTATGCGCTTTTAAAATCGAATTTCGTTAACCCATAATCAACTGATCATTTACTTGAGTATTCCTGATCAATTCAAACACGTTCCAGTCTTGATTAGAGATTAAAAAATCTTAATTCAGAAACGAAATTCGATTTTAAAAGCGCATACTTATGTATTTGAGAATAATCAGTTGAGATTTGCTACTTTTCTCAAATCAGAAACCGGGTGTAAATCTTGGATTGACAAAACAAATGTACACACGGCTACACATCAAGCTATACATTTCTAGTATAAGCTGACCTCGCATTGTACGGAAATCCTATACAATGCGAGATCAGCATAAACTGGAAATGTATAGCTTGATGTGTAGCCGTGTGTACCTCATGTAGATTTTCATCGAGATTGTTTTCGTTATATGATAATACTTGCAAGAGAAATCACTGTTTTATGATACCAGAAAATAATAATCATCATTATTATTGTTTATCGGAACAAGTGGTCTGCTTGTCTGTCAATAGAAGAAATTGTTACCATAGAGAAAACGTTATTAAAAGTAAATTGTACAGTAATTTATCTGTCTGTTTTGTTTTCCTATTTCTTTAGATAATGAATGCTGTTCTAACGGTTACGAGTAAATTGTTTTTGATGGACTTACTTTTAGACCTTGTTATAAACCAAATTCGCTGAAAGTCGATACCCATTACCTATGTAAGATGTATTTATTTCTAGGTAATTCAGTCGAGAAAAAGATTTAATAGAAAATCTCTTTCTACAAAGTTTACTTTTCTCTTTGCTAACACAGATCTTACTTTCTTAGTAAAAAATGTTGAGCTTAATAAAAACGTTTCGTTTGAGTAAATATTTTGGTGTTTTTACGTTTTTTCATGATGGCCTACTTTTCTCAATATTGGGGTATCTCACATTCTCTTTAATATTGTATGTAATATTTGTTTACATAATCTGAATTCAAAGATACCACTATATTTGTGTAACAAGCTTTCATTCTGTCCAATTTATTCGTTGATTAGCTCATATAAACTTCAGTAAGGAAAGTTAAAAGAGTTTACAGCAAAATTATTGAGGTGTAGGAAGTTTATACTTTATAGAAATAATTAAAACGAGTTCATGTATGTATGATATGGTTCATTGACCGACACAATGGTGAAACAAATGTTCGCAGTTCGTTAGACATGAAAGGAAAAGTTGTTATTTGACCGTTTCAACTCAAATATTTGACATTGACTGACTCCTACCATTAATCAGCGTATATCACTTTCTATCGATCGTCCTGATGCCTCATTTACGAGTAAAAATGAGTAGATACATGTTATAAATGAGATATGAGACAGTGAGTGACTGCTGGCAAATGTGGGCAGGTATTGGCCAAAAGACTGATTAGCAAGGTACTTACTTTTTCAAGTCAATGAGTCACTCGAAAACAATTTGTTTCATCTCCAATTCTATTGGCATTTCGAGGGTGGACATACAACCCTCATAAACCTTTTGAATCACAGTTATTTCCATCAATACTTCAGGTAACTTGACACTATGAATCACGTCGATTTTTGTTTCGTAAAATATGCAATTAACGATAGAAAGTAAACAATAATAATTGGCAAGCGTTCGTCACCCACTCGTTCATTGAATGGGCCACGGATGTGGAAGACTGGATGAGCCACGTGGGTGACATTGTCTAGGCGAGAAAGTTCCTACTAATGAGTAAGGCAATTGAGCAAGATCATAAGGTTACTTGAGAGATGTAATGGAGAGTGAAAATTAACACCGTTACTTAACAGTGATTAGTAAACACGGTAAGGTACCGTGCGAATTTATGATTAATATTTCATCCTGCGATATTCGCTGTCTGGAAATGACCAAGGGTTTCTCTTTATAGGAAGCAAAGCTGAAGTCATCATTGATCATGTTTTTTTAAGAGAATGGTAGACAAAGTTGTTGGTAGCCAAAAAATGTTTTCCGGTAATAAATCTAGTAGTTTTGAAACTGACCAAACTAATGAGCATCAGTTATCGGTTTGTGACACAACTAATTAACAATAAAATTGTCTCTTCTTTTTGCCAAATTTTGTAGCAAGCACGTGCGGCCTACGACGCTGTCGTAGACATTACGTAGTCAGACTAAGATATTATTTCTCCTTTTATGGCATTGCATATTTTCACAAACATTTCCAGTGTTTCATTATATTTCCACGTCGGGCGTGCAAGGTCGTCGACCCCGGCAGCTCCGTGCGTCGCGGACGGACGGCGTGCGTGCGCGCTTCTAACCGATCGCAGGATAACCGATTGACAGTAAAGAGCCTACTGAGATGCACTATTGCGATTCGATTTTGCCATTGAGAATACATAATGTGAGGCGTTTGATTTAGAAATCAATTGAAATGCCACGTGCTTCGGTTTCGTAATTCGCCTATTCTGCGTTCAATCAATTAGATCTTTGTCTATTTATTTGTAAGGTTATTATTCCACGTTAAATTAAGGAATTCCGCAATAAAGCATTCTCTCGGCAAAGTTAAAGATCAATACTTATATTTATTAGTTCTGAAAAAAAAACAAATATTCTTGGAACGACTTCCGATGCGATAAAGAAACGTTTTAGAGACTTCCTACTAAATTATTTGTAACAATAGCAGACTAATTTCTTTTAAAAAGATATTTAAAAGCTAAGTAATTTGTTCAGGAAAAGATAAATCTCACAGTCGGAACCTACACCTATTGATAGAGAAGTTTGTTACAAATCGACATTGAAAATTGAAATGTCATTTAAGAGGCAGTGAGAGATCTAGATAAAAAGTCGATTAATTTCGAGAGAGAGCGTTGAGAATTATGTGCATTTGCATTTCGTAGTTAATGAGCAGTGCGCAAGTGCTTCACATTTATCATTCGTATGTGTTCGGTGTGTTTCTCGGAAAGCAGACACTCGGTCTGCCTCGGTCGCCATGTGTTGCAGGCTCTTTGTTCGCACTTGCTTCGGCAATTGAGATGCATGCGCTGTTTTTATAATAAATGGACTGTTTACACTCGAGGAAAGTTTTCGTATTGAGAAATACGGTTAAAGATGTTTATTTCTCAAAAGAATTACAATTCACTTATAGAGAAAACATAGTTATGCTTAAACAATTAATGTGCCATTAAACGTAGCTTAAAATAAAGTGAAGTATTACTACACTTAGTACCCTAAGTAGGTACGTATCCTAAAACTAAACTTAAAACATTATAACAATAGAATAACACCCTAAAAACCTATTAATAGTTTTGCCAAATAAAAACAAATCAGAAGCAGGTAGTTGTAAGCAGGGAACAGTAGAATGTCAACCAATGCGGGTAGGGTGCATTTCAACGGTTGTAGCGTGTTTACTAAGGCCTATACCACAGTGCCGAAGAAAAACAAGAAACGAAGAAATAAAGTGATATTTTATTTATTTTTCTATTTACCTAACTTAAAAATGGATGAATGTATAGTTAAGTAATATATATACTTGTACTTGAATATAGAACTAGATTATATTTGTTGTTGTTTCGAGTGTGTTTTTCTTAAGCACTTAAAAGGTTCATTCGACATTTTGTTAAGTTATTCTGTAAGCCTGGTATTATTTTTTAGTATATATTTCTTTAAAGTTTTCTTTTAAATATATATATAGTTCTTTAAATATAGTTATTATTATTATTTATAGATATACATTATTTTTATATTATATCTATTTATATATTTTATTATATGTAAGTATTATCTTTTAATATATAGTTCTTTAAAGTTTTTTTGTAAATGTTAAACGATTCGATTTCTTTTATGTCCTTAGGCAGTTTGTTATAAAAGTTGGCCCCTTTGTACATGATATTCCTCTTTCCATATTTAGTCCTAGGTTGGGTTAAGCAGATATCATTAGCCTGCCTTGTCAAAATTTTGTAAGTTTCTACCCTCTTTGTAAATATTATCTGCGAGTGTAAGTATGTCTCTAGTTAGTATTTTCCTGACAAGTATACAGGTGTTATACTTATATATTTGAAAGAGGTTCATAAGTTTTGTATCTTTGTAAATTTTTTCAGTAGGTGTTAAGTAGTCGTATCTAAATAGTGTTTTAATTATTTTATTTTGAGCAACTTGTAGTACTTTTAGGTTTGTTTTAGCAGCAGCAGAAATAAGAGTCATTGGAGTGTCAAGTTCTAGTAAGACGTACAGATAATAATGATTCTGTTATGGTTCAAGAATTTTCTAGTGCCGAAACCAGCTCTAGCAGGAATTCGTCCAGAAATTTAGTTTTTGGTCATTAATTTAGGGCAATATGGACGGCTAATAAACAAAAAGTGACTGCTTCTAGTTAGTACCACAAAGGACAATGTTAACTTTGAAATGATTCAAGATTTGTTTAGTGCCGAAAACATGTAGGTACTGTAAGTAGAGCAGGCAGAATGGGTGAGTCTTTAGTTTTTATTAATTAATTCATCATCTGCCTAGTCTTTTCCCAACCAAGTTAGGTTCGGCTTCCAGTCTAACCGGATGCAGCTGAATACAAGTATTTTACATGGAGCGACTGCCTATCTGACCTCCACAACCCAGTAACTGGGTAATACGATACCCCTTGGCAAGACTGGTCGTCAGACTTTCGGGCTTCTGACGACCCTAACGACTATCAAAGATCTACAAATGACAGCCGGCTTAAGGTGCATTCCGAGACACGGGGGAGTCTCAATATGTAAAGATGGTCACCCATCCACGGACCAGCCCCGGCAAGCGTAGCTTAGTCTGATGGATCGACCCATGCTGCTGTTATTACTTAGCTACAAGCTCGTCGAGTTTTTATTAATAAATTCATAAAAATAGAACTTATTTGGTACCCCAAATAAGTTCTATTTTTATTGAATGAAGTGATAATTTCTAGAAACACGTACTTATGGATAATGTTGGCTTTAAAATGGTTCAAGATTTTCTTGTGCCATGTGTCAACTTGCTACAAAAGGAAGCCAAGAAAGATTTATACCGAGAACTCGTATTTTCCTGTTGGACATAATGTATTTAGTAGTGCGTAAGAAATAAGGATACGATTTTTATAGATATCTAAGAACACTGTGTTATGGGTTTTGTGAGTGAAATGTCGTAAAAACCCGCGATAGGTTAAAAATTTGATGACGTCTTTCAGTTAGGATATATTTTTTACAAAGGACAATTTATATTGCTATTTCTGGGTGTATAGTCAGAAACCGATGGATCTAATGATTATGCATTTGTGGTTGATTTTTTTTGTAATCTTTTGCCAAACAAGTCCACATTTTACCTTTTTGTTAACAACCGGCTTCCTTTGGTTTTCGACTATAAAAGAAAAGTGACGCAATTAAAAGTAATTGATATTCATATATAAAGAAGTGTGCACACTCACTAAGTGTACCATCGCGTTACAGATATGGAACATATCAATTACTGGGACGTGTCCACATGATGAAAAGCTTTCCCCGCCGTAACGGTTCACGCTATGCACTTGAGCATAGACATTCATGTTGACGATTTAATGGTCTACTGGTCCGAGTAGTAAACGAAGCATACGGAGTTTTATTATAAGTGTGGCTTCTTGATACGTTCTGGTGATGATTAATGAATTTAATGGCCGGATATTATCATAATAAAGTATCTGACGGCAATATTGATGAAATTGCAGAGAAAAAGTAAAAATCACATAAAAAGAAAAAAAAAAATACTTCAATTATTACGGTCGGATGAGGACAAAGACCTGGACTCCTGGACATACTATAAATACTGTTAGCCGTAAAACACTGCAATTAACTGGCCATTTACGGCACAATCTGAGGCACGCAGAGATCTAATAGTACGTAATGAGTGGACGTCCTGGAGCGCGGGTGCGAGGCATCCGTTCTTGGAAGCGCAGGCGCACGATCATGACTGACAGACAGACGGACGCTTGTACAATGTTACAAGCCCGATGGTCAGATAGGTAGGAAACGGTAGTTACTCCGAGCGACGACGGACTCGGCCACTACGAAATAAATCATACGCAGTTTGGTGTAACACGCTGATGAGTGACGTGACGGACGGGCGGACGGTCGGCGAACCGCAGAGTAAACAGAAATATACATTTATTTGTACCAGTATAGGCTCGAATTGTAAATCTGCTACTTCATACGCTTATGTACGTCATTGGCGTATTTATGGCGGTTATCATTCTACCTGATTTAACGGCATGTTATGCTTACGATATTTTATGGAGCTTATTAAATTAAAATATAAAATGCTACAATTATATTATAAAACCCACGCCCTTGCTCCACAAAAAAACCATAATCCTCTCCCCTACTAAAGTGTGAAATTTTAAAACAAAATATATCAAAGCTATTGGGTCAATGGCAAACCCAACAGGGCATAAACCACGTTTTCGAAATCTCTGAACTAAACTATTTAATGAATTATGAAATACTGAAAGCTGCCAAAGAGATGGCTGGTATAAAAAGCGTGTAAAGTGTTAATTCGACGTGACTGACATTTAGTTTACAAGGGCTGAGGTTGCGAAACGTTTTAAAATTCGACTAGTCCGTATGTCGTAACTCACGTACGATGTTATAAGCATTGAATATAGCATGAATCATCGACCGCAAGCAACTGACAGGCTGGCTTTCTACCTAGCAGACCAGTACAATAGGTACGCACTTAGTGCGGTCCTGTATCGTTATTTATGATGTAAAAATGTACTACACTGATTCATTTATAATGTAGCGGTAGTGCGGTACTCGATATAAATCCTCATGTTGTATTTCAGAGAATCAGTTTGAATAAAGCTTTATTGTCGGTTCAATAAAGAGAAAAGTAGATTTATATCGAATCATCGGTATATTTGCTTCGAGTTCATGTGTAAATAAAGGCATTATTTTGTAAACAAAACACTATCGAATAATCCCATGGACTTTGCGAAAAGTTTGTGAAAGGTTTTCGCTTAACAGAATGGCCGTGATTCAAAGAACGGGCTTTAATGTCAGTCTGTGTTGTGTTGACCATGTTGGTGAGTAACCATAACCAATGAACTTTACGTAATTATACTTAACTAATAACTCGTTTTAAGGTCGCTGTAGTCGGCCAAATATGAACATACCGACTCGATCGAAATCGAAAAAGCTTCGAGATGTTTTCTCTGACGTTCGTTGAAAATCTTAAAGTAAATAGACCCGGAATAAGATCAAGGGACTTGTTCAACATCCTCGAGTACTCCAATTCCATTAGTCTGTTCATATCTTACAAGAAGAACATTTAGTTTTTCTCTTCAGTATTATTTACTTACGGAACTCCCGCGTTTCGCCTTGAGATTATTGCTTTAGTTAGAAAAAACTTTAGATCGGGGAGTGTTATGCCAGCTTCTAATGATTATTGAGACATGATTATTGTTTTGGGTGCTACTTCCTTATTATATTTAGAGCCTCTAATAAAAAAATACCAATTATAAACGTGAATTATTAATATTTAACGAGGTGTGGTTATGACTATATAGAATTGGTATTTGAACTACAAAAAAAAGGAGTTTTTACCTGCTACTAACAATTTATATTAAATTTTGAATCAAAGAAGAAACTAAAAAATATTTTGATAAAGGAAGCATTCGATTCATTTGTTTAGTTTGAGCAGTTTTATTATTAAGTACCTACGATAAGTCATAATGTGCGGACGGATAAAGTTACAATAATGCATAAGAATCATCCGCTTATTATTAATTCCGATGTATATTATTAAATAATCGATACACTTATATTAATCGATTTAAGAATTTGAATCGAGAAGTTAAAATACCGTTTCGAATTACATTGCAAGTGTGATGGTTAACGACACCAAACAGTTCCAAATTGATTTGCGATTCGACACCGCCATCGGTGTGTTGGAAAAACGTTAGTGAGAATACAAACTATGGTTAAACAAGAGTTATGAAATCAATCGCGCCGCCTGCGCAGAACGTTTTAAATGTCACGCATGACATAACGCAGGTCGATGGTACCATAAACAGACGAAGAAATCAATCGTTTATTAGCATTGGGCTACTAGTTGTTGAGTGTTATGTGTGTCGAATTTTCCGTGTTCCTAATATGGAAAAAGAAACTCCATTTCAAACTGTTTGATTCTTATTTTACTTTCTGGTTTAACTATTATAGAGAAAATGATAAGCTGTTTATGAAGTAACAAGACGTCGTTATGTCAATTGTTATGGAGTCCACGGCTGCGCTGTTACAATCGCGATATTCTATGTATTATTGCCGTACGTGTCTCCAAGTGATGCTAATATCCCGATTGTTTGAGTTTGAGCTTTAACATTATCCAATTCTGTCGCAACGGATGGGACAATCATGTTGTCCTAATCGCAGCTTATTTCTGGCTTCAGACATTAAGGAATTTTAAAATAGCACATCCGAAACAAAAGGAACAAGACACAGGCCAATTTATTTAAACGGCTTCCCTGCTTAAAATGTACATATTTAATCCAAGACATTATGGAGGCCCATGATATTTTGATGGCACGCGCGCAAATAACAATACAGTTTCTACCTCAAACGATTCAAGGATGAATACCGTGCTGGCGTGCGCGCAGCTCGATTTGCAGGTGGGTCACGCTCGACACCGCCGTCATGGCGTCATATCCTCACCGAATTGGCCACTATAATTAATAAAAGAATTGCGCGTGCGCAAGGCAACGCTATGTTCGGTAATGGGCGGCGATCTTGTAGCATTGTTGACGTTTTCGAAGACGAATTGTTGGCGGTCGAGAAATTGTTGCGTCGGCGCTGACGGGAGCTTGATTCATAAGCCTTTAATGTAGGAAGGGCATTCATAGCTTCATCTTTTTCTCTATAAGGAAAGACTGGGTTCAATACAAATATCCTTTCGGAAGACGCAAAGCTTGCATCATTACTCATTCATATATTGTTCATTAATGTATAACTTTAAATAAAATATAGAGCAAAGGGCACGCACCGTAACGAGATGTCCTCGTTGATGTTGCATTGAACTATCAGCAAGTAACAGGTAACTTGTGTCATATGATGTCACATCGCTGGTTAAGGCTCACTCACGCGAAATCTGGTGAACTCAAGGTATGGACCAGTTGCGTTACAATAACGTAGGTCTTGACACGTGTCATGCTATCCTGTCAGGACTTATCGGCTGTCATCTGCTGCCCATTATGAGCGAATAGACATGTAACCTCACCTTTACAGCCGCAAGGCCACAGAGCCTTCTCAACCTTTTCTTTGTGAGTTGAATATAATAAATTATTGGTTATCAATAGGTTCAAGGTGTGTGGTGAGAATTTGTTGATCGATTGTTCTTTGTTTTTTGTTTTCAGCTGAATAGGAAGTTAAATATCATTGTTTTATAGGCAGCAGATTGTACTGAGTATTTTTGGTGCCGAAATCGTGTTGGTAGCTCACGATATTTTTTCTTACTCTCTGAATTTGCATAGTTCAAATCGCTGAATAATTAAAAGGCAAAAACTTTAGAATAGACAATCGGTTACAATTTATTGTCTTGTTCGTGAATTAAGAATGGGTTCTTTTGCGATGAAATCGGAGATTGCACCGACGTTATTTCTGATTCGTTACGTTGATTATCATCAATGTAGGTATAGCTTTTTTTTAAATTCTATCATGTATATGGTTGGACAGGAAGTACTGGCGGTTATTTATATACCTCAGTGTCGCGGAGGAAGGATATTATGTACTGAGATACCTGCTGTGTTATATGTTGGAACATTTACAGAAACGCACACTTAACTATACAAAGTGCAGGTGACAATACGACAGTAAATTAAACTGCGTATATTTAGTCCCCAGTCTGCATACAAAAATTCAACCAAATATTCAATAGTTTAGTCGCTAAAGCTAGTCAAAGATTGGCAAAACCCATAGTTGGCCCATCACTAGGTAATATTTATTTTCTTTTGAAAAAAATCACGTTTGTCAGTCATGTGAAACTTTCAAATAAATCCTACATCGCAATTTAGCGATGTAGGATTTATTTGAAAGTTTCACATTGTAAATATATATTATTATCTGACATCGTTCAGTGACTTTTTAAATACCAAGATTGAATTTATTTAAATATCTTTTACTACAGAAAAACAATTGACCCGCAACCTTTAGCCTCAGACATGAATATTAATAAAACGAGACGTCAATTTTCTATAATCTGAGTACAATGACCTCTAAAGGAGGCTTTACATAATGTTTGGCGGTAAACGAGATTCTTTGAGCAGAAAAAATGGGATATTGTCGAGAGAATGAGAATTAATTAAGATCTATTCTTAGTATTAGTATAATATAATTATAATACGATAAAGATGAAATTAAGTGCATTACTTTTCCTTTAAGTTCTTTGAAAGGAAAATGTAAAAGCTTTTGTATAAAGCAATTTAATTAAGGATCTAAAAATAGCAGTGTTCTATTAGAGGGCGTTGAATTGTTGTAGATTCAGTTTTGTAGAAAGGATCTACGCTAGTTATAAACGCATGGTTAGTTTCTTTTACCGTTAACGGAAGTGAAAAACTTTCCTAGTTTTTGTAACATTTATTCAGCGTATCTTTTTGCGAATTTTTTGTCTGTTTAATACTTATTTACTACTAAACTTAGTACCGAAACTGCTACTGGAATCTGTCAGAGAAGTAATTTTTGCCACTTAAGCTCATATTATCCGGAAAATTTTGAAGCATATTTTTTGCAGACAGTATAAATCCGAGACTTGGATACCCATTGACTGATCATCAGTCATCGCTAGACCTTTAGATTTTATAAGAAGATTGATCGCTGTATATCTCTCAACAGAGTTAATAACCAATCTATTTCTGGAAATTAATATTGACAAGAAAATCTATTTATTTTCCTTCAGTTATTAAACCTATCCTTCTTTGTAGATTTTTTCTTTCAACAAAATGTCTCAAAGGTCACTGACCTTAAGAAAAATATTTGTTAGAATTTTTTCTGTTGTCAAAACGGCAAATTAGAATTCAAATGGGTTTCTGAGATTTCCGATTTATTAATGTTGTTTTTTTCTTGGAAATTCAAAGGTTCAATGAGGTTAAGTTGTATTTTTTAAATTATTATAATTGTGATTTTTTATTCTTTGTTAGTTGGTTGTAATTTGTAAGAAGAAATCTACCTAGGAAGCAAAATTGAGGGAGAATTTATGGGGAATTATGTTGGATAGAGCAGGCCTATATAAGGTGTATCTTTTCATACACGAAATCTTTTAAGGGGTCATTGGACTAATCATTATGAACAATTTTCACTATGGGACCAAACCAGAAGTCCCGAAAAAAAAAACGGCTATTTCCTATATTTATTTATGTTCGCATAGCTCGTCATAAATACCAGTATTTTATATGGAGCAACTGCCTATCTGACTTCTACAACCCAGTTACTGGGTAACAGGATACCCCTTCGGTCGACCCGTAACAACTGTCAAAGATCTACAAATGACAGCCGGGACCAACGGCTTAACGTGCTTTCCGAGGCACGGAGGGGTCTTGGTATGTAAAGATGGTCACCCATCGGACCAACCGTGGCAAGCTTAACTTAACCTGATTGATCGACCCGTGCGGCTGTTATTTCTTAGCCACAAGCCCCTGCTAGCACCTAGTGGTATCCAACTTAATTCACTTTCATTTGTTTTTTTATCAGGTGTATGCCCTGCTAAAGTTGCATTACATGAAGTAATTACAGCATGGCGAAAAAAAGTCCTTGCATAATTTGTATGCCTCCAATAAATATTAGGGTCGCCACACACATGCTTGCGACATACGAGCGACAACTGGGCCGTGATAATAGGGGACTACACCGCACGGACTGTTGTGTAACTAGCTTTTCATGTGCACACCTTTCTTGGTTAGCCTGGTATGGTCAGCAGGCTGTAATATCATAGTACATCATATCACTGGTCTTATGACACGGTACGTACTTATAGACAAATGAAAACATGACACCAACATGTTATACAGAACATTCGTTGGCCATTTCTAGTTTGTTCTGTATTAAATCGACTTAAACATGGTATTAAGTATCTTTTTAGCATCAAATTCAACCAGACCGCAGCTTCTAGTCTATTGAAGTCAAGTACGATATCAAATCAATAATAACAGATCCACTTAAATAAATGAGATCAACAGAAGTCTCCAGTAGCGGCTACTTGCGATCGTGTGAAAAGCCTCTAACGTTACTTAGTATTGGGTATGTAGGGGAAACCGCAAACGTTAGAAATCGCGGACATGCGTATATATTGAACAGACGCGTACGCAATGGTACGGTTGGACAGATACAGTGGAAGAATAATAAACCGATTGATTATGTCAAATAAATGCATGGGAAAATAGGAATGATTAATGGTTTATTGAATGGTTAAAGTGACTTTATTTGTGTGTCAAGGAACTTGACGGTTGAGGTGCCCACGCGCATTGTTTTTTTTTAATGTTTAATATAAAAAGTAACCGCCCACTTAAGATAAGTTAATTTAGGAATGTTATCTTTTAAAGGTTTTCTGTCTTATATGTATACTTTATAATATTAATAATTCGACATTCTATCAATCAAGCTTAGTTTCATTGTGTTATTATAAGTTTATTTAAGATGCTTTTTCTCATACTACCTAGTTAATCTTCTGATGACCACAGGCAAAGATTGGATGGATTAAGTCCGAAAAAGAAAGTACAAATTAATACTGTATAATTAGGATTGGGTTTCACCTTGATTTCATTCATTGTCAAGTAAACGAATTGCTAAGATTTCTCCTATAATGTGTAAAAGTCGGTCAGAGCCGCAGGCTGTAGGACAGTTCGTTAGTAGGCTGATCAAGTAATGCTTTGTTAAATAAATTGATCAAATTAGTATAGGCGACATTACGTGATACTCGGTGTTACCATATTTAGTACAGTTAGTACTTACTTAGTAGTATGTTTGACAGTGTCAGTAGAATTTCGAGTAGAAGGTTTGCATGGATTCCAAATCTGGACCAAAGTAAGTACCTACTTACTTTCTCAAGAATATCATGTCTTGCCCCATAATCGCCCAAGCTATCGAAAATCGAGCTATGATAGAAAAGAGTAGGTAATATGTAGGTACATCATAATTATAAATTAAATGTAGAAATGATTATGATCCTCCTTTATAACAAAAAGATTACAAAACGTTACAAAATAATGATGAAATAATGATGGTAGTAGTAACCTGAACTAGATTCAAAGGAACATAATCTTTTTCATAACAACTTAGCAGGTTCTAAGGCATCACTTTGAATCATAATTTCGACAATACAGATAAGATCTCGTGATTCCGCGCACAGATAATCAAAGAATGAAGAAACGGACGTAACATAGCGCACGCGACTCCTGCGCAGCGTACCGGACTGGTATTTATATTACTACACTTTATTGCAGGAAATTAGACCGCCTTGCGTTTTCCTTCACGAAAATATGTGTTACTTGTCTAGATATATTATATTTTTATTATTATGGATATGGAGTTCAAAATTCGTGATTTAATCAATATTTCACTTTCCAATTAAAATTGTATTGGCTTTGAACTTTCTTTTTGCAGCATGAATTACTTTTAAAGCTACGATAACATTATCTTTATTTAAATTTCGTAATTATCTATCGGCGCAGTTAATGTAATTTTAATTGCTTTCTAAATTATCATTAAGTTAACCGTCATAACTGGCGTGGGATTATAAATAAATGGGCTTGGTTTGAGTAAACAAATGAATAACTTGAACCTGGTCAAAACCAGAAATTATCTAGATCTACTAACAGACTCACTCCTTCAGTATTATGTATATTACCTAAACACTGGCCCCCACCGGCCCCCACGTAATCAAAACGCACCTTAAGTTCTAATAAAGTCATTTACATAAACGTTCCGCATCGTCGAAGGCCAAGATTACTGATAGGGGTCACCGGGGACACCTGGTCTGTTCCCGGTTCGTACGACTCGTCGTAACTGACTACAAAAATCACAGACGGGAAAACTATAAATAGAAATTGTCAAATTATATTTGTAGGTGCTGGCATGTGGGGTGGGCAGGACTCCAAGTCTACAGACTTTAACACAGGTGCACAGATACATGACACTGCAGATCACATGCAGTGATAGAACAGTATGAAGTAACATTGGAATCCATTGCGCAGGATGTCAAGAATTTCATCATTGAACTTGAACAATAGAATTTTGAGGTCAAAAGTGATGGGTGGCAGAGAGATATGAATGATGGTTATCAAAATAGTTATTTACGTCTGATTGATGAGTTGAAACTTTCAATGTCAGATTAGAGCGTCAGTTTCAATTAGTTAACGATTCGTAGTTGATTGGGGAAACTTCTCTCTATATGGTTTCTTTTGTAGCATTGTGTTTGTGATAGGAGGTAAATCGTTCTATTGTAAGTACCTATCTGTAATTAATTATTTTTATTAGTATAAATTGAAAAAATTATAGGGCGGTCGGTGCAGTGGTGAACGATGATATGGCTAGAAAGGGGGTGAATACTCAGATGATAGCTGATAGGGATGTATAGAAGAAAAAGATATACTGGACACTCAGGGCATACCTTTATAAATTAAGATAAGAAAAGGTACTGGATACTGATGAAATAATATATTTCCTCTACAATGTTCAATTAATCAATCTGCCTAACAATCAGCCTTTTTCCAACTATGTATGTATGTTGGGGTCGGTTTCTAGTCTAACCGGATGCAGCTGGATACCACTATTTTACATGGAGCGACTGCCTATCTGCCCTCCACCACCCAGTTACTGGGAAATACGATACCCCTTGGTAAGACTGGTTGTTAGACTTTCGGGCTTACCTGTGACGACAAATACAAAAAATACGACAAATATTATCTCTCAAATAGGCTGCAACTATCAACGAAATTCTTATTTCATATCCAGGTGTCCAACAAAATACATCGTAGGTACAAATAACCACAAGATAGATAAAGTCCTTTTTTGTCGTAAATCAAACGCGTTTATCGTAGAAAGTAAACTTGTTATTTGCATACTATCGATGTCTGCGCATTCAGCTGTTTACTCTGATTTATGTTAAGCGAAGATTGTTCGTCTTTATCTGTTGTGGTCATCGTTGGCTTTCCTTCGAATGTTTTCTTTGCTTTAAAAGTGATAGTTCCATCTGCCTTGCCTTTTCCCAACTATATTGGGCTCGGCTTCCAGTCTAACCGGATGCAGCAACCAATATTTTACATGGAGCGACTGCCAATCTGACCTCCACAACCTAGTAACTGGGTAATACGATACCCCTTGGTAAGACTGGTTGTCAGACTTTCGGGCTTCTGACGACCCGTAACGACTGTCAAAGATCAACGAATGACAACCAGGACCAACGGCTTAACGTGCTTTCCGAGGCAAGGAGGAGTCTTGATATGTAAAGATGGTCAGCCATCCACGGACCAACCCCGGCAAGCGATGCTTAACCTGACGGATCGACCCGTGCGGCTGTTATTACTTAGCCACGAGCTCCTGATAAAAGTGATAGTTATGAGAACAATAAGAACGAAAGTATCTGAAGTTCTTTCTGATACATTAAACAACACAGTTTATTTATTGTTTCTGAAAGTTTTATAATTATGAAAATTTTCTCTCGTTTTGTATTTTCTTCTATCGTGAAGAGAATTCTTTTCGAGAATTTCTCTTTCAAAGCGGAACAGATTCATAATAAATCCTTGAATTTACTGCCTGAACAGCTCGAAAGTTACTTGGAAGGTGTCTGTAAAAATAAACATTACAATTGATATATTTTGACGTAAAGCTTTTGTTTCTTAAGAAAGCGGTGAACGTTAAACATGGGTGTCAAAAAACGATCTGTATTCGACCGTTTTCTGACACCTTAACGTCAAATACTGGTGAAAATTACAGATTTTTATGACGGTCGTTATATTATGGTAGCGTTGGAGTGTGGCCCAGTGGTAACGTCCGCGAATTACGAGTTCAGGTCATAGGTTCGAACCCAGACAGCCGCTTTACTTTGTGTAAATTATTTCATCACCACTGCTCTCAAAACGTTGAAGAAAAACCTGGAAAACATCGTGAGGGAAATGCATGTTCTAAAACCAAAAATTCGAAGACATGTGACATCTGCCAACACGCACTGGGCCCGCGTTTTTGATAACGGCCCGCTCCCTCTCGCCGAGAGGAGGCCTGTGTCCCAGCAGTGGAAACATTATAGGCTGATTATGTTATGCTATGCGTTATAATATGACAGAACCGCTTTCCTAGGAAACTAAAGCTTTAAAACAAAGAAACGGCCGAACATCAGTTAACCCTAACGTTACCGAGCACAATGCCAACAATCAAGAACATTATTGTTCCGAGAAAACTTGCAACTACTTGTGCAAGTGAAATTTATATGGGGACGCTATTGTTTTGATATTATTATGAGCTTTCACTTTTCTGCATAATACAAAGGCAAGTGGTGTTTGGCTGGGGAATTGTAATTTATTACTGAATATTTGATAACTCGACTGCCATTGTTTATTTAGATGCACTTGAAAATTGTTGATGTTTAGCTTTCTCTTCAATGGAACGACCGCGATTTTCAAGAACCAAGTATGAAAATGAAATCAATTTACTCGTAGATTAAAAAAGCCTGAATCAATTGTCAATCAAATTGATGCGTTCAAAGCGGAATTAGTTAATTAGATTACACGGTGTGAACATAAATATAGTGTGAACCTTGACATGTTACTCCATGTTGCGTGGGAGAAACATTTTATTTATAACATCGTTCGGCTCATTACTTACTGGTTCGACGTGTGTAAAAATAAATAACTTGTACTATCGTCCCACGTGGACAGCAAATGCGACACGATGCAAAGCGATATGTTAAGGCACACGACTGGTTCGAAATTCAAATGTGTAAGGAACTAAATTCAAAATGTACCTTTGGCGTAGGCCACTGCCCACAACTGCCAGTATCCTATGCAGTTTAATAGATGCATGGAACTAGTATGTACTATCCGTAGATGCTACTGTTGTCTATTACGTACTTATCGCATCGCATAACATCGCGTAGCATTTTCCTACATGTGGAACAACGGATTTGTGCCTGTTAGTATTAGTGGACATTACGTAAACTTACGCCAAAGATACATTTCTATACGCATTGTTATGGCTTCTAAATGTCCTCTGTGATTTACATGAAAATGTGTTCGTCTTATTAATTAGTTTGAAGGATTTATGGCAGAAACAAGGATACTGAGGCGTTCATAGAAATGTCGTTATTACAAATACATTATCTTATCTCAGTCTGAAGTCTGAAATGTGAATGAAATCCTTCATTCTGAGATATTACGTTAGATATTTTTAGATCTAGATTTTGCAGATATCTTCAATCATTTCTGTTTCTCCGGCCTATGAAAATGTTATGCAAAGTGATGCGAATTCCGCAAACAAGTTTGTGGGGTGGGCCTTGATACTATTATAATAATCTACAAATTGATTTTATGTACTTTCTAACATGAAATATAGGGAGAGAGTATCTATGATATGACATTCACATTAGTGATAATGACATTACGTTCGGCGAAATTACGTAAAGTGTGGCCACCTGACGATGAACGCGAAACCAGTCCTGCGTCCGCGCATCCGGACCAGTTTAGCGAAGCAAGGTCCCGCCATAGACCCGGTCACTTCGGAACTGAGCCCACGAGCCCACGACACGCAGGGAGCGTTAGCCTCTATCAACCCGTTTATTATTTTTATATTTCACGTTCGAACACGCAAAATGGCTGACTTTTATGTTTATTCATTCTTGAGACAGGATCAGGACCAGCTAAAGGGAAATTTATTCTAGGACTAACGGTCTAGAATCTAGACTCTAGATGGCCGGCTGAACAACCACAAAGATGACCTTTACAAGATGCAGGATATAGAGTGGTGGGTATTTAAAACAAAGTCTAAAACACAAGTCTGTATATTTCTAACTAAAAGCTTCCTCAAACATTAAACTAGGTGCGAGTACTAATAACAAACATGTCTGCTTGTAGTATACGATCAGGAATACGATTTGGCAACTAATAGTTGTTGTAGTAACGCTGCGAGTTGGTGAATTTATGATCCTATACAGTTTGTGTGGCGGTGAAGTTCCGCGTAATCGGAAGCTTTGTTATAAATTGGCATAATAAACGATCTTATGATTATATGTTTTACATAACATAAGAAATACACTTATAAAACTATTATACTATACTTGGTATGATTTTTTCACACAACACACTCACCCAGCGTTTCACGATTTGTTTAACTTTCTTGTAAATTACACTCACGAACCACTTCATTTCTTACAATAATATGTTAACTTCACCACATCACTTGTAGTTATGACTTATGACAGATTAAAAAACTGTTTTTCGAGTCCCAAGTCATTATACTAATCGTTTACAATCCTGACAGTAATCGTTATTAGGAATAGTAGTAATTGCAAAGTAAATATTGAAAAACGGGTAATTTTGCTATTAGCGTTATATAATGAAACGTTGTCTGTATCGTGGACGGCTAAATGTGTTATTAGAATCGCATTTATCCGCCATGTTATGATCGAGTAATTGTAGACAAATAGCTAAAGTGAATGATGCGATATTTTTTCTTATTTAACACGATGTTTGAAGCGTGATATGAAGTAATTACTTAAGGTGTGTAGGTATGTTTTTATAATCAACTAGCTTGCTGTTCGCGACTTCGTCGGCGTGTTTCTTGTCTCAACATAAAATATTATCCTATGACACTCGGCAATATTGTACCTTCCCGTTAGTAAAACAATTTTCTGAATCGAATCAATAGTTCCGAAGATTACCACCTATGCCACAACATAACATTAACTACATAACATAGGTATAGTTCACGAGATTTTCTATCATTGATTTTACATTTGCTAGACTTTTGGAATCGTCCCAAGATAGAACATACATAGGCCGACCGTTAAATCCTATCTATGACTTGGCTAGCAACAGAGGCTAGGCATCTTTCTCTTAGTGTTTCCTCTTGACTTGATCGACTCACTGAATACAAAAGCTTCTTTTTGAATATTTTATAATATTGTATAGTTTTAACTTGGGCTTGATTCGGCTGTCATTGAAATGCTACGGAACGCTTGTCTATCCATACTAATCTATAGGTACTATATTATAATACAGTATGTTAACTAACAAAGGGCGTTCCCGTTAACCCGTAATAATACTTACAGAATACAAATATGCTAAAAAAAAATACAAACCAAAAAAAAAAAATATGAGTAGTGAATTATTTACAAAACTATTAAATTGATATGTAAAAGACAAAACACTCTTTACACGCACACTTGTATTTCAACGTAGAAAGACAAGAATGAGTTTGTATGTTTGCGGTAAACATGACGCAAAAAAGAACACAGACACAAAAAGAACAAGTTGGGGGAAAATATGCGTCACATTCACCCAAAACGGCCATCGCTCAGCATAATGCTGCGACCTTATGCGAGACAGCCACAGAGCTGGTTTAAAAAAAAAATAAAGCTTAATAATATCTATGTTTTAAGAGGAAAGCTTGGAATTATATTTAGTGTGACGATTTGATCTATCTGATTCAAAGTCCGAAGTGAAGTATCCTTAGTTATCGCCAAAAAATGAACTGACAAATGATAAAGTAATAAAATAATAACAAATGGCCGACATAAAAGCCATCGAAGCTAGTTTACAGCCTGAAAGCTCGTGAAACTCAGGCGTGGCGTCCTAATTGTATCACAATACCTATTATTACTGAAATATATTACAGGTATGTATCGGAGAAGTAGATCGCATCGATACGTCATTGCGAGGGTAGTTAAACAATGGAACTTGTCCTTAATTTTATGTAGGTAGGTCATGAAGGCTTCATACTTAGCTGTATGTTGGAAGTAATTGCCTAGTAAGGAGATTGTTCGTTTACACAAATTAAACTTTACTTGTATACCTACTTTTTTTATTAGAAGAAGCACGAATATGACTGTTTTTAGGGTTCCGTACAAAAATGGTAAAATAGGAACAAGGAAGGAGGTTTGTAGTTTACACTGTCAGATAACTAATCTTTCGATGCGTATAAAATAAATTTCTCATTCACCAAATAAGCAAAAGAAACGCCAAAATCATCCCTACTTACAAACTCACAATCCTATACAACACACAGCCACACCAATGATATTTTAATATAATATCATTGGCCTACACCAGATGGCAAAACCTCACATAGTACACAAATAATACAAAGTCCCGTCAAAACCAATACAGGTTTGCGGTTATCTGACACAGCCCCATCTAATCAATCCTCGTGGTTACTCCACAGGCTTCGTCGGAAATGACGTGATCGTCGCGTGCCCGGCACGTAGCCCTCACGTGATGACCACGCCACCCCTCAATTTGGGTTGGAACCCTACATGGCTTCGTCCGTCATACAATTATGTTCGTTTGCCGATACTGTTTACGTTCGTGCATGAAGTTTGCGCATGATCATGTTTGATCATAGAAAGGGTATATTTTGCTGGATTGGGCGCTGTTCACGTGAATTTTGTGTGTTTTTTTTATTACATGTAGGAAAGCGTTTTTATAAAGTGGTAAATTTTTATAAATCTATCAGTTAAAATATTGGTTATTTGTAAAAAAAAAATTAAAAGATGTGTGATCAAAGACACAGCATTTCCTGTTCTTTTGATCACTTTTTCTTTCTCATAACTTGTGTTCAAGGATAGATTATGAAAAGTGACTACATGAGATGATTTCATTCCTGTTTTTGAACCGATAAAGATAAAAAAAACCACCATTTATGATCCGTGATGTAAGCTTGGCATAGCGACAGCTACCAGATGTGATACCTACATTCCTGTTTATCCTTGTAAAAAAAACTTCAAGCACTTGCTAATAACGGTCACTTTGTCAGTTCTTATACGGTTTTTACATAATTCCAAATTACCGTTTCGTAATCCGTCAAACTAACACGCGATAGATGAAAGAAAACCGTAAACATATTATGTAATTCACCGGCAAGCATGCATATTTATTATTTACTTAATTAATGTCTATTCATAGAGATTACAGTCGATTGTGTACATAAGTGGTTTATTATTGTGTAAGTGCCAAATCAAGCATGTTATATGCGAGATGTGATAGTACTATGGACAATGCAGGCATTTCTTTTTTGTTTATAGTGTTTTGTTTATTTTATTTAGGTAATGATGACATAACTCTCTTCCTTAATCAATAAATATGGATTTAGGATGGCGGAGATGTTTTTAACTTCCTTAGTTACTATTCATATCTTTAAGATGAAAATTGGTTGCTTATTTTAGAATTTTCTTTATTTGTCACCGTTTTAAATAGCAATATCTCTCCAGATATTATTGCTGTGATTATTTCTACTGATGTTAATTTATTATTTAAAAAAAAACTCGTGTTTATTAAAAGCTTTTAATAAACAAAACACGAGTGTTTTCACCTAAATTAAAATGTTAACTTCGGAAAATATCTACTCGATTCCCTATAATCAGTTCGAAATTCATCTCATCAAAAATATTTCAAGATTTTCAAACTATTGAATGACAATAATTCAATCAAGTCACACTATGTAAGTGATATTTAAGAATGTTAAATAACATCAAGCTATGCCAAGTTTAACGGTAAACAACGATCACATGTCTTGCGACGGAGAAAACATATATGTACATTGAAAATTAATTAGTACTTAAGTAATTATTAAAAAAAAAAGTAAAAATCATAACCCTCCTTTTTGCTTCGCCGTAGTCGGGTAATAAACTAGCAGATTAAGTTGGTGCTTAGTTTAAATTAGTTACTTCTATTAAAGTATAATTGTTTATCAAAACCGTATATTTTTATTTAAAACTAGCTGCTGCCCGCGATTTCATGCGCGTGATCCTTAATTTTTTGCCTAAAAGTAGCCTCAGTTTCTCCTTATAACATCATTTATCTGCCAGTGAAAGTCCAGTCAAATTCGGTCCAGCCGTTTCGAACATTAGCCGGAACAAACAGACAGACAGACAAAAAAAAAAAAGTTTTTTTATAAGTACCTACGTGTATACTTTTATATTATTATGCATTTAGTAAAAAGCCGTTATTTTGACATTACAAACAGACACTTAAATTTTTTTTTAGATGTCATAAAAGACAGATAAAAACGTTGAATTTATTTTTTTATATGCGTACCTAACCTACACCTTAATTTCCTAGCTAAAGAATCGGATTTCTAGTAGTTTTTAAAAACACAAAGACATTTGGGTACCCTCTGACATAAACATTCGACAGTATCGATATAAGATGAACGACATTTACAACCGTCAGTAGAAAACAATGATAATTAACGAAAGTAAAGACAAAATCCTAAATTTCTGCTTACCCACGAACCCGTGGAGCCCCAGCGCTTCAACCTCTTCCCGAAAATGTTTTGACACTGCGAGAGACAAGACACCGAAGACGCCGGCTGTATTTTAACAAAACTGTCACCCCTGTCTAATGTCATCTTACACTGACATTAATAACTAAAGTTCAAAAATGTTTATTTACACTTTTTATTATTAATTGTTTATTTATTTGATTGTTCACTATACACAAATTCACATGTGAAGGCGAATTGAGACGCCGTAACCCGTGAGTTAAACGCGTGCGACTCCGTTGCCGGCAGCCGAACGAATGGCGACCGCTCGACTTTTCCTATCTCCGGAAAGCCGCCCCGCCCGCCTTAGCCGCCCAAACTTCCAATTAGAACATTTTTTTTTACAGGAATCGTATTAGTGTCGTTTTGACAGTCGCTTCTATGATGAATTCTAGAGAAAAGTGTCGTTAAGAAATCATAAATGAGAGAAAGAAAGTCATCTTTACCGATTTTCTGAAAAGTTCTGAAGCTTTCTTGGAATGGAAAGGAGCTTTTTGTATCATTGACATTCTTTAGTTCCACAGGAAGTTATTATGCTATTTTAGATTTACTATGTGGATGTAGTAAATCTAAAATTAAAATAGTGTTATTAAAATTACGTTATTTAAACTCCTTGTTATTTGCGGTTCGTCGACTCATAGTAAACTTTGTAAGCAATAATTCTATAACTAAAATGATAAATGTGAAAGTGATTTTGTTTGTTTGTATGCTTACACGTTTTAACGGCTGAACAGATTTCAATGAAATTTGGCACACAGGTAGACTATTACCTAGGCTAGGTCATAGGATACTTTTATCCCGGTAGTTAGTTCCCGTGGGATAATTTTCGAACTCCACGCGGGCAAAACCGCGGTCATAAGCTAGTAAATTGTATATAGAAAATCAGTTTCCGACATAAACATGTAATAATTGATTTACAAACTGAGGAAAGTTACAATTGGCGCTTGTTATGTTTATGATTGTCCATTGAAGTACTTTATATTCCATAGTTTACAATACTAGACTTTATCGATGACAGAGTGATGGAAATCATTTGTGTAACTATGACCATGAACTGTAAATCATGTGTGCATGATGTGGAAAAGCAATACTTTATCTCTCCATACCAAATATGGCATATGTATGGTTCTATTGTTGTAACCATAGATACAAAACTGTTCTTCAAAAAAACAAATGAAAAAGGAACGAATTTAATTAAAAAAACAAATGAAATGCGATAATGCTTTTGATTCTAGGTACTAAATAAATCCGAACTATTTTTGCTATAAATTCTTCGTGATTTATGTACATAATATGTAACATATACATAGCTGTATACAAGTTAGTTGGATATCGAGTTCTTATCTACGGTAGGCTCTCGTGCACAGGAAATAGCGTCCTATTGGCTGAGAACGCCATCCACATCCGGCCCTGATGCTGAAATATCAACGTGGACGTTTGACATTTTAGCTTACTATCATATTTACAGCCTCAGCTTGTGGTTTCCGGCATGGAATGGGGCAGACCCTCTTCACGCGAGGGTGACGGGAGGTCAGAATTGTGTCAAGAGGATTGGCAGAGATTCTCTTTTGTTTTTAAAATCTACTTGACACAAATCTAAAATTAATTAATTTATTCACTGACAGACAAAGCACAAACCTATACCGCAGGCTCGAAGCATGATATTTAGCACAAGAGTTCCTTGGGATAAATTGTTTTTAGTCCTTCAGTCAGCTAATTAAAAAAATATTAGACATGTATTTTTTGCTTTATCATATTAGCAAAGAATGAACGAATTGAATACAACGCATTAAATTTGGGGAGCGAGCCCTCGCTACATCACAACTTAGTGTAAAATCTACCAAGACGTGACGTCATGCTACATTTTGACTCAATGTATCGCCGTAATCTTTTGATAACGTATAAAAAGAAAAAAACCGTGTCCAATATTTTTCAATAAACTACTTGAGGGACAAAAAAAAGTTGCCCCTTCCAAAAGGTAGTTTTTGTATGGAGAAGAATGGACAAGAAACTCCACCGTTACTCTTTTAATCGTTAAAGTTCGTTTTACAATATTTTGTATACATGAATTATGTATGGACTACTCGATGTGAATTATACGAGAAATAAGTACTGCCCCGAGTTGGCTTCTTTTAAGTAAGTATCGCAATTTGTGGAGGCTTTTTAAATACGCCCCAAATATGGTTTTATTGGCATCATAACGACCATGTACTGCAGCGATAGGTTCATTGGACATGACTTGTGGATAGTTACGATTCTATTTCTCCATTTCGTGTCGATGGAACTATGGTTGACTAGCTGCGCCCCGCCGATTCACCCGCGTAAGTCTCGAATCCTGGGAATATCGGGATGAAAAGTTCAAATTTCTTATGTCCTATTCCAGGTCATGGTTTACCCATATGCCAAATTTCATCCAAATCCGTTCAGCCGTTTTAGCGTGAAAGCCTAACAAACAAACTCACTTTCGCATTTATAATATTACTAGCTTCCGCCCGCGGCTTCCCCCGCGTGGTATGTCGATAAAAAGTAGCCTATGTGCTTCCCCGGGATACCATATAGCTCCTTGCCAAATTTTATCGAAATCAGTTCAGTGGTTTTGGTGTGAAAAGGTAACACACAGACAGACACAGTTACTTTCGAATTTATTTATTTTTTAGTATGGACAGTTAGGATTAGGATTATTATATTGTTTGAGCCCAATAGATGGCTACGTTGGTTGCGGCATCGGTGGCACTCTTTAGTTCATCAAAGGTGCAGATGAACGGGTACTTAGGACATTTCAGCAAGTGGGACAAGTTTTGATCACGCAATCAAGCTCCGCACTCGCTCTGGGTGATATTCTGATGACTTTAATATTAAAAACCTCACCATTTTCTCGAGTAATATCAAAAATCTCTCTTTAAGTACCTACGTGTGAGTTTTATCGTTACTGTGACATTCAAGTTTTACGACTGCGAATAAAATTACGTTGATAATGTGTTTTAAATGAGTTTGCAGCAAACATTATGTCTCATTAAATTGGATCATGTTTGTACGTAGGAGCGCATTCTTAAGTGTTGTCAGACTAATCGCCGTTTAGTGCAGTTTTGTTCTACATCTTTAAGATGTTATTTAATTTTAGATTAACTTAGTTAAAAATATCATCGTAGCATGACTCTTGAATTCCGCGAAGGCATAGCGTTATTAATACACCGACATTCGAGTCCCATGTAATATGGGGCGACCCTATTGTCATACAACATCATCATTTCAGCCGAAAGATGTCCACTGCTGGATCTAGGCCTCCCCCAAGCATGGCCGTCCAAAAATCAGGAAAATAGAGATATTATATCTATATATACTTATATATATATTATACTTATCTAAGTATTCTAGAAACTGTTCCTTGACATTTAAGAAAGAATCGAAAGCGTGGAACATGGACCTAAAAAATACGTAGGAAGTTTTAGTAACTGTCTCCTTCAACTGCATAAGTTTGTAAGCAAAGGAAGTCCCGACTATCTATCTATCAGTTATATGTATATAAGTAGGTAAACCAGCTTTTTTCCGCTGTTTTGCCCGCGTGGATGTCTGAAATTATCAAATTCTCGGCTCCTTTTTTTTTTTCTAATGACTTCTCCCGCTCTGGGCGGACCGGAAGGGCGTGTCAGACTTTTACTGACTAAAACCCACCCTTGTGTTCCTTCAGTTGCCTGTTGCCAAGGTCCCGGTACCCGGGATTTCCAGCAACCCTGGCAGGAGTTACGTAGGCCTGGTGAATGTACCAAATGTAGAGAAATATAGAGTTTTTCAGACATATTTCTTTTTGCTTGGCTCCTAAGGGTCATAGCTTGATGATAAAAAGCCTCAAGAATTATTCTCTATTCAATTGGGCTATCACTCTGGTAGTACATCAATATGACTGGAACAAATAATCTCTTCAGCTTTATTATATTACTATAAATATGGATTCAGCTCGTGTAAAAAGATTCTTGTTTACTATCTGCCATATAAATCAAAATGCAACTGGGACTGAATCCAAGTTGGATGAGTTATGTAGATACATATGTAACGTTACGACCGGCTCGACACGAGATACGTTGTCTTAGGGGAAAACCTATCATAATATATAATACTTTCTTACATCCTACCTTCTGGAAACCTGGCAAATTGACATATTTTTCAAAGTATTCTTCTCAGAAGTTTTCCATTTTAAAATACATAAACTGGAGCTTTCTTATAACAAAGTAGGTACCCTAGCTATAACTTGCGATTGTTCAGACATCCCTAATTTATTATTAAGTAACCGGAATACCCGCGAAATTTCGCGGATTAATATATATTTTTTTAGATTTTTAATTTATATTCTCTATGGCAACTCATATGGTCATGAGCAATCCGAATATAAAAAATATATATTTGGCCTCGGTCTAAAGAGGGAGGCGTGACACTTTATTCGCCGTTACAATGTATAATAGATCTAGTTCTGCCTACTGTCCACAAAATCACGGTACCTATAGTACGTAGATATCTACTTGAAAAATTCCACGTGGAAATACGGCAGAGTGGCCCAATTAATTACCGCTGGACGGAGCACTTCTAATTAATTCGATTAGATAAAGTAGAGGTTTCGAAATTCGCCACGCCGAGTGAAAACCTTCAGCTTGTATGCTTACAAAATATTAGCTTACTAAACATAATTATGAATGTTACATATATATGGGCTATCGGAAGGATCTTGGTTTAAAACGATCCGATAAGATGAACAGGAAAAACGTAATAACCGTCCCTGATACAAAAATAATAACAATCTATAGATCTAGACGAAGGTTACTTCAGTTTAATAGCTCAAAACAAAACACGGTGTCATAAATATACTTCTAATTATTATAAACCTTGTAAGACCAGGAAGGTCGCAGTTCTGGTACCCAGACATCAGTCAGCACCCACGCACTCTGACATGACAGAAACAATCATAATTATGAAATATTTACACAAAAAAATGCTTTTGTTATTAGCCTGAAATCTTAGAAAATAATGTGGTATTCTTACGGCTGTTTCGAAGGGTAAAAAAACATAAGAGATGCCTATAAAACAATCACCAAGGCGAATCAAAATTAATGACAACGCGGCCTTGGCCCATATTGCGGTTTCTGTACACTCAATAGATTTATGAAGAACATTTTTAATTAACGCTTTGTGTAAAATTGCAATTGATAACTGTTAGCATTCGCGTAAATCACAGTCTTAGAGATAAATCTTTTTTTTATTTTTGCAATTTCACCGGTGAACGAGGATGTTGAGTAAATCATTCTGAGATATTTCTACACGAAAATTAAATTTGGTGAAGAAAGCTACAAGGCTGAATTCACCATGTATTCTAAGACATGAAAGGTTAATCGTCAAAATACAAATCTACTACGGACTAACTCGAATATCTAGTTATAATTGATCAACTGTAAAGAAAACAAAACATTCAACAAACTGACAATCCCGAAGGACACGTCTGCAAAATCCATTAAACCTTGACATGTCTCAAAGACAGTCGATGATGGATTCAATACGCGCCTAAATGCAGGCGTGGGCCTAATCCTGTCTAGATCTGCGTAGGATAATACCAGCATTAATCTTTTGAAATACTCTTCAATCTGTTCAATGTAAAAGACTACGTATTATTTGCTGCCTCTGTGGCTGTCTGAAGAGGTCAGGATGTATGTAGGTCAGTATTTTCCTTATGGGGTGTCAAGGACTTTTCTGCGTTCAGATGGTTGTAAATAGAACAGTTTACTATAACAAATGATCTGTTCTTTAAAATTGTTCTACTGTTTGTTATTATGCAGGACTGATTGGGAGGAGGTGTGGGTTGATTTCATTGTTATTGCAGGCCGGAAGTTGCTAGAAAAGGCCACAGGTGCCTTCTAATAGGACGCTGCATTGAGAGATATAGATGTGATTACAACTGTTGGCAAACAGTATGATCGTGTTGCCGAGAGGAGATAACTAGTTTGGGTTCTTAATTGCTTCCCAACTTCTGACGAAATGAGAGAATTTAATCCTATGATGGATTAAATTATCAACAAAAAAAATCTCTTTTCTCTAGAAAAATGTTTTTGTAAAAAAAAAGGTTCTAGACTAGCAATTTGGTACCGAAGGGTACGAAATAGTAGGTATTAGCGTTAGCAACAATAAATAAAGGTCATCATCATCTGCCTAGCCTTTTCCCAACTATGTTGAGGGCGGATTTTACATAGAGCGATTGCCTATCTG
Source organism: Lithophane semibrunnea (assembly GCA_947363905.1). NCBI lineage: Eukaryota > Metazoa > Arthropoda > Insecta > Lepidoptera > Noctuidae > Lithophane > Lithophane semibrunnea. Next base: position 14,914,651 of record OX376195.1, read on the forward strand.
ACCTCCACAACCCAGTAACTGGGTAATACGATACCCCTTGGTAAGACTGGTTGTCAGACTTTCGGGCTTCTGACGACTCGTAACGACTGTCAAAGATCAATGAATGACAGCTGGGACCAACGGCTTAACGTGCTTTCCGAGGCACGGAGGAATCTCGATATTGATGGTCACCCATCCACGGACCAACCACCGCGGAAGACGTAGCTTAACCTGATTGATCGACCCGTGCGGTTGTTATTTATTAGCCAAGCCCAACAATAATAAAGGTATTCTTACGTATTGTGCACGTGTAAAATAAAGCCCTACTTCGAGTCTGAAACCTGAATTGCCTTTTAAATGTCCACGAACCGAAAGCAGGTCACTTATATAGTTCAAGAAGGTATTAGCCGTGGGAGTTGAGTTACTGTGGCCATAAAGAGAGAGCTCAAATCAAATAAGACAAGACTATAGTAATATAGTAATGTATCGAGAAAATGACGTCAAATGCCAATCACTTTGAGGTTAAGGTGCTATCGTTATGTTACTGAAATGTCAGAGCTTCGAAGGTTGTAATGTATTTTGTTAAGGTCGGCCTTGATTGTGGGTGCTAAAAAGTGGTTGAAATGTCAGATAGGATAGAATTCTTTATTAGTCAAGAAATATGATTTTAATAGGTGAGAAATATGTATTTTTCGGTGTAATAATTAAAGGCTCTTACATACTGGGGCGATTCGTCGCGCGAAGCGAATTTTAACAAAACAATTTCTGAGAAAACTACACGGCGAACAATTTGGCAGCTTCGCGTTGCGCGGCTAATCGCCCCAGTATGTAAGAACCTTAAGTTTCACCTTTTGTAGCGAAAGCTAGGTGGGTACTTACATCTTCATTCATCAACGATGTATATTGTTTTCTACGTTCCTGTGTGATTTCTCATCACTACATATTATAAAACAAAATCCTCCGCCGCGTCTATCTGTCTCTCTGTTCGCGTTAAACTCAAAAACTACTGCACCGATTTTCATGCTGTTTTCACCAATGGATAGAGTGGTTCTCGAGGAAGGTTTTAGTATATAATACCCAACATCTACGCTGGCATCAGCTAGTTCCTTTATAAAAGGTAAACGTGTTTCTTCTTTTAGATCAAAGAAACTGCAAGTTTTCCTGAACTATAAGGAAAGTGAGTCTTTTATGAAATACATTTAGTTTTCTCATGAGTTTCGTGTGAAAGTAGGAAGTGAGTGATTGAGCACTTATAAAACTTCTCACGCCGCCAATATGATTGGCTGGTATTTTAATAGTTTTCTACACGTGGAACTTATGTGGCATATTTGTGACGTTGTAAGGGTATGTGCAGGGTTTTATGTTGCCGACAATCTTTATTGAAAGTGTGAAAATGGGTTAGGGTTCGATAATATATTTTGCTGCAGTTTATTTTTAAATTGCAAGTCTTATTTTTATGGCCAAGATGTTAAGGTTTCCTCGTCAACTACATAAAATGGGCGTTATGAAATTTAATCCAGCTCATAAACGGTCATAAGGAAATAAAATCTTTTTAATAAGTACCATCAAGAATGTCTAATTAAAAAATTGTCTGAATTCTAAGTTTGCCTACTTAAAATTGCGTAAAATAGCAGGTTTTTGCCGCAGGATTATTTTGCATAATAAACTATTATTTTTTACGGAAACAATGACCGTAAATCCGAATTGCAGTTATGTATAACTTCGCCTTGATCTGGTTAACGCTTCGTAAACAGTAGTACGTTGTACGTAGAACTCGCTATTATACTAAAATATATTATGATTTATGTGTTATAATAACTAATGTACGAAATGTTTGCCTGGAGTATCCTTGTGTCTTTTATAACGGCGGATTGCAGCATCGATTTTTATATTCTTTGCACACGTATTAGGTTTCAAAATATTGTAGGTGCGATGTTACATAGTGCTTCAAGAATGGCACAAAGGTCATATCATTATCCTTCAAGCATATAATCTGCGACATTATCCTTGTCCTTCGTTATAATATTTATTTAGAGGAGACAAGTCTCGTGGAAGCTAGAACTTATAGCCTTTTTAGACGATGCAGCTACCGGTGCCGGTTACCCGATGTAAGTATAAAAGCTTTCGCTCATCTTGGCATAATTTATCCGGTTTACCGATACATTCGGTCCCGGATACCCGGCGCCAACTACTCGGTAACCGGAACGTGTGAACAGGCACTTATGTTTTTCATCTTAGTATGAAACCCACTGCACTTAAAAATAGGGGTTTATTCTGAAACGGAGAAATAATAGTAAGATTTCGACCTCGGACTAGTTTGACATTTCTAAAATAGCCGCGAGGTGCGGTGTCCTCTGCATAGCCTCGGCTGCATTTCTTTGTTCACCACAATTTACTGTAGGCTGTGCTCGTAACTCTAAAAGTTCGTTACTGTGACCACACGGCGGCGGACGGTAAATCAGACGACCGACACTGTGTAGGATCACCATTTGTTCTATACTTTCTGTATTTGTTTTTGTGTAAGCGTGGGTGAAATTTTCACCAATCCACAGGAAGTGGTTAAACTTTTCACAAGTTTTCGGCGGAAGCTGGTTAGATACGAAAGCTGCAGTAGAACGTATCTAATGAATTTTATTAAAACAGAGTGTTGTTAATTTTCGGAACGAAATCTAACTAATATTTAGTGCCATGATTGAACAAAAAGGGAACTAGACTGAGGCGGCCGATAAGAGAATTCGTTCCTGACACCTGTGATCTGAGTACAAAAGAATACGTGTTTTACGAATTTAAACATTATTAATTCCTTATCTTGTCCAACTGATAGGTGTCAGAAACGCATTGTCTCGGTGGCCGGAATATGAGGTAAAGATTTGCACCTTGTTGAACAAACTGTGGTTTATTATAACATTACATACGTTTTTTGTTGCCATGTGAACATTATGCATTTAAATAGCCTGATAGAGGTATAAGGCATACTAGGTATATACAGATTTATAGTAGACTAAACATTAAACTCGGAAAATGTGCCGTAATTAGTTTACAAATACGCGAAAATGAAACGTAAACAAATTGATATATCAATCGGAAAATTATGAAAGAATACATGGTAACCCTACTTCAGAGTTAATATAAATAACTTAAAGAACATAAATATCAAAAGCACGAGTTGCTTTGTTTTATTTTAGGAGGTTGATTAATTATAAAACAGATATATCAAGCAACTAATGGATTTCAGTCCGTTTAGATGGAGAGATATTTGTCTTCTTGAAAAAGTTAATGGCGGAGGTAGAGCGACTCAATTATACTCGCAACGGACGATAAAGAATAGTGTTATAATAGCTTGGCAGCTGAAAATTATTTAACTGTTTTTATTACTTCCGCAGATTATGTTTTTTGTTGATTTATGAAGGGCAGAGACAAAAAAACATGCCAAAAGTTGAGTCGGTATTAAAAAGAAAAATGTGAAAAACAAAGCTCTAAAACTCGACTCGGAATATGCGGGCAATAAATATTAAAAACACCATATTTGATTTTTTTATCGTAAGCTAATAAAATCTACTTCACGGATAAAAGGAAAAAAACTGGATAAAAATTTTAACATAAAAATTCCCGGAAAACTTCAAACAGATTATTTCGTATGGAAAATATTATTGAATTACACTTGGGTTTTTTGTGGTTACATTATAAACAATTTAGTAGAACCGTGATTAAGAAACGGTTAAAGGCATCTATTTAGAAAATATTTACTTGGGAAAACTGACTCAATAACATTTAGAGATAACAAATTGGATTCATTTCATGAGATGCGACTCTAATGGTAAATTTAAAACCGCTCAATACGACATTTATTATCAAAACCACTGATATTTATTCAAAACAGCATCTTTTTGTACAAATAACTAAATAATAAAGGGATTTGAGGAATGATGAAGGTGATAAATTCGTGTAACAGACGGGTTTAAAATGTCACTTACGTACGATAAACTTTAGGGAGAACGTGGGATTAGCTAATGTTACTGCACAACTAATGTAAGTTATTTCTTAATACGATATCAGAGCACATATATCAGTTTCTTCTTCCATGTAAACTACAGTTTCAATCGAAAATGTTATAAAATTACGAGCGAAACTTGACTAACTTTGCTACGAAGCTTACTACGAGTTACGACCATATGCAAAGCTTTTACTGAAACATATTTTTCATTGCCCTACATATCTACACTAACTCGTGTACATTAAAAACGCATAAGAACCTCCAGTTTAAATATAAACTCCGCTTGATCCGCTTAATTTCAAACGGTTCCGCTTTTTGCAGCTAAAAATAATAATATCCGTAAACTTTTACTAGTGGTAGGTAGCCAGTAATTACCGCAAGGTCACGATAAGCTGTAAATCACAGGCTGACGTACACTAGGATATAAATAGACTACTATTTGTGGGGTAGAGTGACGAAAGAGGACAGGTAACGGTATTAGTTGACGTGAAATGTGGCCAGTACTGACTGTTATATCAGACGCGGCGGGGGATCGCCTAATTACGTCAACTTTTGCGTCAATGTTGTATTTTACGACTTATGCAAGCTGTGATGCTGCCTGTTCGTAAGATTCTTTGGGTATCTCATTCTTATGATTTATAGGATAGTTAAATCAATATTACGTACATACATACTTTATGAGTCCCATAACGGTTTGATAAGCAGCTTCGTTAACATACCTGTAACAAAATAAAATACAAAAATTAGTTTGTTTATACACACGCTATGCGACACAATACGCTGGTCCTTTTACCAGCCAACCAGTACCTACGTAATTTGAAAGGTCGGGCTATACAATATTGCAATAATTAATAACCTAGTGGACTTAACTTATCGAAAGTTTGATACCTTTGTTGATACTATTAATTAATCAGCCAAATTGGTAGAGAACTGACCAATTATATGATAAACAGATTCCGTTCAAAACATTTATCAATTTCAGATAATTCAATTAATTTTTGCAAATGAGGTATTGATTTAATTTTAGATAAATAAAATGCATTTAAAATTACCCGAATCTTAGCTAAAAGTACCAAAATCGTCCTTAGAATTAACTATTCGACGAAATATACCTACAGTTAGTTTGAATGACACACTGAATTCAATTTGGATTTGACATTTCACGTAGCTTCGTCGACGTTTTCAATTGAATCCCGACGGAATAACCTCCTGAACTCAGGTTATTAGAAATAAATTATTTTCGTTTCATATTATAGTTCAGTTATAAATAAAATGTCACGTTTTCCATTTAAGGTGTAATTTTAATAGGTGTGGGTTATATGATAGAAGATTGGTTTTGGTAAAGCCTTGACGTACTACGTAGAATCAAGGTCTAATGTTTAAATCGTTATCTACAAATTAGAAGGGAAACTGTATTTGTATTGTATCACGTAAGTGTGCCTTGTTTAAAGAAGATTATGTAGGTAGAAGGTTTATGAAAGGAAATAAGGAGAGCTCATGTTGATCCCATCCGTTCTCCCATTATAGATTTTTAAAACACCGGCAAAACAAATGAAAATTCTCTCCGAAAATTCGCCCTTTTCCCTTTTTATTTGTGGTCGGCGCAACATGTTCTTTCTTTCATACTTCTCTATGTCATCATCTCGGTAGTCACCCCCTTTCTAGCCATGTCATCTTTCACACATGCCATCCATCCATTCTTTGGTCTTCCCGTACTCCAGTCACCCACATTCATACACCGGCGAATCAAATCTTCCCAAAAAAGCTACCGTAAGTATACTATTGTTTGCGGGAAATTCCGAAAAGCATACCGGGACCTTGGCAACAGGCAACTGAAGGAACACGGGTGGTTTTTTGTCAGTAAAAGTCTGACACGCCCTTCTGCTACACCCAGAGCGGAGAAGTAATTTGATGAATTCCCACCCTCAAAAAAAAAAGTATACTATTGTAACTCTAACGTCACCAAGCTAAAGCTTTTCAATACTCAATACTCAATACGTTTATTGCATTCCACAATGTGAACTTAGGTGGTAGGTACATAAAGACATACATTCGTTTTGGAGCATTGTGGGCCTGTCGGGCATTACAACATAAAAATTAGGAGGAGGGCTATTATAGATATTTATTATTTCAGTTAAGCTATGGTTTCAACACTGTCAGAAAATCATCTTCTAAATTTTGCGGGGGTGTGCAGCACATTTCTGTCACAATTCCCTACATATGTGTATAGTTGCCAATTAGGACGATGTGGCATTAGATTTGAACTGACCGACTCCGAGTGCATTATGCCTGTCGCATTTTTTCTAAGAAAATTTTGATTAGATACTCATTTTAAAGACATTTCAAGAGCTTTTTGGGTTGAAAGAAATTCGCAGCTGCATTTGAATGACGGATGTTAGTCCAAGTTCTGATCGTAGGAGCCAATTAGGTTAACGGGTTCCAAAGTGTAGGCAATGGTCATTAGTGGAATGTTACTATTTTGAGTAATGGCTATTTCGTTCAAATACCAATGATAAATTTTGTTCTATGATATCTAGCTTATCGAGCCGAGAATGGAAAAAATGCTAGAACGATTATAATGAAGTCAATAAATTCCAACAGCTAGTCTACGTCTCAGCAGTGGGAAACGTATAGGCTGATTATGTTGTGTTGTATGTATTGTAAGTCTTTTTATGAGCAAAATTACGGTTTGATGTAGTTTTGTTCATTTCATGACGAAAAATCCTAAAAGAACCATCGCCAATTCAGAATGAAGACATCTACACACGCCAGGGCCATCGCCCGACAGCAGTTATGGCCGCCAGGGTTCAAGTGACAGGAGACCGTCTCGCCCCACTTCACGTCCACATTTCTCGGTAGCTAACGAGTCTCTGATCTGATCTAACAACTCGTAACACATGTAACACAAGCCCACTGGAGCGTTGCGTCCGCGCAATTATTTCTTTAAAGAAATAGGTTAGGCGGTAAACAATAAAGTGTTTGTCTACAAGATGGCACCGGAACATTTATTAATGATGATACTGTTTTCTTAAGTAGAATGTTTGTATTAATTTTGAAGAGCTTATAGTTTGAATCATCCGTCTGAATTTGATGCTACGGCAGAAGTATCTAAGAAAATACAGCTCTAAGACGCTATTGTTTATTTTCAGAAAATACAGGAATTACAAGCTAAAAGTCACGACTAATTAAATGTGAGATACAGTAACGAGTTCCGAGATTTCTTAAAAGCTCTTGTGGAGTGTGGAGTCTTCTCTAGAGTTTTCTTTTATCTTTGAGAATATATTATGATGTTGTTTGTGATGTAATGGAAGAAAGATGTAATAGTCACTGACTGAATAATGACGTATTTACAATTGAGTCGCTATTCCGGTCACACGAGTTTTTGTTTACGTTTTTAATCGAACTGTTATCAATATTATTGGAGCCTTGGTTGTTGAGTTGTTTGTTTTTTTTTCGGTGGAATATAATATTTAATTTAAGAAAAAACCCTATGTTTATGAATAATCCTATGAAAAATATCTTATAAAAAACTCGCTTAATTATAAAATACAATAGACGCTGATATGTTTAGTAACCTATTCCGCTTGACTATTCTTCAAGAGTCATAAAAACCCTGTAAGAAATCGACACGTGTTTCACCTCTCAACGAGGCAACTTCAGGATGACGATTGACCAATTGCAAACCAGAACGTCGATTTCTTACAGGGTTTTTATGACTCTTGAAGAATAGTCAAGTGGAATAGGTTACTAAATATATCAGCGTCTATTGTATTTTATAATGGATTTCCGCAAAGTCACGCCTGAATCAATTAACTATCGCTTAATTATGCATTTAATGTAACCGAGAATTATTCTACTACCGTTATTTGTCGGATTCGATTTCAATCCAACGAATAGTCCTCCTTTAGCATACCTCAACATCTAAATTATTTCAAGTGTAAACAGAGTATAAATCGTGATATAAACAACTTCCGAAAATTGAACGTCAGTGTTTGTATAACTATTAGTTGTAACACTTGTAACGCAACTGTCGAAGATCTGTGGCTCCAATAGATATGCAGGAAGTGCATGCTAAATGCGGGTGTAGCTAAACGTATGTACACACGGCTAAAGAGGTTGGTATGTAGGCAAGAAATAAACAGTCTTATACTGCGTGCGTAATGGCTAGCTCACTTGGATTAACTACCACTTCTGAATGGATACTTATCTATGTTTTCGACTGCACCGACTAACTTGATACTTAAATTTTTTATTTCTGTAAATTATTTTAAAAAGATACACTTTTAAACGTCAAAATTAAATTATATTTTAAAACTAGATGAGTTCGTAACCAACTACTCTGAGAAGGACGACTGAAACTAAGTCAGAGTTCAGTCTCTATTAAAGTCCAGACATGCTTGGGTGTGTTATGTATTGTATCATGTACATAAAACACCTATCTACATAATAATGTATCGACTAATTGTGACAGGTATCAAAAAGAACATTGTGTCGTAAAAGTGACAATGAATATTAAAGCACTAATTCAAGCTATGTTTGGCAGAACAGTAGTGAATTAACTGTATGACAAGTCGCCTGTCAATACCCTGACTATTATTCATCATCATCATCATAATTATCAGCCCGTAGAAGTCGTGTGATGAACATTGACCACCCAAGGACCGTTACAATAAACCGTTACCTATGTATTGTTATAATCACTATGTTTGAAAGATGAAGATGTGATCATGATCACTTTCTTCGTAGCGTGTCGGTGGCAATCGACTCGGCCCAGTATTTGGTTACGTGTTTGGCGCCATCACTAGCGTCCATCAGTTCCTGTAACGTAACTGCAACTGACAGGACTCGCAGGACATGATATTAAGTGTCCCATCGTTTGTGGAACAGTACCTCATTTACAGTCCAAGGCGGAGTCGTATATTAATGTCCACCAGGTTTTTCTTGCTTCGACCAACCTGGGTCCGGAGTCTGTATAAAGACTTCCAGGTTACCCAAGGCAACTTATGTCAACATTAAGTTGCTAACTTGCTACCTAATCCAGCCAAGAGGCAGATAGTTAACCAACTTTTAGACAGAAATGGTGAAAAAAGGAAACATAATTTAAAATAAAGTTTGATAATAAGCGACACGCGCATCTCTTTTAAAAACAATGGTAATCGATTTCAAACGACCCAGTCATTTTACGCTACAAGAAAGCAGCGAACTTAAACTACCAGAGCTTTTATCTCAAGGGATTTTAAATTTGAATTTATCGAAGGCAGGTTTAGCTCCGGTTCATAACTTTACATATTCAAATCGTAATCAATTTGAAAACGTACTGATACTATAGGTATTGCAGTCGTATATAACACTGTCTTGAAAGCATATAGTGAACGAGCGAGCGTATTGTGTGAACTGCATACGCTCTGATGGCATCAAAGTAAGACGGGTTGATAGCATTTTATGCGCACTGCCGTATTCCGATTCTTTCCTCACATTGTCGGTGTCTGTGACTAAGACAAAAGACAGATGCACCTCGCTACATGGCCGGCGTAATAAACCCGAAACGGGCAGCTTTATTATGTTCACTGTGGAGGTGTAAAAGAAGTTTAGGTGATGGTTTTGAATATGGAGGCATACATTCGGAAAACAATTCAGATTTCTATGGCGTCTACTCAGGTTAATATGTAAAGAAACGGAACAAATTGTGCATGTCAGATGAAAAAAGAAACACAAATCAAATGAAAAATGAGCCGTCCTAATGCAATGTAACACAACAACTAGGCGAATTTGTTTCAACGTGTGTTACGTTTCATGAATCTGAACGCATAATAAGATACAGCAAAATATACTTCATATTAAGAAAGAGATAGAACAAGCTTTGTCAATCACAAATGCAAAATAATATTATATGCACACTGAATTTCTAACTGTAAATGCTGTACACTTAGTTTTGCATATTTGCGCCTATCTAAAGGACCGGGATTACCAGAAACCTGCATCTTACATATCATTGAGTGACTGTACTGAAACTTCTGTTATTTATGTCCTTAGCATGCGCACGAGACATTCAGTTTGTGAGCGAAGTCATAAAGGCCGATTCGGCAGAAGCTCTTTGCCTAAAGTGAATAAACCAGAGGACACAAATAGTCTTCCTGGTCTGTTCGTGTTAAAAGGACTTGGCACTACATTTTATTTATCTCTTAATTCGGTGAATCAAAGGGAGTCGTGTTTCCGTTAGATAAAAGGATAGTAAGGGCCAATTTCATATTCTCTGCTAGTGAAATGCCAAAACATTAACGGCCTGCACCCTAATTACGTAACACACGATCAATCACAATCTGAATCATTTAATATTGCTAATTTCAAGGATATTGATATTTCTGCTTTCTTCATATTTCCTAATCCTTCTAATATTATGTGTGAAAGTTTGTGTGTGTTGGATGTTTGTTACTCAATCACGCAAAAACGGCTGAATGGATTTGGATGAAATTTGGCAAACAGATAGTTTATAACCTGGATTAACGCATAGGATACTTTTTATCCCGATATTCCCACGGGATCGAGACTTACGCGGGTGAACCGCGGCGCGCAGCTAGTTGCTTCATATGTTCGCAAACTTTGTCTGCTCAACAACGCCACTAATGAATGTTACTGAACTAACGAAATGAAACAGATTGGGATTGATCGTCTCTTATACAATAAGGGTGCTGTTTTGCATTATTTATATAGTACTGTAGTTTTGTACGTGTGACGTGCGTCAAAATATTTAAAAGGGACAATTTAATATCAAACGGAGTAATGTGAAATTGACCCTTAAAATGTTCTCGATTTGAGTAGTTGTTTGATATCTAGGTCAGTAACTCAGTATTGGATTCTCGTATTACAATTAATTTGTCCCTCAAGGACAGACGTCTAGCTATTTTCAAAATTTGTCCCCCACTTGGACGACTTGAGACCAGTTGAGGCCTAAAATTGGACTGACAAGTTTGATTAATATGGAGCCGATGATTGATCTTAAATGAAATTTGAAATTAGGGCCAAGGAAAATGAAATTTGAACAATAATTATATTTCTTATTTAGTTAGAAAGCAAATAAATGCAAATCACAGAATAAAAACCTCCGAGTGTAATGAATTTCTGTTTTCAACTTATGTTATCAAGAAAACTTTACACAGAGATATAAACTTATATTATTGAGTTTTCATTCCTGAATCTTATACTCCATGTTTCAAACGCATAAAACAAATATTCTCAAATCAAAATTTTAATTTCCGTTGTGATGTATTTTTATTGTTAAGGTTAATACACTTTCGTTAATAATGATAAAAACTTATATTTGCATATCTGAACCATGTTGTGACGTCGTTTGACACGAAAGATTTATTTCTGGTGTAAAATATTTGTTAGAGATGGCAGTTTACAATGAGTTGCGTATTGCGGAAGACAAGCAGAAAAATAATGTCAGTAACATGAGAATCTTTTTTCTTTTCTTTTTTTCTAGTGTAGGGAAATGACTTAAACGGAGCATTGTTTGGAAATGACTTCGAAAAATCTTCAGTTACACAATTTTCTACACGGTCAAGAGACCGTTGGCGTTCTTCATTAAGTATACTGTTTTTTTTTCAATTAGTATAATTACGCAAAAAATCAAAACTTAGGGACATGCCAGTGGTAGACATACATTTTATCGTAAAAAAAATATTTAGACTAGTATCATTAACCAACGAGAAAACAGAGAATTACGTTTGTATGGAATGAACGCCAACGCGACCACGTGACCGCGTTTCCTTTTAAGTTTTACTAACGTGTGATACCTTTTATTATGATATCAGTAAACAAAGTATTGTGTTTTCGTTCTACTTTTTTCTGACATCATCGTCCTGTCACATAAAGAGGTTACGCTAACCGAGTATTCAATTTCAGAATATTTTTTTCGCCATATTATTTCACTGAAAGAATACCTACCCTTCATTTTGCGATGCTTACTCATCCCGGATGGCAGGTGTCCATTTTCCATTTGTGAAAATGATATGTTAGCGTTTTGTTTTTATGAAATAAAATGTTTAATTTGGCTCCTGTCGGCCATATTGGCCCCAGATTAGCAATGAATCCATGTTTTTGTTTCCGAAATTCTATATTTTACACACATTTAGCATGTGGTTTTTGACATAATCGATCGGAAGCGTAATTTTCATTGATAGAAAATACGAACAGGAAGCAAACTCAATATTTGTAAAAATACTTTTAGGTAGGTAGCAACATATTTCTTTCGCCTAGTGTACCTACAGAGTTTTCACTTTTCTATAGATTATGAGGCCAGTTTATAGGTGTTTCTCAACCACAGACGGCCTACCGTACCTATTAAGAAAAGACCAAATGTTTCAACGAAAAATCTGGTAAACCAAGAGACGTAAAAACCTATTTTAAGTTGACCTTTTCAGCCGAACGTACTTTACAGCATGTTTTTCTCAGATTAAATGGCAAATGATTGACGATATAGGGCGAAAGGGTGACCCTTTAACTTGAGCCTGTGAAGATAAACGTCGATGAATAAAGAGCTGTGCGTGGGCATTATCCTTGCAATGGATGGGAATTATCCTTAATTTCGTATTAATGAAATTGAACCTACAATACTTACGTAATAAAGGTAGGTAATACGTATGTCTGTCTACGTTTTGGACGTAGGCTTTGTCTTAATAGAAGTCATTGAGCGATAACGCGACCATCGCGCGATTATGTCGCGCGAATGTCAATAATGAATTATCGACACTTGCACATTTGATCACGAGTTCGTACGAAGTAAGTTCGTCGCTCTCACATTCTAGATAATATGGATTTGGTTTAAACGAATTCGTCACCCAAATAGTCTATGAAAAACTAGTATACTTTTACTAATTAGGAGCTAAAATGTTATAGTCGAGATTCCCAAAGAGATTGTTTAGTCTGCAAATTATCATCACAATGGCTCTTTGGCAGACTGCTAACAATTTTGGTACATGTCCAAAACAGTTTTTGTTTTGGTCCTTTGAGCCGAGTATTTGGAACAAATCGAATTCCTTTAAAGTATAAAATAACATGTGTCACAAATAACTTGTTTTAGTTTTCTGCGACCGTACAAGGTATTAAATAAAATGTGAGCGATGCGATGACGTAAAAGACTAAAACTTTTGAAAACTCTATGATTTTACGTGTGAAAATGTTTTATTACGTTTATAAGTTTCCCTTACATCGTGAAAGGTATCAGATGTAGGTTTATAGTTTATCAGAAGCTACGGAACGATGTTGTAAATTTCGCTATACGTTCGAGGAACCATAAACTCACAGTTTCCGCAATACTGGAATTAATACATTCGAGGTCCATGGTTTATTATCTGGGAATTAAATGGGTTGTAGATAACTGTGGTTTTTAGTTGAACCTTCTTTTCCAGAACCTATACTTAATAACTCGCTCGTTTAGGCTAAGTCTGGCAACAGGCCAGGTGTATGTACAAGTAGGTAAATTGTACAAATAAAGTAACAATATTTCAATGGATTTAAAGAGAAACGAAAGCTTTTGTGTTCCATAATATAACAGCCGACAGAATTATTCAGTTAAGTTTCAGTTTATCGTGTTAGCAGAATCGAGACGTTGAAAAATATAAACGCTTTCATCTCATTTTGAACAGGAAATGTCTCATTTAAGAGTCGCTTTGGTATTGTTTCTGCAAAAAAACGAAGGTAGACACGTACTGTCACACAAAAATTTAGGCCAAATTCGACATAAAAAGCTCATTTAAAATAAGAGCAGGCGGTCATGCCGATATTACGCGTGGGGCGAGTAAAGATGGACAAGAGGTAAACAGGATTCTTTCAGCTGCAGTACCTACCCACATCTAAACACTCCACGATCCAAATTAGTAATATCTTTGTTTCGTCCATATTTGATATTGATGTCAGTAGGCCGCCGCTTCCTCACCTTTCTTCGTATTTTCATTTCTCTTAAAAGCCGCTATATCTTTCACGTGAAAAATGTTCACGACGTCCTTGATTTATCGGGACGCTTAATTTAAAATCATCGCGTGGTATGCGATATGGGGCAGAGAGCCGAAACATTCTTAGAAAATATTCGTATAACGTGTAAGACAGTAAGCTCTCATTAGCGGTTAAAGACACCGCACTATAATTATAACGACGCAACATAAAATAAACAATGTTTATTTTGGATGGTCGAATAGCAAGATTATTTATAGTGCGTGTTGCAAAATACATGGCCGAGTTATGTCAGTGTCCGAGCGCATACGCCGACGTGGTGATGTTAACACTGTGTGCTTTCACGAAATTGGAACTGTCATCGGAATATGAAAAGCACTAAAACATGCTCTTACTAACACGGTATCAGGCAACATGTCGAAAGTTTCAATAAAATCATTTATTTATCCCTTTTCACTTTAATCGTCGCTTACAATTGATCTTCTAATGTTTACACTTTGATCTTCCATTTATGTGTGTATTTTTTATTCTGGGGCCGCTAATAAATGTATTTTTAGTGAAAGCCTTGAGATATTAGGGTCGGGGTACTTTCCGACCTTGGGATGTCAGCAACAGTATTCGTTTCTCTGGCTCAAATTATTTGGAACACGAACAGAGTAATGTTTACCTTGTTCAATGTGGAGTTTACCTTCCTAAATGGAATCTAGGAATCGCACATTGATATAATTGAGCAACACATTAGTCCTACCACAACGCAAGAGATTTCCAGGATAAGCATAGAACTAATAGATGCAGCTGAGGTAAACAATGACTGTTCCCAATGACACAAGCTTCCGCTGTGTGATGACGATACTCGATTGATACATACAGACTCATACAGATATAGAAATTCGTCGTATTACCTATAACTCAGTATTCTAAGCGTTCTAGAAACTAGGTTTAGCCCTAGGTATATGAGATGAATTAGAGCTTGAATAATTGGTGTTTTATATAAAGTTTACTTTGAAGTCTTGATACAATACCTTTTCTGTTATAGTACGGTTAACTGAACACTTGAGACTATACATAAAATCTTCGGTTAACTTAATTTGTATAGCCGCTTTTTCGCTAAATGAAGCAGTAGGTAGGTAAGTTGTTCTAAATGCGTTTTGAGCCCAAATAATAAATACTTTTATACATATTATACAGGATGGGGTGAGAATCGGGGTCGTTTCCACCACCGTCGCCTACGCAGTTTTTAATGCTACGAAGATTGAATTTCCACTTTTACCAAGACACAATAAAATGCTAATGAGTCTTTTACATTTTAACACCTAACATTTATTATCGGTGGTTCAAAGACCTGGTTAACATTTTAGGTCATCGGAAAGAATAAAAAGGCTATGAAAATTTAAAATTTAGGGGAATGTTTGTAAGTCTAAAACCTGAAATTCTATTGTAGAAGTCGTTTATGTCAGTTTCAAGTGAGTTTTTCCATGCGATAATAAGTGTTAAGAGATTGAAGCGATATAATGTAGGTTACGAAATATATAAAACGTTTTCATGTCAAACATCAAAAGAAATTGTTACTAATAAAAAATTAGACATAAAAAAATGTTTTTTTTTGTTTTTTAAATTACAATAATTGAAAATAGTTGTAAGTCCTAAATACGACAATTTCCACGATTCATTCATGAGTACAGAATATTTGTTCTCACCCATTCCGAGAAAACTAAAATAACATTTCTTTACTTAAACATTCTAAAAGTAAATTAGGCCTAATCTAAATTAGAACCCAGTAATTACGTAAGGCGAGGTTACACGATATGTTTCGTAGATATCTCTATGATATATTAAGTAGTTGGCACAATACTAAAGATATTATGTTTTTAACAGATCGTAAAAACACGTGTGTATACGTGCGATAATTTAAACGGTTTTACACCGAAGCTGTACTCATAAATACGTGGGATTCATTGAGTACGCTGTTGTGTACGTAGCTTTAAAACTGTGGGATTGTTATTGCAGTTTTACCTCAAAAACAATGGCTCAATTGTTTTTATGATAATAAAAATTATGATGACATTGTGATGTGTTTGTGAAAAATCATTGTCAAGCATTTCCTTTTGAGAAGGAAGAAAAGTTTTTTTTGTTTTTTTTTGTTTGTTTATTTGCAAATGGCGTCGCGTCTTTACGACTGTGAAGGTCGATTTTAGTTGAAAGCTTGATTTATGAGAATACTCGTAAATATTATTTTTATGTGATTGATAGAACGCAAACATTTGATGCGTAAATGTGGGAAATAATTTACGTAATGCAATAAAAAACAATTATTTGAAAACACAATCGTGAACAAAAAAAATACTCGTCATGATTGTCCATTTTGTTATTAAAAGATAATTAATTTTCAAACAGCCTGTATTATTTACTTTACAGATTTTTATTCACAGGCTAACGTATATCTTGAAAATACCTACACGTAGGTACTAAAAGTACTTTCATTCCCATCTGATTTAATAAACCTTCGTACAAAAGGCAGTACCTACATCTACATCAATAACACTCGCCACTCCTGACCTTACGATCGCGAGTTCACCATCGCTGCTATTGAAGCTCTAATGATACTTTTATCAGTTAATATCATCAGGAGCAGATGCCTCGGAATTTTGCTCCAAACTACTACATGTTTAAGAACACACTGCAGACGAGATTATACTATGTACATACGTCATTTTATTAAAATCGCGTAATTGCTTACTGCATGTTGAAGAAAACATTAAGTTAGGGGCCGGACAAAAATGTTCTACCCTCGTAAAAATGTTCTACCCTCGTAAATGACCCTCGTTTTAGAATTATTGATTTAACATGAAACAGTACACAGATACAGGTGACACTAAATTTAAGGGTGCAAATAGCCTGGCACAAAATAAATCCTAGGAAAAGAACTGTGTTACAGGGGCATCTATATGAAAATTAAATGAAGGCTGTTTCCGTTCATCAACATTGTGTAATATTTCCATGATAACAAAAACAAAAGAAAGTGCGTCGTAAGTATCAGGTGCTGTCAACCCACGTGAGTAAAAGTAAACAATAATAAAAGTGTGGGCCGAACAAAATAGGTTAATTTCCGGTGATTGGAATAAAATTAAAAACATAATGATGCATGACATGGCGGCTTTGGAAAAGCTGTAAAACTTCGATCAATTTCACTCCATAATAGCCAAAAATCTCATCTCTCTCCGATATCTTCATTACTTCGTCCAGTAAAACGAGTATATAAAAAGGAAAAAAACGTAAACAAAACATGGAAACGGGTCAACAGTTCGTTTTTACGATATTTTAACGTTTAACAGTATTTTTTGCGCCTGTTACGCGCGTTTTACGGTTCTGTTCCGTAAACCGAGTTACGTGGATACACGTCACAGTAATTTCGTTTCCCTACAGTGTATATTTTGAAACTAACCGTATGTTTGTAGACTTATGTTAAAAAATCTCTGATATTTTTGTAGTTTTCTTAATAAATCTGCTAGTTGCCAATCAATGTTTTCGTAGTTAATGTGAATGTTGGCCTTGCTTACAGTTGTCGTTCTATTTTGAGTTGATTCAATGAATTCCGATGAAATGTTGCATCGTATCACAACAACAGAGTGTCGAGATGAAAAGTCGGAGTAAACTCGAGAAAAGTAGTAGCTATATTTAGAAAATTAAAATAATGACGGAGAACATTGTTTGAAGCATGTGTTGGGCTCATGTCCAGTCTTCTAAACTCGAAGAGAAGAAAGCCTACGAATGGCTAAGCTAATGGATTGGTTAGTTGTAATTAACAGGCAAGTAAAGCCGCAGCAAAAACTAGACTCCTACATACCCAGTAGCCTCATATAACCTCTTGTATAACAGGCCAAGTCGAGGCCCCAAACAATAAGTATTACGCTATTTTATACCCCTAATAAAACTAAAAACATTGGCAACCAACTAAATAGGTCTATTTTCACATAAATTATATTTAAACGTTCAATGAGCCTGTTAGAAGTCTTGTAATCATGTGAAGATTTAGATACTCGACATAGTTCTTAGTTGTAAATTCTCTTTTCATGTAATACTCAGCTTTTAAGTTTTTATTAAGGATTTATTTCATATGGAACGCGTTTTTTTTATGTGGCTACATTTCTCTTTTAAGATATTCTTGTCTAGAAAGGAATATCTGCTTTTTATTAACTACTTTTGCCTGCGACTTCACCCGCGTGTTGCTCAGACATTTTCCCACGGGGACGTACTACCGGGATACCTGGCTGGGTGTCCTGGGTGCCAAATTATCATCGAAATCAGATTAGGCGATAAGCCGTAAAAGGTAACAAACAGACAGACAGAGTTATACTTTCGTATTTTTATTATTACGATAGTATGTATGGATTTGGCATTTAGAATATTAGGATAGTGTATTAGTGTGGATACAGCTTTCGCTTGACACCAGTGTTGGATTTAGACCTTCAGAAAATTATTGTCTATGGAAATTAAAATTATACTACTTGTTCAAAATTATACTACGTTTCGTTTTTCTGCGTTTTTGTTTTGAATTGAAATAAAATTGCATTCGTAATTGAAAATTTGTTTTATTATTTATAAAAATATTCGTAAAATCCTTTGCTTGTTACACGAATTAATCAAATTGAGGCAAGTGGACGTCGATCTCAGCTAATTCGTCAATCGGAACTTCGTCCTTGGCATTGACACGACGCAAAATGTCGTCAGTCGGCATAAAATCGATACAATTATTAGATTTACTTTCTTTTACAGCATCGCAAGAAAGTATCAGGGATTCAATGGAGCGAGTTGCAAGTTTATTTCTTAGTTTTGTTTTTGCCAAGTTTACTTTGCTGAATACTCTTTCACAATCAGCGTTTGCGTGAGGTAAAACAAGGCAATCAAGAGCAAATTTGGCGATTTTTTTAAACGGATAGATTTTTTTAAACCGAACAACAACATTGGTATTACATCGGTCGACTTGGAGATAAAATTATGGTATTTTCGCGTAATATAGTTGCCTTACGATACTACATACTACACATTATGAAATAATGGTACAAATAGTATAATTATACTACGAAATCCATCACTGCTTGACACATAAGAGGTTTTATTTAATTTAGGAACTGGTAGACTGCTATAGGCTTATTTTTCTTGATCAAACTATGCTTTTATAAAAATAATAGACGGTGTGCTATCGTATCGTTTGGAGTCGGCATCCAGTCTATCCGGATGCAGCTGAATACCAGTATTTTACATGGAGCGACTGCCTATCTGACCTCTAACAGCCCAGTAACTGGGTAATACGATAACCCTTGTTAATACTGGTTGACAGACTATTAGGCTTCTGACGACCCGTAACGACTGTCAAAGATCCACGAATGACAGCCGGGCGCAACGGCTTAACGTGCATTCCGAGGCACGGAGTTCGGTATGTAAAGATGGTCGCCCATCCATATATCGTATAGTATAGTATTCGTATATTAAAGAAAATACATCAAGTAATATTTTGATCCGAACCAATTATGACATTAAGGTAATCAATGCTAATTCACCTAACGACCGTACGTTACGAAATTGATCCCGTATTATGAAAATTAACACCATTTCGAAACGTGGAAGTTGTGTAAATATTTTAGGAAACAACTCGGATAGCCTTGACTGATTTACTTTCTTACACGAGTCTAACTATTGTTTGGTATACAATGCGCGGTTTATTTTAAACTTTTCTAAGTGCTTCTGACAAGAATGCTCAATGGATGGCGTGTTTTTAAAAATAGTACTGGAGCTATGACCATGTTCTTTTTTAGATCATCCTTGGAACAGTTCCGGTGGTCTGTAGATTTTGAACGTGATCCGAAAATGTGTCTAAACTAATTATTGTCAGATTGGGGCATAGATAATACCGTAACATTAAGAGCGCACCCAATCACAAATTGCTTAGCATGATCCTCTGATATGCCGAAAATACTGCAGCATTAATTTTGAAATAAATATATGTTAAAGTTGAGCATTGATGCTAGGTCTTATGTGAGGCGAAAACACGATTACATAAAATTTTCTCTATAGAAAAAAAATCCAAAATTACCTCTGCACAGAATTATAAACCGCTGGTATTCAAAAAAATACTTCAAATTAGATCATGAAACTTTGCATGATAACTGAACTAACTATAAAGCAGGTCTTATGTGTGTCATTTTTTTTTAATTACCATTATTTTCAACGTAAAAAAGTTTAGATAATTGCTACCTAAACTTTTCGACGCTTTAGAGCCGCTAGCGCCCCACTCCGTCTCGTTCTCACTCAGGTCGCGAGAAGTATGGTGCGACCGGGATAAAATCTGAGATAGGGTGCGCCCTTAATAGTTGTAGTGATTTGCCTCAGATATTGTATGATTAACAGGATCTGCTTAGCCTTTTCCCAACTATATTGGGGTCCGCTTCCAGTCTAACTTTAGCTAAAGTACAAACATCTTTTATGGGGTACTGCGTTAAATGCTATAACAAAATACCTTGTGATATATTGCAATTAAATGAAAGAAAATTTAAAACTCATATAAAAAGTACACTTTGTAAACAAGCTTATTACAAATTAGAGGATTATATCCAAGATAAGAATGCTTGGAAACATGCTGGTCTTGCTCCATAGGACGATTTAGTGTCTGGACAAAATCAAACTGATAGCTAATTTAGTTTTTTTTTTTATTTATTATTTGTATGTCATAGACTTTTACACTCTGTCATTACTTAAACTCACGCACTGACTTATTAGTACTACTTGTAACAATGTTAGGACTATTGTAATATCGTATACTTTTACAATCTTTGTAAATATGTGAGCACCATGTATCTGGTAATTAATTTATTCATTATTGCTCCATTTATAATTCTTTTTACCTTTCGTAGTACAGTAATCTTATTGCAGGTGCATCGTCTTCACATATAATTATATAATTAATGTATACAAAATATTGTAAAACATTTTTAAAAGAGTAACGATGGAGTTTCTTGCCCATTCTTCTCCATACGAAAACTACCTTTTGGAAGGGGCAACTAGAATCAATTCTATTTCTTTGTTTGACGTTCAAAAGTGCCATATATGTGCCTATTTGAAATAAATTATTTGACTTTGACTTTGACTTTGACTTTAACCGGATGCAGCTGAATACCAGTATTTTATATGGAGCGACTGCCTATCTGACCTCCACAACCCAGTAACTGGGTAATACGATACCCCTTGGTAAGACTGGTTGTCAGACTTTCGGGCTTCTGACGACCCGTAGGTATTGACTGTCAAAGATCAATGAATGACAGCCGGGACCAACGGCTTAACGTGCTTTCCGAGGCACACAGTCTCGATATTGATGGTCACCCGTCCACGGACCAACCCAGTAAGCGTTGCTTAACCTGACGGATCAACTCGTGCGGCTGTTATTACTTGGCCACGAGCACCTCCTCTATGATTAACTGGAGGTAGGTATATAGTTTTGAAATTGAATATTATGTGATTTACTCGTAGATTATGATCAAAGCTTAACTATGTCTTGGACATAATGGACATAGATTACATGTTATTGTAATGATAACAAAGATTATTAGCGGGGAAATAATGTTCTATACCATTCATGGAGTGTGTTGCAAATTGTGCTACATGTTGTGTCAATGTTCTTATCATGGAAAGAACTTTATTCATGTCATTATTCTCCTGTCTTTGTCTCAGTTTATTTGCGGTCGGCGCAACATGTCTTTTTCTTCCATAGTTCTCTATTAGCCGTCATTTCGGTAGTCACCCCCTTTCTACCCATATCATCTATCACACAGTCCATCCAGCATCGTTTCTTTGGTCTTCCCCTACTCTTATAGCCATCCACGTTCATACTCAAAACTTTATTCATAATAATACACTCTCATGATTCAAACTGATACGGTTTGTATTATTGACTTTGTTTCTTCATAATAATAACTCAATCTGCTTTATTCTTGTACACATTAGCGATGCATAACAGAATCGCGAAAAACATAAACAATCTTCCCTTTTGGAGGTGAAATTTTACAAAAGATATTGCATTAAAAGCAAATTTCTTAACAAATGCTGACAGATCAATTTACAGTGATACTAAAGGGATGCATCTTAATGTATTTTCAGTCACAATAATATTTATTTCAACGAAAAAACAAAAAGAAAAGGTAACTGTTAGCTTCCTTTACTTAGAAATCTTTTGAACAGAAAGTTTTTGTTTAAAGCCAGTACTATTTATCCTCAAAAGTAGGACACTTGTCGGAGAAAAGGAGAGAAAAAGGTAAAATGTAAAAAGTTTCTATGAAAAATGAATATTTCTACGAAGCAGATTGCATGGCAATGCAACTGAATGTGGCAGGCAGGAATCTTATGGCGTGATTTCTATAGAGCCTTCTCCATCCTCCGTTTCTTCGCAAGTATCCTTTCAAGAGGGCTGATACACGTAGAAAAACGTACATACATATACAAAAACTCATGCCTTCTGCCCATGGGGGTAGGCAGAAACTACAGAACATCACTAAGATCCTTTCATACTCCTTTTGCTTCGTTTACGTTCACACATGATGGTCATACACGCACGCCACAAGTTGCAAGAAAAAAAAATTGCTAAATATTTTTAACCCTACAAAATGAGACAAATGTCTCTTCTGCCTAGCCTTTTCCCAACTATGTTGGGGTCGGCTTCCAGTCTAACCGGATGCAGCTGAATACCAGTATTTTACATGGAGCGACTGCCTATCTGACCTCCACAACCCAGTAACTGGGTAATACGATACCCTTTGGTTAGACTGGTTGTCAGACTTTCGTGCTTCTGACGACTCGTAACGACTGCCAAAGATCCACAAATGACAGCCGGGACCAACGGCTTAACGTGCTTTCCGAGACACGGAGGAGTCTCGATATGTGAAAATGGTCACCCATCCACGGACCGACCCCGGCAAGCGTAGCTTAACCTGATGGATCGACCCGATCGGCTGTTATTACTTAGCCACGAGCTCCTCAAAATGAGACAAATGTGTGATTGGGAAATACGGTGATACTTTTAAAAGCACGATATTTTAGGTGTCATGTTGAACGTTGAAAGAAAAGTCGTGTGAAAAACCTGTGATTTCCATTTTTCCTGTTCATTCACTGGAACGTTATTTATAAAACTTGGAATAATTCTATTCTGAAGTAAACTACGTAGCAAGTAGCAAATATTTCAGAACATCACTTTTATTGCGTTTTAGTGATTCCAGTGAACTGAGTCGTGAAAATTGTTTTGTGTATACTATGAACAAATGATTGGTAACATAAACTATGCCATCGTATGGCCGACACTGTATCAGCGCGGTGGGTTATGGTTCACTACCTCTCACATAGAAAGGCTTGTGTCCCAGCAAGGGGAACATTACAGGCTGATTATACAGGGTTATTGGTAAAACACCAACAACCTCTTAAGGAGTCATTGTACTCATCATTATGAACAACTTTTACTATGGGAACAAAAATATGAAATCGCGAAAAAAAAAAACAGCTGTTCCGTACATTTTGACGAGTTATACGAACATAAATGTACGGAACAGCTGTTTTTTTTTGCGATTTCATATTTTTTCCCATACTAAAAGTTGTTCATAATGATGAGTAGGTACAAGAGGTTGTTGGTGTTTTACCAATAACCCTGTACGTTAGTTGTCATGTTTTTTTTCCATGAACTGTCCCGTTGCAATCATCAATGGCTAACTCATTGAAATTCAGATTACATATTGTTTTGGTATTGTTTTCCGCTTAACCTCGGCTACATATAGATTTCTTTACTTCCCATAGAAGTGTAAAATAACTTCCAAGAGTGACGCACCCTAGGCAGTGAGCTGTTTAGTCATAGTTCATCTCAAGAGAAGATGGTAAAGCGATTAAAGGCTTAGCAGGTAAATTAGTAGTAAATATCTTGCGTACCTATACGCAAGATATTTACTACTAATTTACTTCTTCGATCATCAATTCTGTTACCTAAGCTTTTAAAAAATCCTGGAAAAGCTATAAAAACCGGCCAAGTCCGAGTCGGACTCGCGCACGAAGGGTTCCGTACCATTATCTATAAAGACGGAAATAAACACGTTTGTTGTATGGGAGCCCTCCTTAAATATTTGTTTTAATTTAATTTAACTATTTATTTTTAAAGTGAATATATAACTAAATGTTCTGTGAATATTTCAAGCGTCTACCTGTTGCCGTTATCAATATCCAGCAAAAACGAGCAAAAAAATCACGTTTGTTGTATGCGAGCCCCCTTAAACATTGATTTTATTCTGATTTCAACTCTAACTATCATGCTTCATTAGATACAGCTAAAAGCAGCCTAAAAATGAGCAAAATTTCCAGGTTTTTGTGTACAAAAAGGGTCCGAAACCTAAACACGATAATTTGGTACATAATAGCATTGTAGATTGAACCCAAAGTAAGGTCATTCCACTGTTACGCTAGGGTACACTTAACAACGTTAAAGGCGCTGTTCCGATGGTCCTGAACAAACAAAGCCTACAGAAATACATATCAAATTCAAATGGCGTGAATTTGATTACAACCGCTGATTACTAGGGGTGGCACTGTACCTAGTGATATTCTGTGAAAATCTCACTATGTGTGTGAAGTATGTGTGAAGTGAGTTTTAAGTGAGCTGTCAATCCCTTGATTACCTAGCGTCAATCTTCGTGCAAACTGGCGCAATATCGCGGGCGAGACAGGCATCGCAACCCTTGTCGCGCCCGCGATATCGCGCCTGTTTGGAGCCTTCAGGTAGGATGACAGCTCACGTCACGATGAGATTTTTGCACAATAGACCGGCAACTATACCTACCTACTCAAAAACAATTGAAGGTAGAAATTCGGTGCTTATCGTCCTGCTGGCAGGAATAATTCGGGATAGCGTTCCTCAGGGGTACTTAGCGAATTGGGCTTTTGTTTTTGGGTATAGAGTCTAAAATAACTTGTAGTATGGCTCTCCGTAAAAAGTTGCTCCTAACACTGTTTGTCCTCAGCATCGTGAACGGAAAGTAAACGAAAAACGAGATTACGCGGCTTTAGTAGATGTACTATCGCTACTTCAGCGTCGTCATATCGTCCTCGTTCACGTGCGGTTGACTTATGGCCTAAAGGTATTGTTGGCCAATGGAACGAAATTGCTTTGCTAATCACACGTAGGTCACTCTTAGGTTACATCGTGTACGTTGGGAGTGCAATTGCAAACCATTTTGGGCATCCTACCTAGAGCCACGTAACTCATTATCAACCATTACAAAATCAATGCGTCAACTCAAAAGCACAACTTTCCTTTGTAAGCTGAAGCTTTACCGTAAAGTTAGTATATTTAAGACTTTGTATATCATGTTATTGAATACTAAAAGACTATAATCGTCAAACTTCAGTAACATTATAAGGGTAACAACCCTGCTCACTATTGGTTGCTTACCCAAAGGTGAATGAACCCAGTATTAGACCCTCGACGATAAAACATCAATTGATTGTTTTTCGATGACAATGAATCAAGTGTATTGGAAACATAGGTACCTAATAAAGGCTTTCCTTATTGTAAAGATAAAATATTTCTAAAATCATAAGAATATTATACGAAAATTGTAGGCTTATTTGAATAAAATATTATATTTTAGGAATCCGTAGCTTATAAACATGAAACTTTTATACTTAATGTGGTACTATCTATACTAGACTAATACGATAAAACTGAAGAGTTTGTTTTTTTTTTGTTTGAACGCTCTAATTTCTGGAACTACCAGTCTGATAGTTTTTTTTTTAAATAAAAATGTGGTGGTTATTTTAGTATTTTGTGTATCTTACGAACGCAGTCACGCGAACGCAGTCGTGGCCAGAAGCTAGTTTATTAATAACAGAGAGATCGAAGAAAGGTAGCAAAAGAAGAAACGAAAGAAAAATTAGAGATTGTAGACTACCTAGGGATAGGAGTGGTCATGATAGACGAGCGGCTCTCTAAATCCTGCTCTTCGCAAAATTACAAAGGGTTTGAAAATAAAATAAAAAATTAAAAGAACAATTTGCACAAAAACTTTTTACAAAAAAAAAACAACCGACTTCAAAAAAAACACTAAAAAAGTGAAAAATAACTTTAATTTCGGAAGTCGGTGTCTTTGCTTTTTAATTTTCGTTTTTTGCCACCGACTTCCGAAATTAAAGTTATTTTTCACTTTTTTAGTGTTTTTTTTGAAGTCGGTTGTTTTTTTTTTGTAAAAAGTTTTTATTTTTCACTTTTTAGTGGTGGTACCTACCCCACACAAGTTACTACCTGCTATGTAAATAACAGTGAAGGAGTCTAATAATTATATCGTCTACATAGACTGTGGGAAAAATACGTAATATTGAAGCTAGCTCAAAAACTACGCAAGCAAACTTAATAAAATGTATATGGGACCATCTCGGGAGTATACCCTTTCGAACTAAAAAATATTTTTTTAAATTGGTTCACAAACGGCGGAGTAATCGGTGAACATACATAAAAAAAAAAAAAAAAAAACAATCATCCGAACGTAGTACCTCCTCCTTTTTTGAAGTCGGTAAAAATGTTTCACTTATTAAAAGGGATGATATTGTTTCTAAGAACTAGAAAAAACTACGGAACACTTTTTATGAAGAGCGATAGACACTTGGCGAGACTTTTGAACATCAATAAATGTCAGATTTTTACTGTCATATTAGAATTTATAGGCAATATATTTTTTGTTGTATTTCTTTAGCGGATTGAGTGGGTATTTGGTTCCAGCCGAGATTTTCTTGGAAAACACTTTTCATTCAAGATTAGAATGTGAAAACGTGAGACAGAGCACGTATACAATGTATATACACCACCGTTAACAGATACGGTGTGCAAAAAAAGTTTAATAGTTAATCCTAACTATATTATCAATGCCAAAGTGAGTTTGTCACGCTTTCACGCTAAACCGGCTGAACGGATTTGGATGAAATTTAGCACATGGGTAGACCATGACCTGAAAAAGGACATAGGCTACTTCTTATCCTGAATCGCAGACGAAGTCTCGGGCAACAGTTAGTAAAAACATTTAATGTTTTAGAAAATTGGTTGCAGAACTTTGTAGTTCCTTAAAATCTGTCTATTTTACTTTTATGCCCGTTTTCACTAACACAATACATCTTTAACGTTACGTACCGCAAAAAAACCACCACCTACAACAAGACAATCGATTCACTGATGTGTAATGCTTAGACAACTGTTACAGGTTGCCTAGCAACAGATTTCTAACAGTATTGACAGACACCGAACTTGACTTGAACTGACACCACAGACAAGAGCCAACAACGTAGATTTCGAAGCTTACGAGTTGTTTAAGAAATTGCTTTAGACCTAACAAGACGTTGCTTAGTTTGACGTTACAGTCCGGTCCTCGAGAGAATGCGTTCTTGACACCTGTCAGTTTCATACTAACGAATATGAGTTTTTCAAATTTGATCCTTATTCCTACTATAAATTGTTCAACTGATAGGTGTCAGGAATGAATTCTCTCGACGCCCGGACTGTAGTGAAAACGTGCATTAATATAATTGCTAATAAACTGTCATAAATTATCTGATAGTAAAGAAATACATATTTTTAGAAAACCCTAATTGTAATCTTACAGAAATATGATAGGGTACTAAATAAAACTGATACTCAGAAACAAACACCATAAAACATTGACGTAAAGACTCCAATTCGAAACAAAACTGGCAAAAGAACAATTACGACAAATGTAAATTAATTATCACGTGATTTAAAAGCCAACGAATGACGTTTACTATCGTCGAATCGATGACGTCATCCAGGTGTTGACGTAAACATATTTCGGCGATAAAAGCTCTGTAGACAGTATGTTGACGCCCGTTGACGTGACATTTAGAATTAATTTTGTTGACATAGGATTGAAATCGAATTGTTTATTCGACAGGCTTTTTAATTGATTGCGTACCTATAGTTTGATACTTTGAAGTAGACCTGCTGGTAATTATCAAGGATTTTGCGTACGATTTCGAGCTGCCGTAACCGTGACGCATTACAATGCATACGTATGATTATGACGAAGTACATCATTGTTTGGGAAGTAACTGAATAAACACTTACAGAATAGAATAATTTGATTATATTTTGACCCTTTATGAACAGCTAAAAGGCAACGAAAAAGCACTCTTTGCTTGGATCGATAATTTTTAAGAGATGTATCCGATTTTGTTGCAATAAAATCCTTTGTCCAAACTGCATGCTATTCCAAAAATTAAAAAAGTCTATTTTAGGGAGCCATATATTCGATCCCGCTCCATCCTAAAACTAGCCTCGAACCGGTACTATGCAAAACACACGATTAAAGACGATTCCCTATTTCATCTTTGAACTTATCATCACTCTCTTCATATTACGTATAAAATTAATTATCAATTAATTATGCATCGTGCAGACACGAGGAGCCGTGTTAGACGCTGACGACTTTCTAAACAATGCCTTCTATTAATAAGTGAGACGAGTTATTTCGACGCGACGATATTTTTAGTCACGCTGAAAATTACAGCAATGTATGGAGCTGTGTGTTTATGATGTCTGGTATCAGGTGATTGGGGCTATGTTTGGTGTTTGTTTTTTATATTGATTGAAGTCCAAGAGATTCTACTTTAAATTATGATACGAACAATGATTTAATAATAAAAATAAATAAAAAATTAGGTAAAAAGTAAGCACCTATATTTTTCCGACATTTTTGTCAAAAGATGCCATCATTGTATTTGAGTTAAATTGCTAATAATTTAAAATAGGAACTTGTTAATACTGTAAAAATGAGTTAAAAAGCTTGAAAACTAGAATTAATTTCAGTTTCGTTTCGCAAACGGTAAATGAAAATTATGAATTTGTCGAAAAAGCAGCGTGTCTCTTCGCGTTTTAGTCGTCAAAAGGTAACGGTAAAGGCGGAAACAAATTGTTTTAAATTTTTTCAGGCTATTTGAAGACACGGTGATGTTCTTCCTAAAATATCAAAGACTTTGATATTTCAACATTCATATCGCTTTATGTACTTTTTGCAGCTTCTATGTGATAGGTACTCAATTCGTTTAGTGCAATACGTGAAATTAAATAAATGAGGACGCTAAAAGAACATTTCTTCTGTAGTTTAATGTTCTTAATAAATTAAATCAATCTATTTATAGTTTAAGACTGAGCTATGAAAATAAATCCTAGCTCAGTGAATATATCATCCCTTCATGCTTGTCAAGCTCCTAATGTAACAATTCCATTACTCTGATAGGTAGCAGCTCATTTGTCCTATTACTAAAACACGTGGTAAACGTGCTTATACAACCCCCCACCCCCTCGCCGCCACCCGCCCCGCGATTGTCTGACGTCATAACACGCCTCTATTATGTGCGACTATCATCTACAGTTATCTTGTGTTTCTGTTGTAAAATGTACTCGGTCGTTGGCAAGAAAAGTAGCCAAGTTTACAAGATATTACCATTTAGCTACCAAAAAGAAAATCTATAAAAAGAAGAAGTTCGAACTGTTACCATGGAAATATTCTCTAACAAAAATACTCGAAGAATTCCGTCAAATGTATTTACCGGTTACTAAGTAAGTAAATGATAAAAAAAAAACTTGGCTGCCAACGGAGCGGAGCGGCTTTATTCAATTGCCCAATTTTCCGAGCAAAATGGTTGCAGCCCTTAGAAACATAGGTATGGGTAACAAGGTTAATTTGAAACGAGGCTGGCTCCTCGCCTATTTATAGAATGCCCCAGCTATTTTGATGCTTGATCAAAGATGGAAGTCGTTTTGAGGGCACCTTATTACCAAACTTCGTCTGTGCTCTAGGTATCTTTAAGTTATTTACTTAGTAATCCAGTTTCGACAGAATTTCTGAAGAACAACTTTTCTGAGAAAAATCTTTTTTGGTCCCTCAATGTTGAGCTAAGTAGCTATTGTTGTGGACAAAGGTTGGACCACTTTGTCACGATCGCGCTAATTTTTACTTAAAGCTTTTAGATAAAAAAATCATGATTCATCATCGTCCTAAGTTGGGAATATTGAGTCAGCAGTTGATAATTGTTTATATTACTGACTCACATTATCCTTACAGGATAAGTTCAGAAATAATTTAGATATGAAATTCTGCGGTCAAAATATAGATAGGCAAGTCATCGGAAAAAATCGTCAAGGCGAACAACCGATCGCTATGTGTTTTGAATAGGTTAATTATTTTTCTATGCATGCCAGTAATGGCGGGAAAAAATAATAGACACTTGTTTAGATTCTAATAACAAAGTGATGTTGCTACAGTTAAAAAATTGAGGAAAATATTATTAAGGTTCTTTTTTCAAAACGACAAATGGCGGCTTTGGTTTTTAACAATGACAGTGAAAAATTGAGAAAAATTGTAGAGGTTCCTTTTTAAAACAGCAAGATAAAAAACCCCGGCCAAAGATTACGATTTCGAAATTAGATCAAAATCAGAGATTACAATAAAGACGACCTTTTAATAACAACAAAGTTTCGTGCACAAGAAAATCAATTGTTATTTGCGTGACCCAGTCGTATCAGAGTCGGCTTTTACGCTTTGCTGGCATTCTCGACGGCGCCCTTGACATTTTACTAGGGATATTAGTTTCTGCGTTAATAGAGGAGTGTATATTAGTTCCAAAGTAATGCTCGTACGTGGACGTAATACTATTGGGTTATACCTCAGTCTGAAGATTCACGGCCCAACAAAGTTGTTAATGAGATATTAGGTAGCAGATATTTTGTAAGTAACAAGTTCCTTTATACAACAATATTGATTCATTCTTATAAGCCTACGATTATAGCCAGCCATAGTATTTGATCACGTAGGTACCTACACTTTTGAACTATAGTTTGAGATTACCGCACAGTTTCTAGAACTGATAAATCCTAAAAAGTACGGAATGCTATCCAGATTTACATAAGCAATCAGCCTATAATGTTCTCATTGCTGGGATACAGGCCTCTTCTCAGTGAGAAGGAGTGGGCAGTAATCCACCACGCGGGCCCAGTGCGGGTTGGTAGATGTCACATGTCTTTGAATTTTTGGTTCTAGGGCATACCTCACGATGTTTTCCTTCACCGTTTTGTGAGCAGTGGCGATGAAATAATTTACACAAAGTAAAGAACCTGTCCTTTCCAGATTTGCTGTTACTATTTGAACTCATTTTATTTATTTATTTATTAAAACTTTATGCACAAGTAAAAACTACTGTACAAAGGCGGACTTAATGCCTGAGGCATTTTCTACAAGTCAACCTTAGGGTGATGCAGAGACCAGGGTTGCGGGTTAGTCCGAAAGGGATACCGGGACCTTGGCAACAGGTAACTGAAGGAACACGGGTGGGTTTTAGTCAGTAAAAGTCTGACACGCCCTTCCGCTCCGCCCAGAGCGGGAGAAGTCATTGGATGATTTCCCAAACATAAAAAAAAGGGTGATGCAGAGACAGACATGGCAGGTGCAACATAAGATAATACATATAACTTGAAAATAATTAATAATAATTAATACATACATATATATACATAATGAACAAAATAAACTTAGTAAGGAGAAATAACGACAGGTAGAGGAGAAAACGAATCCAGCAAATTAACGCTGGGATGATTCTGCCAACTTCTTACGAATATGTTCACGTGCCTTCACTTTAAAGGATAAGCGACTAGTTGCATTTTCCATATTAAAACTAGATAAGCAGATAACTATGACATCTAAGGTCTCCCGGCTAACATCATGCCCATTTTCCGGCTATTTTATGTAAAGCGGGAACGCTGTCAGTTTCATTTTCAATGCCACGGCTTAATTAGTCCCGAGTGGCGGTCGATATACCGCCGCGTCGAAAATAGAAACACTTTTCATTTATGCCCAGCAGTGGGAGTTCCTTATGATGGCTGGCGTCGATTGATGGCCGTTTCATTGTTTATGATGGTGATTAAGTCACGAATAGATTTATTGGCGAGTTTGTAGATGTAGTATTGCAAATTGGAAACGTCTGGAATGTTTTTTTTTAATTAAAGTCTATGGTGTGGTTGACAAAGGGCCAGAGAGCAACCATAAAAGCAACTGAGGTAGACTGCAAAATGTCAAGCATTGTATACGGTGCAACTTGGGGGAAACTTTTAATACTTAGGAAAAAACTTGAAAAAATAATCGTTACTAATATTATAAATGCGAAAGTAACTCGTGTCTGTCTGTCGCGCTTTCACGCCAAAACTACAGAACCGATTTAAATGAAATTTGG
This sequence comes from Lithophane semibrunnea, assembly GCA_947363905.1. Lineage (NCBI taxonomy): Eukaryota > Metazoa > Arthropoda > Insecta > Lepidoptera > Noctuidae > Lithophane > Lithophane semibrunnea. The sequence goes on from OX376195.1 coordinate 14,946,881, forward strand.
TACACAGATAGTCTAGACCCCGAGAAAGGACAGGCTACTTTTTATTGACATACCATGCGGGCGAAGCCGCGGGCGGAAGCTAGTTCTAATATAATTTAAACGTAAATAACCGTTGTTTTCGCTAAAATTCAATTAAATTGGTCTTAAAAGATCGCAATCAGACCCCAATGACGTGAGCCATAGACAAATATTTTCATTGGCACTTTTCCGGTCAACATTAACGTAACTCAGCTACGATATTGTGTTACTAATTCGTTTCGGAAACGTTCTAAAAATAGAAATAGAACCCTTATTTGTCTTATTACTATAGTATGGAGGGAAAGCGGAAGTAAACGGAGTAATGAAATTGGAGTGCTTTAAGAAAAGGGTACAAGCACCTACAAGTAGTACAACATTATACAAGAGAAGGGTTCTGTTTGAAGAAACAACTGTCAAGATTTGTAAGTCTTACTATATTAAGTAAATGTGGTAAGTTAGGTTACCTAGTTTAAAACCATGTTATCACTGGTCCTTTGGAACGTAGACGATTTTTGTTTACGGTCCAATGGCCCGCGGTCCATTCGCTTTAGGCCGTTCAGTCTAACTACCCAAATTGTGTATGGCCAAGAAAATTCGTTCTAGAATTAAGTGTTACAAAATTAATCAAACCAGTTGAAGGTGTAATGTAACAAAAAATGTGTTTATGGTTATGTTATTGTAAACCACAAACCACATAAAACAACGGACTCCTGGCACAATACTGTAACGGGAATCCTAGATACGAACTCGTAAATTACGTTATTATTATAGCAGACACTTCAGAAACTTACGCAAATAGTCAGATATTACAGTTTTGTGGTAACCCACTGACTAACAAACGATATAGGGCAACTGTGTTAGAATCGCGTAAAAATGCCTGATGTTGCGGTTTGCGATATATTTCATAGAAATAAATTAACACAATATGACTATTTTTAGATTACTTCTACTCAGATTAGTGGGTCAAGTGATTCATGATCTTAAATAGACGAAATAACTTGGCCATTCTTTTGTTTCAAATAAATATAAAAATTACTACTTAATTTTTTTGCATTGTTTTGTAAAAAGGAAGTGAGTGAAAAAATATATAAATTTGACATAGGGTGACATAATGGGCGGTCTTATCACTAAAAGCGATCTTATAAGTTACTTACTTAGTTACCTATTTATTAATTATATTGAAAGTCACCTTCCACCAGTTACCGGTTAACTCAGCTTTAATAACGGGATGTAATGTCTGGACGCCGTCGATCAAAATCGATTTGTTTCGACTACACGGCCCTTTTCGGTTGACCTTTACTGAAACATCAAACGAGGTCCAACAGGAGCGCTATTTGGCTACAATGGCTACGTCGGCCCTGTAAAGGTCGAGTGTGCCAAATGACGGAAAATTTGGTCACCAAGTGCCCTTCAAACTTTCCCTCGGTTCTTGAAAGATAGGTAAATAAATCGTTTATTTGGTGCACATAAAAGACAGCACAACATGCAAAAGTACGATTAAATAATTACTAATTTCATGAATATCTCCTGGTGATCGATTAGCCAACGGTTTGTAAATGAGGTGACACCAAAACTCGACAAGTTCGGGACACGTGGGGAATTTCAGGAATTGTTATGACGATGGACAGTATACGTGAGTGTGGAGAGATTGAGTCATGTGCTAGGAAATGAAAAATTTAACGTATTTTGAATGTAACCTACTTAAATTTCGATTTCGAAACTGAATACTTAGTATTTTTAAAGGCTCATTTATTAAACGTTAAATACGCATTTGTAACGTTCAGTTGTAATTTCTAGGATGTATTAATGGGTTGGCCGGAACTTATCAAGATGGCGTCAAAAACTAATTGGTGGGCGCTACGATCTCGTTTAGGCGCAGAATGTCCAATCGCAAAATCTCCAGCGGACGCAAAATGTCCAATTCGCAAAATGTTCGTCGAAGAAATTGTACAAATAGATTTTAAGTCGATATTTATTGTCTTTTTGTAAAGTAATGTAATGAAGAAGGAAGAAAAATAAGATAAATAAAAAAGCCTTTTATCATTTGTTTACTTTTATTTCCCTGGAAGGATCATCACACCAATGTAACCGATCCTGTAACTGCGCAATGGAATGAATCACCTAAACTTCACGGCATTCAAAAGTCTGAGTCAGACTTTAAAAAACAAGATTGTTCTAACTTCTAACTAGACCATTATGGACGTCGTCTATTACGCTTAGTAAACAAACGATAGTTAGATAATAGTTAATCTCTCTTGAAATTGAATAATCATAGGAAGTTTCAGAGAAAGTGCGAGATAAATGGTTCGCTGACAGAAGTATGCCGTGTTCTGGAAAGAGAACGAGTGGATGTTAATGAATGTCAAACTGTTGTGGTATTTTTTCCGATGTGGCCTAAATGCAGTTCAAGAGACGTTCCGTAAAAAACAATTAGGTATTGCGTGGTTTAGCGGTTCTATTGGGTAATGGTTGGTTACTCATTAGATTGGAATGTGAGGAAAACATATTTTTTTAGAGTTTTCCTCTTTCAAATTTTTTTTGGAGCTTGAATTGATTTTTTGTGCAACACACTCAAGTCACTTTAGGTACTAATGAATATTCAACTGGTTTAATCGAGTAGGGAGGTAGATATATTTAAATGCAATTTTAATTACTTACAGCAAAATATGCAAATGAACGACACGTTTAAAACTTACATGATACACGAGCTTTTCTAATTCTATTTATAAGAGAGTCATATATACAAATAGCCGAGAATTAAGCAAGTTATTATGACATAGTCAATGAAGGAGGCTATTTAAGGCTATAGGCTAGTGGTGAAATGAGGCAAAAGCAAAATTAGTTTTAATGAAGTATCAAGACTTTTCAGGTTTTCAGCGATATTATCGTAATTAATACGATAAATGCAAAATGAGTTTGTTTGTTTATTTGTTACGCTTTCACGTTAAAACGGCTGAACGAATTTGGATGAAATTTGGCACATGGGTAGACCATGACCCGGAGAAGGACAAAGGCTACTTTTCATCCTGCATCGCAGACGAAGTCCCGGCAACAGCTAGTAATAAATAAAAGAGCAATTACTTGATAGTTTTACCCGAAAATACAACAAACTGATAAATTGCAGCTTCTTAAAAAATAAAATGTATTACATACACAACGTTCCAACTAAATTCCGCTGAAAATGTGTTACAATTGTATTACAAAAGTGTGTAACAATAGACGCTACGGCTGTTACTGTCATTCATAGTTCACTATTATTTCTAAATATTTATAAACGTTTTAATTTACGGGGAAGGGGAACCCAGTTCCGTTCCATGCAATTTATTTTAATTTAACACGACTATTACATGATAAAATGTTACATGAAAAAACAATTTATGAATAGAGTTCATGAAAACCGGAAGGTATTTGAAAATCCAGATTTTGTGGTTGACATTATTGCATGAAGGAGTTTTCTTGAAAAGTAGTTTAGAACGTTCAAGTAGCCTATTCTAGTTTTGTTTATATCAAGATAATGGTGTGTAGGAATGTACAAATAAATATAACAATACATGGACCAATCTTTAGACATAGTTATGTTTAAGTTATTTTCCTGTTCCCAATTCCATGAAAACCAACATACAGACCCAGGGCATGCAGTAAACACAGCAACTGCCAAATATCTCGAATACTTTCGCTATTATTGTTTACCGATTCATACAACAGATGAGTTATCGATAGTCGATACTGATCTAATTGACCGATTAATCGTTAAAAGTATGTAGGCCAGCCAGAGTGACTGTTTACGTATCATGTTCCTCACAATTACCCACTTCATATTTTATTAAAACGAGCTTTATTGCGTAAACAATAAAGTCGATAATATCGTTAATAGGATAGCTGAAGGCCTGAAGATTTATTTATGGGATGCTTAACTTCAATCCAATATACTTAGGTAATGAGTGAAATACGAGTGCCATTTTGATGTGTTCCGTTCGCCAAATGTCTGTCGGCGTTAAGTATTTGTTTAGGCTTCGGAAGGCACGTTGCGGAGGAAATACGAGTGCTAGAGATTATTTACGTTCTGTGTCGAAATCGACTTGCTGTTACCGCAGGCTGATATAATATTATTCTTACCGCTACTGTGCTATTTGCTTTTGAAGAAGTTTCTATTCCATAGTCTATGATTTGCCTAGGCATGTATTATGTGGTGAAAATCCGTAAAGCTCGAGTGATCACTTGCAGACTAGTGATGTCGCTATGTGTAACAGTAGTGTTGTTATTAAGGTTGCGCTTGCGACACTGCACACGTCGTTTACAACAAATTGTCGCGGGCCATTAAGTAACCCATTTACCTAGATCACTATTACAGTTCGCGTGGGAACGGGCAGCTAAATTAGTTTATGTTTTTCTTTTAATTTCTGGACCGCAGTAGAAGTTGACTGATTATTTGATTAGAAAAGTATTTTTATAATTGCACACGAAATTAAAAGTATTTAGTCCGAGCCTACCTACATACATTATGTAAGTATGTTTCACTCGACGTCTACAAATATGTGTAGGAAAATTATTTCTATTTAATGTTTACATCCTTATACGCCTCATGTATTTCTATCTACAGAATCCTCACAACAAAATAAACATTTCTATAAAAAGATTATTTACCACGATCAAAATAAAAACACATTTCGTTGAGCATTACTCTTCACAGCTCATACGTGAGCCTTTTCAATATCAACAAAGGAGAGTTCTAAATATAGTCACAAAGAGAAAATAAACCTAAGTCCCTACTCCACGTTATATAATTGTTTAGGAAGGTATGTACGGCGATAGAATCTGAGGTTGCCTAGATGATTTCGACGTTCGCGAACCCAATTTTGGCAGATTAAGTGATCACTCAGATCCTCTGATATATTGTACGTTTCTAGGACAAACCCTGGAGATTAGTATAACCCAAATAGCTTGTTTCGTAGTTTCATAATTATTTTCTATTCCCGCATTATTTATCGCTGGGCGTTGACGCCGCCATCTTGTTCGGGAGCTGACGACCCAACATTGGCATTCAGTCGCGTGTTTCATTGTTTTGAGGTGAACTCTTATGTAATTTGTACGGGTCAAGTTCATTCGTGATGCAACACTCGTGTCGCCTTTGAGTCAACAAAACATAAGTAAAATTAGATCTCGAGCTTCGAGAAACTCTTGTAGAGAAAGCCCTTTGAAATTGAACAAGGTAATAATTCTGTCCCCGTCAATTTCGGATTTGGGTCAATCCTGTGCCAATATTATTTCTATGTAGCTTAAAAAAACCAAATTGAAATGTCAACTCCGAATTAACGTAATTCACGGACACTGAACGAGATACAATAGAAGTTGTATTGTTATAACGGCTATGGGTGTTAAGTGTCCCTCAAAGTGTTAAGATCTATACTAAATAAAATACAATAGACGTAGATATATTTAATAACCTATTCCGCTTAACTATTCTTCAAGAGTCATAAAAAACTCTGTAAGAAATCCACGTGTTTCACCTCTCAACGCGGATGACAATTGACCAGTTGCAAACCAGAACACGACGTGTTGCCACACAGAGCGCTGGACGCAGAGGGGCGAGCGCTGGGTTCTCTCAAAACATCACACTAGGACCCTTAGGTGCCGAGTAAAAAGAAAAGAAGTCGGAAAGAACGCTAATCGAAAATGAAGGTATAACGCGGACAAGCGATGCGATGCGACGGGCACAACGAAGTCGCGGGCTGAAGCTAGTGTAACATAAAGCCCAAGTTTAGAACTAGGTCAACTGTCTGCAAACTTACGAAAAGCTCGAAAGCTTTTAAGGTGTCTTCGAAAAAGGGATGAAGAATTATTACTGTTTGTCAGATGTTTGGCAGTACACTTCCTGCTGTTTCGGCTTGACGGGACGAGTGATTTAAACGCGTGGTTAGCGTTTACAAATTGGCAACCTTCAAGCTCATGGAAAAATGAGGACGATTTTTCATTTTGACCAAAAATGTATGAGACGCCCTATTTGCCAACTCTATAAGGACCATTTTATTGCAATATCAATAAGGTAAAAAGGCGTAATAACATGCAGCGACAATATCCATCGTAAAATATATCGAGTCAGATGGAATGAGCATCTTCAGTACTTAACGAATTGCACACAAATTACTGAATGTGAAGCCCATCGGGGCGGCATTCCACTTGCCCAACTTATTACACAAAGTTTTTACACGTCGGCCTTATCACTCTAAACGGTCCTTGAGCTGCAACTGTGGCATTTAAAGTATTTTAAAAGCGCAATCGTGTTTCGTTCACGCCGACGTTTCTCGCAACGCGTCTGCCTATTGTTTTAAACAGCCCACTATTAACCCCTTCCATAAGCTCATCGCAATAACGATAATCGAAAACGACACAATATAATTCCAATTATAACTGTATACGGAGCTTGTTAATTTAAAAGAAGTGTGATTTTTGATAGATAAAGTGTCGATTGCTCGGTGATGGCCGCACGGTTGTTTTTGGGCAGTACCCGCGCTGCGGGGTCTGTCCTCAGCGCGCCACCCTATAAGGAGCCGCTCTGTCACCACACACGTCGTTCGATTACGCAAATTCGAGACAACGCGCCCTCAAATTAAGCTTGAAGCCGCCGACAGCAGGACTTAACGACCTGTCTCAGCGCCGTAGGAAGTGATTATTGTTTATTTTTATAATTGGCGTGGCAGGAAGTCGGAACCAGCCGCCACGGCGTGTTGGGTCAGGAGGCGCACCTCACACGCTCATGCAAATAAAGCAATTTGACCAACGACAGTTAATTGAGCAACACCGTCTGAGGGTGAAATATGGCCAATTCACGTCAGCACGCTGTCGACACGCGAGTAACAGCTGATTACGCTTAATTCGGCAATTATCGATACGTAATCAACGACACGAAGAAATTAATACTGGAAATTGTTCATTAAACTTGTTGTTCGGTGAACCGAACGTGGTTAGAATGTGGAAACCTTAAGACCTTTATATAAGTAGAAGTTCCGTGAACCCTAAAGGTTAAAGTCCTTGATGTGTCGAAAATTGAGAATAAATACAAATAGACCCAGTTCTAAGAGCACCTGGTTCCGACGATTGCCGTCAATAAAAGGTCCTTGTTGACTATTGCTTTTCACTTGTTCCGACGAAGTTGTGTAGAGTTCAACGCCCTCTTGAGGGGCTGTTGTCAGTCAGTAAAAGTCTGTCGACAGGGGAATGAATGACGCCTACGATCGTCGTTAAGAGTATTATTCATGCGTTTTAACAACAAATGAAGCGACAAATGAATAAAGTGTGTTGTGGCGCTTCCCGAAGGTCGGCCATGTTTATAAATAACCACTCGTCCCACTAGGAGCACTTGAATCGGGTCCGACAAGCACTGGACAGTTACCGACTACTGCAACTTCCTTAGATACTCGCCTGAGTTAGTAATTAAAACATAAAATCCCAAATCCCAATCCGCCTAGCCTTTTCCCAACTATGTTGGGGTCGGTTTCCAGTCTAACGGGATGCAGCTGAATACCAGTATGTTACATGGAGCGACTGCCTATCTGACCTCCACAACCTGTAACTGGGTAATACGATACCCCTTGTTAAGACTGGTTGTCAGACTTTCGGGCTTCTGACGACCCGTAACGACCGTATACTGTGAATGAGACTGTGTAGTGTGTACTGTGAATGTAGTAATTATAAAACATACTCGTAAAATGACGTAGAGAGAAATTTAAGTCAAAGAGACAAGAAAATGTTTGTAATTGGGACTCCTTTAATTTTATTATTAAGTAAATCTCGTACTTATTATTAGAGTTTCCATGGTGAATCACCTGCAAATAACCTCACTACAAATAGCCACAAGAAAATTGTATTATGACAACATGTTCGAAATACAAATCTCCTTTTCTTTACCCTGCCAGTATTCTGCATTTTCCAAGAACTCCACTTTGCATACAGAAATAACACGTTTATTATATTAATATTCAAAGCACCGTTGTTCTCGACTGTACATTATGTCATATCACGAAGATTCTCTCTCTGTGAGCAGTATTTCTATTTAAAAGCGGCCATTTGTAAATCTCAAGTACCTTAATTTAATTACGGTTTATTTTGAACGTGTTTATTTGTGCATCTCATTGGGACAATGGCGTACAATTATAACAAAAGATGTTTATTTCGGTTGAGGTCGAATACCTTCGCCAAAATTCCCTGCACCTGATGGTTTGATACTGTTGTATGTAGGCAGGTAGGGCTTGTGCATAACAGGATCACTTTGACGTGAATATCATCATCATCTGCCTAGCCTTTTCCCAACTATGTTGGGGTCGGCTTCCAGTCTAACCGGATGCAGCTGAATACCAGTATTTTACATGGAGCGACTGCCTATCTGACCTCCACAACCCAGTAACTGGGTAATACGATACCCCTTGGTTACACTGGTTGTCAGACTTTCGTGCTTCTGACGACTCGTAACGACTGTCAAAGATCCACAAATGACAGCCGGGACCACCGGCGTAACGTGCTTTCCGAGGCACGGAGGAGTCTCGATATGTGAAAATGGTCACCCATTCACGGACCAACCCCGCCAAGCGTAGCGTAACCTGATGGATCAACCCGAGCGGCTGTTATTACTTAGCCACGAGCTCCTCTCCTCTCCTCCTTTGACGTGAATATCCATACTAATATTATAAATTCGAAAGTAACTCTGTCTGTCTGTCTGTCTGTCTGTCTGTCTGTATGTTACCTTTTCACGCCCAAACCACTGAACGGATTTCTATAAAATTTGACAAGAAGATAGATGGCATCCTGGGGAAGGACATAGGGTACTTTTCATCGACATACCACGCGGGCGAAGCCGCGGGCGGAAGCTAGTTTCCAATATATTACATAACAGAATATCAAGCCTGTAATCCACGAAGGGTTAGGCAGTTGTACAGTCACGAGCAAAAATATGTATACACTCAGCAAAATTCAATAACGATTTTCTCGAGGAATTACGATTGTAACTTTGAGATGATACGTATTTCACAATAATAGGGGTTTCAAAATACTATGTTCGTTATATCATAAAATTATAATCAATACAGTAGGGGAAAATCACTTTTAAAACTTGCTAAGTGTATACATATTAGTGCTCGTGACTGTACTTGTAGTGCACCCACAATTCACCATGCAATAGGGGGCGAGCCTAATGCCAGGCACAAATCCAGACTCTGGGCTCATCATCATTTCAGAAGACGTCCACTGCTGGACTGTATAGGCCTCCGGGCTGCTACTGAGAAATTCCGGAAGGAAAAATCCAATAACAGTTGGCTGACCTGGGAATCTAACCCAGGATTTAAGCATAGCAGTAGCGCTTGCGACCACTAGACCAATGATATGGTCTACCTTTCTAAGGTCCACTTGCGCGTTCATGGGTTAGCTAAATAAGTCGGAGTTTACAGCTAACTCAGGGTTAATCCAAAGAGATTTATTGGATTAACCCTGAGTTAGCTGTTAACGCCGACTTATTTAGCTTATTAGTTAGCTGTGGGCCTAACTCTGTTATCGAAAATTTAAGAAAATTTAAGCTCTTTGAACTTTAAGAATACCAAAGCGTATTGCTTTAATAGTACTTAACTGGTAACATATTAGTACTTTACTGGTAACAAAACTAAGGTATAGAATTTCAGAGTACACCTACATAAAAATAACTTTAACGTTCATGTTTCTAATATTAACTTTTTCATGCTCAAGCGCAAGCCTTTAATTTAGATCGTAAATTTTAATATTACGATACTCATATTTCCTATGAAGTTTCATGCCTCTACGAACTTATAACCCATCACGATTGCATATATTAAACATAATAATATTACCTTTAGTCAGTACACAGGACTACACATCAAGCTATACATTTCCAGTATAAGCTGACCTCGCATTGTGCGGAAATCCTGTATTATGCGAGATCAGCATAAACTGGAAATGTATAGCTTGATGTGTAGCCGCGTGTACACACGAATGGAAACAATAAGCGGTAACCCTGACTTGAAACAATAGGGCGACACCTGCCCAGCATTGACCCGCGATGCTATACCATTCAGTCGCCGCCTGCGCAGCTAACGCCATTTTGGGAAAACCAAGAAGATCATGATAAATCTCAATGCATTCGTGGCTAATCTTAAACACCCACTGAAGCAGAGCTCCTCCGTTCGAACAATAAAATAAAACAATGGCATGAAATATATCTTGTTTTCTTAAGTAGTGATTTGTTTACAGGTTTAAGATTACAAGTGAGACAAAAGTGGCTCGGAATTTGCGAAATCACAGTGACAATGGGCAATTATTGTGCTTACACTGTAATTTTACAGCGCTGAATTACTATTTTATTAACTTCCTGCTCTGGTGTGTCATAATTCGTTGAATAAAGACCTTTGTTGTTATCTCCTGAAACATGTTTTACCATAACAAATGTTGAGCTTTTTTTGTCAAGTAAATTACTCATGGATGAATGACTAATTGATCCGCGGATCGCAGAAGCTCAATCCATCAAATATCAAAAGTGTTCAATTACGCAGTCACTTGTAATTCATCGGCTTGTGGGTCGTTTATCGTGTAATCGGATGCGCGGGCGCAGGATAGTGAAACGCGTCTCCCGATCGATCATTGATTGCGTGCGGAGATCCATTACGGTGTATATCCACGATTAAGTTTAGATGCCCATTTCATTATTTCAGCATGCATGCTTGATGATCTGTCCTTCGTCTATTAATGGAGTCCGGACGTCAGGTAAGCTTCTTTGGATACGGAGTGCTTCAGGTCATGTGTTTTCGAGATAAAGCTTTTGTTGTGCACCCGTCAAGTTTGTGAATCTTTCCATGCGTGATTTCCAAAGTAAAGTTATTAGAACGCAAATATTTTATTAGTTACTCTAAGTTACTGAACACATGTCAACGAAAATAGATATGCCCGTAAGTGTACGCTCAAGGCAGGCTCAAGAAAAAATAGTCAGCCGACTAGCGATGTAATGCTTACTCGTGCGAGGCGAAAAAGGATTTATGCCTCTCACAGCTTTAGCAATAAATATTAAACTATTTATAATCCTTAAAAGTCTAATCTAGTCTGTCAGCTGTCTATAATCGAATAACGCATTACGATAATGAAAAATACTTGAGAGTCCGCCAAAACATTGCAATAAATAAGGCGATATCGATAGCAATTTTCATATATTAATTCTGACGTGTTAAAAATATGCCTGAAGGGTGTATACGTGAGTGTACCTGACCTTGGAGGGGCTTGTTATTGTTACAATTTGTTTAAAACCATTTTTAGAATCAAACTACGACTGAAAATTTATGGAACTGTTCTTTTGTGAACTTGGCCCAACTCGCGTAAGATTTGTGACAATCACAAACATTGTATTTGTACTCTATCAAAATTTCTCACACATATTTATTATAATAATTCAATCATGTAGCTACCATCGATCAATTTTGCCAAACTAACGCATGAATATTGCGTGACAAACCAATTTCCTGTCAAAAAGGAAACGACGAACATCTACAAGTATTTTGCGTAAATAATGGGCACCACAGTATGTATGGCATCCTCTTGTTTCACATTAGCATTCTTCCTCGAGGCGATGGCATTTATCCAGGGCAGGACGGGCAACACTAGGTGTGGGTGGCAACACTAAGATAACAAGCCTTCTCGATTTATGGAACTATACGTTATTATAAATAAGAGGACTTATTCTGGGGTGATGTAATTGAAATAGACTTGAGAATTTTAGATTTTTCTTTTTACTTTTGAAGATAAGTAAGGCATTGTTACTGAAAGTGAATTGTGTTTTGCATTATGTAGAAGTATAGGTAGATTGAAAATTCGACTGCCTTTCAATGGAGACATATATTACATTTTTCGTTGTACCTACACAAAAGATTCGCTGTTTCACTGAGGAAAAAAATCGCCAAAAATAATCTATGTGCCCTATAGTTATCTCCAAAAAAAATCTATAAACTTTTCTTGAACTTTTCATAACAGTTTTTCGAATTCGATTGAAATAAGTACCAACATTAATCTATATTTTTCAAATGATTAAGTACCAACATTAATCTATATTTTTCAAATGATTCCACCAGAATAGAGGTATCGTCCGACATTGATCTGATTACATTAACATGTAACTTCTTAAGTTTTCGTTGGGTGTTACCTTCATAAATATGTATTTGGTACATTTACCGCACGATATTATGCTAATCACTGTTTTGTTCCATTGATTTAGTATCGGCAACTTAAGTGCGGTTAATAAATACTTAGACGGTGTTAATGCACGTTCAATAAATTGTTATAAAATGAAGTGTATGGTGTAAAGTTGTTATTTTGATCGTACGCTGTTATTAAGTCATAAACTCATAAGGTTTAAACACGTGTTTATGTTATCCTTCACACCTTTTGCTATAAATAATTGTAGTCAATTACATTATCAATGTTTTGTAGAGTTTCTACTGGACCTATTCAGTCTGCTACAGCTTTTACCAAGATATTTTATGGGGGTCGAAAACTATATCACTAAAATGTCTAACTATTAAAATTATGCTAGCTCAGATATTGCATTTTGTTTTGCTAATTATTTCGTTAGCTATTTTAACAGGCTGGTTAAGCTTTTTTCTTATTATTATAGGATTAGCCTTAACAAACAGATTTTTATGATATCTATTAAAAAGCACTTATATGCGTATGTACAACATAAAGCTTAACTTTATGAGAAATTGAGGTTTAATTTATTTGTTTTTGTAGCACCTTCTTACTGTGTTCTAGGAAGAATTATTTTGGAAGATAGAGATTTTTATGGGCCGGGGAAGTCCCGCCCGCAACAAGTATTTTTAGTCATTTTGCTGTCATCTTTATGTTTATTTTTCAGGGCCGATGGTGAACGTGATAGCAGTCACGTAGGCCTTTAGAGAGGTACATATGGAAATTCCCTAGATCTAGCAAGCAACTGTCATCATCATCATCAGCCTATAGCAGTCCAGTGCTGGACATAGGCCTCTCAAATTGCACGCCATTCAGCTCGATTTTCGGCAACTCTCATCCAGTAACTACCATCCACCCTGCGAAGATCGTCGCTCCACCTAGCTTGAGGGCGTCCTACCTTACGTTTGCCGATTCGCGATCTCTACTCAAGAACACCTCTACCCCAACGGCCATCGATTCTACGGCTAATATGGCCGGCCCATTGCCACTTCAGGTTGCAAGGAATTGTAAAGCAGTAAAATCTCTACCAAGTCTGAGTGTCTTTAAGCCGAAGGTAAAAAGGATACTTAAGGCAAGCAGCCACCATCGTGGATCACTTCTTCGCATACTATCAGATGAGATAGTGGTCAAACACGAGTCTATAAATAATAAGAAACAAAATTTTCTCTCGGTCTCTTTAAGACCAATTTAATGCTGAGCTGCTGGAGCCTAAAACGGCCACATTAGAAATTCCTCTAAAAGCAATTCATTTCCTGAATTCCCAGCTGTCATTAGCAATTCCTCTATTTGACACAAAAGCAATTTATAATTTGTGTACCATTTTACGAATCTCCATAATTATGTCAAACAGATGAATTATTTCTATTAATCGCACGCAGATCATATTATGGATTGTCAGTTTGTGAAATTTTACGATGATTCATAATATTTTGCTATTATGATTCTGCCAAAGTGACTGTTTTAAGCCCCCTGACAGAAGAAAAGCATGAAGTCATCTCAACAGCTCACTTGAGATACTCTTTATTCCGAAATTCAAATGGTTTCAACAATTTGTTTTAGTAATGAGGACAACATATAACAGACTAATTTATAATGTAATTTTTTAAACATACATGGTTTTAATTCCAATTGACTTAAAATAATTAATTCAAGTCCTACAGTTCGGATCTAATAAAGACTACTGTTATAGTCCCCATATGTAAAAATCATAGGATATTAATGAAGATTTGGCTCAAGTTTTTGACAATATTAGGTCAAGGAGAGATCTCGCGTGATACCCAAAAACATATGACATTTCCTCCTTTACGTGTTCCGAATAGGGAGTAAATAAATCAAGATATTCGTATAAAGAAGTAGAGCAGAGCAATGTCGGCCCTTTGGAGATAGGATGACAGTTCTAATATAGTCGGTCGGGAGTTAGGTAAGTACACATAAGTGAAAAAATAAGCACACTGTTAGAAATTCAAGAAATATTTATATCTAAAGTCAAAAGCATCGATTGAAAATGACATTTGAATGTTAGGAGAAAATCAACTTTGAATTTTGGAAAGTAAAAATTCACGTGACTTATTTACCTAAAACTTGTAAACAACGAAGTTTCACGTTTATTACGATATGTAAGTAATATAAATTACTACCACGAAAATTAAGTATGGTATTTTATAAACGTGCGTTTGTAACGTTAATTAGAAATATGGGAGCTATTTAAAATCTTGATTACATTATCAGACTGGTAAGGCTGTTTCTAATATAGAAAGAACTCGTTTTTTCTGCTACGATGAACATGTTTCTAAGGGTTTCAACAGACAAGCAACTGACATTTCTTTTCATTTCAAGATTAGGAAATACTATAGCGATATTCTTCTCCTTTAGCACCATATATAATTGAGAGATCAATCTTCTATATTTACAAGAACATAGGATTTCCGTAGTAGTCATATTAATATCTTATTAATAAACCGTACAAATATAGAGGCGACACTTCTCAGAATATCTAAATCTATTTCATTTGCGGAATGTCTTCCGTGAAAGTTAAGTACGAAGTTAAAATAAAATAGCCTTTATTGCTAAGACAATAAGGGTTTGACGAATGGTTAAATAAGGAATATAAAACTAGTGTTCGGTTTATTGTACTAAGAAATGTGTAGGTAATGTCAATAATAAATTGTAGGACATGCTTCGGGGAAACACTTACTGTCGCGATGGAATCCTTTGGATCAAAAGCAGTTTATTCAGGAAACTACTTGAAATAGCTTAAGAAAATTTAACAATTGTAATTCGTCATCATTCAGCCGAAAGACGTCCACTGCTGGACATGTGGATATGGGAATAGGCGTCGCCACATGAAGTATACAACATTATTTTTTAGGGTTTTCGGGTTTAGGATAAACTAAAAATAATGTTGTATATTCAAGCTTGGCAATTTTATACGGTGAATAAGATCTGCATAATCTGCTCCTGTTTTAAACTTCAAAATGCGATCGCTTTTCATCGTGTTTTTCATGAAATCGCATAATTGATTAGGTACCCCACTAACAAAGCCTCATTCTGCTTTTCGTATTCAAGCTTGACCACGACACGTCCCTTTACATAGAAAAAAGAACCACTGAAAAAAGTCAGGACGCGCCTCGAAATCCTCAGTGATCAAAATGGTATTCGATTCGTTTTTGAACTTGTGTTTGTGCATAACGAATATGCCGCATGATAACTAACTAACACCAAAAACAGCAAAATAGGGCGTCAAATCAGAATGGGGGGCTAAAAAAGTTGTATACATCCAAATTGGCCACCCGTTATCATCAGGAAATTATATAGTTACTTTAGTCCTTCATTATACTTCTGTAGCTGTCGTGAAGAAAACAGTCTTTGTTCCAACGATCACACTTTCAGCAAATATCAAGGAAGCTATAAACAATATTTAAGCTTTACTAAGAAAGCACAAAACAAGGAGTCTAACTTCATTCGCATTCCAGTGACGATTTATTTTAGAGTTCAAACGAAATTAATATATTCCGTAGTGGGTACATATAGGCAGAATAAAGACAACTCCAACTATATCTAACGAACTGATTAACAACAAAATGAATGGTCGAACCACAACATAAATTTTGCACGTCTCCAAGTGACATGTACACTTAAGGCCACGAATCTTGCACCAAAAATATATCATTTTATAAATTTATTGCGTTTATCGTGAATGAGTGACGTTCGTATGAGCCTTCGGAGTGCGCATGAGTTGATATTGTTAGTGTTTTGACGTTTAGTGCGTGGATGAGAGTGGGAGTGTGACACCTTTTATTACAAGAAAACAGTGGATAAGTTGAAGTGAAGTGAGTTGTGACTTCCGCATTACGTACATTCATGTTTGAAGTGTTTTGTGCTGAATGCTAACAAAGCACATAAGTACTGTGAAACTGCTCCACATTTTACTTAGAAATCCTCTTCTTTAACTGTCTATAGACATGTTGCAGTCGATTTTGAATGGGTGTAGATTTACCCATTCTAAATCGACCTCTTATGCTAAGCGATCCGTATTGAAAAGTGTCATTAACAGTCGTTACATAAAGACATTGTTATGTAATAATTATTAACTTGGGGCGACTTAATTCAAACAAAAAAACAGCTGTATTTCCAACAGAATTATGCCCATAATTAAGAAAGCTACATGTTAATTCCGTGACAGCTGCGGTTCCGCCTCTGATCACGTGGGTCAGTAAAGTCTGCCGTTACTTGTACGCTTGGCTAGTTCTTCGGAAGGTGTGGGTTGACCCGAAGCAGTGGGTTCCTAAGGGTTGAATATGTAACCATCTGGTTTCTAGGTTGCTTAAGTTTTGTGCCACGTGGCAAATAATTTACTTAACTACAATTTTAATTGGAACAGTGATAAAATCGCACCTAGATATCTACTGTAATTTTCTCACTGATTTTTCTTTACTAGCATGAAGCAATGATAATTAATAACAAAAGATAGATTGGAACTCTTCCTTTTATTATATAAAACCTGACAATAAGCCAGGAAACTGGTGATAGGGTTGATCTACACTAATATTATAAAGAGAAATGTTTTGTATGTTTGTAATGAATAAACTCAAAAACTAGTAGACCAATTTTAACATTCTTGCACCAGTATAATGCTATATTATCGCTGAGTGACAAAGGCTATAATTTACAAAGATAACACACGAGCGAAGCCGCTGGCGGAAGCTAGTTAAAAAATAAATTGATGGGTCAATTTTCTTTTTCCAACGAAAGATAACAAATCTTTTTTTTAATTTGACGTCATGACACCATATTTGAGTTGAACAATTAAAGTCAACAAATCTATATTCTTCAATTAAAACGTTGACAACCCTTAACTGTCGTTCGAAGTTTAAACAATGAAGCCAGGTGCGCACGCGCTTATGGCGCGCGACAGGAAGTCGATAGTTTATCTTGAAGATAACCGGCACATCTCTAGAATTCATAATGTGTAACTTATACGGGTATCTCAATTAGTAATTAAGATAAGTATTTGACTTAATTGGGCTTAGGGTATCGCTTGACTTATAATGGCGGCAATAATTGCAATTTACTGTTAGAAAACTAAGTCATCAGACTGCCTAGCCTTTTCCCAACTATGTTGGGGTCGGCTTCCAGTCTAACCGGATGTATCTGAATACCAGTATTTTACATGGAGCGACTGCCTATCTGACCTCCACAACCCAGTATCAAGGTAATACGATACCCCTTGGTAAGACTGGTTGTCAGATATTCGGGCTTCTGACGACCCGTAACGACAGTCAAAGATCCACAAACACAACAAAATGCTGGAAAACTAAGTATGGTCAAGAAATGTGAAGAACACGTTCGATTTTGCGCTTTATTTTAGGCGATTGGAAAATCTATGTTTTTTTTTATGAATCACATTCCTGATCTACCTTTGATCAGGAAACCGATAAATATTTATACCTATTTTAGGCTACATTACATTAAAAACTCCCTAATCACTTTGTGCATTAACCTGTCTATATTTTATAAACAGTCTGGTATTTAAGCGCCATAGTAATATATAAATATTGTAGCCGGTGCCACGTAAGTTCACATTAGCCGTAGACAATAACAAAACGAAAACCATTCCGCGTAAAACAATATTCCATTACCTCACTGGTTCAAAATATTTGCACTACACTGTAGACTTTTATAGGGCTGTCATTACAAAGTTACGTTTTTAATTAAGAAACATAAAAATAATCATGATTGGTTTTCGTTCTTATATAGACTGCAACTTATAAGCAGCCAAAAGGGTGCCAGCCAAAGGTGTTGTACCTAATACTTTAGTTTCCTAAGAATACGGCACACACATCCACACAATAACTGCTGTTACACAAATACAGTTGCAGTGTTGTGATACAGAGCGTTTTTTAACACCTTAATGTCAAATACTTGTGAAAATGAGACAGATTTTTATGAAGGCCATTATAATATTATGACGGCACCGCATAGGAAACCGTAGCTATGGAAACAAATTAAAAATGTAAACCACGTTTAGAAAATTAAACTAATTCCTTCCAAAATGATTTTATGAATCGATGCTTGCTCAAATCGACTAAATCTATACATATTATAAATTAAAGTCGCTTTTCGTGTTTTTCTGTATGTCTGCGTTGTTCTTCTAAACCACGCAACAGATTTTGATGAGGTTTTCATCATCGTTAAGAGAATTTATTCCGGAATGTTTATGTGTTAAAGTTAATATTAAAGTTACATGTAACTAGGACATCTCGATGATTTGTCTAGTCGTAAAAACCGTGCGAAGCAGTCGCTAGTTACTTTATATTTTTTTGATCTTATCTATTAATCCTGAGCTCTTCTTAACCCTCTTCTTAAGCTCTTCTTAACCCTGAGCTTTTGTGGTGATTTTCATAGTATCTGATTTTACTGATAAAAATCCCTTAACAACATCATTCGTCAACCCTAACACACGTGCAGACTATACACTCTCGGCCAATAAAAAAGGTACACTTCGAAAAAACCATACGTCATTGATCGGAGCGAGCCAAGGCCACAGACAAATAGAACCTTCCCGTAAAGCTATGTTATATGTTTGGCCTCACCATAAAAGGATTTTCAGAGCTTTTTATATAATGGTTTCCATGTTAACAAGGTTTTCTTGCGAATTGGAGGGTTATTTAGGCAAAGTATTGAAAATTGTTTGTTCACTGAGTTGTAAATAAAATTTCGCAGATTCGAACTTTAAAACAATCATAGACACTTTGTTCTAGTGATAGAATAATGAGAATTTAGGATTCAATTGTTTTTTGTTTTTTCCTGAAACCGAAAATTGTTTACATCACGGATTGATACAGTTCATACAAATATTTTGTTCGATCTCCGCTAAAGCTAGATAAATATAAACTATATGTACGTACCTGACTGGGATGGTGTCTGTACAGGTACAGCTTGGTGCCGTGCAGCACACCCCACACCTGCTTCCAGGATCTGTCACTCGCGCGCTGTGATAACAAAGACAATGATATAAATAATGCGCAAATACTTAATCATACAATCAATTTTTTTTTGGGTCGGAATTTATCAAATAAATTCTCCCTCTCTGATCGGAGCGGGAGGGCGTGTCAGACTCTTGACTAAAACCTGTTCCTTCAGTTGCCTGTGTGTTGCCAGCGGCCACGGTAACCCTTTCGGATTTTCCCGCGACCCTGTCAGGAATCGGCCCTGTCGGACCTCGTCAGTTGTGCTGACATCTCAATGAGGCGCGCGTGGAATACAATGCGCCGTCAACCCGAGCCTGGTCTTTATCGGACGGCAAGCTACCCATTGCTCACCGTCCGCAAGCCCGCGCCTAGGGTGGCCGGGAATCCGCCTGGGATTGCCGACGCTTAGGACGTCTCCTGCAGTGGCAAGGGGCGTGACGGCGCGAAATTTGCCTCTCCCATACGCTAAGCATACAATCTATAAGTTCGAAGTAAATACGACCCGATGCATTTTTTATTGTGTTATCCCATATTTAAATTATGTTTTTTGGCCAATCTACATAAAGAGCCCTCTGCATTTAGGTAAAGCCCCGTCCCTATTTTCAGATATTTCCAGACTCCTTCAAAATAGCCATAGACATTAGCAAAACAGGCGTAGACTGATTGGAAAAGGACAAGAAATAACTATGAGAAAGGTGATACACAAACATGGCTCTATGAAAGCACAGCTTCACGAGGAAGTAAAATCATTAAGATAACTCTATGGTAAGGCTTGGAGATATGCAAAACTGTCTTCTATAATGTACATTTCCGATATTTGTTATTACTTTGTGCAAATTGCAGTAAGGTTTATTTCTCCGTGCAATTTTTTTAGCGCCGAGGCCAACTTCCATGGTTAATTTGTGTTGTGGAGTTTTCGGTTTATCCAGAGCCGGATTTAAGGCGGTGCAACAGGGGTCATGGCCTCGGGCTTCCACAAAACAGGGGCCTCCACAATATGATTAAAAAAACAGTATTCATTCACAAGGAACCTTTTTTAATTTTCTTTTCATGTCCTGGGTTGGTGGTCTTAAAAATGATAAGTTGAATTACTTTGATACCGATAGCCGAATTAAATATTTTATTTTTTGTGTTTTCCATAAAATTTTAGGGGCCCCCACTTCTTGGTTGCCCCAGGGCCTCCACACCTTTAAATGCGACCCTGGGTTTATCACTTACCTTGCCATTGCTAACCACCATCTTGATCTGCACATTCCCCTGCACGTCTCCTTCCACAGCTTCCTCTGCATTCTCCGGTATCTCTTCCTCTCCCTTCTTCGTTGTGCTATATAACAATTAACATGAATTAATTACAACAATCCTAACACAGTATCAGGGGGCGTAAACCAGCCACATTGGCAATTCCTCTAAAAGCAGTTTATTTCCTGAATCCCAGCTGTCATTAGCAATTCTAATTTGACACAAAAGCAATTCAAAAGTAATTCATATTATGAAATAATGCATCTGTTTCACAGTTTTCTATGGAGATTCGTAAAATGGTCCACACATTATGAAATCCTTTTGTGTCAAATTAGAGGAATTAGAGGAACAACTGGACATTCGGGAAATTCATTGCTATTAGAAGAATGTGGCCGTTTTAGGCCACCAGGTATTTTTCGAAGTATTTACAAATGTAGATGGATCCTTTATTGATTTCCTTTACGCATACAGAATTTTTATTGTTAAGGGGGATGCGCTAGGGTGGCCCGCGAAATTCAAATTTTCTTACGTTTTTTGCGCGCGCGCGCTAATAATATTTAGATCCACATACAACCTGATACTGACCTGCAAATTGCAAAAAACGTAAGAAAATTTGAATTTCGCGGGCCACCCTAGCGCATCAACCTTAAGTAGTTTAGGTAAGTACTAATGTTAGTTTAAGATGGGGATACGAAACCATTGTTTCTTTTAGGATAAAACATTAATAATAATAACTTTAATTACAATTTTACATTAAGGCGATAGGTTAATTAAATTATCTTTTGATTTTATTCTAATGGGCCAAATGTTGTCTGTCACCTCTTACCACGGTAATCTATCATTCATTAAAATATATAAATTGTCCCGTGACACGATTGGTAGACCAGTTCTGTCAGTAGCTATTTTGAACTCTATTAGTATTGAAACTAAGCTTGACAAGCAATGCGGCCAACATGACGGCAAGGGACAAGTTATAGTGAACGGTTTGTACTTACTTAAAGGTATTACAGGAAAATTTATTTAAAATATACAATAAAAATCCTAGACTAA
The DNA here is from genome assembly GCA_947363905.1 of Lithophane semibrunnea. Lineage (NCBI taxonomy): Eukaryota > Metazoa > Arthropoda > Insecta > Lepidoptera > Noctuidae > Lithophane > Lithophane semibrunnea. The sequence continues at coordinate 14,968,387 of OX376195.1, forward strand.
CAACGAATAAGTAACACAAACATGCCGTATATACATTCAGACATTGAATTTTACGTACATACGAGTAACACAGTAGGTAAACGAATAACATTGAGCTTCTACACCGAAACATGCACACATCAAAATATCGACAAATGATCTCCATGCAAATATCTGTTATATTTCAACAATATCGACGTCTGTTCCACCGAATACGATATTTACAAAGCTCTCCCCAAACAAGTTAATTTTTAAATCGATTTGCGGATGAATTTGTTTAAAATGAGGGTAGGTAAACTTAATTATTGAATGGTTTGTTTGATTTATTTTTTGTGATACTTCCTTACTTACCGATGTATTTAATTATTTAATCATGATTAAAGCAGTGCAATGCAATTTAATTTAATACTTTACACTAAAACATCGAAAAATCAAGTTCTTATTCGGCTACTAGAGGCGCTATCTATGAACGCATTCGTGTAACTATTGCACACATTGTAAAAAGCGCCATCTATGGGTGGGACGACGTACCGCGTGGGGAGGACAGCTTGAGGGTCGAATATTCTCAGCAGTGGAGTTATGTCATCCGTGAACCGAGGGGGGCGCCACTTTCGAGGTCTGCGTTTTGAACCCAATCACATATACCCCGTTAGTACAATTTATATTACCAATTGAACCCACGCTATGTTAGGTACATGATAACGGTTACTTACTTTGGCTACAGACAATTTATAGTAACAATCGTCTATCTACAACATTTCTATGTGACACAGTGATATTAAAAATTGGTGCTAATCACAAATATTATGTTATCTGTACAGGTATAAACGGTAGTTAACTACATTGGGTGTCTACTGTCTACTGGATAGATCTAATAAAATTAAACAACAGTTTTATATAAAAAAATGTTCAAAGAGATAAACAGCAAAATATAGGTCAAAAGAGAAAAGCGTAAGGTGACAAAACAAATGAGAATTTCTATATACTTTTTTATAATTAAGTACTTATGGCTATTGTGCAAACAGTTAAGGGTACATACCCTCTAAGGCCTTGTGGGTCGTTGTCTGGTTCCACGTCACTGTCGAGGTGCAATCGATCACCCCATGTGGCTTTCAAGTACGAAACCCTTCGCATGGCGCGTTCTTCTTCTGCTTGAAAGGGAAATGAACCTTATTAGTCCTGTTATACAGTTTCAATTGCATTACCAGATTAGGTGATTTATAAGAGCAGTAATAATAATCAATTGTAGACTTTATTGATATGCTCTTAGGGTTGATTATTACACTTAGTTGATTGGTATACTGACCACCGAGTTGAGCATCTTTCTTTTGTCTTCTCGTCACCAAATCATCGGCAAAACCTGTCCAAAGAAAATACTTAGTAAAATAAACATTCTGAACACAATATTGCACCACAACATTAGTATATTAGACATCAAATGATCACGACGGTTAGTTCTGCATTAGTAGCACACCTAAAAGCACACAGCATTCCTTGAAAACGTTTAAAGACAGGTAAGTCCGAATCGCCTCCTCCCTAGTTTCAAAGCAACCTTCTTCCAAAAAAACATTGCTTTGAAGCCTGATTCGTTATCACATGAACATGGGTCGAATATGAAACGAAATTGTTAGTAAACGAGCAGGAAATAAAAGAGCAATTATTTCTGAATATCGCGTCGCGTTTTAGCATTAAAGTAACAGGCAATTCCGGCAGCGTTGACGTCTTAAGTCCGTGAGAAAAGGTACGGAATTACGGCGTCAACGAAGTCACAGATTAGTTGCATACAGATTTTTGACTCCCAAAATTCATCATCCGATGTACTTCCTTACTATATGTTAAAATTTTCGAATAAAGTGCCGGGTTAAGAAAGTACAGTACCAAGGAGTTAAAACGACACATCAGGCTTTAGAAATAGACTGTCACAGCGGTATGTATGTATGACAGAGACAACGCTGTACATAGCAGTACTTTTTCAAAAGCCGATGTACCTCTTTCCAACCAGGTACAGTATTCTGTGTTCCAATCTGTGACGTATCTAAGTTGCACATGCAGCGCGACACTCGGCAGGCAGGTAGGGAGGGGACGAGAACATTCCGAGGACTCGCTCGTGCGACCTGAGTCGGCGGGCGTGCTGGGCTCGGGCGCGGGCGCGGGCGGCGCCAGGCTCAGCTGCGTGGGGCGCGCGCGCGGCTGCTCGGCGCCCAGCGACACGCGGTTCATGGCCTCCATCTGTTCCTTGTTCAGGCCCATTCGTCGCTTCGCGTGACTGCCATCTTGGGGCGGAACGGTGCCATTAGACGCGTGCGAAGCTGTGTACGTGTGTGTGTGTGGCCTTCTCATTGGTCAGCGTTGGCTTCGAGCGATGTGTTCGCGGGTTTATTCAAATGCTCGAGTTTCAAATTTTAGGTAACATTTTGGGTCGAGTTTTGACTACGTTTTGGGTTTTTTTTTTGTCCACAAATTAGTGGACGCACAGACAAGCAAAGTTAATAAAGATCGAGAATTATTAATAATATAGTTTAGAAAGATCAATGATTTCAATTTAAAATTAATTACGAATGAATCAAGTAATGTTTTAGACTTGAAAATTGGATGATTCAGATAGTAAAGTATTTAAATAAATGGTATTGTGAATAAGCGTATCGCCAACCAATAAGCCCAAAGCTAAATACCGAAGAATCACATTGTGTTCAACGATTTAATTATGTGTAATGTTTGTGATTGTAAAAATACATGTAGTATGAGTGGAAAATCGAATGAAATCAAGTCGTACATCTTGTGATTAATTAACGAAGTTTGTTGTTCATTTGTTTCCTGACTCAGCATCAATCGGGGACTTATGAGCTCTCTACATATAAAGACATTTTCATGTAAATGAAGTGAAAAGACAATACAATACACAATTACACCTTTTTAGTTGTGAGAATTTTTTAAGATATTAAATGAATATTAATAAATAATGTAGGGTAATTTACTAGTATGTTTTTAATCAATTTATATTGATTTAAAAAATATGAAAAATCTAATGTGAATCAAGATTAATACTAATTACGCCCTTTACCCTAAAGCTTCAACAACGATTTATCGAACTCTTGTCCACTCATACTCTCTACTGTGAATGTGTAGTGATGTGAAACCCTATCTACTAGTGATGTGATGTGTTCTAGTGATAATATTATCGAATGACAGTTTACCTGTGGCATGATGTCTTCTAATGGGTAATCCATCGCTTCCGGTACTATTCGACCTTGTTCGCATTTGAACCTTTTCTGCATCTGCAAAAAAAAAGTAAATTATGTTTTAATTTTTTTAGATTATTTACTTTTTGGCTCAGCCTATCGTTTTACAGATTTATCTGGTGCTTGTGGTAGAGGTTTATGTTAAGCAGGGAACGGTGGTAAGCTTAAGACGAATATGAACCATCTCCTTAGTAACTTTGCACATCGCCATATATAATGATTTGGCGCATACGTATGTTAGGTATAGTTTGACCGAGACAGCTGTAGCGCGCCTTAGGAATACGCGGCGAGGCGGGACAGCATTGATGAATGTCGAATGACGAATGAGCGGCGGGAGGCCGTGAGCTTTGACGAATGAGCGGCGGGACGCCGTGAGCGTTGACGAATGAGCGGCCTGGACTGCCCCCTTGTCTCGCCACGCATATAACTAAGGCGCGATACAGTGGTGTCGTTCAAACTATAATATCAGTCCCGGATGGAGACTCATTAAAGAAGTGGTAAGAAATGGTATATTATTGGTGGTATATTATTCAGTCAAGGAGTATCTGGATGACAAATTATGATCAATTTTTAAATTTTATATTTTTATTGTGTTTTGCAATCTTTTGACGTTATGTATTTTTTATCTTTTCTTATTTTTCATGACATTTTCCCTCTAATAATATGACAACTGTATAATTTGACATCTTTGTGTAAATTTGACATTGTTTCATATTAATCTAATTTTGTATGCCTATCGGCGGGACATGGTTTGTATAATAGACATTTATATTTCGAAAACACCTGTAATCACCTATGTTTCACAAAATAAATAAATAAAATGAAATGAAAGGTATTACCTCAGATATTCTCTGCGATATAATTATTTGTGTTTCCATTCTTTGTATAACTCAGTATTTATATCCATACTGATCCAGGAATAAGGATTACAACATAGTATGTAAATTATTCGAAGGAATATAGTATACGTACCGGGCACATATCCGTCTGGTGGAGGACAATGTAAGTGTTTGCTGCCAGTGAGCATCAGCTGATTGCCTGACAAGCCTAGCAGCGACTCGTGATCTAACTCTGCAATCAAATAAAAGATTATTATTATAATTATAATTTATTTATTAATACCAACTTATCGGTCAATACAAGATACTCGGGGAGCCGATAACTGTACATCTTTGGAAGAATTTGGAGTGTACCTTATTGCGGGTTGATTATATGGCTGGACGGCTGGAAATGCAACAGAGATTTTCGAGAGTCGCTTATTTTTTTTGGCTTTAAAATTAAGTTTGAAGGGAAAAGAGTGATCCAATATGGTGACTGGTTATGATTTTCTGCAACTGATGATCATAACTGTGGGATGAACTTAACACTGCTACAGCAACCATTCTAGAAAAACTTCAATTATTTACACATTGTGGTTAATAAAAAAACTTGGGTACGTAAGCTAACCTTGAGGCTGCACATCCAAGGACCTGGCTTCTCTCCTCGCAGCCCTGGTCTCGAACTCCTTCCGTCTGAGCGCCACGCTGGGCTCGAGCCGCGTGGTACTCAGCCTGGCCAGCTCACTGCGCGCCACTTCAGTACGTCGTGAACAGCCGCCGCGCGCCTCTTCCAGTTGACGCGTCCGAGCTGTTACTAGCTGCAGTTCTGCTACTGGGTATCTGAGGGGAGCAGAAAAGGAGGTCAAGTATTGGTCCAGTTGGCAAACATCCGTGAATGATCACGTTGGATAAGCAGGACGTCATACCACCTGATAAAAAATGGTTACCATATGCAACATACAGGGATTGGTATTGCGCTATGAACCTTAACACCAAATAGAAATATGAAATATGTTTCTTCGGCAATTATTTTAAACCTACACTAAGTATTGGTACCAGGCAGCAGGAATGAGGTATCGAGTATGAGTACTTTTCTGAGGAATTTATTCAAAAAGGTTATATACTTCTTTCCGGCCTGATTCCCTGGTACTGGTACTAATACAATAAAACTAGGAGCAAGTTTTTCTTACTTGTTATCTTGATTAGCGTCATCCTTAAGTTCCGTTGCTCCATTGCTGACAGTTCCCATATTCGTGCTCTGAATGCTGGGCCCGGTCTCCTGTATCTTCGACAGCGTCGACACGAACTGACTCTTGTCCTGTTTCTGTCGACACTTGTCGTTTTGAGCTCCGTTCACTTCACCATAGCCGCTGTAAGTGCCGCTGTCGACACTTGCGGAACATTCTTCTTTTCTGTCCTGGTTCTGTGGCGGGGGCTGAGGGGGTGGGGACGCAGCGAGGGGAGGGGAAGCCGCGGGGGGAGGCCAAGCAGGCTTTTGTAGCTTCTGAGGTCTTGCGTAGAACTCTTTCTGCTTGATAGGGGGTGGGGCGTCAGGGGTGACCCAGCCAGTAGGCTGGCTCGGCCGTCGGAGGAAAGCCTCCTTCTGCTCGAGACTTTTTCGTATTCGCGATAGGATTATCGAGTCGTCCAGCTCTCGCCCGGTCAGGGTTGAGTTCGAGTCGAAGGATCCGAGGCTGTCTTTGCTTTCCGTCGCCGATGATGGCAGAGATGTATCTGATTCCCGTCTGCTGTGAAATACAAGAGAATTATTGAGTATTATACCAACTACGTAAGTACTAAAACTAATCTTGATTCTCGTATAAACTGTAGATATAAACAAACAATGCATTAAGAACTGTTTACTATGCCAAACACGATTAGCTCACCCATCATGCAATAAATAGTGTGGTGGTCCAGGCACACGCGTGACGTCATATCTGGATGGAGCCAGAGACGCCACGCTAGCGTACTCGGGGTCCTGGAGCCTCGCCGGGGCCTGCGGCGCCGGCAGCGAAGGCCGAGGTCTCCGGTACGCGTCGAACAGCCGCGACTCGTGTTCCGTTACTGGAGCCGGCATGTCTAGCGGGCGTTGATTTGTTTCGGGGTTGTATGCTGCTTCGCTGAAATACTGTAAGAAAAGGAACGTTTAGTAAAATAAATAGTTTTCAAGTAGGTAAATAAGTACCTAGTTACAGAAACAGTTAGCTCGTCCGTTTATCAGTGTTTACTATTACTATAATTAGGTACAACCTTGGGCAAGATACGCATTATCTGCTGACTGAGCTGTTTGGTATTTGCTGACGTTTGTTGGAATTACTAACTGCGGTTTTTATTTTATTACCTAATATGTTAGTATAGCTTGTATTTTTAGCTGATGCATAAGGCACATCAACTTAAAATTATACACTCCAACGTATTACTAAACTACCTAAAACCCAGTGCGCTATTTTAGATGCGAGTGACAGGCTGATCGACGCCAACATTTTCATCATCTTCTGCCCTATCATAAACTCACGCTTTTTAACATGTAAATAGGTAAAAGATACAGAACGCCACCGGCTAGGATCTTTCCATACTCCTTTTGCTTTGTTTACATTCTCGCACCTGACCTATGTGAAGAACTTCACCAATAAACAGACACACACACATCTACCTTGCAAATATCTTTTGTTAGCCGCCATTCATTCATCCTCTCAACATGACTAAACCAACTAAGCATAGGCACTCTTTTAAGTGTTTGTCGCTACATCTTCTTTTAAACCGCAACCTTGCCTTGAGCTTTATCACATGTGCAACAATTGCCAACATTGCCAACATTTTGCAGATTCAAAACTTACCCTCTGCAACAAATCGTGGTCTCTTGGCACGACAGTGAGCCTCAATATCCTCGGCTCCCGTTGCGCCAGCTGCACGACTCTCGCGTACGGCGCCCGGGACCGGCCGCAGGCAACCGGCTCGCCGTTCACGGCAAGCACACGGTCGCCGGCGCGCAGTCCAGCCGCGGCCGCCGGTCCACCGGGCCGCACCGACCTTACGAAGATCGTGTCCATTGGCGCACCCACCGCGCCCACCGCGAGGTGGCGCGCATCTTCGTATAGATCCTGGAAGACATTATGTATTACGTTAGATGGAGGAGGATGTCATCGGTGGTAACAAGACGGATCGATTGGGACTTTGACATGTAGGCAACACAAAAAAAAAAAGTAAAGATATTTTATTTGCAATTAATGTAGGTACAAAAATCAGTTGTTACTGTTTGTGAACTTTGTTAATAAAATTATACTATTGCAAATGTTTTTGAAATTGATAATATGAAACGATACTTGTTCAGAGGTCACGTTAAAACTGGTGTCTGATTGCGCAGTATCTAATACTTCACACATTATCTTCAGGACGTCTGAATTATCTGTTGAAGGATTGTTCTTATCTTTATATTTGCAGAAAACTGTACCTATGACTGATTTACACGTGTAGTGCTGAAAAACTGCACCTCTATTGCTATAGGCAGAAAAGTCAAGGTTTTATGACGTCGCAAATCTTAGTAGTAAAGAAGCTATAAAGATGCTCCTCTTTTCAGGATGGATCCAAAGGCGATATGTACACTACGGTGTACCTAAATGAAAAGCCATCAGGTATGCTTGGACTCCTGGGAACTGGTCTTCTAGTCTTATCCAAAGAGGATTATAATTATCTTGTTCCATGACCTACAAAAAAAGAGAAGAAACTAAAAACTACAAAAAAATAAGAAAAAGATCTACTCACACCCACCTGCAACGAGTCCGGCGGATACACTACAAGATGTCTGAGGGTGAACCCGAAGCCGTGGCGTGCGTCGGGGCGCTGGATGACGATGGTGCGCGGGGCAGAGATGTGCGCGGCTGGCGGCGCGGGCGCGGCGGTCGGAGCCGGCAGCGCCAGTGGTGGCGGCGCCTGGGGTGACGGTTGGGGCTGGACGGAGAAGAAATGATTTTGTTAGTTACATTTCTTTTGTAACATAACATCATAACCCTAAGGTTATAGTATTAGCCGAAGAGTTGCGCAGTGATGTTTAAGTTCCATGTAAGTGGGTGAGGGGGGCGAGATTTATTTCATCCCACACACACAATCTAGGTACAACATTTGTATTCTATACATCAACATTTATATTCAACACTTTACGTCAAGTATAGTTACGTTTCTGATGTACCAAACTACCAATGTGGTAAATTCGTGTTGAAAGGACAGCTCTAGGTGGAACGCGTTCCTATCCTAATAGTAATATTTTTCCGAGAGGTTCCGATTCCAATGAACTTATGCCAACCGTTGGTAGGTTTATTGTCATTATAACTACATTGATGTCCCAAAGGCGGTCTCCATAAAAACATGAATAAATATTACCTTACGTTTGAAAGAAAATTGCAAAATGCGTCAGCTTATTCTAACAATATTCATAAATCATGGTTTAACGAAGGTATACTCCCTCAGCTCAATACACAGTACATTTCAGACAGTTCGTTAAGCGCATTTGATGACGGCCCACACCTCGTTACCGACACCCAGCTACTCGTCTATGATAATCACGGAGAAAATGATGCAAATCCTAAGTGAAACCTAGCTCACACTGATTATATTGTGGATTTCCAACGTAAATCATGCTTTAATATTGACTGCTTACACATCTATACACGAAATATGTTCATGGATCGTCTGATACTGGATATGGGAAATATCTGAACTGTGAATTAGTAGCCCGATTTGAAAGCCGACCCCAATATATACGTAGTTGGGAAAAGGCTAGGCAGATTGATTGGGTATGCATAATCAGCCTATAACGTTCCCAGTCCCACTGCTGGGACACAGGCCTTCTCTCTGCGAGAGGGAGTAGGCTGGTAATCCACCACGCGGGCCCAGTGCGGGTTGGTAGATGTCACATGTCTTCGAATTTTTTGGTTCTAGGACATGCCGGTTTCCTTCACCGTTTTGAGAGCAGTGGTGATGAAAATAAGAAAGCGACTGTCAGGGTTCGAACCCACGAGCTACAACTCGTAAGTCGCGGCCGTTACCACTGGGCCACCACTGCTCTATTGGTATATTCAACCATAATAATATGTCGGTGGTAAGACATTGAGCTGCCCTAATACCCACTTAGTTTCAATAGAAACAGAGGTCAGCTTATACTGGCGTTGTTACCACGTGCGGCCTAAAGTACCTGCAAGAAGTTCATAGTTCCTTAGGCCGTATACCAATTGTCAAACACAATATTTTTCGTCAAGTTTTTGTGCTGTAATATTAAGGGCGCACCCTACCTCAGATTTTATCCCGCTCGCACCATACTACTCGCGACCTGAGTGAGAACGAGACGGAGTGGGGCGCTAGCGGCTCTAAAGCGTCGAAAAGTTTAGGTAATTGCTTTTTACGTTGAAAATAATGGTAATTAAAAAAAAAATGACACACATAAGACCTGCTTTATAGTTATTTCAGTTATCATGCAAAGTTTCAAGATCTAATTTGAAGTATTTTTTAATACCAGCGGTTTATAATTCTGTGCAGAGGTAACTTTGGATTTTTTTCTATAGAGAAATTTTTATGTTATCGTGTTTTCGCCTCACATAAGACCTAGCATCAATCCTCAACTTTAACATATATTTATTTCAAAATTAATGCTGCAGTATTTTCGGCATAACAGAGGATCATGCTAAGCAATTTGTGATTGGGTGCGCCCTTAATAGGTATCGATGAAAAAAAAACACGTGTCTTCATGAGTCACAGTGAGAAACCCCGCGGTGCATCGCGTGTCGAGCTACTACTAAGTAACTCAGATCAACGAGGATCGTATACCATCGGATCGAACCTGATTTTTACTTTGTCTTCCGGATTTATCAAGGCGGTTAATTCACTGTTGCAAAGAGGTGCAATTAAGTTGCAATATTAATTTAAAAGGTAGTCATACTGGAATTAATTACTCCTTTTGTTACAAAATACAAAAAAAAAAATACAAAATTTTTGTATTTTTTGTATTGTATTCCACCAGACTAGTCAACGAAATTCATTACACAGAAAAAAATATGGCATACAAATGAGGCCCAGAAAGTTGACCCACTATCAATAAAGTAACATTTTAAAAATAAACTCATAAAATGTAGCAGTGTCGAAGAGCAACATGAAGCCCTTTAGTGTCGTATTACCAAGAAAGGGGGAGCTGTTGTCGCCTGACCAGATTGGGGACAACTCTTCCGGATTTATAGGGCTTGTTCGTTTTCGAACAGTTTCTTATTGTGCGGTTAAAGTAAACTTGATTTTTTTACGGCGATTGTCAGTTCTACTACCATGTGACTACTGTATTGTAAGTACACAGATAGTGCAGGAGTACTGATTGAATTTAATTTTTGATCTCATCAACGAGGATCGTTACTGAAGCTCTATCAACGCAGATCTGACTTTGACCAAAAACTTGCCTTGATAATGTGATGCATTTTATATATATTGTAAATTATAATATGTATAACCAAGTAACTATGTTAAAAGTACACATAAGTAACAACATTTGTTAATGAATACTTAGTGCTTATATTGCATTAAAACTCTATCATAAGCACATTACATAAATTTATTTTTGATCTCATCAACGAGGATCGTTACCGAAGCTCTTTCAACGCAGATCTGACTTTGACCAAAAACTTGCCTTGATAATTGTAAATTCCACTTAGTCTTCTCATGGCAAAACTTACGAGTAACTAGAAAGCAGTAGTCAAATCAATTCTTAATTTCCATTAGTTGGCCACACGTTAACAACAAGCCCTTTGACCTCAGACGAAAGAGCCAAAGAGCCACATAGCCTTTGAGCCTATGATATTGGTAGACATACGAGCAATATCCATAACGTATGTCATTAATCACGGTGCTACGGGAGCCAATAGGTACATGTAGCCTATTGCGAGGTCAAATAGGGTTGTGCCCATAGATATTTGTGGTTGTGGCTACAGTTGAAGGAAAATTGATAACTTAAAAAATACAATAGACGCTGATATATTTAGTAACCTATTCCGCTTGACTATTCTTCAAGAGTCATAAAAACCCTGTAAGAAATCGACACGTGTTTCACCTCTCAACTAGGCATCTTCAGGATGACGATTGACCAATTGCAAACCAGAACGCAACGTGTTACCACACCAAGCGCTGGACGCAGAGACAACCGCTGGAGAGAGAGAATTGATAACTTGTCAAGTTATCAATTCTCAACGGTTTTTCAATGGTTTGAAGTCATAATAATAGACGGCTTAACTAAATTAAGGGACACTATGATTTCCTATGTGTGGATAATTTTTAGGTAAATATTTCACATTTAGTTTCAAATAAAAATAAAAACTCGTGATTATCGTGTGCTTCAAATAATATAATTATTGTATTTTCAACTGCCTTTAATAAGGAGGTGGTAATGTTTATGTAAACACTTACCGCCTATGTAAACTCTTTAATTTATTCATACATTTATCTATTAGATAACTAAAGGGATAATAAATGACGATGTAGATGTGAAAGTAACATAAAGTACTATGCAAAACTATAAAATCGTTTAGATTTGATCATAAGAGACCCTTTCTACATGAATTTGCAATAATTATGTAAAATACTAGATAATTATGTTAAATAATGTAACTGTGGAGAGCGTAATGTTCTTATGATAGAGTTTTAATGCAAAATAAGCACTAAGTATTCATTAACAAATGTTGTTACTTATGTGTACTTTTAACATAGTTACTTGGTTATACATATTATAATTTACAATATATATAAAATGCATCACATTTTATTATGTCAGGTTGATCTATTTATATTCTATCGTTATTTATATAATAAGTACGTACGCACATTTGACACAAATATTTTCATCAAATTCACATTTTGAGATTCTATTGTGTCACCTTCAGTGTCCTTGAATGCGTTAAAGTTGTTACATTATTGAATACTGCCAAGAATTCGATGCGATTCGAGCATTTTAAAGTGCAGGAGCATTTTAAAATTAAAATAAAATTTCACAAGCGCGACATCCCTTATCGCATCTCATAAAAACTTATCGCACAATATTGAGTGGTGTAAATATTTACGATAGCTGAATGTCCGGTATTATTACAGGCATTGGCCGTAGCGGTCTATGAATGTGCACCGCAGTGTACGCTCCGGACCACCGGAACCACTTTCCTTGCTACGTAAACTTTTCAGAACACTTTGATGGTTTACCTTCGTGCACGCGAAGATTAAAGTAAATGTTTGTAAGTGTTAGATATATTTAGATAAACGCTTTGGGTATGACTTTCACGTTCGACTGAATATATGGAATTCCTAAAAAAACACCTAAATTTATTCACTGACAGACAAAGCAAAGCCTTACAGAGGTTTTAGACTACGCTATAATAATAGCATAAATACAGCATATAGTTCATACCACAAAAATATCGCTCGCCATACATTTCCAATAATATACGGGGTGTTAGGGTAAACACCGTTATCCTTGCAACCAGTGGTTTGGTTTCATTTATAGAACGTAAAATCAATGGAAAATTACAACTTTTTTTTCATTTTTTTTTAAACTACATTTTTCCACAAATGACGCAAGTTCGTTGCCCTATGTGCTAGGGCAACGAACTTGCGTCTCAACACGGGCAGGGAGTGCGGGACGCGACCTGATCGGCCGCGAGCGCGACCCCTCCGTCAGTTAGTCAGCTGTTTTGCTAGCGAGCACGGTGTCGGATAGAAACTTTTTAAAATCTTTTAATGAAAATAACGTTTTTTTTTGTTGTTTTCTGTCATTTATTTTTATATTTAAGTCAACTACCCATGGTTTGAATGACAAGACTGTTGACCCTTACAGCCTGTATAGTATAGCAAAGTGTGAACGTGTTCTAAATAAATGTATAGCGAGCGATATTGTTGTGCTATGAACTATAATGCTTGCTATATATTAAAGCGTAGTTTGAAACCACCTTGAAGCGCTCGGTCTAGATGTATGAAATTCTGCACAAGAGTTATTTATTTATCGAAAGAGAGCAGTAAAGGCGGATTTAAAAAACATCATCCCTTGGGTGTTGGGTGGGTTACATAGGACATGATGGATTGTATAGAAGTTTGTCAGTTTTGGCGATAAAAAAAAAGTTACTTTTACAATTTAGACACAAATTGGCAAACTTAAGACGAAACGCTTGAAAAATATTATCAAGTACTATTTCAGTAAGAGCTCTCCGAGACATTTCAGACATGATCCATTTTATGATAAGATGACCCGTTTAAGATTATCTAATAGCTTACGGATATTTTATCTAAGAATAGCCTTTTTTTTGTGGAAAATTGCAAAGAGAAAAGTTTTAAAGACTTTTAGTTATAAAGACTTTGAAATTACCTGACACTTGGTCCATCTAATTTAATTTAATCGGGGCTGCTTGGCTTGTGATTAACATTATTTGCCTGAGTTGTCATGTCGCCCCAGTACCCCTGTTACTGTTTACTAATGTTAATTTAAGTTAATTGGTACATTTGTCAAGAAAAAAATATTGATAGTTTGTGCGACGGTTAAAAACAACATAATTTGATTAGTACCTAAGCTAAATGATTAATACTGTATTTAAGTGTGACTGTACTTACCTACCTAATTATTAATGTACACAAGTAATTTGTGGAAACTTTGGAGATTGTACATTTACCCATGTGTCATACCACATTTTATTGTAACACACATTGTAAAATTGTTTGTATTTCCCAAATAAAAAAAATAAAAAAAATTTTAAACCCATTTTGTCCCAGTAGTGGAAACACTATAGGCTGATTATGCTATTTGTTTATGTATTCTGCTTTCACAATTAATCCGATCATCATAATATTTATTCACTTTTTTTTAATGTCGTTGCTTTTGGTAAGGCTTAATGGTTATATAAATATGTATAGGTATATTATATATGGTTTTACTATGTCCAGTCTTTAGTAGGTACTATGTACATCATACATACTATGTAGTATTTCTATGGCCTATGTATAGTCATGTCGGAGAAAAGTCGTCGGTTCAGCTAGCCGGAGACTGATTGACGTCAAACTGGTAAAGTTAACTCTATTACAGAGAACGTAGAGAAAAGCATCGCAGGAACACCGGATCTCATAGATCTTAGACTTGTTAATAGAGATTTAATAGCTAATGAAATTGTTTACAAGCGTAAGGCTGTAGAATATGAATGAGTCGTTTCTCGAATTAAATTCAACAATAGACACACTTATGTATCTACATACAAGTAAAAAGGTTGTTACTTTAAGTAAGAAAGATAATGTAATCAGTGATAATGCCCTCTAGAAAAGTAAGCCTTTTTTTTTTGAGGGTGGGAAATAATCCAATGACTTCTCCCACTCTGGGTGGAGCGCAAGGGCGTGTCAGACTTTTACTGACTAAAACCCACCCGTGTTCCTTCAGTTGCCTGTTGCCAAGGTCCCGGTATCCCTTTCGGACTAACCCGTAAAGAAAAGTAAGCCTATTATCTATTAGTTAGTCTAAGAAGGAACCTACCTATCTAATAAGTGAGAGCTAATGTACACTGCTAATGCTAATGTAACTTACATCATATTTGATATTCATAAAGATAGAGGAAGATGAAATCAAACCCCAGGACACATCCGAGCAGGAACAACATCACTAACAAGATTTTTAATTATCTTCATCATAACTATGATCACAATTCACTTTTACTTTACTAGAAAACCTGAATGAAGTCAATGACAACAAATATTCATAAACCTGACATTATTAATAATAAACATTACTAGACAATATACAAGCCACTATAACAATGGTATAAACAATAAAGAAACTGACACATACGACTAACAACGAATAATTTGAGTTTTTCATAGCATGACAAAAACTATTAAAAAGGTCGTCAAAACAAACATATTTTCAATGGAAAACGAACCATATTTAGTGCAGCTAAAGCTTCATATACCAAAGTTTGTTTATTAGAATTATCAAGTAACTGACGCATAGACAATATTTTAAATACAGACGTCTATATCGGTAAATGACCATAGTAAATGTTGAGGGATTCATTAGAATGCTATTGAACGAATTAGTAATGAATGAAACATGTTTAGGCACGTATAAGATGATAGCTTCATTGACTCACTGAATGAACTAAACCTTGGCAGTCTGCTAAAGGAAAATAAAACCATTTTAAATGTCAACTGAAGAGCGTATCAAAATAATGACGCTGGAAATAAAATTCCTCATATTAAAAGTGAAAGAGTTCTCTGTGAAATACAAGAAGACATAAAAGGTAAAATAAAAACTTAATCTGGTTCACCTGCTGTAATTACTTCATTAGCCGATTACCACAAAAACGCGAACACTTGTTTTATTTTTATAACACTTACTTTCATGACTGTTCCAGATCTAAAAAACCACTGTGGCATACTAACAAAGCAGTGTTGTGGCTCAATAAATGACTAATTTGAAATTGACGTACTATTGCGGAAAACAGAAATAAGTTTCATAAAAACTGAGTCATGTTTAAATATGTTACCTTATACGGAGGCGGCGCTAATTTGAAAGTGGTCGACGTCAACAATATCATGGTACAGTACCAACAGACGTTAAACACTTTATTGGCGTGGTCAATTAATTAAATTATGTAAAAAATGAGGTAACTGTCAAGTTTCACGATACACTTCCTTTCATTGATAACTTTATTTTAAAAAAACATTCATGGCTAATTGTTCACTGGAACTAAAGGGCTTAAAAACGAAAAGTGAATGGAAGGCGTTTTGTAGGACGGGTAGCTGATTCATAATGCGAATTTGCATAAGTAAGAATATGTGAATGTGCTGAGACAGGATTAATAAGAAATATCAATGAAATCTGCTTGAGTTCTCCGTCATTCCATAAATCAAAAGGAATTACAGAGAAACAGAGTTTCTGCAAAATGTATCTTGAAGAAATACTTTATGCCCTCTCAGGGCTTTGTCGGGGGAAGATTTAAGAGCAATGAGTAATGGTTATGACAGCGAAAGGATCAAAGAAAAAATACTAGTTAATGCAAGTGGACGAGTATAGAACGCCGACTGTAAAGCCAAGGGCAATACTCACGACCCCTTTTAATTAACTAAGACGTGGTGTAATCACGAAATATTTAGTAACAATTACAATGTTTTATGTTTCTATTGTGTTGCAATTGCAGTTCATCCATTATTTCTCAAACCAAAAATGTTTATTGTATTAAAAGATATTTAAGGTATACAACAGAGCAAATTAATCTGAGAAAGGACTAACACAATGAAGTTAATTTCAAAACTACAACAACTTAAAAAAAAGACAATGAATCGCATAGAGATTATCATCAGAAATGTTATCATAAATTCATTCACACTAAATTGAATAAATCAAGAAAAATAGAATTAGTTTTTTGCTCTACATCCAAACATACTTAAACAACATAAAAATAATATAAGAATAGTTTTAATTAACACGAATGCACGATGTTCGCTCAATCAATTTCATTCATCACTCCACAGTTTATTTTAACGCTTACGTAACATATAAAGTCCTCAATGAAATTTTAATATTAAAAGCCGATACCAGCCAATTAACGATCAAAGTAAATCAGGGCAAAACCGTGAGGTCACTCAGACCCTATTAGCGGAGACGGGTTGAGTCCATTCGAAAGTACCAGTAATTAAGGAAGGCCGCGATAAACAATATAGCGATGGATATTACGAAGGCTATGGACTAACCCCAGCCTTATAAGGTAGTGCACACAGATGGGTGGGCGGAGGCGACACGCTGGCTGTTGGTAACATAATGCCAGCCAAATTGTATAGCTGTAGGTATAGTTGCTAATAGTCTGACGTGACGTGATCTAATGTAGGTGCTATATGTATGAATAATGAAATTGATATCTTTTTATGTTTGTTTACTTTCGGAGAATTATTCAGTGCTAGTTTCAATGTCAGGGTCAAACACTTTTGGTTGTTTGGTTTTAGTATTTTTATTATTTTCTTTATTTCATTTTTCATACATATAAATTATATTTTTAAATATTAGAATAAAAAAATATATAAAACATTTAAAAATATATTTTTTTTAAATTAGTTATTATGGTTAATATGTATAAAGTAATGTTATATCCAGTACTTTTGCTGCACATTTTTCTGACTGTGTTGATTTGAGTTTTCGATTTTCCTACTTACCCATGACAATTGTATTATTTGCCTATTGTATTTTCAATAACCTTATCTTTACGGCTGCTTTTAATTCTTTAATTTGAAACAACACCTTCATAGTTAATCGTAATGTCCTACTTATATTTTTTTATGGCGTCACACGTAATTATTCGCGTAAAGCCTTCTGCTCAAATGTCACGTTTTGCACCATTTAGTTAATCAGGAGACGTGACATTTTCATGTCTTGCTTCGGTTCACAAATAGGGTAAGAAACAAAGTTTAGTTACTTGACCTTTTACTTTTAGGTAGTGCCTGTCTTGTCTAAAATCTCCAAAAACAACACGCTTGTCTGTTGACGCTGTTTAGTAATTAATAAAATAAACTAAAATAAATAATTGCCATGAAGGTCTCAATCAAAATGATCATAAATGGCTTGATTTGATAGTGTTCTATTTTTGCAATGGGCAAGATTTGAATATTTTTCGAATCCATTTAGAATTCTTGATCGTCATTTGTTTTCAGTGAAGATTCCTCAAGAAGAACGTCAGATTCTTCGTCAACCAATTGAATCGTTTGTTTCGTATGTTTCTCCTTGCTTTCATTGTTTCATTTGTTTTTTCCTTATCTTACACAACAAACAAGACAGCGCCAACAACAAGGTTACCTCCTCCAAATTCATTAGCACTGCATGTCCAATTAAAGGAACCAAATGTTTCCTAGACATTGAAATGTTGTTTATTTCCCGGTGTTAAATCAATCGCGTAAGTTTCAGTGATTATGCCACTCGTTATTGATTAGCGGGTAGAACGATAAAGAGTCGTAGACATGGCTTCCAGTGCCAGCTTTGCTTAGGAACATAAATTGCTATGTTCGTAAATTCTTGATACATTCATTTGCAACTTGATCTAAGTAGAGTGACTGCGATTTATTAGACAGGATGTTCTAGGTTTAATTGATAGAGGAAGAGTTGATTGAGATTGCAGAAATGGCTGCAGGCTTGATAATAGACTTTATGAAGGTACTAGCTTCTGCACGCGACTTTGTACACGTGAAATTTCTTGTCCCCCGACCCTCTCCGTCGCGTCGCATCGCATCACTTGCACGCGCTATTATTTCGTTTTCGCTTAGCGTTCTTCCTTTTTTTTTTCTCGGCTGTTACGGGTCCTAGCGTGATGTAAATATAGCCTATAGCCTTCCTCAATAATCGGCCTATCAAATGCAAAAGATTTTTTCAAAACCGACTGGTAGTTCCAGAGAGATTAGCGCGTTCATTAGTAAGTATAGATATAGTTACCTACTTTAAATACTTATGTCAAAGACGATCAGAATTTTAAATACAGCTCAAAAACAAATTTCCACGTCGAACGTCAGTTATGCCCGTTTTCATAGACGACGCCTAACTGGCTAGTAAAGTGCGCTGTTGGATTTTCACCTTACGACGATGAGCGGAGCGCTGAAAATCCAACAGCAGGCGTTACTAGCCAGTTTCTAATTTCATCGATATCTAAAGTTCAAAAAACCAACAAAACATTACAGCGTTCCTTAATCGACGCAGCAACATCTCATTACCTTCCAGCCACACCACATAATTACCAGTGTATTACTCGCTTGAAAAACCAATAATCTCCCTCAATCAACGGCCAACTTTCGATTTCATCCAATCACGTGCTACGATCGCATTCTACTCTCACCTGATTGGCCGATTAAATCTCACTGTTATTGGTATTAGGTATCTTTTTAGTAATTACGGAAGAAAATTTTGATTTGGCTTAGATAAGACTGCAATCAATGTTTATTAAAGAGTTTCTTGAAATGGACTGAATTATTCTTGGAATTACTTAATTAATAAGGAACAATTAAAAATAATTTATCGAAACTTGAAAGTTTAATTAATTTTTACTATCTGTCTGTAACTCTCCATCTCTTTACCGTAAATTACTTTTAAATAATTTTATATTTCATTGCCATAATTTAGCGCAAACAGAACGTGCAGATTATCCGAGTAAAGCGCAAGCCGCCATCAAACCCGACAATTACACAGGATATGCACTTTACCACATCAATATCAACCAATTGCGTTAGTCCGTGGCTATCACGTGACGCAAGCGAATCAGCGAGACCGCAATTTCACGGCGTGAGCAAATGACCCGTAATACCCAGCCAGTTTGTATAATGACCGTACCCACGCGTGCCACGGGATGTTTGCTCAGACCACCTCGTTTGGTCGAGAAACTAAATTGAGGTGCGTGAGGTAATATTACACTTTCAAGGATGACAATTTTGTGCTCGTGTGTACGCCCTAAATGATAGGTGAAAAAAAAAGAAAAAAAAAATGAAAAATGTTTATTTGTCCCAAAACAGTTACATGGATAACATAATGAGACATCCCCAGTAGGTAATTGATAATACCTGTGTTGGGGCCATCTCGCTCCTTCCCATAATATTAACAATATTGAGACTAATGCACAAAATATTTCAATAGGTAACGTAACAAAAGTTGAAAAATGAACAGTAAATTACTTATAAAGTAATTAGCAGCTCTTTGTGTAGCTGAAGTTGTATGCCTAAGAAAACTGTATGTATGTGCGTCTTGTTTGTAGTGTTGTGTGTGTGTTAGTGTGTGTGTGTGTGTGTGTATAAATGTGTTTGTGTGTGTGAATGTGAATATCTTCTTTAAAGTGCCGATGTGTTTGGATTACGGAGGGAATAATAAAATAATAATAATAATAAAAGAAATGATAGGTGATGTGAAGGTTTCAGTTCACCAGTGATTTTGTTAATTATGGTTTTTTTGTACGTTGTTTCCGTTTTACGTAAGAGACTTCAATAAGTCTAAGTAGTCTGGTATTTAACACTTAAAAGTGTTAAGACTCTTAGAAGTCAAAACACACTGAAAATCTCTTTTACCAGACCAATTTCCAAATAATAATACACTGTGAAAGACATAACTTCAAACCACATATTACCTCAATGAAAACACCGGACAGCCCGATTAAACCTCCATCAGTTTTACAATTACACGGCAATAACAAACACAGTTAAGTTCGCAAACGCGCGTTTAATCGTAAACTTTCGTTTTCGTTTATTACCGCGATAGTCGCTGGTCGAAGCTGGTAATGTCCGCTTGGTGTGACTGCTACTCATTATGGGACAATACTGCTGTCACCGACTAATGAACGCGATCGAGTCGTTACGAAAAATCTAAGGCCGAATACACACAGGTAAGCGGTTCTCTTGATGCTTAGACCTACGCTGTGTGCTGGTGACATGCTACTAGCGAATTTAGCTCCTAGTTTTACTTTTGCAATGACCACATTGACGCTTAGTACATTAGGCCACACGTCAGTGATAAAATAACCAGTATAAGCCTACTGTACCATGTTGCATTACTTAATTTATGAGTCTCTGCGTTAACAGGCGCATCGCGCATCAGCTTGTCAGTAAGATAGAGAACGCATACTTATGCAGAGGACCAATTCCCTTATTAAAAACGTTCAAAATCTTGTCACAATCTCATCTCGGCAACAATAAAAAAATCTCGTAGAATTTTTGACAGATTGAGAGAGACAAGAGATTAGTATGCGAAGGCTCTTAAAAATATTATACTAGAATTGCCCCTCAGATCAGTGGTGACCCAATGGTAACGGCCCCCGACTTACGAGCTGCAGGTCTTGAACCCAGGCAGGCAATTTACTTTGTGTATTTAATTTCATCACCACTGCTCTCAAAACGGTGAAAACATCGTGAGAAAAATGTCCTAGAACCAAAAGTTCGAAGATGTGACATCCACCAACCCACACAGGGCCCGTGTGGTGGATTATGGCCCACTCCCTCAGAGAGGAGGCCTGTGTCCCAGCAGTGGGAACATTATAGGCTCATTATGCTATGCCCCTCAGATCACAGCAAGCCACATTGCACGGTTCGAGCTACGCTACTCAAGCGTGACACGCGAAGTCATTAGCTGCTGTGTGGCGTGAACCTAAATAAGCCAGAATTACGTTTTCACGCCAGTTAATGTTGCTGTGTGGCGTGTTGGTGATCGGTTGATAAGTTCGAGGAAATATTAAATGTAATCAATCAATCTGGCCGTGATTGCTGCGTTCATGTTTCTAATGTACCTACAAAGTATTCTGGTGTTTTTTTGTAACTTGGTCAACGAGTATGTCTGACAGTCGTAAACTTATGATATCGGTATCTTCTTAAATTGGATATTCCAAGTAAGATAATTGCTTACTTTAGGTAAAAATACTGGTAAAAATAATGCTTAGATATACGGAAGACTTAGTCATGGCGACACCTTTTGAATTGTAGATGATGAATAACTTGATGACGATGAAGCAATTATAGTAAATAGAACACTAGTCTAATTCGTCTTATTCGAACGTCTATAAATGTTATCAAAGCTTTATTTAAATAAGGATTTAACTATTAAGCAATCGATCATTATGCATAGATAAGGAAGACTGAAAACATTGAGACCGAAGCTTCAAAAAAATAGGGGACACTGACATATTGCGAATACAGCACGAAATCTCGACTTCCTTGTTACGCCATTCAAAGAATATGAAGCAAGGATTAAGTTTGAAGCATAGACAGAGTATAGCAATAGACAAGTCACTAAACAATAATAGTAATGAGACAAGGACACACTTATTTGAACCAGTAGTAAGAGTAAACGAGACAGAAATATATTTTATTTATATCCTTCGCGTATGCAAACTTTTTGTCTTGCCCCAGTTGTTACCCTACAACTTTACTGGCACCCTATAAAACGGCTGGATTTATTTGGAGAGTGTTTCCCGACTACATTAGATAGTACCAGTTTACAAGTGACTGTCAAAGACTATGGCTATCTAATAAGGTAAACGCAAATAGCTGATCTATACAATTCTCTATCTAGAGTCCGCACCACCACTGCGATCCGACGGAAAATGTGGAACTACATTTTTTGATGCAATTTGGTGCAATGACATTGACGCTAGCGCCGCGTCTATCGGACTTGACTCTATGGTCTGTAGTAACTGCAGACTTTGATGTCATAGTTTCTTTAAGCTCAACTGTTTCATGTCGAGATCAAGGGATTAAGATATATCGTACATTATTTTCTCAAGAAGTTATGTATTTCGACCGGTGCCGGTGGAGTTTCGTCACTGGTGTCAATCATAGTGATCTATGATCTTTTGACAGCTGTTATACTTTCTAAAACTCTATTATAACTGAAGGATAATTTACGTTTCAAAAGATGGGAGTCTTTTGTTCTGTACTAATTGGATGAATGAGATTCTTTTGAATATTGGATTATAATAATAATCCAGAAGAAGAGGTTTTGGCTAAACTCGTGGCTAAGTAGTAACAGCCGCAGGTCGATCCATCAGGTTAAGCTACGCTTGTCGGGGTTGGTCCGTGGATGGGTGACCATCTTTACATACCGGGACTCCTCTGTGCCTCGGAAAGCACGTTAAGCACGTTTGGCACGTTTCACAGTCGTTACTGGTCGTTAGAAGCCCGAAAGTCTGGCAACCAAGTCAAAGTCTTACTAAGGGGTATCGTAATACCCAGTTACTGGGTTGTGGAGGTCAGATAGACAGTCGCTCCATGTAAAATACTGGTAATAAGCTGCATCCGGTTAGACTGGAAGCCGACCCCAACATAGTTGGGAAAAGCAAGGCAGATTGATTGTTAGAAGGGGTTTTGATGTTAGTAGATAAGACTCGTTGTAAAGGCTATAGGTATAGTTATCGACAATTTATACTATCATTTGGAGAATTGTATCGAGAGGAGCAAACAGCGATTTATCGCAGACATAATTACAGACACAGCTCCTGTAATTAATCTTCTACAGATATCATTAATACTTGCAGATATTAATAACCTCTTCGAAGATATCTGATCATTATAAAACGATGCCATATCTATGTCATTAAAAACTATCTTTTAATGCCATCCCGCCCTTGCACCTCTATATATAAATTCTCGTGTACTATAAATGATGCAACATCAATTAGGCTCCTGGCCAAGGGGCTACCCATAAATTATGTCACACAAATTTCATGACTTATGGAGCCCCCCCGTGCTTGTCACAGGTGACCACAGGTGCTTGATTCCTCTGGTGTAGTGTCGCATAGTTTGCGATTTAAAATTAAATCTTATAATAATATTGATAGAGTTAGTAATTGCTTTAGTGTGACGACACAAAGCTTATGACTCGTCCTCCCCCTTTGAAACACGATGTCACAATTTGTTGACCCCTCTCCCCCTTAACTGTGACGTAATTTATGAATGTCCCCAAGTCCTGATCATGATGGAGTCGCAGTTAGCTCGCGTGTGAGATAAACGGCCGCCATGACTCCAGTTCTAGCTTCGTTAAGCTTTAGGTATTTGCTTATTGGTGAGGGCTGGCAAGCGGATGGGGTACTTTTATTGCTCTCTAGTTTGCGTTCTGCGCCAGTTCTTGTCTGGTCAATTTGTGAATTTATGTTGTGATTTATTGTTCAATAAAGTTGCATGCAGTTGTTGTTGCATGTTGTTCGTTGCAAGATTATAAAAGTGTGTTGATTTTCGTACCTAATGAAATCGCAACTTTGCAGCTTAGACAATTAAAATTGGTCTCAATCAGTAAATTCCTCCTATTTCTGGCTTATAAGGTTACCTATGGCTATTATTAATAAAAACGGCACAACACCAATTACATTATTGTTATGTATAATTTAAGCTAACATGAACAGTGGACTTCCTAAATAGCTGGTGGCTATATAACATAGCAATCAATATAGTTCAAAGTTTCCGAGTTTCAGAAGATTGTAAATCTCTATTCCTTACAGGAAAAACCTGTCTCAATCCCATCAGGCTGAATATAGGTGGCCTTCGAAACGATAAGAAAAATAAAGATCCGCAAATAGAACAAGATGAAAGCGACTCAGATCCCTTGTCAAACATTTGTAAGTCATCCGTCTGACAGTTTTCAGACAATTTCTCGTACAAACCTTTAGTTTATGTGTTTGTTAAAGCAACCCTACGACTTCCCGGCAATGAATCACGCGTCAAGGCTCGTCGGGGGAGTTCGGCCGCTGGAAGCGACTGCGTTAGCTGCGCAGGCGCAACTCTGCGCCGATTACGAAAATAGAATGAGTTGACACATAAATAATATTAGTGTGATCGTAAATAACCAGAGCTTGGGTAAACGTCTAAATCCTCTGTTGAGTGACGTGGCACCATGAAACCTATGTTATAGTGTTGCCAGGTAAGTTGCCAGGTAAATCGGTGTAAAACTGTAAATATTTTTACTCCACTTTATGATTTATGTCTATTTTTGCGCGCGGATGAGTGATTGATAATTTTACGACGGTTTTTTATTGCGTAACGCCCGCAATAAAAAACCGTCGTACCTATTTATTTCGGTGTTAATTGCGATAAGATAATAAACTTTGGAGGACTTTTAGGCCCGAATTACAGAACCTCACTCAAAATTCAATGTGTTTTTTAAAACCCATTTGATTGGTTGAAACCAGCTTTAAGTACCTAATGCTTGAGTCTTGACTGACATTCTATAATACGGGACTAAGCGATGTTTAAAAAAAAAGAATATAATGTTTGTTTTAATAAAGGAATATGACAAGTAACCTATTTAAGGAAAGCTCCACGTTTTCCGCATTTCAGGCCGATCTCGACATACGACCGAAGCGAAACGGAACACATTCGGTTCAGCCACTTGGAATCAATACCGTGGTCGTAAAAGTTCTACAAATACCGCGCCGGCCAGTCAGAGAACTATTTGGATCATTTGCTTGCCAATTGTTACGAATATACGAGTTATGTGTGGAAGAGTGACGAGCTGTCATAGGACTGGAGAGCTGTAGTGATAATCTACAAAAATCTCATCGTGAAAACTTGTGAAGTGAACTGTCATTCCATCTAATGCTTAGGAATGGATACCTACTATTGTCAGTTCACTTCACCTAAGTTTTCACTGAGAGAGAATACATAGATTGGCTGGAGTTTGGACCCATGAAAGTTTTGGAATGAAGTCCCCATAACATGATAGGTGTTACGTATCGGCTTTCTTTGAACCAGATAAGTCAAAATCAATTTGCTTAGCCGTTTCGCAACTACGTTGTCGTTGGTCGACTTCCAGTCTAACCGGATGCAGCTGAAAACCAGTGTTTTACATAGAGCAGCTGCCTGTCTGACCTCCATAACCCAGTTACTGGGTAGCATGGTACGCCTTGCCTGGTTGTCAGACTTTCGGGCTTCTGACTACCCGGAACGACTGTCGAAGATCTATGAATGACAGCCGGTACCAACTGTTTAACTTTATTTCCGAGACACCCATCCAAGGGCCGACCTCGGCAAGCATTGCTTAACCTTGAAGATCGACCCGTGCGGCTGTTATTATTTAGCCACGAGCCCCGACTATTATTACTGAAACAGATAAATCATCAACCAGAACCATAGAAACTATTCTTCAGTAGACAAAACCCGTGGTCATGCTAAGTGTGCTGTAGGTATGTATGTTTCCTTGAACTCGCGTAAGTTTTAAGAAACCCGTGCAAATAAACCTACGTATTTATTAATGAATAGTTTCCTTACGTGACCGAAGAACGGAAAATCGATGTCACAGTTGATTGATACTGACCTGAAACAAGGAAAATGAATTAATTAGTTTATTTAGTACAATGTTGTTATTAAGGTGAGTCTAAACATTGAGCGGCAATCGTGCGCGGCTGCAGCGCGCGAACGCTTCTGTGTACCTGCCGTACACAAACATTTCTAGCAAACATTCGTCAGTAATTGTGTTTGGAAGAATTATAAGCAGAGCTATGACACACGCAACCGCTTTCATGCCAACTTGCCAACTGAAGTGCGCGACGTGACTCGGATATGCCGCGTAGTACTGCCGCGCAAACATTCGTCGGTTTAGTCCACACTAGAGCGCGGCAGAAATGTCTACTGCAAACACCGCGTGTTGCTGCTGCGCTCTTGCTGCCCAATGTTTGTACACACCTTTGTTAAATTATAAGGACGCTTTATACTACACACAGAGGTTAACAAAATTAATGAAGTCACAAGAATATTATACGTATATTTTGTTTGCATTTAAAATTATGCATTGCTACTAAGATATAACTAGGTACACCGCTGCCTAACCCGTCGGGGATTACAGTCGTGATGTTATGTTATGTGTATACATCAAAGTAATTGACTAAGCAATGTGTAAATACGAAATGACAGCTTCAATAGTAATTCTTAATGTAGATTGAGTGCCAATTACCAGTTAATTACCAACAGATCAATCAACATCTAAATAATCTATCCTAATCACCGAACTCGTAATTAACAAACCTAATTTGCAGAAACCACAATGTTGCGTATTTGCTGGTACGTCCCACGAAAGGGCAAAGCGCAGTATCATTGCCGTCGGCTAATAGGTATTTGTTGATTGGAGTTACGCCACCGCTTACGTGGTAATTTATTGACTGCAGTTCGATACATTCTCTCGAACCGGGAAAGCCTACTGGATTGACCGATGACCTTAGCAAGGCAGTTAGGTTTATACATCCAGGGTATAGATAGTTGGCATTATCATAATCAGCCTACAATGTTCCCACTGCTGGGACGCAGGCCTCCTCGCTGTGAGAAAGAATGGGCCGTAATCCACAACGCGGGCCCAGTTCGGGTTGGTGGATGTCGCATGTCTTTATTTTTTTGGTTCTCGGACATGCTGGTTTCCTCACGATGTTTTCCTTCACCGTTTTGAGAGCAGTGGTGATAAAATAATTTACACTTTTGATCGATACAAAATGCTGCAGAATCGGTTTTCGGTGCAAATTACATGATTATTTCAGACCGCGGAAACTTAGTTTTTTGAAACTAGAGTTTAAGAATTTACCTTTTCACCGATTTATTACCCTACTTTGCAACACAATCCTTTCTTCAAAGTGACATTTACGCAATATCATCAAAACAATTCATGACTAAACCTTCATATTCCCAACCAAACCGAGCTAAACACTATATTCTAGGAAAAATCACGTCATACTTATTCGACACATCTATAATACATTGCAAGTAGCAAATACCACGAAATTGACAAACTCGGTCACTAAGTTTACCATTAAGTGCACTGCCAAGTTTACCCTAGTTAGAAAATAGATGCAAATGTTATGCGTCCACATTACATGGGAACCCACTTAACGTTAGCAACGGTTTAGAGTGAACTTCAATGTATTGGACCTTTAAACTTTGGTACATGCAATTAATAGGTAGTACTTCGCTTAAGCTACTAAGTGAAGGATTTAAGACGCTCTGATAAGAGCTAAACCGTTCGGACTGCATAGAAAAGTAGGAGAAGCCCGATGACACAAATCTTGTAATTTAATGCAAAATATTAAAGCAATAGTCTATTTACTCAAAAATTTGTTGAGTAATTGAAAACAAGAAAAACAACCAAGTACTGCATATTACTATATATTTTGGATTGGAACTCTAGGTAAAAGGTTAGATTACGGTTAATTTATATCGAGTTTTTTTTTCAAAATGTGTTTTAGTAACATCAAAGTTCAGAGAAATATGTTCAAGATTAACATATTTCTTCCGCTACCACAAACTATAAAGATTTGGCAATTTTTTTGTTTACTTTTTTAACATTTGTCTCTTGTCAGCATTAAGGCGCTGTACGTAGCGAAGTAGCTGTTTAAATGACGATATTTACTGCAAGAAATGCAGATATTTCGAGTTCTTTATCAGTGTGTTACTGCTATGTAAAATGTAGGTAAAGTACTTATCCCCTTATTCATAAACGCTGCAAAGTTAAGTAATGATTAGCGCCTGTTTAACCATACATTTTTGACATGTAAACGTCTCTTAACTTTAAGCAACGTTTATGAATAAGAGGGTTAATGAACAATAACTTAATATTCATTCATCGTAACATTAATTGTGTCACTATAATTTTCCTTATTAATATTTCCTGAACTCTTGCTTAAACAAACAGGAAGTCACAAAAACTATCTATCTGTGTTGACTAGTTGTGCGTATAGCTTCATATGAAAGCCAACTTACACAGACAGCCACAGCGGAACTACAGTTGATAAGCAGACATGTTTCTTGGGAAAAGTATCATAATTAAGTCATTCATAGCCTTGTCAGCGACGCAAATATTTCCACGGTCTGTTGCGTCCCAAAGGCGTGATTGACTAACAAACACAGACTTTCAGATTTTTATAATATTTAGTATGTAGGCCACCGCAACGACGTCTAGGCGTGTTTATGTCAGTTACCTTTATCTGTCGGGCTGTCATAAAAAATGACATAAATAAAAACTAATTTCTTTGAGTAACAGACACTACAGTTTTTATTTTTATCAAGCAAGGTCAACCGTGAGTCAGATTTAGCTTTTTAGCACAGGTAATGTTACCTGAGTTGAAATACTTTCGCTTGATTCTAATTCATAAAGCAAAAAGTTAAGTTGTCAGCAGCTTAATGCTGGCCGATTTTTTGTTGATTTTTAAAAAGCCAGACTTCTTTTTCGAAATTTGAAATGTCTAACTGTTTTTACTGTTGCTTAATTTATGGTGTTTGTTCGGAATTTAAAATACAGACATGCTTTTCTGAATTTAGCAAAGAAATAGAGAAAGATAGGTTTTCAATTCACAATGACGTGGCTTGTTTGGCCGTCCTTAAATCAACCTCGACCTCTGAACCAGCCTTAATAGTAAAATCCTTTGCTCGTAAATTCGCTATCCTAAATCCTTGTTTACGACTACAACGGTGACATTTAAGTACTTTATCAGATACACTTCGGAAAATACTACCTACCGTCACTACTAACTTACCTACTCGTATATTTATTAGACACCCTTTAAGGGTTTCGACGTCAAATGACTTCTGTTTTTGAGTTAGTCGTGCACTAATTGGCTGGTTATTTCAAACATGACTATTACCACGTGTTTTTGGTCGTGGCATCCACCTTAGAATTTGCGATACCGACGTTTGAGTAAAGTATTCCATACAAGCTCACGATGACGGTTTTTGATAAAAGTCCTAAATTGTCTCTTATTAAACGCACGGCCACAGGGGCCTTTTCTCGACCTTAGCCCACACTGCTTCCTATTTCGACACAACATTCTAAATTTTAATTTCCTACTTTCGCAGGATGTTTCGTCCCACGGGGGCAATCATGCAGTCATTCATATCATCAAGAGGTTCGCCATCATTTCTCGCGATAAGTGTTGCTCTTAATGAATTAATGTGTTCGTATTAATGTCAAATGACCCGCTCGTTGGAATGCGGAATGGCTCCGCAATTGATATCATCCACTTAGCAGCTACTGTTGATCTTCTTGTCGGTTGGTGTAAGTGTGAAGGAAAAACGTCAAGAAGTTAAAGTTCAAATGTTACAAAGAACACAATCATTTTGTGTACCTGTTGTAGATTTTATAGGTCAATGGCACCAGTTACTATTAAGACAAAAGCTGCGTCCGACTGTCATTTGGGCTCAAGACCCTTAAAACAATTTGTTTTGGTTTCTACTACAAGTATAAATTATTTTTATCTTTTTCAAAAGCAATCCATGGCATATGGTGATTATAATTATCTGTAAACATAATTATACGGTTTCCTATTCACAAAATGCTTTAAATCTTGTCACTTACACCACTCATCTGGACAAGCCGCGAGTGTGAGCATCGTAGGTACGTACATAAATTATGTCGCAATATAATGTAGGGCCGCTGGATGGCATAACTGACGTCTGATGTATGAAAGTCGAGTGTTCTGTACCGAATCGTGCGAAACTAATCGACATTATAGCTGTTTAGCATTGCGTGTGCGTTAAAATCACATGCACTTCGGTTTATTCGAAGCGTAGATTTGATACATTATATTTTAGTTGTTAAACTTGATTTATGTAATAATTACGGTGATTATGTTTTAAAAAAAAGCTATGCTTAAACCTCTAATAAAATATGAGTAAAAAACATTGAATAAACAAAGCCATAACTATTTTTTCACAGGAAACAGTAATTATGTAAGCAAGGAGTACTAAAGAATTGCTCGTGTATGCATACTTTGTTTATTTTACCGCACTTAAGTTTAAACTTATTGTAGATGCACTTATCTGTCGTAATAAAAACGATGCATTGCAAGTTAAACGACAGCAATTATCTTAAATTATGAAAAACTCGACACCAATAAGACATTACGCGACCGATGAATCTAGGGCGTCAATAAATCGATGCGACACTCCATCCGTTGCGCAAATGTCGCACGATGGGAGAAAGTGACGTGCGCTCTCGTAAAGGACCGCGTGACACCTGCGACCTTATTTCGTACGGTTTCGAGAATAGATCCCTTTGAAACATGAATAACTTGACTCCATTGTCGAAGTCGAGTATCCATTTTTCAAATTGTGAAAAACGGTCGTCATTTGTTTATCTTAAGATAGATTTGTTCTTCCAATGAATTTAAATGCGGCAGTTACATTTACATTTTTATTGTCACAGAACTACAGTCTTTACGCCATTCGAAGTGAGATTACCTGTCTTAAACCATGGACATAAAACACAATAAAACCTTATTTATTAAAACCCATTCATGTACAGAAGCGAACGCAAGATCGCGGTGGAATGAACTAGTTTGCTCGTAATTTAGAGCTTAGAAAGCAAAACTTGCAGTGCCCTTCGTACTGTGGCTAGTAAATAACTTGGAGCGGTCATTATCCGTCTTTACTCCAGATAGTGATGTGACACTAATTCTCATTGTTGGTTTAAACTGAGATATTGTACCGGTTTGCAAGGATGAAAGTTTTGGAGTAAGTACTTACTTAGATTAGATGTTTATTTTATGCGATTGGCTGCGACAAGACTGCTTAAAGAAAGTTATTACAAAGGAAAGTGTATAAGATTTATTGGCTATATTCTTTACTTATAACAGACGATGATGAGGAGGTATTGACCAATGTAAGCCCAGCTGGCGTTTTATTAAGAGGTAATTTTCTCTGCGTCGAGCGCTCGGTGTGACAACACGTCGTGTTCTGGTTTGCGACTGGTCAATCGTCATCCTGAGGATGCCTCTTTGAGAGGTGAAACGTGTGTCGATTTCTTACAGGGTTTTGTATGACTCTTGGAGAATAGTTAAACGGAATAGGTTACTAAATATATCTACGTCTATTGTATTTTATAATGGATTTCCGCAAAGCCACGCCTGAATCAATTAACAAGTTAAGTATAAGCATAAACAGACAAATAATGTTCCCACTGCTGGGACACAAGCCTCCTCTCTTTAAGAGGGGGTGGGCCATAATCTACCCACACTTGGGGTGAATGTCACATGTCTTCGAAAACCGCGAAGGAAAACATGGTGAGGAAATACGCATGTTCTAGAACCGAAAATTCGAAGACATATTGTGTCAGAGAATTACGTAACGAAAATCGTTTTCATTTTCAGGTATTACAGACATTAGAATATAATTGACGTCACACTCAAGTATTTGAGCTCAAATTATTTAGTGAATCATATTCACAGACAAATAAAACACTCCAAATCTCGTACTTGTGCTCGTAACTCGTGTTTTATCAAAGGAATAGCTTCAGGAGCACATTAAGACAGGTGTGGCTTACATTACTACGATGTTGTATGTACAGTCGACCGGACTTCAATAGTAACCGACTTTGACGTCTTTATGGCGTAGCTGTAAGGGTGATTTTCGTGTGCTAGTGATACCAACCACTGATGTGCGGTCAACTGTACCTCTGATTTATGTGCGTGTGTGTTTTCATCATTATTTTATGCGTAGGAATCTGAATGACGTTGATAGTCCATTTGGGCTTCACTTATTTAAATAAGACTGAATGATGTTTATAGTTAATTTAGTCTGTTTGTTTGTAATGTGCATAAATTACTTAGACCACCCAAAGGGGGTAATAGTTTATTTTTGGACGTGTACATTCCCTTATCTTCGTATGCGTAACCTGATAAGAGCTATTTCTATTGTTATTTCGGGTTATTGGTGATTCGCCCAAGTTTACTCGCCCGAAACGGGCGAATCGACACTTTTAAATAATAATTTTTTTCTTGAGCCGATTCGCACGAAGTTAATTTATGTGTAGGACTTCGGGCGAATTTAATACAAATAAGTTCCTGCGGTTCTTAAATAAATAAATAATCGTTTATTTGCTTAGAAAGTAGGTAGGTACATAAAATAAAGGTTTAGTTTAGTTTACAAAATTATTCGATCCCTGTACAATCTTCCTAAGTAAATTAGGCATAAATTAATTAAAATATAATTAATTAAGTAATTTATTTGATTGAAGTAAAAGTATTATTACAAAAACACACGTCAGTAAAATTATAGAATTTCAAGCGAGCATAATAATTATAAAGAAATAAACTAAGTCTTCAAGTTTTTCTACATCAGTCACAATAAGTTACTGCAATTTATCTGAGAACATCATTATTCTCAGAAAATATAAAGCTCTAGAATTCTAAATGAAAAACAAATAACGAACGAATATAAAGACGGCAAGAATACAAAACGTATTCACCTTTTCGCTGTCACCTGTCAATAACGTCAATATCCACACCTGTATCCTTGAACCTCGAACTCGTACAACAAAGGACATCGCTCAACCCGCCCCATCTAAAATAAACATAACTCTTCGACACACTGCGACATTGACCGTAATGAAAGTTCATATTACCGCTTGCGCAACGCCGCGCTCACACCAGTATCTTATTGGCGTTAGGGTACGTTTTTACCTAGAAAACCCTTGCATCCTCCTCATTCTCGAACTTTTCTGCATAAGTCGACAAAGTATTTCGTATTTCTGTATGAATGGACTAAAGGAAACCTAATTTCCGAGACGGAGTGCAAACATTTTCGAGCTCACTTCGCTCGCTTTTGTATCGTGCATTCGTCCGTTCCTGCTTACGTCTGCAAAGTATCATCTAATTCTGTATGAATAGACAAAAGAAAACCAAACCTTTCCCAGGGGAGATGTGAATATTTTTTGCCATTCTTCAATCTCACCCAAGGCGCCGTTAGTGTTAAAACTGGCACTAACTGATACGTTTGGTGTGAAGTCACCAAACGGCCGCTGACACAATAAGAATGAAAAATAAAGGACAGTCAGTCGGTGGTTGACGTTATTTTTTCATAAATTTTGTACTGGACGCTCACGGCAGTCGGCTTTACGTTTTGGTGTGAACGCGGCCTTTCGTACGGCGGCGGCGCGGCGCGGGCGTCGGCAGCAGCAACATATTATTATTACTTACTATTTTTACGATCAAACGTAATGTGTAATACAGAAAAATCGTCCGATTATGCCGACACGGTTTTCGGATTATATTCTGTAGATACGATTTGTTCTGGAGAAGTCTTTGATTAATGAGTTGTTAACAATTGGTAGTTTGTTAAGGATGGTAAAACTTGAGCATTCACGCATTTTATCGATATTTTTATTGACTTTTATTGATGAGACGTAGTATTTCTATTACCAATACTATAATTTGGAATATCGATGGCAATAACCATATCTAGCAGCTATTGCTCATCATCATGTTTTTCTTAATCGATTCTTATTACTTGAATACTTGTAGAACTAGCGAGCTTTGGAAGTTCAGAAGGATTGATAAATATGTTTCTAAGCGAACCTATATCTCCAAGTCTGAAGTCATTTGTAGGCAAACATAGTGTCATGCATCTTCTTTTCTTAGACAGATCAAATCAGAAATAAAAAAAAATCAAGTAACAAAAACTAAAACCCAACTACGACTTAAAAGGTTTAAACAAGACACCACAGACAGACAAATTAAAAATCCGGAGTCACACGTGTTAGGGTATAAATCGAACAGATTACGTGTGACTCCGGATTTTTAATTTGTCTGTCTGTGGTGTCTTGTTTAAACCTTTTAAGTCGTAGTTGGGTTTTAGTTTTTGTTACTTGATTTTTTTTTAAATTCTTTTGGTGTTATAATATATATATTTTTGAAATGAGCTCATTAAGCCCTTTCATTTGATACCCAACATGGTACGATTAAACCATTTTTTTTTTAAGTTCCTCACTTTATGTCCTTTAGAGGGCGCCATTTTTAATTTAATGTGACTTCACATACCCTATAACCAGCGGACAATCACGACGCTTCTAACGATACCTCATTTTTCAAATTGTGATAAGTGGTTTGGAAGATAGGAGGGAACAGATGAACATACATACATACATACATACATACATACATACATACCGGTCAAAATCATAACCCTCCTTTTTTCTTCGCCGTAGTCGGGTAAAAACTAAAATTAGCATTGAAAGTGGTTTCTTACTACAAATGCTGTGGTATATAAACACTGATTTTGGCACTAAAGATTTCCAGAATATCCGCCAGATAGATTCTGGACATTTTCACTCACTAATAGATGGACTTTGTTTATGATGTAACGTGTATTTTCTACATACATTGCCGGATAAACAAGATGTTCTCTTCCAGCGGTGGCCCTATATCTACGTCAGGACTTCTTCATAAAGATAGTCTTTTCTAGATAGTCCAAGATCTACGTCAGGGACTCGTCATACTATTCCACCAATGACAACGCAGTATAACACAAGCATGTTCATCGCTATTGGTTGATTGATGCGTATGGCGTGTTCTTGGACCAATCAAGTGATCTAGCTGTCACGGGGAAACCCAGCCAGAAAAACTAAAGTACCAGGGACACATGTTGCGTAGGTGTTTCTTCCTAAGAAAAAAAACTCCGTCAACGGGTTCAGTCCTCTCATTAATCACCCTGAATGTTTAATAAAACGGATCGCTAGTAATGAAACGGTGACTGATAGTCTGTCACACGCATTTGTTTCTTGTAGGCCTCAATGAGATCGTTCACCTTTGGCTTTTGTTGCCAAGTTAGGCAGGTTCAATGTTGAGAAACAGTAGAGAATAGTTTTGTCTGTAAGATGTTGTAACTGCGCGTTTGCAGTGGCGAAACATTCACGACAAAACATGTTGAGGTTTCTGGTTTCTGTCAAAAATTGTATGGACCATTGACAGAAAATAGAGATTTCAACATGTTTTGTTGTGGATGTTTGGCCAGTGCAAACGCACGGTAAGAGATATTGAACTTGGCTTGACACGCGGCCGCGTGTCTAGATAACAAATTGAACATTACATTACAAATATTGACTAAAGATTTTTTTTGATGTGGCTCAGAATTTCTATACTGAATGCTTCCAATGGTGAGCCATCAGAGTGATCTGATGAATCTCCAAAGCGTAATAAGGAAATTAATTGAACTGTAGGCGATTGGTCATTGGGGCTTGGAACAAAATAAGAAGAAAACCAAAACATAAATGCTCGAATCACCTTCACCTTTCATTTTCAAACCCTATTTGAAATAAAAACGAACAATTTCTTTCTGCTTTAGACATTAGAAACGCAACGTTTCCTCAGTACAAATTAGTATTAATTAAAATACACAAAGTTACAGTCTACAAAGACTTCAGCACAGCCAGCGGATGAAACGCCTGTATGCATGAAATTCTTTCAGCACGCTGTAATTTTAATGAAAGCTGCCACAGTGGCACTCCACCTTTGAGCTTGAAAGTTTTCTTTTTATGGTGAGCGTCTAGACGGCTCCTACTTTGGGTTTATTAGCTAGGTACAAAAATATTTAAAAAATGTGAATGTGATTTAAAAATCGAACGTCAAAAATAATTTTCGATTTTTTGCGCGCGGGAATTTAAACGTCAAAATGACAGTTCGAAAGTGGTTTAAAACGATAGAAAAGAGCTTCGAAACTTTTTGTAGCTTTCATCTTTATTATGAAACTAACTGATGCCCGTGGCTCCGTCCGCGTGGATGGGTGTTATTATATACTAAAACCTTTCTTGAGAACCACTCTATCCATTGGTGAAACAGCATGAAATCGGTGAAGTGGTTTTTGAGTTTATCGCGAACCGACAGACGCCGCGGAGGACTTTGTTTTATAATATGTAGTGATGAATTCCCAAAAGCATGGGGCAGGCCTTGTTTATTTATTTAGATTTTTTATAGTTAACACCTAAGTGGATTATTTATTGTCTGACAAAGGTTAGATAGGCAGTCGCTCCATGTAAAGTACTGGTATTCAGCTGCTTTCGGTTAGACTGGAAGCCGACCCTAACATAGTTGGGCAAAGGCTAGACAGATGATGTTGCTCTAAGTTGATTATTTGATACCGTTTAGCACCCTCTACTAGTCAACGTTTTGGTTAGAATTAGAGAAATTAAAAACTACCTAAGTCGTTCCCTCATATGCTGCTTTTATGCTGGATTTGTGATCAGAAGATATTGCTAACCCACTGCAAATTCAGGATTCGTCAAGAAAAGTCAGATTTACGAGGGCCGTCAAGCATAACTGATAAAGTTCTCCCAATACTATAACTATCCTCGTTAGCTAGTTAAGATCGGCGCAAATAAATACACACAGGATATACAACAGACGAAAATACACGTGCGAGCAAGAACGTCTGGCACAATTATAACATAAATGTCAATAATAAAACGCGCGTTTAATTAGTGAAACTATGTGGGGGGCGTCCGTTAAGAATTAGTTCCAAGGTGAGTGATTTTTTTTGTTTTTGCCAAGACTTGGCTTGCCTCCAGGTAGTGACGGGCGTTGATTCATTTGGATCTAGAACTGGTAATTAATATTAGAACGGTAATAGTACTAGTTTTTATGGATGCTTGTTGATGTTTTTATAGTAGTTGGGGTAATATTTCGCCTGTTTTTGGTTTAATTATCGGCGTTGATGATTTGTAAACTTGTTCTTGAAACAGTATAACCTATTATAGATTTTTATATAGCAGGTAGGGGTGTACCCCATTATAGCGAAGTTCGTTACAGCGATGTACGTTACAACGAAAGTATGTTATTGCGATGTACGTTATTTGGATGTCCTTGACTTACGACTGGTTTGTGTTGGATTGTTATCTTAATTTAAACTGAGATAATTAAAAAAAAAAAATTGTCACAAAAATATTCTGTAATGTATCAATTAGTATATATTGGTATTTTTGAAAGACATGAATATTTTAATTTATTTATTTAATTTCTAAATATGTTAGAAGTGCTATCGGAAGTGCTATAACGACGGATCACACTCATCCTAAAAACTAATACGTCAATTAACATAAATAATCAATGCAAAAAAATAAACTACTACCAATGATACGTGTGGAAATATGATGGAAGAATCTGCTTTGAACCTACTTCGCATTGATTTAATTAAGTATTTAAAAATCCGAGTTAAATAAAAAAAAAACATATCGGAGAAAAAAAACTGCATCGGAATGAAAATGAATTTTCCATTATATATACGTAAAAAAAAATAAAAAATTTGCTACCTACTGTCCATTGATAATAAAAAAATAAAAATAATCAATTTATATTTATATTGGACTAGCTGCGCCCCGAGGTTTCACCCGCATAAGTCTCGATCCCGTGGAAATATCGGGATAAAAGGTATCCTATGTCCTTCTCCAGTTCATGGTCTACCTATGTGCCGAATTTCATCCAAATCCGTTCAGCCGTTCACACGTGATGGCGTGACCAAGGGAAATAGGGATTCATTTTTTATAAATATAGATTATTGTAATT
This sequence comes from Lithophane semibrunnea, assembly GCA_947363905.1. Lineage (NCBI taxonomy): Eukaryota > Metazoa > Arthropoda > Insecta > Lepidoptera > Noctuidae > Lithophane > Lithophane semibrunnea. Next base: position 15,006,214 of record OX376195.1, read on the forward strand.
CCGCAGCAACGAAGAACCAACCATAAACTATAAAACTTATTAATATTTACCTACTAACTTAAAGTAACAGATCGTTAATCTGTCAGAACATAAAATACAGCAAATAAATATGCAATAAAATAACTAATCCTATTATAAAAGTTACGTATCTAATATTAAAACGACTTGCAAATAGTCGTGTCCATGCATTTTAAAACGCAATTTATGCAAATACAATGTGATATGATCTAAAATCGATATTAGAAAACGTCTCTAAATATATACGGCATTGATGTCAATTATTTTGTTATTTCTGTTATTATAATACTAGCGGTTTGCCCGCAAATTCGTCCACGTGTAATCTCTTGTACTCGCTCTTTTCCTTTGCTAATCCCCAGGAACGTGGGGACTGGCACAAGAGAAGAGAGGCTAACAATGGCTGAAGTGAAGTCAATCTGTGGATGATGATGACGACACTGCATTTCATCAGTTACAAGGGGTTGATGGTTGGTAGAGCAATAGTGGCCCAGTGACCAGTGGTGGCCCAGTGGTAACAGCCGCGGCTTACAAGTGGTGGTTCGAACCCCAAGCACCAATACCAGACATATTACTCGACGGCATGTGAAGCCAAGTCAGAGGCCCTTGGGCAGATTTAAATCTCTGATACCAGGTTAGTCATTAACCACACGAAAAAAAGAAGACCTCAAACAGGCACTTTACTTTGTGTATATTATATCATCATCACTGCTCTCAAAACGGTGAAGGGAAACATCGTGAGGAAAGCGGCATTGAGCAACCCGCCCCGGCCCGGTGTGGTGGATTATGGCCCACTCCCTCTCACAGAGAGGAGGCCTGTATCCTAGCAGAGGGAAAAGTATAGGCTGATTATGCTAAGGGGTTGATTTATTTAACTTGACAGCGTTCAAGCGGCCCACCAGTGATGCCAATTGAATCGCTACCGTAAAGCATTGGATTAAAAGCATTTGATTTATTTAAAGCCTTTATATGTCCTCAGGGTCATTGAGGGTACAACCTATCTCTATACCTCATTAAAATCGGTTCAGCGGTTTAAGCGAGAAAATGTGATAGACAGACAGACCTGAGACACTTTCGCATTTATAATATGGATTTCTGGTTACTTACATAATATTTGTAGGAAATTTTTGTCTGGACAAGATACGAGACGGCGCCAAAATATTATTTATGTAACACTGTTCTTTTAAAATCCGGCCTGTGTCTGATCGTCAGCTGTTTTATATTTAATGATGATTTGATATGATAGCAACTTCCTTTATGTATGACATAATGTGAACAGTTTTACAAGTTCAAAGAGGATTTCATTATTTATTCAAATTAAGATGTGATTACGACTTGTGTGGGCTATTTAGAAAGATAAAAATTATGAAAGGAAACTGCGATGCGATAAAACTTTTTGATGGAACTAAATGTTTTATTTAAATAAAACTTGTTAAAGTTTGACTATTGAAAATAACTTGTTACAATATCTGTGAAACAAACATTGATTATTTTCATTAACCTAATAAATCTTAAAATGCTCTAGCGTTACACAACTAAAACAAGACTAAACACTTCCTTAAAACTACAATTGCATATCAAACAAAGCCAAGCCAAGAAGTATTAAAATCATAACAATCAACCATTTAAAACGGCGGTAATTTCAGCAACGTTTATCCAAATAACCAATTATTACACCAAAGTAACGTAACTGCAATTCAAATTAACGTAACAGTTACAAAACGAACGTAATAGCAATAAAGTAGTAACGTAACTGTTTAGACATTGTAAGGCTAAACCCGGAGACCATATGGCGTCGCAAAAGCCCACGGTATTGAAAGTATTCGATCAAAGAACAGATAATTCGCAGAAGACTTGGATGAAACAACTTGGAAAATTCGGCTAATTCTGATGGATAGAATGCGAGCCATAGTTCGACCTATCAAAAAAGGAGTCTTGCTGTTAAAGAGCATTTACATTTTTTGGTGGAATAAAAGATTTAGACGATTTGTCGTCCAAAATGTCAATTAACGACTTATTCTGTAGTATTGAGATTAAAGCCACAGGCCCGACGCGAAGAAATCGTTAGGTTTACTAGAGTTGCGTCGCTCCTGTCTGCGGAAGCTTTTAAACAATAAAATAGAACTAAGGCGTTTTGAGTGCAATGGCGTGCTAGGCATGAGATCAGAGAAAAATATGACTGATGAAACAATTACTTCAGAACAGAAGACTATGTCAGAAGCTATAAATGACACGACAAGCAGCCCTGATTCATGCAAAATCAAGTTAACTTCCTAAAAATATAGACATCCTTCCATAAAACTTCTGCATTTTACATCATAAATAGTGTTAAAACCTACACACTCTTAGCTCAAATGAATATTTATGACGACCCGACGATAACCACAGACTACAAGTCCAAGTTACCACCAAACTGGGTAAGAATCTTAATGTCTTCATTATGCTAGCTTTGGAGAGAGGATAGACACAACGGCTCCTTGTACGATGCAGCATCGAGGTCTATGGGTATTAATTTAGACGAGTTATTTGAATTTTATGGTTCCAGCTACAGCAAGAATTTCTAGAAAAGGACTTTTCTAGACTTGACTAATCTTCTTCTCTACTAATCTTGAATCAATCTGTAGTCTTGTACACCAGAAAAATACATTACAAAGAAAATAAATTAGACACTACAAAATATACAATGGGCGGCCTTATCGCTTTCTGCGACTGGTCAATCGTCATCTTGAGGATGCCTCGTTGAGAGGTGAAACACGTGTCAATTACCCTGTAAAACAGGGTTTTTTATCACTCTTGAAGAATAGTTATGCGGTCACGTCTATTGTATTTTATAATGGATTTCCGCAAAGTCACGCCTGAATCAATTAACTGTCCTAATTTTGTGAAAAGCTTAGATAGTATTAGCCCTAGGGTAAATGCGTCGATACAACCAAAACTGCGCACAAAACAGGATCAATACCACGAAAGGCCAACTCAATAAGTAACAGATTTACGTCGGTAAACATTGCATTTCGTTCCAAGCCTCCAACCATTTGTTTTGGTTCGAACGAAATAGCGGCTAATATCCTAAGTAAGGTCTACAACTAAGGCAAGAGCACCGACTATCCTCACGTGCTGATAGTGATTTTTTCTTTCGTCAAGAATTGCGATACCATATGTCAAACCGCGTCAGGTTAAATAAGGTTCTATAATAAGTCCCCTAAAGTCTAAATTCAGGTGTAAATCCTTTAGTTGGTGGACACACGATTGCCAGTTAAAGTCGATCCAGTGGCCGGCAATTGGTAGCAACTTTACTTCAAGCCTGATTGATGGATAGGCTGACAGCCGTAACCAGGTGTGTAGAACTGAGGAGACGGTTTCTCTAGAAACTGTGTGAGATAATAATTGTTTTTGCAATGTTGCGACATGTCTGATTGTAAAATATCCGTGGACAGTGACATTAACGAGGTCTTTCTCCACAGAATTATGTGTGGTTGTGGCGAGTGGACGTGACATACATGCTAAACTGAGTTTTGATGGCTGATAACCAATTGTCGTATGTCACTTTTATTTTGCAACCAAGTAGGGTAAAGCAAGTTGTTTTTAGAGCTATAAATTCGTGTTTAAATGTACCAATTATTAATTTAATTGAACCAAAAACACAGGCTACATAAATAGGATGCAAAGATATCCTATCTTTGCCTTAATATCGTTTTTTCTGTAAAATTGAAACATTAAGTAAAGTCAAGCAATAATTGATCAATAGGTGCAGTACCTAAGTCGATAGATAGGTATAATAGAAAGCTAATCTGCGCTATCAATCGGCGGGGACGCGACGCGTGCTGTGACGCGGGCGCAAGTAACGAGAGCCAGCGACTGTGAGCCAGCGACTGTGATTTGTGAGAAAGATCGAAGACAAAGTAGGGAAAGACATTGGTGCCGATTCTCTTGTCACAAATTCTCTAAACTAAACTAAAAATCACTAAAATTTAGTTTATTCCTGTCAAACGACGATTTCCTATTCTGAAAATAGACTAAAGTGACACAACTTAACTATATTTTAGTTTGACAGCACTAAGATGGCACTGAGTTTTAATTTAGTGAAAATGCTATTCTGAATTTGACGTTTTAACCAAAAATTTTGTTCTATATCTAAAATCCTCTAACTAACTCTGACTATTTTTAATCACGATTAAAAATGTGTGGAATAAAATTAGATGTCATGAACTAAAATTCAAACCAACACCTCGAATTCAGTTGCAAAGCGGTACTGTATCTTTTTTTATTTTCTTTTGCTTATATCTCGAAAACGGTGTGTCCTATCGCAAAAATAATGAAAATTTTGATTTTGATTTTGATTTCATGTTGGAGATTAAATTTTTTTGTTTTCTTCCAAAAAGTGAAAAATTCCATATAAAAATACGTCGAGACGGCCATATTGCGCGCCTCTCCGGCTCAAAAAAAATCACGTGGTAGGCAAACAAGTAGGTACCAAGTGGAGTCGCGATTGTCAAATTCGATTTTAGTTCTGTCAAAATAATTTTTAAATTTAGAGATTTTTTTTGGCAGAATAGCTCTAAGATTCTCATAGTAAAAAGTAAGGAATTTTAGTGATAGTTTAGTTAGTTTAGTTCGGTGTACAACAGAATCGGCACCATTGATTTTTTTCAGCATACCTTACTTACAGACCAGCACACCAAGAAATAGATGCTTTCACTGCACAGTATTTTGCATCCAAAAGTATAGGTATTAGCTGAAAGGCTCTCAATAAGTGAATTTCATTACACTAAACATTTTTATGTTTTAGTTAACTTTTTGGTTTGGGAATTTGGCCGAAACAAACGAGATTTCCTTTCCTGTGAATGCTCAAAATAACGTCAAGACGAATGAAAAAATGTAGGTATTATTCATCTGTACGTATGACGTAGGTAGTCTTGGAAGCCAAACACGTACCTCAGGTGACAACGGAAGACAATACCAAACGCAGTAATTGAAACATGACTAAGCATAAATTGACACATTCACGAACAAACAGTTGGCAATTTACGCTTCTTTTAAAAACATAGCCAAGAAAAATATAGGTACCTTTTAATAATGAAAATCGGGGTTAAAAGCTCAAAAACATTTTCTCATTTTCCGTAGAATGTTTATGACTTAAAGCTGGTTTGTGTTGGAAAGTAGGTCGGATAAAGTGCGTCAGTTGTGCTTTTTACCCGCTTTTACCCTATACGGAGCGCCAGTTTCCGACGCTAAGCCTCCAAGATATGGCTTTTAATCAAAATCAGTTCCCATCTGAGAAGATTATATTTCCGTGCGTATAAATAACCCTTACTTTAGGACTTAGACATAAGGTTTAGAGATGTGAAATTAACGTTGGGATGGATATCGACGAAATAATATTTAATGACTACTCATATCATTATTAGCCAGCTGAATTCTAGGAAATTCTAATTATTTATGTCCATTAAATTTATTTATAAATGTCCTCATTAAATTTTTAATTATAATTGCCGTTTCGCCCTCCCAAAAGTCTTCTTTGCCAAATAACATAGCAAAGGTGCGCATGACTCATGAATAACTAGCGCATAAATATCACGTTGGACATTACAAGATTACTATCTTCATAAATATTATCAAAAATATTTATCGATATAAGGAAATTGTCTGTTTGATTTCGTAGTACTAAATTCATAGTCGGAACAGACCACTGCTATCTCACAAAGTTAATTGGCCAAAGCATTTAACCTTTAAGAACTCGAAAATTCAATTTGGCTTATGTAAGATGGTTGTTACGATACTAATTCACGCTTTATATCTGTCGGCTACGATTCAGCATGAAGAAATTATTATTAACTGAATATAGAGCGCTGCAATTAGCCGGTTTTTAAGGGAGGAGTCGGTATGAGTAACTGCTCACGTCTCCTTGACAGAAACAACTTAATTCAGAGCAATTACGATCACACCGTGTATAAAGCTCACGCATAATTGCCTAGACGCCGTATATTAACTAGTATCGATTAATTACTGATCGTTTTATATCGATAGGTACCGCACTGAGTGGACACAACACTAATCGGCGGGCCATTCGGAATGTAATGGGCGGCGATAAAAATTGTAACACGTGTTTTAGTTGAACAAAAGGATTGAAAGAATGTTGTTGCGCAAGAGCAGCAAGTTGGACAGTTCAAGACCCTGGAAAGCGAGTGACATTAAACATTATAGTGTTCTATTATGTTTGAAGTGAAGGATGCTGATAAAAAATACTCAAGTGAACTGTCGGGCGGTTCCTTTTTAGTACATTGCAAAAAATGTGCTGCGAAATGAACAAGTCACACCTAGTACCTAGTCTAGTTAACTCTGCAGGTTACTTTATGAGAACTTGTTGATTAAATTGCTACAGTGTCGGTCTCTTTTGGTGCATAGCTGGCTGGTTACAAAATTATGTTAAGTGGCAAAACAGGGCACGTAGGTCACAAAGTTATTATTCTAGTTCCTAATTTAAAACAGTTTTTTGTTACCTTTTTTTAAACAGAGTAATTTTAAATTATGGGTGGCCAGTAAAGCAAATGCGTCTATTTTAAACTGTAAAGAGCAATAAAAGCATAATGAGCAAGTTTAGATGAAAACCACGTACGCAACAACAATCTGACATTACGATATTCCCCGAAGCGCAGATATTTTGCAAATTGACTTTATTCGCGGTACAGCGGTAGCTGCCTCCGGTAGCTCAAAAACCACAGTGTTTAGAGACTAACTTCCGATATTTTAACGGTATCCAAATTGTCTCTTAACTGTTTAGTCGGATTATAGTGTAACGTAATTGCGCGCACGCTGCTTACGTCATCGGCGCAGGAGCAACGCGAATTACATGCTATTGTTGAAGTTATGAAACGGAAAATCGAAATTGTTTTACAAATTACTGACATTTGATAAATTATGATTGGTTCGATTTGCAATGTGTGTTTATTTGTGTGTGCAATGTTAATTAATATTTGCTTTTGATTTCGTATTTCAAATTGCAAAACTATTTTAAAATCAAAATAAAATAAACGAATCTTATTGTAACTTGTTTATTTAAAGTTACAGTTGATAATCATTCTGACCAATCAAACATTCGAGTTCCCGTCAGACAAAGCACGTCATATGCACAGATAACATAAAAAAATCACCTTATGCTGTAACAGCCATCACATGAGACAAGTACATAAGTACTGTGATCGTAAACCATTGTGTTGAGGTCAATGACACCATGATTCATGATGACGATCTATCACTATCATTTATCTACGTACTACAGAAACGTAGTCGTAAAAAAAAGCTAATCAATAGTGATGTTTTTCGGTAAGTGCCCTTAACTTTTTGCAAGGCTTTTTTATATGGCACGAAGTTTTTTAGATGGACACACTGTCGTAGCGTTTTTCTAATTAATATTTTTTTATGGAGTGAATTTCTGTTTTTAGTCTTCTTTAGAAAAAGGAGAGACTAAAAGTAAGTAAGTACCTAATTCTTGTTAGAATGTAATGATGACTTAATTTTTACAAAATAAAATACTATTTGCAAGAATTATTTATTTATTTTATTTATGGTAATATTTATGTTATATTTAACCATTTATGTAGGTTCCCACAAATAAATAGACAAGAAAAAAGGAATGAATGAATAAAATTCACCGATCCCAGTGTGGTTTAAACTCGATAAATCAAATTACCCTAAGATTTGCATTAACCCCTGAACAGAAAAATACGTACAAAGGTGATTTGATTATGTTTTAGAGAAACTGAAATAAATTCATAATCTAATATCGAGTAAAGATGTTTACTTCGATCTGTAGCTAACAATATTTCATTAAACTAAATAGCGAGTTAAAGGTAAAAGAAAATCCTTTTGACATGAACAGTAGGTAAGCTAAAATTAGCTGGCTGATCGTTAGGACAATGTGTAGCATACAACAATAGCAAGACACAGTCACGAACTGCTCCGAGCACTCTACAACACATTACCTTATCATCACACAAAAACCACACACGATAATCCATCATAACCCCTATAAAATACGACCCAATGTCGTGTGATTGTTTCACATCAACTGGTACATTTCAGTAAGGCCGATTGTACGCGACTGATTAGTTCGAAAGAGTACAAAGAAGAGGTGTGAAAAATCACAGTTAAATCGCTAAATGTAGTGTGAAATATCGAATAAATGCAACATTCCTTAGTATGTTAGTTTTCTGCAGCAGGAAAACTGTAAAACAAAGTAAAGTATTTTATCGTTCTAAGAAATCTGTGTTAGTGATGTTATCGATATGTGCAAGCAAGAATGAAATCACCACTTACGATATGGTTTTGAATTGTACTGAAAAAACAGACTAAATTCTGCTAAATTGTGTTTAAGTTGCCTCATCTTGATGAAAGAGAATGTTGTAAAAATCATAATGGTTAGCATACTGATTTAACAAAAATGCATATAACCTCCTTTTTCATGTCTTTTTATAAAAAATGCCCTTGAACTCACCCAGAAAAGTATATGTAGAATATAATGTGTAATAGTGTGTAGTTTTTCCGAATAAATAAAATTAATATGGCTTTATATGACACCTAAAATTCGAAGTAAGGTTTTATATTATTTGAATCAAATCCGCGACAGCATGTCTATCTTTTAAGATTGACTCACTATAACCATTTTTTATAGTAATCAAATTTGTTCGAAACTAATGCATTATTTGCGAAGGAGTTTTATCAACATAATATTAATTCTTATTCAAATAAATATTTTTAACATCAAGGGTATTTATGTAGCAGCAAAATACTTTTTAATTCATTCGAATCGGACATTTAATTTCGAAGTAGTCATGAATATAAAAATGCAATACGCGAACCGTTCGACGCCGGCGCGACGTTCCCTACTCTAGAGAGGAGAGGATGGGCATACGGGTAGACCATGAACAGGAATAGGACATAGGATACGTTTTATCCCTATATTCCCACGGGATCGAGACCTACGCGGGTGAAACCGCGGGGCACAGCTAGTGTTTATTATAAAATCAAAATATTACATGAACTGGTAGGTACTAGGTAGTTAAATAAACGTGTGAAAGTGTCCTTACTGTTAACTGTTACTTTCTAACACATTAGGCTTTCACGTAAAACATGTAATAACTTTAAATTATGTTCAAACTTTTATGACATAAGTCTGGAGTTTATACCGTAGTTCTATTAGCTGTTGGTTGGTTTTACTCGTAATTTTAACTCAGACGCACACAAGTAAGGTAGTTTGTCTCTAAGTAATGTAGTTTCAGATTTACTTTGAGAGATAATTGTATTTATATACTACTATACTATCACTAATAGGTAGTTACTTTAATACAAATTTTTAAGAGTATGCAAAGAAGCAAAGATTCAAAGCAAAGATTTTCTAAAAGAGGCCGACAAAAAAAAATATGTCGTGAAAGCGGCAGTTATTCAATACGCGTCGGAAGTAGATAACCACATTTTAATTACCGACAGAACTGTCGATCAGGCAAAATTAATTAATAAGCGACATAGACTAACAAATCAGGAACACGATCCAATCGTCACAGGCCACACCCATACATCTCAACTTGTCACTAATTACAAATTGATATAATTAGCTACTGCACAACGGCAGCTAAAGACAACCCCGTCACAATGCTTGCGCGTGCGCCACGGATTTAGTTCGCCACGTCCGCTTTGTGTGCCCGACTGTGCTTGTCTGACATTGATCGTTTGATTGACAGCTAAGGTCCTGAATGTATTACATATGCAACTATGCAGGCTTATATTAATAAGATTTAGAATAATATAAAAGGATTTGCATTAATATGTTGCATATTTTTCATACGTATATGAATTCTAACTTATTCATGCAGTAACGATAACATTGACAGAATTATATAAATCAATGTTTAATTTACCCACTTCTCAGTTCTTCCAAGCTCATATGGCTCTACGTTCCTCGTAATAAGTTTGATTATAAACGCATTTTTGAATAATCAGTAACCGGTATGTTTGATCATTGTTTCATACTTTGAATCAACAACGATGAATGAACATCATTTTCCATTGTAAGCAGGTTACATATTTCATGAATCAAAGTGAAACTTCCATACCACATTCAAACAACGCGGACAACAAAAGAACAATCATATTATGTTACGAAATACCTCACTGTGACTATATACCTTACAAAATTTAACATTTCATCATGGTTCTATCACCCCATGTATTACACCGAATTTGCCACATAATTGCTGCCTTTTAAAAGGAAATTGAAATGTACTTTATTTTTATATAAGTAAAATATGTTTTTGTATGAGGAGGGCGATTAAGTATCTACCTAATTTATGGTGTCTGACAATAGAAAAGTGTAAGGTGTAATGTGTCTGATCACGGGAGAAGTGTCACAATGGACACCATGAAATAGTTTTATGATTTGATGAAACGTTAATCGCGAGTGACGTGTCTTTGTAGTGCAGGGCAGTGAACATAGGAAAGCAATGACTTGGCACGGTTTAATAATAAATTAATGAAGAAGAAGAAGAAATAAAAATCAAGAGCAACCATCAACCATGGTACGACAATCAGCAACATTGATTTACATCTAACTATTTCAATAGAAACATGCTATGTATCAACATGTAGTTTCACTCTCTTAAAAGGTAAAAAGTAAATATGTGTACTGCGCAATTAGCTTGTAAAATAATTAGCGTTTTGATTGGATTCGCGGAATACACAATATAAAGTGTGTGCGATCGAGGTCGGCCTGACAAGGATAGCGAGTTTGACAGGTTGGATATATCCATTAAATAGAAAGTAGTACGTGGGGACCAGAAAGCCATCGGTCCCTTGACAGGGCTTTAAATTATACAATGATTAGTTTTGCTATGCGTCTCACACAGCGCTATAAAGTAGAAAGGCGTTCCTCACTTCAAAATTGGTATTTGGTAAATCATGTCAAGTCCAGTTTCACCTCAATGTGTTTTCCAAGAAACATAGCTGAGAAATCGAGAAGAGTCTATCTATAATAATAACAGATCAATTGTAAATGAATACAATTTCTACACATTTGCAAGGTGTTACGAAGTCCATCAAAAGAAAAGCAAAGTCGAAACTAAATGAAATAAAGATGAGGGTGAAATGACAGTCGTTAATGACCGTGGCGTTATCATTAAAGCAGTGTTATTTTTATAGTATTTTACTGCCGTTTATAAATTAAAAACATACGTTCAAAGAATTTCACAAAAGTAAAAACAAAAATATCATGGGAAAGTTCATTGGCCCCGCCACGTGGTGTGTGCGTAAACAAACGGTTAACATATATATAAATTAATAAACATTTCGAGCAGGAAACCCTTGAGAGGATAAATATAGGGTGTTGCGCAGACGCGGCGGCGGCTCGGCGCGGGCGCAGCCGAGCACGCATGCGCGAATGTTTATATCACTGGACACGAAATTCACTTAAATAATGTTCCTGGAATTGTAATGTTTCACACAACAACTAGAGATTTTTCCGATTCATTAAATTGTTCGCTCGTTGCCAAGGTTAGTGTTAATACATAAACATTCGAGAAATTATTGTAATTTTCCTCGTCACGGATTGGGTGAGATATGAAAATAAAACATCTGAGAATTGACGATAAATTGCGGGGCGTCTTGAAATAGCTAATGTTAAATGGATGAAAAATTCATGAACGTTGCTATGCTAATAAAGCGAAATGAAGAGAAATAGTGGGTAAGTTAAAATATGAGTTGGGCGTTTGATGTCTCAGGGGCGACCACCTTGCAGGAATATAAATGGCAGAAGAGACAGCTTGTTTAATTACTAGTCGGTGAGCACACAGTAATTGATGCTCGCAAACAAGATCAATTGCCAGTGAAATCCGATCCGCCCAACCTAGAAATGAGTCCCTTGCTTTATTTAAATATTAAAAAGTGTTACGTTAAGGTAACTGCTAAAGCAGAAAGATACGCACCGATTCCAACGTGAATTTTGACTCTCATTTACCATAATGAGATTTCCGACATACCTGAAAACAAAACAAATACATAATTAATTTCCATTTAATAACATTCAAGCACAGAGATAAAATAAGGAGTTAAATTAAATTAAAAAAAAACAAAACAAAGCATCTAATAAACTTTTTTTTTTATACCTAAGAATACTCTCGATCAAGTCATCTTCACAAAACCAAAAATATCGGTTCAGCCGTTTGGCAGCTACGATGGTGCAGACAGACACACAGATACACACGTTAAACTTATAACACCCCTCTTTTTCCGTTGGCGGTTAAAAATAGATGAATAACAGTAATCCTTGAAAGACTAAGACGTAATGGTTACTTCAGCCGAACTCAATTCTGTTAATGTTACTAGATTAAAGTCACATCTTCCAATTAAATTTTCTCGATACGCAGAAACTAACTACTGCCCAACAAAGAAATGTAGAAATTGAAACGAATTTCATTTAATATCGTAAGTAGAAATAGCATGACGTTTGAAACTGCGCGTTCGTGTGACACACGTGAAGCAGGAAGACGTAGAAGAGACATGGTTTTAATGAGATTATGGCACGGAATGTAGGTGGTGACAAGTTTCGTGATGATGCGTATCATGGATGTGGTAATGGAAGTAATTTGGCAGGAGATTTCGTGTGTACTGTGATTTTTAATAAAGATTCTACACGCAATTCGCTCCTGGTGATAGATAAAAAAATGTGTGGAATGAAGACAAGACAGACATTAAACAAAATCGCAAGGAAGAAGGTTGTCGAGTTCTTGATCGACAATACTGTCCCGATTACAGTTTTCATTCTCTCTATACTACAGTGAACACGAAGATCTCTCGCGTCAACACCGATGCTGAACAAAATGAGGACAAAAAAAATAAGCCCTTGATCAGGGCTTATATTAATTTGCTTTTCTCAAGTGTTAATTTTGCATACCATGATAATCCCGTTACAATTATTGCAGACATAAATAACAGGCTTCCTGACGGCCCAGATTAAATACTGTATTATTACTATATACGACTCCGTCGCCTCCAGCACACATACGCAAAGTTCATTTACACTAATGAAACGTTGTTGTATGAGGGCCTTTTTATGTAGCACAAGCGGGCGGCCCAAGTGGTGGTGGTTGAATGGTGGTGGGCTTTTGACATCTGCAATACCAGAAGCATCGCAAGGGCGTCGTCTCATGTGCCTATAATTACACCGAAAAACCAGAACGCAGGAACTAAGCATTCCCTGTAAACAGAGTCTGTATTTCTGTGTGTAATTTAAAAGAGCAATGGTAGAAGTTGAATATTTCTATAGCGTGCTTAGTTATCGGGCTTCGTGGGAACGGGTCAGTGTCAGTGCCGGCGGCGCCTGCACAGCGGAAGTCGGCAGGACGTGCTGCACATTACGTTGGACTGCTATATATTTTGTATCCTTGGCAATTTGTTTGTAAATGTTAGGAATGTTTTTTAATGGGACTAGGATGGAATAGGAATTTAGTGTATTTGTCGTTGCGTTCTTTTATTTTATGCAGTACCATTTTTACTAAAGGCAACTGCAATATGCCAGGATTCTTCCTTGTGGCTAATTTATCTTTAACACAATCCGTCTTCCGTTAGTTTACTCTATGTTGCAAAATAATGCAGAACTCATATTTAACTTCGAGGAACTTCTATTATTTACGATATATGATTGATGAAAACAAGATGATCTAAATGATATTTGGGGCTATTCAGAACAAACACTAGATTTTCGTAGTACAAATTTTCATTTCCCATTCCTATTTACGATTTTCCACTGATACAATGTTTTGTGAAAGGATTTTATTATCATTCGTCTGCGTTGTAGTAACGCGTTCATTCCCAACACTACTGTTTTAATCTTCAACCACCATTCATACTTCTGCAGTCCTTCTGAATTCTACGTTAAGGGATTAAGAGTCATATTCATTTGTTTCATCGTTTTTGCCGATCTTACGCGTTGCTTGATTGATATCTGCGTCTATCCTGAATCCTACTCCAAGTGCATTTAAGGGCGCTTTTTCTTTGGTCTATGTAAATGTTACATTTGCAGGTTAGGGCACGGACGTGAATATCTTTTGATCTGCAACTGTAGTGAATTCATTAGTCGGTACACACAATGTGTGTAAATAGAACGGAAGCCCTGTACATAAGTGTTACCTTTGCGATGTTAATATTGAGCCACTTATATTCTTTGGTCGTGCTTTAACTGACACATTTCCGTTTAGATTGAATAATGTTTAGCTTTAATGTTTAACCTATCACAGTTCTAAGTTAACTACAGCTAATCTTTGCTACATGATTGAGTTAACTGTAGTCTCAATGAAATCTTTGTTGATGGCAGTAAACATCGGTTAAGTGTAAGCACATGATTAGAAATTAATCAATTCGTTACTTATATGGAGTTAAAGGCCACTATTTCAGTTATATTGCTCTTTAATTTTGTTTGAAAGGGTTTTACAGAAAGGCGGAATACCGTATGAAGAGACCACACAGAAGTCCGCTACATCAATCCAAGGCCACATTAATTAATGGCTCCTAAAGGTTTAGTATTAACCGTACATGCAATCAAGTGAATGAATAGAGAATAGGTACCTAAACCAACCCTTTACGTCGAAGACATTACAAACGGCGACTGCAGGAATGACCATTAAAACTCACAAAGAAGACCCTCAGTAATTATCTGAAGCACCAGTCTGTTCCCAATACGTGAAAAGTGCAATGCAGCGAAAAATACATCTTCCCTTTTTAGAACAGAATCACGTACGTTGAGGGCTCTTGGGAAAGGCTTTGTGCAGCAGTTTTATCTGAGAGACGAACACTTGAATGCAGTCTCGACTCTGGCGTCAGCACGGGGGGTGTTACAGGGAGATTGTCAAGTGGAACGGCGCTGGGGTGAACGACCGCTGTTGTCGTAGGTCGGGAAAATTGTTGCTAACTTACGTAGATGGGTGTAAAATTGTTAGTGACGCTTTTGTTTCAGGACTGGTCTAATCTAACAACGTCTTTTGTTGTAAGATCGACCTTTTTGTTCATGTTTTCGTTTGATAATATATATAGTGTGCCTGTTTTTGGGATCATCTTATGTTTTAAGATAGACGTCGATTTAATTGGTTGTACCTAATGATCGTTTTCAGAACAATGGATAAAGGTTGTTGGCATGTATTTCAACTCGTTAAATTACAAGATGAATTTGTTTATTTGGAAGATGCAAATAATGTCAAAACAAACAAAACGTAAATTACATTAACGTAATAATATCTAGATTGTTTACATTCAGAGGATCTTGACGTCATTACTTTAGCATCGTGACGAAAGAGCTCGTTATGTCTATTGAATTATATACTTACAGACAAAGGGTAGGTGCCCAATAATTAAAAAAAAAGTAGTATCAATTTACGGGCGAACGGCTTTTGGTTGTCCTTCCAAATGAGATTAAAGGCTATGTTCTATTGACGTCAGTAAGGAGGGGGAGCGGGAGGGGGAGCGGGAGGGGGAGCGGGAGGTCGATGACTACGAAGGGTCTACGAAGGAGGGCTGTTATTTTAACTAAAATTAGCGCGGGTACCAGATTTCAGGTTATATTAATGTACCTCTAGAGTAGTTACTGTTTGCTATCATACTCTCGTCTAAGAAAATATATTAGGGATATTCCTTTGACTAACTTTTCTTATAAATAAATAAATTCTAATTCTAAAAGCACACAACGAAACACACACACGTTTGGAAATGTAGTAAAATAATAATGATAAGGGGGCAATGTAAGGAGTAAAGGAAGATAAGTGTAAGTTATTGTTATTTTAACACTTCATAAAACTTATCGATCCGTTGAAATGATGGATGACAACAAAAAATCTTGTGCAACTGTTATCGATATCGAACTGTTTAAATTACCGTAGGTATGAGAGAAATTCCACATAAATCTCCTTCGAGAAAGAAGTCTTTTGATAAGCAATTAATTTATATTTTCTCATAAAGATGCCAAGCCCATAACAAGCCCTGGAACTTTTTTCCACCACGGCATGGCTCAAAAACAGGGCCAGTATATAGGTACAGCAAATATTTCACAACCTAATGCTAGCTTCTCACTAAAATAATAACGAACGGCTTAATATCAGGCTCGTTACTCACGAGCGCACAGCAGGTGAACTTGCGCACAAAAAAGTAATAACAGCCGGTATTACACAGTGGGACGCCAGTTAGTACGCACTGGATATGTCGTGTAATAGGGGAGAGCAGTGTGCTGGAAAAAAGCATTGCGGATTAGTTTTTGTATGGAAAAACTCATTAGAAATAGGAGTATTACTATTTGGCTCGAATATGATAAACATAGAACAAGTTTTAGATGTGGAAGTTCGTGATGAGAATGACGATGAAGCAGTCGGTACTGACATTAACTGACATCAGAATTATTTGACGAAAATCATGCTCTAGATTCGCGACAATCTAAGAAGTCCGTTTTGACAGCTATAAAAATGGTTGGGTAGCGATGAAAAAAAAATTGGTTCTTATTGATTCTCGAGTCATATCGATTGATCATACTTAGAGAGTTTATAATCGACGATTTATCTACATTGCTTAAAACTGATTCTCAAGGCATAACGTTTTATTACATGTACGAGAACGAAACGTCAAAACGGACTTCTTAGATTGTCGCGAGTGTAAATGGAATCACCAGAGTATAAAAAGCTTTTATGTACACGTTTTACAGATTTGAACAACCGAAAGTATATTGAAAACCTTTGCCAAAATAACTTCCAAAAATGCAGTATACTTGAGGCATATGATTGTATTATTTGAACAAAAGTGAATGCTCAGCAGGGGAAGTGCTCTCCAGCCCTTTTTAGCTAACAGCACTACATTCGCAACAATGATGTACTTGAACAGCTATACGGGGAGTGTTATAGGGCCTATGAATTATAAGTACACTCCTATTAATGGAAGTAGTGACAGAGAAGCAAGATTGTATAGCGGTGGACACTTAAATTTTGGGCCGATTATAACTTCAGTTAAAATATAAAAGGGTTCTATAAATGAACTTGTACTTTTTTTTAAAGTAGCAGAAATACCTCTAACAGTAATTCCAAGATCTGAAGCCACTCGTTTCCTCGAAGCCACTTCAGTAGCAGTTTCTCAATAAATTGACTATAACGAGAACCAGTGTTTCGTAAGTAAAACTCTGGTTTTAAAAGAAATTTTGTAATTCTATAAATAATGGCGGAACCCATGATGTACGCACAAACAGACCCGCGAACAGACAAGTAACAGAAGAGAGTGCGGGTCAATGTATTCTACACAAGTTTAGGGGTAACGCAAAGAAGAATTTAGGTTTTATTTGCGATAAGAATTGGATTTCAAACCATGAGTATACGTATACAATATTCAGATATTGATAATCTAAGTAAAAACATGGCACACAAACAATCACATATATATTGAAAATCCAAGTGCATCAATATTTTTTTTGAATGATAGAATTCAAAGAATCATTTACGTCTATTCGTAGAAGTGAAATTACTATTTGTTTGAATGGACGCTATACAAAAACTTGAACCACAAGACATAAAAAAGCTACAAAGAATTTAGTACAAAGGGCAGCCCTGAGTAGAATAAACACGATGGATATAAACAAATTGCTGGCACCTGCCATAAAATTTACCTAAAACGGTCACGCACCGCCATATGAACCGTTTGTTTGATGTCGAAACACTTGACACAGAAGTAACGTAAGTATCGAAAAGTTATAAAGGTGAAGTGGAAAATAACATAAACGAAACACACAAAATAATAAATGATTTCACAATACAGAAAGATAATACAAATGTCTCAGTAAAAGAAAATGTATACCCACGAACAAAGCATTCAGAAATATAACAAATGATAATTGACATTCAAGACAAAGAAATTTTCTGTTAACAATCGTAGTTGTTTGCACATGAAACGTTGGGTTACATTCGCACTATTTTTAGTAACACATTAATTCGCTTTTGTGACTCACAGATGTAGTAAAGGGTCCAAATGAGATTTCAATTCCAGCAGCACAATGTGAAAACGGACTTTATTTGTTAGTCATAAGGTTGGTTAACGTTTGGTAAGGGAATCATTTCATAAGGTAATAAATAATAATGGATCGTCTTTGGCCTTGGTAAATTAGTCACCAACGCGTCTCGGCGCAGTAAATTGTGAATTAATGCCTTGATGTGACAGTAGACGCATATTACATATGAAATGCAGTATCTTAATAAAGCAGAAAAAGGATACGACCTCGGAATGAGATGCAGTAAGTAGCTAACAGATTGGCTAGGTTTTGAGGTCAGAATGTAGGTAATAGATTGTAGACGTGAATAAAACATGAAGTGAAGAAGAGGAGAAATGCTAAGTTTATGCAAAAACAAGGTCGTCTTGATACATCTCATTTTAATTGTTCTGCTTATTCAATTCTATCCGCGTCGTATCGTCTGATAAAAAATTTAACATATTCGGTTGAGCTTCCAAATTCAAAATAATGATTAACAATGACCTTACCAATTAAGATAGTGACTGTGAATACCATGTGAACCGGGACGGGACGCCTGTGCCTTTATCAATGGGAGCATTTGGCATTGAACTGCCCGTCAATTAATAATGATACAAGCATGTGTTGCGCAAGATCCGTATTAATGTCGATTTATAATTTATATGAAGCAACGGTAAATTTAGATTATAATAAAACTTAAAATGAACCCATTATGGAAGAATGCACGTAAAAACTTAACTTTAAGAGGAACGACCTGACGGATTAAGCTGATGACATTTCATTAATAACCATAAAAATATTAAAAGCAGACATGATTCTCGTTACAGTAACTATAAAATCCAATTAATCACAAATTGAATCCTGTGCGTACCAATCATATGATTGATTCTGGGTCATTAAAGCTATTGTGGCCAATCAGATAACAATTGGGACACGTATAACCAGTCTTCAACAATGAACGTGCTTTCACGTCTATTATTACGTTACGTTTAAAGTTTCTAGAGGATGCCAATTTTATACCCTGGACGTTGTCTCGTAAATATAGGTGGAGGCAATAAAACGCGTTTATTTCTTTTGCTTCTACTTCCATATTAATTTATTGCAGTGTCAAGAGAAGGATATCCCAGGGAATATAACTAACTTTGTTTGTAATTTTATGGAAGATGTTAATGTAATTGGAATTTTGCATATTATGTTTGATCTTTTCTTAACACACATATGTGTTGCAATGTGAGACTCTTATCTGTAAATAGAGACAATTCTTATTTCCATTGAAGCGATTAAACGCATTCGAAATTGGTAGTCAACTTCCTTAGAGGCATGAGAATTTGGAAAATTGCCACGGAATTGAATGAAAATGCAATCAAGATTTTCTCAGAAAGACGATTTACACTTAGCCAATATTTATACTCCTATAAGCCTGCTTTCCGACTTAAATTACCAAACAACATACTAAAGGATACAAGGGCCAAATTGTTTTCCTTTGGCACAATATTCGAGGCTCGCAGCGTAGCCAAGTGGCAATTGTAATCCTAATCCGAACGTATGCCAGACATGGTCATATCAATCAACTACAATGAAGAATGCCACACAAAATCTGTTGGTTTACCAATTGATTTTCGTATTTAATACTTTGCTTCAACGCATAACATGTTCAGGATTTTGATCCTTCAGGCCTACTTAATAATAATCTTAAATTCACTGACAGACAACGCACAGCCTAAACTGCTGGGTCTAGAAACAGGAAACATTGCGATACAGTTCGATATAAATAACCCCCTAAGGGGTTAAATGGGAGTTGAAAGTTTGTATGGAAGTTCATAATTTTTTTCGATAGGAAATCCCAAATCAATCGCGGCTTGTAATGAGATATTCTAAAATACAATAGACGTAGATATATTTAGTAATCTATTCCGCTTAACCATTCCTCAAGAGCCGAGCGCTGGAGTCAGAGAAATGGACGCCAAGCGCTCGGCGTGGCAACACGTCTTGTTCGGGGTCGCGACTGGTCAATCGTCATCCTGAGGATAAATCGTTGAGAGGTAAAACAAGTGTCGATTTCTTACGGGGTTTTTTATGACTCTTGAGGAATAGTTAAGAGGAATTAAATAGGTTACTTAATATATCTACGTCTATTGTATTTTCTAATGGTTTTTTGCTCAAAATCACGCCTGAATCAATTAAATATAAGATATTCTTTTTGATTCCTAAAGAACCCGTCATCGTAATTATTGTCATTCCCACACAAATCATGATCGTTTTTACTCCACCGCTATCATAGATTCTGATCGCGTCTTAGGAGGCGTGATTCTTAATAGCTCTGATGAAAAATATAGATAAGCTACTGTTATAATTATTAATTGCGTTATCTTAAATTAATCAGTGCTCAACTTTAAGCCAAATTACTGCTATTAACTTCAATTGAGCCATCAGAGTACAATTAAGTGAGTCGATCGCAATTACCGACGCCTGTGTAATCATTGTTTCACTTGTCACGTCAAGACGACTTGCTGTTTTAAATATAGAAATATTTTATTATGATTTTATCATTACTTTTTTCTGTAAATGCATCAGCGAAAACCACTTTCGCGTCATTAAGTCTAGAAGTAAAGATTTTTTTTTGTTGTAATTATTGTTTAATTAACTTTACGAAAACGCATAAAGTTATGTATGAATATAAGAAAATATATGTTATTATTTACGCTATATTAGCTTTGTTTATTTGAATAGGAACTTTCATAACACTGCAATGCAATTTCACAGAGCACTGCACTTGAATAATTAATATTATAATTATAGTGAAAGCAGAGTTTAATACAAAGCGGTCAACTGTTGGTCTGTTATTTGAACCATAACGTGGTTTATGACAAATGCGACGCTGACAGGAAGCAGGCTTATTACAGAACAAAGATACATAAATATCCTCCTGGAACGTAATTCACGCTGCAGTTACAAATTAATGAAGTATTTATTGCACAAATATTTGGTCAGAAATAGAAAATGTGAGTCAGAAAATCATGCTGTCAAAAAAAATATTGTAAGATAACTTCAGTACCAAGCCAATGCAGGTAGTAGTAGAGTATGTCTAAACAACAGTTATTCGGATTCCAAACACCTTACAAGCTAAACCCATAAGGAAAATATTGAATATTCCAAACAAATGGTCAAGATTATTGCAGATAGTTGTAATAATAGTCATAAAATATTGAAATGGATATGAATATCACAGTAAATGAGTAAACAGAACTTGTTTCATCTATATTAGACTATGTAAGGAAGAGAGGAAATTGTTAGACATCAAAGGTCCATTGAATAGTTTCGATGATCTCGTTAAATATGTGATAGAATGGCGGCAATCAAATGTTATACGCGGTACATTCCAATTGAGATAGGGATGACAATGACGATGTCAAACTCTTTGAAAAGAGAATGTGCCTTTGTTTTAAAGAAATTCTCAGATAATTTCAGCAATCTTGCTCAAGTTTCTGAAATTAAGAAAGCAGATACAATTCGACAAAGGCACAAGGGCTTTAAAACTAGCCTCTAAAAAGACACAAAATAAATACAACCATTTAATTCTTTCTCCTTTGATCTGACGTAATCAGACGCAGACTTCTTTTATAGACAAACTGTAGACGGACGAAAGACAGGCAACGAGCAAGTTGCATCTATAAACATGAACAACGCAGCCCTACTATGAACATATAAAAGGAATGTCCCAGATTGTATCACCGTTCGTTTTGCATGTTACCTACTCATCGAATAAATTCTTGCGTCCATCGCATAATCAGAAGTAATATAAATTCACATGGAAAATAGACATAAAGATTGTGGTTTACACTGCGGATTAAGGTACACGTTTGTTGATATGTTTCTAATATTATTCCACAATATTTAATCGGCTTATGATGAACTGTGTAACAGTACTAAATATAATTTATTTTTTATTTAATGATATGGAAATGAAAAAGTAATTTCATCGGCTGCTTATCTTTGAAAAGATCAACCGTTTCACAGAGTTGTACTGATTGGAGACTTGTTAGCTCTTCTAATTTATGTTTATTAACTCCATCTAAATATTATGTTTTATTAGTTTAGGTCGTGGTAGCATGAGGTGCCTGTCACCTGTAATTGTAATGAACGGTAAGGCAATATTTGGTCTTGTACCTGAGGGCAGTGATGAAATCAATTGTGTAATACAACCACCTTCAACAAGACAACATTTTGGTGTTCCATGTATATCAAGTTGCGGCACAATAAAACAAAATTACATACGGATGGAAGAATAATGAAATATAAAAGGGCTTGCAATTTTTTCCAAGCATTGTAGTCGTCCGCTTCGAGACAAAATTGTACTGAATACAAATTCCTCGTCTATTTTTAGACAGCATTCAGCGAGTCCTTTCATACCAATTATAGTATGCGATGCGTATGTAAAAATAGGCCTCCGCTGACCATACTCGGAGACTTAAAAAAAGTAAGGTTCTACTATTCAAATGTCTCAGTTGTCTTGCAAACAAACGTTTAATTGTAGCTGCTGGTCTTGTTTCTCATACTAACACAGATACATTCGTTATTTTTAGTGTTGACAATGAAAATGAGATCTTAGCGTGTAATTAATATGATTGGAGTTGAACTAGCTGCATTAATTAAAACTAATGTGCAGTTGTAAGCGAATCTAGAATAAGATACAGAATTAGATCTGGCAACGGGAGCTTCGATATTGGTCCTTGCAGCTTTAGAGATACGGATCATAGGGAATGCAGTTTACTGTGTGGTGTTTAACAAGATGAGACCTCGCCTTGCCACTTGACGATTCATATGCGCGGCGTCGCGTCGCGCCGTCGCTTTATATTTACAATGGCAATAACATGGAGCCATGAGATATATGGTACCACTTTAGTTATTGTTACCAGTAATACGATCGGCCTAGTTTTCAGATTCCATTAAAGTTAAATCCATAGATTTATGTTCCTTCGTTGAACCTAAAAATTTGAGTATGTCTATTTCAACTACCAGTAATATATCATCAAAATATGACATATATTGATGATATATTAAACTTCAGACTATTAAAGACTCTACCAATGGTACCAAACCGCTATCGAAAACTATAAATCCATAATATTGATTATGGGAAGCAAATCAAAGCAATAAAACGCTAATTAAAGAACTACAGCAGACTTTATTTGGTAGCAACTGATTAACTAGAACAGTTATGACTCTGTCAATTAGTGATCAACATTTTACATTGAATTGGGAGCAGGGTTGTGAGTATTGAACATATTAAGAGAAGTTTAAAGCAATTAAAGAGGAAGTCATGCAAAAGAGTGATCCCCGGGTAAATAAAAATACAAATGATATGTGCATTAAAAAATAACCCTATTAAGTCCAGAAAGAATATGTTATTCTTGACTTTAGGAGATTCTTAGAAAATGAATTAATTTTGACCAATAAAGACTAAGGCTGCCATCAGACGGACTGCATTCTTGCAGTTTGAATACAGTTTAGTACGACTGCAATACTCGTACTGGTAACTGCATTCAAACTGCAAATTTGCAGTTAGAGTGCAGTTTGCAGTCGATTCAAACTTCAATAATGCAGTCCGTCTGATGGCAGCCTAAAAGCTAGTCTTCACACTGAAAAGCAAGAGTAGCACACTGGAATGGTCTCTGGTCGTGTTTTCAGTCAATACAAAATTCTATTTTCATGTTTCCACTTGATCAACACGCTAGACAGCCCTGAAAAACGTCCAATAATACGACGTGCAGCCACAATCATCAGATATTTTGTATCATAAATAATATTACGTCATATATAAGAGCCGATGGGTGATTCCAATCTGATCTCATAGTTTTATAACATCTAACCGCCAACCATCCAACCGCCATTGAACACCATCTTGAATTTAGCGTGTACGGGTAATTTGTTCTAGTTAATTTGAAATGTAACAGTATAAGCAAAATGAACAATAAGTGATTGAGTGCGTAAATTAGTTTCTTTGCGGAAATGCATTGTAAAAAATAATGATTGAACATGCCTCCGGTACCATTATCAATATCCTCTGAGTAGGTACGCGTGTGTTTGGAGATTAACTGGATTTTAATTGATTTGGTTTTTGTATTGAAGCTGCAGTAGCAAAATACAGTGAATTGATTATTGAACTCGTTTTGACGAAGTAATACATAATCTAACTAATTGTGCTTGAATTAAAAGTGTCACAGATCTCTATAATATTGTAATTGTCGTCTTCTTAAATAAAACATAATGTTCCCACATGTTTTTTCTTTGGAAAAATTTAAAAAGTAGCAATTTTTACGGATTATCAGTCAGCAAGCGGTGTTATTTAATTTTAAATATTCCTCCTCAACTAATTATTTTTATCCCTATCATGCCTTTATCATAATTATTCTACGTCTCTTAAACAACACTGCGGAAAATAATAGGATGTGGGTAGAATTCCACACGCGTCCTGTTGACCTTGCTTTGATATAAAAATTGCGTTACATTATCCACAATCATAGAGCGACTACTGTTTATAAATATTTGGCAGTTTGGCACCAAGTCGAACAAACATTCCTTTAGAATATATTCATCGATTAAGTTATCCAAAGGCAAAATTAGATAAACTGAAACAAAAGTACTTGAGGATGCGAATATTTAAGTTTTTCATTCACATGTAACCTATAACTGGAAAACTAACGCTTATTCCATATGATGATAGCAAACAGACTGGCGTGATGAAAAGACTGGATTTTCTCTGCACTGGAAACCTCTAAAAGTCTATAATATATACGTCCGTATGTCATCAAAATTCTCTTGACATACCTAGTTACATTAATTTCACATACATTACGAGGTACTTACTGCATGAAGTGCATAACATTCGATAAGAATGGTGTTCAACAGTGTTTGTTTTTGAACTTCATTGATAAGTTCCACAAATATTTTTTTTTTGCTATATTTTCGAACAACTCAATAAAAAAGTGCAAAAAACAGAACTATTAATAACTAGTAATATCTTGTACCGCTTACGTCTTAACACTACAAATCTTCAAATGACTGATAGATTTCATTGATTCAAAACACACCCAAGAGCATTGACCACGTTGAATGAATCACGAGATTTCGTAAACACCTGTAATAAATGACACCACGGTATTATCACCTCAGCTGACTTATAAATAGAGGTTAAAATCGTGTGAAAAGTGAGATTATGACTGTTATTTCTGCACATGGCAGGTTGTCGTTAATTCACTAAACAAATAAATATGTACTTAAGCGTTCAAGTATTAGAACAGCTACCTTTTTAGCCTGTATCAGTAACAAAGTGCCCTGGTTAACAAAATAATGTGTTAATTTGTATTTGCTTCTAATTTGGTAAAGGAAAACACTTCAATTTGGAGTGAGTCCGACCTTGCTCCGTGCCAAATTATATTGCATTTCGTAAACAAGGTGCTTCAAAAGTCTTTATATTGTTGTATGAAACTATACTTACCAAAGATACTGATATTAGAGGACATAATAGTGACCTTATTCGTGATGTTTTTCAGAAAGGTCAGGTGCAACCGGGGCGTGCGTTTATGACCAGAGGCCCTAGTGTGAGTTTCATTTAACCATCTCGACTTTACGTGTCGGCGTTACGATTGGCCCTTCATCAGTGAAGGCCAGTGAAGCGCCAATCGGAGCGCCGAACGCGGTCGATGCGTAAAATCGAGATAGTTAAAAGAAACTCACACTAGGCCCTCTGATGTTTGAACGTAAACGAAGCAAAAGGAGTATGTAAGGATCGTAACAGGTGGCATTCTGTTCTGCCTACCCCCATGGGAAGTGAGTGAGAGTGAGTGAGGCGTGAGTTTATGAAGGTATGTATAATATGTATACCAATATTTTAAACACTCATTTAAAGTGCATAATATTGTGGCGCCTGTTTCAAACTATCCTATATTCTACTGTCGCGATAAATACGTGTTATTTGAGTCCAGTTTCCGCATTCCGTTTCCTCCAGTGATAGGAATATAAATAATTTTAACTTGATACTCAGGACACTGCTCGTAATGGTACTAGGCTCGCATGAATCAGGTGGTTACGTCATCTAGAAGCACGTGGTGGCCATACGTGATGCTACGAGCGTGTAAACGTGTTAACTAGTAATGTTGTTAGTGCAAATATATGTTAATGTTATGTACCTACAATGTCTCACAGCTATTGTTTGTTTTGCTTTAAGATACTTGGGGACTACGGTGTACTGCGAAGTTAGAATGGAGCTTAGGGTGCGACGCATTTTGTGCAAAGTTCCGCTTTTTAAGAATACATAGGTAAATAATAAAAAATACCCATTGGAATCATCAGGAGGAGCTCGTGACCACGTAATAACAACCGCACGGGTCGCTTGCCGGGGTTGGTCCGTGGATGGGTGACCATCTTTACATACCAAGACTCCTCCGTGCCTCGGAAAGCACGTTAAGCCGTTGGTCCCCGCTGTCATTTGTGGATCTTGGACAGTCGTTACGGGTCGCCAGTACATCGAAAGTCTGACAACCAGTCTTACGAAGTGGTATCGTATTACCCAGTTACTGAGTTGCGTAGGTCAGATAGGCAGTAGCTCTATGTAAAATACTGGTAACCAGCTGCATCCAGTTAGACTGGAAGCCGAACCCAACATAGTTGGGAAAAGTCTAGGCAGATGATGATGACCTATTGAAATCATCATCATCTTCAATAGCAACCTGTTCCTTCCACTGTTGAATAATGGCCTGCTCCCTTTTGAGCCATGCTTCCCTTATCTTCGCGGTAAAATAACGCATTAAAACCGGCTCAGCTTTTGAGCTATGATGCCACAGACAGAGAGATACACAAAAGCTTTGATCATATAGCAATAGTACCTCTCTTTTCGAAACCATACTTCACAAAAACTAAGTAATGCTATTTAAATCAATTCAGTCGCCAAAGCTTGACCTGCATTTTCAAGTTAACACGGTCTCCAACTCCGCTTCGCCCGGTTTTCTGGCCCCATTGTACATACATACATAAATACATAATTACAATGCAACAGACATAAATACATACATACAAAAGTGTGGTGTCAAACAGAGCCGAACGTAACCGCGGAAGTTGGAAATTTACCGACAGCCGTTACTGATGCTAATTTGGTTAGGTTAATCACCTAAAACTATAGCGAAACTATTGCGGAATATAGCATGTTATGTTGAAGCTAGCTCCTTAGCTACAAGACTACATAAACTGACGAGTGACGACCTACAGAAGTCGGACAAAGTGGATGCGGAACGCTAAAATCGGGTGTCGTGTCGTGCATCTTAGGAGAGGTCTATGGTGTCCTGCAGTTTATTGTAAGCCACTTGTAGTCCAATAATAAATTATTAACCGATTTAAAAAAGAGGAAGTTCTCAATTCAATCCGTATGATTTTTCATGTGGGTAGGTATCTTACTAAAAGGAAGTATCGAGCTTCCTATCTCGCTTCCCGATTATAATTTCTGAGAGCTTGAATGACAATAAACAATTTTCTATGTCGACTAAAAATATAGCCAAAGAGTTAAAGAATATTCTAAGAAAATGCATTTCATCTCTCACAACATCCCGAGCCAAGTGTATCGCTTTAAAAATATAGTCGGCAGTATCGAAAGAATAAATAAACATACTTTTGCGAAGAGTGCGTTACGTATCAACTTTTATTTTTGCCTTCATATCATCACAATATTGGTTTCTTCAATAATAGCAATCTTTTATAGCTCGACTGACGCAGTGGATTGAGTGCTTTAGTTGGAGCAATGAACTAAGGTATAGAATTGTAGACATTGAAAGTGTTAGTACATTTGCAAGCACTGAAATGTTTCAATTGATGCGTTTAAAATGTTATTTGTATTCCGGAAACGGATAATGGAATTATGATAAGACGAGATTATAATAAAATCGTAGTTTCCTTATGTTCGTCTCATTTATAATTTTATTGAAATCGCTTTTCGTGTCCGTCTGTATGACCGTGTTGCTCTTCTAAACCACGGATTTTGATGCGGTTTTCTACTGAATTCAATTCTCTAAATGATACTTCATTTAGAGAATTGCTTCGGAAGGTTTATGTGTTAATATTTAACTTAGATATAATAAATATATCTGTATGTTTAGTCAAGTAGTAAAAACCGTGCGAGGCCGGGGCGGAAAATGATTTTGGTTTTCTTTTGTTGAGTATGTAATTTTGAAGAAAAATTATAAACAGCTACTAATATTTGATTTATTGAAACTGTCGAATAAACCCAAACAAATATTACGTCTGTTTTTACTTACTTTTACCACAGATTACTTTTACTTCACTTTCATAATTAATAGCTAAGATTTATAATAGCTAAAAGCAAGCTGGACTGAAAACTGGACTTTAATAAATTAGAGTGCACGTAACTAGGTGTGAAGTATCTCATTAATTTTTATTGAATAAACAAACACAGACAGGATATGAGATTAAATGTTTGTATTACGTAAAACATCTAAATGTTGGAAATAATGCTCCGAGACTTCATAAACAGACGGTGTTAAAAATATTAATAGCTCTGATTTTTCTACCTAGAATTGGTCCTAATTCGAATGTAGCCTGGATAAAAATTGGTTATTTATTTCACCTGACGTACTCGTATTGGGTAAGGGTTTCAGGTGTGTATTATTTCACGTATTTCTCGAATTTAATCATCAAAAAATAATCATTTATTTCGATAAATGTAAGGAAAATTGTGAAAATTTAAATTGTGTTTATAAATACATTACTATCTATGTAAAAATAATTGCGATCAAATGATAAATCGCAGCAGAAAACTAATGTTTTTTACATTCGCTTTGGTATACTCCACATTGTTAGAATAAGAGAAATACGAAATGTTGGACCATTGTTACGTTCCAACCAATTATGGAGGCATTACGGAAAATTTCCTCCGCCTATCGCGTAACGTTCGAATTTCGAAAACAATGCGTGTGCGCAGGTCGATACCACTTTTAGATAACGGGTACCCAATTAGTTTTTTGCTAGAGTCAGTAATTGCGTTTTTTTATCTAATGGAGTAGGTATGCTTTCTGACAAGCTGATATCTTGATTTTTCTTACGTTGTTCATAATTAATTACGTCATTGAATACAATAACTCTGGGGTTTTCAAGGCTACAGTGATTCGGCGTTTTGTAAACAAGTGTAGTCCTTATTAGAACGCATCATTTGGCTTCTACAGAATGTTATAACTACTATGGTTAATCTTGTATGTATAGCGAATGAAAAACGTTAAATACACTTAATCAAATATGATCTTCTTCTTCTGCCTAGCCTTTTCCCAATGTTGGGGTCGGCTTCCAGTCTAACCGGATGCAGCTGAATACCAGTATTTTACATGGAGCGACTGCCTATCTGACCTCCACAACCCAGTAACTGGGTAACACGATACCCCTTGGTTAGACTGGTTGTCAGACTTTCGTGCTTCTGACGACTCGTAACGACTGCCAAAGATTCACAAATGACAGCCGGGACCAACGGCTTAACGTGCTTTCCGAGTCACGGAGGATTCTCGATATGTGAAAATGGTCCCCCTTCCACGGACCAACCCTGGCAAGCGTAGCTTAACCTGATGGATCGACCCGAGCGGCTGTTATTACTTAGCCACGACCTCCTCTTTAATCAAATATGATCATCGTGGTGATTAAATTGTCAATTGTTATGGTCATGACGATTTATATTCGACTCAGTGTAAGCAGTAGTGGCCCAGTAGTAACGGCCCCGACTTACGAGTTGTAAGTCGTAGGTTCGAACCCAGCTAGGAGTTTTACTTTGTGTAAATAATTTCATCACCACTGCTCTCAAAACGGTGAAGGAAAACATCGTTAGGAAACCGGCATGTCCTAGAACCAAAAATTCGAAGACGTGACATCTACCAACCCGCACTGAGCCCGCGTGGTAGATTATGACCCACTCCCTCTCACAGAGAGGAGGTCTTGGTCCCAGTGTGGGAACATTATAGGCTGATTATGCAGTGCAGACCATGAAATTACAAATTTTGAACGAAATTACGTAATTTCAGTTTATCTTAGGAAAGTGATGATAAAAATAACATTACAAAAATGTATGGGACTGTCATAAGCTATCGAAACTTTTATCAATCCTGTTGAAAGTCGTTGTAGAAATACGAAACGCTTTCGAAGCGATTTTCACTTGTCTAGGCCCTCAGAAGAATCGATGTGCGATAGCCAATTTCACTGAATACGTATCACAAACAAACGTGATCTGGGTTGATCTAACAAAATCTACTGGTTAACGCACAAGAGTATTACAAAATGAAACAGGAAGAGATAATTAGATGCTAATACAGCAATTAACAAAAAACAAAGTCGGCCAGACGAGACGTGTCCATTCTTTTCTTTTTTAATTTATATGTTAATTCCGTCCGCGGCCGGACAGCCGGACGTTAGTTTGATAAAATATATTTTTATGTTAATATGTGAGAAAACAGTAGTTTGGTAGTGTGTAGGAATTGTTTATGAGTTGTGGCAATTGAAAATTGTATGGAATTGTTTTAAAGTGTTTATGTTGTATCAATAATCACAGTTTGCGTATTTTTATTTGTTTTGTTTCGAGTAATCCTTCCTAACTATATGTATAATACATATTATAAATGCGAGAGTGAGTTTGTTTGTCACACTTTCACGCAAAAACGTCTGAACGGATTTGGATGAAATTTGGTATAAGGGTAGACCATGACCTGGGTAAGGACATTCGGTTACCTACTATTGACTTGAAGACAGGTCTATGCGCAGATCCAGAAGTGGAAAAACCCTGCACATTGACCTCTTTCAAATAAATTGAAAAAGTCAGTACATTTTCAATTTCGATTTCGATCTAACTGATTTTGACACAGATATTTTCGTATTTGGGAATAAACACACTCACGTTTCTTTCAGTCTTTAGAACTATACAAACAGGTGGAGCAGCAAGGCATAACAAGCCCAATAGCACCTACCTAGCTATAATCGAAAGTAGTAAATACTAATAGAATTTTTTCCGTAAGTATCTGCCGAGAGGAAATGCGCAGTCACGGCGGTGCGCGGGCGCAATAATACTCCCAAGTGCAATGACTCGACGTAACACAGGTTGCACAACTCGTACTGTTTACAGAACTTAATTGCTTGTTAATTTTTTATTTAAACACACACACACATAGTGACACTGAAGTTTCTTAGAAGAGATTTACAATGTAGTTTTAACGATTACCGTTACAACTACATTGTAAATCTCTGTTCTGATTGGAGCAATGACAAATAAATAGCATAGCAGCCCGAAGTCTAGTTTCGTGGCCGGTTGATGGAAATAGGCTCGCCTCAGTTACATAGCGCTTAAACATAACTAGCCATATGTGGGTGTGCTAAAGGTACACTTTTGCCTAACCTTTCGGGGAATACAGGTGTGATGTGTTATGTTGTTGTACCGAAATATCGAAATTGCCTTCATCATTTCTTACGCAACTCGATCAAGTCGCGCAACGATTACACTCCTGCTAAAATAACGCACCTACTTCTAAACTACATATACTACTCGTCTAAAATAGTTAATTGATTCAGGCGTGACTTTGCGGAAATCCATTATAAAATACAATAGACGCTGATATATTTAGTAACCTATTCCGCTTGACTATTCTTCAAGAGTTATAAAAACCCTGTAAGAAATCGACACATGTTTCACCTCTCAACGAGGCATCTTCAGGATGACGATTGACCAATTGCAAACCAGAACGCGACGTGTTACCACACCGAGCGCTGGTCGCAGAGATAGTCTCTGCGTCCAGCGCATGTGTCGATTTCTTACAGGGTTTTTATGACTCTTGAAGAATAGTCAAGCGGAATAGGTTACTAAATATATCAGCGTCTATTGTATTTTACTCGTCTAAACATAACGATTGTACACGACTCTGGTTATGACGGAAACCAGAACATTATCTTCACATTGCGAACATTTGCTTGGCTAAGCTCCAAAAGAATCCACTACGGTTCATGAATTATGTATCCAGGGGCATTGTTAACGATTCTAAAGAAAAATGTAGACAGTTTTATGAAAAGCATGAAGAGTTTAGGATTCATTCATAGGTCTAGGCGCCTCTGATGGTTGGAATACTGCATAAGCTGGTCTTAACTGTCGAAGAATGGGTTTACATGTTTCATACCGATTTTTATGATAATTTATTTTACTGTTTTCATATACTTAAATTTTTTTTTATCTGGGTTTAGGAGAAGTATTTTGCTATTTCATCAGTATGTTCTTGACTTCAGACGTAACATAGACTATGAAGCTTATTTTCTACTTTTGAAAGATTAAAATATAAATCGCGTGTGCATACAAATTGCGAAATCAAGCGCGAACCAAAATATTAACACGAGTAAGTACACAAATATATTTGTTGTATAAAAGAAAATTCATTGTTCGGACGTTTCTAGCACTTTTCATAACTCTCAGTCAATCAAATCAAAGAACACAGAAACATCGGAGAAAAATAACCACCAAGTTTTATTTTGACGTGTGTCTGCGTAAATGTCTGAAATTCTCATAAGAAAAGAAGATTCCAGTAAATGCAAAGATCGTATTCAGTACTGACGTAATATAACATGAAACCTCTATATTTCGCCAGTCTAACCATTCCTGCCTACCTTTTGGGGGAAAAGGTAGGCAGGAATGGTTAGACTGGCGAAATGGGGGTGCGACATTTCGCCAGCTATAATTAAGCCCCTTGTAGTACGAGTCTATTCAGCTGCATCCGGTTAGACTGGAAGCAGACCCCAACATAGTTGGGAAAAGGCTAGGCAGAGATTAGGGGACGAGTTTACTGCCATCAACCAAACAGAAATCTAGATACAGACAGGGCTTTTGAGTCTGGATTTGTGTCGCCTGAGAAATGGAAAAAACAGCTAGATCAACAAGGTAGATTACATAACATTGCACAATAACCGCGTATCTACTACATCTCACAAGTACTACCGGATTTTGTGGTGTGTGTGGTGTCTGACATGATGAGTTTCTCACATTTTAATGAATTAGTCACAGCAGTTACTAGGTGCTTTCGTAAGGCATATCCCTTGAGATGAAAGAAAAATCATTACTCACAAGTGTTGTTACGTGGGCTTAGAAGCTATGCTGTAAGACCCGTCATCGTCTTTTCCATCTCGAAAACTAGACATTGATATAATTTAAACAAAGCTTGGAACAATTTCCGAGGAATTTTACAAATTGTTAAAGGCGCCGTCGCGGCGGTATGTTGCTACTGTTGCTAGTGTTAAAATCTATTTACGCATGTTATTTCACAGCTTACAACTATGAAGATATCAGAACACGTGTGGATACATCAGTTAGTTTCGGTCACAATGACCTCTAAATACAGTCATAAATCTTCTTAGAGCCCGTTATCATAAAAGATTCACTAAATTGACTTTCTTCTAAAACAGAAATTGATTTTGTAACAGTAGCCCTATAAGCATAATAAACAAGTAGGGTAATGTGAAACAATATTTTATATCACGTCATAAATACGGCCGTAATTAATTTATCTTCCATCATATAGCTGTAATAAATAAAACGCCGCTCCCATAAATTAACAGATTTTCACACTTTCCTTACAAACAAATTAATGTTAATGGAATAATTTCCGGGAATTAGCGAGGTCGTCGACCTTTGGGCAGTGATCATTTGTAATAATCGCATAGAGGTATAACCCTGTTCCACACAATTGGGTTCTACGACCTCCAGCACAAGGTATAAAGGTAAAAAAAAAGTCGAACACCTGAATAGGCTCTCATCAATCATGAAGTTACGTTGAAAGGAGTTTTTATTCGGTTTGTTGCATCAGAACACTTTCACTGCTGCTCTGTTAGTCATAAATCATAAGTTTCGAGTTTAAGCGTGACTAAAACAGTTTCGCGGTGAAATCCAAGGACATTATTACTGGCAGATGATTAGATATCAACCGAGTTTCTGGCTTGACGAGTTTTATTTCGAAACAAAACGGTATTTGCTTGGTGACGTGTCGAATAACTTAATTATTGAGAAAGAAGTTCCTGTTTGTTTCGGTTTATTGAGGTACAGTTTCCATTTCCAAATAAATATTGCTGAATAAATTAGTTTTCCAAAAAAAAATACAGGTAATGATAACAAGTTGTGCAATCTGTCAATACATAAAAGTGACGTTTACCTATCCGTCAATTTGACATTAATTTACCATGACAGATGAAATCGATAACTGGACTGCAGTTAGTAGAAAAAGAGACTCGTAAATCAGCTTTAATTTCAAATTCTTTCACGCAAACTATGCAGAGCTTTTTCAACCAAAATGATTTCACTGATTCAGTAAAAATAGACAAAGGCAGCTTCTGTCTGTCATTAGCAATTCCAATGTGCTGAGTCATCGAGCTTACTGTTTCGGCGCTGAATACAAATGGTTTAAAATAAAATTGTGACAATATTGTGAGTCATTGTTGGAAAACTGTTACAGCACGGACTGTGCTTTGAGAATTGACTTGTAATGTTGAGTGAGTCGTTATCATCAGCCTACAGAAATACAGTGTTGTGTCACAGCCTGGGAGAGGCCTATGTCTAGCAGGTGGACTGCGATAGACTGAGTTGATTGATAGAAGTAGTGCTCGATAAAGGTAGACTAATATTCACTTACTCCCGTTTTTTGCAAAGCATTGATTCGATCATTTGGACTGGTTGCTGATAAATACCTGAAACAAAATGATTTTATTATTAGATACATGTTAAATAGAACACATTAATAGACTAGGACAAGACAAAATTAAATTAAGGGATCAATTTGTCCGTATTTAGATCAACGTCCAAAACGGAATCATTACAAATTCATCCAACTGAAAGTTTTTCGTTGAAAACCCTTTTCCAAATGTTCAATGACAGTCCCTTTGCCCTTTAGACAGGCACTAATAGGGTTGGATACAAATATAGCAACAATCGAATGGCGAACTTTCGAGAGGAATAAACTTCGAAGGCTACGCAAATCACAACGTTATTTCAAAATTTATCAATCTGCAATCTCAATAATGCAAGAAAATTATCCAGAAATCTAATATCCAATTACTGTAATAGCACAGATCAACCGACTCGCAATTTGTCAAAATGTTGCCAACATAACTTTGAAACTGCGTACGATTTGACGTTTATCTGATCCAGACTGTTCTTAATTTGAAGTTCACCTCAAGAATGACGTTGGTTTGAAGTCATAGCTTACGGTTCTAAACTGGTGCAGTCTAGGTGTGAAATCTAGATTAAACACTCAAAATAAATGTAGCAAGTGCTTACATCACCATGGAAGCACGTCTTAGATTTATATAGAAGCACGTGCTTCGCAAAGCACGGTTAATTATACTATAGTAAACATTGACACAAATATAAGTACGCTGCACTTTTTTTAAGTGTTGTACAACACTTAAAAAAAGTACGTGTAAAAAATTGGCAAAACGGAACTCTTTTTGAACAGTTGAGAAATGCTACTGTTTTCTGTTTTAAGAAATAAATGGATGGTACAAATTAGTTCTAAAACGTTTCTTATTAATAAGTTATTCTAAAATAAAAATACAACTACTACGCCATGTTTTCGAAATACTACGTTTTAAAATCTGCGAGCAATTGTTACGCCAACAAACAACATTGTAAGAATTGTTGTTACAGACTTTTATTCGTTTCTGCATACAATTTGTACTTATTGTTACAGATATTTGTGCCTGAACACAATAGCGATGCAGATTCGACGTACTATCGACCGGTGGGCGTTTCCCCGTGACGAAATGGAACTGCGTTGTTGAAAATTGTATATTTTCTTAATTGAAGTTGTTTCCTGTGACGTGATCTAACACGAACCTTATTAAATAGCCTCATCATGTGTTATTAAAATGTAATCATGTAAGCTTACCGGAACTTAGAACATGTCTATTTAAATTAATAATATGATATATAAAGTATAAAGTCATGCTTCCTTTACATTAGAGATGCTCCGTCACCGTAGGCTGCATTTAAAACAAGGAGCTTAGGCAAAAAAAAACAGATTAAAGTAAATCAAAATTTAAAGAACTGCAGGAGTACTAATGACTGTTAAAAAAAAGTGCATATCGCTATTTTAACCACCATTAAATCAAGCCTGTGGACGCAATTACAGAGTTTAATTTTTATTACCCCAGGAAAATTATAAATCAAATTAAGTTATAGAAAACTGTTAATGCCGTAATGAGTAAAACACGTATTTGAACTTAGCTAGTTATAGACTAAGTGCTAAACGGCTGTTTAACGATGTAGGAAGCTAAAGTATCCGCTCCTAATAACGGTAAACGAGACGATATTTAACCATTACGTTAACTTGCAAATGACATAATTACACAAATTATAACTGTAACCACGATTTATGTTTTTGCGATAATTTGTGACATAAAACAAGAATAGAACTTGAAATGGAAAGTAGCATTGACTATAACTATGATAGTTGGTCAAATATAAATAGCAGTGATGTTATTGATCTCATTATCATAATTCAACCACATCAATGAACTTATGAAAACCAGACATAAGAATAAGATAAACTTTTTGTGGCGGCATCTACATCACCACATGCGAACTACGCATCACATTGACGTCATGCAAAATCCTGCATCGCGCAAGCAGTGTTTACCGCGCGACAAGCATGTTTATAACGTTCAAACATCAATCGTCGTCAATTCACCACACACAACACCTGGTCGCATGATCCTCCCTTTTCTATGGAGGATGAGTGAGTTTTACCTTGTTCCTCATACCTCTATACATTGATTACCTATTTAAAATGAGGCGCAATATAACTAAAGTAAAGGGCATTGTAGAACAAAATTTTGTTATGAATTTCATGCATTGAACACTATCGTAAGCAACATCATCACAGCCTAGCTTTTTCTCAACTATGTTGGGGTCGGCTTCCAATCCTACCAGATACAGCTGAATACCAGTATTTTACATGGAGCGACTACCTATCTGACCTCCACAAACCAGCTACCGAGTAACACCATCCCCCTTAGTAAGACTGGTGTGTTTACATACAAAACCATTATCAAAACAATCAACTGCTCAACAGTTCTTCGTACCACGTGCTACGTCAATCATTCTTCATTAAGATATCAACCAGAGCTGTCAGGCTACAGCATTAGGCTATCAGATTATTAAGATAGGCCAAAGGATTGTACTATCTGTTTAAACGAGGAAGGGTAGATAATATTTTGTTAGTACTTTCCTACGTCACGTCGTTCTTCCGGATTAATCAATCAGTCTGATGTATGCTTAAGCAAACCATAAAATGATTATGTAAGCAGATTAAGGAGTTTCAATGTTCAGCAAAATATTCGAGAAATCTTCTTCCTGGCATATTAATCCTGGATTTTACCAAAGCCCGTCTTAGCGTAAAATGAAATTTGAAATATAAATCGCTGTCATAAAAGGAGTACTTTGTCTAGCTATGTTTATATTTAAACCGTTTAATTTACACACATAAAATATGGCTGAAAATATCATCAGGGAGGTTTTTACTGAAAAAGAAAAAACAGTAGATGTTGCAAATAAAACGAACAAATTAGATGCTAAAGAATACCGCAATACTGCGGCTCTAACATCAAAAGATAAAACAGGTGATCTAAACCCTCCAGTTAATCGAATACATGTAGAAATAAGTCAGCGATGTTCAGTTAGTACATTTGCGAGCAAGTGCAATCACGCCAGAGAACTGATAAGAAGTTTGCAGCAGACTAACACGTGGGCGACTGTTTATCGCGTCTGTCGGAGATACAAAGTTATTTTCTGAATTTATTTCAAAGTATTGGATGTTAGTTTGTACTAGCTTAAGGGGAGATAAGGCTTGATTTATATTTTCTTCTTTTTTGTTTGTAATTTTACACATCCTCCTTGGAATGACCACATGCATGTTGTTTCTGTAGACTGCTATGTGGTGATGGTTAGAATTGGATAGAAATATGTATCAGGTACATTCATTTAGTTACAGTCTCTTCCAAAAATTAAGTACCCAGCATTCGCTAGAACTTTGATTTTTCTTAATTTCTTTCTCCTTAATTCCAATAAGAACAAAAATACCTTAAAAGTTCCTCATGACAGGTTCCCACGATTCTTTACCGCTTATGTTTTCATAACCACTGCTGCGTCCCCTTGTCTAAATCACACCATTTTTTTTACGACTGTAATAGGCGTCGTTATTGCTGACTTCAAATTCTTATTGATCAACGCTATACATATCTGAAACCCTAAACTTTATACCAAAGCCAATGTTTGCACGCTCAATTTCTTCACCAAAGAAAAAGCTATCATAGTTGGCTCGCACAAATTCATATTGATCGAAAGTGTTCAATGCCACACGCTTTCCCAAGGTAACCCAAAGTGCTAACTATTTCCTCAGGTTATCGATCCACTTCGCTGGGAACGCGCCATCTGGCATTTTCTTGACCGTCACGTGTTTATTTCGTGTATTCTCTAAAATTGTATTTTGGCTTTACATGCGTCCAGTGTAACGTATTAGAATTAGTTGTGTGATTCGGTTACATAATTTTCTAGCTGTTTTTGAGGAGCTCCATTTTCAGCTAAGATGAAATACATCTTGTTCGTTCTATCAGCGAATGCTCTTTAATATTTCGACCATAATTTTCGACATGATTCATCCAATTGGAGAATTCTTAGTTTCCGACCCTTTTAATGAAAACATAAATGTACCCAGTGAGTTAATACGCGGAAGCAAAAAGCAAAAATGTGTAGGCATACCTTCAAAGACATACGAGTACACTTGAGACATTCAAAAATAAATATGAAGCGATTA
Source organism: Lithophane semibrunnea (assembly GCA_947363905.1). Classification (NCBI taxonomy): domain Eukaryota; kingdom Metazoa; phylum Arthropoda; class Insecta; order Lepidoptera; family Noctuidae; genus Lithophane; species Lithophane semibrunnea. The sequence goes on from OX376195.1 coordinate 15,045,130, forward strand.
AACAAAGGGTATTGTGTACTCGATATCTCGATCATGATACAATCGTGAATCATAAAGTTCATCATCGATATGTACATTGTGTTCAACAGTTTAATCATTGTTGCCTCCTTAAATAACATACGATGGTAATTTTGTATTCTTTGCAAGAAAACCGATATGCTATTGAGCCCAGTATTTCAAAAGATTCCTTTTTAACATTTTATCATTAACTTGGCCAATTAGAACATGTCTTTCACTTTCAGACAAGCTACTAAATTGTAATTGTTCAGAATTGTACCGTAATTACATAATTTATTATAACCACAAATAAACTGGTCCAAGTCAGATAGTATCATCCATTGCGTGAAGCATTGTAAATGCCTAAGAACCAACCAAATGGAAATGATAGATAACAGAATTCCAGCAAAACTACGGCTGATGCTTGATATAATCTCAGTTATTATGGAACCCGGTCTACTAAATTAGCCTGTCTGATTTTAAAACGATTGTGAACTTTATTTGTAGATAGTAAACTATGTCGTAAACAAAATTTTGCGTTGTGCTAAAAAGATAAACAAATAATATTTGCGACACGACACACAATGAAGAATGTTTGTTGTAGTCGCGAGATTTTGGTCAGATGACAACAAAAAATTCAAGAAATGCACTGTCAACTGTTCGACTGTTTGCATCAACTTTTATATTTATTTGACACTAAACTAAACTCGCGACAATCTAAGAAGCCCGTTTTGACGTTTCGTTCTCGTACATGGTAATAAAACGTTATGCCTTCAGAATCCGTTTTAAGCAATGTAGATAAGTCGTGGATTACAAACTCTATAAGCATGTTCAATCGATATGTCTCAAGAATCAGTTTATAATAAACCAATATTTGTTTTCGTCGCTACACAAAGCATTTTTATGGCTGTCAAAACGGACTTCTTAGATTGTCGCGAGTCTAGTTTTGTGCAATATTTTAGGTTCACTTTTCGCAATATTATTCGCTATTTCAATGGCACGGTCTTTTTTATAGTTGTCATCATTCAAGCGAAAAATTAAATATTTTATTCGAAAGTTCAAAACTATACAAACAGTGGACAGAAAGAGGCTGATAAATAGTATGATATAATGTCAAAGATTTAGAAAAGATCGAGTAAAAGATAGCAATAATTGAATTATATAATGTGTTGAGTGAGAGAACGCCAAATAAGAATACGACAAAAGTGTAGCGTAAGGATAGCGCAAGTCACCCTAGACAAAAGAATTGTTTAATGGGCACGATCATGCAGATAGTGCAGATTTTAATGTAGGCTTAAATTAAGCTATGAGAGAAAAGCGGAAATTCGTTACTCAATAACAGTAATCTAACAATTTTCTTGTTAGATTACTGTTATAGAGTATAGAATTCATAATGAATACAAATGTTCGTACGTAGGTAAGTTGTAAGCCAAATGTCGGATGAGTTTCCTAAGGCCTTGGCAAAACCACAACATGATATCGTCTCGCTATTTTATTCTAATTCTGAAGCTAAGTGAGCATAGCCATGTTCAACAACCAGAGACAATTAGATGGCTAAAGCTGAGTTTATGGCTAAAATATTTTAATGAAATATTTAGAAATTACGGCCGTGGAGGCCGAAATAACTCTAAAGTAGAAACTTAGGAAACGTTGAAGAAATATATAAGAACACATTCTGAGGATTATGCGCTTTTTGGCGCAAAATGGAAGACACGCGGTGGGCGATGGAAGATACATCGATAAACAATTTACACGAAATGTAACACTCAAAAGTTTGATATATCCCGCTGTATCTCAAGACACAGTCCACGCCGATTCAGTTTGGTTTGATACAACGATAGAGCACAATCGGTTACGAAACGGTACCGATACCATCACATTTTCAAGATGTTTTGATGACGTCGCGCCACAGTTGGCTAACAAAAACTTTGGTTGCGTAAACCCACAGCTTTATTGACGAGCTTTCATTCAACTAGGTTTCCTTTGAACCAATCATTGACGGAAAACTAAAGTTGGAACGGGAAGGCCGTAAATCATACGATTGTGTGTGAGTCATAGGTAGTGGTGAGTAGTTTTGTTAATGGTTTAAAGGTCTTATAGATTTAAACTGATTTCTTAAATATTCATGGAGTTTTTAATTAAATCTGTCGGATTTTAGTACATGCAATATTATTAGAAATCATATTCTCTTCCTTGAAATCGCACATATGCTCCAATTATTAATTAAATCATAAACTACTTCTGAGGATGTACAGAAAAACCCACAAACGTGCTTTTAGTAACTTGTATAATGATAGTCTAGCAAAAACCTGATCAATTACAATAGGACAAAAAAATCTTTCAAGTACATGTAGTCCAGTCTTTCTTCAATAAGCTTAATGGTTTATCAATAAAAAAAGCCACGTGTGGTTATTTTTTGTATCTTTAAAGTGGTAACGGAGTTTCAGAAGTAAACAAGTGTGAGACAAAACAGACGTAAGAATCAAAATTAAAATGTAAGTAAACAAGACTACAAGGAAAATAAGCACAGCAGTAGGTAAATAAAATAACCCATTAAACAGTCCTTTAAAAACCCTTTGATACAGAACACAGAAAACAAAAAGAAACGAAAACATCGAAATTACTGATTCCTTAAGCCATCAGGAGAAGGCGAATGCCGGAACTCGATCGATTTCTTTCCTGCAGAGATAAGGCTCCAAAAAACTTGTTTATAAAAAACAGTTCCGTCGGGTCCATTGGGGTGTAACATAATCTTGTTACGTCACTCCTGCAGCGATAAAAACTGGTTGAAGAACTTGCAGATCACTATACAACCAATGCCGGAAGCTGGGGCGATGGTTTCTGCAGGAATTTGGGGAGCTGAGGAAATTCGCAAAGACGTCAAAAATATGGATGTAGTACTAACAAAGATAGACCAAGAGAAGATAAAGAAGAGTGTAAATAAAGACCATCCTATTAATAGAATTAAAGTTCATTTACGTCAGCCTTTTTCACCGAACAATATTATTTATAGCGACCATAACCATCCTAAGCTCGAAATAAAGTTAAAAGTGTCACATAAAAATATAACACGTTCCATTTTTAGTTTATCAACCCACGTGGTCATGTGGCACGTGACTAGCGACGTGCCTAACACATAATAATGCCTTATTCACACTTCAACAGTATTTTTTAAGGTCAAGTCCACAACAATCTCTTAAGCAAAGCAAAGTCGTTGACGTTAGTTACTCGAAGATTAACTCGCCCACTCATTCATCGTTTATACACAAATCTATTGACAAAACACAAAACCAAATATTGACATAGCGTTCGAGATTAATTTCTCGTTGGAAACTGGAATTTAATACACACGCTACATTCATGCATGTGATGAAAAACACGCAGAAGGATAACTTAGCGATGAATCCACTATCACACAGATATCACACGAAATCAAATTCTCTCAAATTCATGCAAATTCTAACCATCCATTCTGATTGGAGATTGTGCACAGTTGTACATATTTGGTATCTTCGAATATGTGTTTTGGCTTTCGAAATCGCCTTCTGTGCTCAGTTTTTGTATGGTTTATGTGAAGGCGGCGCGCGCGCACGGTAGCCAGTCGTGACTCACGCCAAGCGGCCGCATGGTAATGTGAACATGTTAATTGTTAGAGATTCGAGCCTATCTCATAAATCCTTTTCGTGGGTAGCTAGAATTTTTGGAATACTGGTATTGTTATGGCGAATGGGAGTTCGATTGTTTGCTATTTTATCGTGATTTTGTTGAATTGCTACGTTTGAACCATTCTAAGATTTAGCAATAAAACGAAATCTTATCGAAACCGATGAAGATTCTAAACAATAAAATATAAGTAAAAATCTTTTTAAAAACAAGCTTTTAATGAACTAAAAAGTACTAAATAAAACTTATAGTTCGTTGGATTTGTGAAGGTGATAGAACAGTCTATCACCTTCACAAATCCAACGAACTAGGTTTTCCCATGGCTACCTTCCGGCTCCATCATTAGGCCCTGAACACCACCTAGTGTCAAAGCACTTGTTAATACATGACCAATGAGTCCAAACACGATGGTGCTATCTTGTTTGATTGAGTAGTTCCGATAGCCACCTTCCTGCTTCATCATCAGACCCTGAACACCAACTAGTGTCAAAGCACTTGTCAATACATAACCAATGAGTCCAAACACGATGGTCTATCTAGTTTGAATGAGGTTTTCCCATGGCCAACTTCCGGCTTCATCATCAGACCCTGAACACCACCTAGTGTCAAAGCACTTGTTAATACATGACCAATGAGTCCAAACACGATGGTCCTATCTTGTTTGATTGATGAGTTCCTATGGCCAACTTCCGGCTCCATCATCACACCAGCAAATTGGTATCATTTTTTCAAAATGTCTCGGTAGTTGTATAAGTATGCTAAGTTACAGCACAATCAGATGCCAGGAAGTTCTTGATAAATTAATGACAATTGGAGTTACTAGAAAATCATATGGCCACCTTCCGGCTCTATCATCAGACCTTGAACACCACCTAGTGTTAAAGCACTTGTTAATACATAACCAATGAGTCCAAACACGGTGGTGTTATCTTGTTTGATTGAGGAGTTCCTATGCCTAACTTCCGGCTCCATCATCAGAACAGCTCTATGGTATCATTTTTTCAAAATGTCTCGGTAGTTGTATAAGTATGCCAAGTTTCAGCTCAATCGGATGCCAGGAAGTGCTTGAAAAATTGATGACAAAAGGAGTAACCGGAAACACATACGAACAGAGCAAGCTAATATAAAGCTTGTAAAAAGTAAAGAGAAAAATGCTACAAAAATTTAAAAAATCCAATGACAACAAACATCCATCGATCAATGCACAGAACGTGAGAAAAATAAAACACGAAGATAAGAACCGTTACACCAAAGATAAGTAAGTAAGAACACAAATCCGAACACATGACAAACACACATACAGACAAACAAGAGATGACCGAACGTATCAAATAATGTTAATGACATAACAATAAGAGATAAACGTTATAGAATTTCATTAATCTCCGGACGAAGTGTTAAAAAACAAATAAGTTATATCGAATAAATTAATGTGTTTTGATAATACGTTGGTAGGAGTTAAAGGTTATGAGATAGTGGCAGTACATTACGTATGAAGACGGACCTGCCGTATTTTCATTCATTAGTACTGGCCAGCGTGCTAAATTCCAATGTATAGCCGTTTTACATGATCGCTAGACAGATGTTCTTCGAGAAGCAAGTCGCTTGCCAAATGTCTTCCTATAAGGTCAAGGAAATGTTACATTTTATTCAATTTCTTTTAACTAAGGACATCTTCAATGAAAATCCCATTCACATTATTGATTTATTAACAACTAGCGCAACCGCTCCTACTTCGCACGGTTTTTACGAATTGACAAAACATGGAGATCTCTTAGTTATATGTACATCTCTAATTATAAACAAACACCTTCCGGAATAAATTCTCTAAACTAGTGATAACCTCATCAAAATCTGTTGCATGGTTTAGAAGAACAGCGCGGACATACAGACAAACACGAAAAGCGACTTTAATTTATAATATGTATAGATGCTAGTATCACCGTCAAGGGAGGCAGTTCATATTCAGGCACATTCATCTTATCAGGTGTTCTACTGTGCCCATTTGAATGTCAAATGTTTTATAAATCAAATGTTCTCTAAATCTCACCATTGTTATCGGTAAGCGCTCATAAACACCAAAGGTACGCGACAATGTCACGACTGAAAGTGGTTGCCAACGTTTAGTCGCAGAGAGGCGGAGGTGGATCATTTCTAAACTAGAAATGGACGAGCTATTGTGATGTCAGGCGCACGCCGCGATCCAAGCGTGGTTCCTGGCGATAAATTTGCAACACCGTTAGGCTAGCAACACAATTGATGGTTAGAAAAAAGAAATTTCGATTTGAGTGCAATTTGAGAATTAAGACATTTGTGATTGAAATGTTCTTGTATGCCGTCTAGATTGAACAGGATTTCTGAAATGCTGAAATAGCTGTTTTCATTTTGAAAAGTCGTTACCAACAAATGTGTTGCGGGAGCAAACACCTGGGTTGAAGTTTTATCTATTAGACAGTAGAGTTAATTTTTTATCGGCCATCGAACGCACCTGAGAGCATCAATCATAATCTATGAGCTATCAAATAAAACAAAATGCTTACTTATCAAGTAAAACTTTTACCGATCATCCATCTTCATGAGGTACACGTCACACAACATGCACAGTCGGTGGACCTCTGACACTGTGCGCACGCTTATGCCTCGGGCGGCGTATACGCACGATTTTAGGTCAAGGCAGCACTCGCCAGGGATCGCAAGAAGATTATTACAAATTGCACTACACTGCAGTCGCTACGGCCCCTTTTAGTCGCTCAATGTTTAATATCATTGAAATCGGCGTTATTGTATAAACTTGTCTAGCTTGACGTAAAAGATAGTCCGATGAGAAACAGAAATCATGCTGCGGGTAAATTTATTACTGGAATGTATATAATATTCGGGGCTTATTGTTTTGGGAGAACAATTGGCGGGTTGCGAAGGTCAGGCAAGTGTATACAGGTGCTGCAAGGGAATCAATTCACACGAAATGTTCCATTATTTATGAACCTGAGCGGATTACCTAATATTGTGAAAATAAAAGGAACTTTACGAGTATCAATCTGCCTAGCCTTTTCCCAACTATGTTGGGATCGGCTTCCAGTCTAACCGGATGCAGCTGAATACCAGTATTTTACATGGAGCGACTGCCTATTTGACCTCCACAACCCAGTAACTGGGTAATACGATACCCCTTGGTAAGACTGGTTGTCAGACTTTCGTGCTTCTGACGACTCGTAACGACTGTCAAAGATCTACAAATGGCAGCCAGGACCAACGGCTTAACGTGCTTTCCGAGGCACGGAGGAGTCTCGATATGTGAAAATGGTCACCCATCCACGGACCAACCCCGGCAAGCGTAGCTTAACCTGATGGATCGACCCGAGCGGCTGTTATTACTTAGCCACGAGCTCCTCAGGAACTTTACGAGTATATTCTATTAAATTAAACTTCTTTACCAATACCAAAATGATTGCCCCGCACCATCATTCGTAAATCTGGACTAATCTCAAGGAAGTGTATATTTACACAAATTAGAGCCATTATCGCCTAAACAAGGGCACCCATTACGTTCAGACGTACTCAAAAAGATAAGTAAATATTATGAACTCTAATTTGATTGATACGTGTTATCGTATTGTGGTAAACGTACCATTTTATTTACAGCTGTAGCTGGCAACTTTTCAATACCGGCGATTAAGCTATAAATTCAATCAGACGAACCTTAAAAGAACATTATTGCTGAGATAAATCAGGCTGTAGCATTTACAAGATCTGAGATAATAGTTGAATCAGAAGTTGGTTCGGTCGTGGGAATGATAATAATTGGCATCATGGGAATGGTGGACGGTCGTGATCTTCGCGATGGATTCGCCGGTGACGTGGCTAATGGCTACAAGTGATGACTCCCTGGCAATGATGTAACTGTGTCGGGACTATTATTTGCAGAATTGCAATCTTCGTCACGTATAATCTCAGTCGTCAGCGTTTGACATTTGTCCATCAAGTTTTTGATCTTACAGAATCTACAACCTTTAATCAAAACAATGAAGCAGCTCCGGAAGTTTTAAAATAAAAAAGAAAACAAAGTTTTGCTACAAAAACAGACTACAATATAAACATTTGTAAAGGATCCCATAAAGATTGCAACCATCTATTAGAGTGCTGACTTAAATATAACTTTCCCTTTAAAATATGGCAGTTGTGTGACAGTAGTAAAATTATGGGGGATGCACAGTACAATTTAAATGCTGGGTTCCGTGGGAACAAAGACAACAGGTGATGTACGGACATGTGTAGTCACGGATCGTGAACACACACACAAATAAAACTTCACAGAAGGGACACACACACATAAAAATATTGCTGATGCACGTGCTTTTGGAATGGTTTGAAACAGTTTAAGTAACATGCCGTTTCTTAGAAGTGTTTATAGAAATGCTATATTTGCACATCCAATCAGAGCTAGATGATCATTAATCATGACATTAATCGACCTAAACAATGATAAGAATAAAGTAATACTTAATTATACTGCTTTACCAGGCGAAAATGTGAATAGTTGGCCTTCTGTAGGTACCTTATTTTGTATCATTGAGGTGGCCATGCTTTCGAGGGGGGCATTCCAGCAGTCGAAACAGTTGGAGGAGGGTGTGCGCCCAAGTGTGTCCCCTGTGGCATGGGGAGTTATGCTACGAAACTTTTGAAGTACCTCCCGTCTTTATAATCTTATGAAACATTCATAAATTTTCTTCTGCGGAATGAATAACTTTATATTGCACTCGAAAAGGTAGGTATTTGAATATAATCAGCCAGATTTTGTCGAATAAATCTGCCTCAATTCTTGTTTGATGTTTTAGGGAATGTTGGTTATTCAACTATCGTCGTACTTAAAATATTCTATGCAAACGTAATAGAAGATCAAACAGCGGACAAAAACATATGGCAAAAAATGTGAAAGCTTGAGCACGACTGTAATATTTTTTATTGTATATGACAAAAAAAGAATAGATATGACAAAAAAGGGGATCTTTTTAAACATACAGAACTAAAAATGGATAAACAGAGAATATAATCCTACAAAAAATGAGAAAAGGTCAGAGGTCCCGCAAAGTTTAAAGAGTCCCAAGGGTCGGTAGCAATATTAATCCCGCGCATGTGTCACAGTCATGGTTTTGCGATTAGCCGACGACGGTAGCGAAAGAGATTTTTTTTAAGTTAAATATGATTGATGAATGACACAAATTACGATTTTGGAAAATCAACAACGTTTAGTTGTTATTTTAAAAATCTGTATAATCAGTATCGCTTTTTCTTCTTGGTAAACTATAGAACGCCATAACCAACAATCCTACTCAAACATACTGTCTGTTTCTGTTCTCATACTTTTCAGTTTCCAGTAGCATTGTTTCTCGAATCCTCGAAGTACGCAGATTTTTTACTTACAACATAAAGATAACAAATCTGTTTCATTAAACAACACATTAGAAACAGTGCTTATTCACCCCAAATCCTCGCAAATGTTGCTGATCTAACAACCAAAACTAATGTCCCGAAACTGGAAATCGTCCATAAGCGAATCCCGTGAGAATGATCCAAGATAATAACATATCGACGAAACCAAAGGCTGTTCACTGAGGGAGCATACTCCGCCCCATGCGTCCAACAATTTGAACAATGGGCCATGCGCGCTTTGTATTCGAAATTTGGCAGATTTTTTTTATTTTTTAAACAAAGAATTGCACGTTGGGTCACACTGGGTCACGCTTTACGACTTCCAACAATGTGGTGATGAAATTAATCATCATTTCGACTGTGACGTTTAAATCATTTACATCATCCTCTTTAGAATTTCACTCCGTTTCTTAAACGTTTAAATGTTACACAATCCGCGAAATTTTAATGATCTGACTCGGAGAATCATTAGTAGCGATTTCGCAATCAGTAATAGATACTGTATAACAATGTGTAATTATATGGTTTTTGTTTTACACAAAATTGGCATAATAGCAGTGAATATGTCTTTGCTGGCGAAATTAAAATTGTTTGATTAGATAACGTTCCGGAAACATAATTAAATATTCCAATTAGTCTTTGTTTTGGGACTTTCAAAAACACTAAAGTTATGTTTACATAAGAAACTTTTACTTTTATGGCAGCAAATACTAGAATTATACAAAAGGAAATTAGTTTGTTTCCCCTTTATGTATAAAAAACATAGGCATATAATACACGTTCAAATAATGAAGTTGAAAATTGCATTTTCGTTCAGTCTCTGATAAACACATCACGCTGTGGCGGCTTTTGTGCCATCGGATGCACGCTCCACATATTCTGCATTCTGCACGTGACCGGCACGCGCCTCCCTCCTGCCCTCCGACCCTCGGGAGGGACAAGCCCTTGCGAACTCTCGTGTTGCCCTAGCAACAATGTTGTCCCGGGAAATTACGTATGCAGGATGCGCACCCCAATTATTTCTTGGGAGTCTTGTAAATATGCCGCTTTGTTGTTTCTTTTCGAACATAATAGTCTCATTTTCCTATGTAGTAGGTTCCTATGTACTTATATAGTTACCCATTACGTATTCGTAGATAATGTAATTAGAAGTTAAGTATAGCAAAATAATGATATTAAATAAGTGCTCATTTTCATTCAAGAATTTCATTATACTGATGCATGGCTGATAATGCGAAAAAGTGTGACTGATATAAAACAGAATGGAAAATATATTTCGATACAATGTTATCTAAACCAAAGAGAAACCAGAGAGAAAATATATTTATTTGGGTGTGATCATCCATATAGGATAGAAAACACGAGAAAAATTCTGACGAAAACTCATTCGATGGAAAATACCTACAGGAAAAGTCACGATAAACAATTTCCACAGCTTCAAATCTAAAGCATATTGACCTAGAGGTGCCTACAGCTAACAGAGACAACAATGTAACCAATTTGTCTAACAAAAGCAATTGTTGAATGTTCGTGAACAACTAAATAATAGATAAACCAACTGACGAGGCTTTACTAAATCCCATTAACTCTATAAATCATAGTTCTATCGCATAGATACAGACATACTAATCCCGCATAGATAACTCTAAACCCTCGGATTCACAAAGATTTCCATCGCTTAATAAACAGGATGAAATACGTAAGTTATCACGTTATAAATTTTGTCTACTATTGTAATAAAATAGCCAATAAATTGTCGGTCTATGGCCTTATAATGTATAGCTTCAATATAAGAGGGGAGTTTCCTCAACCCTTCATATTTCAAAAAGTTATTTCTGTGACCTTTACGAAGTTGACTTTATGAAGTTTCAACTTTATAATGTATCTTATTTTATTTAATCTGTTTGATTTTTATATTTTTAATAATTTTCTTCACCTGTCTCACAGATAGTTAAAAATACATTAGAATAATTATGAAAGTTTTGCTGATAAAAACATAAATATGTATCTCTATGTACTTTCCTATACTATCCACACATTGTATATGCGCATATTTAACGAGTATTTGTAAAACGTAATTTCCATCGATGTGGGTACCTGCAGGAGTGTGGGGAGCGACATCAGTGTCGTCGAATCGATGCAACATATGCAATATTTAATTACGAAAGGGGTGAACATGGGGGAGGGGTTCGGTGATTGTATTTGCATAATAAAGCCAGTATAACGGACTTTAACGGGGAGTTCGCACTATTATTTTAGGTGTACAGTTCAACAATAGAAAGATGTATAAAATTGATGATAGAACGTAAATATAAATGCCGTCGGCGTCGGTAAAAATAAGGAAAATTGTTGGCAGTAACACGCAGGATCTTCCGTAATGTTTATCTTTTGTTTTTGATTGCATGTCAACAGCACATAACAATAAACTGTCCCATATCCACTCGTACCTCGTACACATACGGCCAACCGTACCGCGCTGTACAGTGGAGTGCAACGGAAGCGTCGCGTCGTGTGCGCACCGCGTGCAATTAACTTTAACCGCATTGTATCCTGTCGGGCGTGCGCGGGACTAACTGTACTGTGCTAGTTACGTGTGGGTTAACACATCGACAATCGTCCATTAAATTGAGGTAATCTGTTGTAACGTAAATTACAAATTCCCGTCAGTCTGATGCGAAGGATTAAGGGACATGTCATAAGGAAAGTTTTAAGTATGAACAGTATGGGAAGACCAAAGATTGTGAGGAAGAAGATAGTCGTAGTAATTTACTAATATGAGGGCTGATAGAGATGAATGGAAAAATAATCAAACTCAAGGCATTTATTTCAAATAGGCAAACAAATTACAGGTACTTTTGAATTGTTAAGGGGTCGCGGTGAGTCAAAAAGATGAAGCTAGTGGCCCATTCCAAAGCGTAGGACTCCACGGACACTCTTTCAATATACATGCAGCGCCACCCTTAAATAAATTGGGATAAAGGCAGGAGGATGATGAAGATGATACAAACCTCCGTCATACACGCTATGAGACTACAAGAGTTTTCAGCCGGCTTTAGATTAGTATTTGTGAGACATAATGTCCGATAAAACCCAAACACAACAATTTGTGTCATTTAATTTTCTAGTAAGACGTTATGTCCGATAAAAAGCAAATCGAACATGCTGTACCATTCAAAAACAAAGATTAGATAATAGGATTGGAACTGCACAAATCATTCATAGGGCTTTAAGGAGATTACAAGATGGATGTTTTAAAAACAGACGGGGATTAACACTGATAACAATCGTGTGTGAAGAACAAAAAACTTAACAGTCAAGATTTTTCCAAAGAATTTCAAATGGTAGACATTACGTTCGATAACTTCAATTCATTCTTCTTGAATCAGTCAAAGTGACGATTTTAGAGGTGCAGCATTTTTTAGCCATCGATAACTCATTGCAGGTTGTACTAGGCAGGCCTGATGATTCCTAAACAAACAACATGATTTATCCAGATCTTCAAAGTGTTGACGAAAGTTTTTAGACGTAAAAAGTTCCTTTTGCGTAGCTGTCAGAACAATTACTGGAAGAACAAGGAAACCAAATTTTATGTTGTGAAATAAAAATAACTCAACCATGGCATTGTTACTTAGAATCATAAATGGCGTACCCTCGTTACAAAAGGGTAGCACTCACAAGGGACTTATTAGAACCTCTAGTATACATATGTGTAGAAATAACCTTGAAGTAAAAGTGTAGGCTACTTTGTCTATAATTTAGTAGTATAATAACATAGACCGTAACATAGCATAGCCCTTTTATAACTTAGTAAACAGGCCACATCACACTTAATGAGCTAAACGGGTCACCAGCTCCCAAAGGAAGCGCTGGAGTGGAAAGTTATGAGGACATTATAGGCGTGTCTTTATCACAATGGACTAAAGGTTACATTACTTTAGACGAAATATAAAGGTGACCCGTTAATAAAGCTAAACTAGGAAAGTTGTGATACGTCTATGAAGTAACTATTATAGTACGAGTGATGTATGAGAAATTCGTCGGTAATGTAATTTTCTTGTGCTCCGAAGCTCGGGCTGAGTTTCGTGCGGTTGATATCAAAGTTTACCTTAATAAGTGGTTCACTCAGTCTTCACTTATGTGTAACGTAAGTATCGCCCCAATTTTACTGGTAATCGAGTCAAATAGGCATATTTGAATATTAGTTACGTTCAGTTTTATAACCAGCACGCGTAGAAGAGAAACGGGTTTTGTCGATAGAAGAATAGACAAAATGAAGGATAAAAAATCACAATCTGTAATTTTGTCTATTCTTACGTCGACAAAACTCGTTTCTACTGTGGTCATGCTACTACGGTCAGATAGTTACCTTAAAAGCGTTTATAAACTATTTGTAGCTAAGTAGTCCCTAAAGACCATTTTTTCCATTCTACGAAACACTATTGATCCAGTTCGAAAGTCATAAATCAAAGTTTTCATCTCGCCATTCTATCAAACTTCGAGCCAACTTCAATACGAGCATTCCATCCAATAAATCTACGATTCATTTGAATAGTTGTTAACTAATTTGTATATTCGTACAGGGGCCTGTCCTGCCCCGTATAATTTGTAGCCCGCATGTCAACGGCTCGGGGACTCTGATTCAATGGAAATTGAATAAGTGGAGAGCGATTGTGGACCTCGATAGAGTAGTCGATAACAAGATAATGTGAACATAGTTGACAACATTCCGATTCTATCGGACAAGACTGTAGGAGAAAAATAGCGGACATACCGAATGGCGAATAGCTTTATAGATGAGAGATATTAAATATCTGTCCAGTTATAATCATTATCTAGTTAATGCAATCATAACTCAACCGACCAGCGAAATAGTTACGAAGATAAAAAAACATCTCGTTAAGGATGAATAATAAAGATGAATATTTCATCCGACCACCAGTCTTAATGAAACCAATAAAAATGTCGTTAGCAGCCATCAGCCAAGACAATTAAGAGTAAAATCTAACTGTTCGCATTTTCGCTTAGCTCGTTCTCCTTGACATTCGATCGGTCGTGCTGGAACGTATTATTAAACTAACCCTGTCCCGTTCCTTCGTTCAGGTGGAAGAGAGATGAAGTTATTTGACAGCAAACGGGTGACAATTGCGCAAGTGGATTTGTTCTAGAGTTCATTGGGTCAATGGCAGGTTAAAGAATTAGTAAACTACAAAGGTTAGGTTCGAAATCATTGCAGCCAACTGGTGGAGCGTGACTACGAACAATTCATTAGGGAAAGGAAAGAAGGTTTGTAGTTTGGTCCGTTTTTATCCTGTGCCTTTTAATTTACTTTTATCTCAGCTCTAAATAAATGGAAGCTTATTCATGAAGCAATTCGATATGACGTAAGATTTAAGTCTCAAAATCTGTACTTTCTAAAGATCAGACTCATTATCTCCAAGTAAAGCCTGCTGTAGCAAAATCAGCTTAAGTAGAATCTTAAATTAAATATAAACAAAACTGCAGTCACGACCTCAAAACAGGACTTATGGAACAAAACGTTCTCCATTCTTCGCAGAGAAAGTGAGCAGTAAAAAACAGATCTACAAATGTGTTCTGCTTATCAATCGATGTGTAAAGATTGATCGAATGATTGATAAGCTCCTGAACACTATGGCTGGCACTCTGGTAATGACACGTTGGGTCAAACGCGATACAATCTGACATTGCGTGATACTTGGCCAAGAACTTGACATTGAAATAGGGTTCGCATGTTTCAAAGCGGTAATTTCCAACAGAAATGACCCAGATTCAGGAAAGGATATGACAGAATTATCATGCTGTATAATCTTAAGTAAATAACAATTTAGATTATGAGTTTCCTGCTGTTCTTCGTTGGCACTATTATTAATTTAATTCAATATTGAGATCTAGAACACAGTCAAGTAATACAATTAACTTTCCAGGAAATACATTCTGAACTTGACACTCGTTGTGTCAAATGGCATTACTTAAGTCGAAATTGCCAACCCTCACCATTAGAAAAACTTATATGTTTAACCGTATTTGTTTCTACGGGCTATACAATGTGGAGACGACAATACAACAATAAATGAAAACACTGCCACTAATGCATGAGAGTATTTTGGAACTA
Source organism: Lithophane semibrunnea (assembly GCA_947363905.1). Classification (NCBI taxonomy): domain Eukaryota; kingdom Metazoa; phylum Arthropoda; class Insecta; order Lepidoptera; family Noctuidae; genus Lithophane; species Lithophane semibrunnea. Next base: position 15,060,350 of record OX376195.1, read on the forward strand.
TCAAATTAATCCTAACGTCGAAATTAAAAAAATATTTTTTTCAAAAAAACTAAATAGTAGTGTTGGGCCGACTATGGGGTTTGCCAATCTTTGACTAGCTATCGTAACTAAACTATTGGATATATTTGATTAATTTTTTGTATGTAGATCGAGAACGTCATTAGGTATACGTAGTTTAATTTTTTGTCGTATTGTCGTCTCCACCTTGTATAGCCCGTAGAAACAAATATACACGATAATGTCTCTCTAGATGTTTTTATTGCAATGATTACTTCTGTTGGCTTTGCTTCAAGTAATTCTTGCTTTAATGTTTCTACTTCGCTTGTCAAAAAGGCTTACAAAATATAATTTAAAAGTGTATCTAGCAAAGAAAGACTAATTTCCCGAAGTAAATAGTAAATGAAATATGGAGAGAAGTTTATCTTTTGATACATTTAATTCAGCATTAAAGATGCGAGGCTAATAATGATTGACGTGTCTCGTTTTTTTGCTACTGCTGTTAAATTAGCTCTCAGTAATATTGAAGATGTGCTTCTAAAAGTAATCGTTACTTTTACGTTTGGAAATAAAATATGAATCATCATTCATTTAATTCATCGTCATAGTCTTACTATCAGGCGGTATGGTTTAAGTTATCAGAAATTCACAACACAGAGGCGACCTTATGTGAAAATGATAACAAAAACATAAAAGAAAAGGATAAAAAGAAAGTATTAAAAAGATTCTCGCGTTTGACCTACACCAATCTAGATCACTTCAAGACCAAACAAATAGATAGAAGAGCGAAAATATCGGCCATAACAGACTAGTAACGGTGTTCGCGTCCCGCTGCGACCGTGACACGACTAATTGACGTGACGTTTCAGTCGTGTCGTGTCGCGCGTGATCGGAGCACGTCGTGCGGAACATCCGAATGTAAAATGTAAATGTAAGACGTCTTAGTTACTGCGTTGAAAGAAATGTCATAGCAAGTAGTGCCTCATCTATATATATAAAAGAAAGTCGTGTTTGTTACAACACTTATAACTCGAGAACGGCTGGACTGATTTTGATGATCTTTGATTTGTTGGATTTGTCTCCGCCCAGAATAGCAGAATAACAATAAAAAAATAGGAAAATTCACAAAAAAAAATATGAAGAAAATCGTCTTCTCATACATTCTGTATAGAATGGGTCTTTTGATAATATCTCGGTATATAGGTAGGTAGGGGTTGGTAGGGTTGGTAGGTAGGTAGGTAAGTAGGGTAAGTATGTAGAGTAGGTAGGTAGGGTAGGGTAGGGTAGGTAGGCAGGGTAGGTTTTTTTTTTAAGTAGGGTAGGTTAGAGTAGGTAGGTAGGGTAGGTACGGTAGGTAGGTGTTACGTATTTATCGGGAGCGGGGGTAGCGCATGTGCAATCCAAACGCGAGTCAGTGTCATACTAATTTATTCGTTGATGCGAGGGCGCGCGCACCCCGTCACGCACACACGCGTGTCGTACGCGCAGTAGGTACATTACAATATACAACATTCCCTCCCCCACATACTTCAGAAAAATAGCTTATAATTAACAGGCAGAACACGTCGTTTGGATCTACGATTCTGTTGGTCAGGTTCTAAATTATTCTCACCGCTTTCTTCTGTGAGATGCGGTACAGAGCGGTCAGGACTCATCCTTGAATGATCTGGTGTCGAGGGCGAACGTGATGCTAATGGCTCAGCACTACTCCCTTCCTCTTCTTCAAGATGAACCTCTTCGGCGGGTGTTGGGATTTCGGCGCCTGCGGAATCGCCGTTCTCACCCGTTACGCCTGCGGATTCAGACTGCGACGAACCGCTACTGTCATCGACTTCTATGTCCAAATGCCAATTCTTCTTTTTGTTCTGTACCTCTGAAACGCCTTTGGCTTGAAACCGTCGAATCTGGTCTATGTGACGAATTACTTTGCATTTTAGTTCCGGAATATACACCGAATACATGACATTCCCAATCTCTTCTTTGATTATTCCTTGCACCCAACAAAATTTATCGTTTCCATAAAATCGCTTTATCCAAACAACGTCTTCTAAATTAAATTTTAGTCGTTTCCTTCCACCCTTGTTCTTACTCTGTAAGGACTGATTTTTCCTTACGGTCAGCGAAAGATCCGTGGATGTCGAAGTGACTTGAAGTGGATTAACTAAGTCCAGCCGCGAGCGTAGAGGTCGACCGTAAACTACTTCTGCTGGAGATTTACCTGTGGTGCTATTTTTGGAGTTCCTATAATCAAATAAGAATTTTGCTATTTTTTCTTGTAGAGGTATTTTAGTGTCTGATTGTAGTATGATACTTTTCAGACCTTTTTTAATTATTTTAACGAAGCTTTCAGCTTGCCCGTTACTTGACGGGTGGTAGACCGGTGATAAAACATGTTGAATACCGTTTAAACTGCAAAAATTCTCAAACTCCCTAGACGTGAAAGAAGTACCATTGTCCGTCACCAACGTGTGTGGTATACCTACTCTAGACATAAAATCACATAATCTATTGATAACAATTTTTGATCCATACGATGTTGTACTAACTGTGTAACATTCGACCCACTTTGAAAATGCATCTACTATAACTAAAAACATTTGGTTATGAAACGGTCCAAGAAAATCCAAATGAATTCTATAGAAGGCATGCGGCGGGTAGGGCCACGGCGAGGGAGGCGCGCGGTGTGGCGAGGGACGCAGCTGCGCGCACACGCTGCAGGCGGCTGCCAACCGTTCAAGCGCCGCGTCGATTCCCGGAAACCAAAATTTTTCGCGTGCGGCTGCCTTCATTTTTACTACCCCGAAGTGCGAATCGTGTAGTTCTCCACACATTTTCTCTCTAAGCGAATGCGGAATAACCACTTTATGACCACGCATTAAGCATCCATTTTCCAATGCTAATTGGAAACGACAATCAAAGTACGCTCGCAATTCGGGGTCGTGAACTTTACGCGGCCAACCCTTTATTACATGATTTTTAACTTTATTTAAAATCTCATCGCTGTCGGTCTCGTGACGTAATTCTTTTAGCGTAATGGGTAAACTTCCTTCAACAACAAAATTAACGTAAGCAGCGCGCTCCTCACAGTCGCGCTCTTCCCCCCGCACTTCGTCCTGCACCCGGTTCTCATCCATTAAAGTTGCTCGAGATAAAAAATCTGCACTGTTATCACCGCTGCGAATATATTCGATGGAATAATTGTACGCTGACAAAAATAATGCATAGCGTTGTAGCCTATTCGCAGATACTTCCGGGATGCCACGATGCGGACCGAAAATCGTAATCAACGGTTTATGATCCGTACGTAATACGAACGGTGTGACACGACCATACAAGTACTGGTGAAATCTTCTTACCCCGTAAATTATGGCCGTAGCCTCCTTCTGTAACTGTGAATAATTTTTTTCCGCTGCTGTGAGCGTCCGTGAAGCAAATGCGATAGGCCTCTCGCGATCGTCGGTACGTGATAACTGAGATAGAATAGCACCTAACCCTTGTGGTGAAGCATCTACGGTTAGGACCAGTTTTGCGGCAGGATCGAAATGGGCTAGCAACTGATCGGAAGCAAGCAGTTTCTTAATTTGTTCAAATGCCTCGTCGTGAACGGGGCCCCATTCCCACTTTTTATTTTTATGAAGTAATTCATATAATGGGCTTAATATCGACGAAGCGTTTTGCACGAAGCTTCTATAATAGTTTATCAACCCTAAAAATGATTGTAATTGCGCAACATTCGTCGGTTTTGATGCTTTTAATATGGCCTGGACTTTATCTGGAGATTTCCTTATGCCATTTTTATCGATAATATGCCCCAGGTAACTAATTTCGTTTTTAAAATACTCGCATTTTTCCTTTTTAACCGTTAACCCTGCATCTTCAAGACGTTTTAAAACTAACGTTAACCTGTTAATGTGCTCGTTAATATTACTCCCTGTTATTAAAATATCATCTAAAAATATGGTTACACCATCTAAACCTGCGAGCACACATTCCATAGCGCGTTGAAATATGGCGGGCGCACTCGCCAGCCCAAACACTAACCTGGTATATTTGAAAAGACCACGGTGCGTGTTGATGCATGTTAGGGCCTGTGAGTCTTCTGTCAGTAAAAATTGGTTATAGGCTCGCGAAAGGTCAAGTTTTGTGAACTGCTCACCACCGTGTAATTTAGAGAACAATTCATCGATAGTTGGTATTGGGTATTTTTCAATCATTAACTGTTTATTAATAGTTACTGAATAATCTGCACAGATCCTAACACCACCGTCTTTTTTTAATACCGGAACTATGGGCGAGGCGCATTCCGAATATTCTACAGGTTCTAATATCCCAAGATCTACAAGGCGATTCAGCTCTAAATCAATTTTTTCCCTCAAAGCGAAAGCGACCGGCCTTGCTTTAAAAAATAACAACTTTGTATCCGGTTTTAATTTTAAAGATACCTTATTTTTGTTAAAGCAACCTAATTTATTAGAAAATAGTTTTGGAAATTGCGAAATTATTTTAGTGATTTCGCGATTCTGTGGTGTATCTATATAATTAACGGGTGCCGCCGGGGCGAACTCTAAGTTAAATTTATGTAAGAACTCACGGCCTAGGAGCGGCGGGCCGCCGCCGCGCGCTACGTAGAACCTTAATACATGCGTGCAATTTACATACGTCACGGACAATGGAATAAACCCTAAAGTTATAATTTTGCTTCCCGTATAACTAAATAAATTCCTGTCGGTGTCGGACAATGGTACTTCCTTGAAACAAGAATGGTATGTATGATCTGAAATTACATTAACGGCAGAACCACTATCTATTTCAAACTCCAAAAATACACCATTTACATGTAGTAACTCCGTCATTGGTCTCCCTCTCACGCATTTAATGTTAAGTACATGTGACTTACCATCGTCTCCGACATCCGCAACATCTTCCGTGACGCAATTTACTTTCGAGTTAGCCGCACACATTCTAACTAAATGACCCTTATGGTTACACTTTTTGCACTTGTAATTTTTAAAACGGCACTGATTGGACTTGTGATTGGTATATCCGCACACACTGCACTTTTCTTTCTTGGAGATACTGAACACGCCGTCAGAGGCCGCGCTGCCCGCGGCGGCGGCGGCGGCGGCGGCCACGATGTTGCCGCCCGCGCCACTCGATGTTTGGATGACCGTTGCTGCTTTACGCGCCGCGCACACGTTCTCAGCCAATTTAACGGCCTCGACCAGCGTCAGTTCCTGCAGATCCTTCGCGAACAGCTTGTCACGCTCGGGACCCGCTGCCATACCCATAACAAATTTGTCGAGAAGGGCCTCTTCCAGATTCTTGAAACCGCAGTGTGCCGCCAATCCCCTAATCCTTGCTGCCCACTGAGTATGACCTTCACCTTGACGCTGCGTAGCCGAGTAGAAATGATACCTCTCCGCGAAACCAAGCCGTTTCGGGGTAAGATGGCAGTCCAACAAATCGATGATTTTGTCGTATTCTATTTCCTCAATTTTCTGCGGCAGCGCCAGGTCACTCGCTAGCTTGTAGCTTGATTCGCTCAATGCACTTAGCAATATTGCTTTTCTTTTGACCTTGGCTTTGTCCGACACATCATTTACGTCATTCGCAACAAACCACTGCGTGAGCCGTGATTTGTAGGTATCCCACTCGCTTGTGAGGTGGTCAAAGTTGGTTATAGCACCAAAAACTCCACTAGAAAACATTTTCGTGTTGTTTTAATCTTCGTCGCCACTGTTACGTATTTATCGGGAGCGGGGGTAGCGCATGTGCAATCCAAACGCGAGTCAGTGTCATACTAATTTATTCGTTGATGCGAGGGCGCGCGCACCCCGTCACGCACACACGCGTGTCGTACGCGCAGTAGGTACATTACAATATACAACAGTAGGGTAGGTAGGGTAGGTAGGTAGGTAGGTAGGTAGGGTAGGTACGCCGTAGATAGCTACCCGTGCGAAGCCGGGGCGAGCAGCTAGTATTAAATAATACTGAATCCTGTTGACTTATGTTCAAACCAAGTCAATGAATAAAGTGATAATGATAACTAATATGATATACATTTATAATATATTCCAAAGAATTGCATATATTCGGCAATAAAATGTAAGAGACCTTGTTCAAAGCAATATTATAAATGCAAAAGTGAGTTTGTTTGCTACTCTTACACGTTAAACCGACTGAACGGATTTGGATAAAATTTTGGCACATGGGATGACCATGACTTTGACTAAAACAGCTTTAAAATAGAACACATTAAAATAGAACAAAATTCAAAAGAATTTCTTGTGAAAAACTAAGGACGCGAAGTTTTAACCTGATCTAATCTTGCAAGAAAAAGAAACGCAATTTTGCTCAAAGCTAAAGTTAACAAAATCCAAGTACACTTCTTTATGCAGTTATGGTAATTTGACATCTATTTTCTGCTACATAAAGTTTTAACTACAAATTGTAGAGACAAGGCGATGTACTTGCGCCGTAAATAACTTGGTTAGACGGAAATGTTATGATTTGCATTCGTAGGTCAGTAAGTAGTTCACAATAATTTAAATTTATGCGGAAGAGCATCATGCGATGCGCGGGTTGGTTTAACGTCATTACTTTCCATTTCTAGGTTTCTTCTTGCATTTCTGCCTATTGCTTTTTAATGCAGTCTACTTTGGCTTATCATCTTATCATTATTAGCTTCTTGCCCTTATCCCAATTTATTTGTGAACGGCCAGTATCTTTCTTCTTCCATACTTCTTTCTCTCTCAGCTGTCATCTCAATGTAGTGTGTGTGTACGTGTGTATGTGCTTTCTATAATAGTCGAATCATCTATTAATACTGTTATTTATACTACTACTGCTGCTAAACTATCGCAGTTTCTCCCATAGACAGTACCTTCTAAATCAATTCTCTCTACAAGAAATGTATTCGGCCAATAGTTTGTTCCTAGTCCCAATGGTACACCGTCCGTTACAAGCAACAGTTCTGCGTATCGTGACTGCTCTACGTTGGATACATAAATTACTTTAAGATGTGTTTGTACCACGGAGGTAATAGTAAATGGATTCAGACAGATAACTTTCAAACACTGCGTACCTATTAATACCACCGAGAGATTTGCCAATAGGAAAGACGATACATGACGCAACGTCATCAATCATCCAATCACAGAAGTTTTTAGCCCACAATAGTCCGTAAAAATTATGATACTCGTTGGCACTCCAGTTATTAATAACTCTATGGTTAGAAGGTACGTATACTGGCCACAACTCTTCGCTTCCTCGGATGGCCCGTTATGGCCTCGATTGTGGCTTAATTAATGAATAATGGATGCAGTGTAATAATTCACTGATTTCACTGTAGCTCCCGAGCTGCTTCGAGCAAAACGGGAAGCGAATGTGGTTTTGTAAGTGAAAATACAGACGGTTAATGTATTAGATAATTTCTCGCTAATTACGTTATAGCGAAATTGTACCTGCGCCATTATTGCTTTATAAATGTTTGCCTAAATTAAAGTGAAGGCTTTTTCGTCGACGAAAATATATAAGCCATAGCACGAACTGCATACGTATTTAAATACTCCTACTATTGTGAAAAGATAGCCAGTCGGCAACATTGGTCGAGCAGGCCTACACACATAACCATCGTAAGTACCATAGGGGTCTTTTTATGTCTACACGCCATTTACCAGCAATCAAATTCAACACCCATAATTGAATCGTAAAGTAAATACAGAATCTCATAACTGCAATCTTTCTCGCCAATAACATTAATCTGTGCATGCATACATGCATAATCAGCCTTTATTGTTCCCACTGCTGGGACACAGGCCTCCTCTTGGCGAGAGAGAGTGGGCCGTAATCCACCACGCGGGCCGGTTTCCTCACGATATTTTCCTTCAACGTTTTGAGAACAGTGGTGATGAAATTATATATACAAAGTAAAGCGCCTGCCATGCGCCTGTCACGATCTACAACTCGTAAGTCGCGGCCGTTACCACTGGGCTACCACTGCTCTACTTAATCTGTTCAATGCTTTTTAATTGCACGTTCTGCTTGATACATCAGCTATTAATGACAACTTTTACAACCACGGCAGGCAATAGAGAATGGAATGCAACTTACGCGTTCCAAGACTTCGAGTATCGCAATAAGGAATTTCCTCTTTTCCCTTAGCCTGTTGTAGGAAAAACAAGCAATGAATTTAATTAATTGGCTTGCCACTTACACACCTATAACTAACCCTATTTCTTTGAGATAAGAGTCATGTCTGCGCAATGTATTTCTGTTAGCAACTGTATGCCATAATTCACTCGAATTGTTGCCAATCTCATATGAGAAATATGCGTTATGTTTATGCCAAAAACTTGTAGTGCAGACGGTGCAGTTGCTGTTATTAATTTAAGAAAATACCAAGGACAGAGTGGAGAGATGAAAATGATGTATGATGGTGCCGATAAACGTGTGAGATGTTTAGATTTATGCGTCTGAAGGTTGATCTATCCTTCGTCACATTAGGAAGATCAGTTCGTAAACTTCTACGGATGAATTGGATTATTGCACTTTGTCTCGAAACGAATCAACGGAAGAAAAATTGCAGAATTTTAAGAGCTATAATAAAAATGAAAAAACTTACGTAAATGTTAAAAGTTGCGAATATTTTAATGTGAATTTGAATTATAACTTTCTATTTCTTTTTACGACTTCCGAAATGAAAAATAAATATTTTATAAGGTAAAAAAAAAGATATTTTTATATGGACAGAAAAATAAATACTGCATCAACTAGGTAGATATTGCTGGCTGATGAAAAAAATTTAAATGCGTGAAATTATTTAATCATCGTTAGAATATTGGCACATAATAAGCTGAACATGACTAATGCCATTAACAATACTGAGGAAACAAAACAATTAGGAAATATTAATTTACACACTGATAGCGTTGTAAACACTCAAGGTTAAGAAGTAAAGGTGCAAAAATAAGGTAAGGTAACTTAATTTTTTGGGAAAATTCTCGTTATATTGAATTCATACTGATCTCCAATACTTGCTCTAACGCCAGGACAAACTATGAAAGTATTTTATAGTAGGGCTAATTAGGTAGCTCAAAAGAAAAAGGCATATAGAACTATAATAAAACATGCATTAGTTGAGAACTCATAGAGCCTCAGGTCATTACTCTAGCAACACCTTTCGCTGAGATCCAATATGGGATGTCCAGCTGCTTTTTTTCCCATATCCATAAAAGATCGGTCAGCTGGTTAGTGCCAGTTTTTATGAATGATTTCACGAGACTCGCTAACAAGTCAAAATGGATGAAAAACTAAGTTACATTAGATGAACATAACATAAACTTGCACTTTCACACGCCCGCCAGTGCCGTTGACTGCGTTTTGTGCAGATACTAGTTTTTATTTTTATTATGTGTTATAATTGGTTCACTCATACATGCCTGAGGCGGATATTACACCATCATAATAAAATATATCGTAAAGAAATACATAAAGAAGTATTTAAATTAGGCCATATTATATTACCTAAGTATTTCTTATAGTATAACAGATATGATCCTAGATAAGAATGGAATAACTCATCCAGAGTAATGTCCACCTAAGACAGTCCTTTGCAATCTTTTACCCAAAAATATTATAAATGTGAAAGTTGGTGAAGATGTTTGTTTGTTACTGGATCATGCATAAACGGATGAATAGATTTAGATAAAATCTGGCACGCCAATGGACCATGTAATTGATTACAATTTAGGATACTTTATATATGGGATCATGAAGCAGTTTTCCCAATATGCGAGTGAAACGGTGGGCAAATGTAGATAAAAAATAATGGCGTGGTCCATGGCTATACAAACATCGGATTCGATAATGTATTACATAATTCTAATTTGTGAACCTCGGGGCCGGAAACTTGCATAACCGAGCGAGCGTGTAATTTTTATCAGTTCATGTTTTATCTAAGTCGCGCTAAACAAACAAGACAAAGATTATTTACTCAGTAGATTAGATACAATCAACGCTGTTCTTAAATAACAATTGAGTTTTAGTATTTTGCAATTCACAACTAATTACTATAAGAAAATTGAAAGCGAAAACGGAGATGACTGCTGTATAGAAGAGGTCATACTGCGCTGACCCCAAATAATTAGGGACCGGATGACGATGATGATGTCCCTTTTTTTTTAAACCCAAAGGTAAGTAGATTCGTTTTTGTAGCTCTCCAAATCAAAATTCTCCAGGTTTGTACGTAAATCTAAAATTTCCAGTTCTCAACAAATTATTATTAATAGTAATCAAATGACTTCTACATTTGCATGTTATAGGTTAACTCTCACGCTTCTGAAACTGGGTAAGTAGCACTGAAAGCGGCGCTCGCGCATATTTAGCGCTCCATTTAACGCCATGTATGGTGTGGCGCATTAAGTCCAAACACTATAATCGCTTGTAAGTGGTGACAGATTACTGGATCGCCTACCACCAGCATTATATAAAGATTAAGTTAATTTGTTATTAATTAGGTAGGTATGACCAAACATTTTTGTTTTAGTACTGGGATTAAAGAATCCCTCTTTATTTTTTAAATATGTTAATACAAAACACCGCCGTAGAAGATGGCGGACAAAACAAACGACCAGTGGTTCACATCAACCCTGGATGGAAAGAACTGGATGTCATGGGGAGAAGTCTTTGCTTAGCAATAGCATGATGCAGGCTAACAATAACCAAACGTCAAATAATATTTAATATCAGACAATATTAAATAAATGGAATATACGCATACGTAAAAAATATATTTGCACAGCAGGTAGATTCATATACATACTAAAATTTTAAATAAGTACTTACTGATTAAAAACAAAATTCAGTTTTACTACTAACACAATATTCACCACATATTTCAAAGACATAAACAAACATACAATGTATCCAAAAGTGTACTATGCGTGGGGCATGACGCGGTCGATACAGTCAGCGACAGAGACAATAAAATGAATGTTACGTTACGTGCGCATGAGTTGCTAATCAGCCGACTCACGCGCGGTTCGATGATCCATTCTAGTTTGTTGCACTCGCGTGTTTTCTATGAAGACGCGTGTTAAGAAATTAGAAAAAAAATAATAAGTAGTTAAGAAGTTTAAAAGCAAAGGGACGTGTGGTATTACGCGAATGGATTGATTAAGGAATGAGTTTATTATAGAGAGAAAATCTAAAAGTGACACCGGTAACTGAGTGTGTAAATCAGTTGTCAAGGAATATGAAATGGAAGAAGGAAGAAAATGTCGTGAGGAAAGTTTTGAGTATGAATGTCTAAGACCAAAGAAACAATGGATGGACTGTGTGAAAGATAATATGACTAGCAAGGACGTGACTTCTGAGATGACGACTAATAGAGAAGTATGGAAGAAGACATGTATGCCCAAATAAATTGGGACAAGGGACAAGATAATGATGAGTTAAAGAAGCATAAAAACTGCACTTGGTTAAAGTTTAAAGCAGCTAACGTTACTGTATTATTTACTACTTTAGAAAGAATATCGTTAACCATTCGTTATGTGATTTCTGGGAGCTACAGCATATTAACTTAATGAACTTTAGCATTTAGTACTCACTTATAGTCAATTGCTAGATCGTAACCATTAAACTAAGAAGGAGGAAAACCTACGCATTCGTTTATTGTGTTCCAAGAATCATCTTTAGTAAACAGAATAGACTAATGTCGGTGTTGTTGAAGCAAGCTGCGGGCTCCACACAGCATTTGTTTAGTCTGAACCATTGTGCAGTAACCACGAACCAAAATTTTTTCTAAAGAAACGCACCAATTTAATCTTAAATTATCATTTCAGAGAAATTTTAGTTTTTATATCTAGAAATGAGGGTGAAACGTGACTATAATGCGGTCTTCGTAGAACCAGCATACGTTTGACACACATTCCACGGATAAGACAACATTAAATATAAAACACCAAGAGGTTTTTATGGTGTTAACAGAATTCCGACGAACATAGGCGTAAGCTCTCGCGACCATATAGAGACGTAATGATACAGGATTTTTTAAATACTTTTATGGTATTGACAAATTGATGAATGAATCCACTATACAAACTCCAGTGGCATTCTTGAGAATTTTACAATTTAACTGGAAATACAATTTTTTTAATAATATTTATAGTTTACTTAATAACGAAGTAGCTTAGATCTAGTGGCATACGTTTGACATACATTCCTCGATCAACACGCTACAGCTGGTTCTAAAGTACAGGGATAATGTTATGATTAGTTTACCGTTAATCCACTCTGCTAGAAGAGTTAGCCTTAAAAGAGCATAGTCCCCGACACTAATTACAATGATTTAGATAAGTTTACACGCCATTTAAGTACAGCTTAGAACCGAGCCTTAACACAGGGCACACTTGGCAGGATAAACCTGATTATTGAATAATCCTATTAATATCAGGCGACAATTTGATAAATTGGCGAGTATTAATAAAATTGCGACACTTCTACATTTGCATTTGAAATAGATTTCCTATTACGGAAACTGATAATTACGTTTGGCTTATTGCAATAAAATTGAAGACAAAAACTGACCATGTGGAGGATAATTTCACGACTAAGCAAGAAATATTTTTCCTTATGCTGAGATGTTGATGTTAATTGAAATTCTATTTTAATACAGGCATCCGATGTGCCTTGTAAGGTTGTCCTTGTTACCTTTTGGGACACATCTTCGTCAGGCCACATTCCGCACGAGACCTGCCAATTACGCGGGAGTCGCTGAAACTTTTTTACCAACTACTGACCGTTATTCGATGACTTCGACAATCGTTAAGAACCTGTCCCTTTGTCCATATACGACGGATCATGTTCCGATTTTCTAGCCTCATCGCATTACCACTTTTTTCCTACTTGCTTACTTTACGTACGTATGACATATTGGTGTCAATGCAACAATAAAATTTAACATGCATTTATTCATAAGGCCCACGAAGATGAAGCACGTTTTCGCGTTTGTTATCGACTTATTGAGTGATTTCAGTCGAAGATGTTTGCGAACATATTTTATGAGTGTTGGACAATATCTCAATGACAGAGACCTATAAACACTACAATAATTAAACACCATAAAGATAAAAAAGTGTTTGTCGGTGACGAACAGATCTAAAGACTTTGCCGGCCATGATAACTGTCCTCGGCAACTCGAGTTTACCGATAACCGACCTCATAACCAATATTTGGACATTTTAAATCTTTTGCCGAAACAAATGGATCTGTTGGATGCGAATCGATTTACGAGTACGAAATTGAAAACAACGATTAATTTGGCGCAGTTAACCGGTCAACAAAAATCTTTTTGGCAAAACAAAATCGGATCCAAGGCTGTTCACGGATTAACTTAATACCAACATAACGCAGGATCGGAAAGTGAAACTAAATCGTAACTAATTAGTTCGATTAGTCAAACACGAATAGGTCACAGAGACCGGTCGGCGGGGGTTTCTCGCTTCATTTTTGGCGACTTGACATCATTAATTAAACTTTAGTTTGACGTGCACATTGTTCGCGCAGTCGTTGGCCTAATGACATCGATTAAGATCCTTGTTCAAACCATCCTCGTCGCATTGTTACACCTTTTCTATTCAGTCAATATTGATTTACGCAGAACAAAGGCCGCGTAAGATTGATGATCATCGGTAACGAACAAAAATGAATTATCTGGTGAGTAATTACGGTTACAAAACATAAAGGTTACGAAAACTGAGGACATATATACACAAATGTAACGTAAACTGTTCATGGGAACTAATAATAAATACGTAACAATGAGTTGCTCCGCTTTTGATGTGAGCAAACACGTCAGAACCGCGGCTGGTAGGTACTCGTAAAACTAATTCAGTGCTGGTAACTAGCAACAACGAAACACTGCTGCGTAACGACAGCTCGAAATAAAAGAACACAAGAACACCGGTTCGATTTGACTCAAAGATTGATGTTCCATGCTTTGAAAATATTTGTTAGACCAGATAAATGTCGCAGAATCATGCTTTCACAGTCGTAAAAAATATTACTGGCGCCTACTAAACATAGCACCAGGTCGGGAATGAATCGTGATACCATTTCGCAAATACAAGATGCACGTAAAAGTGGAGCGAACCTTGGCGTCCGAGTCCTGGCGGAAGGCCAACTGAGCAATTGAATGAGTGACGATTAGCAAACAAAAAATAACAGGGGTAGACGAACACGGATCGATCTATTTTGGGGAGGTCGAATTTTCTGAAGTACCTGAGTCATGCGAGGATTGCGCTCATTGAGCTAGAGGAAATGCGTGTCTGCTTACGATAGTGGCGGTGCTTGGGTGAAATATTTTAGGCTAGCGTGGTGTATGGCACTGTATACACTACTGTTAAAGTGAAGGAGGTCCTTTGAGTGTGTCAGACGTGACCGGGCTGGCAAAAGCGTCGTTGTTGCGGCACGTCCGACGCGCTGTCTGACTGGACGCTCTTATCGACGGCAGTTATCGATTGGACCTCATTGATTGTGTTCGTTACTTGACTCCGGATGACTCCAAGAGAATTGGAGAAGTAGAGCCAAAATGTATTGTTTTTATCAGCAAAGTTGAATCCTCACTTATATGTATTTTCTATGCCAAAAGTATTTAGGTTCCTCGATGATTTCAAATCGTGAATCTGCAAAACATTTTTCCGAATTTCAGGACGACAGTTTACCGATTATGAGACAGTCGTTAATATTTTGAAAATATTTTGGCATGTTACCAAACTTTACGTCAGCAATCATAAATAACCGTCATTCGTATGTTCCAGCCAATACCACGTCAGTAGATAAGGATATACTACTCCATAATTATGTCCTTGGCGAAGAACAAGATAACGACAATGATAATGAAATATAAAACTTGACAGATAAAAAGTATATTTTCGCTGTGGAAATTTATAACGCCATATAATTTTGCAATAGTAATTATCTACTGGAAAATGTAACCTATAATTTTGAACGTATGAATACATGTAAAATATTTTTTGCTTATGCTTCTAAATATAGATCGTTATTGTGATAATCATAATACTATTTAGCTGTTGTGACGGTTTCTGTGTGTATGCACAGTGTGCCATTGAATGAGAACTAATGTTGATGACAAACAAAACAATTCATTGCGGAGCGCACATCTGGTAATTGTTTCAAACTTTTGAGCAATAGTCTGAAGGAAGCTGGAATTAATAATCGAGAACACAACTCGGCTGCAATACATTCCGTATAAAACTTTTGTAATGAAATTCATGAAATACTGCTGTAATTCCAGTTGGGAATGTACTGCTATTATTTAAAGCGAAAATAAGTGTTACGAAAAATTCTGATGATGTAGTTGAATTGTTAACATTATTGGACGGTATTATTCATTCGCGACAGGCAGAACGTTTCAGATAAGCCGTTATTGTCCGCGATAACGTTAATTATGCCTATGTTCATAAAAATACCAAAAGGTATATTTCCAAATTGAAATTTTCCCTCACCTTAGCACCGGAGATGCTGGCGTTCATCCAACTTTCGGTGCTGACGCCTTGGCTGTCGCCGAAATTCGTATTCGAACACTTCAAAACATGCAATGAGTTTGTAAAACTCTAAGAAACGTCGTTATCACCAAACGCACAGTACAGAACTAGGCACAAACTAAGCACGTCTGAACGAACACAAATTAGGACGTTTAGTTTAAAAACACCAGTAGTAGGCTGAACCAAAAATGGTCTTTCACATCACGACAAATATTTGCGTGGTCACAGGTGCATACTGTGTAAATAGATGCAGCGCTCGATGCCGGCGACACGTGCGCATTCGATGGCGAACCGCGAATAACAGTGTAGAACGCGAGCGGCACGTAACGCCCCACTACCACGACCGCTGTACGCACGGGGCACAGCGACACTGACGCAGCCGGCCGCTCGGCTCGATTCCACGCCGCATCTCAACCCCTCGGGCCTACACCGCTACACCCTGGTCCGACAACCAATATTTTTTACCCTGGACAAAAACCTCACATTGCATCGCGCATCAGACCACTGGGCGAGCTATGGCATTCGACCGCTTTTTCTGCCAACGTCGTAATTATTCAGACCTTTTACGGAACCCAGAAATTTAACATACACGAGTAAATAGTAAGTTGAGGATTCTCGTGAGAATGCGAGGCATAGATTATCTTGGAGACATTTTTTGTGGAATTCGGAGTGATCCATAAAGTGATTCTGCATATTTGGCATTTTGTTGCAAGTACACTTGTTACAAGTTGTTTGCCGCGAGTCTTCGAGATTGTTTGGCTTTCTCGCGAGCGTGTTGTCAAGTTGACACAATAAACACCGAAATAGAATTGTTTATTGAAATGCGAAAGTGTGCCACATCCTGAAGCCGAGTTAATGTGAAGATAATGACAGGCACCGATAGTGCCGCTAGGCGCTAGGATCACGTAGAGCCAACGGTACCGTGTCTGTGCGACTGTATGCACCGGGGCTTATTTAAATAATCGTCGCATTGACGACCCAGGGCTCCGGGGACGATTTGTGGTGAGATAACGACATCCACAGTGGTTATTATGTGTCGTTGTGGTGCTTAGAAGATAATACGTGTCCGCACAAATACCGGGTTTGTTGACAGATCTCGTGGCCTAATTACTTAATGAAAGCCATCATTCTACGAACGTTTATTAGGTCAGACATAAAACGTATTGGTAAGAAACCGAGCCTCATTCATAAACCCAAACACACTTTGTTCTTAAAAAGTAGAGCACATTGCGCGCGGTTTCTGCAAAAGCCAATTAGATCATGTTACCAGTAGAACATGACCAATGACATATTTTATCAATATGTTTCCTCTTCCACTTGCACGGTTGCAATAATTAATACCATATACAAGATAAGAA
This sequence comes from Lithophane semibrunnea, assembly GCA_947363905.1. Classification (NCBI taxonomy): domain Eukaryota; kingdom Metazoa; phylum Arthropoda; class Insecta; order Lepidoptera; family Noctuidae; genus Lithophane; species Lithophane semibrunnea. The sequence continues at coordinate 15,077,271 of OX376195.1, forward strand.
TGTTCAATTGGCTGGAACGATTGAAATTAGCGATAGCAATCCATACATAGATGGAAGAAAGCTGATACAATTATATAGGAATCTAGAAGACCCGGTCAGTAGATTGTCGTTATTAATCAAGTGTAATACGATAAAATAATGATGGTGCGTCGCTAATTGATGTGGTTCTGGTTTGAGAGCTCCTTCATATGGCCGGTTGTCACGACAAGACCAATGGAGGGAATCCGTGCGACGTGGAGCATTCCGTCTCGTTACAGTTTCCTGACTTTCTGTGTGATCTTGTTAAATTACAAGCAGTGCCGCGAGTACAAATCTGTCATCCTCGCTTTAAGGGGCATTGCGAAAATAACTTAAAAGGAAAATAAATTCATTTTATTTGCAGTGCAAATAACCCGTTCACTCCCTTCGAAAGTAAAGAGTGTGAAAGACACAATGTAATAATTTCTTAAAGACAGTATTTACGTGTTACTTGCAGATCTGCCTACCCATTAAGACTATTTATGTTTTCCTTGATTATCCAACTCGCAGTTTATATCTGTCAGGGTAGATTACAATGACAATACGTTTTCATTTAGAAAACAATACAGCGGCGGTAATGAGGCGGTCGGTAAAGTTGCAAGATTTACGCGGATTTTTGTCCCGTCTCGATCTTGTGATACTTCCTTAACTTTCTCTTTCCCCATTGTAGTATCGGAGGTGTCGACCGCGATTTATCGCCGACCATCGTCCGACAACGACACGACACGGGAATCGAACCCCGAGACTAACAAAGGCATAAACAAGTTTCACTCCGCCCAAGCTTACAAACTGTTACTGTAATTTAATATGTATTCGATTGGTGCAGCGCAAAAAATATCGTGGATTTTATCATTTGCGTAGTAAAGAAATTGTAGGTCGTAGGTTCGAACCCAGACAGGCGCTTTCTTTGTGTAAATTATTTCATCACCACTGCTCTCAAACCGGTGAAGGAAATGCCCTCGTGCATTAATAACTCACTTTGCGCTCGATGCAACAATCTACTATTATTATATTTAGATTTTAATCATTTATAGATCCACATATATTGACTAAGGTGTAGAGTTTGTGTGTTAGGGCTTGTAGAATTAAGGCGTGTAGAGTTAGAAGCTTGGCTCTACATGAGATCTGATAAATTTTTGACAAAGCGAGCCGTATGGTCTCGTGTTGGCAACATTTTACATGAAAATGTTTTTGGTGGAATAAATCATTTTGTTCTTTTCTTTCCACAGTAACTTAGAGTAAACTACGCCGAATACGAGTGATCTTTGTCGATTACAAGTGATACTAAATCGCTTTCGTGTGGGGTTTTTACAATGAGAAAGCGTTCGCAGTGTAAGTTTAAGTTATATCCTACAATAAACATAGCAGAGGTGGTTTACAATGACGTTAATAGTGCTTCAAGTGAGAAAGCAATATCGTCAGGAGCCCACGACGACGCCATTCTATTTGTTCACTTTCATGTTTTAGGGCTTGCAAGTATGCATTTTGTGTGATGGCGTTTCGACAAAGGTTGGATCAAAAATTATTTTACAGTTGTATAGTTAAATCTTTGTCGCAACAGCGACTTTGAGAAGAGAAGGGTATAATGGATGAAGAATTTATGAATCTGTCTAGCTAAAATCTTCGTTATTAGAGAAGCCTTTAAATATGTATCATTGCAGTACCAAAAATTAATCTGCCAAGCCTTTTCCCAACTATTTTGCGGTCGGCTTCCAGTCTAACCAGATCCAGTATTTTACATGGAGCGACTGCCTATCTGACCTTCACAACCCAGTAACTGGGCAATATGATACCCCTTGGTAAAACTGGTTGTCAGACTTTCGGGCTTCTGATAACCTATAACGACTGACAAAGATCCACAAATGACAGCCGGGACCAACAAACTCTTAACCTGATGGATCGACCCGTGCGGCTTTTATTAATTAGCCACGAGCTCCTTTCATTGGAGTACCATTATCTGTTAATGATGATTTCGACTAACAAGAGAATACATCAGATGGATACACGATAAACAAATTAAGAATGACCAAACAAAATATTTTCTAGAAATAAACAGGTAAGTACAATTCTGAATCGCCATAATAAAGGAAAGTATCGTGGGAAAATGCCTTCCTAACATAGCTGCATACGAAAACGAACACGTGTGCACCATTAGTACCGGTCATACGCATACGTTGACTGTCCGGCTTCACGACTGACATATATAAAACTTTGTAGCCGGGTTTGGTTACATTACCAGAAATCAAACCAACGATTCTTCAAAGGCTCACTTACGGACAGCTACAGTGGATCGATATAGAGAGATGGCTATAGATATTGTTAGTATGTTTTGAAATCAACATAATTATCTATTTGACAGATGCCAAGTGTGTTGATGACCATAACATGTTCTCAAATAAATTCAGTGCCATTCTTATTATTTCTCCAGATACCCATTAGTCTCTTATTATCATCTAAAGCCTGCCTCTGCTGGTCATAGGCCTTGATCTGTCTTTGTTTGTGCCAAACTCCACACTTCTGTGCAAGTCTCATCCAAGATCGCCCTGTGATAGCAATAATGTCCTTTAAGTCCCTACGGATCCCCAAAAACAGGTTGACCTCTTCTCATCCTAGCACCATCCTGGCACAAACCAGCACCTACAAACGGAAACTGCATATCACGAGCATTGATATAATCAATTAGAAGTCTCGTGAGCCAGCTATCGGTTCAGGTAGCAACGCCGGAACATTGCCACCCGTTAATTGATATTTACATAGCTCGTTACGTATGGCGGGAACCGCGGAAGCCGTTAGTAGTTACATCAATGACCTTATAGATGATACGTGGACGGGATTCTGTTATGATTTAAGATTGGATCGGTTTTGTGATGTAATGGATAGTGGTGATGCTAACTTGTACTTGTGGGTTAAAGGAAGAATTGCAAATGCAAAACTGACACAGCAAAAACTCTTTGTTGTACAATATTACTTTAGATTTTTTACCTACCTCTAGCCAATTCAAAAGAGGTGGATAATGTGAAGAAGAAGATACGAAAACAGATAAACATGACAGAAGAGAGAATCTAGGTCTGCATACGTGTGCAAAATTTTAGCTGAACCACAGAACGAGAAAAACAAAGTCTGAAGTCTAAAAATATTAAAAACCGTCTTATTCCTAAACTATAAAATAATCGCTAAACATACATGGGGATGTTTCGGGAAGCTATTGGAGAGCTTCTAAAATTTTACGTGCGCCCGTTCGTTTTGGCATTCGGAAGAAATGATTAATTTACTGTACGCTAACATAACAACCATAAAATACCCATCGCACACAAACGAAACATAATAACTCAGTATGAAGACAACCATTTAAGCAAATTAAATACAGCATTGGAAGTGTCTGGATGGTATAAAGTGCTCAAAGGAGCGTGATCTGCAATTAAACGGTGCCTATCTATCGGCCGGCTGGTGTTAGGTCTGTGCCGTGGCTCACGACCGAACCAGCTCACGACCCTAACTACGATGCTGATATTTTATTTTTTTGCTTATTGAGGAAGTATCAATTCATTGGGGATTTGTATTTTGAAATGCTTGAGAATTGATTAATGGTAGGTACGAATGATTCTTTGTTCGTTATTGCATTTTAAAACTGTTTCTTTGTTATCTTGAGCTGTGGTTTTATACTCTTTCGCATATTATAACTGATGCCCGTTTAGTTTACTCACAATAGGCAACACCTTAATGCCTAAACAAGAGCGGATTTCCAACGCTCGGCGCGTTGGAAATCCGACAGTGCGCTCTTAGCGCCGAAAGCTGAAAATCCAACGTGCAATAGTTTTTAGGTATTACTTATAGGTATCGGCTAGTGTAACGTAGTAACTGGGTAATACGATACCCCTTGGTTAGACTAGTTGTCAGAAGCACGAAAGTCTGACAACTAGTCTAACCAAGGGGTATCGTATTACCCAGTTACTGGGTTGTGGAGGTCAGATAGGCAGTCGCTCCATGTAAAATACTGGTATTTAGCTGCATCCGGTTAGACTGGAAGCCGACCCCAACATAGTTGGGAAAAGGCTAGGCAGATGATGATGACTTATAGGTATCGGCTAGTGATAGTGAAAATGGGTTTATGAAGTGTATATTCAGTGGATAATGAATCTTTTATAAGTTTATTGAACCTAAAGAAAGCAATTACGGCACATAAAAGTATGAGGGTACACCTTGCATGCAGGTGACTATACAACGATATTTTATGTGGGTTTCGCCTGCGTTAGTATTGATTTAACGGGCTAGAAGTTCATTCATAGAGCAAAAGTCAAGTAAGTACTAACGTCAATCCACATTTAGCTGAGAATGTATTGATTATGCAGTTTGCAGGTTGCGTTCACTGTACTGCAGTAACACGATGACGCAAGAGATGTCAATGGGGTTGATAATCAGAAGGCCAATACTCGTACTTAAAAAAACATTCAGCGGGGCAATTCCCTTATTTTTAATTAAGAACGTTAACATTCGCATCTCATTCGCAATCTGTCAAAAAAAACCATCAATTTACCATAATTTTTGACCGTTTGACAGATTGCGACTAGAATCAGAGGACCAATTCTCTTACTTAAAAAACGTTCACATTCAAGTCGCAATCTGACAAACTTGTCAAAAATGTTGGTAAATTGATTGTATTTTTGACAGATTGCGAATGAAATGCGAATGTTTTTAAAAATTACTTGAATTGCCCCTCAGATTAGTAACACCCTGATTATGTATTACTTCTATCACGTTTAAGACGTAACTTGATTCAGGATTAAAATAAAGTAACGTAAAGAAAATTAAATTAAAGTGAGCCAGACGTATGAACGTAAACGAAGAAAAAGGAGTATGTAAGGATCGTATCAGATGGCATTCTGTAGTTTCTGCCTATCCCATGAGAAGAAGGCGTGAGTTTATGTATATAGACCCTTTTTCGATAAATCTGTACAGGCCTATATCCTAATATTATTTTGCAATTATCAGAATCATAGACAAATCGAGAAGTAACCGTGTGTATCGGATATATTTCTTCTCAAATACTATGTACATACAGTCCACCCGTCAATTTGTTCAATGGTACTCAATTACTTCCTAATTCCAATAGCAATAGAACAAGTTGATTACCTATTCAAGTTTTATACTTCATTGAGCAATTTTTTCCATTTGCTTAGCTGTCAATAAACGTATCGCTTCATAGTCAATAGATCGTAGATATTACACTTGATAAATTTTTTGCTGCATTAGTTGAAATGTTTGTTAATGCAAATATTATTAAGAGATACTTTTAGTTTCTCAGAAGTGCGAATTATAAAGTAAATTTAAACCAAGAAAAAACAAAGTTCAAGCCAGTAGTTTCCGAAGTGGTAGGTAGGTAGAGATTAGAGGGGTTTCCGTTTTTAATGAGTAAGTAAAAAAATAATATTGATTTTTGCTACAATATTGTTTTTCGAAAAATGATTTTCTACACAGTTTTTCTCCAGGTGTTTTTTTCTAGGGAGATTCGGATACCATACCTATACAATATTAAAAAGTAGAATAATATTATATTCTACAATATTATATACCTACCAATTTACATAGGTATTGTTTTAAAATTAATCCAGATAAAAAAAATATTAGGTACGCTTAGCCAATACCAAAGCGTTCAAGAAATGTCCCGTTTTTACAAAAGTCCCCAGAGCAATGTCAGGGCAGTTCAAAAACTAGTAGGTAACCTATTTAAAATTCGTGCAGCATACTTAGCATATGTTTTCCTATAAAAAATATTGCAAACACTTATAAATCATGACAAGTGCTGTGAGAACTTTAGACATTATATTATGTACTTCTGTATAATATGTCCTTGAATGTATGTTTTTGCCTTTATTAATATTCATATAACGTTTTATTCATTCAGGACGTCAATTTGAATCATTATTAAACGGAACTTTTTACGAACATTTTATCTACAAAAATATTGTTTGTTAGATTTGTTACACTTTTATTATCGCTGTAGCAATTTATGCTAAGGAAGTTTTATATGTGACACAGGATGTCCTTAAGACATTGAGTTTGAGTTACTTAAATAATGACTTGTAGAACCTTTAAAAAATCTGAGATAAGCCAAGAAACAAATGAGGAATGATATTTTTTTATTTCAGCGCCGCTATTACACTTGGCAATACTGTAGCTCCTCATTTTTTTTTACTATCCTACTTTGTCCCCGTCCTAGGCAAAGGCCTCCCTCCACTCCTTCCATCTTTCGCGACCCCACGCGTCCTCCTTTCAGTTTTTACGGAACCAATGCAGCTTCTCATTAGTGTAAGAATTTCTGGAGTTGAATCAATAGTTCCGAATATTATCCCTGTAAACAAACTTATACGTCTTCATAATACTAGTATAGACAACCCGAATTTACACGAGTTGAGAAACTGCTTTGATCTATATTTATTATCTTCACTTGACTTAGCTCATTTAAATAATCAATTAATTTTACCAACATCTGCTACGAAAGCTTCGACACATACCTGCAACAAAAACGTCGATAAATTAATATAAAACCAACAATTAGATTGCACAACACAAAGTACGGCAACAAAATAAAACCGATCGCAGTATGGGTTGAAAGAGAGAAAACTTGTTACGTCACACTTGTGGCATTTTCGATCAGATACGTAATGACTTTTAATGGCCGAATTATTTTGACGGACAAAACCAATGAACAACATCTTGCTTATAGAGTTTGATATTATGACCGCAGACTAAGATGGGACAGAAGGTAAAGTAGAAGGTAAACGACAATAAATAACTCAGGGGAAATTGACCGCCACCTGTCAGTCAATTTCACTTGTTAACTGTCAATATATGGAGTAGGTCACGTCGGAGTCACCAGTATAGAGGTATGAGGAACAGGGTGTAAAGTTCACTCATCCTCTATAGAAAAGGGAGGATCCTCCGACCAGAGGGCGTCGTGATGTCGGGACGTCATATACATCGATCGCGCGGTAAACTCTGTTAGCGCGATGCAGGATTTGTGTGACGTCAGGTTTTTGATGCGTAGTTCGCATATAGCGATGTAGATGCCGCCAATGATATGGTGCATCCAAAACGGAAGGTAATATTGATAAAGCTTGCCAAGCACTTCTATCGGTGTCGGTGCATTGTCGACACTGTAATAGGTAAGGCAAACTGTGGTAGCTACGCTAAGCTAGCTAAGCTAAGTAGTTATACATGTTAACATTCCAACTAGCAATAAGGGTTTCGGTCAAAGCGTAATGTGGTTTAATCTTTAACGCTCGGGAGATCCTGCGGTTTTCTCCGAGACTTTCTGAAATTGGTTTCAAATGACAATTCTTAACAACTACAGTACTTAGAAAGTTACATGCATGTATGGGTTTATTGCTGATTTGCTTGTCTGTTTGCAGTGGTCCTACTGTTCATTTTTTCTTTCTTAAATCACCGACTTTTCAGTCATCACTGCTCACTCTCAGTTTCAAAATCATTATCTTCATTAAAGCGACATTGTCTTTTAACAGTATAACAATATCGACTGATGTCAATCAGATGATTTTTTTTGATTTAACAGTGATGAATTCGATAGTGAAATCAATAAGTCATGTTGAATCAGGTTAGCTATAGGAGAATGTACTGGTGTCAAATTGTCGATATTAAATATGCTATGGAGAGGAAATTGTAAAGAAAATTGTTAAGACGAGTGAAATAAAATAATATTCATTGTATATTTGTTTAAAATCAAAAGTAATATTGATAAGGATTAATAAATTATTATTGCAATTATATTATTCTATCACATATTTTATACATATCTCACAGAATAAGCAAGCTGAAGTGGCAATGGGTCGGGCATATTATCCGTAGAACCGATGACCGTTGGGCAGACCGCGAATCGGTAAACGTAAGGTAGGACTCCCTCAGGCTAGGTGGAGCGACATTCATCGCAGGGTGGCTGGTAGCAGCTGGACGAGGGTTGCTGAGAATCGAGCTGAATGGCGTGCAATTGGAGAGGCCTATGTCCAGCAGTGGATTTCTATAGGCTGATGATGTATGACATTTCCCAAAAATAAAGTTCTGTAACCATTTCAAACAAAACGGATCTTATCTCTTACTCAATAATTATTGTATAACCATAGACAACTAAATTCAAACCGACATTTTGTCAATCGTTAATAATTATAGGTTTGTTCGCTGTCTTTTATAATTAATTATTTTATCGTGTCAATCTGGTGATTAATATTTCCCGAGTGGTGATCAATTGTGTTACATCACGAATTACGCAAATACGTAGTTTCTAATTTCATACTATGCGAATTGGTTTCAATTTAATTTGTAGCAGAAGAATATGATATTCGTTTCTAATTAAAGAATATACATTTTGTAGTGTTAACTTTTAATTGAATTAAATGAGCTTAGTTTTGCCAAAACGAACCAGCCCAAATATTCCTCCGATTTTCCGAAGTCATTAATTAATTGTAAAGATTTCTGATCAATTTTAAATTCATGTTTTTTATGCAGAATATGAAAAGAATATGTATATGCAGAAAGAATATGAATATGCAGAATATGAATAGAATATGTATATGACGAAATTAACTAAATTAATGATAGAGGGTGAGTTTACCTAAGTTCTAACTGGTATTAGGTATGTTCAGTTAGAACTTACCTAATAGCACCAGCCAGCAGCACAGCTGTCTGTACAGCTGTGCTGCTGGGGAGTTTGTCGCCACTTTTTCTTCCCAGCTAAACCACTAGGAAGTGTAACCAGGTGAAGGGTGGGCGTTTTGGGGGACTGTCTTATGTAATTTTGACGTTCGGAAAGTGCCGCTTCTTAGCTTAGTTTGAATAAATGACTTTTGATTTTGAATAAGCAAACTGAACAAGGAAGGCAAGAAAATATTTAGGGTGGGCTGGCTCATTTTGGCAGAACTAAGTTCAATTATTATGGTTTGTTTTGTTTCTCCTTCGTAGACTAAACAGAAAGTTGACCACACTTTATACATAAACATTTATGTGCATATACATACCTTGAGCTACTCTGAACAAGTATGCTCTTGATATCGCTTAGCAACAAAAACTAATCTGGACCATTATGCACCTCCATGCAGAAAACGGAGACGACACGCAATTGACGATAAATGTTTAATACAAACTTACTTTTACTATCACATCAAAGAATAACAATCCTTAACACTGTGACTTTAAAGACTGGCTGAGACAATTTAACTAAATTTGCTAAGCCAGGGGATTATGAACTCTATGTTGTTGGAAATAAAGGTGTACATGAACACATAGAAAGTAAATAGACCATTGTTTCAACCAAATGCGCATGTCACGCCTACGGGGTAGACAGTTTTAAGCTCACAAGTATGGAAACCAGACAAGTGACCGAGACATCGATTCCATTGTTTCAGCTTTTTGTAGAAAACGAATCATTCGTACATGCGTTTGTACAAAATGTATATCGGTATTAGGTAAGGAAAATGTGGAGAACACCCGTGAATGTTCATTTAAGATTTTTACTACAGTCCGCGCGCGACTGTTAGTCACCGCCTGAGGTATGTGAGCGGTGAGGTAGAAAATAAAAACTTAATTTTGAAAGTCGGTGGCAAAAAACGAAAATTGGAAAGCAAAGTCACCGACTTCCAATATTAAAGTTATTTTTCACTTTTTTAGTGTATTTTTTTTGGAAGTCGGTTTTTATTTTTTGGAAAAAGTTTTTATTTTTAACTTTTTAGTAGTGTTAGCCACCCCACACAAATTCGAATACCACTACCTTCTATGTAAATAACAGTGACGGACTCACTGTTATTTACACTCACATAGAACATCGTCCAGATAAATACCAAGTGGGAAAAATACGTAATATTAAAGCTAACTCAAAAACTAAGCAAGCAAAGTTAAAATTTATAAGGGACCACCTCGAGAGTATACCCTTTCGAACTTAAAAAGTTTTTTTTTATCAGTTCACAATTGGCGAAAATATCGATGAACACAAACAATACATACAGACGAACATAGAATCCTGCTTTTGGAAGTCGGTTAAAAAAGGCCAAGCTAACTTTACACAGTCTGCCAATTTTGCAAATGGCACCCACCCCCGTCTTACCGCTCATATACCTCATGTGGTGACTAGCAGTCGCGCGCGAGCTATACATTTATATTGGATCGTGCTTCGCAAAATCTTCTAATAATTAATGTTTTTAAGAATACGACAAAAAAATACGAAATAATAGTATAGTAAGAATCGTAGTCGAGTAGTCAGCGTTCTGTGGTTTCTGCCTGCCCCCATGGGAGAAAGCGTGAGTTTATGTATGTTTATGTTAGGTACGTATGATAAAAAATAACAATAAATTTATTTATTGATGATAAATAATTTTGAAGAAAAATTGACAAATTTTTGAGGAAATGCTCAATATCAAACGAAATCGTTCAAGACTTTTTTTTCGTTGCTATTTTTTGTACCATGGTTTTTTCAAGAGATGGGCTTTCAAGTCGCGTCATGTAAAATACTGGTATTCAGCTGCATCCGGTTAGATTGGAAGCCGACCCCAACATAGTTGGGAAAAGGCTAGGCAGATTGATTGGTCCTTTCAAGAGAATGTCTTAACTAATTAATGTAAATACCAGACTGATGCATTAATCCCTGTTGACAGAATTTTGAGGCCAGCTTTCGCATTAGCTTCTCAGAAATTATTTCAGTCTTCGCTTGCATCTAAATGTCACGCGCAAAAGAATGCGATCGGAGTCCTTCAGCCATAACAGCACCAAATGAAAATAAACTTTATCGACCATATATACAAAGTTGTTTATGAATAAAAGATTTAATAATAAGGGCTTACGTTATTTTAAGCGGGCAAAAACAACGTGAATATCTGGAATAACAGTGGAATTAAATTTTCGCAATGTTACCAAATCGGGTGGCACTGAAACAACAAATTGTAAGCACCGATACTATGTCGCCGTTAAATTGAATTAAGTATATTTTTTTATTAAAACATACCATTTTAAGTATTCGGACCTTAAACAATAACAATATAATAACTTAACTATCTGCTCATTTTCTGTTTCGTTAACGGGCAAAGAATTTATACACAATTATTGGCGAGTTCTGAGAAATTTATGACGGCTTAAACGACAATTAATAAGGACTTACGATTGGCACTGTTTTTTATCGGCCAACAGCAGCAATTTGTCGAAAATTTGTTTAAGACCATGTCTTCGTAGAGAAGCCGACACGTCCGCCATGTTTTATAACGATTAAAGTCTGTAAATATTTAAATACATGAGAGTAAGCACCAGGAACTCATAATTGAAAGCCCGATCTTTAATTGAAAGTTAACTGGGAGGTGATCATTCAGCTGGGGGCTGACTATAAATTATTAATTCCATCATTATTCCACTGCGAAAAAAGGATGGTGCTAGCGACCTTGTATAGCTCCATCACTCACTAACACTGGAAAAATGATGGCATTAATACGTCGTAGTATAGGTGCTGATAGGTACTGTAAGCAATTATGTTTACAATCATGAAAGGAATATAAACTTAAAAGTTTTCATTTAAAGATAAACACGCAGAAGAAACAGAATGGGTTTAGACCTCCAACTGTCATTAATGAGACACAATAGAATTTTACCTAGCTTTTGACGTTTCATAAGTGCCCATGTAGGTTTATGTGAAATAAAATATTTTTATTTTTAATTGTTAAAAGGCCAGTCGACAGTTGAGCGGCTAAGGTAAACAAAGAGCGAAAAAAATTAATCAAAAATAGTCCTCTTGATACAATGGTTTTTGGGTCTGCATTTAAAATTACCATCAGAAACCGTTCTACTTTTAAAAACCAACTTCTACGAAAAACTCAACCACCCAATGCTTAAATCCTCGTAAGTAAACAATGACTAATACACACACAGATTTGCACGCGAATCGTTTAATTGGCGGATCGAGACAATTGGCTTTTATATTTAGTTGCCCGATCGGATCAGCGCGTGCGCACGGTCGCGTGATATGCCAGCCGTGGTGGGGCTGTATCGGTGAGGAGATCTCACACTGATTCTCATTCTCTTAGACTCTTCATCGGACTAGCTTTTTACCAAGTGTGTTAGCTTTAAGTCCAGTTAGATGAGGTCAATCAGTAATGAGGAATTTAAGAATTTACTCAAGGTGACTTCTATTCCAAATAAATAGGTTTACCAGACGATACCTAAGAATTAGATCTTTGATAAAACTTCGACCTAAGAGACAAAAAAAACCGGCCAAGTGCAATCCGGACTCGCACACGAGGGTTCCGTACCACCGTATAATATTAAGCAATAAACGCTGAAAAAAACACGTTTCTTGTATGTACCTAATTATGAAAAAGTTTTTTTTTATTTTTTTTTTTTTATTTGTATTATTTGTTGCTATAGCGGCAATAGGAATACACAATTTGTGAACATTTTACGGTTCATGAGATATAGCTGACAGACAGACCGCGGAGGCTTAGGAATATGGTTCCGTTTGGCACCCTTCGGGGTACGGAACCCTGAACCTGCTGAAACCAACATCTTAAAGCTACTCGTATACGAGGAGAATAGAGTAAGAAAAGTCTGGAATTAATCTGGACTATAATGATTTCCCTTGTAAGTAACCTATTTATATCTCATTATGCAGAAACTGGTACCCATCCAAATCAAAACCGCGACAGCACACCTTAACCTCGCAGATCTCGCGAAGTGCCCAGGCGCACGCGGTCTCGCGTGATATGCCAGCCGTGCACTACTATCAGTAGCGCGATCTCGACGCGATTCTTATTGTTTTCAATTAATTATGGAACAGAAAGGTCACTTGGTTAAGGCATGTAGCACCTACCTATACTACTCGGGATTCGTACGCAGATTCCCAGACTTCTAAAATAGAGATAACATCTCTACAGTTCTTAACTCGTAGGATATTCTTTGTATAACAATACGGTATGGCTATGAAGCCTTGAACGACAGGTTAAACCTATTTTATTGGATTACTAAATGAGCCATTCTATGTGGGATGATATTGATAAATTGTGTGGGAAGTAAATTATGCGTTCCAGATTTCCTGTCAACGCTAGGCAGAATGAAAGGGACTTTAAATGGGGTTGATGGTGTCCTCTGGTTAACTGTATCCTGATTATTATTTGTGGGCAGTTTCTAACACAGATTAATAAGTATTGCACATTGACTGACTGCTCGTTGGTCTAGTGGTCGCAAGCGCTCCTGCTGAGTAAGAGGACCTGGTTCGATTCCTCGGTCGGGCAAAATGTTGTTGGGTTTTTCCATCTGGAATTTCTCAGTAGCAGCCCGGAGTCTGGATTTGTGCCCGGTTGATGGCAATCTGACTCGTCCCCTATTACATCGGACTTAAACATGACAGGCGAAATGTCCACCCCTGCCTGACTATTACATCGGACTTAAACATGACAGGCGAAATGTCCACCCCTGCCTGACTCTTCGGGGATTACAGGCGTTATGTTATGCCTATATTATTCCGAAATCCAAGTCAATGTTATGTGGAAATAAATGTGTTTTGATAACGATCAGACCGGGCCACAAACAGCAGCTAAAAATGCTCAATCAATTACCAGCACGCAACAACTACTTAAAAAAAAACAAAAACAGCTCAACGTGCGAGAATCGTCACACCACGCCGTGCGCCACCTCGCTAATTGCCACAACAATGTACCATGTATCGTCGCGCAATATAAATCATTAAGCGACTTTTCGACAATTTCCCTTAATTGGTCTCGTTTCCCAATCCGTCGATACTCGATAGTGATCTCGCGATGTGTGGCCAGCCCTCAGCGAATCAACGGGGTGATCGCAGTGACACTGACCACGACATGAGAAGTAATTAGCACGAATAAGACCACACACCGACAGCCATTAAGCCAAAAAGCCAATCTGAGGCGCCTGTTCAACTTTCATCTTCGTATTGAAGTCTGGGTCGTATGAATCACGAATTTGCGATCGAATCGATTCCGTCTTGTTCACACGCCGCGGCTGGATCGATACCGAGATTTAGCGATACAAAGTGCGTTCCACGTAAAGATCTATTTACATACGCTGGTAAACACGGTTTTTTTCCGAAGAAAAAAATACTGACACGCGATGTCGTGTGCGTGGACGATGCTAATCAACATGGTCTAGTACGTTTCAGCTACACGTGTTAAGTTACAAAACTGATTTAAATGCGTTCATAATTATTCAAATGTTTAAGAAAAAAATACCGGTGAAATAATTTTAAAGAGCATGCACATTTCATGTTACTCCGGTCAAGTAACCTTGCCAAGTAATGCGACAGGATTTCGGAGATATCAGGTTAGTTTTGTATGAACCCTTCATAATCTACGACTGAAGTTGACATCGATATAAAATAGCTGTTCAAATGGTAAGTAAGACGGGGACATGGCAGGAACAGTGCTGCGAAGGAATTTTACTCCGTTACATTGCATGTAATGCCGCAAACTGTGGGAGCCGTTATCAATATAATAAATAATATCAAATCGGCTATGTACGAATAACTTAAGCCTAAGCTTGTAAGGCCAAAGTAAAATACGGAGTGTGAATTATTAAGACTCGAAATTGGTGCAAACAATACAATGTTTCCTAATACTCAAGGTGAAAACATAACTTACGTCAAAGAAATTACTGGTAACACTCAATATGACAAAGAGAACAAAAACATTATTGACATGAATTGTAATTCAAAACAAAACAGGCCTTAAATAATTGATTTGCAAAAAATGAAACATTCACTGATCGATCGGAAAATCGCACACATGAACGCGGCTTTAAAGGAAGAATTTAACGTAACAACGCCTACCGACAAAACTAGAATAAAAATAAACACTTGCATAACCATGACCAGAATTATGTATGACAAAAAGCGGAACATTTTTGAGCACGAAAAAAGTACTGACAGCCGATTGATCAATCATCAATTATTCATCATATAGATGTCCATACTATCCATACTAATATTATAAATTCGAAAGTAACTCTGTATGTTACCTTTTCACGCCTAAAGTACTGAACGGATTTCGACATTTGGCAAGGAGATAGATAGCACCCTGGGGAAGGACATAGGCTACTTTTTATCGACATACCGCGCGGGCGAAGCCGCGGGCTGAATCTAGTATATATATATACAGGGTGTTAGGGTAAACACCGTTATCCTGGCAACCAGTGTTTTGGTTTCATTTATTACCCGACTACGGCGAAGAAAAAGGAGGGTTATGATTTTGACCGGTATGTATGTATGTATGTATGTATGTATGTATGTTCATCTGTTCCCTCCTATCTTCCAAACCACTTATCACAATTTGACAAATGAGGTATCGTTAGAAGCGTCGTGATTGTCCGCTGGTTATAGGCTATGTGAAGTCACATTAAATTAAAACTGGCGCCCTCTAGAGGACATAAAGTGAGGAACTTAAAAAAAAATATGGTTTACTCGTACCATGTTGGGTATCAAATGAAAGGGCTTAATGAGCACATTTCAAAAATATATATATTATAACCCCAAAAGTATTTAAAAAAAATCAAGTAACAAAAACTAAAACCCAACTACGACTTAAAAGATATAAACAAGGCACCACAGACAGACAAATTAAAAATCCGGAGTCACACGTAATCTGTTCGATTTATGCCCTAACACGTGTGACTCCGGATTTTTAATTTGTCTGTCTGTGGTGCCTTGTTTATATCTTTTAAGTCGTAGTTGGGTTTTAGTTTTTGTTACTTGATTTTTAGAACGTAAAATCAATGGAAAATTACAACTATTTTTTTCTTTTTTTTTAATCTACATTTTACCACAAGAGACGCAAGTTTGTTGTCCTATGCGCTAGGGCAACGAACTTGCGTCTCAACACGGGCGGGGGGTACGGGATGTGACCTGACCGGCCGCGAGCGCGACCCCTCCCTCAGTCAGTCAGCTGTTTCGCTAGAGAGCACGGTGTCGGATAGAAACTTTTTAAAATCTTTTAATGAAAATGACGTTTTTTTTTGTTGTGTTCGGTCATTTATTACCCATGGTTTGAATGACAAGACTGTTTACCCTTACAGCCTGTATGTACGATAGAAACACTGTAGAATACATAATTAAAATTGTAGATAGACTAACATAATTTCACTCCGCACATACCACTTCTTCACAACAGCCAGACAGAAAGAAAGATGAAGCTAGTTACCCATTCCAAAGCGTACTAGGTTCCTATGGAGAAGAACGGGTAAGAAACTCCACGGACACTCTTTTATATCGTATATTGACCTTGTAATTATTTTCTTAATATTTTTGTAATTTGTTATTATTTAATCGTGCTTTTGTATGTTGTGCTAGGTCTTTTGTGTGCACCAAATAAACGATTTAACGATCCATCAAACACGATCCTGTCGCAAGTACGTCAAAATATCCCCAAATTGCATAATTGGCACCGAATCATCAGTGAAAGTGAAGAATCGTCTCACGAATGCTAATGCACGGCTTAATGATAGATGGCAGCGTACCGTAGAAAGCTCGGCGATTATTTATTATTTATGATCAGCCGAATCTATTGTTGGTTGCGTTGAGTGATTTACAATGGCCGCCGCACGCCCGATTTGACGACTTTAAAATGTCCTCCGTCTATTGTGAGCTTTATGATATTACAAATTACTATTTTTTTGTTCACGGTCTGTGGTGGTCTGTTCTTTAGAAATCAAAAGTGTAGGTAATTACAATAATAATTAAGGTTTACTTTAAAAATGGTTTTAAATATTGAGATCAGAAGGTTAATTTTCGCATTTCAAAACGTTTGAAATCTGGTCGCAATATCATCACAGCGCCAGTAAATGTCAAACTAGAGGTATTTTTGACAGATTAAGACTGAGATTAGAAATCGTCTAAAGTCAGACTTCTTTTGATAATGCTCTCATTGAATTGGGTAACTTAAATTCAAATTCAAACCTTCTGATCTCAATATTTAAAACCATTTTTAAAGAGGTTACATACCACGTTGTACAAATTAAAGATGCTGGCAGTCTCCAAAACAAATGAAAACTGCAATGATTATGATTATGAACTATGATGATTCCAAAATTGAACTACGCTTTTGATGTTATGTCTCTGATCTTGTTCGGTTATTGTTTTTTGGTGAAGTTTTTGTCGAGTGATCGTGTTGTTTACAAAATATTTATCATAATTTATTTAATTACGAAGTGCAACTAGAATGTTATTGACCAATTTTTCTGAGAACCTGAAGGACTTCGTAAAATGAAGAAAACCAGCAGTTAAACAGAAAAAATATGCAATTTTCCGGTGTTTTTCCTAGCTACAGGAAAAAAACGTAAGTACTTATTTTCTGTTTTTCTTTAACAAATGCAGAACGTAAGTACTAGAAAGTTCAACTAAGAACTTACCATCCCTAAGCCTGCTTATAAATGAGGTGACTATAAAGTACACAGAATAAAACAGCGACTGCATTCAATTTTAAACTACGCATACTGGTTTTTCAGACGTCATAATGTGTTGCAATTCAAAACAGCACTTGATTCTACATTCAGCTTTAAAGATCACATCTCAGGGATTGCATAACAATGACTACTGTGTATTTATCTTAAAATTAAGACATCGTGCAACACAAAGAAACAACAATAAATGCAATTTCAAAACTTAATTCACATAATTAAGCAGTCTAATTTCCACGAAAAGCAATTTATAATTGTAAGCCATTAAAAGGGTTTCTTTCCAATACAATAATTACCGACTGCCTACATTTTGAAATGCTTCTAATAATTTAATTGCAATAATGACCGTTGCGTGACTAAAGGGCGATTTTGCAAAACCACCCAGCGATTATTGAACTCCATACCTTAGTATTATTAAGATAACTATGGGTCGTTCTAAATTGGTTAGCATTACCAACTATGGGTTTTAAAAGAGTCCGTGTCAAACGAGAAAGATTATAGAGTATCAGTATAACATTTCGAAGGCTGGCCTCAATAGTAAACGTGTTAATTAGTAGTTATAAGAATAACAAGTTTAAAGTCGAGGCAATGAAAGTTTTGGAGATGGTAATAACAGTTGTCACGTCGAGTCGAGACAAATGTGTTGCGACAAGCGACAATTTGAAGTTGTCATGACTTTGACGATAATGATGATGACGGTAGATGAGAAAATGATTTTGCAGTCATCATAATTGAAACGGAATTAAAAGGATAAACAGAGTTTAGAGATCCATTTTCTATAATCTAGAACGATGTTCAAAGTAATCTTGATTTGAGTAAAATTTTTGTTTGAATCAACATCAAGATTTAGAACTTTTGTGCGCCAGGGTCAGCCCGCAAAGTTTAAATTTTCTTACATTTTTTTGCAATTTTCAGTTCAGTGTCAAGTTGTATGTTGATCTAAATATGGTCTGCGATCATACGAATTTATGTCTTTACAGAATTATAATCACCAATTCAGCTCTCTACCTTATCGCATCATTCACATCCCCTTTAAAGCTCTGAGTAAACATTATAAGATTTTGCAAACCGAACGTTGCCCCACACTAAGAATTTCTTCCCGTATCGTGGGTGCGTTTACAAACATAGAAACTCACATAAACTAACACTCAGACCCGGAACAACTACTTGCAGATCATACAAATATTTGTTCCGTGCGGGGATCGAACCCGCGACACGTTGCGCAGCAGTCCATTGCTCAGCCACTGCGCCAACCGTGTCGTCACTATGCCGTCCTGTTGTGCGTTTATCCTGTCCTGTTTTATCTATAATAATGCATTATGATGTATTTTTTTTTCCATCTAATCTCTTCACCAGTCTTGGTTGACTGGTAGAGAATTCCTAAGGCATTAAGTCCGCCTTCGTACCTTTTTTTAGTGCGAAAAGTTTGAATAAATAAATAACTAATGCTATAGCTAATCTTATAAGATTAGCTCGTATTTACATACAAACAAGTTTGCTTTTTGAACACCATCTGCATTTCAGGTCAGTCTGAAACTGCACCAACCTTAGATAATTATATGATACATCATTATAATTAATCAAGACTGCATTGTTTTAAAGTTGCTAGGTGACAAAAAAAATCTTAATTAACGCTGTCAGTCTCAATGTTCCACACATCATTTGAAACCGCAAACGAATCAAACATTGAGCTAAAAACAAAACTTTCTACACGTCAGTAACTATAAATCGTTGTTGCATCATTTGTTATTAATGTTATCACAATAATGGCAATTAAAATCTTTGAGCTCCAAACAAAATTACTTGACTTTCGTGGAACGTTTTCCAGCAGCCGAACACGGAAATTGAACCCTTATGTTCTCTGTTCTAAAATTTAAGATAGTACGACACAATGTAACTTGGTGTAAGTTTCATTGTGTCCATTGTGTGTGGTGCAGAAGGAATTTAGCAGTAAATCATAACATTTGAAAGGTAATATTGCGCTCGATCCAGTTTTTGTTGGTTTTATTATAGATTTTAATTAAAATTTAATTAGTTGCCTTGTTGTAATAGTGTTTGTAAATATTACAAACCTTTATTTAGGTACGTACAAGCTTTGCAATAAGGGAAGAACATAAGATTGTGCAACTACCGTACAATTTCGTTTTAATTTGTGGTACAGTGTAATTAAGGAACATTTAGAGAGTTTGTCTAAACAAATGAGGAAGTCGCCTCTATTTTATACTATACGGCACTATAGCAACAGAATTTCAGGAAGTCTTTGTACTTTTGTCCCATAAGAACATTATAATTTCAGTCGGATTTGTATTAGAATTTTAGTTGATCCTTTGAAAGACGTCACAAGATCTTCATGTCATCGTTCACCTACATCCGAAACACTATAGGGATCTTGTAAATCTAGTACACTGTAGGAGATACTCTCGTGGATAATGACACCCACTTCAACAGAGGGTGTGTCTTTCAATACCGGAAAGGGAACCCAATAGTCAATAGCACAACTATTACAACCGGCACAATTTACTCAAGCGATTAAATTACTGAAACTTTTCGCCGTGTTCAAGCTTTAGCAATTTGTATCGAAATTAAGCATGACACGGCCCACACACCCCGGCTGCGCTTGCGCCACAATTCGTGGCCCAGCCTGCCGCTACCGGGTTCCGTGCTTAGACAAAGCCTTCAGTTTGTCATTGTTCCTTTTAATTGTTCTGCATTGCTTGACATCTTTCGTCCTTTCACTGGTTGGCCAATTACTGTGATATAATGATAACTGTGGTTGTTATTTGTTTTGCTGTGAGAAGGAAGGAAAACTCTGATCGCGAAGGAGTTAAGTCAAGGCTGGCTGCATGGTTTAGCTAGCCAAATTCTAAACTTGAAGGAATAAAATACAATAGACGTAGATATATTTAGCTATTCTGCTTAATTATTCCTCAAGAGTCATAAAAAACCATGTAAGTAATCGATACGTGTTTCACCTCTCAGCGAGGCATACATACCCTTAAAGGCTCTTACATACTGGCGCGATTCGCCGCACGACGCTACGCCACCGCATTGTTCGCCGTGAAGTTTTCTCAGAAATTGTTTTGTTAAAATTCGCGACGCGCGGCGAATCGCGCCTGTTTGTAAGAGCCTTGAAGGATTGCCGACGTATAACCAATAACCCTGTATACTCGTACGTACACATTTCTAACTGGGCATCAGATTCACAGCTGGATGTCTCCGCCCTGGAGGGTAAATGTGGTGCTATTCATCAAAAAATCACTTAGGCTGCCATCAGATGGACTGCATTTCAACTGTTCCAACTGCTTTGCAGTTTGAATGCAGTTACCAGTACATTACGAGTATTGCAGTCGTACTAAACTGCATTCAAGCTGCAAGAATGCAGTCCGTCTGATGGCAGCCTTAATATCGCATCCAGCCTGTGCTGTTGCACGGAACTGATGGACTGAAGATGCCAAACTCGAAGCCAAATTCTGGGCTGACTCTATTTAGATAGCCATCGTCGAGAAAACTGGGTATCCACATGGTTGGCTGTGCTGACGCTCAGTTTCGTCACGGTCAGTTTAATTTGGCAAAGGTACTTAGTGATAGAGGAAATACACCGGCTTATTCTTCTATTACCAGATTACTACATCTAATTCAAAGCTGAACTTTGAAATGCAACAATCATTTACACATTTCCTACTTTCCTATTTATCATAACAAGTCCAAAATATTTAAATTCACTCACTTATGCACTGTTAACACATCTTAAAACTACAATAGTAATGTGATGTAACTGTCCAAAATGACTCAACCAAAAGGTATTAGTATAACATTTGTAAACCTAATGCGATTATCTAATATCGATTACCGACCTCCCACGCGGTCTGTCACACATCAAACTCGATTCTTGAATCAAGCCTGGATCGAGTTGCTCACATTAACACAGGTCGGCGAAACAAGCCCAGTGCTGTAGGTGTGCATATCGATAATATCATCAATGGTTTGGAAATCGATGCCGTTCACTTGCCAGCTTGTATTGTTTGGCAAACAATTGGGTAATAATATCTGGATATTGTCAATTATATTTTTGTAGAGCGTTATTTATTTGGATGCAATATTTTTAATGTAGTTATGACAAAAGACATTGATTTGTAATCAGAGCATAAAACCTCCAAAACTAGATTTCCGTTATCCTACATCCTGATAATTATTACCTTATCGTCAACTTTAAAGTGGAGGAAAAAATAAAAATGTGTAACGATTATATCCGTCGACAGATGTCTATCTAAATGCTTTAACTTCTACTAATAAACGCATAACTGTCTGTTGACGACCAATCACAAGAAAAGCGTTCTTAAGTCGATACCTACACGATAAAATTATCTTTATGTAAAACATTGACATCTTAATAAAAATCCAATTCTATCGATAAAATGTAGCATAACATTGACCACTATATCGAGCGCCCTTCCGGCGGAAACGCATCGCGGACCGGTCGAAGGCGCGAGAGTGAAAGCATACGCGCCTGCGCATACTACTTAGTACCGAATTTGTTACCACATCTGCATAACATTATGTTTAGTGCTCTTGAGTATCGAAAGTCCGAGTTCGTGTGAATAATGGCTTGACGTTTTGATGGCCACTATGGCCTGTGAGTGAACTTAAGCTTAGGTTACAGAATGTTTGCCCGGACGTCAATCTTTAACTGTTGGTAATCTAGTCAGATCAGATCAATGTTGAGATAGTTAGATACTCGAAAAGACCAGAGGTGGACAACATAAGTTCTAAACAGACAAGAAGTGTGAATTTAAAGTGGGGCGAACAAGGAATATCTAATGTGGGGCGAACTTTGTGATGCGAATGTGGACAAATCGAGAAAATCTATTTTCAGATGTGGAGGACGTAAAAATGATGATGAAGAATATACTGTGAATGCTTCCACTTTGATATTATGTACCTACTATGATCCTGATGAATCCTTCTTTTAAAAGCGAACACTACTTATTCATAAAGTGGACTATGCTAATGAGATTGCATTAGAAACCACTGCCCGTAGGCACTTTAGTGAGTCATTTACACCTTAGTTAAAGGCTAGACACCTCCGTCTATACGTTTAGTAGCCATTCTAAATTAGATACAAATGCATATTTTGAATCTAATTTATTCAGATTTATTATTGTAGAACGTCCGCGGCAATTATACGTCTAGAATTTTCGTTTATTTGTCTGACTTTAATTATTAAAATATTAATATTCTTAAATTGACTACCTTAAATCGCGGACGTAAATAAAAATAATATCCTGCTTTCTACAGATTTCTATCAGTAAAAAGTTGTATGCAAATATAAAAGCAGATATGATATCTTAAATTTTGCAGGCTGCAGTCGGAATAATATAAAGAAATCTTATAATTCTTTTGTCAACCGATTATTTACAACGGTACAATGCCGGGACAACCACCCAGTAAGACTGTATAATTACGAGTGACATCTACATACCAAATCACTGTTATCCTTCACTCGCGTCCAGCCGTAGATCACAGATAAAATATGACGCACCCGAAATGGCAGACCGATTAAGACGTCTCGTATCACGGAACTCAAAAACAATAAGAATCGAGATAAATGTCTCGATTAAAATAATCGAATTGACCTTTGCATCAGCCGATCCGTCATCCCAATATCTCTATATTCATGGCTGTAAAAATGACGTACGTCAAAAACCTTAAAAGGTGCGCAAGCGGCGGGCGCTGACAGAAAAATTGGTAGTATACAGGCGGCCTATTGTTTGCACAGAAAGAGATGTATTGACGATGGCTTCACTCGATACCGATGTTGCTAAGTGAACGTCTGCCATGTGATTTATTCGATGCGTTATAAGAAAATTATTGTTCTGAACACGGCAGAATAAATGGGAGTTTCACTTAATCCCTTGTTGGATTTTGGGATCTCTCAATTTGGGTACATAACCTTACTGATGTGATCAAACTTACTCCTTACAGAAATAACATAATTGAACACAGCATCCGCAAGATTTATATGTGCAGAAAAAATCAAGATTATGAGAAATTAATGTCCCGACATTTGTGCTTGGGTGTACCAGGTACCCTATTTGATGTACGTTTACACCAGTCCTACTTATTTGCACTAACTCAATATAGCATAATTTACAGCAAACAGCGCAAATGTGGTCAGACTCAGTTGCTCTAATTCACTGGCGTAGCCTTTTTACTCGATAAGAAACTCGATATTAAAACATAAATCGACTTTCACGAAACGATTAGCAATGAAAACGTTACCGTCGATTAAACCCATTTTGTTCGGTTATTTGTTGTCCTGTTTCGTTATCTCTGGCTCTGATGCAAATATGGTGTTCCTTATCGGTCAATAAATTAAAGTGACACTTACACTTTCTATAAAGTTGGTGGATTGTCGATGTTTTATACTTTTCTGAATGATAATACCTTTGTGCTCATATTTTAATTATGTCGTATCTATTTTGTATTTTACTGTGTGTACATAAATAAAATAATAAAATAAATAAATAAATAGATAATTATAACATACTTTGGAGACTTTGGAGTGATTTTCAGTGTTTTTTTTGTAATGATATTGGTATGTAAAGTGGTGTTACGCGAATGGATAGAATAAGAAATGAGTAGGTACTTACATAAAGGCTCTTACATACTGGGGCGATTCGTCGCGCGACGCGACGACGCCGCATTGTTCGCCGTGTAGTTTTCTCAGAAATTGTTTTGTTAAAATTCGCGTCGCGCGACGAATCGCACCAGTATGTAAGAGCCTTAAGACGAAGTCTGAAAGTGGCACTGCTGACTGAAAAGTTACGTGGAAATCGGTTGTCACGGTATGGACATGTGATGCGGAGACATGAGAAAACGTGAATTTCGCGAGCTACCCTGTCGTTTTTGTATTAAGTTTTCTCGGTGAGATTTCTGCAGAATAGGTCAACTGAAGTGACAACGAATCATTACAAAAAAAAAACAACCGACTCCCAAAAAAAATACAAAAAAAGTGAAAAATAACTTTAATTTCGGAAGTCGGTGTCTTTGTTTTTGAATTATCGGTTTTTGCCACCGACTTCCAAAATTAAAGTACCTAGCATTTTGTTAGTATTTTTTTGGAAGTCGGTTATTTTTTTTTGTAAAAAGTTTTTATTTTTAACTTTTTAGTTGTGGTACCTACCCCACACAAATTCGAATACCACTACCTGCTATAATAACAGTGACGCAGCAAATAATAATGTCATCTACATAGACTAAGTGGGAAAAATACGTAATTATTGAAGGTAACTCAAAAACTACGCAAGCAAAGTTAATAAAATTTATATGGGACCACCTCTGAAGCATGACCTACCAAACAAAAAAAGAATTATCCAAATCGATTCATAATTGTCGGAGTAATCGCGTAAAACACACACAAAAAAAAAACCTACAGACGTATTGAGAACCTCCTCCTTTTTGAAGTAGTCGGTTAGAAAATAGCAGTAGTCGTAGGCGCCGTTGTTGCTACATAAGATGTTCATAATGTAAACAAAATTCCCCCAATTTCTTGTAGATTTGTACAATAAATTACATTACATGATCGATTTGCTTTACAAATTACATTCATTTGCATTTTCTATGTTTTTGGGACAAGCTTAATAGATACATTATTAGTAGGAACTTTATTTTAACAAGTCTTTATCTAGTGACCAATAACATTATGTATTATACTAATTTAGTATTAATTGATTAAATAAATCATTTTATCGATCGAAATAAGGATCATTAGGTTGTTTTCTCTATGTCAGACATCAAATTAACTCCAATTGCGGAAAAAGTTACAGTCGTTTGATTAGTCTGCGGTTTGGATCAACAACGTAATTTCTCCTTCAACTTGTTAACGTTTCAAAATTGAATAGTATTAGTAGTGAAATTGTTATCGATTTAATTATTCGACTAATATATTGTGTTCTCTGTGGTAGAGATTTGTCAAAAAATGGCGGGAAATGCACGGTAGATTGACTTTTTGAGTGGAGCGTACCATTGATTAGAATTTAATTAATGAAGAGTTGACTGGTTCATGGGCCAAACTTTGTTACTTACTTAATTAGTTCTTATTAGAATAAATCTATTCTAAAACGTCAATATTGGTTATTATTTAAAAGTTCAGAAGTGGTATATCGCGTCAACCGCACGGTCTAAGGTAAAATTGGTTGCAGATATTGGGTGAGTTATTTTATTTGTTTTACTAGCTTGATCAACGTAATAACGCTGACCAACGTACAGTTATTGTTATTACGTTATTCTTTATATTATTATAATATATATCATAATTCCAAGTGACCGGTTTGACAGATAAGCAGATTCTTGTAGAATAAATATCCTTTTTGGTTCCTTTTAGTTGCGTTATTATAGACTTGGAATAATCCGTTTGCTCGGAATTATGTATGTTCATTATGTGTTATGCTTGTTATAATTTTACACCAGTAGTCATTTTACCACAATAGGTAGGTAAGGTACAAAACTATGATTTTGTTCATGGATCTGTTGTTGTACTATTGTACAACTACTACTACTCAAGGTGGGCTGTGGTAAACTGGTACCCGCTTAACTACACTAGTGTACCTACCTATAATACATACTTACTTATTGTTTTTTTTTTAAACTTAAATGTTTGGTTGAGTAACTCTTGACATTGCAACAATAGATGTTATTAATTACCTAACACTACTTTTGAGTAGCTGCATAAATACCCACATTTCCTTCACATATATTTAAACAATGTTTTTATATTTCCCGATAATATTTACTTAGTTGTCAAAAGAGACGGATACACTTTCATACAATCCTGGGCCTGGATGTAAAAAGATGAAATTGGTGTTAATTGATAGCTATATTATCAAACCAACACTGAAAATTTTGTGGATTTTGGCAATCGGAGAGCTAAATTAAAAGAGATTTAGTAAAAGTGAGGTTGCATAACAATCTATAACTAACACCTGATTTTTGGAGTGCTATTGTCATTTTTTAATTTAGATAAGATGTTAATTATATTTGAGATTGGGAGGAAGTTAGGAAACATAAATATTAAGAAAATCCTGGGTAAAGAGACAATGTTTAAAAATTAAAATCTTTTTTATTATTAGTATTTATTAAACTTCAACTATAATTAGAATTAAAAAGGAATTGTGGAGGTGGTACTATAGTGTACTATCGTGAAGATGGCTTGTAGCCAGCATAGTAGATGCTGGTGAGCTATGTTCTATGTTAATGGGTTTGGTTACCGCACTTAGTCCTTTTGGTGGACCATTGTGCGTGGGCCATGGCTGTCATTGATCATGAGCTAATAAACAGGAGATTGTAAATTGGGTTGATTTTCCACATATTATATTTTACCAAGACAATTATGAGGTAATTTTCATCATTTTTTTCATGTCCGGAACAGTAGACATTAAAACCTAGGTACCATTATGCGAAAATACATTGAAATTAATGATAAAAATATACCTTTACTTAAAAAAATAAAAGAAACTCAACTTACTTATTACAATCAGGCTAAGAAATCCCCATCGCCTTCTGGTTATTTAAATATATAAGTACATTAGATACTAAAATGGTTTGTTGAGTGCAATAATGTAGGTAAACATTGCATTAACCTGTAAAGTTGCGTGCTATCGAAACTTAGTTAATGTTATATATCGTTTACAGTGATTGAATATTGTCTTTCCTTTTTCCTTTATCTCCTTTCCTTTATCCTCATTACCTTTTTTTTTGATCCAAAATGGGTACCCCTTCACCTGCTAGATCAAGATCACGGTCACGGTCTCGTAGTAAACATAGAAATTCGACTGTGCGGAGCAGGCACTGTCGTTTAAACGTTAATAGACGTAAGTCTCGTAGACAAAGCTGCAACACAAGAAAACGGCATAGTGTTCGAAAATACGATTCGAGTAGCTCTTCGACTTCGTCATCGAGCTCTAGTGACTCATCTTCGACTAGATTCAAACGTCAAAAATGTGAACGAAAACAAAGCGAACGTTTAAGTAACCGTTCGGAAACGTCCGTCTTAGAAAAGTTAGTAGTTGCTCTTAACGATCGCAATAACACCGGGTCTCTTGGTACATCTGGTTTTCATACTTCTCAAAACGTTATATCTGAATTTGACCCTCAGGCTAAAACACAGACAATGAAACATTGGTTAGCGAAGGTCAATGAATCGGCGGAGGTATATGGCTGGTCCGAAAGACAAACTATATTCTATGCTTTACCCAAGCTTTCAGGTCTTGCTAAACGGTGGTATAATGGTCTGACCAGCGTGAAGTATTCATGGACTGAGTGGCAAACAATACTTATTACTGCTTTTCCGTGTGAACAAAATTATGGTGAACTTCTTTCGGAAATGTTAGCTAGACGGTCTAGGCGAAATGAATCCCTGGAAGAATATTACTACGATAAAATTATGTTAATAAATAGATGCGAACTTAGGGGTCAGCAGGCAGTAGACTGTCTTACCCATGGTATTTATGATAACAATATTCGAATGAACGTCCAGGGTGCTAGTTATCATAATCCAGAAGATGTTTTAAAATACTTTCGGAATATATCTTGCAAATTAAATGATTTTCCTAGACGGGTTATGCCTAACGGGCGTGTTAGTGAGGACCTAAAACCCGGTGCCACTAAGGCAACAAACTCACAGCCAAAGCGACAACCAAGATCAGATATCACATGTTACAATTGTAAGGAACAAGGGCATATAGTGTCACGATGTTCAAAGTCTATACTCAAGTGTAGGAAATGTCGTCTTTACGGTCATGAGGAGAAAAATTGTGCAGATAAAGCTTCAGGAACTACCACTGACTCGCGACAAACTACGAACACTCCCAGTAGTCAGGTGAACAAAGTGCTTAGTATATTTCAGGATAGAAACGCTAGTGATAAATATTATAAGCAAATTATTTTGAAAGATAGATCCATTAAGGCATTTATTGACTTGGGTAGTCACTGTACATTATTAAGAAAAGACATTGGAGAGCAACTTGGAATACCCATTGATAATAATAATTTACCCACACTAAATGGGTTTGGTCTAGGAACTGTTATACCAAGCGGTCGCATTACTGTGCGAATTAGATTTGATGGTCTCGACGAGAATGTTGTAGTATATTTAGTTGAGCCTAACTTTCTTATAGCGGATGCTTTAATAGGACACTCACTCACAGAGTTACCGGGCGTTAGGATTTACAAGTCGGACACATCTCTATTTCTTTATAAGGATCCTCAATCAGACAACAATAAAGTTGCGTTGTCGTGTTTAGAGAATAGTTCTATTTATGGTACGTCTACCATTAAAGTACGCACAGGGTCTGAAATAACTGGGCTGATTTACATAAATACTGAGTCTTGTATGAAGAGCGGTAAGGAATATTTCATCTTACCTGGTATATACACTATCGATAAGGGAATAGGATCTATTATTGTTATCGGGCTTAGTTCAGAACCGTTCACCTTAACTGCAAACACACTAATAGCTAGGGTTCTATATCTGACTGGCAATTTACCACCAGTTACAACGAAAATTACTGATACGGACTCGAATAAACTTAATATATTGAATATTGATCTTCTAGAAAACTCTATTACTATTGATCAGATTATTGTTGATGATGATTTGGACAAAGAGACTCTTAAGAAATTATGTACATTGTTAAATTCGCGACGAGATTGTTTCGCTTTTTCTCTGGAAGAATTGGGTAAAACATCATTAGCTGAAATGCACATTCAGCTGACGGATCACATTCCAGTAACTTACAGGCCGTATCGTCTCCCATTATCAGAACGCGAAAATGTTGAGACTATTGTTAATCAACTGCTCGACACCGGGATCATTCGAGAATCAACATCTCAATATGCTAGCCCAATTATACTTGTAGCTAAGAAAAATGGTGAGACACGATTATGCGTGGATTACAGAGCGCTAAATCGGAAAACTTTAAAAGAAAAATATCCGATGCCTCTAATAGACGATCAAATTGATAGTCTTTCGGGTCAGGTTTTCTTTAGTACTTTAGACCTTAAATCCGGCTATCATCAGGTACCAGTTTCAGAAGATTCAAAGCATCTCACAGCATTTGTGACACCTGACGGGCACTTTGAATATAACCGTATGCCGTTCGGTCTGACCAATGCGCCAGCTGTTTTTCAGAGACTTGTTATGAATCTTTTGAAACGGCGAAATATTCCCGGCGTGTTAGCGTACATGGATGACATTATTATTGCGTCTACCACCATCGATGAGGGCCTGGATAAATTATCGACTGTTCTCGACCTCATCAAAGACGCTAATCTAACTTTAAATTTGAGTAAATGTCACTTCTTTAAAAAAACTATTGACTACTTAGGTTTTGAAATTTCATCAGAGGGTGTTCGTCCCGGACTTAAAAAGATTATGGCAGTTAGCGCGTTTAAGACTCCTCAAAACGTCCATCAGGTACGGCAATTCATAGGACTTGCGAGTTTCTTTCGTCGATTTGTTGCTGGATTTGCAACTATAGCAAAACCGTTAACCCGTCTTACGAAAGCCAATGCCGTTTGGACGTGGGGAACTGAGCAAGAAAACGCTTTATCAAAATTAAAGATGATGTTGACTCAAAGACCCATTCTTACAATATACAACCCCAAGTACCAGACAGAGCTTCACACCGATGCGAGTTCGACTGGCTTGGGGGGTATTTTACTTCAGCGGGCCGAAGAGACAAAGCCTCTCCAAGCTGTTGCATATTTTAGTCGACAAACGACAGCGGAGGAGCAGCATTTCCACTCTTATGAGTTAGAGACCCTCGCGGTCGTCGCGTCACTTAATCGTTTTAGGGTATATCTTCTTGGAATTGAGTTCAAGGTCGTTACTGATTGTAATGCGCTTCGAACGACGTTGACTAAAAGGGACTTAATCCCAAGAATAGCTAGGTGGTGGCTTTCAGTACAAGAATACTCTTTTACAATCGAGTATCGACCCGGAGCTCGTTTAGCTCATGCAGACGCATTGAGTCGTAACTCGTTAGAACCTCTTGATGGTGAATCGTTATCAGTAATGCTTGTAAGTGACGTACACTGGCTACAATCTGTGCAGATGAGTGACCCCCAGCTGTATTACGTGAAGGCTGTTTTGAATACAAATTCAGTCGAAGCCAAAGATATTCGTAGAGATTATGAGTTGAAAGACGGTAAAATATTTAGAAAAATTGGAAGCGAATTACGTTGGGCTGTACCTAAAGACGCTAGATGGAAAATCTGTCAACTATGTCATGACGATGCTGGTCATTTTTCTTATGAGAAGACTATAGAAAAGGTCAAACGCGATTATTGGTTTCCACGAATGACACAATTTGTTAAAAAATATGTGAGAGCATGTATCCCATGTGCATATTCTAAGCAATCTGGGGGTAAGAAACCAGGTTTGCTTCATCCAATTCCTAAACCCGACATCCCTTTCCATAGTCTTCACATAGACCACTTAGGGCCTTTCGTGAAAAGCAAAAGAGGAAACACCTACATTTTAGGAATAATAGATAGTTTTACAAAGTTTATAATCCTTCGTACGGTTAAAAATACAAAAAGTAAAACATCGACAAATGTTTTAAAAGATGTGTTTTCTCTTTTTGGTACACCTAAAATGTTAATTTCTGATAGAGGCACCAGTTTTACCTCTAAAGAATTCCAAACATTTGTAAAGGAAAACGGAATCAAGCATACATTAAATGCCGTTGCTACGCCTAGAGCAAATGGCCAAATCGAAAGATACAATCGATCAATCTTGTCTTCTTTGATTGCGTTGTGTCACGATAACGACGATAGAAATTGGGATACCCACGTGGCTAAGGTTCAGTGGAGCCTAAATAATACAATTAATCAAAGTACGGGTAAAACACCTACCGAAATAATTTTCGGAAAACCAAGCGTCAACGTTACCGAAGGCCATTTACACGAGTTAAATTCGAACGATTCTATACCAAATGACACCCTACAAAAAATTCGCGACGATGCTAGTGCTAAGATTAGGAAACAACAATATGACATGAAACAAAGATATGATCGTAAAAGATGTAAGGCTAGGTCATATAGAGTTGGAGATTTGGTAATGGTCCAGAAAGTCACTAAGACCCCCGGTGAGAGTAATAAACTTGCACCCGCGTTTAGTGGTCCCTATAAAATCACTGCGATTTTTGATCATGATCGTTATGAAGTGAGTAGTGTTGAGGGCTATTCTAAGAAAAAGTATACCAATGTATTTTCGGTTGACAAGATTAAGCCTTGGATCAGATTCGAAGAATCTGAATCTGAGACAGAATACGATGATAGTGAAAACTAAAATCAAAAGAGATACTCAGTAGTTATAGTGGTTTATTTAAATTGAATAAAAAGTAATTCTTGCAATAAGTAAAAGTCATTCCCTTCCTTTTCATTCCCTTCCCTTTCATTCCCTTCCTTTCCATTCCCTCCTTGAGACATTACTACTACAACGTGCTGCTTTGAGGCCGTAGCTCCTTGTGTGGGCAAGCGATGGGCAGAAGTTACACTTCAATGCTGTAGCTCCTTGTGTGGGCAAGTGACGTGCTGCTTTGAGGCCGTT
The DNA here is from genome assembly GCA_947363905.1 of Lithophane semibrunnea. Lineage (NCBI taxonomy): Eukaryota > Metazoa > Arthropoda > Insecta > Lepidoptera > Noctuidae > Lithophane > Lithophane semibrunnea. The sequence goes on from OX376195.1 coordinate 15,109,357, forward strand.
GCTCCTTGTGTGGGCAAGCGGTGGGCAGATGTTTCTCTTCAGGCTGTAGCTCCTTGTGTGGGCAAGCGATGTGATGATTTGAAGCAGTAGCTCCTTGTGTGGGCAAGCGGTGGAAGATGTTACACCTCAAGTGTGATACCACGTGCTGCTTTGAGGCCGTAGCTCCTTGTGTGGGCATGCGGTGGGCAGATGTAACCTTTGAAGGCTGTAGCCCCTTGTGTGGGCAAGCGGTGGGTAGATGTTGCACTTTAAGGCGGTAGCTCCTTGTGTGGGCAAGCGACGTGCTGCTTTAAGGCCGTAGCTCCTTGTGTGGGCAAGCGGTGGGCAGATGTTACACCTCAAGACTGTAACTCCCTGTGATACGACGTGCTGCTTCAAGGCCGTAGCTCCTTGTGTGGGCAAGCGGTGGGTAGATGTTTTTATTTATTTTATTTATTATTTATCTATGTTGCACTTCAAGGCTGTAGCTCCTTGTGTGAGCAAGCGACGTGCTGCTTAGAGGCCGTAGCTTCTCGCGTGGGCAAGCGGTGGGCAGATTTAACTCTTCAACACTTTGTAGCTCCTTGTGCGGGCAAGTGACGTGCTGCTTTCAGGCCGTAGCTCCTTGATTTACGGTGTATCGCTTTGAAGCTGTAGGTCTATGTGTGAGCAAAAGCGGCGAGCAGATCTAGTATTGTTAGACCGTAGCTCCTTGTGTGGGCGATTGGTGGTCGACTTGGACCCGTTATCTCTGGCAGAGGCGCCTTATGCTTGCTTGCAGAGAAATGATTGAAAACTGTCGACCCTTATTGCGAAATGTTGGCTTGGGACGAGAACCTGCTGGATTTTGATGTTGAGACTTCTAATGTTTGCCTTGCCTTGCAATTCAATGCATTGCGTAACCACTTGTGTTGGACATCGGCCCTGTGAAGACGACATAGAAGCACGGTTCCGGATCATCGACGATTACGAAGCTTAATAATTATTAGCAGAAATATTCAGTGAATTTAATAATAGTTCTATTGTTTTAAAAAAAAACATTTTTATTTTATTTTGATTGCATAAACAGTGTTATTGTTGAATAACGTTATTATGAGCAATGAGGTCATTACTCTGAAGTAGGATGGCCGAAGCAATTGTTTTACGCAAATTAATGTTTTTTTTTAACCAAATAGTAAATTCTAAGCGAATTTCAAGTTTTTGGTAATTTTTACTGTAAATTGTTATATTTATGTAACTAAGTTGTGCCATCCATAAAGTACTAGTTTTTGTTTAGTACATAAATTATCAAAGAAGTTGAAGTATGATTTGTTTATGTTTATTTTTGTCTGGGACAGACACTTTTTCAGGATGGCCGACTGTTAACGTTTCAAAATTGAATAGTATTAGTAGTGAAATTGTTATCGATTTAATTATTCGACTAATATATTGTGTTCTCTGTGGTAGAGATTTGTCAAAAAATGGCGGGAAATGCACGGTAGATTGACTTTTTGAGTGGAGCGTACCATTGATTAGAATTTAATTAATGAAGAGTTGACTGGTTCATGGGCCAAACTTTGTTACTTACTTAATTAGTTCTTATTAGAATAAATCTATTCTAAAACGTCAATATTGGTTATTATTTAAAAAACTTGTCAAAGAAGATGAGATTTGTACGTTATGTAATTGACTCGTGATAATAACGATCTCTGAATGATATTTTGCACTTATTAAGAACAATATGTATTTAAAAATTCAAAATTAAACGTTCTATTAGTCAATACTGTACAAAAACGCTTTCGATGCACTTTTAACATTATATTTTAGTAGAATCAAACTGTATATTTCATGGTTTATTGGTAAAAAAAAAACAAATCACAATAAATACATAAGTAAATCGAGCTGGGATCTTTATACTTTAATATAATTGAGTGAGATTTCCACATTTTTTGAATTTTTTTAAATATTTTTTATGTTAGCCTACGCTGTCCCACTGCTGAGCAAAGGCCTCCACCAAATGTTTCCAAACATCCTTTTCCAGGGCCACCTCGATCCAACCCTTGCGGTTCGCGTCCAGATTTTCTCGCCATCTCTTCCTGGGCCAGTATCGGCGGCGCTGTCTTATATTTTTAAAACGCTATAATAATTATAAAATAATGAAGTGTGCCTGATACTTAAATAAAGAAAATAAATATCAGCAAACGGTCGTTAATTTGATACAGCTCGTCTTCCGTCTTGTAAAGCTGATTTAGAGGAGGCGTACAAACGCCTTCTCTAAAACAGCTTTACAGCTTTATTATTAGTACTACTTAGATAAATATAGATAAAAGTCGTACCTACAAATATAAAAAAATCAAGTAATAAAAACTAAAACCCAACTACGACTTAAAAGGTATAAACAAGACACCACAGACAGACAAATTAAAAATCCGGAGTCACACGTGTTAGGGCATAAATCGAACAGATTACGTGTGACTCCGGATTTTTAATTTGTCTGTCTGTGGTGTCTTGTTTATACCTTTTAAGTCGTAGTTGGGTTTTAGTTTTTATTACTTGATTTTTTTTTCAATTCTTTTGGGGTTATAATATATATATTTTTGAAATGTGCTCATTAAGCCCTTTCATTTGATACCCAACATGGTACGATTAAACCATATATTTTTTTAAGTTCCTCACTTTATGTCCTCTAGAGGGCGCCATTTTTAATTTATTTATTTATTTTGTCAAATTATGATTAGTGGTTTGGAAGATAGGAGGGAACAGATGAACATACATACATACATACATACATACCGGTCAAAATTATAACCCTCCTTTTTTCTTCGCCGTAGTCGGGTAAAAATACATAAATCCTAGCAGGGATCCTTAGTACCTATACTCTATACACTATCTTATTTTCTGCTCGGTTTGACCGATTCACGCAATTACTAATGCTAATTCTGTTCATTAACATCGACTCCGGTCATTAAGGAGGACGCCTGTTAATGAGTCTCTATTCTTTTAATGTTTCTAATGTTTTATGAAGAAAATCATGAGATATGGGATGTGAAATTGAACTTGTCGTAACGCCTGTCTGTTTTTTAAGTGCAGACTGGCGCGACGCGACTCTAAAAAAACAATTTCTAAGAAAACTTCACGGTATAATAATTACCGGTGTTGCGTCGCGGCAGTCTGCACGAGGTTTTATGAAAATGTTTTTCTGAATAGATGGTGTTTTATTTAATTACTATAATAATCATGTGCTAATTGATAATTAAAACTTAATGGCACAAATTAATTTGAAAACTGAAGATTAATGGCATGTTCTGTTGTTTATCCTTATGATTTGGGATGATTCATTCCTGCATACTTTGGATTCGGAATTTTTGAGATCCCGCAAAAGCCACCTGGATTTATAAAACTCAATTCTAGAATTTTAAAACTGGACATTTAGGTTTCATACTCGTCAATTTTTATTTATATTCCAAAAGACGTTTTTAAGTCTAAAGATCTAAAGGAAAGTTAAATATTTCCAATATATTTGCATCAATAAAGATAAACTTGAGATAAAAGGATGTAATAAAAAGATTCATTCATGACCATAGTTCCCCACTTTCTAAGCTTAGAAATGATCACAGCTTCAATGAAACTGCATTTTAAAATAAATTATGTACATAATGTACCTACATTTTACAAACATAGGTGTGGGGAATTGAGGACGTCCTGTTCCTAATCGATAGACGATCTTATTCAAGGTGATGTTTTTCGACTTCTCTAGCTTTTTTTCTCTTCTTTCTTTTATTTTTTTTCTTTGTAGGTATAAAAGGTATGAAAAGAAGTCGAAAATCATCACCAACATTTTTCAACAACATTCTTTTAGAAAATGTTTACTTTCTGACGAATGATTGTTTATTAAACAAAAAAATAACCAAAGCTACAATATTCACAACTGAAAACTCTTGATTCTATTCCAATGTTTATACTTAGGTAGTTACTCACACCCCTTTTTTAACTCTCGCATTTTCCCATGGTGTAGAAATGACATTAACGGGCTACGTTGCCCTCCACAGATTCCTAAGTTGTAGTTAAGGGGGATGCGCTAGGGTGGCCCGCGAAATTCAAATTTTCTTACGTTTTTTGCAATTTGCAGGTCAGTATCAGGTTGTATGTTGATCTAAATATGATTAGCGCTCGTAACAAATATGGATTTAGTGAATTATAAACATTAAAATCAGCAATACAACTCTCTAAGCTCATGAAAGTGTATTGAATGACTATTTCATGAAATCATGACATTTGGCACTTTCATGAACTTAGAGAGTTGCAAAAAAATACTTTATCTAGATATGACACCCCTTAAGCATGAGGGCTCTATCATGCTTAGGGGGTGTGCATTTACAAAAATATATTAAAACTTCTTCAAAACGTGATCTACATCATATTAACGATTTCCTAAGTACATTTACGTGCATTTATGACCTGCGTCGACTTCATTAATTTTGTAAATAGTGCTAATGGCATCGATAAAGAAGGAAGCGTTACAATAACTTTTATAAATATAGGCTTTGTCCAATCTATGTCGATTACGAATCCGATACGCCGCTAACGCCGATCACCATGTAATAGGAAACTATTATAATCATTATGCATTTTCACTTTCAGTGCAAGAGTTGTATCATTTTAATTATTATTGGCTGGCTAATGCAGTATTTATTATTATATCTTTGGAAACACAGCCTTATAGATTTTAGTTACAGTAACTGTTTAGAAATGCTTGCTGCGTAACTCAAAAGACAAGGTAGTTGTAATGTTATACACTATGTACTCTACTACCGTATTTACCCTGCAGTTACATATTACTGCAGGGTTATGTACGGCAGTGGAGTAAATAGAGTCCACAGACACAGAAAGAGTTTAAAGGTTTAGTACTTAACCCTAAAGTTAGTAGTTATTTCCATTTGCTTTATATTTTTATACAGATTTTGTGCAAATCAATTCCATGCAAGCGTGCACCATCTTCAACCTCACCATCGCTTGCCTTCTCAGGTGAGATAGTGGTCAAACTACACAAAAATATGAGTTTTTCCTAATAACCGACGTGGCGCGAAGAATTGCCTAACTTAAGTGGCAATGGACAGGCGCAGAAGAGACGGCCGATGGGGCCGAAAGGTTCCGCTCGTTCCACTAAAATCCCCTAGACCAGTTCCCCAGGGATGGCAACCGCATACCGGAAAATGAGCGTTGAAAGGCCTCACACAAGATGGACCGATGACCTTGTGAAGGCCGCAGGAATCCTCTGGATGCGGGAACCACAGAAGCGGTGCCTGGCGGTGGCCTATGTCCAGCAGTGGACGTCTTTCGGCTGAAATTATGGCATTCATGATGATAACTCATATTTTTGTGTAGTACACGTTTAATTTTTTTATGTTTCCATCCATTTGTCACTCATAAAACTCACTAGCACAAAGTTCCGAGACAAAACACTAAAATTCTGTAACGTAAAATACAAAACGTTCAACATATAAAATGAAGTCATAAGGAAACAGTGTAAACTTGAACTAGCACTCAGTACAATAGACTATAAAAGAGCCATTGATCTCCTTATCACAAGGGCATTATTGTTAAAGCACTCGAAACACCGTTATGGTGTAAAAACATCGATTCCTCATGGGCCCGTCGGTTTTATTGACTACAATTTTGTTGAGACGTAAAAGGAGTTATTTTATTTCGACTTGTAAAGGGGTCAATTGGTTCTCTTATTTTATTTTCAAGTAATAAACAAGCTTGAGTTTTGGACTTCCGATTATTTTTTGGAAAGTAGTTTTTATTTATAAAAACTGTTATAAAAAAGTAGTTTTTAATATACATATAAAAACTACTTACAATTGCCTTCAGTTTCTATAGATTCCTAAGGAAACTACTACATTCACACAAATAAATCGTATCCTATGTTTTAATTCAAGGTTATATTCTACGTGTGTGCCAAATTACATCCAAATCTGTTAAGCCGTTTAAGAGAGTGTTACTGTTACCAACATTGTTGACGATGATTTTAAACATATCCTACTAGGTTATGTGAAAACGATAATGCAAAGCATAATCTCTCTTTTCAAGACATGCATGCCGTAGCAACCAGTAACCATTACAAATCGCAGTTGTATGTAAGAAGGTAACTGGTAGCAAATTGCACGCTTAGCCTAGATTCGTGCTCGAGCATCTGTGCCTTATTTGAAACGTGAAGTCTCATCTACATAATATAATCTGTCTTTAGTACATGACTTGTCTACTGTTTCGCTACTTGAATAGTGTAAACAACCAATTTAGTAGTCAGTTATACTTGCTCGGAAGACGCGAGACGTGTAAATTGGACCTAATAAAAATATTTTCTGAGCACCTGCCAGTTGTAATAAAAAAAGTATAATAGTCTTACAGACGCTATTCAAAGTTGACAGCATCGTATAACATAGATCCGAAATACAAACAAATATACAGGTATGTAGTTGTACAAGAATCTTTTGGGCGTGTTTTTCAGCCGTGAGGCGCACAATACTATTTTTATTCTAGTTTTTGTATGAATATTGTATGCCTTACCTGGCTCAAATAAATTTATTTTCTTTCTTTTTTTTGGCGCGTGATTAAAACCTGAACTAACGCCGCCACCTTGTTTTTTCGAAACAATATTGACAACACAACCCCTTCAAACGCCAAACGATCCTAGATGGAGTGTACCTATATACAGGATGTAAGGGTAAACACTCTTGTCATTCGAACCATGGGTAGTTGACTAAAATATAAAAATAAATGCCCGAACACAACAAAAAAAAACGTTAAGTTTCTATCTGACACCGTGCTTGCTAGCGAAACAGCTGACTGACTAAGGGAGGGGTCGCGCTCGCTGCCGGTCAGGTCACATCCCGTACCCCGCACCCGTGTTGAGACGCAAGTTCGTTGCCCTAGCGCATTGGGCAACGAACTTGCGTCTCTTGTGGTAAAATTTAGGTCAAAAAAAAAAAAAAAAAAGTTGTAGTTTTCCATTGATTTTACATTCCATAAATGAAACCAAACCACTGGTTGCAAGGATAACGGTGTTTACCCTAACACATGATTGAACACTGAGTGGGTTCTGACATCAAGACGTTTTTCCTACGCCCTCAAATTAATGTAAGTCCGACTTTACAATAAATAAATCCTACTCTCCGAAGTCCTTATCACAAAACTCCACTAGATAAATAATCTAACCTTTATTTTTAACCAAGTCGCAGACGAGGAAGTGGGCAGTCAGTCAAAATATAACGAGACAAGTTTTTATCGTGAAATCGGGCGACATCAAAGCCATGCGTGTGCGCCGAACCGCTGACAAAACTCGCGTTACGTCAACTGACGTAAGTTGTGAAGTGGCCGCGTTTGTTTGTAAACAAACGTCCAGTATAGCTTATAAAATATCTTAATAAGCCCCGCCATTGAAAATGGGACAACACGCACTAAATACAGCTATCAAATAACCTAAATGTGACGTCAATTACAGGAAATGGTGTTGGATTACAGCGCTGAAACTAGAATGAGTCATTCGATGTCCGAAATCTGTTGTTGTTGTCGTTGTTTGTAGATAAACAACTGTGATAAATAAAAGCCATTAGGCTTAGGATAGTGTAATTAAGAAAACAAATGATAACATATTTATTGACACAAATAGGTATGTACAATAGAAAAATAAATGAAGATAGATTAGATACTAGTTAAGAAACAAGTGAAGTTAAAACATTTACGGAATAATAATTGACGAAAGGCGGTAAATAGACCAATTTGATATACAAAAGAACAACGAAACAAGGCAAATAAACGAAGATTACACGCGATTATGATATTTAATAACGACTAAAAGTAATAACAAAGTCGATCTCGTCACCGGGAAATTATCGCCAGCCCGCGCTATGACATCGTTTTTGGTTTGCATTTTATCTGACTTTTTTTCTTTTGACTCGGCTCCTAAGGGTAGGACCCTTAGGAGCCGAGTCAAAAGAAAATAAGTTAATAGCTAATACTTATAACCTTCCTCAAGAATAAGGCTATCAAATTCAAAAATATTGTTTCAAGACGATGATGGTGACGTGATGATGACGATGATGACGTCATCCAACTGGTAGTTCCAGAGATTAGCGCGTTAAAACAAACAAACAAAAAAGCAAACTTATGTTTGTTATTAGTATACAGGCTGTAAGGGTAAACAGTCTTGTCATTCAAACCATGGGTAGTGGACTTAAATATAAAAATAAATGACCGAACACAACAAAAAAAAAACGTCATTTTCATTAAAAGATTTTAAAAAGTTTCTATCCGACACCGTGCTCTCTAGTGAAACAGCTGACTGACTGAGGGAGGGGTCGCGCTCGCGGCCAGTCAGTTCACATCCCGTACCCCCCGCCCGTGTTGAGACGCAAGTTCGTTGCCCTAGCGCATAGGACAACGAACTTGCGTCTCTTGTGGTAAAATGTAGAATTAAAAAAAAGAAAAAACAGTTGTAATTTTCCATTGATTTTACGTTCTATAATGGAAACCAAACCACTGGTTGCAAGGATAACGGTGTTTACCCTAACACCCTGTATATAGATACCTATATAATGTTAGTTTCAGTCTAGACGCAAATTCACACGCCATAGCATGAACTCACTAGATTTGTCAATATTCTGCGGTAATGTGGTTTCCATCACCTTTACCATCATTGCACATTCGAAATAATAGTCTTCAAGAGTTTCAAAATCTCGATTGTGTTCAACAAAGGTGTATTGTTGCACTGTTTAATTACTGTTGCAATTAAAGATTACTATCAATCAATCAATCTGATATGAATAGTGTTAATATAAAGTGACGGCGGCAGGGGGGCTATGTGCGGATATGTGTCATATTAGTTGCAATATGTATCAGGGACAGGTTGCTTAATTCGAACCTGAATTTGATTGAAGCCCAGTCGTAGCGTGACGTACCTACATAGGAGGGACAAATTAGGAGCCGAACAAAAAGAAAAAAAGTCTGAAAGAACGCTGAAGCGAAACCGAAGTAAGGGTGTTTTTAATATCGTGCGGATTTCATCACGCATGTGCAGGACTGCTCCGCATGCAAAAAATTTCACGCAGCGTGAAACACGCTAGCCTACGATCTAGTTTTCTGCGGGCTGCTATGCGTTGTGGTTGTGTACAATCGACGACAAACCCCGCGTGGGGCTACTGCCAGGATCACGCACCGCATCACGCTAGCGTATTCCACTCATTACAATATAATATGGAAAGGACATTTGCAGGGGTTACTCGTGCAGCGTAATCCCGCAAGCGTGATGAAATCCGTAAGGTATTAAAAACCTCAAAGCGCGAGGCGAATGTGACGCGGTGGGTCAAAAATTTTACGCGGACGAAGTCCAGGGCAGTAGCTAGTATAGAGATAAAATTTAAGAAATAAGTAAAATGTTGGTATAGGAGGATGCATACAAAATATCAAGGAATATACTTTACCTTATAATATGTAAATCTTAGGCTATCCTATCTCTCTTTCGCAAAATCAGGAAGGCTTTAGCTATAAAGGCTTAGGGCATACTAAAATCATAAAATATGACTAACATAAGCTATCCCATTGCATAGCAAAATTTGCAAATACATGAACTAGGTTTCCTTATTATTCGAGAAGTCTTAAAACATTCATGCTATTACCGCTAAAACTCCAAACGATCATGTCTACTTATACAACACCATTAAGAATCCGCCGTAGGACATTAAATTAACAGATAAAAGCTGGTCCAGTAGTGTTCTGATGGCATAACGCGATAATCTGAGCTCATCTAGATTCAGCCTGAATGTCACTGCGCGCGCCCCGTGAAAGCAGCGCGAAATGGCAATGGTAGGTAATTTCACTTGTCATACCGCAAATGAGTTTTGTTCATCATTTAGAAAGTCAATCCTTGAATTGAATTTATGTTGGTTTGAGTGGGTTTAAGAGCGTGCACCGTGCATTCTAAAAGTAGGCAACGTTGCAAATTAGCTGTCAATTATTTACCTGTTTTTATTCAAAGTCAAATAATTTATTTCAATTTGGCACATAAAAGGCAATGTTGAACGTCAAAAACAAAGAAATAGAAATGATTCTAGTTGCCCCTTCCAAAACGTAGTTTTCGTATGACGAAGAATGGGCAAGAAACTGAACCGTTAATCTTTTAAAATTATTTGTTAAAAGTACTTTCGGCCTGATCATCACTTACCATAAGGTGAGATTCCAAGTGGTTGATAAAAATAAAATAAAACTACATAGACAACTAATTCAAATGCTTTTGTCAAAACAATGCAAAATATAAAATTTCTACATTTTTATCTGTAGTTTTGGCGGTGTAGGTACATAATAAAGAGTATTGTCTAAATCTATGACTATCTAAGTTTAAACTTTTACTTTTCAATTCCCTTCCAAACAAATATTAAATTAATAAAGCTATAAACTCGAATATATTTCCAGTTCGAACAAATTACAGTCGCCATCAACTTGCAACGGCGATTGAATCATAAAAACTGGTCGACGCAATACATTGGAAAACTGTATCAGCGGAAACTAAGAAATACACTTTTATTATGACCACTCAAACAAGACCCGTATAAAATGAATTTTTCATTTGAAATGCAACTGCAGGAGTTCAAGATTGATTGGTCGATCATTATCGATGCGCTTAAATTGCCGTTGTCCGGATATCGATTCCTTTCGAGGTATAACATCGATTCCAAGATATTTAATCTTCGATATCAATCGGTAGCGACGATATAATTTAGTGTTCTTTACTTAAAGTTGCGAGCTAAGATGGCAATATATTTTTGAGTAGCTTTAAATATTGAAGTTATGGAAATGATAAAAATTTTGTTATGGCTTTGAATGTTCTTCTTCGTTTCGTGTGGTTAGTGACTAGCCTGGTGTCAAAGTTTTAAAGCCGCCCAAGAGCGTCTGACTTGGCTTCACATGCCGTCGAGAAATATCTCTCAGGTTTCCTCACGATGTTATCCTTCACCGTTTTTAAAGCAATTGATAATTATACAATACGCACATGAATCTGAAAAGTCAGAGGTGCGCGCGTTGGGTTCGAACTCGAAATCTCTGACTTGGCAATCCGATGGTCACACCACTAGGCTATTACTGTTTTTTTTGGTTCTGAATGTTGACATTAGAAAATAGTTAGCGACAGTCATTAACATTTATAAAATTAACGAGTTTCTTCAGTCAATTTTGGATATCAAGCAACTCTACTCCTTTGAACGTTTTTAAAGAAAAAAGCAATTTACTATGAAATTACCTGCAGCTCCTCGGACGGCAATGTGGAAACTTTGGAGTGTGCACATACCTGTTGAAAAAAGAAAAAGTACTGTTAAAAACCTCCATAAATATTTGATGAAAATAAAGGCAAAATCTCTTGCAAAAATCTTATTTAATTGCAAAGATGTCTATCGGAGTAATTCAAGACAGTATCATACAATAACTCAAGGGACTTTTGTGTACGTGTTTAAGTGGCGGAGAAGATCTGCGAACTGATAGAATGAAAAGTTTTCTCTTTCCTGATGGCGTATCATCATGTAGAGAAACGTCAGCCAAAAAACGAATAAAACATAACATGGTATAAAGCTCACTTACACTAGGCGACATCTAATTATTGCACGTTGGAATTCCAACCCTCGGTGCTAAACCGAGCGTTGAAAATCTAACAGTGCGCTTTTTTTTAGGCATTATATTGAGGTTTAGTGAAAACATAAGCATAACTCATCGTATGCTTAACCACGAGTTAGTGCGTAACAAAGTAGACATACAATTATTTAAACGATCATTTTAGTTTAAAGACATTTATTTCTCAAAGAATACATTACAGTTCATTTAAAGATAAACTTAGTACTAGTTTCATTTATAAGATACTATGCTCCTGCTTCGCATGGGTTTTTATGACTTGACAAAACATCGAGATTTCCTGGTTATACATATGTAACTTTAATCGATTGAGGAGCTCGTAATAACAGCCGCACGGGTCGATCCATCAGGTTAAGCTACGCTTGCCGGGGTTTGTCCGTGGATGGTTGACCATCTTTACATACCGAGACTCCTCCGTGTCTCGGAAAGCACGTTAAGCCGTTGGTCCCGGCTGTCATTTGGGGATCTTTGACAGTCGTTACGGGGCGTCAGAAGCCCGAAAGTCTGACAACCAATCTTACCAAGGGGTATCGTATTACCCAATTTCTGGGTTGTGAAGGTCAGATAGGCAGTCGCTCCATGTAAAATACTGGTAATAAAAGGCTGCATCCAGTAAGACTGGAAGCCGACCCCAACATAGTTGGGAAATAGGCAGATGATGACATAAATAACTTTAATATTAACGTATCACTGTATACACATAAACCTTCCGGAATAAATTCTCCAAACGATGGTGAAAAAAAAAATAAACCTCATCAAAATCTGTTGCGTGGTTTAGGAGAACGACGCGGACATACAGACCAACACCATTCATTTCCTACCGCAAACCTAATGTAATATGTTTTACAAATTACCTCTTACATACATTCTTCGTGAACCACGAGTTATTGGGGTTACGCAACAAAAATTGTAAACATCAGCAGGTATATAGGTACTTCAGGTACCTACCCGGAAACGTTAGCGTTATTTATAGTTTGACCGGCGCAAGCGCATGTACAGCCAAACAGTAACCTTTAGGATTTGAAGGCGCCTCATAATATCTAGACTTGGCCGTAATCGGTGGTTACGCATGTGAATGCATAATGGCTGCATAACTTGAAATGCAGGCGAAATGGAAAGGAAATCAATGTACAGAACAACGCATCTTGTAGGTGTTCATTTTCTCCCTTGGAATGCGAAACTCCAGCTTGTAATACAGGGTGTTAGGGTGAACACCGTTATCCTTGCAACTAGTGGTTTGGTTTCATTTATAGAACGTAAAATCAATGGAAAATTACAACTTTTTTTTTCTTTTTTTAAATCTACATTTTACCGCAAGAGACGCAAGTTCATTGCCCTATGCGCTATAGCAACGAACTTGCGTCTCAACACGGGCGGGAGGGTGCGGGATGTGACCTGACCGGCCGCGAGCGCGACGTCTCCCTCAGTCAGTCAGCTGTTTCGCTAGAGAGCACGGTGTCGCATAGATTTTTTTTTAAATCTATTAATGAAAATAACGTTTTTTTTTTGTTGTGATCGGTCATTTATTTTTATATTTAAGTCAACTACCCATGGTTTGAATGACAAGATTGTTTACCCTTACAGCCTGTATATCCTTGGACATGTAATAAAAAAAAAAAAAATACACATTCAAATTAGCCAAAAGCCTCGTATTCAACCAATAACAGTTCTGCTCATTGGTTGATGTCAAGGACAGGGACCAAAGACAATATTGCGTAATACATTACATTACTGTTGTTGCGACATTGCCGATGACAACAATAAACAAAAAAAAAAGCCAAATGCAGAGTACAATGAAGTAGTTTAATGAAGATTGCTACAAGAGGTTGCTACATCGCAGACTAAGCAAAAGGACTCACTTAAAGTGGACACGTATGTTTTATCGTCGTTAATATTTCTACCCCTTCGTCAGCCTTCATTCACACCCTCGTGATAGACAGCCTTTTTGGTGCCAGGTTTTAAATCTGAAACCTTCAATTGGGGCATTGGGATCATAGGGCCTAGACAAGTGACAATCGCTTCGAAAGCGTTTCTACAATGACTTTCAACAGAATTGACATAAGCTTTTCTCAGTCCCATACATTTTTGCCTTTTCCATCATCGTTATCGCTGATAGAATGTCACTTGGTCTAGGGCCTCAGCACGCTAATTGCGTAACACGATCAATCACAATTTGAATAATTTTGAAGGATATTGCTTATCCATTGCTTCATATGTTCGAAAAATGTGTCTGTTCAACAACGTGAATAACGCAATGAATGTTGTTGAACTGTCAAAATGAAACCAGAGTATGATTGATCGTGTTTTACGCAATTAGGATGGAGCTCTTGGGTTAATAATATCGTTGTTCGTTGTAGTTTCTTCACCAATTTAAAATTCTCTGAAAACCACCAACGCTCCACAGTTTCAGTGGCTATAAGGCAGTGCGGCTATTGATCGTAAATCAAAGCTGAACGTTGCGCACGCGCACGCACCGGTAACAGAGACTTCGACGCGAGTCGCGGCAGATTGCAGCAACATGGATGATTGTACCAATAGCTAGAGCAGTACTAAGGGCGATTTCACCAATGAAGCTGAAGGCAATCAGCACATTTAAACGGCGTTCAAGAGTCGAGTGTCATCTGCATTGCGTCTGAAATATTGGCACTTACAGCTCTTGAACGCGATTTAGATGACTGTGATGATCGCGTAATCGCGAAATTCGCCCTAAAAGGCTTATTCCATTTGGGTTTTAGACGTTTATATAGCTTTTGAATTCAGAGAAATGTTATCGCATTTAGCGTGTTAGTCTCTAAAAAGTAACCTAATTAGAAAGAAAGGTCGCGATACGTCCGTCTCTTTCGCACTTTAATTTGCTGACGGATTCGGTAACGGCAATTCAGTAACTTTTTCAGTGTAGTCAATTATTTTATTTTTGGTGCGCAAAATCACTGCATGCATGCATTGTACAGGAATTGTGGGGGTATTTAAAGATAATTTATAACATTTAAAACTTGTTTCCGTAAAAAAAGTAGAAAAATAGTTTATAACTTTGACCTTCAAAATCTCAGTAACCAGAAGGTTCCCAGGTGTGGTCCAAAACAAGAAAATGATTAATAAAAATGACTCTCGTATCTTTTTACACCACATACCATATTTTTTTAAGAAAAAAAAATTGTGTCTCAACATGACCCCGATATTTCTGACTGCACCAGGTCAGTTCGTTTAATAACCGTTTCACTCCGATATCTCTCGACTAACAGATAATATTCTCTTATAAATAGAGCACAAGTGGTGCACTATTATTTCGTATCTATTTGCTACCGGTAAATAATCGCCTTATGTATTACTTGTTTCCTATGATGGATCGCCTGTCTCTGTCGTGAGATGGGGTAGATATTGCACTGGCAAGTCTGGCAACACTTTAATGGCCGCCCGCTGTGATAGAAAATGATAATGGAGACAGTTCTTATAATTTACGTTAATTAATATTATCTGATCTTTTGTTCTTTGGACTTTCTCTTGATGACTTTTAATGGTGGATTTGATTAATTAAAATATATTTGGGTATCATTTCGTTTACTTGAAATTTTTATTGACCATTTTTTTTTTAGCTTTTGAATTATAGCCCCATGTTTAGCAGTTTATGTTAATAAGAAGGTAATTATGAGCGTTTCTGCAAAATAAATTCGATCTGCATTTATTAATAAATTTGTTCAATTAATCCACGGCTGAGCACAATATCACGCCAATATCCGGACGGATCTGCGCGGGCGCACTTCCTGTTTACAACTTCACATTATACTCTTATCTAGTTCTGATAACGGGCTCATTATTAAAGAGTTTTTCATCGTGTCAACGCGTTATTTTCCACTAATTGGGAGCTGTTGTTATTATTAGACAATTTACGGATACCTCGGAAGTATACGCTAGTACTCGTAGCGGTCTTATCGGTAAGAGGCCAGGCATAAATTACGTCACACGTTATGAGGTAGGGTATCAACAAAGTGTGACAAAGGGTCCAGGGGACCAGTCATAAGCTTTTTAAAATCACATGTATAAATCGAAAGTATTCAAACTCTAAACTTCGACTCTAACGAAAAACTATAAAAAATCGCAAAATATGTGACATCACACCCCTCTGATGTGATGTATATTTTACGATTTTTTGCAATTTGCTGACACTGACCTGCAAATTGCAAAAAACGTAAGAAAATTTGAATTTCGCGGGCTACCTTGGCGCATCCCCTTAACATTGCTTCACAGTGGGAAAGAGCTTGAGCTATAACCGAAATTGTCAGTCAATTTTTGACAAGTACACAGTAAATGGAGTAGGAACAAGCTTTTTCTGATGTTGTGTGTCTAAAGTCTAAGAATATAAAAGTGCAAATACATATTCTAGATCAGAAAAAGCTTGTAGACCTTGTATTCCATTTACCTACTATTGAGCTGAAGCTGAGTCATGATTAGAAACTCTTGAACGCAACGCATTATTTAGCAGAGAGGAAGTAGACAGCTTTTGTTGCCAGTCCAGCATTCAGCAATCAAAAATCTATACCGGGAAATATTTCACGCTGGTAATACTAAACCCGATGGGGGTATCGATTTCACGGCCGAATAAATTGTTGCCACGATTAAAATATCAATGGTCGACTTTCACTGTGATTGTATGCAAACTACTGTATCAATCTGCCTAGCCTTTTCCGAACTATGTTGGGGTCAGCTTCCAGTCTAACCGGATGCAGTAGAATACCAGAATTTTACATGGAGATACTGCGACTCAGTAACTGGGCAACACGATGCCCCTTCGCAAGACTGGTTGTCAGACGCTCGGGCCTCTGACTGTGTGGTCACGACAGTAATGACTGTCAAAGATCTACGAATGACAGCCGGGACCAACAGTGAGATACGGAGGGGTCTCGGTATGTTATGGATGTTCACCCATCCTCAGGCTGACCTCGGCAAGTGTTGCTTAACCTTGAAGATCGACCCGTACAGCTGTTATTATTTAGCCCATAGCCCCTCATGCAAACTACTATATAATTTAAATAAACAGTGTATTTTCCCGCCGTGTGGCCCGACGCGCGAATAATCGCCGAACATCGGCGTCGATACACATGCAACGATTTAATTTATTGCCACTGTTGAGATTTATATTTCAATTATACAGTAATTTTTGTTTTTTATGGCTGTTGTGACTCAATGTGTGCACATATTTTATTTTTCTTGACGACGTTATGCACCATAAGTCTTTTTTTTTTGACTTTTAATTGAATTTATTATCCCTGTTGATAAAGTTGAAGGTGATATTTAATAATTAGGCAGATTATAGAAAAAAATAAACAAATTGCTCATCTTTCTGTCTATTTTAAAATTAAATGCATGTAAGCAGGTCCTTTGGAGTCCAGACGAGCAGTTTAAGTTGTATGAAATGTTCAGTACAACTACATAAAACAGTAGTCATTTTGTGCAATTTCCATGCACCAGATCAAAGGACAGTTAATATAAATAAACAGTCCACATCACTTAATTTGAAGAAAGTGTCTCGTAGTGGCCAGTACTCCGGTAGCCAGTGATCGTGACAGACGGACCGAAAGGATGTACATAGCTCGAATTCCTCGCGCAATCTCGCTTTCACTTCGAGGAGCTGCTTCTAAGATATTTATTGCATAATTTGTATGTAGACTAGATGTTACTGCTTCGACTTTTATAGTTAAGCTTAATATGATAAACATCTCAGAAGCCATTGTTTCTTGTGCCTTGGACGGTGAGCACTGAAGAGTGACTGGTAACAAGTTCACTGTCCGAGAAGTAGCCGCAATTGTTAAACAATCGCAATGAATCTTATATGATTATGGGTCAGAAGTCAGTACGCATAGCATGACCACCGTAGAAACGGAAAAAAACGACAGACAAACATGCAGTAGAAATATTTTTGTGGCGCGATGTCAAAATGAAGAAAAGAACGCTCACTTTGAGAGTGATATTTCTAGGTAGTCTTCGCTAAGAAGAGATGAAGTGGTCATGTTATGCGTGCAGGGAAAGAGTTAAGAGGGCCTAGTCAAGTGACAATCACTTCCAAAGCGTTTCGTATTTCTGCAACGACTTTCAACAGGATTGACATAAGCTTGTCGATAGCTTATGTCAGTCCTATACATTTTTGCCTTTTCCATCATCGTTATCGCTGATAGAATGTCTCTTTGTCCAGGCCCTAAGGAATTCTTTTCTACATTGGTTTTTGTTTCTTCACGGAGAGTAACAATGTCTACTGTACCAGAAAGGGCTGTATCTGACCTGACATATTAAAAGAAATAACTTATCTAAAGGTTAAACGCCTTTCAAATATTTGGGCGTAAACGCTACCAACTTTTTGCATCGAAACATTTCCAATAACAGTAATTTAATTATTAATAATAATAATAGTGAGTCAAAAAAGTGTGCTACTAAACCTGTCGACACAACAAATTGCGCAGCAGTTATCTGTCGCGATCGGCATGCTGTTCCGTTGGCCTCCCACCGGACAGCCGCCACACATTATTAAAAAACAAAACCCATTATTATTGCAGTTTTTATCAAGCTACGCATTTCCTTTTTTCTTTTCCATAACTGACTAGCTTTAGCACGCGGCTTCGCCCGCGTGGAGGTCGGTAACTATCCCTTAAGATCGTACTGCTGGGATAAACGTGGGGATAACCAAGGCCGTGGTCTATTCGTGTGCCAAAATCTGCTCAGCTGTTAAGGCATGAAAAGGTAACAGACAGACAGACAGACAGTTAAGTACTTTAGTATGTTTTAAATATCAGTATGGATGTATGCTCCAAAAACAATGTGAACATTCTTTTGAAGTTTGTCGACTTGGACTGCATAAAGTCTGAGCAAAACTTCGGAGAAAAAATGGCCGGTTTTGCGGGCCCAGCCGAGCAGAAAGTAATAAATCGCTGCATAGAAACCCAGAAGTAGTGTTAACAACTTCATTGAGGCGCAAAACCAGGAAAATAGATCATGAATGATATATTATTATAGACTAGTCGTCTAGTTAATGATGACCTAATCATGAAAACGAAAGTAAAAATGAGTACTTTGTGGAAAGGCCCAGCGAAAATGATACTTTAACCCAAATAAACAAATGCATCTATTCCACAAGAAACTTTTCTCCAAAACTACCAAAAACAGAAAGCTCTTGGAACATCAAGAGACAAAAACATTCCGCTATATTCTTTCGTAGTGATGAATAAAACATTTTGCCAAAATGTTCCACGTCCGAGCGCATACCGTTTTGGGCGCAATACGACCGATCATTTATCATTACTTCTGTACATATGAATGTATGTATACATGTTCATATGTATGTACTACTTCCGTGATTCGGAACTGACAGCCTGTCGGATTAGAGCACAGTGAACATTAATGATTTACGGACTGCGGTTAGACCTCTTGACGTCTAAAATTAAAACTAATTGACAAATTCAATGAAAACAGAACTTTAATTGGTTGTAGGAATATGTTAGGGCCTTCATTAATAAAATTAAAGAAGTTTTCGCAGTAAAAGACACTAAATCATTTGGTTTAGCAGCACCAGGATTTGACAGTATAGAAATCGAAGGAAGCATGGCCATTTTTTTTTGGATTCGATCTATTACCAATGAAATCAACTTCATGTAGGTCCTTAATCTCATCATATGTCAATGAGAAGTGTCTGTAAGTATAAATAAAGAAGGTAGCGTCAAATATATATCATTTAATTTGCTTGTACATGCGTGTTTTAATAACAGATGGTAATTTTATGCGCGCTCAATTTCGGTTGGGTGGTCGGCAGGTCGGAAACGAGAGAGAACGACATATCAACATGGGTTTGTGTTCCGACTGCATATATTATAGTTGAGAGCAAACACAAGTAATCATCCTCAGTTGAAGGATGAGAAGGAACTTAGTCGTATAACAGTTAAATTGTTTAAAAATAAAAGGTCTTCACACTTTCGAAGCAAGGAAGGGCCAAGATGACAAGAATGTCGGAACTCACAAAACAACGAGCGCGATAGCACATACTCCTGTTGTTTTTAAAACATACACTTACCTTTATCGCGTCTTGAAGTACCAAGAAATTTATAACGTCGGAACTTTATGAGCAGCTCTTAACCTTTGGGTTTGCAACAGCTTACTACCAGATGTCAAAAACACAATGGATCTCCATAAAATTCTTCAATTTTCGAGTGACGTAATAAATGCACTTAACGAAAGGGTCTCAAGTGATGAAAGCGAGAGTAATTTCTTAACATCGTTATTGTTCCCTCTAAATAGGCATGCGGAGTCGCCGATGGTACTAGATATGCTAATTTGTAAGTTTACCTTATAAATGAAGCGTTCAAAGGAACTCTTTAAGTAAATTAGTGGGTAAACATTTGCGCAACATACGCACTTTCGCCACCCTGAAAGTCGTTATGGAACATCATGGTTTCCCATTACGGAATGAATAGTCACTTAAGAGCGCTAACACACTGGGACGTAATGGCGACTTCGCCGGCTACGTATACAAACAATTTGTATTGAAATGTATGACGGTGAACTCACTTGGCTACGATTTGGCGACGTCGCCAATTTCGAAGAGTAGCCATGGCCGATGGCGGGCATGGACGCTGGATACTCAGGTGACCTGACAACGCGTAGCCAAATCGCCAGTATTTTGTATACAAGGCAGTTATGCCTTCCTCACTCTGTGGCCAACTGATCTCCAGGACGGACACCTGCGTGTTACTGGCACCCTCATTTGACTACGGTAGGTAGCCAGAGGAAGCCATGGCTACGTAGCCAGGGACGTCGCCATGGCGTTCCAGTGTGTTAGCGCTCTAACATGAAACTCCCGATGACGCACCACATGCTATTTTCATCCTCGTTCGGATTACGTAAAAGGTTAAAACGGCTTGATCGTTATCAATTAAACCAACGTCTAGGGTTTATGCTGTAAATAAACGGGCAGAGATTGAAACTTAACCTGGAGGACAAAAGATTAATGTACCTTTCCTTTTGTTTTCCATATTTGCTATCTTGTCAAATCATTCCTTAGATGTCTTTTGAGTAGGAGCCTTCGAGTCGTTTCAGATTTCTTGGGTCTTTGAGAAACTTAATTTGATATCAACTTAGGGCGTATCATCACGAAATCAAACCTACTGGACGAAAACAGAATTAAACTTACTGAAACCTAATTAAGATAGCAACCTTTAACACTATAATAAGCTAGGTATTCAACCATTTTGTGTAACGAGGCCATGCGCAAACGCAGCAAACGCTAGTCAATCATAAAGTTTAATTGCGAGCGCTTTCCCTGCCCTTATGTGGTGCATCGCGTGATGTCGCTCCTATTAAGGGCTGACGATTTGCCGCCTGTCACCTTCCTAGACGTAGAAATGTTGTATTTCTCATAGCATACGTTTACGGGGACAAATGTTACGAGTCATTTAGAGTTAAGTGCATTTTAATCCATCTTGCAAGTCCTCTTACGTCACTTTTGACCAAATAGGTTGGTATATTGATTCGCTCAGATTCTAAGCTTTTTTTTTTGCTGAAATTTTGGCGTAGTTAATTATTGTTTCCTCACGTTTTTGGTTATTATTTTCCCTATTTTGTCCTATTCTTTCCTACTTTGTCCAATTTTTCCTGAACCTGGTGTTACAGAACATATGGGGTCTTCTATTTTAGAAGACCCCATATTTTCTGTAACACCTTTACGGGTCTGACATTTTTATTTTTATAAGAGTTGCTCGAAATTTATGCATTCCCATGCACTTTAATACTTGACACCTGCATATTTAGAACACTACCTTAAATATCAAAACCTGCTCTTGATTCCTACGCCTTTAGATAACAATAAATTTCAATATTTGGCAATATTATTTCTCAATGAGAATCAATCGAAAATTCCATTTGAACGAACCTTAGAATACAGGCGAAGTAAGGTTTTACGAAACATTTGGTAACAGACACAAAGGTCAGGACAGTGAAATCTAACCCAAATCCAACAATGGGGAATGGCTGCCATGAATACTGTAAAGTGCAATAGAAACGCAATCAAAATGTTCAGTTCAAGTTTGGGCGAATGGGCGAAAACATATGGTTTCGCAATTTTGAATAATAACATTGTGTAGCTGGTAGGTAGGTATCGCAAATATGTAGGTACATTTTTTTTTTCGTTTTTCAATAAGAAAAGCTTGATAGGTTTCACTCATTCTTGCGAAAATTTCCAAGCAATAATTTCCAGAGAATGGCTGAAGCCCCAAGTTTCCCCGAAACGTTTTAAAACAACGTTTAGCAACTGCTCAGACCAGTTTCATCATCTATCGTAATAAAATCCGTGGCAACTTCCAGAGTCTAATTAACTCGCTGAGTACCTAAAGTAATAAATAGAGCAACACATTATGTACTTCGTTATATCAAGCAAAAAGTTCGAACCAACATAAAATTAAGGGTCTTACGCGACCTCCTTTTATAAGGACGTGGAAAAAATATCAAAAACTAGTTTGTTTATGGCCATTGTCCATGGCACTGCTAACAGCGATAATAAACTTTTTTTTGCTCATTACTGACCAACAATGGCCGCGGTAAATGGTCAGCGGTGCGCAGAACGCGAACCTCGCTTTATATTGTTACTGCCCTATAATCTCGTGAATTTAACGCGAATTTTATTTTTAGTACTGTTCTATGACGCTTTATGTAGACTTCAGGACTTGTAAAGTAATTCTGTTGCGTTTTTATAGGTACTAATAGCCGCTCGCGCTTGGGTCCATTTTATAATGCAGACGATTTCTGTTAGAGGTGCTAATTGACCTACGAAGATACCTAGTTTATTTTAAAACATGCATTTTCAAACACATTTCAACACTTGTTTGTAAAATATATGTTTCTGAAATGTTTTCATAAACAAACAATACAATTTTCTACATTTTCTCCACAAACAGTTTGTACCTATAATAGAGAAGGAATTTCTCTTTGTCCGCTTGGAATATCAGGAAAGTGTTAATTTCTTCGGGATTACGATCTGGGCCCCGCTGAGTGACTTATCTACAACAACAGAACACAATGAGCTGTCTCGCTAGTTTTATTTCACCTTGTTTAATGTTCGAGGTACTTTCGACGCCATTTTATTTGTTTTGTGAAGATAGGTACACAAAATGGCGAATGTTTGGGTACTTTGTCGAATAAGGGATTGTAGAAAGTAGTTGTTGTTTTTGCTGATCGTATATCGATAGTGGGCTCTTCATTCACACCTGGAGCCCTTTCCCGATTTAATCTTAGAAAAGTTCAAAATCTCTTCGGAAAGTTCAAATTCTCTTCTTCTTCTTTACTTTGATAGCTTGTAAGTGACTGTAGGTACCGAAGTATTTAGTATGGCAGGTACTGAAAATTGCTTCTTCAGCTGTGGAAGTGTCCTATAGTGGATTCATAGCTTTGTATAATAATTTCGTTCTTAATGAAATTGTATTACCTATTTTCTTGCATGATTTAATTTCTTCCTTTATCAGTCGCCCAGTGAGTAGAAAATCAAATATCATAAATAACTTAGTCTCCTCGGTCTACTATTCCGTGGTTCTTCGTTATCAAGCTTCGGACAGTCGACAAATCATACAAGCACCATGAGAGACCAATAAATCGTTCGACATTCGTACAGGGGCGCTATTCGTCTCGCCGCGGGCTCGACAAATTCTCGGGTGATTCGCAAGTAAGGGATAAATCACGAGATATCGCCCTTAGTCGTGACAAACGGCGGAAGACACTTAGTTCTTTTGGAGGTAAAAAGTCGAGTCTGCTTTTTGGAGGTGGTAAGTCTTGATAAAACGATACATCCCATCACAAAAAAAAATACGTAGGTACCGTTTGGGGCGTTTGGGGATTAAAAATAATATTGATAAACAGAACCGCACTTATCAAAATTTTGTTTCAGTGCGGTTGGAGGAAGTGCTCAGGTGCGGTTCGAACAAGTGCTGGTAGAAATCAGTGCTCTGAGTGGAATACCTCTCAAAGAACATTTAGGTGTACCTGCACGTGTTCTTGTGAAGATAAATCATTTTTTACATTTTACCAGCCAGCTCCTCTCATATAATCGATGTAAGGCTACAATTATACTGGTGTATACGTGAATATAATATAATAGAAACCTAAATATCAGACGCTAAAATGCTTTCTGATAATCGACCTCTGTCTGTCACAAGTCGAGCATACTGACCTTTCAAAACAAGCTAAGCTAAGGTAGCTTATGATAATGATGAAGGGACTGCATGCTTCCTTAAAAATCAGAATAAATATTCTCCTCGTTTTTGCTTTCCACACAATTCACAAGTACACGTACGGGCAATATGTAAATGAAAACCAACTTATCTGTCTGGGGGAAATAAGAGATTTAGGGTCCACATTTTGAATAATGGCCGACGCTGCAGATTTGAATCTTTTGTTTTACTTACGGATGGCATTAAGATCTTATTGAGTTATTTTCAGACAAGCTTAAAAACGGCGGTCTTTATTATTCGAATATAATAAGAGTGAATCAAGAAAGAAAAAAAATGATTCTCTTTCTGTAGATACGAGAATGTGCAACTTGTCTAACAATCTGCCTAGCCTATTCCCAACTATGTAGGGGTCGGCTTCCAGTCTAACTGGATGTGACCCAGTAACTAGGTAATGACGACCCGTAACGACTGTCAAAGATCCACGAATCACAGCCGGGACCAACGGCTTAACGTGCCTTCCGAAGCACGAAGGAGTCTCGGTATGTAAGGATGGTCGACCATCCACGGACTAACCAAGCGTAGCTTAACCTGATAGATCGACCGTGCGGCTGTTATTACTTAGCCACGAGCTCCTCATGCAACTTGTCTAACGTGCTCCAATAAACCAATAGTTTACGTAAACCTGAAACGTAGGAGTTTATAGAAACAATTGATTTTACAGTTAGGAGAATTAGTATGTAATAACATTCAATAACAATATGCTGTTTGTAGTTTCAAAATAATCATCACCCACGTTTTGCCATCCATTCGACTTTTAACCTACGACTATCGTGACGCAGTTAGACGCAATAGTTAGAACTTAGCTGCGTTAACTCGTGGTTTAGTTAACAATTGGAAAATAACCTCACGTAATACATTACGGTCAACAAGTAGGAACAAAAACATCGCCGGACTAATAATGGAGTTTTTTTGTATCTCTAATTGTTTATGTAAGTGTTCAAGGAGAAATATTTCACGCAGAAACGGCTTCTTTTACAAACTAATGTGCATATTGCGTGTTATAGCAGTTTGTAGTTGAGATATTTCGTAGGCCTAATGAGTTTTGTAGTAAGTAGGTACTAACAACTCAAGACAGCTTTTAATTTAAGACTTTCTTTTGTTTAAGTTTAGTCTTGTTTACTATTTAGGGTACCGTACCGGTGCGGCGAATGTACAAGTTGTCCCGGGCCCCCGACTTATGGTAGAAGTAGGAACAGTGAGGTTTTAGTCGGTTGGACTCCGACATAACCTTCCGTTCTCTAAAGACGGTGGGTATTCATGAGGATTTAGGAGGCCCACGAAAAAAAAAGGGTGCCAAACGGAACTCTATTACTAAGCCTCTTTTGTCTGCCGTCCATCTGTCTGTCAGCGGGCTGTATCTTATGAAACGTAATAGGTATAGGTACAGTTGAAATGTTCACAGATTGTGTATTTCTATTGCCGTTACAACAAACAATTAAACATTAGTAATTAAAGGGGGTCTCCATACAAGAAACGTGTTTTTTTCGGCGTTTGATTATGATATGGTACCTTTCGTGTGTAAGTCCGTCCGTTTTTGTCTCATCAGGTAGGTAATCTTAACCTAATGAGACTTTAGGTTTTTATATACCTATAAATAGTTTTCTGGACATAACTGAACTTGCATACTCTGTATATATGCAGAAAGTAACGCTGTGATTGCCAACTGCCTTGTATAGTCGACCGCTCGTCGGTGGTAACACCTAGAGCTGGCCTAGGAGTTTCGGAATTTCAATACAATAAGGGACCAGCTTATACTGGTTTTGTTGCCACTGACAACGCAGCAGCTGAGCCTGACCTTTCCCGCAATAAAACGGGGAAGCTGCGAATTTTTAACGATCAATACAAGTGCATATTCCCCAAAGAGTGCTCTATAAAATCAACAAACAACCTTCCACTGGTTAATAAAATCCAAGGCTCTAACTTGGCATCTGTCCAGGATTTACTGCCAATGAGCTTCTTGGCAAGACGCTCGTTTGAGATCGAGACATCAATTTGAGTCTTGTTTTAACGATTCTTTACGTTAATGATGAAGTGTTCATCATCATAATCCCTATAGACTAAGGCCTGAATTCCTCTTACGCTGATGTCGGTCACGTACGTCGTTGGCGCGTGCGTATATACTGTTCTGTAAAGCACCATACTGCGGCGCTGACGTCCGCGGCATGTACTACGTTGCTACGCGTACGCGACCGACATCAGCGTAAAAAGAAGCCTTGAACAATATGGAAGGAGAAGATACAGACAAAATTATTGAGGATGAGATACAAAACACAGTCGACGAATAGTGCCCTCTCTGTTATATCACCGAGACCCATCACATACATAAAACCATAGATAGTTATTTTAATTAAGAAGGTTTGAACAATGAACGGCGTCCCTAAACTGTTCTCAGACTTCCGATCCGATGGCGTGACCTCGTACCGAGGACGAAATTCGAAAGTACAGAAGACAATACACCTTAAAACTGATACCATCGGCACATTTAATTAAGGGAGTGGACATACGGACAGGACAACTGATAAGCAATGAATGTTGAACCTTTAAAAGCTGATGGTAGAGGATAGATATCTTGTAAAGTTTTAACGGATCTCGGAAAATGGTGCTTAAAAATGGAGGTTTAATGATGTAAAAATGTGGCGCGATCCTCGCAATACAGCAGATTTAATCTAGCTTAGGTTTATATATGAAACGTTGCTTGAGCTCGACGCTTTTTTAAATTTTAATAAAAATAACATAAAATCACGCCAGTATTCCCCGAGAGGCAGAGGTGAACGTAGAACGAACGTCGCCAGTTATGTCCCATGTAACCTAACAGATGGAAAGACTTGCTAGGCTTGCAGCATTTCAAAAGTTGAGGCTGTGTACAAATTAAGTTCAGAAAATCCAAGAGGGATAAACAGAAATAATACCCATGCAAGATATTTCGATACAAAACCTGAACGAAGAACACCGAATGTTGTAGATTTCGAGTTCGTCAATCTCCCCGACCGTGAATCTCGAACGCTACCAATATACGTTGATAAATTGAAAAAGGTACAAGCGCGGATATTAATTATAGCTCGTAGTACTCCGTCCGATCGTTATGGAATCGTTACCGGCTCAGAGATAATAAGCCCTGATTTATTGGCATGTCGCAGATCGCCCCTTTTCCGGGTGGCTCGCGGACCATGACGCACTCCGAAGATTACGTAAACACTCCCAAGATAACTTTGGGACTATTTATAAAGTTTTTCAAAGGTTTTCTTTAGCTGTTATGGAAATTTTCATGTCTGTAGAGCTAAATATGATCTGAATGAAACAATGATCAGAAGAATGAACTTTTTTTTTTCAATATCGACGGTACATCTACATCATACTGTTTGGGCCCAGGTGGCTACACATATTGCTGCGGCAGAGGCGTTGCTTCATCATCAACGGTGATAAGGTTTGAAAGGATAGGTGTTTCAGAATTGGCCAGGACTCTAGGACTCCTGTAAACGCTTGAGCGAGTTTCGGAAAAAAACACCTTTATCAGTTTTATTGATAGTGCATATTGCAAGAAAACATTTAGGATAAATTAGCTAAGGCAGCTCGCTGTAGAATGCCAATCCTAATCGTAACTAATATTATAAATGCGATAGTGAGTTTGTTTGTTTGTAACGCTTTCACGCTAAAACGGCTGAACGAATTTGGAAAGCACATGGATAGATCTCGACCTGGAGAAGGACATAGGCTACTCTTCATCCTGAATCGCAGAAGAAGTCGCAGGCAACAGCTTGTATGTTAATACAATTCAAAGGATGGTGCTGTCTGTTCTTTTGATATAGACTTCCTCAGTTTACTCTTACAAAACCCCCTGGAAGAAATGCGGCTTCCTATTCAAAGCGGAGACCACATTGCGGGAATAATAAGATATAATTGGCAATACTGACAATAGTGTTGCCATATGGGTCGTTAGTAACGATTTAAACCAGTGCGGTCTCGGCACCTGTTACGTATTATACAACAATGTTTATCGATATATCTCGATAGATATCGGACACACGATTACAATCGATTGTTTCCGAGTATGGTTGGTAGACTCCACAAGATCAACGGGATACCGATTTTTTTTTTTTTTTTACTGATTTAAAATACAAATCTCTTATTGATTCGTATTAGTTGGCACTATAATCGTTCATCGTAATAATCATCATTGTACATAATCTTTGAAGTGTCATAGCTTTGCAGTTTGTCCAACATGCCTACGGCCCATCTAAAACGACTTGCAGAAAATCAAAAGAACGTCCTAAATGGGCCGTAGGCACGTAGGACGAGTTAACGAATTACTCGTTTCTCTTCTTCGTCGTTACCTCAATGCTGAGGATCGCGACCACATACGACGCGTCTACAAGCTATGCGGTCTTCTGCAGTGTGGACCGCTTGATAGATGCTGCTTCCAACAGCCTTCTTGATCGCGTTAAAAGGCAATCTAAACAGAAAATCGCCAAAAGGAGTATTTAACCTTATGAGTAAGTGAATTTTCTTCAAATTATAGTGTCTTTAAAAGCTACCTGCTTCGATGAAGCAGAGGAGGTATCTTCTGATTGATCGAAGCAGGTAGGTATTCTAGAACACACAAATAAGCGTTTGTTAACAGATTTTCAGCTTCTTGCAAAAGCGGAAGCCCTATCCTACGCTCAGCATCTGGGTTTGTTTCACAACACACTATTCCCGGAAGGGTTAGGCAGAAGTGTATTTTATAGTACACCCACATTTCGCCAATTATGTTTAAGACCCATGTAATGGGCGAGCGTATTGCCATCAACTGGGCAAAAAATCCAGATCTACTGAGAAATTCTTGGTGGAAAAACCCGATAACACGATTTCGGTTGTCCAGGTTGCTTCGTGGCAGCTAAAACTCATAGACCAGTTAGAGTCTAGTGAATTTAAAGATCGCCATTTCTGCCAACCCTACTTTGAACTGATAAGTACAGACAGGGGGCGTACCCACTGGACAGCGACTTACATGCCATTGTTGTACCCGTAACTCTTAAATATCACTTGCTACTTTCCTTTCTCGTGAATTATGTGCAACTAATGCCATATAAGCGATGTGTTCCGATCAAATACTAACTTCTGTTCACTTTCGGTTTTCTCGATTAAGTCGACCGTCCACTCCAACTCAAACATTTATTTCAATTCAACCATTTATAGGCTATTTAGGTATTTGTTTACTTTTTCTCAAATATCGTAGCATTATGCTGAGATAGGAGCCTGTTTGGCCTCGCACAGGTTTTCTTTTCCTGTTTCACGTTGTTTTATTTTTATTATTTCCTGTGCGTGTCCCAAATAAAATATTTTTCTTTCTTTCAATTTTGGCAAAGAGTCGGTCTCTGTGTAAAATAACTTCATTACTAAAAATTCGAAGACATGTGACATACACCAACCCGCACTGCGCGTGGTGGATTACGGCCCACTCTAACTAACTATAAAGCAAGTCTTATGATTTTTTTAAATTACCATTGTTATCACCGTAAAAAGCAATTCCTACCTAAACTATTCGAGGCCGCCGGCACCCCACTCCGTCTGGCTCTCACTTAGGCCGCGAGTAGTATGGTGCGAGCGAGATAAAATTTGAGGTTGGGTAGGCCCTTAACTCTAGATACCAATAGGACGACGTATTTGATTCAATATTATCGATTCAGCTGGTGATTTATTAGTGTAGTTTTCCTAACATGGTATTTATGTAGGAATTGAACAGAGATATCAATATCTCAAGAATGTGGACGCCTTAGGGCTTCTGTATGAAATTTTAACGGTTTGGTGTTGTAATGTTGTAGTTAGAAGGACCAAATATATATAACAGTATGTTAAAGAAGGACATACTTTATGGGAATGTTATAGGTGAAACTAATGAAAATGAACGAAATCTTTTAATAAGGGATCAATTAGAAAGTTTGAAAAAAAAACTGTTCGTCAATGCATTTGGTCGTGTTACTAAGTATTGTACTTTTGTATGGAACAGCATTTTTTTTCTTCAAGTTCCTGTGTTGGTCCCATAGTGGCATTGGTGCTATATCACGTTCGGTACCTACAGTCTTCGAGACATTCACATTACTTACTATAAGCTGGCTTTAACACCATTAAAAACAACTTTAAGAAGTTTATAGTTCCCTTTGTACTGTTTACCACTTCAAACGAGTTAAACCGACCACACAATTCACATTGTAAACTTATGTCCTGTCAAAAAGAACAGGAACAATCGAATATCGATGTACAAGGATACGAATATAGTCTGTCTTAAAAATATCTGAAGAAAATGTAAACAAACGCTGTTCAGATGAAATTCTTACGCAATCACTCACTAAAGGGAATAAGTAACACATGAAGGTTTTTCCAACAAATATGATTTGAACAAAATTATAAAATTGTAACTGACAAATCATCGAGGAAAATTGAGGTCACAAAATTAACCTTAATTGTCAAATAAAATACCTCTTTTATGCTGATTTTATATTAGAATTGCGGGTTTAAGTATCCTAATAATCAAATCTTAG
Organism: Lithophane semibrunnea; assembly: GCA_947363905.1. NCBI lineage: Eukaryota > Metazoa > Arthropoda > Insecta > Lepidoptera > Noctuidae > Lithophane > Lithophane semibrunnea. The sequence continues at coordinate 15,139,763 of OX376195.1, forward strand.
CACTCAATTGTGGCACTAAAAATTGGCATACATGTACGTTTTCTGATCCATTTGTTTACATTTTCATCAGTTACTTTTGGAATGAACTATACGGAGTGATTTCTTTCTTCTCGACAATTCAGCGTGGGTGACGTTTAACAGGCCATAAACCACGACACATGCTGTCAATAATAAATAAAAGATATCGTCAAAAGCACGTGCGATCCCTTCCTAGTATGAGTAATGTACTGAGCGGAACCAATATTAACATAAATTCTCCCATATGCGAAACGGCAACATTGTATTAATCGATGTGTATGTAGACGGGAAAGATATGGAAGCAAAAATTAGCATACTGGTAGTTTATCATCCGATTTGTTTACTCTACTGGTGGACTGGTGTTAAAGAGAAATAAAACAAGATTTATCTCGAGAGTGTCATAGCATTGAAAAGTGGAGGTTTTTGATTTGATATTTTATGTTTATTAGATCGTTATGGCTTAGAAATGTTTTTAGACATTCGTCTTCAGTTCTAGGCCATTTTTTTTTCATTTTGGTTTCTAGATAAAGTTTCAACTTTCATCTGCCATTTGATTCCAATTACGTTTTCATGTATCCCAATGCTTTCAAGTCTTAAATTGCAGAGATTTCAATCATCTTTAATTCTTTATGCAGATAAATCTGTATTTAATATCACTGAGCGATTATTAAAGGAGTTCAGACCGTTATAAACAAAACTTTTTAATAATTGAAGCGCCAAAATTGCCAGACATAAATTGGATCTTGTCAAATTAAACAATTTTATTGATAGATAATAACGCATTCGTATAATAGTAGCAAAATGAATAACATTCGTCAAAAATAAATCAATTTGGTGTTAATATAAAAGAGAAAGGATTGAAACTGTGTATAGTAAAGCGATATAAAAATGTAATGAATTTATGTGTTTAGAAATTCAAATGACAAAACTTGTAATGGTGTTTCCGGAGTGCGAATGGTATGAGATCCTCGTGTTGATAAAATTAATTGGTGAACGAATTTATTTCCGATTAGCTTTCTAGTATTTATAATATCAGAGTCATCTTCTACCTGTTACGATCGACGTGTTAATAACTAGTTTTTTAACGGACTTAATTATATAATTTAATTAATATTTTTATAATCTCTCTCATTAATCAGAGAACTGTTTTTATTTTATTAAGAAATTAAGCGTTATTCAGAGGCGTAGTTTTATAGTATATCATAAAAGTATGGAAGTTATTGTCGGCTATTAGCCAACACCCATCCTGTCAGATCCCATGGCTAAAGGTACTTATTATATGTGATCTTATTAAAACGGGAAGTCAAACAGGTGTTACATTCACCGTTTTATTGTGAGCCCCGACACCTAATTTCTATAATAGCCTTGTAAAAGGTATTGAATCTGTATAATCTACCGTCTCGTCACAGATCTGCATAGAAAATGACAATCAGCTTAGGTATTCTATTTTCGTAATAAGCTAGCTTTTGCACGCGGCTTCGCATGCGTGGATGTCGGAAAATATCCCATGGGAACTTACTACCGGGATTAAAAGTACCTACCCTACCTATGTGGTATTCCAGGTTATAAACTATCTGTATATACGTATCCATATCTGTTTTTGTACCAATCCGGAATATAAATCCAGACAAAAAGACAAACGGACCAAAATTACGGACCGATATTTTAGTTTTAGTCATAAATAAAATAAAGTCCTCTGTGTAAACCAGTGAAGGTTTGCTTTTCTTGTTTATTCATTGCCATAATTAAAATAATTAATCGAATTTCGTTTCGTTTGAATACGCAATTAATATATACGAGATTTAGATCGAGAGATAAGCGCGAATTAAGGGCCGGTCGTACTTGAAGTGGTCGATGGTGGCTCGTTCGACGTTCATTCACGGTATTTCCTTCGCTGCGTATGAAGCAAGTATATGAATCATTTTTTTTAACCATTCACTTAAACGATATGTGTTTTTTTACATAAATAATACCTATGTGTACATTATATGGGTGCTGTTATTGTTTATTTATATTGAGAACATTACGTAAACACATATTCAGTAAAGATCAAAGATTATTTTCAAGGGAAACCAACATTATTCCGAGCGCTGTAATATTCTTGTAAAACACGATTTACCTGTATCAAAATCAATTTCTTGCTCCTATATTATACAATGAAAACAAAAAAGAAAGTGCTGAACTCAACACTGCAATTCTTTGAACAATGCTAAACACTCCGTGGTACTCAGTGACCCCGAGATAGCAGCAAAACAACGCTGATACAAGATAGAAAAGCAACTTTATCGCTTGACAGATAGCTGCGATTGTCTGACATTATATTTCAGCAGCAAAAAGTGACATTAAACCCGAACAAAGGGAGTGAAAGTGTATTAAAAGACGCTGGGGGCAAGATCTTATGACAATGGTTGAGCACAGTGATTATGCGTACGCCCGAACGTGTTATTACGGCTTCAGCGAAAAAACGCGCGGGAAAATTGACAGTTGTCAATGTCAAGATGGAAAGTGAGGGCAAAAAGCGCGGGAAAAGTGACGTGTACGTGTGTAAATGTCATAGAAATCACAAGTTTAGACGTGATTTATTATATTAAGTAGTTAGAGAGAAAATAACAAGTTCAAATAACAATTTGCTTGAGTAAATAAAATAATGGTAGAAATGCTATACAAATGTTAGCCGAGCGATATTTACTAGCAAAAAAATATTGATTGCGATTTATGAAGACTAATAAGATCTTTAATCAAAAATATGTAGGCATAAACATTATAGACGAGCGTGTGAACCGATCTGCCGATAGGTAACATCCTTCTTAACACGATCTGTTGTAAACAACTGTTACTATATCATAAACTAATAATTAACCGATATTTTCGTCGTTACCTACTCTAATCATACGCATTAAAATCATCTCGTTGTAATTTAAGCCTCGTTGGCCGCGTGGTTGCAAGCATAACTGTTGAGGAGCATGGGTTCCATCCCCAAATCTGGTATAAGTACTGTAATTGTGTTTTACGTTAGAATTCTCAGCAGCAACCCGGATTCTGTATTTTTGCCCGGTTGATGGCAAAAGGAACCTCTGCTGCCTTACCCATCAAGTAATACAGGCGGGAAGTTATGTTATGTCAAAGTGACAGTTCACAAATCGATCGATCCCACTGCGCTCGCGCGGGCATCATAATAAATTAGCATGCGAGGCGCGTGCGCTGATACTTCACCGGCATTCACGGTTCATTTAATGGTAAATGTTTTACGACAAACAGCTTTAGCGTTAGCTTATTGACCGACGAACATGTGCCTTCTAATGACGCGTGACGTGCTTTGATTGGTTATTATAAACCTTTACGATCATTATTACGTGAAGGTATCATATAATGGGTTTAGAATATTCTATGTTTAATAACCTAGGGTTGTTTGAGGCGTAGGTAAGTTTCAGGTCAGACGTGGGTTTTATTCGATGTTAGGACGTTCTCAGTAGCAGCCTGATGTAAGGAAATGGCAATGGGCTCACTCTCTATTACATTGAACTTGATATCGATATCAGAAAACTGTGTACAACACTACAACTCGGTCCGTCTACTGCCCTAAGACAATAAATAAAGGCCTCATTTTCTTATTTTGAATTCAGAACAAGTCCTTCATATTTCAATTTCGATTTGAATATCGAACGTTTTCTAGTTGGAAGTTGTAATCATTGGTGCAAAATCGATAATAATGCCGAGTAACATAAATCGTTCGCCAATGAATAAACTCGCATACTTTATAAGGGAATATTTATTAGTTGCTTACCTGACAACTGTGACCCACATGTCGCGATCTTACTAACGAACTGTTTAACATTTCGCGGACGAGACTGTTATAAATTTTACTCCGTACAGAGGTTAAAACGTCGATATCTCTATGTACTTGTATTTATTTAAGTAGTGGACGCTAAGCTGAGTTTACATCACGGTGCCTGGGAAACTTTACAAGTTTAATGTACATTAAACTTGATACGTTCCTCTTCCTAGACATCATCGCGTCTGTAATCCCGGACGGGTTACGCAAAGACGTACCTATTTTACACCCATATTTCGCCAGTAATGTTTAAGTCCCATGTACTAAATAGCGGCGAGCCTATTGCCATCAACCGGGCACAAATCCAGACTGCTACTGACAAATTCCATATGGAAAAACCAAATAACAATGCCTGACTCGGGAATTGAACCCAGGACCTCACGCTCGATACCGGGACCTTGGCAACAGGCAACTGAAGGAACACGGGTGGGTTTTATTGTCGCACAAAAAAAAAAAAGGACCTCACTCAGCAGTAGTGTTTGCGACCTGTCTAAAAAAGAACAATTTGTCTGTGTCCAAATCAAACAACCTCCATTTTATGAATGCTGTTTCCTCAGATTCTCGTAAGTCAAGTTTTATTACTAAAAGTACTAAAACAGAGGTGGAGTATCAAGTTACTACCAGTAGCTATTGTCGTAATGTAAACCACTCTTTAAGGAAAAGTTGTGATCCCATGACTTGTGTTAGTCACGTCTTATTTCGAAACTAGTTTTATAGTTTATAGCTAATAATTGTGGGATCATATCAGCAGGCTGACCTTTCTTTTCATGTACAAACGTTATGAAATTAACAACAATTTTCATGCTCATTTATTTTAACTAGGTATAATGCGAGAGCGAATAAATATCGTAAAACACCTGCTTCTTACATATCAGGGAATAAAGGTAGGATGATAAGTTATGTCAAAGTGACAGTTCTATCCCACTGCGCTCGCGCATCATTACATGATATAAATCTAACTAATATTATAAACGCGAAAGTTTGTAAGTATGGATGGATGGATGGATGAATGTTTGTTACTCTTTCACGTAAAAACTACTTAAACGCGAAAGTTTGTAAGTATCGACGAATGGATGGATGGATGTTTGTTACTCTTTCACATAAAAACTACTGAATGGATTTGGATGGGCAAACAGATAGTTTATAACCTGGATTAACACATAGGATACTTTTTATCCCGATATTCCCACGGGATCGAAACTTACGCGGGTAAAATCGCGGGGCACAGCTAGTATACTATAATATCGATTATTCCGCAAAAGCATATTTCCCCTTTATCTACCTGCAGAGGACTGTAAACAAAAATCCTATCATCCCAACTATCTTGCCGTACAGTAACTGAATATACGAGAGATAATCAGTAACTCTAAACATAGTAAATAACACTGAAAACGATAAACTCAAAAACTCCAGCTGGCATATCCCGCCGTATCGTAAGAAACTAAGTAAGTACACAGTTAAATGGCGATAATAATAAATAGAAAAATAATACTTACAAATCATAGTTCTGATAGGGAATGTTAGTTAGCAATAGGGATGCCTGATCTGATAATAAACAGTATCGAAATCGATACAACATCATATCAAACAAACAACGATATTCCTATATTTTGGATCGATGTAAACGAATATTATGATATGAGCTTGGATCAATACAAATACCGTTATCGGTATCGATAGATGGATCGTGTCACGTATCTAGTCAAAATGCATGTTCATAGGTTAAAAGAGCTAAAAAGGAATAAATAAAAAAAAAAGACCCGCCATATTTGAGTCGCACACGCATTACGAACTCGACACATTGATCGGGACACGCCGAAAAGAAACCGCTTCGAAAATAACGGACGGCAAAGTTCAAAATCCCTCCCGATTAAAATAAATAAACTCAATATTCGATTTAACAAAAAGCGATTTGATTGTTAAACCGCACTTTGGCTATATACAATCAGCAGTAAACAGCAAACAATATTCAGAAAATTTGCAATTTGGTGCAGTGCGTTGCGTTTTGCATAATAAACGATATAAATGGAAAAGTATTGGCCACACAAGTCCGTGATTACGCGCGAAGTGAATCGAATGTAATTTCATAGAGGTATTCGTTAGTGGTGGTACAGTCGCGTGCTTTGCGTGTGCGCATCCCAGTTTAGCTCTAGGGGAACTGCACACAAATACTAATGAAGGAGACTGGTTATTTTATTTAATAACTACAGTAATAAATCAAGTATCTTCAATGGAGTTGTTTCTACACGTTCGTTTTCAACCCTACAATGAAATTAAAAGCAGGTTTCAGACACGGACAACGAAACGGTATAACTGAATTGAGCCAATTCAACATAGTAATTTATAACATCAAATAAATTGTGAAAAACATAGATCACCTGAACTTAAAGTGACCGAAAATATTAATTTACAATATCGTCTTATTTATGCCGTTTTTATTAGCCAAGTGCAGACAACAGTAAATAAAAGTCAAAATGTAATAAATTAATAGCAATTAGAGCCCGTAATTCCTCTGGTTATAAAGTCGTTCAACCAAAACAATGACGACAAAATAAGCTGTAAAATGGTTGGCCGGTCGCGCATAGGGAGGGGCAAGATTCGACAAGATCTTGTCGATAATAGTGGCCATTTGGAGGCGACCGAAGGCGAGTGCCCTCGTTTGTATCGCGTTAATATGTTAATACAGACATCCAGTCACGATCTTGCATCCAGTCCACGTACCGCTCTTGGTTTACTTACACTGTTTTCGATTCACTTTTGACACATTTATAACGTTACTTTACACTGATGGAGGACGATAAACTCATTGAGGATCGTCAACTCTCCTTTTAGTTTAATCACTACTGTTATAGTAATTGCGTACGCGCCAAAATGCATTTTGAATGCATCGTCCATATGTTTACGTATTCTTCAGAGTAATTCGTCCGTATCCAAATCACGATATTATATTACCCAACTACATACAAGCAAACGGACCTATTTATGCCAAATTCTATCTAAAATTACGAAGCTTGAATTGAATTTACACGACATAACAGGAAAGCGAAACGACAAATGTTGCTGTCCCAATTTCAAAGATAAAAGGACCTCCTAATTGACCGCACTGACCCATAGAAAGCTGGAAGTCAGATAACCGCTAGAGTTGACATACTGTGATAACTAATTTCACTTGCATTTCCGAGAACATTCATCTCTGATGAACTACAAAAGCTTGAAGGACAATAACAGCTTGTAAGAGGAAACTTGATGCAGATTAGACAAGGCGTGTGCCTTGTTATGCATTCTTTACATTTTATATGCATGTTTACTTTGACAGGGAGCCATTTTGCATCTGCAAATATAAGTAAGTATTATCTTAATGAGGCCAAAGAAAAGATTCATGGATCGTTTGAGGAATGATATGATAGAGAAAGGAGTGAATGATAGCGTGACGTTTGACAGGGGAGAATGCAAGAAGAAAACGTGTAGCACCGACCACGAGTAACATGGGACAGGGGCAGGAAGATGATGAAGAAGTATATTATCTAGTATATTATCTTTGTGGCTATCAATCAATTTGCCTAGCCTTTTCCCAACTATGTTGGGGTCGCCTGAAAGTCTATCCGGATGCAGCTGAACACCAGTATTTGGTGTAGAATCTTTGTGTCTATGTTAATGAATTGTAAGTAATTTTCTGTGAGCATTAATGATGGGGATATAAAACTTATAAGATGTATTCAAATAAAAGACTTAGAGCAAAGCTTACTGACAGTAATTATCATCTTTAAGTTTATCATTACAAAAATTCCACGTTAAGTAGGTAATTTTATTCTGAGTAGATCAGCATAAAACAATATTTTTACGACCGATTACGAACAAAAACATGGATACATATCACTAAAGAACTTTTATTCGTTAAACTGTGTATTTATAGGGCAATAACAAGCCGATAGTAGAAAACAAACTCGTAATATGGGACGTTATGGGTGTATAACGGCTGGCAACATCCATATAGTTTTCACTTTTATCGATAAAATACATCGTTGTTTTGCCGATACAGGTGAATCACTAGATAGTAGATACGGACTAGAGTTATCTGTAGCGACTACAATGCGATATTTTATAAAAGACTTAATGGTTTAATCAACTTGTGGTAGAAAGTGGTCTAACTCTAAATCCGTCTGGTAGATCTAGTACTTTTATATTGTGTAATTTAAAAGCTATGACCTTTTTGTTCGATTGAGCTAGATGCACTTTATTTGAGGAATGTTTTATTGTATTTCTCTAACAGCATGTCGTATAGTAATCTCAAGTCTGAATTGTATTAGAATTAAATTACTTTTATAACTTTTGGGGTCAGTACATTTTGCGACAAGATTTGGAAGGTAAAATGTTCTATGTTGTCCATCAAAAGCATTATGCTAATAAAAGCAAAATCAAATACACGTAAAGTGCTTATCAACCGGCAAGTGTTTCCTAACCAAGAAAGAGTGCGAACAATACAGTGAAGCATTCCAAAACGACACCTACGCTCTGTGCATACACGCTCACACGCACACATTGACAACCATTTACAATCAAACTACTCCTCACTAAGTGCGCACATGTTTACGAAACCGGCCTCACGTACAGCGCTGTCTTGGTTTTTTATTTGGTCTGAGCCTAGACTTAGAAAAAGCTTAGTTTTGTAAGACGAGATAAATAAAACAGCTAAACTTGGAAGTAACATTGGATTTTTATTTTATTTTATACTAGCTTCCAACCGCGGCTTCGCCCGCGTGGATGTTGTTATTATATACTAAAACCTTCCTCGAGAACCACTCTATCCAGTGGTGAAAACAGCATGAAAATTGGTGCAGTAGTTTTTGAGTTTATCGCGAACAGACAGACAGATGCGGCGGAGGACTTTGTTTTATAATATGTAGTGATTTTATACACATTAGTACCTGGTCGACCGACGAGCTTTGCTCGGGAGAAAGCTCATGCATGTATTTTTTCTTTATATATTTTGCATGTAAGTAGGCACCTACTTAATTTTGTTTTCCTGAATTATTTTTCTTTGAAGACCGGATCATCATCTGCCTAGCCTTTTCCGAACCAAGTTGGGGTCGGCTTCCAGTCTAACCGGATGCAGTTGAATACCAGTGTTTTACATGGAGCGACTGCCTATTTGACCTCCACAACCCAGTAACTGGGGAACACGATACCCCTTGACAAGACTGGTTGTCAGACTTTCGGGCTTCTGACGACCCGTAACGACTGTCAAAGATCTACAAATGACAGCCGGGACTAACGGCTTAACATGCTTTCCGAGGCATGGAGGAGTCTCGATATGAAAAGATGGTCACCCATCCACGGACCAGCCCCGGCAAGCGTAACTTAACCTGATGGATCGACCCGTGCGGCTGTTATTACTTAGCAACGAGCTTTGAAGACCGGATCAATAAGTAAATTATGAAACTCTGAACAAACTATTCAAAACAACTCGTAACTCCCGTACATCAACCACATCTATTTACGAACTCCTGCTTATCTGACTTGTCTCGGTATCCGCAGATTATCAACCAGTTACGTTACTAGGGATGTTACTAAGATAACCGGATAGCCGGAGCTACAACCACTGCATATAAAGATTAGATTTCCTTCGCCCATCACTTATAACTCCGTTAATTCGAAACCAATTTGCAACTTCCCAGTACAAATGTGGCGGTGAGAGAATGCCATTGGTAATTTCCTGATGCTACTAGTTCTGAAACCTGTATTTTTCTGTATAGGGAGCTGGATTTAATCGCAATTGGATCGTGTTATCATGTTCTTACGGTTAATCGGAATTATCGGAACGTTTAGCGCTGAATAATTAGAATTTATTTACCAGTAGCCGTTACCAGCGACTTTATCTGCGATCTAGGATGAATAATAGCCTATGTCCTTCTCCAAGTCATGGTCTACCCACGTGGCAAATTTCATTCAAATCCGTTCAGCCGTTTTTGCGTGAAAGCGTAAAAACAAACAAATTCACTTTAGCATTATTTTATAACTAGCTTCCGCCCGCGGCTTCGCCCGCGCGGTATGTCGATAAAAAGTAGCCTATGTCCTTCCCCGGGATGCTATCTATCTCCTTGCCAAATTTTATCGCAATCTGTTCTGTGGTTTAGGCGTGAAAAGGTAACATACAGACAGGTAGACAGAGTTACTTTTGAATTTATAATAGTAGTACTCGTATGGATATTAGTTAGGTTTAGGATTTCTTTGTATTAGGATGTAAGAAGGTTTTAGACACTGACTCTTTGAAGTTATGGTTAGTCAATTCAAGAACTGTGGACATGCAGTTCTTGGATTGACTGAATTCATTCCTTTAAATAACGACTTTGAAAAGAAAGAAAGAAAATAAAGGATTTCATTCTAAGGACCACATCTTCAAACGATTTGTTCCGATATTTCTCCAGAAGCGCCATAAACTCCTCGGAGAAGAACCCCATTCCCGACACCCTATCAAACTTAACCAGGCTGCGCATAACTTAGTACCAGTATAGTAGTTTCACCAATATATCGATCATGCCATGTAACAGCGACACATACACAGATAAACGGGTCGAGTACTTTCTACGCATGCGTGGGCGCAACAACCGCTGAACATTAATTAATGCAACTGCACACAGACGCAAATCGGGTGAAACCAGACCAACCAATGAGAAGCTACAGAAAACCCACTACGAACAACCCAAGAAAAGTCACACGACATGGCTATAGTCTTAAAAATACTTAAAAAATTGAATTGTTTCGAATCCCTGCGTTCATAGATCGACAACATTTTTATTGACAGTTCTATTCCTTGTCTCTGTTACATGTACCTTCTGTTCTCATCTGTGTATTGTCAATACAGAATCTTAAAGTGATACAAATAAATATGAGAAGCCGTGAGAAAGCACTGACTCACCTGTGTGTACGCAACTGCGATGACTATGCGTTTGACATTTTATTTCCTCTAAATTAAACTTTAAAGTTTATACTGACATGTCACCTATAAAGTAGGTAGTATGGCTAGTTACGATGGTGGACAAATTATATAATACTAGCTGCGCCTCGCGGTTTTACCCGCGTAAGTCTCGATCCCGTGGGAATATCGGCCATACCATCTTTCACACAATCCATGCAACGCATCGTTCAAATTCATAAGACCGCCAAGTAGGATCAAGAGCTTTCAAATCAAATCAAATCAAAATATTTTATTTCACATAAACCTACATGGGCACTTATGAAACGTCAGAAGCTAGGTGCACGGTTCCAATTGGTCGTTTCCTATGGAGAAGAGCCGGCAAGAAACTCCATGGTTACTCTTTTAAAAATAATTGGCTTTTACAATACTTTCAAATTACAGTGTTGGTAGGCATGGGGGGACAATGTAGGCCTTTCAACAAGTAAGTACCAGGTACTTAACAAAAATAGAAGATGTTCAATAAATCTACAGTCCAATAAGCCTACAATGTTCTCACATTCACAAAATAGAAAATAATCTATCTAAAAGACTAATGATAATAAAATTAGAATTCATATAAAAATAAAAACCTATTTAAACCAATTGACGTGATTGCTATTACAACTGTAACAAATTGAATAATTATAATCCTGTCCACAAAAACCACTAAGAGTTGAAATTAATTGGAGGTATATAATGTCAAATACAATGATTATATGTCAAGGATTAATGTAAAGAAAATAAACATGGTAATTTGGGAGCAGTTAATAGACTTACATAAATATGCCGTTAATGAGGTACCAGGGAAGCCACATGTGCAGAAGGAATTATTGCCAAACTTCCTTGTCTTCAACGTAGTCTCTTCTTAGATCTTTTTTTTTGGCTTCCCCTTTTCCTGTTACGGCGGGGTCGGCTTTCCCAATCATGCGACGCCATTTATTACGATCTTGTGCGTCATCTTCCGTAAGTCCTATATCCATCATGTCCTGTTGGACCTTCGTCATTCATGTCGTTTGAGTTCTTCTTCCCCTTCTTTTTATCCATGAAAAGGCACTTTTTAACCGACTTCTTCAAAAAGGAGGAGGTTCTCAATACGTCTGTATGTTTTAAAAAGTGAAAAATAAAAACTTTTTACAAAAAAAAAAACAACCGACTTCCAAAAAAAAACACTAAAAATGTCTTTTGGAAGTCGGTTGTTTTTTTTAATAAATATTTTTTATTTCATTTTTATAAATAGTTTTTCACGACATGGTCGGTCATCTGTTCGTCGAAGTAGGATCAAGAGCAATAAGGAATAATGGACGGGGAATTCTAAGCTGAAGACTATTTAAAGTTACTTGCGAAGAAGTATAAATGACTAATGTGAGTAATCAATTATACTTGCGCGAATCCTTGCCAGAGTGGCGCCATACAGAATTAAGAGGAAAAAATATTCAAAGTAAAGACATTTGACATCATCACAACATGCGGCTCAGCATCCCAATGAGAATATTTACATACTAGTTGACTAATTACTTAATTACCTCTGCTACGAGTCGAAACTTTATTTATTTAACAAATGAAAGTGAGCACTCTGTTGCAAAAACATTTCCTACAGTAATGATTTGTTTACATAGTCATCTTATCAGCAGCTTCTACAATAAACACAAGGATAACAGAAGAATCGACCCTTTTTGTGCTGATATGACTAAGGAGTGCCCTGTTTACACAGATACCGTCACGTTATCACATCTTATCACTACCATCATCAGCCAATGACAGCCCAAGACAGGCCTCTCCAATCGCACGCTATTGCAGCACATCTCCGGCCACTCTCATCCAGCTGCTACCAGCCAGCAAAGATTAACGTTCCACCTAGCCTTATCATCCAGAAAAAAATCATAGAAGGTCCAACAATTTCGCCCGATTTGATTTAGCAACAAGCCCATCGCATATACAAGGTGTAATTAAATAACGGAAAACCTCTTAAAATCACGAAAGAAAATCAGCGTGTGTTTATAAATCGACAAAATTTAGGGAACAGCTAATTGGAACCAAGTTCTTTAACGCAACTTGCGGTAGGAGTGTATAAGTAGTTACATCACAATGCATTTAAAAAAAAGTAGTTCCACAATTTTCCGCCGGCCTTCTTTCGTGGCGCATTCTAACAAGTGTCATGCCCAAAAACATCAGCTTCAGTGTCCATTGTTTTTATTTTAAACAGGGCCATCTAGTATAAGTTTTTGAAAGCAAATAACTTGATAATGAACTTGATGGCTCTTGTATTAATACATAATATAGGGTACTGCGTCCCACGACCTGCCGTCTTTTCTTTTCGCAATTTCAGGGTTGGTTCTATAGTAAAAGTTGCTCTTATTGATGAGTACAATTACCCAGGTTTTCAGTTATTTTAATGACTCGTTGTAGATTCCGTCTCTTATCACAAATCCCAGTAGGTCCAACCTTTTCGCACTGATATGATTTAGCATTGCGCCTGCGCCCATCGCCTCTAGATACCGTCTCGTTAAGCATGTTTTGTTGCTCCTGACTCACTGGAATCAGTTAACACGCCTCGGGTCTGACGTCATGCTGTGGATGAATGGTTTCTATTTATGAAGTGAGGTTTCCGTGTTGTGATTGTATGATGGTAGACACACAGACGGTGGCAAAGAAGTACAGAAGGATGACGATCAAAATCAAAAGTCATTTATTCAAATTAGGATGAGAATCAGCACTTTCTTAACATCAAAATTACAAAAGACAGTCCCCCAAAACGCCCAACCCTCACCACTTCCTATAGTGCCTTAGCTGGAGAAGTGGCGCAACAAACTCCCCAGCAGCACAGCTGTCTGTTCAGTTAGAAGAACTTGATGAAGTAAGTATCAGGGCTATATCTAGCAGAACTAATACTTTTGTAAGTTAACGATGCCGTTAAAATAAATACAAGGTTGCTGCGTCGACGTCTTTCCTGTGCGGTACACCAATTTACTTAAAAAAATATGAAATTTTTAATTTAACCATTCAAAAGACGGCGTTATGTGTAAGTTCTTTTAATTTATTTACCTACTAGCCCGCCCGCTCTAATACCTACTTCGTTTTTAGTTAGCATTCTACCCAACTTTTTGTCTTTTTACTCGGCTCATAAGCCTCGTAGCGCGATGTTACTTAGCCTGTAATCTTCCTCAAGAATTGGGCTATCCAATCCAAAAATATTTTTTTAAATCCGACTGGTTGTTCCGAAGATTACCCCTACATACAAACTAACAAACAAACAAATACCTCTCTACTATAATTATTATATTATTATTTTGTTTAAAATAAATATCTCGGGACCCTGTGGCTGGGGTCCCGGACCTTTGGAAGGCGTGCGAGGGGCCGAAGCCAACTTGCAGAGGCCCCTAGACAATTTTAAATGGAATGAGGCACCTATTATTATTATTAAAAGAACTAAGTTAAGAACGCGGCGACGGATGAATTCTCCATACAAACGTAATACCAAAATCATTTGCAATTTGAGCATATTTCCACCATAATTGTGTTGTTCGAATAACAACACAATTATGGTGGAAATATTGATTGAGACAGTATTTATCTACGTTCCATTTTCATTAATCATTTTTGGTATTACGGAACACATCCAAAATCATTAATTTTCAATAGCTAGTAGTGCTATCGCGTCAAGCAAAGTCATGTCAATGCCAATGTTTGCCTGGTCGTACAGTTCATGGTAGCTGTTTGTATCGCTCCGACAGGCACACCAGCGCAAGATTTGTAGCACTCGAATCGTAGTTGCAACCGACGCTCCGCCGGCCCCTTAAATCCGTCTCATAACACCCCACTCAATTCTAAGATTTTATGAACTAAGCAATATTTATTTATAGGAACGTGAAAGGACTACATTTGTAAAAGGTTTATAAACTCTTTCATGTCGAGAAAGGGTACACAACTATTAACAAAAACATCAACATTTACACTGATTGGAACGTAAAGAACTCATAGAATGGTTCTCATCTTACTTCCTTTATATCGGATAGTTTTCAACAAAAACCGATATTCTCAGTTATATTAACTTTGTTTACGACTTCACTTCAAAGCAGCTTCATTTACTTTTAAAATTGATAGCTAATAAAATAATAATGACTTCTGCAGTCCTGCTTTCACCACACCATCTATGGTTAATTTCATATTATTAAACGGTTTATATAGAAGCGGTTTTTCTTTTCACCCCTTTGGGTTTCTCTTATATAGAATCTTTCGCACATAAATAATTTATCGATATTAGCGTTTAGCTTCCGTTAAAACTTGTTAACTAAAAAATTGCTTAATAGACAGCAGATAGGTAATAAATTTATTGACTGACAAAGAGTCTTCCTTATTAAAAAATATAAAATCTTTGATATAGAAGTATAAATTATTCAAGATAATGCAATGTAACTCTTACATAATTGTTAAAAAGTATAAGTACCTAGGTAGATTTTAGTTTGTTCTGATGATGTCAAAAAAACCGGCCAAGTGCAAGTCCGACTCGCACACGAAAGGTTCAGTACCACCGTACAATATTTGACACAACACATTTTTTTTAAATACATTACTTTAAAACACATTTCTTGTATGGGTCCCATACAAGAAATGTATCTTATTATATCCCTTTCATTTTTAACTTTAATTATACACACTCTGTGAAATTTTCAAGTGTGTAACTATTACGGTTCAAAAGATACAACCCTGCGACAGACGGACGGACGGCGAAGCCTTAGTAATAGGGTCCTATTGGCACAGAACCCTAAAAACCAAACACCTTTATCAGTAATCTATTGACACATAGGCACTAACAAATGTCAAACTCAGAAGGAGCAGGTACTCAAACAATTTACTATTATTTGCTCTCTTATTGACATATTGACAGAAATAACCTACATTATTATACTGTTATGTAACGAGGAACGATGGGTATGTGTTACATAACAAAGTTCTTAGGTTCGCACGGTGATTAATTAGCAGAAATGTTTAACAGCGGCGGTGAAAGCATTGTCTCCAAGTCGACTTTAGGATAGGTAATACTGTGGGAAGTCAGTGGGTGGCGTGGGCAGTGCATAATTACCAACACCGATATACCCTGAGCTCCCGTACCCCCCTTCTCCCGTTATATTTTCCCCCGAAAAGGGGAGATTGGGCCTGAATCTAGAGTTCATCGTATGATGGTTAAAGGTGGTAAAGGAACAAAGACCGTTAATTTGTCCGGGATCAAAATTGCCTTGTCCATGAAATCGATTACCTACGTTTTTGTTTAATCGATGAAAAATTTACAATCGTTTGTGGGATCGATTTTGGGTTTGGGATATAATAATGACACTACTAAGTTTGATTGCACTTCGATTGAAGATAAGGTAGGTACTTTAAATCGAAATTAATATAAGGTCGGTTTACGACACAGCACATCATCATCTCATCATCTGCCTAGCCTTTTCCCAACTATGTTGGGGTCGGCTTCCGATCTAACCGGGTGCAGCTCAATACCAGAACTGAATTACGACAATATTCGTATTATAAAAACAATATTCAGAACATTTGCTAGGGCAAAAGAGTTTAACGATTGTAAAATAAAAAAAACGAGAGACCCTTACAGTAGTCGCTGATCATGTGAAACATCTGACACCTTGGCTGACAGTACCAACCTCTCGGAAAATGGGTTTGTACCATCTGACAGCCAACTCTAGCACGGCGCGCGCTCATTGGTCAAATCAAATAGCGCGCGCTTCCCCGGCTTCCTGTTACCCACACTTCCGTCCCTTTTTCACTTACACAAAACTAATTAGTTAGCGTAATTAATTAACCAATTCGTAATCCAAATTACGTAAACAATCATAAGACCGTAAAATCACAGAACCTAACAAGGCGGTGTCTTATCCCATACCATTCACCCATTAATGTCTAAAGTCGATGGTAAAATACGTAAAATACTATACCATTAATAAGGAAATAATTTAGCGAATAGTTAACGTCCCATAGATATAGAGGAGGCGATAGCCAAGTTATTTACTGACACTAAAGTCATGCGCGTTTCGCTTTGGGATCGCTATTAGTAAACACGCATTCTGGTATGGGTACACACTGGCGTGTAAAACATCTAACAAATCGCATTCATTTTCTAAATATTAATACCTACCATAGAAACACATCACATAAACCTACATGGGAGCTCGTGGCTAAGTAATAACAGCCGTACGGGTCGATCCATCAGGTTAAGCTACGCTTGCTGGGGTTGGTCCGTAGATGAGTGACCATCTTTACATATCGAAACTCCTCCGTGCCTCGGAAAGCACGTTAAGCCGTTGGTCCCAGCTGTCATTCGAGGATCTTTAACAGTCGTTACGGCTACAACTACGACTAACGACGACAACCAGTCTTAATTACCAAAATCAAAATCAAAAGTCATTTATTCCAACTAGGCTGAGAATCAGCACTTTTCGAACGTCAAAATTACATAAGACAGTCCCCCAAAACGCCCACCCTTCACCACTTCCTAGTGCTTTAGCTGGGAAGAAGTGGCGCAACAAACTCCCCAGCAGCACAGCTGTCTGTTCAAAGGGTATCATCGTCTTTCCTAGTTACTGGGTTGTGGAGGTCAGATAGGCAGTCGCTCCATGTAAAATACTGGTATTCAGCTGCATCAGGTTAGGCTGACTTTAATTAAGCTAGGCGAACACCCAAGCAGTGTGTACTTTCAGTTAGAATGTGCATGACAAACGGTTTTGTTGTGCACGCGCAATTTGCCACACTTGATGTGCTGGAGTTATGGAAACAAATTGCCAATCGTCCATATAAGTCGATAATTAGTTGTGATCAATGGGACAGTTAATAATTATGTTATTTACTGCCTCGCACCGCTTGGGAAAGTGAAAGAGAGAGAGATCCTTCAATTTATATGCAGGTTTATTCATATTTTAGGAAGACATAATTTTGTCTACAGTGTGGTCGAATATACCAGCAAAAACATTGCGGTCTCACGTGAAGACACTTCGTAAAAACACACCAACTTCACAAAATAAAACGTCATACTCCTTTTGGGCTCCGCCACAGTCGCGTAAAGATTGAACATTGAAGTCATTTATTTGCACTTTCTGATAGCGAAACAACGGTATTATTTATGAATGAAATGTCAAATGCTTAAAAAATAAAAAATCCTTATTGTAAACTAATGACATGACATTAAATAAGTTGCATTAATAGAAAACTATTTGAAAACTTTAACCCCATTGTTTAATTTATAACACCTTAAATAAATAGTAGTTCACCTAACCTACCTATGTATCGGATCTAAAGGAACTTAATTGATTCTAGGGTTAATTTCACAACCGAATCGTATGTTTACGACTGTAATAAAACTGTGATAGACATCATTATTGGTCATTAATAGTCACGTGTGAATAATGTTTACTAATGTTTAGGAAATAACACAGTTTTGTTTCAAAATAATGTTTTTTTATAAGTTTCATAACATAAGCTTCGTTAAAAAATTAAACATTACGGTAACTGAGGTATCAAAGTAGATACTACCAAGTTGGTAAACGGATGAGAGCAGTAGTGGCCCTGTGGGAACAAGCCCGACTTACGAGCTGTAAGGTCGTGGGTTCGAACCCAGACAGGCGCTTTACTTTGTGTAAATAATTTCATCACCACTGCTCTCAAAACGGTGAAGGAACACATCGTGAGGAAACCGGCATGACCTAGAACCAAAAATTAGAAGACATGTGACATCTACCAACCCGCACTGGGCCCGCGTGGTACATTCAGCCCACTCGAAGCGAGAACCCTGGCCTGGAGGCCTGTGTCCCAGCAGTAGGAACATTATGGGGGTGATTATGCTAAACCGATTATGTCCACAAAACCATAAAAACCAAACCGGGCCTTTCACGATCAAATGCGAAAACACACCCACAAAATGTGCTACGGTTGAAGTTCATTGACTCAGTCTAGCACAATGAAACAGTGACGCAAACTATTACGATATCGATACTCGACTCGCAGATAGTCGAGACTCGTTGTATAATCGAGCGATATCGAGATACGATCGCTATCGAGGCAGACGCGTGTCGTGGGCGGCGGTGGCGCGGACGCCAAACACGGAGTAGGAAACAAATGAAGTGCGCACTTTACCTGTCGTTGTCCGGTGAGAGATGAAAGATCTGTTATTGGATGATTGCCGGGGTTGTGGGACTTGGAGGTGGTCCATTTGGCGACTGTTTCTATTCTTGAATATGATGAAATGCATACTAATTATAAATGCGAAAGTAACTCTATCGGTCTGTCTGTTACATTTCAAGCCTTAACAACTGAACGGATTTGGATGTTTGGCGCACTTGGATATTTTTTAATCCCACTAGGTTCCCGCGGGATAATGTCCAACCTCTACGCGGAGGAAGCCACAGACAAAAGTTATTACTCTATAAAGGACCATGGGAAGAAACGTCCCCACCCACCAACACACTTGAGACTAGTGTCATTCGGAGCGTCTGGTGGGTTCGATACTTTTTTACTATGGCGACATTTTTCAAAAATGTGGGGTTTTCCTGGAATATTACTTTTTTTATTCAATATTAGCATTATTTTACATTTATATATTTTCTTAGTTTGCACTTAAGAGGCATAGAATATAGCGACCTAAATATGGTTCTCATTCATGACAACCTTTCTTTTTATCAGGGACCATTTTTTTTTTCTCTGATACCTTTTTTTAAAGTTAGGTTCGGTTAGGTTATGTTTGGTAAGGATAGGTAATTATAGCTTAGGTTAGGTTAGCTAACCGAAAAGTTTAGGTTAGGTTAGGTTAGCTTCTGTGCGCTGTCAACGCGGCTCTACGTGGGAATCGTGCGATCGATGGCCCTTTACGGGGCCCCGATCTTGGCGGCTGACCTGACGGCCGGTAGTATCGCAGTCCTGCGCAAGCCGCAGAGAGCGATGGCCGTCAGAGTCATCAGGGGGTATCGCACGATCTCCTACGAGGCGGCTTGTGCACTGGCCGGATCCCCGCCCTGGGACCTCGAGGCGAAAGTACTCGCGTCATCGTATCGGTGGCGCGAGGAAGCGAGAGTGCGGGGTGAACAACCGATGCAGCGACACATAGAGCTGCATCGGTCTCAGCTTCGCGAGGTCTTGGTGGCGGAATGGCGGGACAGGCTTTCACGTCCTACCGCCGGTCTCGACATCATCGAGGCGGTCCGGCCGGTGCTCGAGCGCTGGCTCGGGAGGAGGCACGGCTCCCTGTCGTTTCGGGTGACGCAGGTGCTCTCGGGGCATGGTTGCTTCGGGAAGTACCTGTGTCGCATAAACAGGGAGCCGGACGCTCGGTGTCACCACTGCGTCGACTGCCGGGAGGACACTGCGCGGCATACGCTGGCAAAGTGTGCCGCTTGGGAGGAGCCGCGCCGTGCCCTCATCTAAGAAGAAGGCAGTGACTTGTCGCTGCCGGCCGTAGTCGAGTCGATGGTCGGCAGCGAGGAGTCCTGGGACGCGGTGGTTTCCTTCCGTGAGACAGTCGTTTCGCAGAAGGTGGCTGCGGAAAGGGAGAGGGAGATCTCTTCCACTCACCCGGCCCGCAGCAGGCGCACCGGGCGTCGGCGGAGGGCGGTAAACGCCCTCTTCCAGACCCCCTAAATGGGTCCAGGGACGACGGACTCGGGGACGTCCGTCGCCCCCTACACATCAGGACCCGAGGTGGCGGTGAGTAGTGTTCCACGCGCGCCCCTCTTAGACGTCACGGGGGGAGTCAAACACCACACTCCTCGGGTCACGGGGGGGCCCCTGACCCGAGGAGTCCCGCAATGGCGGGCCAGTCTGGGGTTGCGGAAGATTTTTACGTTCCCGTGACCCCCGGCGAAGGTGTGAGCTGGATCACTGGGGTGGTTTTTAGTCAGTAAGAGTCTGACAGACCCCTCCGCCCGCCCCAGGGCAGAGGTCATCCATGAGGATTTAAAAAAAAATAGGTTAGGTTAGCCGTTTTTTTTTAAGTTTTTTGTACAATTATCCAATCACAAGAATACACAAATGCATCATTGAGGAGTTCCATTTGACCTTCAAAATCCAAGATCAAATTATCACTGTTAGGTTAGGTGAGGTTAGGTTATGTTTGGCAAGGATAGGCAATTATAGCTTAGGTTAGGTTAGCTAACAGAAAAGTTTTTTGTTATTACAAAAAAACCCCATTGATTTTGCAATGGAGCAAGACAGTAAGTCTTTCTCGGGATCCCTAAAAACATATTAACACGTATCCTATGACTGTTGGAGGGTGGGGACGGAGTCCATACAAAATCCCCCATGGTCCTTTGCGGTAAGAATTCTAGCGCGCTCTGGTGGATGTATAGTTAGGTAGGCAATAGACTTCCATTCTGAACTCAATCAATGCTTGCTTTCTTTATACTCCGTGCAAGTCCCGTGACTTCTCGTCTCGAGACGCCAGTCGTCAAAGCAACCAGCTTAGGAAAACGAATAATTAACAAACATAAATAATTATTTACTTACTTTTTTTACTCAGATGTTACGCGTCAACATAATTGATAGTCGGTTCTTGTGGACGGAACTGAGAATTAATAACGTATGTAGAGGTACGTAACTAGCAGACACCGGCGGAAGTTTCGAAAGACTGTCATTTTATTAATATCATAAAATTAGCGGGCTGTGATTCGCACTACACTTAGTATTGCCTGTTCGAAAAGTATCATACGAAAGTGTAAATAAATCTTGTTCACTTCCTAATGCTGGGGCTACACTTCGCGTTATCGCGAACTTTTCTTCGTACGCTCTCTGTTGCTTAGCGAGACATCGAGGGGTGTGCGAGAGAGAGCGCACGAAGAAAAGTTCGCGATAACGCGAAGTGTAGCCACATCATTAAGGAAAGAAAGAAACAAATTCATCTATATTTAGAAGGTCTCATTATTAAATTGTAATTCAAAAATCGTCCACGAAAATTCGTCGTTGAGGTTACAAAATTAACCAAGCATTTAACAACAAAGTCTTCGTAATTTGGCTAGTTTAATTAAATTCTCTTACTTACATTTTAGATCGTAGCTTTTCTCCGGGACTCATTTTTTTTTAACTGCAGTCATCTTATTATTGAAGTACATACCTGTAACAAAATTAAAAAAAATACAATTTAGTTTTCACTTATACTAACACTAAATAAAAGTCAAGTTCATACATAAGCTTTGACCTGACCATGAGATAATTCTAACCTAGAAAAATATAACTACAATGGAAATAAAAATGGTTGGATATGGTTCAACCCAGCAGGCAAAGGTCGCGTGAAGGACGAACATCGAAGCCCCGAAGGTCAGGTTCAAGGTTTACTGCCGAGGTCACCGCTCGTGTATTGATTTTACTTGGCATTAGCGTGAGCTACGGAAATGAATGTAGCTTTCATGAAAATGTTTCTTTATTTGAAGGTTCCATGGTTACTGAATGTTTGTTTATCTACTTTTAGGACAGGGATTGAAATAATACTTCAATACATATATTATGTAGATGGCGGTGGCAACAAGATTTCTTTGAAAAGTTTGAAATATTGTCACGAAGTACTCAGCACCCTAATTGCGTAACACACTATCAATCACAATCTGAATCATTTTGAAGGAAATTGTTAATCCATTGCTTCATACATGTTCGAAACTTTCAAAGGTTTCAAAAAATTTCGTTGTTTATTGACCGCTCTGTGGTTATTTCTAAAATCGCTGTAAGATTGGGTTCTCTGACTGTCAAATCAATCTTTTTATTTTATTTTGATTCTTTTTAAACAAACATAAACCTCCAACTGTCATTAACGAGACACAATATAATTTTAATTGTTATCGGCCATTAGAAGGCCAATCGACAGTTGAGCGGATTGAGATATTTAAAGTCCTAACATATTCCTTCAGCGTTACCCTTGCCCACAAGATCACACTTTATTACCTCCGTAATACAGCGAGTTAAGTACGAGAATGTTCTAGAAAGTTTAATGAAAAGCTTCACATCGTGAGGTGTACTCCTGTGTCAAGGTCAAAGTCGCCCAGGATTCGGTGCAAGGATAGGCTGACGAAATAGGTCGCGGTAAATAGGTCGCCATAGAATTTATGACGTGGAAGGAATGTCTGATACGAGTTTAAAATTAGAATTAAATGTGCCTGTTTTTGAAGGCTCTCTACATACAGGCGCGAGGCGACAGTGCGACGCGAATCTAGAAAACCAATTTCCATGAAGTTTTTGTTCTACTAGAGCTGCGTCGCGCCTGTCTGCGGGAGCCTTGAAAGTTAAGGGTAAATGGGTAATTTGGTTAAGGTATGAAGGGTTATTTTCTCCCCCATGCGGGTAATTAAAGCTTATGCATTGAAATATTTCAATTCTGAGGGATTTTGGAAACATTTCAAGTTTGTTTAAGAGCCACTTTACGACCAATTAGGGCATGGATAATCACTTAAATACTGATTTATATTAACATAGCCTGAACTTTAAACACTGACCTACACCAAAACATAAAGTAGTTCAATTACAATACATTTAAAAATTAAAACAATTCAAAATTATCCGCAACTGTCGCAAAAAATCAACGAATGAATTGCAAGAATTGAGTGAGGATAAAAACTGGTCTCATAAATATGGAGTAGGTCCGGCCACCCTGACCCCAACACGGTGGTTCATTTATATTCCATCGTTCAAGAAAAACCTCGGCCATATATCAATATATCGATTTAAATTGTAATATGTTTTTGTGTGTAAACGTTCAACCTTCCGTCAGAAATCAATTGGTATTTTGTAAACATTAATTGTTCTTGAATAAATATTGCTTTAAGTTGCTTGCACATTGATGTGGTTGTGCATGTTCGGTTGGTGTTTTTAGTTGCGTTTTGCACGCGATTTAATTGCGGTCATACCCTTGATCTTCTTCATAGTTGAAATACTTTGGTGTTATATACATTATTTACGTAGAACTGACAAGGTTTGTCGAACTGTGAAGCCAAGAATCTCTTACTTTAAGTTCGGAACTCTTTTATTTTTAAGTTCGGAAAGCGAATGCTGTAAACAGACCAGAATAATACGAGGTAGCACATCCTAAGACACCAAGAACCCAAAGAAGAATTATTTTCTAGATATCGATTAGTTATTATACTGATCTCCAGGAACAAAAAATGCTCCGCTAAAACAAACACATACCTACTTTGATTTTGTTACACCACAGTCTACCGCAGCTTTAACGTATCTTTCGAATTGCAACAATGTTGCTACTTGTGATGTTAATATTTTAACTGATGCTATTTTAAGTGCGAATGATGACCAAGAAATAGCTGAAACGTACTTGAAATATTTTAACACGAATGAATTATTGTTTGTACTCCAATGAACGATGAATAGATCTCGTAGACTAATTGGACAGTTGCAAATGTCAAACTCCATAATGAAAAAACAAACAACAAACACTAGAAATGTCAAATTAGTCTAGTTGTCTTTAAAATGTACAGCTCCAGCTGTAACAAACATAGTGCCATTTAATTTGTTTTCTATTTACTGTGTGTAAAAAAAATGCTTAATAATATTCGCAAAAACACAATGTAATAAGATGACCTAACTGATAATAATGTTTGATGGATCATGACATTATCAAAGACCATCATTAATAAATATAACTTCTTTTTTATCCCATACAGACACCTTGACATTCAAATAAATATATGTAGGTACACTAATAGAATGGCATCGAAACTCATTATAATAGTGACAGACGATATCTTGATTTTCAAATTACCAAACCGTTTAAGCCCCAAAAACAGCGTGAAATAAAAAGAACATAAAACAACGAGCTTGGAATTCGTAAAAAAAACAATTTGGCAATACATTCAGACGAAATTATGGATTGCATGAAACAATGGACGATGCAAATTGTGACCACATGCTGCATTTTATTTTTTTAAGAGATGCATAAAAAAGACGCACCGTGTTCAATTGAATGCACCGTAAAGGGTAAGCACCATAAGCATTTTAAGGCAGCAGACCCATTGTCCGGAAAATATTAATAAAAAAAAACTGCCCCGGAAATGTCGAAGTTGTTGTACAATCCTAAAAGAATGTAGAGGTACATTGTACAGGTTATAAAAATGCCAGCATTAAAAAAAAGAGTTTAATTCAGGCCTTGATCCATAAGATGTTAGTAAATACTACTTAAAAGCTAAGCAAATCACCTTAATTTCGTGAAAAAGAAAGTAAGAATTTCATGGCAAAAGACAAAGACCTCAAGCCTAAATCTAACTTCTAATTAATATTATAAACGCGAAAGTAGTATGGATGGATGGATGGATGAATGGATGGATGTTTGTTACCCTTTCACGTAAAAACTACTGAATGGATTTGGATGAAATTTGCCAAACAGATAGTTTATAACCTGGATTTACACATACTAGTAGGATACTTTTTATCCCGATATTCCCACGGGGTCGTGACTTACGCGGGTGACACTGCGGGGCGCAGCTAGTGTCAATATAAATTGACACACACAACCCAAGAAGTCACTCAAAACTCACAAGTTGCCACAAATCCCATTCGCAATAAATTGTAATACAATAGAAATCAACAATAATCGGAATGAGAGCCTTTCACTGCAATCCCAGGCGTGCAGTGAACGCAACCATAACCAGAGATGCAGTAATAATTCAAACTATTAGTCGAATTTCGTGTTCCCAGGGCGCGCAGTGAAAGTAGTTCGCTACTGGGCTTTGCCGTGCCTTAGGCGTGGTCTGTGTGACAAGCGATAAGCGAGGAATAGGTGACTAGGTATAATCAATTAATTAATTCGTAGATAAATAATATCTTTTGAATTTTGTAACGTGTGACAGATTGCATTGAATAAAGAGCAAATTATGTAGTTAAAACAAAGATATATTTACGTAAGTATAAAATTATGAAAATAGAAGAAGTTCTTGTACGTCAGTATTTGTATACCTACAACACCAAGAATACCTAGATCAAAAACAGCAATAAAACCTACCTACAATAGATATTCATTCACGATCGGAAAAAGAAAAAGGAGGAGCTCGTGGCTAAGTAATAACAGCCGCACGGGTCGAAGCTACGTTTGCCGGGGTTGATCCGTGGATCTGTGACCATCTTTACATACCAAGACTCCTCCATGCCTCGGGAAGCACGTTAAGCCTTTCTGGCTGTCATTCGTGGATCTTTGACAATCTTTACGGGTTGTCATAAGCCCGAAAGTCTGACAACCAATCTTACGTATTACAGTCTTCCGTCCAATCTTATCTTACAGTTACTGGGTTGTGGAGGCAGTCCGTAAAATCCAGTAAAATATCGGTATTCAGTTGCATCCGGTTAGACTAGAAACTGACCCCAACATAGTTGGGAAAAGGCTTTGCAGATTGATTGAAAGGAAAAAGGAAAACCAGCTTTTCGCAATCGCTACATCCTGCAAACTTAGATATCTGATACTTTCAACTATGTATTGAGAAACATATGATTGAATATCTAACCAACATTTAAAACAATATGAACATAAAATATACACGCGGAACTTATGTTAACATGTCTTTATCGACCCATTACCATACTATCAGTCTCTATTACGGACATCTACGACCAGATAATCTCAGAGTTACGTATTTGCAACGTAACAGCGGCCGCAGCTTACATCTTACACCTATGTCAGACAAGCGCGTGCTACGCTACTACCAGCGATGTTTATCGCCTATTTATTGCCGCATTAACTTGTAAAAAGCCTATAATTTAGCCTCTCCATCGTCCAACGGTGAAAAATGTCCTTAGGGCTGCACGCACCCGCAGACATAACGTATCGATCAGATTATCGCGAAATTGGACATCGATAAAGTGCTAGATATCGATAATTTGTTTCGGCCAATTACGTCAAATGACACTTAAGTGTTGAAAGTGACGAGGTTATGGACAACTTTAATCAATGAACTTAATTGGTTATTATGCTGTTTAGCTTAGCAGTTCGGAGTACATAAATGTTTATGGTAACGAGATATTTCCCAGGGTTTCTCTTGGGCGAGTTGGGGAAATCGGTCTTTAATACTCTGCTCCCACACATAACAACTTAAGACTGAAGATAAATCTACCTACGCATACCAATAGACTAAAAATATGACAGACAAACGGACAGCAGACAGATAGACTGACTCCATGACATGACACACTACATTACAGAAACGATCTTACTTCAATTAAAGTTAAAGCAATTTAGTTCAGTACTGTCAACTTGATTTCTAAATCTGATCTAGAAATTAATGTACGCTTCTGCTAAGTGGAACTATTTCGCAACTTGCATTAGCAGCGAAGATTAACATATTTTTCTCATATGAAGCAACAACGGCCATTTTGATATCGCTGACTCTAAGCAAACTTCACGCGACCGCTTGTCATATAAATGAGAGCCATCGCAAATACCCGTAGTAAAATGTCTTTAAAACATTCCTTATCTCTTGACAACCCCCACAATTACCATCGAGCGAGCCTCTCATGCCATAAATCTGCCAACGATTCCAAGTTAAAGCAGCTAATGTGCACAGACAGACGGTTGCTCGGTTAATATAGTTGGAGTCTAAGGCATATGAATCACGGTGCGATGAAAGCCCGTGGGTGTCCGTATGAAACTTCCTGGCCCACCCACGGGTGTACCTCGAAGGAAGACTAGGAAGCAAATGCCAATAAATTGCTGACGTAAGACCTAAATGTAATTTTCTTAGAGCGAAAGCAATTACCTGGAATGTCGAGAATAATGTAACGGTTGAAATCTAATGTGGCCATCTTGAAAAATATAGGTTTATAGAGTTAGAATTTCCTTTCACGAAAAATAGACAAGATGAACAACAATTTACTATGAAAACGTCTTTCTTCTCCACACAGACCTACCTTTTTGAATAGGCATTCTTTTTTGCTTGTAAATATCTTGTAGGAACATTAAAAAGTGAATGTTAATGGTTTAATTAAAATAAACGATTAGGCTTTGCCTTTGATCACATGATGGTGCCAGAGAAACAGTTTAACTTATTTTAATATGACAACGGAGAGGTTGTCATATCAAAATGAGTTAAACTGTTTATCAGATACACCATAGCCTAAATAAACTTTCGTGCCAGATCCCTCCTGATTATTCAAATCCAATATATAAAACTACTATCATTAACTCAACAAAGTCAGTTTGTGAATAAATTATTTATTTATTATTTAAAATATGCAACCCCCTTGCACACATAGACGTTCGCTTCACATGTGGTGTGGAACTGTGCAGCTATTCGGTAACAAAAGCGGCGCCCACGCAGAACAGCTCTTCGTGACGTGTGACAGGTAGCCGAGATAAATGTTACGAAGGCTAAGTTAATAGCTGCAGTGATGAAATGTTCGCGGCGCATGATTTGTAAGCTGAGTCGGGTTTATTTTTAGAGATGGTTGCGTTTCTTTTTACGCAGTTTAAAGGGGACTTGCGAGAGGATTGTTGATCTGTTATTGATGTTGCAAAAACGGAATAATTTGCTGTTTTTTAAGATCTTCAATGTACCTTAACTTCTAATCGCAAACTACAGTTCCAATCAATAACATAATTAACTTTTCTGGTAAGAAAGTTGCTGGATCAAGTCTCTCAAAATGTAGGCACGAAAAAAAAAAACAAACGACGGAACTTACATTAGTCGCATATGTGTAACATCTGACATCTCAACAGTACGTAGTAGTTTTCACGGCAAATTCGCACGCGCTCTTTGGTCAAATCAAATAGCGCGCGCTTCCCCGTCTTCCTGTTACCACTTCCGTCCCTTTTCACGAAATCACTCCCACAGATTGCAGGAAAACGAGAGGAAAGATGTAACCCGTGCAAAGTTATTAGCTTCTTTAGTTTCGACGTCTCTTCCTATTCATTACTAAGGTTACCAAGTAACTCAAGCCACTACTGCAGGTGCTTGATACTAAGCAATTTACCTTATGATGCGTTTAATGTTTCTTGTAAGATATAAACAATTGAAAACGGGATATATATAGATAGTACAGCAGGCACTCCTTGCTGCATATCATTATTATTAGAATTCCCAACCGGACTTTCATAAGTTTCACTGAGAATACATTCACTAAGCTGAAGATTACCATCAAGGGCAATTCGAAAGGGAACTCTATGAGATAGGGTCAGTTCCCTCAAGTGCAATGTTGAGTAGGAAGAGCCTGGGGCTACGGGGAGGCGTCGAGCGAGTGGCTACTAACACATTTTTGAAAATTGAATTAATTTTATTGGGGGCGTATGTTTCCAAAAGCGTCGAAGACTACGTATAGTCAAATATGCTACGCTTTTTGTCGCCATCCCAAAGTTACCTCCTTGAATTTTTTAAACTTTTTCTGACACTGCATGCACAGATCCAGATGCTGTCAAATTAGCTATAGGTTGTTATGGCTAACGTTAGCACTCATAATTTATCACTAAAAAGTATAACGAGGGTAATAAATAATAAGAGACAGGAAAGATCTCAGACACGGGAATTT
Organism: Lithophane semibrunnea; assembly: GCA_947363905.1. NCBI lineage: Eukaryota > Metazoa > Arthropoda > Insecta > Lepidoptera > Noctuidae > Lithophane > Lithophane semibrunnea. Next base: position 15,169,063 of record OX376195.1, read on the forward strand.
TGCAAAGCGATTAACACTGTCGGAAATAGCTGTACAAGTTAATCCGCTACACGCTGCGGTTATCACAATAACCGCACCCTGAAAACTTGGAATGGCGAACGGTAGATAAGAAAAAGCTGGCTGCGATAAAACCGTACTCGCGCATTTCACTAAAGAAACGTTTATCTTATTTGGAAATGTGCATGTAACATTGAAACTTTAGATATTGTTGGAACACAAGACTTGGAACTGAACGAAAATGTTAACTAGTGAAATTAGTTTGTTTTACACTAACCATTAGAATGTTAGAATTTGTGTGTTGAAAGATGGAAGACAGAAGAGGAGTCCACGAGGTGGAACACAAGAAAGAAAAAGAAAGAAAGAAAATACGTTTATTTGCGGCAAACATGACGCCAAGAAAGGACAAATATACGAAAATAATAAGTTGCGGGAAAATATGCGTCACATTCACGCAAAACGGCCATCACTCAGCATAATGCTGCGACCCTATGCGAGACAGAGCCCCAGCGCTGGTTTTCAGTGACAGCCGGAGTTGACGTCATGACGTCAATCGGTGCAGAACATAATGAGTGATCAATAACAAAATAATAAATAAAATAAATACATTAACTTATAGTGTTTATAAAAATATATTATTTATTGATGGCAACATTCCGTTCCGTCAGCGACTCACGCGCCACAGGTTGCAATCTGTGCGCGCAGCTGTCATAAAAACTATTTTGACAGTTTTTGACGTAAAGACGTTTTGTTGTCGTAATCGTCGTACTGGTTACGTAATAATTAACATGGCGCAATTAGGTATTAGTGGTATGATGCAATAAAAATAACAAAGTATGCATCGAGTGTTTGTGTTGTGTAGCTCCAGTTTTTGTAAACAATGTTTTCACAACAACACACGACACACTAGGTGAACATGGTGATGGTGATGGTCGCGGGAAACCGCTTGATGGACCAGTAGGACCGGTCGACATGTTGATGCTTGGAGGAAGTCTTTGTCGACATCTTTCGGCTGAATGTTCATGAAGATCGAAAGATACATGAATTTGGACAAACAAAAAAAAAATATATACGTGTCGACTTGACAACCTCCTCCGTTTTTTTTCGTTGGTTAAAAAGATGGATGAAAGAATATTTTCATTGGCCATCCCTTCAGGGAGAAAGCGTAATGTTATATAGGAATTTCCGTGCTGAATGCAAATACTTTTCAAGACTTGCAAGTGTTTGCAGTAAATCAGTTTAATTATTCAAATGATATTTAAATAAAAGCGGAACGAGGAACCTATAAAACCATTAACAATATTTCTCCTCGGCGTGACAAATTGTTGATGTTCGTCATCTTTATTCATTTGTACGTAGGTACATTATTTATGAGACGTTTCTTGATAGAGATATGAGAAATAATGAATAGGCCAGAAAAAGGTGTTAATTATTATAGACTAATAGACTTGCATGCCTACCAAACTGAACTTCGACAAACGGAATTACTTTCGACATAACGGAACTCCGACACGTCTTTATTTCGACATACCTTAAGTCCGACACTACTGTACTCCGACAATACGTTTCTTTGACATGACTTACAACATCCACATCAGAAGGTTGATCCTGAATGTTGATCAAGATTTGACACTAGAGGCAGAGTGTAATGTAATATTTCAAATTCCATTATTTTATTATCTAGAGACATCTACTGAACTTTCACAAAACCTAAAGAACAAAACGTTAAATTATAACTACATTATTTAATTAAAACAAAACAATAGTTCCGCTACATTAAAATATTCTGAAAGCACGCCAGTGTACTGATGAAAGCACTTATTTGCAATCATTTGCATGAGGAAGCCAGATGCAGTGTAGTGCATGCTTAGATAGCGCACCAGACCGAGGGTGGCCTCGATGTAGCCTACTCCTTAAGATTGTCAGTGTTGCCACATTACACTTTCTAGATTAGGGGGCTTTAAACTAATACGAGTACCTGAGCTGATATTGGAGTGAAGTTATCAGTAAGTTTGATTCAAGTTAAAAGGCTTGGGGTTAGTCAAGACAGAATTCTTTGGTCACGGAATAAAAAATCATTAAAATATCGAATATAGAAGAATGAAGGAACAGAAAAAAGCAAGAGTCCTACTAATATCTACCTAGTAGTGGCAGGTGAATGCGCGATCAGAGTTCATCAGAGTGAGTGGATCCCAACGAAAGTGACGGCAAACAAATATAGGTATTATATCAAGAAGATGGTCAACTTCCATCTTTAACCTGATAATATCTTATGCGAACTCTGGTTCCACTAAGTGCTACGGAGGTCAGATGACAGTCACCCCCAATAAAATTGCCCACGAAGGTACATAGTCGTGCAATAACTAAGGACACCACAATTGGTTTCTCCAACATAAACGGACACTGGAATTTAAATTCCAAATATAATATCGAAAGGATGACGATAATAATCGAACAATGGATTCAATAGCTAATCTAAAATATCTGAAGGTGCAAACGTGATACCACCAATAATTTGTTGAACACAAACACAATTGCGAGAGACAGTCGTTGATTTAAATACAATCCGATTCGAGTATTGCAATATCGATCGAGCTCGTAAATCCTACATTCGAACATACATTAAAATCGGTAGCAACGACTGTGTCGACATCATAACATTATTTATGGTTTTGTTTTATCTCGGGAACATTACGCGCGCCATACGCGGCCGGGGTTACTGCTGGAACAATAGACAGACGAAAGCCGAGCTGGACAACCCGGCCGAGGTACCGTTGCAACCAAAAGTCTCGGTATAAAATCGAAATTGTATAAATACGATGGGTCAACAAGATACGATTCTCTTTAAACCAACAACGAGAGAAAGGCCGACTAAAAACACGAGTGCGAAGTTCAATTTATTACCCCTCGGAAGTGGGAACCAGGACGGACGAAGAAAACAAAATTTGGTCGTAAATCAACGCATACTTAAAAACTTTAATACTTCCTACAATTACAGTGAGCCGAATTCTTAATGAAAGACTCGATGTCCGATGATGTTCGTCAAATCATTACGAGTAATGAATATGAATCGAGCGGCGGCATTAATGACTCCCGATCATTACAGCTAGACGCCCACCTTGTGTCAGTGTCAGCGCCCAAGGAAATGATATAACAGCTTTTAAAGGTCCGTTCGATGCTCAGGTAGTAATTTCCTTCTTATCGTATGTTAAAATACAGTTTTTGCATACACTGCGACGACCGTCATTAGATAATGTAGCCATAGAGTAAATTACGACTACTTCCACTCCCACGTGCAGGTAAACATTTCCTTTATCGACACAGCTCACCAAGAATCATGCATCTGTACCGCGGGGCACCGTCTTTACAAGCTTTACGTGTAGTTATAGACACGATCATTGATTTTGCTGAGATTTATGCACAGTTTAGAGCGACGTATTAAAAGATATAAAGATATGCGCAAGATTATGATCGTGATCGACTGCAAAATCAATACAACGAAGGGATCGTGCACAAAGTGGGCGTTTAACCTCTGACCGAGGGCGTGAGCCGCGCGGGCGCACACGCCGCGTCAAACAATCCATCATGGCGGCTATCTGTGGCAAATTAACCCACTAAAGATGCCACCGCCGCTTACCAGCCAATATCTATGATACCTGACAGTGAGCACCTGATACGCCGTCAGAGGTCATGCACTCCGGCCGGGAGGCGAGCCCTGCTACCCGCGTGTGACGTGTACAAATCGCCCCAACACCGAGTACGTCACGGTTTCCAATTTACTTTCTTCCGTGAGTTGAATGGCGCTGACCCCGCAGACCAGAGGAATCGTGAAATCGATATCATGGGAAAAGCGTTATTTGCATGCTGATGAACATTGCGTGTTGCATACCGTAGGTACAACATTATAATCTTGATTGAAAGATTATAATTTCCAATCGCTCACTTCGTAAGACAAGTGCCTCAGTATTAAAATTCATGGGTTTAGCTACCAACGATGGTGTAACGGCATTATTTCCCAAGGGAGAAACATTAATCTTACAACTTATTTACAATCTTCGAAGGTAAAAGTCACCCTTCGACTGCAGGCTAGTGGTTAATGAAGCGAAATAGTGACACTGTGAACAAGACAAGCGGACCAAGCGACACTTAACGTCAGTCAAGATGACGCCTCGATCGCGGCGTCGATATGAAACGAGTTTATATCATCGGCAAACGTCAATTACGAGCGTAAACAATTACGCAAGCGTAACACAAGTGGAGCAAGCGCCGAGCGGGAATCGTGAATGATACGGGCAATTAAGGCGCGTTCCAAGTGATTTTGAAAATAAATTGAGGATCTATCAACTTGCCGTTCTACTTTTACGAGAACTGTCGGTCTATTCCGTAAAAATCTCACCATGACAACTTAGGTGAAGTTAGCTTCAAGTGAGCTGTCATTCCACCTGATGCTGGGGATTGAGAGCTCACTTCAAGCTTATTTCACGGAGGTTTTTTTTTACAGAATATCAGTTCTCTTTACTTAAGTATGATACAAACTTTTATGAAACTGCTCGAATTTGAAAGTTAATTTGCATACTTTGATCATGACATTAAAAAGTTAAACGACAAGAACTTATAAGAAATCATATTTCGTAATTCATGTTTTAGTCAGATGGAAATGTCCCAACATTGACAGGCTAATCCATCAACCGCAGGAAACAGCTGAATATTGTATACAACTTCGATACAAGAGATAATGCCAAACTTGCAAAAGTACCATGTTGAGAAATTCTGACAACCCATCCATTTATGAAATTACTAAAAATCTAGTGTGGAAGTGCTTAGGTGCTTTTGGTTAAGAATTTCATTATCTAATGCTGGCGTTACACCTACTACCAAAGGAGAATATGTCATGGAACCGGACAGAAGGACAGAAGACTAAAATAAAGAGTAACTGAACAATTTAAAAGCATGTGGGACACGACACGCTACACGATAACTAAATTTTCTACGCCCGTCAATCTGACAGAATAAACCTTAGGTTGTGTGCATATCTCTGGCCGGACGACCTAGGTATATCGCGCGATTGCATTCTGCATGTATGCGCTAACGCATGGACTTCTTTGGCGTGACTTGGCAACCGCTCGCGAACCTACTTCTAGGTAACATGTGGTTTCTCTAATGTGTACGCACCCTAACAATTATAAATAAATGGTTTTACAACATTGTGCACACCAGCTGTCTCGTACCATTTCATGGTGCATTAGTAATACTCGCTTTAAATGGAAATATTAATAAAGAAACCACGGTGGTCCCAAGAACAAGATCAGGTTAAGTCAATTTCATTAAAATGCGCAGCTAAGAAGATCTGTAGCCGTAATAAAAGTAACAGCTTCCTGTTTAACTCCTTTATGATTAAAAAAAAAATTGTATAGCCTCAAGAAACAGACTTTTAATTACTGACAAAAAAACTGCATAAATTAAATTATAGGGTCTGAAAAATACTGAGAAATTAAAGCTCTGTACTCTCTGGCTTCGTCAAAGCATCGCTGAGGTGACAAGCCAACAATTTGAAGTGATAGGCGTATCAATAGAGCTTCACGGTTGTAAGCCTGACTGACGTGAACTTTCAACATAATTAATATTGTTCCGATGCCATTTATATTTGCTGACCCGAGATTGCAGAAACGGTTCATCTAATATGATTCGCATATACTCTTTAGGCAATATTACCGGAGATAATTTTGGTCTTGCAAAATTTAAATGTCTAACTGTATTCGACGTCACGATTCGATCGACGATACTTCATAAACAACGAGTTATTTAGCCCAAAAATATTGGTATTTTACATAGTATTTAAACAGACAAATCTACAAAAATATTTATGAATTCACTAAATTATATGATGAAGCCCAAAACACATCAGAACTGAAGATTTAAAATACAGCACAGAGTAATAGAACAGTTTTCATCATAAGCTGGCATAAAGATAACTCAAGTCGAACCACGAAAACGAATAAACATGAGCTCAGAATGAAGTACAGTTTTACAACAGTAGACGTTATTCAGACGTGCAATATCATCAGCAACAGTGTTGCTAATGAGCCAATGAAAAGCGACAATTACGGCACTTGTCTTGAGGCAACACGACCACTTAGAATTTATGGGCTAACGACTGTACTTCCTCAGTGACTTTACTTGGCTTAGAGATTGACACTAAATCTCAATGGACTAAAAAAGTTGACTAAGGAATTTGGGGAAAGTAATGTAAATAGAAAAGTTGTCATGTCCAGCGGTCGACTGTTATATGCTGATGATGTTGATGATGAAGAATGAATAGGTTGGGATGCCTTTGTAATATGTTAATATTTACATTTACTCTTTAATAATTAGATTTATGTTTTGTGTTGCGTAATATAAATGACTACTACTATACTATTGAATAGATTTTTTTTTCAGCTGGGGAGTTTGTTGCGCCACTTCTTCTTCCCAGCTAAAGCACAAGTGAAGTGGTGATGGGCGGGCGTTTTGTTTTATGTAATTTTGACGTTCGAAAAGTGCACAATCCCAGGCTAGTTTGAATAAATTACTTTTTTGTTTGGTGTGATGTGAATTTAGAACCACGATATTTGTAAGATGTATAATAAATGTCGAAAATACTTAGAGATTTCGCCGTATTCGTCCATGATGTTCAACAAGGTGAATTTTTATAATCTGGGAAAACCGATTACTAGAATTAACAACAAATCCGCTTTCTCATACTACAAGACTTGTAAACAAATAGTATCAAGTCCAAACAAGTCCTGTCCACGACAGACAGCTTGAGCAATGCTGTTAGTATCGATTTAAGGACGTATTAGCTTTTATAGGAAGACAGAGCAGCTCCGTGACTCGATGGAGATTGATCGGATCTCTCCCTCGTGTCGTAAGGTGCTTTATAAGTCTGTATTGGCCTTATCTGGTACGTTATAGCGTTGGTCAATCATCGGAGCTGATGTATTGCGTTCAGTTGCGCTTGCGTTGTGATATTGTTGAGCTTTTAAATGGTTTTGACGTTTATGTTTGTTTGGTGACAGGTTTAGCGAGTCGGTGCCTTCAAAAGCCTCACTTATTATAGAAACAAACTAGTTTCCTACTAGAAAAAATACACCCCATTTCTAGTAGGAAACTAGTTAGTTAGATTTTCGTTGCTTCGAACAAGTTTCCCCGAAAGTTTCTTACAGCGATGTCTTGTAACAACAAAAGTCAAAACCTAGTGTGTTTTCGACAGCATCTCTTCCTATTCTACGATGGCCTTACTTCGTACCAGTTCCATATCTAAATCAGTTTCACTCATCTAAAAAGGGAATGGCACAAAATATGTCGCAACAAAAAGTATGCCAAAAACTGTAAACACAGCTTCCTTGTCCATTATCATCTAATCTCTACATGTCAACATTCTAATTTGCCTGTCGTTCCATTTTCAGTAAAGTTATCGTGACTGTGGCTCCCAGCACGCCTCAGGCACAAATCTTAATAGATTTCTTCATTATTGGACGACCGACGTCGATATGCATTGCAGATATTATGCGCAATAAATTATGGCCGAGTCCCCTTCGGCTAATTGTGACGCCAGATCGATATCCATGAATCGATAACGGTTTGTAGTCTCGATTCTTTGATCGGTTGTCCTGAAAATGACGCTAACGAGGTCAGAGTTTTCGTCGTCTTTATTTATGACGCTTCTGTGTAGAATAACATAATCTACCAAGAACAATACTAGTAGCGATATCTTTCTTAGTACTCACTACAAGTGAAATCACAACAGCATCCATAATTCTTGAATTTCCTGAATATGGGAGCTTAGAAAGTGGGCAATATTTCATGGATCCCATTAATAAATGGTTTGTAATAGGTCGCCGGTGAGAGCGAATCGGTTCGTTCTATTGAGGGGTTAGCGAAAATGGCATAAATCAAAACTCGGATGCGCCCTGATTGCTACAGGAACAATAATTCAAGTGGGCAAAGCTGACGGCGGAGCTTTCACGTGCAATTTTAATATAACGTTTGCTGGTAAATTATTTACAGCGTTATGCAGGTATTTTGATGGCTTTCAATAACGTGGCTATTTTTGGCCTAAACAGACTTGTTTCAAATGTTTAAAAAATAATCTGTTTCCGATGGTAAATCCTTTAGATCTAGGTATTTCTAGTGGATGTCTAAACGATTCTGCTTTGTACAATTAGCTAACTTTCTTCCTAGCTTTTCTTGTGTAAAAGATAGCTAAAAAAATAACTTTTGTATCTACCCAAGATGACATTCCGCAATAAAGTCCGACTTGCACATCAATGAAACCATCAATTACAATTTCATATATCTCGAAACACGATTTATATTAAAAATAAGCATTGTATGTAAAGATAAGATCTTAAACGGCAAAAAATCAATGTTCCGATCGATTACCGGAGGCATAATAGTACAATATTATTATTATTAAAATGACATACTGTCCTCCAGTAGCTACTTACACTTGATTGATGATCAGACCATCTGTTCTGATGTCGGATATAATGATGCTTAATTTGATAAGAAAATACGTGCATAATGTTCACGTAAATTGGTGGTTTATGAATGGATGATGAATGTGATCGGAAGGTAACGCAATGGGTAGATAATAATATTATAATCAAATACGTTTTTGTAAGTCTTGGTGTTAACATCTACTTAAATTTGTTAAATGTCGCTTAATGGTTTAAAGGTTTTAAATGGGCCTTATCGAAAAGTATATTTATTGTACATTCATAAGCGTAAGCAGCCTATAATGTTCCCACTCCTGGGGGACAAGCGTCCTCACTTTGAGAGGGAGTGGGCTGTAATGCACCACGCGGGTCCGGCGAGGGTTGGTAGATGTCTTCGAATTTTTGGTTCTAGGACATGCCGGTTTCCTCACGATGTTTTCTTTCACAGCTTTCACCGTTTTCAGTGTTGATGAAATTATTTACACAAAGTAAAGCTGCGCCTGCCAGGGTTCGAATCCACGACCTACACAACTCGTAAGTCGGGGCCGTTATCACTGAGCCGCCACAGTTTTAGTGTAAGGCAGTCAATTACTATTCATGTTTTTGGTTCTGTGGGCAACTACACGACATCTCGAAAATGCTACCATTCGTCTTGCAACGTTAAATAACTCCGATCGCACCAAAATCATGGTCACAAACTTGAACCCCAAAATTGGTTTATCAATTATCTGATATCAAAATTATCTGGTCATTCAAGTATCCAGTAGTGGTTTTAAAAATAATTAATACACATCACACGTGCTGTATTATTGAGGAAGTTAATTATAGCGGCTCATGTACCGGAAGACATTATCGTGATCATCAAGCCAGGTTGTACCATCTTGAACTTGTACTACTCATAAAATATGGAGAGATGAATTGATTAAAGGTAAAATTTAGATTGATTGTGTTGAAATTATATGGCAGGATTTGAAGTTAAAAGCTTTAAACTTGTCTGTTGTCTGTAACTTAGAAATTTTGATTAAGGAAACTTTGATATCGAAATATCAGTTAATAATACTCTGGGTAAGACTGGAAGGCAATCGTCCGTCAATCATATATAGACAAGATATAACTATTTAATTGACATTTTACAGTATTTTGGCCTTGCTTCAAAATACTTCAGTTAAAATAATAAAATCCGAATATTCTCTTAGAGAGACCGAAGTAAAAAATGCGATACCTTTAACAATACTTTTAGCTATCACAAAAACCGCTTGAAGAAACACAGAGAATCAAAAATAACAATGGATACTCCCTAACAATGCGGTCGCCGTCGACAATCTGGCAAAGAGACTTTCAGTATTGATTAACATTTATTTGAAGCAGAAAATGTAGGCCACAAGTTATACAAGTTATAGCAAGATATGACAGCATCATTGGACTGGAAGCTGGGGCACGGGGCATTCAGCTGAGCAAAATGGGTGCATCTATTTTAGACGGCTCGCGCCTTAGGCATTGCTGTTTTGAAGACCTTATTTACAGAGCTTTTCTAGGTAATCGTTTAGGTTTTGACTTTAGTGGACTATATCTCGTGTTTAAAAGAGTTCAAGTTTCGATGGAGAGATTTCTGCAGGGCAATCAATGTGATGGAAAACTACGATTAAGTATACTGTATGGGAAAGGGAACAGGCACAGGGACCAGTTTATTGTATTATATATATAGTAATCAAATAAGCTGGGTTAGACGGAGATGGATTCATGAATGGACTGCAGCATTGAACATTGAGGGTTCCACCGAACAGCACTGAACAAAATTTTGATTTGGTGCCGAAAGTGCCGAATTTGGAATACCTCGACAGGATATGCGAAAGGAGATAGTATTTAAAAAATCTGCCAAGATATAATTCTACTTTCAAATCCTGCGCACCAAATGTCAATTATGTGCGAAACACTAACCATTCATTACTAGATGCTTATGTAAGAATGCAAATCATCACCTTGCCAGCATAACAGATGTTATCCAGATAACTGATGTACACAAGGTAATGACGTAGTTACAGCAATCTGCGATTGGATTCGGTTCGTCTGACCGAGTGGGCGTCACGACCGTTTATGGTACAGAGAATGGTCGTCGTTCAAAACTAAATAAGCGCAAAACATTGCATAATAATAATGTTTGTGTTAAGTATATTTAATGTAATAGTGCATATCTTATGTAGATTTCCATTTATGGCACTTTAGAATTCAATGATGTCAGGACGTGAGAAATGCCTAGTCCATGTTACATAGCCAATTAAGAAAATTAAAACTATGGTGAAAGGAAGAATTCATCAACATTCTCCTGCCCTTATCCCAATTTATTTGTGGTCGGCGCAACATGTCCCTTTCTTCCATACTTCTCTATTAGCCAACATCTCGGTAGTCACCCCCTTCTAGCCATATTATCTTTCACATAGTCCATCCATCGTTTCTTTGGTCTTCCCCTACTCTTAAAGCCATCGACATTCATACCAAAACTTTCTTCACAACATTTTCCTCATTCCTTCGCATCACGTGCCCATACCATGACAACCGCTTTCCGCACAACTTTTCAGTCACCGGTGAGTGAAAGGAAAAAATATTTCTGAATAAATTGTAACCGAGTCTGACAAAATTCTTTATTACTGAATCAGAACAGAAAAACGACAGAATTCATACAAAACTTTTTTCTTTGTTATCACCAAAAGTTACAAGATATTTCCGTTTTATTATCACAACTCTTTTATGTAACCAGCGCTAGACAGGTGATCAAATAGTTATCACCTTCAAACCAATTGGTGGTCAGTCTGCTTCCATATTCAGATAATTAGCAAGACCAACAGACCGACGGACTGTTCGTGCCGCTATTTAGTTATTTTTTACTCTACAATCTTCAGACCCAATGGAGCCGTCATAATTCGGACAGACGTGACGCAACCGGCTATATTAAAGCTATATATACATATTTATTTCTTTTCTTCTTTCTTTTCTTTCTTTTTATATATATATTAACGTAATATAATTAAGATCAGTTTTATTAGCTTGTGGTGATGTTAAAGTGATTCGAATGGTTTATAGAATATACATACTTAATTATATTCTGGAATGACATGTATTTGGCTGAAATCATTAGTTTGGGATCCTATGCACTTCCTGGGGACCTTAAGGCTGCGTCAGTGAGCCCAGTTCGCGTATAGTTGAATATTGGGCGAAAAACCATACATCGTTTTATTTTTTAGGGTTCCTACAGAGAGATATTAGGGAAGGGCAATGACCGTTATTGCCACGTTAAAGCGATTCGGGTATAGATCTTTACTAATTCGAACACAGCGGTGCATCGCTTTACAGCACACACACGCATCACTTCACCTGGACAGCACACCGACCGTCCGAACGCGTCTAATCACATTATGCAAGCGAATCGCGCACAGAACCGATAATTCGATTCGATCTAACGTCCGATTTCTAATTCGATTGTGAATGCGTTCCGATTGTAATGATAGTGGGCCGAAATGGATATGACAGTTCATAAAGTGGTGCTGTTAGTAATTTAGTCACAATGGCCCGAGGGTGTGTTTAATAGAGTTTTCGGCTTTGTTACGGCAGTAATAATTATTGTTACGTAAATTGAGAGGCTATTTAACTGTGCCCCAAGTGACTACTCTTGGGGCACAGTTAAATAGCCTCAATTTGAACACTAGTTCAAATTAGACGTGTTATTAAAATAGGCACTGAAGTTGTAACGTGACCAACGTCTGGCCTTTCTTAGTCTTAATTTGTCTAACTGCCTATGACCTAGATTTTTATAATTGCTCTTAGGATGCAAAAAATAATTGCGTGGGTAGATAATAATTAGGCACCACATGCCTCGTTATGTAAGACGACAGAATGCATAATGGGACTCTTTACGAAATCCTAGTTAATTAGAAGACTCGACCAAGCAAAGGGAGAGGCCTCTACCCAGCAGTGGTTGAAGTAGGGCTGCATATGATGGTGATGCATAAATAAGGCAGTTTGGGCGAAACTCTAGGCAACAGCTAGTTCAAATATGATACCCCATTGCCAATAAAACAGCAGCGTGAGATCCTTATGGCGTTTGTATGGTCCTTAGTAAAATCCTTGAAGAACTTCAAATACGATAGAATTTGTTATACATTTCAGCCTCGCAGTCGAAATATCGACACAGTTCAGTGTCAATCTATAGAAAGTTTCAGGCTTGTAAAGATTTATCACCAAATCCGAGCACTGCTGAGTTTTGCCGAAGTGAGTTCGTGAGGTCGCGTTCCCTCGTCCATGTTCCCGTCAGACGTGACGTACGGCGCGGACGCATCTCACACCGTGTCCTTTCACTAATATTGCTCAATACAATGAAGCGACGAATTAAATAATGTGTAGTGTAATAGTCTTCCGAGACAATGGCAACTTGATTTGTTACTGTGGTAACTTCGATGGTATATTGTTGAGATGGTTTGATTGATCCGTGATGTGGTTTTGTGTTCACATTATAGGTATAATACGAGGTATATTATACCTATAATGTGAACACAAAACCTCTCTTCAATAGGTATATTACTTATATTTACTTACCTACCTATAGTGATTTATAATTTTAAGATTTAATCGTTTTTGTAGACATCGTTTTGATGACGACTGGACATTTTTGTACGGTCGTTTTTATTTTGGCAAGTCAAGATATTAAAGCGCTTTCTGAATTCAGAAATTGATTTTCGTAACTAAAAGTTATCAATTTTATGGCATCAGCTAAATAACGATATTTGAATTCGAGTAGCTCTTGCAGGAATCATCCAACATGATTGCATATTCAACAATGCATTATGCAAGTAAAATTAATCTTTCTTCGACAACTTTATTCTAGGAACAATTTTAATTTACTATCTGTGTTAAAGTTATACTTTATCAGATCAATTATACCGTCATTTGTATAGAACCTAATGCACATTAGCTTCCAACGTTGCTCCCATAATTTATGGTATCAACCATCAAGTCCTCCCTAGAAAACGGGAGGATGTGCTTGTCACATAGTAATATATTATTATACCTACTCTCGATCGGTTAGTGGGCGTCTCGGGGACAGATTTATCGTGGAAAATATCGGTCGATATCATCGTAGTAATTTCTATTAGTTATCGAGTAATTTGTTAACATTGGGCGGAAATCAGGTGGAAATGGATTAGATGTATGATTTCTAATTAATTAGAATCGGGGTTCTATTACAGATAATTCATTAACTATTAATAATGGCAAATAGCAGTAGAACCGTGACTCGGAATAGAAATTACCCTGAGTGATTTCGTGTTAGAAGGCCAAAAGGGGGCAGAGTAGGTCAATGTATATGTAATCTGAAAAAGGATTCGGCCCTACAGTTAAGAAATATTTTTTAAGACGACACTACGTATGTTGAGGAGCTCGTGCAGCCCCGCATGGTTTGATCCATCAGGTGTAAGTTACGCTTCTCGGGGATGGTCTGTGGATGGGTGACCATCTTTACATACCGAGAATACTCCGTGGCTCGGAAAGCACGTCAAGCCGTTGGTCCTGGTCATTCGATCTTTGATAGTCGTTACGGATCGTCAGAAGCCTAAAAGTCTGACAACCAGTCTTCCCAAGGGGTTTCGTATTACCCAGTTACTCGGATACGCGCGCAGGTCAGATAGGCAGTCGTTCCATGTAAAGTTGTTGTATGCGTTGTAAGCTATATCCGTTTAGACTGGAAGCCGACCCCAACATAGTTGGGAAAAGGTTAGGCAGATTGACTAAGTATCTCATCTACCTACAGTACCACTGGCGCAGACAGGTGATACCTAGTCTTAACCAGTAGCTGGTAAACAAGCATCTTAGTACATTAAATACTCATAACATAACAAGTCCCTAGTCAATACCAACAATGTATCAATCTTTACCTATCATAATGACTGCCACATAAAACGTTATTACTGTAAGTAAATATTTTTCTACAGCAAACAACAATGGCACGTTTCATTACAAAGTAACGTTACTATTTATTATGTGAAAGGGCACTATTTGACCATGGCAGGGTCGACGATATGACAGGGTGACATTTCAAACAAATGACAGTCGGAACACAATGTACTATTTCATTGAACTTAATTTCGAACAAATATTTGGGTCAATTTCGGCTGCATTCCAGAGCATGACAAGTGAAATATTCATTTAATTAATTACTGTTAATGTAGACAAGTCATATTATTGGTATATATAATATCTTATAGCATTAAATCCGCCATATGTAAAGATTTAAATCGTTAGAATTGCCCTCACCGTACTAAGTCGCGTGAAAAAGTGTCCGTACTGAGAAGAGAGCTCACACAATAATAATGGCATGTATGTTCTAAGTTTGAAACGGATATAACAAGAATGTATGTTTAACAGTTTATTCAAATTAAGTGCTAACTTTTATAACATGCGTGCATATCCTCAAAGGAAGTGTTCACAGCATGCTATTATAATGACGCAACGTTACACCTCACGTAACATTCCGAGTTGATTGACATCTGCCTACAACTATAACGAGTAAATTGATCGATTATAATCGCATAATACGGACAAGGACAATCGATAAACGTGTTTATTTTATATCGATGACAGATACAAGAATATCGAAACTTTCGTTTTAAATGATTGACTGGACAAGTAAGCAAGACAATAACAATGATTGATGTATGAATGGTAATGCCTGTCATTTAGATTTCGATGTATTTACATTACAAAGGTAATGGAAATGCTGGAGAAAAAGGGTATAGATTTTATCTTGGGATATGCAGACTCAGACCACCTTACGCGACGTTGCATCGAGGTGCATTACATTGCGACACATATTTGCAATCAACATTGTCTCGTTGTTTCAAATTCCATAAAACATAGCTTTACATGGCGAAACTCTATGGTATGGCATTTTAGGACAATTAAGACGGGTAAACAAATAATAGACTGTTGTAGTCTTACTTTTCACGTGAGGTTTGAGATAAACAGGTAAAGTATGAAACTATGACATTACCTTACGAGTATTAATTACTTTACCAATAGGTCTCTTCTCACTTCCTAAATTCCTAATCTCTCTCTCACTGCTGATAATCGTGACTCAGTGGTTTTTATATTTAAGGGTCTGGAAAACGATGGATAAAAGATGGTGAACGACATAATCAGGGAAAATTTGTTATGCAAATCCCTTCGGCAAGTTACCGTTTATACCCATTTCATACAACACTGTCGAAGAATGAAAGTTGAGATTTGATTATACGGGTAATTTAAGTTAGTAGGTAGTCAAGATTAAGCAATAATTTCCCTGATTTTACCTACCTACAAATCTTAATTACTTACATATCTTCTGTATGTATTCGTTATCTATTTGTAGTTCCCTTGAGCCACATGCTAGAGCTAGACAAATATGCAATGGTTCACAAAAAATGACAAATTGTTGGGCTGTCGCCAGGCGGCCGGTAACTAACCTATTTCCTTCATTTGTCTCTCATAATTAGCACCAGACGAGACACAAATAATTATGTGTAGACACCTACCTACTATAAGACAATTTACTGTTAGTATAAATATTATATAAAAGAAACCCTTTGGAATGTAAGATATAATAACGCTATGAATGGACGGGTATAAGATCTATGTAAAGCGTCAAAGACCCAGATCAGGGGCTTAAAAAAGTCACTTTGGCGGAATCTTATTAGGAAAATATTATGAATCATCGTACAATGTCACAAACTGACAATAATTCATATTATGATCTGCGTGCGCTTCTTATTACGAAATAATTCATCTGTTTGACAGTTTTCTATGGAGATTCGTAAAATAGTCCACACATTATGAATTGTTTTTTTTTTTTCAAATTAGAGGAATTGCTAATGACAGCTGGAAATTCAGGAAATGAATTTCTTATAGAGGAATTGCTAATGTGGCCGTTTTAGGCCCGCAGATACTTAATACCAATCTATGCGCCATGCGACCTTTTTATTTTCCCTGCGCCTTGCACTAGAAAAATATCAAACGCTATCTTTGCTTTTTTTCATTTGTGAGATTGCATGTTTTTTTTTTCCCTTTCAGGAAATTGATTTTAATATACCTACACGATAAACTCACATACCTATACAAAACAAACACGTTTACGTAAGTACTCACAGTACCTTAACATATAACACAAACTACTTTCATTAACATTTATAATATTAGCATATCAAAGGCGTTTTCACTCGCGCATCGAGTATAGCCGCATGCGCCTTTGTACGGGCATTGTATGCGCAGGCGCAAGACGTGCGCGTAAAGAAAATATTTGCATAATCATCGCGTAACGGATTCATTGCCGCGGGTTCGTGTCCAATGTTTCGTACGATACGTTAAAGGATTTTTTTTTTAAATAAGAGTTTTGGTTTTGTGTTTAATTGAAATGACAGTTGGTGGTCAGGATAAATCCGTTGCTTTTTGTAAATGTAAATAAATAAACAGTCTGAACAATTACCTACTTTTTTTGTAATTTACTTGTTATTTATAAGAAAGAAAAATAGATTTATATCTTCAAAAAACAAAAATTCAATGGCAATAGCATATTCATTACGATAGGAATTTTATGTTCTTTTTTAAAAGGTTTGTACGCCATTCACATGTGTTTAAATTACTTGCTTATAACTGTCAACCAGAGATTCACCAGTCGTATTTCCAAATGCATACCACTGTAACCCCGACAAGAAAACAGTGTCATCTGCCACACCAAGTGTGGTGAGGCGCCAACGACTAGCCTACAAACAGAAATGCAGAAATGATAGAAAGACTAATAATATCTACCTATTTATCTACTTTCTTTATAAAAATTAGGAAAATGGACCAGTACCTATATTTAATACTTAGTCTATTTCTTTAAGAGAATTATTATATTTATTTATGTGATCCCAAACAGCAATAAAAAAAAATTATAAGTACTAACTAAAACAAAGTAATTTAATTTTACAATTTCTCCACTTATACATAAACCTTTTCTACATTAACTCCTCATTCAAGAAGGTGTAAAATACTACAATGGCTTTGTCCGGAGCCTAAGAGACGTTTACTAATTTTAATCCATCCCACATAGCATACACGATCCGGGAAGTGACATAAGACTATCCTAACATGACAACCAGAACATCTTGTATTACGCTAAGTCAAGAAAACAACAATAAAGTTTGACGTGTCGTCCAAACAATGGACTCACGCATACCCAAGTGCAGTCAGCTCAGTCAGCTGTCAATCAGTCGCGCGCCTGAGTGGGTGTCGAATGCACGGTGACATTGGAAAGTGGATACGTTAACATTTTATTGGTCAATAATATACTTGAGTGTCATATCTGATAAAAATTTTAGAACAATATCATCTGCGATGGCTCTAATTGTACGCAATTTCGACATAACTAAATCATTATAATGCTAAAATTATTTTATCACACCATATTTTGCCGGAAAATTTTCAGATTTCTCAGTATTTATGCTCATACTTTAGAAATCAACAAGACCAAAGTTTAGTATTTTCTTGACTAGGTACGTAAAATTGATTTATGTAGTAACATTTTATGCCAATATATTTGTGTAAACATGATGGTCAATTCCGAAACTCGCCTATAAAAACCAAAGATTTAAGAGTGCCCTGTCGCTATATATTCTCTGATGAATAGTCTGTTGTCACTGAATAATCTCAACATGGCGCATCGCCTGCAATCTTCAGATCAACCTACAGATTTCAGGCGCCAGATACGTATCTGGCGCCCGAAATCTGCGCACGAATCAAGGTTTTTTGAACGCCCTCATAGTAATAAACCCCCATTCGTTTTGATTTGGTAAGCAGATGACAATGTCGATCATCAAAGGTAGCACGGAATGCTGTCCAGTCAATTTTACCGTATGTACTTATCACCGAAATTGTCTGATGAACCTAAATATCAGGGCTAGACTTTTCGAAGACATCTTGGAAGAGATGAGTATAGACGAGATTAAAATGTTGAAGATTTACTGACACAAATGTACCTATGTAGCTACTTTAATTTAACCTTTACTAAAAGAATTCTTAATTTCATTTCAACTACTTAAATAAATTAAAACCAAGACAAAGGGACTTAACGAAGTCCATGCAAGCTGAAAACTGATACGGTTTATTGACTCTTTACGAGTTTTCGTCTTTTTTTACTGTGCGCACTTTATCCGGGCAGTAGCTGGTAATCCCCGGATCCTGTTACTCGTCAATATTGAGTTTCAAGCCTGTAGTGTTTGACATGTCAGTAAAAAAGAAAAGGGAAATTAAATGGGAGAGAAAGTTGCTAGGGAGCTATATGGAAATTATGTAAACGTAATTATGGTTTATAACAGTAAGTAAAATCGTTGAAGAACGAAATTATAAATCATCGGCAAACAAATTTTTTACCCTAGCTCGTCCACTGTTCAACACTGGCACTCACAAAAGCAGTAAAATAACAACAAATGGGTTTAAAGATTCTTTATTTATTATAAACGAACATACATTGTTCATTTAGCGAATAAATACATAACTATGGAAAGTGTAGTCCAGTAGCTAATAGTTTACGACGAGAAAATAACTTTTTTTTAAAGATTTATCACTGCAAGCTACCTGAAAACGAAAATAAGATGCTGGTGATTTTTTCCTTCGAGGCTACCACGGACAATATTCCAACAATTTTCACTAAGCAACTTCTCTTTTCGTTACAGAATAAAAAAACAGCCAAATAAGAACATGAAACGCAATTCCAAGAAATTTTCCTTAACAATTAAGGGCAGAAAGGTCCACGCAGCGCACGCGCAAGCAGGTGATAATATAATAATTAATCGGTCACTGCGCAGTAAATCAGAGACGCCCCGGAGGGAACCACGCCCCCCCTCCTTACACTTTTAGCGAAAGCGACGACCCTGCGAAGGGCGATACTAATGTGTCTAGTATGACCAGAATACATGAATTACAATGAACATGAGTTAATTTTGTCGTATGTAACAAGCTTTGAATTTATGGAAACGGATAAAAAAGAACTGTCTCATCACAAAATAAAATGCGTGTAGTATGGATAAATACATTAACGGTACATAAACCAAAGCATAATACTCAGTCAGATATGGAATCCAAGAAAAGCAGAAATACGATAAAAGAGCCTTCGTCAAGTCCGAGTTCCTGTGGGATATCCATTTCATTGCCATAATGTACATAAATGCCTTCTATGTCGTACTTTTTAATTCTATAATTAAATAATACCGTGAAACTGACCTGTATCGCTTTATAGCATAACTAGAACCACCATTCCATTTTGGAAAGCAGACTAAACCTACAACTCCACAGTTCAATATTTTAATATTTACTGCCCGTTTCAATTGGATACAAGCACTAATACGTAGTTTCTCGAATTGAAACAGCGTAACACAATCCAGCTATACAAGTAATTGATGGTCACTGCGCCTGCGTCGATAGCGCTTGCAGCCGTCAGCTATAGAATCCGACGGACGAATTATTGCGAAGGGCATAACAAAGATTGCGATGCACTTTCTACGGACGCCTCTCTTATTGGGCGGAGGTAATACGCTATTTTTCAATTGCACGTTCGATTCCTTTCGCGTATTACTTTCGCATTGATTTTAAATTGTTCTGGCTTCCTACTGCGAGGTTAAATTCGATTTTCTTTTTGATACTACTACTACTCTACTATAATTATTTACAGGGCAAGATGTGCAGGCGGGTAGAGGTGAAAGTAAATATAATAGTGGAAGCACACAATGCAAAAAAATCGTTTCCACTGTTAGTTTAATACCTGCTTTATGAATGTCTGGTAACCGGTAATAGCAATTGTAACCCTCCTGTAGTCAATCAATCTGCCTAGCCCTTTCCCAACTAGTTAACCAGTATTTTACATGTAGCGACTACCTATCTGACCTCCACAACCCAGAAACTGGGTAATACGATACCCCTTGGTAAGACTGGTTATCAGACTTTCAGGCCTCTGACGACGACTGCCAAAGATCCACGAATGACAGCCGGGACCAACGGCTTAACGTGCTTTCCGAGGCACGGAGAGTCTCGGTATGTAAATATGGTCACCCATTCACGGACCAATCCCGGCAAGGGTTTCGACCCGTGCGGCTGTTATTACTTAGCCACGAGCTCCTCCTGTCCTATAACCATCTTTTTCGGCATCGTCGACACAAGTTCAAACGCCTCATTCAACAGGTTTGACAATCAATTTAACGTATGTATTTGTCAAATATTAATCAAAAGCCGCAATAGACCTCAAAACATCAGCGCACAACAGACATTGTTAACGTTTTGCAATAGATACGTCAGTTACTAACGTATTACTAAACAACATTAGTACCAGGCCCTACATAGCCCGACGTGGGTGTTATCCCATATTCAATAATGCACAATTAAAAGGCTAATGCTCTCGCTAATGGCACAAATCGATATAAGTATCGATACTCATGACAAACTATCGAATAGTAAATCGATGAATACAAAGTCACCCACGCGACCACGGGCGGTCTGCCGGTTGTGTTTATTAACATGCCCGATTCGAGTCTATTAAAGTGATATTATGTCAATAGATGCCCACTGAGTTATATTACTAAAGGTATTATGGATACAGTGACAGTGAAGGACTCTGAGGGCCTAGACAAGTGACAATCGCTTCGAAAGCGTCTCGTATTTCTACAACGACTTTCAACAGGATTGACATAAGCTTATGTCAGTCCTTTACATTTTTGCCTTTTCCACTATCGTTACCGCTGATAGAATGTCACTTTGTTTAGGGCCTCTGAAATTTTACATGCATTCAGACTAATCTTCATAATACAGGATAGATATTGGTTAAATGTGGTTCTTTCAAGGGATTTTTTCTTAGCATAGCCTTGTTGGAGCCTTGGAACCATGCTTCCGTTTCTCAAATACATCCAACAAAAATCACAGTTATTAGCAACCGCTTCAAGAAGAACCATAACTAGCTTCAACCATAACTAGTTTCTCTAAAATGTTAAACGCACAAACACTACCCATTTCCTTCCTTTTAAAGTTACTATTTTTAAGAATCTAGTTTTTTCTACATCAGCTCCCGATTACCGCGAGCCAAACACATCGTACATTTAAGCTCGCAATCGGCATCTAAGCTTGGTATTTATAATTGGCTCCTGTTTGCGACTCTGTACTGTTAATTGGCACTACGAGATTCTCTCGATGCCGCCGTAATTACGGAGCGAACGAGAAATCGTCTCCAGGGAAACACCAAACGATGGTAAGGTAAGTAATTGAAGAACTTGAATTTTTTTTAAATATCTTTAGTAGAAGGAAATGAAGAAATCGAGTTTTAGTTAAAACCGCCTCTAGTGGTTAGACCACCTGTCTCAGATCCAGAGGTCCCGGGTTCGGTTCCTAGTGGGGAAAAATTTTCTGCTCGATTTGGCTTGTTCTAAGTCCGCCTGGCTAGCTACCAGCATCTTATCTAAGCCTGTCCTAATAGCAACAATGTTAACAGCATTGTTGTGTTTCGGGAGTTAGAGGTAAGTTAGCCAACTCCTCTGTGGTTGAGGATTCCGGGTGAAGCTCACTTCCACCTTCGGCCTGATTATCACTTACCATCAGGTAAGGCCGAGAGCTTCCCCGTCGTAGATAAAAAAAAGAAAGTTACATCAACGCTTCAAAAATTGAAAAGTTTTGGTATGGTTCAATCTTAGACAGATATAACAATAGGTCTGGAAAAAGCACTTAAGCAGATGGAAAACCAACGCCAGAACGCGTTGGATAAAGAAACCATGACGGAAACAACACAAGTCCATAACCACAACTTGTATCCGCTCCACATTCAAATGACAGAATGACAATGCAAATCAAAACGTTCAAACACACTACCGTTACTTGTAATGCCACCAGTTTACATGGCCGGACAATCGCCAGCCAATAAAACCAAGACAAACGATCTCTTTCATATCTTTGTTGATTGCCTGTCCAACGCTGAACGCAGTACCAATACTCAATCAAATCGAAGTAGGGCGAGTCATTAGTGGACCCTTAACTGGGTCGCATTGTGAATTGAATATTGTGATAATTTACCACGAGATGACGGCGATTACGGATGAAATGAGACAAGTAATAAGTGGGCAAAGTGGGTATGTTGTATGAAATCGGAACGTGCAGCTCTGACTTGAGATATGATTGGAGTTTCAAATGTGTCAGTTGGTGCAGGCCAATCTGTTGCGTTTGGTACCCTATTAACTGTTTTGATTTCTGCTACAGAAAATGTTGTAATCGGTTTTCTAAGACCTCATACTATCACGCACGAACCTTTTCTAGAGCATCATCATCAATGGAAACTTTTGTGTATTAAACATTACTTTACTATACGTAGGTAAGTATTCCCAAATTATCATCACGAATCATACTTGTTTCTAAGAAAAACAATAAAAGTAACAGACATGATTGGTAAAAAGTTTCAATAGCACCTACATACATCAATCAAAGGCTTCCAAGACGGTATAAACTTAATCCCACTTCTTTTTCCACGTACATCAATTTCATCTTTAATCCGTTGAGGAGCATGTCGCGAAGAAAGTTTTGAGTATAAATATGGATGGCTGTAAGAGTACGGGAAGACCAAGGGACCGATAGACAGATTTAATGATATAGATAGTAAGATGGGTAAATAAATATGTATGGAAGAAGAGGGCATGCTGTGCTGATCCCAAATAAGTTGAGATAAGGACATTGATGACGATGCAAAAACAATAACACACAATTCGGAATGTTGGTCAAAGTTGTCATAATATATCTTCATCACAGACAAAAGATGTTCACAGCTGCTAGACACAGGCTTCCCCCCAAAAGTCGCCATCAAAGGAATGAAGTTATAGACCGTTGTAACATCAGCATCTGGATAGCCAACCCCAACGTAGTTGGGAAAAGGTTAGCCTTTTCCCAACTACGTTGGGGTCGGCTTCCAGTCTAACCGGATGTAGCTGAATACCAGTATTTTACATGGAGTGACTGCCTATCTGGCCTCCACAACCCATTATCTGGGTAATACGATACCCCTTGGCAGAACTGGTTGTCAGATTTTCGGGCTTCTGACGACCCGTACCGGGTCGTCCACGAATGACAGCCGGGACCAACGGCTTAACGTGCTTTCCGAGGCACGGAGGAGTTTCGGTATGTAAAAATGGTCACCCATCCACGGACCAACCCCTGCAAGCGTAGCTTAACCTGATAGATCAACCCGTGCGGCTGTTATTACTTAGCCACGAGCTGTAATAACTAATAACACTTAAAATATTCTAAAACGTGATAAGAAAAGTCAACCTCACAATGTATGGTATATTTATCAACTTAATGTACTTTGACGATTTTCTTATGGCATATGTTATCGCTACACTTAATTGTAATTCGATTCATACTGCTCTTATTTACTGATAAGAGCCATAGTACCTAGAGGCTGCACTAAAAACAAATGAAAAATATGATTACTTTCGGTTTCATTTTCAGCATGATTTCTCAGTTTTTTACGACTTAATTTGAATAACTAACGGCAGAGATTTCATGCTAAAGCATTTCCGAATTAAAACTCTATTGTCATCAGTGAACTGATGTGGTTTTAGGCCAAGGACTGACTCCACCCCGTCTCGCCGGGTTATTAGTCGGCACGTTTGAATGGGCCCTTATTTGGGTCAAGCCAAATTCAAATGGACACATTAAACTTTTATTACAAAAAAATTGCAGACGATGAATGTGATTATTAAAATATTAAAACCCTTTTAATATTCAAGATGGAGATAACTTCTCCAGTTCCTTTATGTGTCATCTGTAACGACCGAATTGTGCCAAACATTTGAAACATCGCTGTTCGTATTTATTTTTTATGGACGACATTTGTCTTTAAAATTATAAACATCTTGGAATAAACAGAGAGCGCATTTATGCTCTGTACTTCATCATATTAATGTCTCAATTACGCAAAATTCTTTCACACTTCCCCAGTTTTAAGATTTCATTCGAACCTTGGAGATCTCAATAAAACTTCTAATAATCCATTTTGCCCGTCCCACAATCGTACATACATTGAATCCTGCAACACGTCATCCGTAGCTATTGTGGTGCCAAACTGCCCGGCACCCACTTAGGCTCATTATAATAAGAAAGCCGTCAATGACTCAAACCGGGAAGAAACTGCAAGCCAATCGGAGAGCCAGTTCGGTTTTAAATTACATGCATTCCGAGTGGCGCCGGGGGCAAGAACAATGTGTTATTGTCGGTAGTTGTAACTATTTGGGTTCAGTTTGATCAGAAATTTTTAAACCTTCGCAGATTCTGTATCTTTACAAAATTCATGGATAATTTTCAGAAAAATCTTGTCATCCTTTTTGCTTGAACCTTGAACAAATTTAAGTTTAGCCCTTTTGCGAACTCTATCGATATTGCTGTAAGATGGTTCCGATGTCTGTATAATGAAACATGTCATATGCACTGAAAATACTACCATCGTATCTCAAGACCTATTTCATGCGGTTTTAAATTGTACGTACACTCTAGAAAGATCCTTTCCTGTAACAGACTACTGATAGGTACCTGCAACTATACCACGACGTATTAATGCCACCATTTTTCCAGTGTTAGTGAGAGACGGAGCTATACAAGGCCGCTAGCACCATCCTTTTTTCGCAGTGGAATAATGATGGCATTAATACTTCATAGTCAGCCCCTTGATTGTCTATTTTTCCAGTATTTTCTCTTTCAATAACAAAACCACCTAACTGACAGAACCCATTCAACAAATAATGGAATATCATTCTTGTTTTCTTCAGTGATTGTTGTTCGTGAATCACTTGGCTATCACTTTCGCATCGATGTGTATTGAGTAAGATACAAACATCTGAATACTGCGCATCATCGTATTCAGAATATGATTAGCATAACGAGGAAGAGAGATAACGCCTACTCATGTAACTATTGAAATCTTGTGTATACAGGATTATTTATACATAGATGACTTATATGTAGGTGCTTACATTATTGGTACACTAGCTGCGCCCGCGTTAAGTCTCGATCCCGTGGGAATATCAGGATAAAAAGTATCCTATGTTCCAGGTCTTGGTCTATCCCTGTGCCATAATCCGTTCAGCCATTTTAGCGTGACAAATTCACTTTCGCATTTGTAATATTATAGTTAGGATTGGATGTGCCATCTAGTAACCGATATTGTAAAGACAATTAGGTATTCGTTTTTCGTGAGTGTATGATACTGGATAGATCTGGATAGCTGTCAACCAAAGTTAGTGACCTGCTTCTGAAAATATTAAGGTTCCTGCTTGGTTGGCCCAAAGCTCAGCAACGCTAACACAAATCGCTGATGCAGACATTAGGTCCTGATATGTAGGTACAGGTGTAGGACAGGGCATGCGGCGCAAGATGGAACACCTTCTAGCTTGGGCCATCTTCATCCGGCCATGGTCTGCGAAGAGACGCCGCGTATACATTGAGGATCGGAACCATCCCACCTACTTTAAAAGTAGCCTGCCTACTTGAAGATTAATGTTCTCTGGTAAATAGTATAAAGAATAAGCCAAATACAAACATTTATTACGATTGCATTTTACGGTTATAAAGCATATTTATGAATTAGTCTGCGGTGTACACGTGAAGTTGTTTATGCAAAAGGAGTTTTTACAATTAGTTACGCATGGAACCGTTACATAGGTGCCTAACAAAAATGCAAAACAGTTTGCAATGTGCGCAGAAAAGTTTTACTCGATCGAAGCACATTGTTTTTTAGTTTTCCAGAGTCTGTAGGCAGTGTAGGCAAAGTATTGAACACATTGTACAAGTTATTGAACGTGACAGAGCATGTTATTTGTTCTACGTCCTACTCGGTTGGGTGTCCGCACATTAGGATAACCATTTTAATAAAAAATTCGCGGAATAGTAATAAACTAATAACATATTGAATACTGATTCGATGTATTAGCATGTTCATTTGCGAGGGTCATCGTAATTAGTAAATGTCAGAAGATGTGCATACAACCCTTATGAGTTCGCATCGTCGATTTGTTAGTAAGATAGTCATCGGAGTAAGTAGGTAAGTGCATGTAACCCTTACCTGAACATCTCTCCTAGGTGGTGGCCTCATCATCTGCGGTCCGGGAGCCGGCATCCGCATCGGCGGCGGCGCAACGTGCCTATAAACCGGCGGCTGCGGCTGCGGCGGCGGTAACGGCGGCCGTGGGCCGTGCAACACCGTGACAGCCGGCACCAGTGGCGGGGGCCGGCGCTCCATGGCTCTCTCAACGATAGCCAGGTGCTCCGACGGCCGGATTAACCGCGGCGGAGCCGGCAACCGCAACGGGTCCGGTTGTATGCGCGGGTCGGAATGCATACGCGGGCGCGGTTCCGGCGGGCGTACGGTTTGACGCGGCGGGGGCGCGGGTGCGCGCCTTGCCCTCGCCGCTTCCGATTCGTCTGCCATCGGTGCGCGCCAATCTGTTGACAAGGAATTCAAATTGTTAATAACTTTTTCAATTAAACATTACTAAATTCATTACATTCCGTCCGGTCACCAACTCGCCGTTACCCCGACAACGGGAAAATGCTCGTCTCCATTGACCTAATTCAATGGTGCGAGTATTTCCCATTTTCCGGGCGGAGTCGGGCTCCGAATAGAGAATTATAGACTCGGTATTATTTATAAGGACTTTCTATTCGAACAAGGGCAAAGCTCTCGCCCTTTTATAATTGTCATTCTAGAAAATTAATTTCTAAGGGTATTTTTCACATACCTATATCAATCACAATCAATCTCACGGGGAGACAAGTGATAGCCCGAATTAATAGGAAAACACGTCTCTCCCCTAAACAAACACAGGGAAACGCAAGAGGGAAATAGGGGCCCCCACTATTGACAAGTGGCATTTGCCCAAGGCAATGAAATATCAACGTGTCACGCAATCCCTCCTATCAATCTTGTTCACGCCTAAATAAAAGAAAATGTTGATGAAAACGTATATTATTTTTCTTTAACATTCATAATTGAAGAGCGCGCCATCTATCCGTAGCGCGCGGAACTCAGTAGACCGGTAGCATACAAACTTACGAAGTGATTTTTACGTTGGACGCGGCGCTTTCCGTCGGCGACGCCGTGTCTGCGCTTGCGTACATTGAACATTGAACTCTACATGGATGGTACTGAATGGCAATAAAGGCATTCAAAACGATATCCACTTACAAGCTATTTTTAAGGCTTTAAATGGGTATTTTTTCCGTATAGTCATTTTGTACGAGTGTTGAATACAAACGCCAAATAGGATTCTCTGCTATCGTCTACCGATCTAAATGCATGAGACAAGGTCTTTTTCGATTTAAAATGTCAGTCCGCATTTAGCAGTGTCTAAATTTAAACGGCTTTTACAATAGTGTGTAAATAGATCTAGATAAATCCTCTAATAGTCATGAATAAAACATGACAATGTTACTTAACGGGCTCTCGTTTATGGGTTGCCATTTTATAAATCATTACTGTTGCATTTGCATAGGATATCTGATTGGAGGCTGGCTTTACGATCCGTTATTTCATTCAGGTGTTAAAACACGTCAGGAATTATTGTTTGTGATGTCATTATCAGTAACTTGTAAGGCTCTAAATAGATGTTTGGTTCTTTTTGAGTACCTACTACCTACGTAACTATAGTCTTTAGCTCAGTTGATAGATCTGTAACTCTCTCATTAACAAGATCTCCATCCAGTTCTTTCAATTTGATTTTGCGCCAAATTTCGTTCAACATTCAAAGTGCGCTTTTAATTACTGACGTGAATATATTTTCGTGGACGTCCACGTGCTCGTCCATGAAATGTAAAGAAGTACGTGCACGATAAAACGTAATCGTAACGCAAAAAAAGCATCTTCTTATTTCCATACATTTTACTTCAAAGTTGACAATATAATAATATGAAATTCAGCAGATACCATTTCCATCCACAGCGCTTATTGCTATATAATGGCACTCGTATTTCAAATAACAGATGGCTTTCAAATTAAATTCTCCGTAAATTTTACGCGTGTGTCTAGAGCCAGCAGTTGGAGAGTTGAAGCCTATATTTTACGAGGAACATTATCAAGCAAACAAGTGTGTAGACACAACATATCTGACACATTCAGCTTTCCACTCGGACTTGACAAACTTGACCACAGAGTTTGATATCGCTGGTTTCTATCGATGCTACGGACGTTGGAAAACTAAACAAATCTATTACACGTGGGAATCGAGATTGGCTAAGATTAAAACATGAAATAGTATCTACTAGCAATTTAATATGAAGACAAGGTTATTTTATCAGACCTCAAAAAAATAGGTTATCAATTCGACACGTATGTACAGCTTGACAAAAAAGAGAATGATGCGGAGACAAATGAAACTAAATATTTTACTTAAGTAATGCAGCTATACTTAATGTTGGCACTACTTTGCCGACAAGTGCTAGTAGGTTTTGAGTCAGTACAAGCAGCGTTTTTAACTATTTGTTTAAATTCTTTTACTCACTTCCCATTTGAAGTGACCTATAATGCGGTAGTGGCGCCCTCATTTTTTCCAAACTTTTTTGCCAAGCTGCAAGTCTAAGAAGTATTAGAACAGCAATTTAATCAACCTGCCAAACAAATATACTTACAAAATGTTTATAGGTAGAAACGATAGTAACGACGATCAATGATTGAGTTTAATGGCAATGGCGTCAAGAATTTGAATATGAAAAATTATAAGAGTATGGAGAAGAACCAAAGACAAAAGAATAATAAGTAAGTTGTTTGTTACAAACAAAAGAACTAATGACTTCTAATGACTTATCTATGTATTCCAAATGTTCTCATGAGTGTTATTGTGCAAATTGACCAGCACTTAGCATCTAATAAGTATTATAAATGCGAAAGCGAGCGCGCTTAAGTACACGCTAAAACGGCTGAACGGATTTGGATGCTTAGACCATAACCTGCAATACGACATAGGATACTTTTTATCCCGATATTCCCACAGGATCAAGACTTACGCGGGTGAAACCCCGGGGCGCGGCTAGTACCTTATAATACAAAATTCCTTACCCACATCGCCAACTTTCAACATGTAAAACCCACACAAGATTTATAATAATCACCGATTGAAGTTCAAGTACCGAACCAATCCGTTCATAACATTAAAATAAACCACAAACTATCGGCTCGAATTCAACCCAAAAAATCCGGTTTCTCACAAGTTTTATATCCAAAAAGACAAAATGGAAGGGTGGCTCGGCTACTTGACTAACAGGTCTAAAAGCCAGCAATTAACCGAACGGCTGAGTTGAAAGGTCTAATTGACACACACAATACTAAAAGGTGGGTAACCGGGAATATTCATGCCACTTTACCCCATCGGCGTCTCCCTTTCAAGGATTTCTCCGAGGAATCCGAGGATGGACGATTAATTACGTCATACATGCTAATTAACATCTTACGGCCCTTGTCTCTTTGTTTATGGCGATTGAAGTTTATAGGAACGAGTTTGTTCAGAGATATATGGACGTTTTATGGGCGGGCTAATGTCACTAACGAACTTTGAGGATAAAGATGGCTCGTTTGCGCCGACAGATTTGCTCTGCAATTTATTTTTATTGAATTTTTATCGCCATTATTTCTTTAGTATCTCTCACATTTTATCTTCACGTGAACCGTAATTCAACTTTAATTCTTATTAAAAAAGCAAATCTAATAATAACCCTCTTGAATCTACAGAGATCTAGAAAGAACATCAAACAAAGACAATGGCTGTAAAAAACGGTATTGTAAAAGATTACGATGGTGATAAACCAAGGCAGAAAGATAAAACGCCTACTTCACACGTAAACAAACCTTGTGGAGTTCAATCACAACAGAGAACACTTGAAACAAAGGTTTTATACACAACTATTTGCACAGCACAGCCGCACTAACTAAACGGTTCTTGATAAACGATAGGTTTTCACATTGACGTAGCCTCTTTACACAAGTGCAATGAACACACGGATAGGTGCAATATACACCGTTGCTATGGCAACACTGTATACGTTTTTCCCTCCAAAATGAACGCATGCGCGTCACTATAACCCTGTCCATGCAATCGATTAAAGGAAATCAGACTCTAAGCTGTTTAAATTAAGCTGTAGATTAGAGAATATTGTTTGGTTGGGGGTCGCGTGTCTTGCCCCACGCAAACTTATTCCTTTCGAGTGATAGCCTGCAGTAGCAATTTTCCTATTATTATTAAAATATGTATGGGTATGTAGGGGTGATTGCACGGGGGAAGTATAGCTCATTTTGTACTTGCGCAAGATTGCTTTGCTTGTATCATTTTCACTACCGGTGTTTAGAGCGAGCTAGACTACCGTAATGATGACTTTGTCCATAACATAATAACTTGCAACTAGTGCATACAGAAAGTGTATTCCATTAGGGCTGTCCCATTAAGTCTTTAGACATATTTTTTATTTGCATCTGTTCGAAAACCACATAATTGTATTGAAAGCTTCGTTCATTATTAGTTGCCTGGGAGAAATCGCAGAAAGCGCTAAGCCCGCCCGTTGTATGTTTTGTAGTGTTAATCTTCTTTTTTTGAGCGAGAACAGTGGTGGCCCAGTGGTAACGGCCGCGACTTACGAGTTGTAGGTCGTAGGTTCGAACCCCGACAGGCGCTTTACTTTGTGTAAATAATTTCATCACCACTGCTCTCAAAACGGTGAAGGAAAACATCGTGAGGAAACCGGCATGTCTTAGAACCAAAAATTCGAAGACATGTGACATCTACCAACCCACACTGGGCCCGCGTGGTGGATTACGGCCCACTCCCTCTCATAGAGAGGAGGCCTGTGTCCCAGCAGTGGGAACATTATAGGCTGATTATGTTATGTAATCTTCTTTTTTTAAACGTATTTTCTGATTTACAATAAAGTACTTACATATACATATGAATAAATAATATAAATACTGTTTCAAAGCAGCAACTCAGTTGAATTATAATGTACTTAAAATATTTGCATACAAATATCGTTTTCTTCCACCCCTCTCTTCTTTTGATAACAGTTAAAAAGTAAATCTTATCCTTTACATTCAAATTCGATAAAGAAGTTAGGGGACGGAAACCTAATATCTTTCCTGACATTATTCTAATTAATGATTTTATCTTTTAAATTACCATAAAGCTCCAACTTCGGTACGTACAACCCTTGAACTAACTCGTAATAGGTATCTCAGGTATGCCATTAAATGAATATGGTTCTATGTTTTTCTATCTGTCTTTGTGGTGTGCATAATCTGAATGTAATCAGACAGATTTGAATCAGATGGTGCGGCGTTAGTCACTCTCACATACTTAACCTACTGGAATCTCTTCAAGGCATTGTCCATTGTTTTATCAAAACAAATGTTTTTAATTAAGTAATTTAAATGTTGCCAGTCCCTTAGTTCTAGAACTGCCCTAAGATACACTGTCTTTTTGATTAACTGGCGAAACTTAGATGTCATTGCAATATGGCAATTGCATTTCATCTGTGAATGTTTAAAAAAGGCCCTGCTTTTACGTAAAAGGCAGTGTTTTACTTATATTAGGGTAAAACCGCACCTAAAAGGATTATTATTATTTATTATTCTAGCGATTAAACAATTTAAAAGTAATAGATTCTTGGAACATGTCGCAAGGCTTTCTGACAAGGACTTCTATATGATTTAAATGTGAGAAAAGATGAATATCAACTCGAAGAACAGTCGGATAAAGAACAAAGAAAAATGTAGTGTCAATAAATTGAAGTGAATGATTTTGTATGCAAGTCACAGGTAATTATCGCGCGGTCGTATCGTAGAGGTGCACATTAATGAGGGTCTGGAGGGACCACCCTAGAGAATATACGTGGGGCGAATGACACCACGGCAGACGAAGGGTTTGATTCGAAATTTAAAATGCCGTTTCTCCGAACGAAATGTTTGTCTACGACTGAACTTTGTAAGAAGGACTTTTGTGGGCCAGCGCTTCTCTCTTTTTATAACTTTTGTTTAACTCATTAAACAGTTTTAAAAGAAATCGAATCGTAATTTCAGCATTGCGAAGTGTCGAAACTCAATTTATCGCGAAGAAAGTTATTTAATGTTGCTATTTAACATTTTTACGTGTCGAATTAACGATGGGTAATAACATAATTGCAAGTTCAGGTGAAAATATCCTCGTTTAATTAACAATCCTCCTTATAAAGAGGTGAAACCGCCGAAATTAAGAAAATTATAGGTAGCAATTAGTATATTGAGTACACAATGTCATATCTTATTTATGTTATTGAAAGAAACTGGAAAGCTGGCAATTAGTTTTCGATTCTACGTGTAGGATTCACGAACTTCAACTTTTCAACCAATATTTTTTTCCATGTGCGCGGAATCCTAAACTACGCTTAGATCAAGGTGCTTTAAAACTGTTTTACATCCGTCACCTAACACCTCAGGTCCAGTTTAAAACCAGCGTCAGGCACTAGTGTCTGGCATTTTTGCTGAACTGGGCCTATTTGGCGCAGCCGCAAGGCACACTTCTTAATTTCTTAGTTTAAAGTACCTACACTTTTTATTTGTATCTTTTTAATTGTTTATTTTTTTACTTGTAGTTACGTTGTGTTGTGTGCCCTGCCTGTGCTAAATAAATGTATTCTCTTTTTCTTTCTGTTAGACCAGTCCTTGACTAGAGAATTTCAGAAGTTTCTCTCCCAAAACTTTCATATATCTAAGCTAAACCCAAAACTCGCGTTTTAGACTAAAATCCCTATTGAATATTTGAGTATACGAATTGTTTGTCTCCACACACGGCCCACGAAGCATGGATTTCGCCCAGTGAAACGCTGATCATGCGATAAGACCTGTCGTCGGTGCGACAAAGTGGCTGAATGTCACACGGCGAATATTAACAGCTCCATTCGCCAGACAGATGTCTAGATACGCGGTGACCTCTGCCGCGGCCGCTTTACATGCGAACATGTGCTGCTGAGATAATGGGGGACAATACTCATATTTATGGGGTCTATGGGCTAGGGCTTTAGTTTTGTGGCGGAAGAACAGGCTAGTAAAAACTGCGAGGTTTTGAATATTTGAGCATTGTGTTAACTTAAGGGATCCCCCAAAAAGCTTCGGCGTCCTTTGAGAATTTGCTAGAATGCGACAAGAAAGAACGCATGCTTTGGAAACTGTGGTGAGAAAATAGGGAATATGCATGTTTTTTTAAATATTTTTTTTCGATAGTTTACATCGCCTAATAATAGTTTAAAAAAATCGACGGCAAAAAATAATTTAAAGTACTTAAACAAAAAAGTTAAAAATATCCAACCGACCCGGGCTATTTATACACCCTTCATTTGGCGCACTTGGTGTGGTGACGTGATAGTCTATGACAAACAATTGTCAAGTCAATGTCAAACACTCCTAAAAACACATTAACAATTTGACTCTTGTCATAGACTGTTACGTCAGATGCGCTCTGACCAATAGCGTCGCTTTTCAAGTATTTGAATTTCCCACAATTCTTTGGCACTTTAAAAAAAAATATTTCTCGCTCAAAAAGAAATATTATTAAAAAATATTGATGGAGGCATAGTTCCGAAGTAATATAAGTTTATAAAAACAAATACTCGACCCTTATTTGAATCACATGCATATTGCCTATTGATCCCTAGACACCTCTTGCAATGAAAATAGGTTTTGCCTTAATAAAGCAAATTTTTTTAAACCTAGTCTCCAGTAAGAGGATCTGACGACCACAATAACATTCTTATATATACCAGCAAACAGAGAGAACAATATTCATCATCCAACCAACAGCGATAAGCGGATGTATTAACAATAACATCATAATAACAGATAATCAATATCATAACGAAACACAACACATCTTGTAGAACAATTACAATTATTTGCAACTTCCTGCTCAAAATAAATAACTGACGTAATGCAGTAAAAACAACAATAGTTTTGTACAAGGTTACTGTGTTAATGACCACTGTGCAATGATTGAGTGTATCGTAACGCTAATTGGCATGATATATGACCGTATTGGGCATATATAATGTTACACCTGGAAGGAAGAACTATTACTTCATGTAAATACCTTGACCAGGTGTCTGTGAGGTGTCTACTGTGTCACGCTTCGTTACTCATTCTAATGCACGTAACTGTCCCGAAGGGTTAAATACACGTGTATTGTTAGTAAGATAATATATACTGACTATGTAATATAGAGAAATTGACACTCAAGCACACAATATTAGCACTACGAGGGACATCCAACTTTTCTGAAGATCAAAATGTCCTGTACATAAGTAGGTAGTGGCTACTTTTAACTGAGTTAGCCCAAAACAATGCCTACTCATGAAAC
This sequence comes from Lithophane semibrunnea, assembly GCA_947363905.1. Lineage (NCBI taxonomy): Eukaryota > Metazoa > Arthropoda > Insecta > Lepidoptera > Noctuidae > Lithophane > Lithophane semibrunnea. The sequence goes on from OX376195.1 coordinate 15,203,975, forward strand.
ACTAGGTAAACGATTCATTATAATTAAGAAGAAAGAACGGCGGAAAAGGCGAAGAAAAACAAGCAAATGCATAAAGTGAATATAGCAGAAGTCGAAGTAACTGAAATGTGCAACTACAAATTAAAGTTGCAAGTAGACGAGCAACTAGTGCACCGCCTGTAGCTAGCGGAATTAGCAGTAGTGATTCTAACAACTTGTTGAATGGTACCACTGGGTACAAGGCTTTCCTTTCATTCGAAATTACTGAAAGTGGAATTCCTAGAGAAAAGGGAAACAAATATTTGTAACAATGAATCTTTTCTAAACAACAAACGATAAGTTCCTGGTGATAAATGGTTCTAAATCAAGAAGCATCAGATTCTTACGAAGCATTCAGAATCTCAGTTCAAGATCTTAATTACCGCTTTTATTGCAAGACTTTTATTATCACTATCAAGTAATCACATTATACTTTATGGAGCCAGAACAAAGATGTAACTATTGGAAATGGAGTTCAAAGATTCCTAGCTATTACATAAAATATTGTGGTATTTAGCAAAGTGCACTGCTTGTTTAACAACTTTATTGCCCTGACATTACAGTTTACGTTGCACGACGTGGATACGTAATTTGCCATATTTCACCGATATTAATGTCACTCAATTACATAATACGCCCTATTTGTCGTCATTCGCGAACGTAAGGACAGTTTCACTTAAGCTGATGTCGTATAAATAATTACAACTATACAATAAATTAGGCGACTTAATTAAATGTTAAGGGCCGTTGTTAATTGGCTTGAATTAACGATGGCTTGTTTTATAAGCGACGATTTACAACGACGAATGTTGAGTCGAAACAAAGTGTGAAAACTGTCACCGACACAAGATGATATCAGTAATAAAGAATGACACTGAAGATACGGAACAAGACTAACCTTAATACGCACTTTCTCTGGAGATAAATTTTTTATGAACGCTGTAAAAGGACGAAGAGTAAGTGAAATTGGACAGCTTGGTGATGCAAGTGGAAACACTGACAGCGAAATGCACACGTAGAGAACATAAAGTGGTAAAAGCTAGATTAGGTTTATGATTGCAGCTGAGGCGTGGAATCGAACGCCTTTCTCTTGCAGCTAACAAATGAGTCGGGATGCGAGCGTGATTTATTTATTCAAATCCGATGGCCGGTGATGCTGGTCACGTCTGCAGTTCGTTTGTAGTCTGGGCACGAACTGTAGAGGTGTCGCTGATTTGTGATGATACGAGCACTAGTTAACGTGTTTTGAATCATTGCCATAACTTCCGTGTTAAACATTAATTGATGTGAGCTTTCTTTTATTAATGAAGTTGGTTCTTCTTAAAGGAGTCGTGTGATTCTTAGCGGCAAATGGGCTGTACTTTACTTTCTCATGGAAGAATTCGGGGCAACTTGGACTGAATGCAAATGTAGCAATCTTCTCTTGTTGGCTGAGGGCAATTCGTAAGATTCCTAGCAAAGACACTCCAGCAATCTGTTTGATAGATGCAGTGAGAATGACAAAATTGTTAGGAGTAGTTAATGTAGCGGATCTAAGGTAAAATCAGACAGCATAAAATCAAAATCAAAAGTCATTTATTAAAACTAGGCTGAGAATCAACACTTTTCGAACGTCAAAATTACCTACATAAGACACAGGGAACTCGTTTTAGTACCTAGTCCTGCTTTTCTTGAGAATAGAGTAGAATCATTACGAAGCATGGTTTAAAATAACAAAATTCTCCTCAATGAAGCCACACAGCTTTTACGACACCACTATTCAAACACCAAACCGATCATACTCATAATAAATGATTACAGAACTGGGAGGTAACAACGCCACAGACAGCGAGGTATTCGATGAGTGTTGCGTTGCCAATGTTGCCAATGATTGCTAAAGTTCAGTCACGAGCACAGATAATTTGCAAGTTTTGGCATTTGCACTAACCTCAAGCTAACAATATGTACGCAGAGCAAAAAGTTTGTTATTATATTGTGTACAGTTATTGCAAGGTGAGGGGAGTGACCCCGGCCCCCGGGTCCTTTAATGTTGAGAGAAAAATACGGTACCTCATTCATTTTATTTTGAAACAAAGACTTCTGTTTTTATATATCTGGAGGATTGTGTTCTTGTTCTGCGGTGTGTAAAATTCTTCTTAAAACCGTCTCCCCATAACAATCTGTCAAATATATATTATTGTGGCACCCAGGTAGTTCCTTTCAAGACACTTATTGGATACGCCAGCCAAAAAGTACGTGTTACCCTTTTTGAAAACTGCAATCATAGAGATATAATCTCTATGACTGCAATGCTGAATGGTATCAGAAATAAAAAAGTAACCGTTAATTTCCAGGGTCTAACTTTTGCTTTGGAAGCCCTGGCATGCTCCATCCGCGACCCCTGCTCTAGACCCTTATACAATTTTAGATTTAATTAATATTTTTATAAGCTCACATTTATCTATTCCATTCATAGCAAATCCGAGCTTTGTCCTCACTTCTCTCAAAACATTGTCGAGCGTACATAAATTAAAATAGCAAATGGACACAGTTCAATTACGCATCGGCAACAATACTCTTTTGTGAGATAATCCTTTCACAAATACGGCATTACGTGATTAGCACATTTCAAAGGGTTCCCAATCCCTTGCGTCATGTAATCCTGTTACTGGAAAAGGGCTGTTTGTATTTGAAGCACGATAAATTGATGTAGTTAAGTATGCTAATGAAAGCCGGCGTTATTTTTGTGGACTAATGAGTATGGAGCATTGGTGGCCCAGTGGAAACGGCCGCGACTTACGAGTTGAAGATCGTAGGTTCAATCCCAGTCAGGCATTTTACTTCGTGTAAATTATGTCATCACCATTGCGCTCAAAACGCTGCAGGAAAACATCGTGAGGAAACCGGCATGTCGCTGGTGGTCGTACCATCAGCCAGGACCAACTTGCTGGCCAAAACCCCTTTGACTCGAGCAATTCGCACCATCAAATAAATTCAGGTCGAAATTGATATATTTACATGTCACTGGGGTAAATTTGCAAAGTTACTCTTGTTTATATTATGTTATAAACAATGATCGTAATTTTAATTTTGTATGCAATATTCCTTGGCTATCGCATTCGGCTAAGACCTAAAGGCATTTTAAATAAATAAATGTCCTAGAAACAAAAACTCGAAGATCACACCTACCAATCAACCCGCACTGGGCCCTTGTGGTGGATTACGGCCAACTCCCTCTCACAGAGAGGAGGCCTGTGTCCCAACAGTGGGAACATTATAGGCTTGATTATGATGGAGTAGCGAAGCAACATGGAAAGTTTCTATGGATTTGAAAATGGAGCATAGTGCTGTCAAGGAAAAATAATTGCATCCATTGGGGAGGTTTAATCAATTAGATTTCAAAATTATAAATTGCAGCGTACATGTGAAAATACCTCACGAAACTATTGGTAATATTAAAATACAGACAGATATTTTTTAGGTAGTCATGCATAATTAATATTTACGGTATGTGATGTACAAACATTGAACTCTCTGCCAGTAAGTTTTGTTTGTTAATAATAAAACAATTCCAAGGATACGCCACGTTCTCTCCGTCAAGAATTCTTTCTCGGAAACGATATAAAGAGCTTTAAGTTCGACTTTACTATCCAGCGTTAGTAATTACGTTGAGACTCACGTTCGGAACTTATCGGATAGTTTCGGCGCGAGTCGGGCGCAGCGGCGCGAGCGCACCGTTATCGTAATAACCAGCTGACTCGCGAAACAATTATCCAGCTGATGTTGCGCCAACGGGATATCTAGTGCGTGAGATGAGAGACCATGGGATGCCATGGCGTGTTTGTATGGAAATGTGATGGATATCGTTTTGTAATTTTTACGCTTGCGAGCATCCGTTCCTAGTAATGCAACTCCCAGAACATAATGGCGGCTTTTTTGCTGTGTAATTGGCATACATAATTGCCGTACACGTTCGTATTGCTAGACATAGTACAATGTAAGTCATTTGAATACACGGCCGCTGAGAACGTGAAGCTTTAAATTCTCGTATTTGTTTTCAAATAGCAAAGAAATCAACTGTCCCATAACTATATGTATAGCGCTATGAGTAATTCGTCAACTCGTCCTATATGCCTACGGCCCATTTAGGACGTTCTTTTGGTTTTTGCAAATTGTCCTAAATGGGCCGTAGGCATGTAAGACGAGTTGACGAATTACGCAGCGCTATAAGGTTCTTTGGCGCATGGCCAAAAGCGGAACTAATGGCGTCATCTTGTTTTTCGTGACATTGCATAAAACAATCGCACAAATGTTTATCAACAGCGCCCCCCTGTCCACGTCATTCGAGCGCCACAAGATCCTTGTACCAGTGAGTTATTTTCTTTCCTCTCTAACAAAGCACTTAGAGACCAAAAACCCCATTGAGTCGTAGCAAGTAACTAAAGTCTCGATAGTAATCTCAATCGTTTCTGTTGGACGTCGATCAGCCAACATGGGCTAGCAATGTTATCAGATGGCAATGATGGTCGGCCTAATGAAGCTGTAAGGCGACCGCCCATTTAACGAGCTCATCATTAGCACGGCTCGCGATCCGATTGCGATGACTTTGAACCTTTGATCTGAAGGAAATTGAGGAGAATGAAAGAAAGTGAAGAGGAAATAGTCAATTGAATCGTTATTTTAGTGAAGTGTCTCGTTGGCTTCGAGATTTGAACTTTTGATTATGGAATTTGAAGTACAGAGGTGCTCAGCGATTTTAATTTGACAAAGAATTGACTGAAGTCCCTATACTTATACCAAAAAGGATGATGTCAATTGATTGATAACGAGCCTACGTAGATGTAGCCATATGTGCCATATCCGTATCTTAGAAATTAAAACTTTGTTCGTAACAAAGAAAACGATAATATTAAAATCCATAATATTCTGTGATAGGCACCTGCTGTTATTAATACCTATCGTTACAAACTACGTTAACTTTACGAAGAGACACTCCTACGAAAATCAAAAGTTCTTTTCAGTACTTACTTGAATGCTTTGATAATTTCTAGCCTATGAAAGCGCAGTAAATCTCGCCAAGAGAATTCACGACATGTCATCATGGATTGAAAGATGACGTCATAATAATGTCGTTATCGTCTGAACGATCCTCCAACAATGACATGGGGCGGCCCACGCCACCATAACTCCACCACCCCCGTAACACGGCACTGCAGTAAATACGTCAAACCTTCAACGTTAGACTTAATAAGGTGCATGCATAAAATCGATTCATATCTCCCGTGCCCTCTCGACGCCTTCTAAATACCAAACGAAAACCAACTCTAATCCCCCAATATTAGTAACAAATTCTTTTGTATTACCAAATGATTGAAATATAAAACACTAACATCTCTCGATGACATCACTTTCACAAATTCGCATAAATAAGTTCCTTAAAAATGATATCACCAATACAACTCGTTGGGCACCCACACAAGACACGCCATGTATAGTATGGTGGGGGTGTGACTCACCCGAAACTCGAAACATTAAATGCACTTGTACGAAATATTGCATTCATACCCGAATGAATCAATTCTGGAAGCGACTGTACCTAATTACCGCATTATATAGTGAAAAATAAAAAACTAGGAAGTACAGTAAAAAAATTTGCTTAACTCGTGCCAAATGTTGATGGAATTAAAGAAGCAGACTGCCATCCTGCCAATTTAAGATAACTTTCATATCGTGATAAGAAATCTAAGGCAGGAAACGTATGCTCAGGTAAATTTAATTAACGTTTCGAGAAATATAACTCTGTAAGATAAAATTCCAAAGACTGGTTCTATACAATATTGTTTTCTCATTGGATATCTTATCGGCACTGTAATTATAATTAGAACCGTTTCGTACTTAATCGGGAAACATAAATTAAATGCCATTAATTTGATAAAATATCAAGTTTTACAGCACAGTATTACAGGACATAAATTTGATAAGAACGACCACCTAGAAGGTTACCTAAATACGAATTTGTTTAACTGAGATATCGATAACCATTCCAGTTTGTTTATATCCAAAATATCCGTTGACTGACCTCAATAAGTCCACACAAGAATAGGGGTGCTACCCTACACAAGAGGGGTTGGTCCTAAGAGACAACGTACCCCTGAATTTCGAAGATAAATGTTATATATGAAAGTAAACTTACTCCAGGGGATGATAACAATTAATTATCCACTGATCTGACATTAATTGGGACTTCACAAAAATATGTTAATTATTAAAAGCTATCATTAGATGGAACTTTTAATTAACTCAAACAAGCACGTGAGCTTTTAAACATAGACTAGTTACCAACTCTGTTTGAAATTTCAATGAAGTTAAATCGAGCGTTAATAAAATCTGTTTGATATCACAAGTATTAAAAGTTTATAGGCAAATAAACTATTAAACTGACGTAAAGATCTCCTTGCGAGAGGAAAACTGTGTTAACTACCTATAATTATTTTAATTATTTTTGTGATAGAGAGATATAATTGTGGGCTTTAAGCCAAGAGATCGTACGAGGTATATCAGCACATTAAAAAAAACAATTGTTTGCTTTAAACATCGAAATTCTATTTATATTAAAGAGTCATGATAGCCAACCTTCAGTAATTGGGGGCACAAGATGAAGAAGCATAATAAAGAGAGGAACAAGACCAAACGAGTGTCGCTTCCAAGAATAAAAAAAAGCTTTCCACTCTACACTAGATTTTAAAATACACATAGGTGGTAAATTAATCAATCTGTTTAGCCTTTTCCCAACTATGTTGGGGTCGGCTTCCAGTCTAACCGGATGCAGCTGGATACTTACCAGTATATTACATGGAGCGACTGCCTATCTGACCTCCACAACCCAGTAACTGGGTAATACGATACCACTTGGTAAGACTGGTTGTCAGACTTTCGGGCTTCTGACAACCAGTAAAGACTGTCAAAGATCCTCAAATGACACCCGGGACCAACGGCTTAACGTGCTTTCCGAAGCACGGAAGAGTCTCGATATCTAAAGATGGTCACCCATCCAAGGACCGAACCCCAGCAAGCGTAGATTAACCTGATGGATCGACTACTTAGCCACGAGCTCCTCGTAGGTGGGAAATTAATAATAAAGTTAATATTTATGCCATAATGACATCAAACTTAACACATCAATAATAATATTCCAGAAATCTCCCATAACGTCCACGTCTTCATCACGTTTCCCTGCGGTGGACGATGCACGCCCAACGCATTCGTATATATAGTGATTATATACATATTATATACCGAGTCAATCTCTCGACTTGCGGTCGCCAGCACCATAGGTAATCATGAAGTGTACTTTGGTGTAATAGAAAGTAAAATTAACCACATGATCGTTCTCGGTTTCAGCAAGGCCTGGATTGTTGGATGTCTTCGTTAAGAAGTAAATGTTATCATTAAAGCTGTGCAGAGAAGAATTTTCAAAATATATATAATAAGCACCTATGCCCGTTTGACTCGCTCGGAGATGGACTTTCGAAAAATCATTTCTTACTGCATCTCTTTTTTTTTTGACGCTGGGATGTCATCTAATGACTTCTCCCGTTCTGGGCGGAGCGGATGGGCGTGTCAGATTTTTACTGACCCACCCGTGTACCTTCAGTTGCGTATAGCCAAGGTCCCGGTATGCCTTTCGGACTTTCCCGCGACCCTGGCAGGATCTCTACAGTCCCTAAGGCTGCCTTGTCAGTCTTTCAGTCAGCCACAGCTACAGAATATTTTAATGTTAATGTTATTTCTTCCAGTAATAAAGCAGAACTAATTGCTTGCACAATGCTTTAAGTATTTACATTTTGCAATTTGTACGCAAGACAGTGGTTGCTTTAGGTTGAAACATGCAACCACCTGGGACTCGGTGTCCTTTAGCCGAACGTAGTATTTAACTTTACTGTAACTGGAGTTGTCTCCAATACTGCTTGTAGTTGCATTTGTTTCTAGCTTTAGATAAAAAGTGAAATGAACGTATTCATTTATTTCGTATCCACTTATTTATATTTTATGTTCTTCCGTACGTTGGTGTATGAAACGAAACGTTTCTATACATCGAGTCACTCGATCGTATATAGATTAGCCCACGTGTTAAGAATGTCTAAGAAACTGGTTATTAATCCAACTTTATTATAACACGGTTTATTGTTATCGTAAATAAAACTCTAGCATCACATATTTCAAGCACTAATTGAATCGTCCACCTAAAAATACCCCACGTTCCCACTTCAACAGACATTCTCCAAATATGGTAGTTTTAGCAATCAAAGCAGACGCTATTCCTGGAGCTAATAGATAAATTAAACTGATAAGAGACGAGACGCCACTGGCAATTGGGTCCAATTAGGCCTGGAGAAAATGATGGGCCACGATGGGCAACGATGTTGGGAAACGCTAAAAGGACTTTTGGACTTTAAGTTTAGATGGTTTCAACTTTGTAAGGTGATAAGTAATAGAGAGTTGTTTTGGGTTGAATGGATTGTGTGAAAGACGAAGTGAACGCTGGTCAACCCGATAGAAGACATGACATACTAAGCTGATTCCAAATAATTCGGAATCGCATTAGGACAGGAGACCGATGGCGATGATTGATAGCGATAAGAAAGAGCTTTGTTAATACTTCTGACTGACTGCATAAATAAACTTCATTATGTCCAACGAATATGTTAACGTAGCTCAGGTCCTGCTTACCCCAGTAGGTGACACACCCGTTATGACACGAGAAGTAAATAAGAAAGAGATATATCGTTGTCGTTACGCGATCACATACAGACGTAGCTATATGTATAATTATGTACATACCTACATACATATAATCGTCTCATGAATCATCACGGTCAAGGGGAACATTATTTATCTCGGCACAATATTATTTGATTTACATATTTCATATTTATTTTCTTTCTTTTCCTCAACACTTGTTTAACATAATATATTATTTCAAAAGTAAAATAATTCAATGAAGTCATACCACTGTTTATTTTACGTCTGAATTTTCAAGGGCCCCAATACCTAGAATGAAAATTAATCAGTGCCTTTGTGACGTCATAAAAGCCGTGCCGAAACCGTGAGCAAACTTGGCATTTGAGCAAAAAAGCACGAAACCTTTTTACGCTTACTTGAGCGACATGTAAGAGCAATTTACTGCTAACATACAGACTTATGTGTGGTCCATGTAAGGAGCGGGAGTTGTACTCAAAATAAATAAAGAGCGTCCTACTTTATTTTTTAATGCTAACTGATTGGAAACACGTACAATTTAAAATAATGTAAAATTCGTCAGCTCATTTATACCTGAAGTACAACAGGAATCTTTGATGTAGGATTGCTTGCAGGTGTTCCTAAATAACACCTCTGCATCATAATAATTGACTTTATAACTGCGTCAGTGAGTACAGTTCGCGTACAGTTCACGTTCGCGTTTTGGGCCAGACATGTTAAATTACACTACTCTCAAATCGATGAAGAAAAACATCGTGAGGAAACGGGCATGTCCGAGCACCAAAAATTCAAAAACATGTGACATCTGGGCCCAAGTGGTGGATTACGGACCACTCCCTCTCACCGAGAGGAGGCCTGTGTCCCAGCAGTGAGACCGTTATAAGCTGATTATGTTTATGTTATATTATTTTTCCATCGATACGAGAAGAACCGCAATTATTGGAAAAATGGCATTAAACACAACTCCAAACTTCTCTACTTCTTACAGCAGTGTAACCTGAATAAGCACAACTGCCAACGTACCAGGGTACCAGTAGGTCAGAAAAAAGTTCTGACCTACATTCCCGCCTTTAAAACCATTTAAATGACTGCGCACTCAGCGTTCTCTCGTAAATTGTACCAGCGAGACCGGTTTGCGGAATATCAGCATCAACGTGGAATTGAGGAAGCCCTAATAACTTAAGCGCTCCATATTCCGTGTCGTTTGACCGCGTTCAGATAAATATACACGTCGCATTTTTTAGGTTACTTATGTAGCATTTGCTAAGGCTTTACGTGAAGTAGTACCATTTAGAATAAATATGTTTGATCAAAAACCTCCTTTAACTTCGGTTGCAACTCAAAATCAAGGGTTTCGCTTGAGATTCTGGAGTATTCATGTAAAGATTTTATGCATAGACGTTTATCGTGTTTATGAAATTGAAAATTGTGAATGTGACAGCCTATGCAATCAACCATCGGAATCGATTTCAATGGTTTCGGTTTGATGATTACATGTTGATGTTTTATTGTATTTCTCGCTAATCGCTCATAGGTATTACTATTCTCCACTAATCTATGGCCATTACAACTTTATGCTTCACTTTAATGCTACACGTGCACAATTAACTGTTATCTTTGTCACGAAGGTGGTTAAAAAGAAAGTAATTAGGTAGTTTTCAAGGTAATTTGCATATTTGATACTGAAAACTAATGTTTTGCGTAAGAATTTTCATAATAATCCGAGAAATATTACCTCATTTCTCAATCTGCCGGAAACCGTCGTAAACTCGTGTAGTTTTTACCGACTTCAAAAAAGGAGGAGGTACTATTCTTTTATTAAGTTTGCTTGCGTAGTTTTTGAGCTAGCTTCAATATTACGTATTTTTCCCACAGTCTATGTAGACGATATAATTATTAGGCTCCTTCACTGTTATTTACATAGCAGGAAGTAACTTGTGTGGGGTAGGTACCACCACTAAAAAGTGAAAAATAAAACCTTTTTCAAAAAAAAAAAAACAACCGACCTAAAAAAAAACACTAAAAAAGTGAAAAATACCTTTAATTTCGGAAGTCGCTGGCAAAAAACGAGAATTAAAAAGCAGAGACACCGACTTTCGAAATTAAAGTTATTTTTCACTTTTTAAGTGTTTTTTTTGAAGTCGGTTGTATAAGTTTACAACCTTTTTTTGCAACATGAAATTACGTTTCAAAAGATCAATCTCGTTTGAAAAGACTACACAATATAATATCGTGATATTGGATCGTAGATACTCAGATGGTTCAGTGTTCTCAATGGCCACCTACAAGAAGAATCTATTATATGACATTAATAGATTGCTATCGAAATTGAAGCTATCCGATGCAAGCATCGATCAATAAATATCCTATCTCAGATAGGGTCACATTAACGGAGTGAGTCTACGTAACTAATGATAATATCTGGACTTCGCATCTCAGAATTCTTGGATGATGTTATCTTTCTTAGGCCAATTACATTTTTATTGAACGTTGGAAATAAAAGTTTAAGTTAAGGGGGAGTAGTTTGACAGCAAAAAATCATATTTCACCCGCGCAACCCTTACCTACCCCTCTCATTAAACACGACGAAAACAAAACACAATGCCTTCCCGCCAGCAGAAACTTTTCGTCTGGCGTTTATAGAATTCGAATTTCAATCTTCTGTAGTTTATTTTGCTTATACGATACGCTAAGCTTGAATTCAGAACTATAGATCATGTTCATGTTTTGGAACTAGAAACTCAATGTTGACGTGAAAAAGTTCAAATTTAAATGTTACCAAATTTTATTTAGGACCTTGTACAATTTGTACCTAATGACGTCTTTGTGAAAAACTGTGTTACCAAGTAATAAATATAATGCTATATCGTGGATTTCTCTCTTTGGAGGATCGTGCAAAGTGATACCCAAGTAAAAAATAATATTCGTATAATGAATTTTGCACTGTATTGTGCAACGAATATGGCATGTGTCATGAAAACCTTTCCTGAGCCAAACGCGAACAATCCCCTTCGAAAACATTTGAAACATGTGAAAAAGAGGCCGAGTTCTGTACAAAAGAAATAAATGTAGGATTGTCGGCTTCACCACTAAAAGAATTGACATCTATTCATCTATGTAAATGGGTTCCAAAGTACCAAAGGGACTAATTATAACAAAGGCCCGAGGTACGCGCTCAGTACCGGCGCTGTGTTTTGGGCGCGCGCCCGGCGCGTTTTGGACGCTCGTCAAACGCAACAAGATTTCCACATTTTGTTGTAACTTTTGAACCGTGTTTCTTTTAAGTTTATTACTAATGCGGAGAAAATGACAAGGAAAAATAGTGAAAAAGGAACTCGCGTCCAAGCGTCAAGGGCACGGTTAGGCTTCATTTACGGAGACGCGAGGAGTCGCGCGTGGCTTTGGGCGGCGCGGCTCGCACTGAATTCAAACATATGGCGTTGTATGAGTGCGTTTACGGAGACGCGATTTTACACGCGTTTGTTTGAAATGGAGCGTTTTTTGCGGCGGAGCCCGCGAATGGCATAGCCGCGTCACACGCGACGTTTCATCACGGCGGCAGCAATGCCCGCGGCATACCTTCTCCCAGTCTTATTTGTAAATCGCACAACGGAGATGCAAGTTGAGAGTGGCAAGTTGCGACATGTGCAAGCCTAACGGCGCCCGGCATGGGCGCTCGCTTAGACTGCAGCGCTTGATATAATTCGTTACATAGGAATTCATACAATTTTATTGAGCGCCCGAAACGCAGCGTACAAAATACGCGTCTCGGGCGCTTGTTATAACTAGTCCCTTAGTAGAAAGTTTCGTATGGTCCCTCTTTGTAACTGTTGAAATTGTAGCTTTGAAAACATGCCAAGTTGCTTTAGGCCTCATTTACGGAGACGCGGGGCGTGGCGCGTCGCGTGCAGTGTGGCGTCATGCGGCACGTCTGACGTTTTTTCTGTTTACGGTGCGGCGGCGCGTGAAGCGGCAGTTATCATCCCACGCGTTAACATAAACATATGGCAATATACGTCTTGATTGTCGCGGTTTTTTTTGGGGTTATAATATATATTTTTGAAATGTGCTCATTCAAACCTTTCATTTGATACCCAACATGGTATGATAAAAAAATATTTTTTGTTGTTCATGATATGTCACCTAGAGGGCGCCATTTTCAATTTAATGTGTCTTCATATAGCCTATGACCAGCGGACGATCATGAAGCTTCCAACGATACCTCATTTGTCAAATTGTGATGAGTCTTTTAGAAGATAATATGTAGGAACAGACATAGATAAATACATAGAAACCGGTCAAAATTATAACCCTCCTTTTTGCTTCGCCGTAGTCAGGTAAAAACTAAAACCCAACTACGACAAAAAAGTCAACTAAAGAGATATAAACAAGACATCACGGACAGACAAATTAAAAATCCGGAGTCATACGGAATCTGTTCGAGTTCGTTCGTTATACCAATAACCGAAGAATAAAGGTATTATTCTAAACAAGTTTTATTTAGGGGCGGTCAGTCGCTCCAATTGTTCGTCTAAGGGTCACCTTACAAGAAGTTTGTCAAAAAAAGTGGGAGTAAACGAATTTGGATCCTGAGTATATCGCAATAAGATTTAATCTCCAGTGCGAACTTTAAAATGAACGTGGAATGGGCTCGTTGGCTATGTTGTAAATTTTCTCCGCAAGAAAATTCACCGCAATATAGAGCAATGGCGCTAGTTTTACCTACTTCTTTCTATACTCCGTGCTACTATACCAGTCAAAAATCTGTCAAATAAAATGTATGTCATCTTGAGTTTTCAAATATCAACATTGAATTTTATATGTTTATTTAGACTCGGTATTTATTTATTTATCAATCAATAACACTTGTAATATTCGTTTTGGAAGTGGTTTTAGTGTTTTTTTCATGTTTTCTATGTCTCAGTTTCTTTTGTGGAATGTGATAAATTACGAAAATATTATTTACGAAAATAAATAACATATCAGCGCAGCTAAAAATTTGAGCGTAGTCCTCTCGTCTCAACAGAGCGACGCCGACTGATTTGTGAAACAAAAATATGCTTGAAGTTCCCGTAATGTGCGACGGAAGATGGCTTCTTCCACGAACTAAGAACGTCGTAAGTCCTACAAGCTTTGATTCGTAATAAAACCAAAAATAAAAGGAATAAAAAAAAAGCCTACACAATTTTTTTTGCCTTGTTTTAATACATATAATCATCTAATTTTTATCATAATAGGCATTAGCATTTTAAGTACAAATCGAAAATACGTGAAAATTAGAGGTAACTTCGTGATATTTTTTTATCGAGAAAATTTTAATATTTTGTGTTTCTGTTACACAAAAAGTTTGGAAATATCATGTAGTTACTCATACTATTTTTATATTACACCTAAGTCTTATCAATTTCATGAAAAATCAAATTGAAGACAGGCAATTTTGCTTCCAACCCGCCCTTAACTGAAGCTTCTCGTATCGTTTCCAAGTATTTTTTTTATGCTGTGCCAGCACTTATAACGTTGATAGTATAATAATTATGTCAATTCAAGTGTCTGTAATTGGTTTATTTGAAATAAATGCTTTCAAATCAAATCAAATCATCTTTATTGTGGACTATAGGTATACATCATAAATACAGGTCTTAAATAATTAAAATAAGTTCAGCTATGTCCCGCCGTTGAGGCATACAATAATAAAATATAAATCAGAAGTTAAAACACAATTAGTCATATTAGTCTCTCTCGCTTTGAGTTTGAGTTTATGAATTTTTCAATTCTAAAGAGAGCTGCTTGCTTGAATAAAAAAATAACTACAAATACTTATTTATACATAAATAATATCACGCCTGTTATCCCTGGAGGGTAAGGCAGAGGTGTACCTATAGTGCACCCACATATCGCAAGTTATGTTCAAGTCGCATGTAATGATCCGAAGACTCAGAAAGAAGACTCAGAAGACTTGATTATGCCAAGACGGAGAATCTTCTGATGGGAAGCTATTCCAACCTAAATTCTATATGAACAAGTATAAATTAAACACCCATAAGTTAATAAATATTTCGCTCACACTCATTCTTATATACAAACACATACCACCCATACTCTCTCACACACATACACACACACACACCTATCACTCAAAACCAATTAAAAAACATCTTTGTTTTTTTTTTTTGTTCTCCTTTTTCATGTTTTTTTTTATCAATAATCTTTCGCCCTGGTTTGGCTTACATTGTTCTGTAATAATTACTTCTTATTTTTTTTTGTATACTTAGTGTCTTATCCAGGTAATATTATAATTGTTATTGACTTATGCGCACATAATTTCGAAGGCACACTGACTTCTAAGAAACAGGTTATCCCTAGTTTAGAAGTCAGAGTCGTTTTGCTCTGGCCCACTTAGCCATGTTCCTAAAAATGTAAAAAATCGTGTATACTGTTTTGGAAAATAAAGATTTATTTATTATTTATTTATTTATTTTAATGAGAGAGATAAGCAGCGTATAGTTTGATATTTCCAATATTTATGTTGCAAAAAGGTGTCATTTACGAACACCTGCATCACAGACTCCAGCTGTTACTTCAGATATTGCCAACAATCTGAGAAATTCATGATTAACAAACCCAATAACATTGCCCGACCTGGGAATCAAACCTAGAACCCCTCATGCGAAGCAATAGCTTTTGCGACCACTAAGACCAACGAGGCAAAATTACACCAACATCATTAAAAATATCAAAAAACTATAGCTATACTTAAATAACTATAGGCTACGGGTGTTTGAAATCATTTACGCGTACAGTCACGAGCAAAAATATGTATACACTTAGCAAAATTCAATAACCATTTTTTCGTGGAATAACGATTGCAACTTTGAGATGATACCTATTGCATAATAATATGGGTTCCAAAATACTGTGTTCGTTATAAAATAAAATTACAATCAATACAGTAGGAGAAAATCACGATTAAAAGTTGCTAAGTGTATACATATTCGTGCTCGTGACTGTACATAATACAGACACAAAGCAATCTTTCAGTCGTAAATATAGTAATATCGACCTAAAAAACACATCAACACATTTTTACGCGAACACAATTACATTATAAAAAATCAATGGTCGATTTAGTGGCCTCGCGCACCATTAACCACAGCATAAACTAGGGATGGATCGAGTAAATATTCTATTGAATACGATACCGAATACTCGGGCGAAAATTGAATAACGTTTTGATAAGCAATCATTTTTAGCTTTTGACTTACCAAAAGGTAACTTAGAAAGAACTTGGTAAAAAAAAATTGAAATAGTTTGTAAGTGACAAATTTTTTCTCTGTAAGGAATCATTTTTAGAAAGCAGATACTTCTAGAAATGCTCTTCAAATTGCTACAAATACTAGCAAAACAAGTACTGACATTTAAAAAAGACGTTCTGAAATCCAGACACTAACATCAACGTCAAATTCAAGCGAAACCAGCAAGAAAAAGTATCTATTGGGACTCGCACAGGAAGATTACAAAGAAAGTTATTTCATCAAAGCCAAAACCACTTTTAGCCGAAACGGAATATTCAGCGAAATATGAATCGAACATCAGGCCAACACTAGCACAAGCCATTCGGGTGTATCTGATAACATCTGGCAGATAACTCGAGAATGGCACATTAATCATACTGACTAATAACACTGTCTATTAACGCGCACCGATACTTTATTAAATAAAAAATATAGATTTGTACGAGGAAAAATATTTGCTACATAATATAGAGAGATAGAAAACGCTGATACTATCTAAGTATCTAAGGAATACGCCAATAGCTTAAGCCAATGTTCTCGTTCGTGAGGATTTTAGAATCCCTAAGGAAACTAACCGGGATACAAAGTAAAATTCTACACATTATAATACTCCAGCAGGCGTAGCATGAGCACCGTTTTGTCGACGGAAGAGTAGACAAAAATGACGTTTCCTGTAGACAGTAGACAGTACGAGACGGCAGCAAAGTAGAAAGAGTCAACTGCACTTTTTACGAAATTCACTCTTTTACATAATTCGACTCAGAATTCTTTGTTTTGTCATAGGATTTATCAGTTGTCAGTGTGATTTTGACAGTAATGGTAGAAAACTTTCTTCGGAAATAGTCTACCTACAAAAAGACCTAGACAAAGATCGTTAGAAATGAAAGACAAAATGACAGATTGTAGAAAGATTTCTAAGGTGGATGTCAAAAATGAAGAAACGAACTGTCACTTTGTATAGAAAAAGCTATGTCTATTCTTCGTAGAGGTAGAAAGCGCCATGCTACGCCTGCAGAGCGCATTACCGATGCGCACAATTTTATAGCTATCAGTACGGCCGTTTCGGAGATAATCAAACATGAATATGTCTTTCTAAGTTTGGTTAGTTACCACCCAAAATTAGGAATGTCGTTTCTGAATTTGCAGATCCATAGAAGGATATGCCAAAGTCAATTAAAGGCTCATTCCTAAAAAGCCTTGCGTTGTCTGATGACTTTTTATCGATAAGCGTTTTAACGTTTTTCGTTTTCGGTATTCGGCAGCGAGTACGGAATACTTTAGATTGTTTTGTTGACATGTCTATTGCCTACTTGTATCGTTTGACCGATAAGAGTCGCGCCTAAGGGGTTATAGGTACTAAGTGACCGATTGTGCGGCGTTTTAATTATGTAAATAAAGAATGTGTAGTATGGTGATAGTAAATGCTTACCAATTAACCATATCGGAAGATGAGGTTTTACACATCGAAGGAGCTCGTGGCTAAGTTATAACAGCCGCACGGGTCGATCCATCAGGTTAAGCTACGCGTGCCGAGGTTGGTCCGTGGATGGGTGACCATCTTGACAAACCGAGAGTCCTCCGGCCTCGGGTAGCACGAGCCTTTTGTTCCGGCTGGCATTCGTGGATCTTTGACGTTTCGGGTCATCAGAAGCCCGAAAGTCTGACAACCAGTCTTACCAAAGGATATAGTTGTACCCAGTTACTGGGTTGTGGAGGTCAGATATGCAGTCGCTCCATGTAAAATACTGGTATTCAGCTGCATCCGGTTAGACTGGAAGCCGACCCCAACATAGTTGGGAAAAGGCTACCGAAGGCTAGAGAATTTTGAAGATTTATGGTGATTTTAGAGAAGAACCTTATTAACTTACGTAACGTAAGTAAATAAGGTTTCATATGACAGACGTAGGTTTGTAAACGCAGAAACGAAAGCGGTACCAAACTAGAGTATCTATTATTTGAAAATTCAGAGATGCAAGCAGTGCAAACTATCTCTTAAACTACATGTAACAATTACTTGCTGAAGTAAAGCTTGTAATGTGGCACTAAGTGGCTGATAATGGCCCATCACCAAGCACCGTAGCACCCATTTCCTTCAGTCCACACTCCACACATATTATTACCACTTTCATTTATTTGTAACAACTTACATTGTTGCTACATTCCCTCTCTCACTAGAAATCCTGCCGTATATAGGGAAATATGTTCATATAGTCGTTCTTGGTTGTATGGACAGTTAGCCGACGACTACAGTTGTGGATTTGTTATAGATTACTTTAACAAAAGCATCTATTATACATACATAACATAACATAGCATAATCAGCCTATGATGTTCCCACTGTTGGGACACAGGCCTCCCCTCTGTGAGAGGGAGCGGGCCGTAATCCACCACGCGGGCGCATTGCGGGTTGGTAGATGTCACATGTCTCCAAATTTTTGGTTCTAGGACATGCTGGTTTCCTCACGATGTTTTCTTTATAAGTATAACTAATAGATTATTTTGTCCTATTTCTGTATCAGTCTAGAGATCAGTGAGAAGAGACGGTTTTATCTCCTCTGGAGTATTTTATAATTTTCGTAAAAGTTATACTGTATATTATACCACTTTGAATAAGTAGGTAATCAACTTGTAGTTCCACGCGTGCGCCTCAAACATGTATCCAACAACAAATACATCAGCTACTTCAATTACCCTTCGTTATGTCATAATGATATTTGTAACAACACCATACAAATCACCTCCCATACATTACATACATACTCTCATTACGCAGTCACGTTCTTACTTACCTTTACTTGATAATACAGCTCCAAATATAGTGGATGACATCATTCGACAAAAAAGAGAATAGTACATTATATTAATGTTCGCTGAAAGCGCTTGAGGCAGCGCTTAATTGCTTTACAAGCTAAAGTTCGGTAACCATACGAAATTGTTTTATGTGCACGTGTCTTATGTAAGAGATGATTTATTGTGGCTATGCTGGCTAGTTTATAAAGGGTCTATTTGTGTGTGTGGGTGTGAGGGTGGGTTTGTGTGCGAGTATGTATATTTGTGGTGTGTGTGTGTGTGATGACTTTGTTTATCTACTTTCCTTATTGTAAGTCATTCGCTCGTTTTATCTTTTATTTTTAGTATGGAAAACTTGGCATATCGTCACATTTTCTTAGTCGGATATAGGAATCCCTGGAGACATCTTTTCATAGACATACCTACTGAATCTCTCTTCTGATGTACTTCAGAGAGGTCAGGTGCGTTGTACTTGCAACCAGCGTGCGTATATGACCAGATGTATGAACGTAAACGTAAACGAAACAAAAGGAGTATGTAAAGATCGTAGAATTTGGGGTTCAGTAGTTTCTGCCTACCTCCATGGCAAAACAGCGTTAGTTTACGTAGTGCATATAACTAATAAAAATGCGAGCGGTTGCTACAGATAAATCTTTGTAAAAAATACCACTCACACATGAACTCAGCAAGTTAGAGTACTAACAAATAAAAAGCCACCAAGAGAAAAATGTCATTGACACACCACAAAAACGTGAGCACCATTATGGTCTAATTCGCCATACACGTAACACCATTGAAGAAGGCATTGTCGGATTCAGATTGACATCGGGTATCTATAAACATTTTGGCATTCAATACATGAAAATAAAAAGTGTCCCTGAGAATTCCAATTTGAAACGTGACTAATTTTTTTTTTTTAATATTCAATTTGAAACGTGGATTGAAGCAAAGGCAAATATTATTCGTTTTTCAAATAAAACTTTAAGCCTATATTTGCTGGCTGACAATAATTTAACGTAAAGAATGCAAACAAAATTATTATAAGAGTTAGGTAAAGGAAGACCAAATGATAGATTGAGTGAAAGATGATATGGCTAGAAAGGAGATGATGGTGCGAAAATATTATGTTGGGATAAAGGCCGGTGGATGAGGTTGCATACAAAATCATTCTTATAATTATGTATCATAAGACCAAAACCGATCATGTGCTAAATGACTAACGCCTTGCAAGTCCCTAATCAAAGCCGGTTTAAACCTGCTCTAATTAGTACGCAAGATTGGTGGCAATTAGAGCGTGTTATAAATCGGTAACGTTTCCGATTTTCGTAACACGTAATGCACTTAGCCAGGGGTAAATGACCGTAGAGAACAAATAAACGTAAGTACTCATAAAGTGCTAATTTTATCACTTGACTCGCACTTAAGTGTGGGACGCTTTTGATTCGATAGTTATAGCGCTTATAAAAATATCGTTGGTGATCAGTATTGACGTTTATCGTCGTACTGCAATGTTTGGCTACTATTTTGTTTGATTAACGGTAAGTAGGCAGTACATACATACTATACAGTATCTAGGCGTAAATAAGACACATCAAGCTTTCGGAATAGAATCGAAAGGACTACTTACTCTTAATTATGTAAGTAAACCATAAAAATTATACATATAAAGGTAGAAATGAGACCGATGAGACTGCCACAGTTACGAGTCACAGAGACCGAACTTTTTCTAATAATCAGTGACCGACCGAAAAGGATCGGGTTCCAAACTAGAAGAGAAACCGAAGATTCGGATACAGTTTCGGTTTCGGCTGAAAATCGTGTTTTGATCAGACACTACAAATTAACGATGTATTAATAACGTCTGCCTACTTGTAATACCTATAAATACCTCATTACTTTAAAGCTCGTGAAAGATATCGACATTTTCTATCTTTCTCAGAGAAAAAGATTAAATAAGGTAACTGCACTTACTTGATTTATGACGCACGGGGTCATGGTGTTAGTAGCAGCAGTAGTTTTGTCATCAGAATCCCATCATTTGTTTATGTGGCTATGGGGCTATTGTAAAGCATGTGTAACGGTGTAACTATCTATGAGTTTTGGAACATCCATTAGATATAACTGCTTTATGGCAATGATAAGTGGGTATTTCTGCTACAAAATGATCATTGGAATAACGGTTTTGTGTGGCTTCTTATCCGAGAATTCCTAATCTATGAATATACGATAGAGGAAGATGAACTTATCGGTATTATTAAATAACTATCTGTTAACTGTAAGATGTAGAGATTCCAAATAGAATATCTTTGAGTATGCATGGATACTGTACAGAATAATGAGGATTAACAAACGCTTATGGCCATCGATGGCAACCCATTTTCAAATAGGTAAATTATAATGTAGATGATACGGTTATTTAAAATCTTTAAAAACCAGGTACAGCCCGATGCATACTTTATCACGGCTCTGAACACGAGGCGAGAGTTCATGTCACCGCGTGGGACTTCAGAAACGCCAAAAAGTTTGAATCACTGTATAACCCGTACGAAATCTCTGAGGAAACAACTTTTCTTGTAACCGCGGGGGTGAGGAGTATGGTACAGCCTGCCAGGGTTGCGGGTTAGTCCGAAAGGGATACCGGGACCTTGGCAACAGGCAACTGAAGGAACACGGGTGGGTTTTAGTCAGTAAAAGTCTGACACGCCCTTCCGCTCCACCCAGAGCGGGAGAAGTCATTGGATGATTTCCCAACATCAAAAAAAAAAAAAAAGGGTATGGTACAGGACAGCGAGTAGCCCACTTCAGAAACGCCATAGAATCTTACTGCAGGCGTAGCATGGCGCTTTCTATCTCTACGAAGAATAAACATAGCTTTTTCTATAGAAAGTGACAGTTCGTTTCTTCATTTTTGACATCCACCGTAGAAATCTATCTACAATCTGTCATTTTGTCTTTCATTTCTAACGATCTTTGTCTGGGTCTTTTTATAGGTAAACTATTTCGGAAGAAAGTTTTCTATCCTTACTGTCAAATCTCACTGACAACCGATAAATCCTATGATAAAACAAAGAATTCTGAGTCGAATTATGTAAAAGAGTGAATTTCGTAAAAAGTGCAGTTGACTCTTTCTACTTTGCTGCCGTCTCGTATTGTCTACTGTCTACAGGAAACGTCATTTTTGTCTACTCTTCCGTCGACAAAACGGTGCTCATGCTACGCCTGCTGTAGTGTATAACCAACGAAATCTCTGAGGAAACAACTTTTTCTTTATTGTGAGCAGCCCCGGATCTTCAATTTTTTTTAGGCGGGGCAAAATCTGATAAAATGCCGCCCCCGCCCACTTATATTTATTTTTACCTATCTTTATAATTTATTTAAGCCTATTTATTTACAGATAAACAGGGTGTTAGGGTAAACACCGTTATCCTTGAAACCAGTGGTTGGTGTCATTTGTAGAACGTAAAATGAATGGAAAATCACAACTTTTTTTATTTTAATAACATTTTATCACAAGACTATTTTATACTACTTTCACCCTATGCTCTAAGGCAACGAACTTGCGTCTCAAAACGGGTGGGGGGCGTGAGACGTGACCTGACCGGCTGCGAGCGCGACCCCTCCCTCAGTCATTCAGCTATTTCGCTAGCGAGCACGGTGTCTGATGCAAACTTTTTATAATCTTTTAATGAAAATTACTTTTTTTTTGTTGTTACTTGGTCATTTATTTTTATATTTAAGTCAACTCCCCATGGTGGTTTGAGTGACAACGGTGTTTACCCTTAGACCCTGTATAGACATGAATGTGTACCTCCTACAGTCAATACACGTTCAAATATATATCCTACATTGTAGGATATATAATAGGTCTTTACCTATAAAATTGCCGTTCTGCAGTACTGGCCATTTCAAATCAAAATAATTTTTGTTTGGCTAAGAATTCTAATTTCAAATTAATTTTATTTTAAAAACATGGAATTCTTTTTTCAAAAGAAGTCATTTGTTTAATGATTAGTATTACATTTTCATCGCATTTCAATCTTTTTCGTCATCATGGATACGTTAAAAATTCGAGTAATTATGGAATATGAGTACCGTCGTGGCAGCAACGCGGCACAAGCGGCACGCAACATCAACGACGTTTACGAAGCTAACACTACAAACCAACGCACCACCTGTTATTGCTTTGCTCGCTTCCGTTCTGGAAATTTCGACCTGAAAAATGAACCTCGCGGTCGTCCGAAGACTTTGGTCGACAATGACGAATTAAAGGCGATTGTGGAAGCTGATGATACACAATCTACGGCTGAATATAGCAGCAGCTTTCAACGTTAGCGTCAAAACAATATTGGTCCATTTGCGTCAAATTGGCAAGGTAAAAAAGCTTGACAAATGGGTGCCCCACGAACTCAATGATGGCCAGCACGAAGTACGCGTCGAGGCGTGCCTTGCACTGCTCAACAGACACACAAATGAAGGAATTTTGAACCGCATTGTTACCTGCGATGAAAAATGGATTCTGTTTGATAACCGCAAGCGCTCAGCAAGTTGGTTGGATCCTGGTTCAGTACCTAAACAATGCTCTAAACGAAAACTTACCCCTAGAAAAGTGATGGTCACTGTTTGGTGGTCTAGCGCCGCGTAAGAAGCTGTGATGAATCACACCGGCGCGCCGGTGTGATTCATCACAGCTTCTTACCAAACGGGGTGAACATTACTGCAGATGTGTACTGTGAAGAACTGAACACAATGATGGAGAAGCTGGCACATCTCCAACCAGCATTGGTCAATCGCTCGTCTCCGCTGCTCCTGCACGACAACGCGCGACCTCATACTGCACAGCAGACGGTCTCCAAGTTGCAAGAACTGGGGTTGGAAGCTCTCCGTCATCCGCCCTACTCACCAGACATTGCGCCTACAGACTACTACTTTTTCCAGGATTTGGATAACTTCTTGGCGGGAAAAAAATTCAATACCTGAGAGGCAGTACAAAATGCCTTTGAAGAATTTGTTGCCTCCCGTCGAGCTGATTTCTATAAGAAGGGCATCAATAAACTGCCACTGCGTTGGCAAAGATGCATTGATTGCATGGGTGATTACTTCGATTAATACAAATAAAAAATACATGAAAAAAATTCGTTCCAATTTTTTCATACAAAACGGCAATTTCATAGGTAAAGACCTAATATTTTATAAACAACACAGGATAGAATTTAAAATAAAAATCAAAAATTGCATTTGTGAATTGAATTGAAATTACAACTTTTTGTTCGATCTTTTTGTTCTGCAAATAAATCTATGGCTTTGTCATAATTTTGCTCTTGTTCAATTCGATTTTCTATCGCTATTGCAAAGACTCGATAAGCATTCCTGCCTCATAGAAGATCGCAAATAATTTATAATTAGTTTTAGTTTGCTAAAACTTCGCTCATTGCGGATGTAGTAGGAAGCGTAGAGTACACACGGCTACACATCGAGCTATACATTTCCAGTTTATGCTGATCTCGCATTGTGTAGGATTTTCGTACAATGCGAGGTCAGCTTATACTGGAAATGTATAGCTTGATGTGTAGCCGTGTGTACCTAAGCCCCTAGGTATCGGTCGAGTTGCGATGGCCACAGTAAAACAAGAGTGAAATTTCTATACTTGTACTACTATTTATTCTGTGGTCAAAGTTAAGTAAATGATGATAGTGGTCCATTGGTCTGTAAAGTGTAAATTTTGCCGCCCTCTGAACTTGCCGCCCGGGGCATAGACCCCGGCTTGCCCCCTCCTAGATCCGGGGCTGATTGTGAGCGTCGAGAGCTTGCTACCTCACGTCCCCAATGGCTCCAATGTTGGACGATATTAGTTTAGCGAAAGTATCAACATGGTGTGGCCAAAAAATATTCTATAGCTTCTAACCACATAAAGCTGTCAGTCGTTACTTAAATAATCCATAACTGGTCTTTTGTACGCATATACCCCATGGTACTAACAAAAGTTAATGGTATTTCGTTGATGTCAAAAACTGACGCAAACCGTGACCATGGCAAAAACTTCGGAGCATAAACAAGTATTTTTTGTTAGTCAGACAATAAGGTACCAATTACCATGTAAAAAGGTATGTGTGTGAAGTAGGTACAAAAGCATTGATCTTAATTATAGCGCTTTGTAATTACGCCTATATATGTATTTGCATATAAAAACTCACGTAAATAGATGATATGGATAACAATGTGAATATGAATAGTCCAATATCGTCATCGTTATAATATTATAATGATATTTTTGTACGAATATAGGTCGCACAGAAAAACCTAGTTAGACCAATATGAACTCATCTAGTTCCTAAGTGAGATATTTTATTTAACAACTATACAAAGCCATCGGACACCACATCCAACCAATAAAGACCATGACGTAGAGCATGGTGTAGACTGTAGAGCATGACGTGTTGTATCATTCGGTTGAAAGGTGTTCACGGAGTTTCTTGCCCGTTCTTCTCCATAGAACCTATTTAGAATGGGCTTCAACTTACTGAATAACCGACTTCTTACCCATTCAAAAGCGTGTGTAGGTACCTAATTGGTTAAAATACATGTTTCGAATTTGAGTAGGAATAATTGTTTTACTGAACAAAATATGCTATCGTGAATATTGTGATGTCGTGAAAACGTTGCCAACCATAATCAAATCCACCAGACCATTGCGATCAACATTCTTTGCCACCATCGCAGAACCCATAAACATTTTAATTATCCATTTAGCAGAGGTCTATATGACCTACCAACCAGTAGACTGCGTTAGCCTGACCTAACTATAACAGTAGGCGCGAATAATAGGCAGACAATAACAACGATGAAGATACAATCTTTTTAATATTTATTGCCAGTCATAAAAACTAACCCGGTTATTTTTTATACAGCCTGTTAACCAGTAAAATCAATTTAGGTTTTTTCTTCAAAAAAATTATATTGATTTCAACGCTTTTATAATGATAGCGCAATCTATTGTTAGAAATAATGACTTGGGTAAGAAAAAGTTGAAAAGCTTTGAAGCAGAAGGTAAGATTTCGTATATTTTGAAGAAGGCCAGTAAATACATAACATGGACAACGTTACCAACATTAATAGGAGATAAGCACTGTCCTCACCCAGTCACAAAAGTTCCACCTTGGGGTTTGCTAATGAACAATGGAGCGCAGCATTCTGGACGTAAAACGAACTGACAGAATACGAAACACCCGCTACGCTCGGGGATCCTAGACGTAGGCAAAAAGGCAGATAAGCTAAACTGGATTGGGAGGACGCGTACCGCAAGGGTTGGATCGAGATGGCCTTGGAAAAGGATGCTTGAAAAGATTTGGGGAGAAGGCCTTTGCTCAGCAGTGGGACAGCGTAGGCTAACATAAAAAGCACTGGACGCGGTAACTTGGATAAGCATATGATCGGAAAAATTAGCATGCGAGAGCGAATCTGGGGCACTCGAAAAGTCTGGACTCATGGTATCAGATAGAATAGGCTTCTAGTCGGTAGAAGTTCTTCATCATACATGAGCCTCTGTTCTCATCAGACAGAGGGAATCCGAGTGGATTGCCCCACGAAAAAACAAGGAATGGCGTGGCAGAAAGGCATATAAGTAATATCACACAGATTGCAAATCGTTTAACAATATAATGCCACTCGTTCTTGCACTTTTTTTCCTCAAGATGCAATGTAAACCATCTCATCTGTAATACACATATTTCTAAGGCGACATCATTCCGGAAAACTAAGAAACTTCACGCAAACGCAGTAGTCATACTAGACATAGATCATATAGATTCAATCACTGATTGTTGCGAATGCTTGGCACTGGTGCTCCTCGTCGTGCCGATAAATTAACGTCGGCCGTGACAGGTGGCGCTACCGTTCCACTAAATAAATTATACAGAAGGTGCATTCCGGACAATCCGTGTGAGTTCTGTGACCCAGTCCGACCTCCGTGCGGAGTCGGTCACGCAATGTGGCACATGGCGAGGAACGAAGCTTTTATTTTTTGTATAAATTACCAAAATCTTTAACAATTTCGTAGTAGGTTTCTATTTTAGTTTATTTTCTCGGATTAAAAAAATCTTTGATCTCAAATAACTTTAATGATATGAACTTGACTTCAAGAGCTCAAAGTAATTAAATGTGCGTTAAAACCTACAACACTGATACGATGAGTTGAATACCAAGATTCCAACATACCCAGACGCCCAGAATCCACAAAAAACCTTGTGAGGGCCGCACGATTCCACTGAATGCGGGAAGCATAGAACCGGTCCAAGAGTGGCAGTGCTTGGGGAGGCCTATGTCCAGCAGTGGACGCGTTTCGGCTGAAATGATTACAACTTTTAAATAATAAGAATGGACCTTTGACACTTTTCTCTTCAGTGGCCATTCTCAAGACATTACACACGTTAAAGTATGAATGTGTGAGTTTCCCCGATGTTTTCCCTCGCTGTACGAAACTGGAGCTTACACGTGTTTCCCAAATCACGTCATTATCAACTTGTTCTATCACGCGACGTCGTGTTTCTGTGTGATGTGATTATGTGATGACATGTATCTCAAGATGTTTTGGTTTAAAGCACTTGTTTATTTGATTGGTAGGTAATTTCTGTTGGATACTACTACTTTGGCGAGTGATCTATGTGACGTTTTTAGCGCAAGCATTGACCGTGACTTCATATCGCGCGGATTTCATTATGTGCATAAGCCAGTACAAATATCAAAACCCCCGTTCACTTTTTCACACTTTAGGGGTTGATATTTAAATAGTATACCTTTTTCCTTCCTGAGAGTACAATTTATCTCTGGTACTTTATTGCTATACCTTGATAAAAATTTGACCAGCGGTTGAGTAACCAGACAGGCAGAATAACTTTCGCATTATAATATTTATTTATTTAAACTTATCGCACAAAAAAATGGTACAAAGGCGGACTTAATGCCTGAGGCATTCTCTACCAGTCAACCAAGGGTGGTGAAGAGATTAGATGGCAGTAATAATATTAGTATTTTTATTGATGCAAATTGACCACCATTATGACACCTTTGTATGAAATGGATATAACACGACAAATTGGCGTAGTGTATTAACTTGATACAAAATTAATTCCCGTGACTGTATCTACCTATGAAAACAGAAATGGATTAGACACCTCTAAAAGAGATTGGCTCAGAACAGTTCTTGACATGTTTATTTAGAGATGCACATTGCACATTTGCTTAAGATTTATAACATGAATAAAGCTCACATCTTTTATGGCTACTATTTACCTTTACTATATTTAAAGCTTGGCTTTACTGCACTTGTAAACTAAACAAACATTGTTTATAGCCGTCATTCAACGGTTAATTTTATAGCGAACGAACTAGGAACATATTTAGTGGCTCTCGCTACAAACTTGTGGAAATTGTCATTATAAAGATATAAAACTGAAATCTTATCTTTTTTATATGCACATGTTTCTGTGATAATAATTTATGGCTTTTGTGTGCTGTAATAATTATTACTGATTTATTTATCCACATTAGGTTATATTTTCTTCTATTGAGTACACAGTTCTGTGACTAAACGAGTTGTTTATCTCCTTGAACAATAAATAGCGCATCATTGAGGGTCATGTATCGTATCATGATAATCATAATCCTATTCATTTGAATTTATGATATGGTAATACCGTTCATGTACATGTACCGGCTAAGGGGAGATTGGATTCAATACCGTATCAATGTAAAGAGGTCTCTACGAAGTCAAAGCTTGACATTAAAAAAAAGCAAATCTGTAAGAAAATTATGCAAAGGTAATCCTTTGTTAGTAAGCGATTATAGGTACTAAATTGAAGATATATTTTTATGTAGATACTTAGCAACAACCTAATTAGGTATCGCTTCATCATAGATTTAGTTCACAATGAACCTCTTAAAACAGCGAAGGAAAACATCATGAGGAAACCGGCGCGTTCTAGAACCAAAAATTCTAAGATGTGATATCTATCAATTCGCACTGGGCCCGCGTTCCCTCTCACAGAGAGGGCTTGTATCCCAGCAGTGGGAACATTACTGATTACGCTGAATACTGTATTTTGGAGAAAAAATATATTATGGCGATCACGAATCCTGGCAAACTGAACGTCAGCAATCTAAAGGGAACACCTACCTATCCGATACCAGTCATAACAACACCAAAAGTAAGACAATGAATACACAGACCGCTATAAAACAATTAAATTTCTCAAACGCATCGGTATTAACATAGTTTCCCATGAAATCGACCTCAAGGTTAGACAAACAAAATGGGTTATCGAACACTCTTCTCACGAAAGTCGATACAATCGTCGCAAACGCAACGCGTATCACGTACCTTGTAAACACGTCTCCATTGAAGGTAAGGGTGCATCCACAGTTTCTGTTTTTGAGGAGGGGAAATATGTAACTGATAATCTAAAAACTTATTTACGTTTTAGTTTTGTTTTTTTAATAAATGAATCTTTTATCAAACTTTTTGGATATAGGTAAGTTAAAATAAAAATAGTCTCATTTATTAAAAAAAGTTTGCATAATTAGAAAATAATGAAATCCAAATCCAAGTTGGTCGCAGTTACTTGGCTATTTAGTATTTTAGGACGCCAAAATAACAATTATTTGGATATTAAGATTAGATTGTTCAATAATATTTTTAGGAAAGCAAAATGGGAATATTTGAGGTTCAATTAAATACAAGCCTTTGAGGAGCAACGTCATGCAACTTGATAGGAAACATTTTAAGTAACTTTATATCACTTTTGTGGGAATATTTGTTACTAGCACTTTCTATTCATGGGCATAACTTTTGTAAATAACTGTATTGAATGAAATGCCTCTGCGTTAATAAAAGTTAGTTCATGGGAGATGATAACGTTGAGCAACATTCTGTAACAAATGCAACTGAAAATGATGAAACTGTGGCGGTATCTACATCGCCACATGCGAACTACGCATCGAAGACCTGACGTCATATAAATCCTGCATCGCGCAATTAGAGTTTACCGTGCAGTGAACATATATACAAAAACCCAATATCAATCATTGGGCAGTTGCCCGCCAGACACAACACCCGTCTGGTAGGAGGATCCTCCCTTTTCTATGGAGGATGAGTGAACTTTACACCCTGTTCCTCATACCCCTAAAAAACAATACCCGTTTTTGAAAGTTGGGCAAAGAATAAGGAAAGTTGCCTTTAAAAAAAAATACTGTTTTTAAAAGTTGGGCAAAGCATTAGGAACGTTGACTTTTAAAAGAATTACTGTTTTTAAAAGTTGGGCGTTTCTCAATCTTTGCCCAATTTTTCTTGTCTTAGATACCAAAGCCTAACATAAAAATTCTAGTCCTTACAAATAATGTCCTACAAAAAGTAACCGCAGTATGGATGCACCATAGTGAAGTTACGAGCCATTGTATGAAAATGACATACATCATGAGTAGTAACTTCAAATGTCATGGAGATGATTATTTGTAAGCATGTTTGATTTTATGAGCGATTAGAAGTCATTCGAATAATACAATGAAGGCTTAATAGTTTGTTATAAATAATATATGATTAAATATTAATAAATGTCTATTACTTGAATTACTTAGCTTGTTATAATTTATAGTTGAAAAACTGATCATTCTTAGGTATTTGGATGGAGCAAAGAGATAGTTATAAGATCATTAAAGATTTATTTTAAAAAAACTGGCTGACCTGATACCCGTCAGTTGTTGTCCTGTCCTAAAAAATCTTTTGAAAAAAGACGTTCTGTTTTTCCCGAATTTGAAAAAATATCGAGATTTTTTTCTCCATAAAACCTAAAATATTTTAAAACAAAAAAATACCAAATCGGGCCAGGCGTTCTCAAATGATGCGCTTAACAACGAACAGCATTCAATTTTTTTATTCAAAGAAAAACACCGTATGTTTACATATTTATTGTGAAATTCCATTGTATACTAACCTAACAGTTTTTATGTTCTTGAATACCTCACAACTATTAACATTCCGATTTGATTGGGAAAAAAATAAGTAGACAAGAAACGATGCTCGTAGCACTATCTCAGTTTTGTTATTATCCGTACATAATAAAACGAATTTATTAAAACATTTAAATAGAACAGGCCGTAAATAATTGTTAAATAATTTAAGAAAGAAAGAAAAATGTTTTATTTGGGCACGCACAGAAAATACAACAATAAAAACAAAGAACATTAAAACTAACAAAATCATGAAAACAATAAGTAAATGAAAAAAACAAAGAACGACCTTCAAAGACCGGAGTATAGTCACGCGAATATAATAATTACAAAAGTTATTTCTTGTCTAATTAACTGACGTCCGGTCGAATATCTAATGATGTATTAACACCAAATGCAACCCATCAATCAATCTAGCTAATTAAAATCAAATTAGGGCAAAATGTGTTCCGAATTATGAGTTCTAAAGGATTGTCCAGACGAGAGAAGATATTCGGATATTTTTACTAGAGTTAAATCTCAAAAAGTTTGATATTTTCGGTTCATAGATTTAATCTATTAGGTCCCCACGGATATCTATGGGTTTCCACCTATGAAATCAGCGTTTTGTATAGGGAATTTTAGAGAAGTTGCACTTTTCATACTAACATCATCATCATCATCATCTGCCTAGCCTTTTCCCAACTATGTTGGGGTCGGCTTCCAGTCTAACCGGATGCAGCTGAATACCAGTATTTTACATAGAGCGACTGCCTATTTGACCTCCACAACCCAGTAACTGGGTAATACGATACCCCTTGGTAAGACTGGTTGTCAGACTTTCGGACTTCTGACGACCCGTAACGACTGACAAAGAAGCACATATTATCATAATCACTAATTTAAATTAGACTAGAACCCGCTTAGACACAAAACGAATAAGAAACTCGTATAAGCAAGTTATTAAAATAACAGAATAAAATTAACCCAAATGAAGTAAGAATTAGCAGAAAAACGTTGCATTTAAAACGTTGCCATCAAATGCAGCGCAACACTTTAAGCGTTGCATCATAGCTCGACCCAACTTAGTAGTTTACACGCTTTGGTAATTGTTGCGATTTCAACAACATTATTATTATAAACCATTTAGTGAGAATTAAATTATTTTACAAGAACGGGGATTTTCGTTCAAAAGGCTAATTGAATACAATTTAATCTGTGGCAACGGCAATGATAGGTCAGTTTGTAACGTTAAACTGAGGGAATGGCCCAATTTCAGTTCATACGTGACCCGATTATTTAAAAGCATTTAGTGCTTGTTCAGTGTAAATGACATAATACTTTGCAGGATATAGATTTTTTATTTATGTCTACAACATACACTAAAATCTATAAAAGACACAAAAATAATAAGGCCTTATATTATAAATAATCGTTGCTCAAAGTTAAGAAATGATTAGCGACTGCTAAACCTGGATATAGTTTTTGACAGTTAAACGTCTCTTAACTATTTTTTTTTGACATTTAAACGTCTCTTAAGTAACGTTACAAATAAATAGATGTGCTATGCTAACAACTGTTTGTAAAATTAAAATAACGTCCAATAAAAAATACTCGTCTAAGGGCCCGATCGTCTATAAGAACCCTAACAAGCTATCAATCAATCATTATACAAATGATGACCTTGTTTTAAAGCAATGCACGAATGAGCAATTTGTTGCGTTAAAATGCGTGTGATTCGCTTATTGTATTCTTAAAGCGGGTACCTCGGTTAATAATACAGGCTGTATAATTAATGATCAGGATGGTTCAGAAGTAAAGGGACCAGGTCAATGGTCAATGGTCTCGCAATGATGAGTTTTTGACAGATTTGCCATACAAAATCTGTCAAAAACTCATAATTGCGAGACCATTGACACGTTTGTAAATTAGTAGACTTGGCCCCCTGAGAACCTAAGCAAAGTGACATTCTATTAGCGATAACAATGATAGAAAAGCCAAAAATGTGACTGACTGACTTACCGAAATGCTTATGTCAATCCCGTTGAAAAGAGCTGTAGAAATAGGTACCTACTGAACGCTTTGACAGCGAGTGCCAATTTCCGCGTAGCTACACACCAATGAGGCTGAATTTTCGGAACTTGCACCCTTTTGCTGAACACGGTTTTAATCACAATCTGAATGATTTTGAAGGATATAATAGCTAATCCATTGCTTCATATATTCGAAAAAAAAATGTCTGCTCAACGCCTTCGAAAGCCATTGCAACTGTTAGCGTGTTACGCAACAGGCAAGCGACTTTGCTAACGGCTGCTGTGCTTTTTTTCAGTTTCTGACTTGAATACATGAATACTTGACATTTGTAATTATCTTGGACATGATTGATTTACGGTGAAGTAAATCCTCGTGAGGAAATCCGTCTCAAAACAGTCTTACATTCCTAACATGCAATCTGCAAACATGGTGTCCGAAGGCTCGTACCTTCTCTCATGAGTGAAGTCTTTGCCCTATAGTAGGGCAATTACAGGCCGTTAAGCTCCGTCACTACATTTATTATAAAACAAATTCCCCTGGCGCGTCTGTCTGTCTGAACGCGATAAACTCAAAAAACTACCGAACAGATTTTCATACGGTTTTCACCAATGGACGGCGTAATTAATGCGGAAGGTTTAGATCCATTAAGGTTTTGTGTAAATTGGCTGAATGGCTGATGACGAGGATTGTTGAAAATGCCGACTTAGAAGCATTACTGGCGCGCGCCGCGTAATCCAATAGTTTTATAAGAAAACAATGTATTACGGAATTAATACATTGTTTACTTAGATTAAGACATAGGTTACTTTTATTTTCTAACATCCACGCCGGCGAAGCTAGTAGATAATGTATGTTTATAGATCAGTGGGGTATTTGCATGGATTATAGAGTTAAAAGCTTCCGCCATCTATTCGCACGGCACAGCGTCGGCGCCACGAGCGGAGCCGATACTAGAGCATTGCACTCGATTAAAAGGATTGGTGTAACTTCCTGCTTGATAATCCATTGGGTACTGCGAAATTGAAGGCTGGTTATTACCTGAAACAAAGAATAAAAAACTATAAGCATACTAGTTTGATTTTAGGAATTTAGAAGACTAGCTTCCGCCCGCGGCTTCGCCCGGTATGTCCTTCCCCAGGATGCCATCTATCTCCTTGGCAAATTTTATCGAAATCCGTTCAGTGGTTTAGGCGTGAAAAGATAACATACAGACAGACAGATAGACAGAGTTACTTTCGAATTTATAATATTAGTATTTAAAGTATGGATAGGACAATCCGAGACGTGAGTCGGTATTTGCTTAACATATTCTTATGATGAAAATTTTAAAGCATCTTATAATAAACAAACACTCTCCCTCATCGTAAACCAATCAAACGTTGAAAATCCTATCAAACTTGCGAACGTAAAAAAAAAATGTTAAACACCATTAACATTGTTAGCAACAGCATTATCGTTCGCGCCCTACACAATACAACCAATCAGGGTTAACAAAAAGCACACTTTAAAGTGCGAGTACTTCATCATCAGTTGTTTGGCAACAAGTTGATGGCTGATACTGGCCCACTGGGGCATTCCATCACGTGCGCCGGCGGCGATCAAGCCGCCATTCTGACAGTAAAATGATGCAAACAAAAACTGACTCGGAACATTTCCCCCTTAAATTATAGCTGACAATTGGTGCACTTTACGAATCACAGATGAAACGGTTTTAAAGGCCAATGCTAGAGGCTGAACAGATCTATTGTAAAACGGAACTGAGTTGGTTGCGGCGTGATCGTAAACATTTTACTTTTACCTGTACCTGGCCAACTGTAAACAGAAAATAGAAAAAATAAAACACGTTATATTTGAACTATTTGTAATTAAAACAATGGCCGGTAAAATAAACGCTACATGTCTGTCATAAACGTCACCGACCTACTGATTTATATCTCGAATTTCCCTAAATAACGTTATTATTTATATCCGGCATTGTTATCATTGAAACTGGGATCATGAAACAGACAGTTTAATGTCGGAATGCACATAAATTCGTTTTGTGCCACACACCTGTTACATTTATAAACATTAGGTGCTGTCACATAGGCATTTCCCGCCAACTAATGTCGCGTACATTTGACATTAGACTATCTATGACGAACCATAGATAAAATAGTGCTAATAAAAGAACTTAATGGTCTGTGACGATGCTGACTTTGAAGCAGGAATTACATTTCTTTTCTTTATCATCATTAACGGATATAAAATAAAAATGTCAACAGCAGCTAACTAGTACAATCAAATTTATTGAGACTTACAATGACTACAATTTTATTGTGGATAAAAAATATAACAAGCAGGTAATTCCGTCCGGAAATTCCACAAACATTCGTTCGGTATCTTTATTACGTAGCTACAAGAAAATACTCAATTCCAAATTCTGAATTGAGAATTCGACTTGTCGAACTCTTCTTTAGCATTACCTACTTAAAATAATCCTCTCAATATAGCTCGCGAAGCTCAATTTTTTTTTACAAAAACCTAAGAAATGAACTTCTCGGGCTCTCAATGTAGCCCGAGAAATTCAAAAGGTCTTACGGCCTTATAAAGCAGAGTATGACAACTTCTCAAATTAAAATTTTCAATTCAGAAACCACGTGTTAGTCAACAAAGGTATTTTAGTTTAAAACAACTTTTAACTAGTGAGTTTCTAAGTTTTACCTGGTTTTACCTCTTGACTTAATGATGTGCGCTAAAGCAAACAAAAACCCCTGATT
Organism: Lithophane semibrunnea; assembly: GCA_947363905.1. NCBI lineage: Eukaryota > Metazoa > Arthropoda > Insecta > Lepidoptera > Noctuidae > Lithophane > Lithophane semibrunnea. The sequence continues at coordinate 15,239,583 of OX376195.1, forward strand.
GCTATTTGCCAACAATTTGAAACTTTATAGTTGTCAATGTCAATTAAAGTCAATGATGATGAAGTATCTTCTAAAGGCACAGTTACGGTGTGAGGTAATAAATTAAGTCTGCGAGTAACAAATCTTGTAATTTTAATAATTTTCAAGTGAGAACGAAGTATTGTTTATTCGTCAGTTTCGTAACGTTTGGGTACCTATGTGCTTAATGAATATGTTGGGTTATTGATGTCAAGTGCCTCATGGGAGATACCGGTGCAAAAAAGTTGTGTAACATCTTTCTAATTATTGAAAGTAACCATCAAATTACAGATATTATTTTTAATCTTAAAAAAACTTGAAAGTTCATTACATCATCTGATTCTTGTCGCCTAAAAGCAAAAGAACTCACAAAAGATCTCCATTCCTCAATGTTCGAAGCTACGTGGGCAAAAAAACATGGCATCTATGCCCATAAGTGTAAGTTTGTCCATACATGTCACTCACTCCTGGGACCAAGCTAATTAAAGGATATTCATAGAGTGACAGCATACTTGATAGTGTGAGAATAGCATGCATGAACCATGCACACACAACATTCATAATGCATCCATGCATTCAAAAGCCTTGATAAGGCCTTTCAAGTAGTGATGGGATGTCACATTCCCTTCCCTTATCGATAGTTTTTAAGGTCTCCAGAATCTGGCAAAACTGGTAAAACTTACGCCAAAATTGTGATACATTTTGTATGTTAACGCGTGCACGTGCAGTCAACGGTTTCAAGTTTCTAATCAGAAAGCTCCACGGTAGTCAAACTACAGTTATTAAGGCATTGTTTTAGTTAATTAACAGACATGCCTACTACCATTCGATTAAAGCGGTAATTCGTGACCTTGAATGCGTGCTTCAATGCTTTAACTAAAATAGAGCTGAACCAAATAAATATCGATAATAAATTGGTCGGAACATTCATAATTAATATACAACTAGGGCATCGTTATCATTTAATCGTTTCGCCATTGGCAACAACGGGTTGTGCAAAAAGGCAATTAATTATTGAATCACTGAATATTCAGACTGTGGCTTTATATTGTAAATTAATTAATATATTTCATTACAAGTTCTAATAAAAACGTTGAAATTAAATAATCTCTCTTGATATTATGTATCTTGTTCATGTAGGTATGTATTTATGAAACAAACAACAAAAAGGCACTAAGTTATCGAGTTAATAAAAGCGGATTTTCTTTCAACAACGTTTATCGGTGCTCATAAAATATTCGCACTTGATCTACATACCTTGGTTTATCGATTGCATTGATATCTACCGTTATCGATACTTATCAGGAATCCCTAAAAGCCTTGGGCTTCAAGTGAACATCGCGGCATCGCCCAAAGCGATCGGTAGCGATGAATATCGCCAAAACGTTACGAAAGTGGCTGCAACTGGAGCACTGGCCACTGACATCTGAGCGAAGGGAATTTAAAATAAGAACAAAAAGTGGCGGGTATTGTGTAAGGTTTCGAGCTGTTTCGGCGGGAAGGTTTAACGGTCTTTTTCGAATTCCAGACACAAAACTTTCAATCTGTTTATTTCAGATAAACTTTTAATTAACTATAATTATTTATAAGACAGAATCTCTCTATTTAAATAATATTAAGTATAATGGCTTATGGCTTAGGTAATTCAACTTAAAGATTGATGATAGCATTAGGTTCATAAAATTATGTTAGTATCGGTTAGTATACCTATATAATAATTTTATAACATCAAAAGGTGACTGACATTTCATTAGTCATAGTTATTCATATTAAGTATCCTTTTTTTTTATCTTAGCATTTTTTCTTGTTAATAGTCGTGAATATGTCGTACGTCATATAATACAAAAAGCATTTTGTTCAAGATTGACTTCGTGACAAGTTTGCCGACTAATTGTTGATAAGGCGCAGAATTGCTTTTCTTCAAGAAATTATTTATATTTATTAAGATAAATATGTTAAGTACTAGCTTCTGCCCACGAAAATATTACTCGCTTAGCGTATACGTTTTCGCTTAGCGTTCTTTAAGACTTTTATTTTTGCTCGGCTCCCTCAATTTAAATATATAAATATTTAACACACACACTATGACCCTTAGGTGATAGTCTGTGTAAAATAGGCTCTAACCTTCCTTAAGAATTTGGCTATCAAATACAAAAATATTTTTTGTAATCCTACACGTAGTTCCAGACATTAGCGTGTTCAAACAAAAAAACAAACTTTTCAGCTTTATTTTATTAAGTTTATACTTAGTATAATATCATGCTGTTTAAAAGTAAGTAGACATATATATGATTTGTAAAAAAAAAAGCTGTTTTATCATCCTACTTGATTTTTCATCTGGTTTCGTATTTCAATACCAGGCTATTCAGTAGCGTAAAACATTTCAATAACTGTAAGTAGTAGGTAATTAGCGAGTGTCCCACGATTTTATGGACAAATTCAGATCATACTTTCACTTGATTCAATTTGTAGTATTTTGTTCTCGTGTAATTAATACTTTCTACTTCAATTAAAGATCAAGTTCTGTACATGATACCTTTGATACACTTCACTAATATCGGTATACTGGAACAATAAATAAAGTTAAATAATGATAATGTTTTCAGCTTTAAATGGTTGAAATTATTGTTTAATTGAAATATCACTTTCGTTAAGTATGTTTCCATTTCAATGATATTGTCCAAAATGAAAACCAATGGCAGCCCGTAACTTGTGTTCTTAGCTCAACTAAAATTGAACATCAACCAAAATATGCAGTTACAAAATCGTCTGCCGCCTGTTTAAAAAAAATAAGTGGCAGCATGAAACTGCACTTTGCGTTAAAAACAAGAAAAAAAACGACGAAACACGTGTACGAGACAAGTTCTCTCAAATAAGTAATCAGCCCGCGATTGCTGCAGCACTCGATAAAAACCTCCACCATCGTCGCCCTCTTTTATCCGATTATCGATAACTGCATTTGTTACCCAACATCGATAACTGAACGATAATTTTATAGAGTTTAAACAAGCTATCTGTAGTAAATAGTCTTTTAGTGTTATCGACTTGAAATTGGTGTTTGCTGTAGGATATCGTGTTTCTGCGATAAAAGATACTTGGTTGCTTGTCGTTCATGTAACTGTATTTTAATAACTGTGTATTTGTAATGAAGTCCATGTAGGTATGGATGGACAGAATTTCCCAGTATGAAAATAGTTCTGACGTTATTTAAGATAGTTAATGGATTCAGGCGTGACTTTGCGGAAATCCATTATAAAATATAATAGACGTAGATATATTTAGTAACCTATAACCGCTTGACTTTTCTTCAAGAGTCATAAAAACCCTATAAGAAATCTCCACAGGTGACACCTCTCAACGAGGCATCCTCAGGATGACGATTGACTGTTGCAAACCAAAACGCGACGTGTTACCACACCGAGCGCTGGACGCATAGTCTCTTGAAGAATAGTCAAGCGGAATAGGATCCTAAATATATCTACGTCTATTGTATTTTTTCTGACGTTATTTATTTATTTTTCACATTTACGATACGAAATTGTCACAATGAGGTAGGTATAATTTGTTCTTTGTGAGGCCGTTTGGTAGGTTTGTGTCGTGCCGACCAGACGATCGAACTCGGTTCGGGTCGGACTGCCGATCTTTTTGAGGATAAAAATGTATGTTACCGTTTAATGGCTACTATTTATTTATTATATACTCATGCTTTTCATCAAAATCTATTGCGTGGTTTAGAAGAACAAAGCGGATATAAAGACAAAAACGAAACGCGACTTTAATTTATAATCTGATTCCATACTTCATTTCACAACATCGCCATGTAAAATACTGTTACTTATTCAGCTGCATCCGGTTAGACTGGAAGCCGACCCCAAAATAGTTGGGAAAAGGCTAGGCAGATTGTTTTTTTTTTTTTACTTCATTTCACAACGATTTAACCGTTACACAAAAGGCTACATTTGACCCAGTTTGTGCTGATATCATACTTAAATTTTGTTATTCGATAAATAATTACAGCCTACAAGAATTAAACTTGAAAGTAACATCGACCTTCGATTCCAATACTAAGATAAATACTTACTTTATTGTATTTCGTTCCGTTAACCTTCGTTATTGAAAAAAAAACATTATCATTAAAACACGAATAATGTTGTTAAGTACCAAAATGTCACGGACCACGAGGTGTACCAAATATAAACAATAATTAACAATAAATAATAGAATTTTATGCGTGAAATAAGGTTGTATCTGTGGAACACATTATTGCAATAAAAATAATAAAAGGGCACCTTTAAACTCAGAGCTTCCGTCTTTCTGAAGTCTTGTGTAAAATACACAATATGAGTAACATGAATGCAAAGACTAGGTACATAACTAATAAGAAACTTTAAAAAAAAATTCAAGAATAGGTGATGGAAAGAAAAGAAAAGAAAGAAAAATTGTTTATTCTGCACAAACAAAACGCACACACAATAGAAATAGACATGATAAGGACTGTTACAAAAGTAGCCAAAAGCCTCGTATTCAACCAATAAAAAGTAAAATTTTGACTTATTGACTCCCTGATGGGTAAAATTCGTTAGATTAACACGTGGTTTCTTAATTGAGAATTTGACGGTAAGAACTTGTCAAACTTGCCTTTAGCATTATTTGAGTCATTACCGAGAAATACCTTTAAAAAAAAAGAATTTCGCGGGTTATATTGAAAGAAGTAAATTCAAGTTTGACAAGTTCTCAACTATAAACCAGTAATCATTGCCTACAGCTTAAAACAGCATCACGACAAATGATATATGTTTAGAATTAAGATGAAGCTGCCTTCAGTATTGACTTCAAAATCTCCTAATTGCGTTCAGTCAGTCTTCCACCGTAACTGTAAACAGCGATCACAAACGTCAAAACAGACTGAAAGACGAAAAGCCCTAAAGTTCGTGTTGTTGCCCCATTGTGACGTCAATTGGCACGCCTGTGGTTGTTACGTAAAACATGCTAAATAAGGGATCTCTGTAACAGAAATACTTTACACTCTTTGTCGCGGTTGTATAGGTTATCTTTGTGGAGTTGAAAAATAATTTGGTGAAGAGGAGCAGTGTTGCCAACTTAGTGGAATTTCCACTAGTTCTGGTGGTTTAGACTTACCTTTTAGTGGACAAATTTTGGTTTTAGTGGCTAGTGGATTTTTCTAGTGGTTTTGGTTGCTTCAGTTAGTGGTAAGGTACGATATTCAACCACTAGCACGATTAACATATTTTCGGGAAATAACTGGAACGTTTACGTTATAAGTGTATATTTTTTTATGTGTAGGCAGCACTCAGAACTAAGGTGGTTGTTTTCTTGAAATAGTTTGTCAATTTCTTGAATAACTTTGATTATATTATACTTTATTTGTATGATAACTGGGTCAAGTTTGATTTGATTTAAAAATGTTTGTTTTCTATGCATGCACAAAAATATAAATACAACGGACAGTACAGTACAGTTCGGAGTTCGCATTGGATGTTTTACTTGTTATGGTTTATTTTGTAAAATGAATAATTATGCCTAAACCACAGTACACCCAAAAGAAATCATACAAGAAGCCGATTCTTCCGAAGATGAGCCTTGAGCCTTTAGGATATTTTTTTAGTACTTATCAAAAATAAACAATAATTTTATAATAAAAAATACAATAATGTTGTTTTATTTTCAAATAATATTTAGGTATTATCTGTCTGGCATAATATGTTAGTTGTTTTTTGGTGGTTTGAGGGACCGCCAAATTTAGTGGTATTCTGGTGGGTTACTATACCACAATTAGTGGTGTCGTTAAAATAGAGTTGGCAACACTGAAGAGGAGGCTTGTTGGATCGTTAGTGCGCACAAGCATGCAAGTGTTGACGAGACAATGAGTGCGTCACCATTCTATCGATTTTGAAAATAGGTATCAAATGAGAGGCAATCCATTAACACTCGGATTTTGAATTGAATTTGAGGTTGAGAATTTGTCAACCTCTACTTTTTAATGTTCAAAATTAATTTTTTTTATGATATTATCTCAACTTCAAATTCGCAATTCAGAAACCACCCTGTATCGTAATTAATGAAGCTTCACGTTTTTGAGAAGAAATCGCGTTTTAATTTGGAAAGTTAAAAAAAAAGGAACAACCCATTGGGCGACCTTGCGTTTCTCAAATTTTACGTTTATCAATAAAATCTTTAAACAATCACTTTCTTCTGTCACTTTCACGTACGTATTGTGGTCAAAAAACATGATCCATTGCCATTTACCAAGTTATGTCGACATCAATATCCATCCCATGTTTAAAGCTAACGATAAGTTCGTCGACTCTTTATCAAAGTGGCCTTCACTTCTGGGACACTGACAAAGCGACCATATTCTTACCACCTTGTTAAAAATCAGTTTAAAAATTCTAAATAACAGGCCCACTCTCAGTCTCAATGTCATTCTCATTAGACATAATATCCCTCTCGATTTCAGCAGAACAACGAGAGGACAGACCACAAAATGCGATATTAATATCTACGGGTCAAACCACCGTATGGTCTTGACATTTACTTCTTTTGTAACCTATACCTGAATCGATTGTGTTTGTACCCCTACCACTAGATCTCGGTATGAATCAGACGTCATCTATGTAGCCTTTTCCCAACTATGATGGGGTCAGCCTCCAGTCTAATCGGATGCAGCCGACTGCCAGTATCTTACATGAAGCGACTGTCCTCCAGAACCCAATTACTGGATAACACGATACCCTTTGGTAAGTCTGTGATATTTCCGGGCTTTCTGACTACCCGTAATGACTGCCAATGACAGGGACAGCTGTTGAGAAAATGTGCTTTTTCGAGGTACGGGGAGTTCTCCGTATGAAATGGATGGTGACTTAGCCACCGCGGCAAGCGTAGCTTAACCTTGAACGATCGGCCCGTGCGACTGTTACTTAGCCACTAGCCCCTCTCGATAGCAATCAGTATACGAGTTATATTTGCTCGTTAATTGTGTCCATACAATGGTTCCACTGTACTGCATCAAGTCGACCTTGCAGGCTGATCACGATTCCGCACACCTGCACAGAGGTTGCCAACCATTAGTTCTCGATTAGAACTTGATCAAATTAAATGGTTACTTCAATGGTAATCACGAATAGGTTGTTTCCGGAATCTATCCACGACTCAATAAATGAAGTGCTTAGTTTGGCTCCACTTAATTTTATGTATCTTTGAAGATGTTCTTGCCAATTGCAATGAAAGCCTTGATAATAATTAATGCACATAGAAGCTATAAAAGAGTAGGTAATTCTAATAACTTACACATCATCTGAGAACATGCTAATACCTTATTTCGATTCCTGAAGCACACAAAGGAAAAAAACCTTAAAAGTTTCAGGTTACCTGTTAATTGCGAACTACATTCAGCCTACGTGAAGCAATTTCTTGAGCAAAATAAATAAAGTATACAATTTTCTTGAAACACGATAGTAGAGGTCCGTTTATGGCCGAGTTGATCCCCTGTTATGAGGAATTCACGATTAAGGAAGGATTTGAGGCGAATTCCTGAGCTCTGTTTAGGTCAACAGCGATAAAGACAACGTTTTTTTTTCTTTCGCTGAAATTAAACCGAAGGTTTACGAACCATTAAATTGTTTTTAATCTCTGTGTTGTAAAAATATTATCTCTGTACCTACAGTTACTTTAAAATATTGCAATAAACGGTGGTCTTAAAAAAAAAGGCAAGGGTATCCTCCAAAAAAAAACCGTTATTTCTGGAAATGTAACAGTTTATTAAACTAGATTCCTCGCCTTTCGATTCGATCTCCAACATTACACGTTTATGCGGTTATCATGTTCTCAATTATCATCTAACACCATCTGAGCCATGCACCATCTGGGCTTCTAAAGGCATTCGTAGGCTTTTACTGGCCTGGTTTGTTCTCCGTTCGTGCACGCTAGTCTTGAGTCGAGGCCGCTCATGCACACGCTGTGATGTGTCGATAGTAAATAAGGTTATGAATTGTCACGTCTGTATGTAGCTTTATCAAAAACTCCGTTATCTTAAATTCTCGACATAAGTTAAGCAATAATCGGCAACGGCAACGGATCTTTTAGGATGAAATCTAACGTTTTAACGTTTGGTGCAGTAATTAATCAATATTTTCGAACGATTGCTGTAAGACAAGGTAAGGCCTTTTTTTTTTTTTGAGGGTGGTATATCATCCAGTGACTTCTCCCGCTCTGGGTGGAGCGGAAGGGCGTGTCAGACTTTTACTGACTAAAACCCACCCGTGTTCCTTCAGTTGCCTGTTGCCAAGGTCCTGGTATCCCTTTCGGACTAACCCGCAACCCTGGCAGGCATCGGTCCTAGCGGACCCCGCCAATTGTGCTGACATCTCTTTGAGGCGCGCGTGGAAGGTAAGGCCTTAGATTTAAATCAGAAAACGAGAACTATCCTCCCTTGGAATGGGATGAGAGCTTCTTTCTTGATTAAGTCAGAGGTAAGCCCTTTACGTTAGCCCAAAGGTGGATCTTCATATTTTTTCTTAGTAAACAGCTTAAAACCGCTTACAGGAAACAAAAAAGAAACTCACGAGAGAAAATGAATCTAAACTTGACATTGCCCCGGGGGGGTCAAACAGTAAGATTACACATGTTGTCTGTTATCGATTGCGAAACGGCAATCGATTTCCAAACACCAAAACGTGCTGATTGATAAACACAATGTAGCGATTACTCGCGTTTATAGCTCGGATGAGTAATTTGTGAGGTAACTGTTGTGTGCAATACATATAAAGATGAAACTGTGCTAAGCAATACTAGTTCATACATGGTCACAAAAGGATTTGTTATTCATTCAATATTTGGGAAGGAGTTAGGACCTACATTAGTAGAAGTAACGATGGTTCGCAAACTCCTTACCCTAAAATAGACCGTTGGTTTGGTTTAGTATACTTATTATAAACGTTGCTGAAACTTAGGAGTCATTTAAACGTCAAAAAATTGATGATGTCTATATAGACCGTCAAAGCTGTGAACTCGTCGAAAACAATAGCGTCCAACTGTTAGCCGCTAAATGCACGCACACTAGGAATGCACAATGACAGCACAATGACGTGTCTTGAGTGTAAGACGTAGCTGTCGGCAGACGAAGTCACTTTAACTCTAAGTAACGCTAAACAGAACTTTGGAGTGTAGAAAACGATAGTTTTTTTGTACCGTCAATCCTCAGACAATACGCAGATCTACAAACTCACACAATTATTAACTTCTAAGCGTCTATATTAATTTCCGCCACTTCAAAGAGAAATGTAGTTTCAAGTACCGTAATCCGCTTAGTAATGCTTAGAAGAATGAAAGGTTTCTTTCATCTCCGGGGTTAACATACCCATTACGAAGATTAATTCAGCAACAATGCAGCAAAAAATATAGCAAATTACTGCCTAAGCATTAATTTATCATTTAACCCCGCCCTCCGAACAAAATAATAAGCCTTCGTGACCGAACCCCATGCTTGCTTAATTAAACCGTAAAGAATGAACTCGTGCTCACAAAAAATAGAACCGGTCATAGACGAAGACTAAATTGAAATGTCAAAGTCAAATGTCAGAACTGAAGTTTCCGTTGTTGCGCCCGCGTCGCATCAAAATATTAATCTAGTAGATTAGCCTCAGGTCACATTACGCAACTCACAAACAACGGTTCGTTGAGTAAATTCATGCGAAAATTGCTCGTAATTTGTCCGAGGTCATCTGCACATAATACTCTTATTTGTATTGTACAGTCGCTACAATTTAGTGCAATGGAGTCATAATATACCAGGCTTGTCAATTATTAGCTAGGCAGTATTGTTAGTCATAAATCAATAACGACATCTGTAGACCGTGGTTGAATAATACATAATTTATAACCTAGAAATAGAAAACTGAAATTACTGGGACAATTCATCTTACCTGTATAAATTTTGTAAAGCGAATCCAATAAACCCTGCATCATTTTGACGTGGTATTTGGGCACTAGTTATACGAGTATCACAATACACTTTAACAAAAACATGTCTAGACTACCTGGCACACAATAGTCAGCACTGAGCACTATCGTTTTATTATTTTTAAAATAACAAGACGTGATCAATAGCTAACATAACTGAAAATTGAATCCTTCAAACTAAATGAGCACTCATCGAGACAGCTAATTTGTCTCCCATCGGAACAAAAGCTTGAACAGATCAATTGGTATCGGAAAAAAGTAAATGAAGACACAAAACAGAAATTACTATAAGTTTCGAAGGTGAACGAACTAATAGACAGTACGGTGGCCAAATTGAAGTAACGGTAACAACCGTCGATCTTTATCATCAATCAGATTTGCGTAACTATCTTTTAGCGATTACTTCGAACGCTTGAGTGGTCCAAATGACTGGTTACGTGGAATGTAGTCAACGTATACAATTACAAGTAGTAAGGACAAAAGAAATGTGATCTAGTTCAACAACAACAAATATTCAGAACACAAGACAAGGCTACTATTTGAACCCAGCGAAGCGTACCTAAATAAGTAGGTAATGAATATAAGGATATCAAAGCAATATATATTAAAATATAATAAAATTAAAATATAGAAACAAAATTCAACCTAGACCCACGAAACCAGACCATACGAGTATCATGGAAAATGATAAAGTTAAAGTATTATGCAAGGTCACATAAGTTGATATAACGACCTGCAGTACGCCTACGGCAGTAATGGTCTGAGTGGACCATAACACCATGTTTTACATGATATAGTACAATATGGGCCTAATAGTGTCGAAACATTCGATGTAGGCGGGAGCTCGGATGCGTAACCAATTGTAACAGGCGTAATAACATGTTGTAACACTAGTAGCATTGGCATGAAAAAAGAAGAGCATCATGATTTTCATCAACTTTGTCAAAAGAGAAAATGCACATCACAAATCATTCTGAAAAATATCTTTATTCTACATCTGTTACGTTATGTTTACTCTTAATATTTTCTTTATATTTTTGCAACAACGTTATTAACTACTGGGATGCATTCTAAAAGTAACACAAATTATTCGGATCATTTGTAGGTTTTCCTCGGCAAAACGTAAAAACACACTTCAATTTTATTAATCTTGGCACGGGTTTTAGCATAACAAATAAACTTAACAAGCGTTTCCTAAAATCATTTATCATTGGTCAAATAGTAAGAGAATGGTTTGACGAGTTCGCAGAAGACATAATAATAATTCAACCTGAAGCCATTTGATGGAAACATCCTATATGTCTGACAGCACAAACTTTTACTGTCACATATTGCCAATCATATAATCGAAATGCTTGATGTTAATAAAACTAATTAGGGAGTTTTCAAGAAAAAATGATTAAAGGTAACATAAAGATAACCCTGATCTACCCGCACGAGGTAGTCACAGAAAAGTTGACAGCAAGTCTCGAAACAAAAAACGTTTGTATGACCAGAAAAAAGCAAAAAGTACGAAAATAAGAAGCAATGTTATTTTAAGTGAAACAATACCTCTGGCCGATTAACGACCAAAACAAAGGATCGTAATTAATATGAACGAAGTCAGCAATGTTACTTCTGAACTCTTACGTGAAAGTAGAAACGTGCACGTACTAAAATAGACTACGAATAACAATGTGTTGGTAAATGAAGACAGTAATGACATGTCCACATGAATGTAAAGTAAAATTAGCCATACAAGAAAGCCATTGCGAAACCAATGGGAAGAACGCAGACATAATACAAAGCGGTACTATTGAAACTGGGAATCTTTATGAAGATCTCGGCGTATTGAAAATATAAAAGATAGCTTTTACGATTTTTATTTGCAATGAATCCTTTTATGAAATGCGTTTAATACAAAATATCTACATCATGAATACGTGAATGCAATTGTTCAGGATCAACATTACTGACATACTTAACCGTCTCGCTTTATTCGTGGACACAGTCTAGTCTTTTTGTTAAGGAACTATAGTCGGGTAAAATTAGAATTTCAAATGCATTCACCCGCAGTAATTCATCTTCTCTGCAGCAAAAAGCAAAAATACTATCCCACCAAGTTTGTGAAGTATAAAAGATACATCTTTTAGAGATTACTCCGCAAATAATACGAAGAAAGATTTGAGAGTGTCCCGAACGAACGACAATTTATTCTCCTGTAAATTGGAAGTGGCATGTCTGCGCTTAATCAAGCCAACACCGGAGCAAAAATCTCGGTGACCGGTCAAACGAACAAGATGAACGAAGATTTCGAAAAAAGAAAGTTCTTGAAAGTTTTTCCATATCGTCAAATTCGAAATATTTATTTAGCAGAACACATATTCGCACTTGCATTACAACAAACTGTCATCTATCGTTAATAGACGACGTTGATGGTAAATATTTAAAACACTGTCACTTTTCAAACTACATTTTGCACTCGCGGCGATCACTCGTATGTAAACCACGTACTCGCGACTTCAGATGTAACTTCTAGCGAAGTTTCTACATATGACTTAGCTACAAGCTATGGTCGAATCGCACAAGTCGATTAGGGCGGGCGCTCATTGCGGATCGCGCGCCCGCGCCGTCCGCGGTCTGCCGCACCGCCGCCGCCACTGGCGTACCGGGATTATTTATAAATTCATACAGACAGGGGGTCCTAGAATTTTGCACGACGTCGTCGTGGTATGCCAAAGCTAATGACTGCATCAGGTCAGACCGGAAACAGAACGTCACGGTACCTTCCTCAAGTTAAAGAACGAACTTAAGTATCCAAGATGCGTTTCTATTTTAACAAGGTGTTTTTTTCAATTGTCCAAATGGAATACGATTTGTTTTTGAATACCGGATTTCCTCGCCTTTATTTTAGACTCAATCAATCAATGTAGGCTTTTTTAAATAAATGACAAATACATCCCAAATATGTATAAGCGCCGCCCACACTAGGCCGCGAATTAATTCTTAAAAAAATGTTTCGCAAGATACTTGTAACTCAAAGAATTTTCCGCCGACCCTGGCCATGCCGCCCACCTGGACAGGTGTCCAGCGCGATGGCTCATATACCACGATATTACGTTAGATACGTGAGCAAGATTTAAATTAAGCAGTATGAACGGTTTCTTGTTTGACGTTAAAATTTATGAATTGCTTGCAACACATGACGTGCGAATGACTTGAGTTTACTAGTTTATCGTACCCTGGTTATTAATCGACCATCTTAAACGTCTTTGCTGCTGTGATTGAAGATTCTCGAACTAAGATGTGACGAGCACTGATGAATCACCTGCAAGCAGAATACAAAAGTTTCTTGACAAATGACAGCTAAAATTAAAACAATGAGCAAATTGAATAAACATAACTGAAGCAAAGCCAAAACTACCTGTAGGTATGAGAGTGAATCAATTGATATAGAGACAAGTAAATTTATGTTTGATAGTGGAAAAAGTATTCATACTGATATTCTTTAATGCCAAGTATTAGATTACCTATCTACAAAAACGATTAACCACTTGAATGATAAGCCGATTAGACAAAGAAAGGGTATTTTTGTAGTTGCCCCACGGATTAAATCCTACAATTGGAAAATTCCAAAAATATACAACAATTACCCATCAAATTAGACTCTAAATTCCGCGACACGTCCATACGCTTGACAGGCATCCAAAGAATGCCAGCAAGCCATCGTTCACCGTAACGGCGGCAAGTCAGACAGAAATGACGCCCCTGCCTATTTGTATTCTAGAATATTCATTGCGCAGTATACATCTGTATTTACGGGTTTAGTTCAGTCTCAAACAGCTGTCGACGCTGACGCGGTTTTCATTGTGGACTTTATTATTGATCGTAAAGTATCGTTAGCAAAGTTTCTTTGACGTAAACGTTACGTTTCGAAGTAAACTGAAGCTCTTCATCTTGTCGGATAATGTGAAGTTTTGCATAAGTGCTTGTTTAGGGCTGTTTAGTTGCAATTTTGGAATAGATTTTACGATACGACTAGTCAGTGTAACGATACCTACTGATTTTGTTGCTAACTGTGCATTATTATCATAACCTAATAGTCATTTCATATTGGCAAAGAAATCAACTCGATTTTCCTAATATGACATGTATGTGGAATCTAGAAAATATGTTTTAAAGCGTTTAAAAGTATTCTGGCCTGGTCAAAACGCTCAACTTCTTTCACTTAAACCTTACCACACTGAAACTGATGAAAAGGTGTGCATTCTACACCTACACGGTATCCTTTGAAGACAAACCTAGGTAGAGGTATGATGTAGCCTTCATCTTGAATTTCCTGTACGTGAAAATAAACGTTCCAAACGTATATCCAGAAAAAGAAACAGAAACAAATAAACAAACGCATACATTTCCAATAATACGTAGTTACCTAAACGATAGTTTGTTTAATGTTTATATAGTAGTATATTTATAAGGTAATATAAACAATATGTCAGTAGGAACATTATTCGGTAAACCTGAGTCAATGTTATTTAATAAAACACGCTTGAAACTTACCTTTACGTATTGTAAAAATAAAACTTTAGCACCTTCTGAATTAAATATGGTTGAATGTGTAATCTTATGTGGCCCCTTGGAGTCCAATTTATTTAAATGGTTTTTAACACCACCGACCATTCTTTTTGAATATATCACTATAGCATGTTTTGCGTCAATCGTATATGAATCCTTCTCACTTACGAACCACGTAAATGCTGCCCACATCATACGGTGGAATTCTTAGTATTTATTCAGTGCTCTTTTCTATCAGCCCTTTTATTATTCTAAACTGAAACACGTATGTAAACTATCTACAGTGAACGATTGCTCTTTCAACATTACCTATTCTAAATCGTCTTATCTTTTTCAATTTCATGTGTTGTCATTAGATGACGGGTCTGTATTAATTAGATTGGTCAGTAGCTTGTACGAAGTAGCATCAATCTGACCTGCCATCCCTAAATCCCTAATGTTTATCCCATCCATACGATTTCTAGCACCAAAACTTCAATTCTAAGCATCAAATTTTATTGTAAAGGGCAGCTTGCTCTTGATATAGTAGATAAACGGCTAATAGTGCACCTTGGAACGATCTGATCGTATTTAAAGCTCCTCAATACCTTAAGTAATTATTGAAAACACATGCAGTAGGCAACACAATCCTATAAATAAACCTGAAGTGAGCCAGTCACCAACGGATACATTTACCGGCGACAATTGAGCAGTGGCGTGTGCTGGCCGCTTCCTTGATGATCTCATGCAAAATTGTAGCATTTCTACAAACCGCACCATTTAGGGAACGATATTTGGGTCATTCCAATTGTGTCATTTAGATGAGGATGCCTTTGATTAGAACAACCGACCCTTTTAATGGCTGGAACTAGGCTCTTGTAACGCGATAGCGTTTTGCTGATTGCTATCATTGTATGTAGAACGTGCATTGATACGAGTATTATACGGATCATGTTCATGAATTTCTAGATTTGGATTTATCTTAAGCGTTTGATACGATGAATCATAAATCAGCACAATAATCTTAATAATTGGTAATATGTTTTGTTTCAGAATCGAACTGACCGGAATGTAATTCGCTGCCACTTCTTACCCAAAAATGTAGGCTGTCATATTTATTTAGTGGTTCTAATAATCATTGTAGGTATATTACCGGTATTATTAACCTGCGAATCTGTAGATGCTGATGCCAAATCAGTATTTCAAATTATATTACAATATCCGATATGGTCTAGTGGCTAGGATACCTGGCTCTCACCCAGGAGGCTCGGGTTCGATTCCCGGTATCGGAAATACTTTTTACATTTTAAAGATTTGGGCGAGTTGTAAAAATAAATAAGTCTAGTTTTCAAAGAAAATCGTTTGAGATTACACACATATAGAAAGAATTCTACGAATTCAGGATTTGTAAAGCGTTATCGATAACATATTTCTGAGTAAGTATCAATTCAACAAATATTGAGTTATCAAATGTAACATTATGTAGGTCTACTCGTAGTCATTGGTTTTTCGGAATTCTGAATTTCTTTTGACGCGTTTGGTAAAAAACAGTGGTTAAAGACAGCTGTCAACTTGTCAATTAGGGTATGTCGTGTCGCTGTCCTGCACGTTACTATAAAAACTGTTTCATTTCTTTGAAATACCATTTCTTGGAATTTGTTCTCACTAATGAATCTACTCTTCACTCATAATTTTGCTGTCCAAAACCAAGGTCTCTGCGGTTCCCTAAAAATTATGAGAACTGCAGATTTGAGTGGGTTTATTGCACCAAAATTGCTCTCACTTGCAAGTCATTACTTTATACAAGCACTTTCCTGGAGAGCTTAGCTTAGAGGGCATTCCTCCCTCAAACTGGCGGCCATGTTGCGGTCACAATGGGTGCGCCGGCGCACGTCTTTATTAGCCATGAATGGCGACGGCAGTAAACAATTCAAAATAGACGCGCTTCCCGCTCGCGTTGCTGGACCGATCTCGTCCACGAGTTACAACTTTATAGCACGTGGTACATTTGTCTAGTATTCCTGCCCATTAATCTTTGGTTCTTACTCACATTCATTGGAAAGGTCAGACGAGATCTTCGGCGGAATAGGTACGTATGATAAGTAGATTCTGTAAAAGGAGACGGGCGTGATGCAGAAGCAATTTTTTCGTTTCCTAGAGGTCATTAAAAATATTATCTTGGTGAAAAGACCTTAGAAGGAGAGATAACTTTCAGTCCCTGCGAAATAAGTACTATAGTAGCTAATGACGAGGAACGCGTAATAGAACTGACTGAATTATTAATTTTGGCTCATATCTGACCTGTCAATCAGACTATTAATAATTACGGCTTAAGTCTTTTGGCAGTAACCTGTATTCAATTCTAGGAATTCAAGGTGCAAATTGCGATTTGTATGCAAGATCAAGATGTAGAGCCATCGAATGGTTTATGGCTTTAGTGATCATTAGAATCAACGAAAGAGAAAGGATTGTTGAATTGTATTAAGACCTTGAATAGAAAGATTCTTGCTTCATTATTAAAAGTGCGTATGACCGTCTATTATGACTCTGTGATTAATGTTTATTTCAATCTCTGTTTTAACTGCCTTTCTTTCGACTTTCGAACAGTGCTGATTCTCAGTTTGAATAAATGACTTTTGAAGTTGATTTCCGGGCAAAGTGTTGTAGGATTTTCCCATCTGGAGTTTCTCAGTAGCAGCCCGGAGTCTGGATTTGTGCCCGGTTGATGGCAATAGGCTCGCCCCATTACATGGGACTTAAACACAAATGGCGACATGTGGGTGTGGGTATACTATAGGTACATCTCTGGGATTACAGACTACTCTGTTTTCTGCGATTCGATTCATGTAAAGTCACGGACTTTTAATTGATGAGCCACCTGGCACTGTTCGTATTTTAGCCGTGTAATGCAAATCGGGTTTATTCGGTTCCCGACACGCAAAGTCATATGTCTTCCAAATATAAGAAGAAAGTTATATTTCATATCTTTACCGGTTGGCTAACCTGAGAGCCAGAACTACAAACTTGAAAGCAAGAGTGACTACCCAAAGTTAACCAATTGCAGGTCTAGATACAGTAACCTAGCAACGATAAACAATCGTTGCTAGGTTACTGTTGCAATAATAACGTTAGCGTACGGAGAAATAATAATAGTCATTTCGACAAGTTCGAAAGTAACGTCTCTGACATCGATATTTCAACTGTCACAGTCTTCAGTTAAGTTTTCAGAATTAGGTCTTACTTGAGGTTGATAAAGTGGTTTCGTTCACTGTTTATAGTTTTCTATTTCTTCTTTTGATGCACTAAGAACGTAATAATTGATAAGAATTTGCAAAAGTCACTTTTCACTGTTTATTACTGAGTTTTGGTATTCACTATTGTTCTTTTCAGTAACTGTCCTGGAACTCGATAGTTTCACTTGAAAACGTTGTCACTGGTTAAGACTTTAATGATATTATTTTTCGAGTATAAACGCATATTAAAGATTTTAATTCTTTTTTAACTAGGGAGCCTATGTTTACATTTGCCAGGGTTGCCAGCATTTTAATTTGATGATGAGTTGATTCAAAGGAGGTCGGCATCAAATAGATTGGATAAACTTAATGCAACATTGTATTTATTTTTATCATTGAGAACTTATTAGTCAACCTCTATGGATAAGACTATTTCCTATTAAAAGTAATTTCTTTATCATCTTGTTTACGAGCGTGCGATTTGAGATCGTGTTTAATCGTGTAATCTCGTGAAATATGAAACTGCAAAATTGCAAAGTTTGAAGATGGCTCATCAATTAAAGTCCGTGACTGTACAAAACAAATACGATAAAGAATCTTATCACCAAGTTTTTGTTCAGATCTCTTTCGAGTTTTTAGAGCGTGTCTTGTCTAGGAGACATAACTTGTTAGAACGAGATCACATAATATACTAATATTTGAGATAAACTGTTTGCGAGACGGACCTATCTTACTGGGTCACAGATAACGAATGAGAGTTTAAAAAATAATGCCAGAAGTAGATTTCTTGTTATCGACAAACAGTTAATCCATTGAGTGGCAAATCCAGAATTGGATATAGTGGAAAGTTTTGTGCCAGAAACGTTGCAGACGATACAAAATAACTACGTATAGCGCTCAGACCAAATAAAAAACCAAGACAGAGCGCTGTCAACAGTGACGTGAGGCTGGTTTCATACATGTGTGCACTTAGTGAGGTGTAGTTTGATTGTAAATATGTGCGTGTGAGGGTGTATGCACAGAGCGGAGGTGTAGTTTTGCCATGCTTCACAGTATTGTTCGCAGCGCAATGTCTTAGTTGTTTATTTCTTGGTTGTTTATGGTCTGATTAAATTAGCAACTTGCAAACTTCGCCTTCATTTGTTTCCAAGTCACAAGTTTTAATAATTAATACTCATAACCGTAATGACACTAATTAATTCACCTGGCAAATAAAAAAGCAATACAATAAAGGATATGAATCGGTTTTATTTAAATCCTTGGCCGACAAAATAAAAATAAAAGTGATGTAAACTCCAGTACTCAGAAGTCAGTTATTCTTCCCGATAATAATCGATACGCGATTTAAAGTCGATAATAAGTGTTAACGTAATCGGATATCTGTGAATTTTATTAAAATAATGATAAGTCAAGAAACGATATTTACCAAAAATGGTCTGGACCCAAAAGGTGCTTTATAATCATTATCATTTAAAACTGCTTATTATTATTGAGCCCACGCTGTATAATGACAAAGTAGGCTCCGATGAGAAGACAAGCTTTGCATGTGAATTAATTTAATTATCAATGCTAAGCATTCTAGCTAATCGAGATGTCGCAATACAGTGCCTGTTTATTGTCTACTAAAAGCTGTAAACTATTGCAGAAATCTAGCAGGTGGGTAGATGTAAATATTTCTTAATGGAAATGTACATTGTGGTTTAATTAAAGTTAGCCTTTTAATTTTATACCTACTGAGACATCTAGAACTCTTGAGCATCATCTTCATCATTCTCTTACCTTAACTTATATGGGGTCGGTCAGTGCAGCATGTCTTGTCCAAATTTCTCTATTAGTAATATCAGGAGTCACTCTCTTTCTAGCCATATCATCTTCACACAGTCCATCCATCGTTGGTTTTCCCCTACTCTTATAGCTATGCAAATGATCTCTTATAGCTATGCAAATGATCTCTTATAGATACCCAAAATTTTCCTCACATTTTCTCATTCCTCCGCATTACACGCGCAGACGACAACCGATATCCACACAATACAATTCTGTGACCGGTGCCACTTACACATAAATCTAGAGCATGTCAGTAAGTTATATTAATGTCAACTACCATCGATTTATTTTCTCTCAAAATGAAGCAATGCAAAACCCGACGTAAGATTTATTGATTAACATTATAAAGGTTTCCAGAACAGCTTAATTTGTCATGGCATTAAACCGTGGTAACCTATGAAGAAAACGTTACACTACAGGTAGCCGTTTTAATGTAAATGTCAAAATGAACTTTAGAGTTCGTGTCTATAGAAGGATTATACATATAACTACAAGTACAGTTACAGGCAAAAATATAGGGAGGAATAGACTTCAAAATGGTCGGAAAATTAACAGACTAAGAAAATTGAACTCTGTATATACTCAGTCACAAGCACGGAACCACAGAACTCTCCTCGCCGAGACTCACAGGGCTCCAGCAGTGGACGTCTTTCGCCTGATGATGATATTTTGAACAGGGTGTAAATGCGTGTATAGATCACTCATCCTCTTTAGAAAAGGGAGGATCCTCCGACCAGACTGGCTTTGTGTCTAGCGGGCAACTGCCCGACGATTGATGTCGGAATCTTGTATTTATGTCCATCTCGATGTAAACTCTAATTACGCGATGCAGGATTTATGCGACGTCAGGATTTTTGTGTGACGTCAGGTCTTTGACGCGTAGTTCGCATGTGGCGATGTAGATGCTGCCACAATATCCCCAATTGGATAAAGTTATTGTCAGAATAAAAGCTGGATGTGAGAAGTAGGTACAGGACCGGTTGATGTCCAGGAGTGGCGCCGCTTGGAGGCTTATTTTCAACAGTGGTCGTCTTTCGGTTGAAATGATGATTCAGATGGTGGTAGTGGTCTTGTACTGTGCTCATTCTGAAACACCCCTTGTGTTCATCATGATCATTTTGAACGGTATGTACGTCCCCATATTTTTGTCGCTAACTGTAAACTAAAACAACCTTTTCAATGTACTGTTGTCGTGTCTATTGTTTCTTAAACGATTGCTCAAGCACCTACCCTCAATGACTCGGTTCTCCGATCATGCACGAATCGATTGAACCGTGAATTGATTTAGACACCGATACGATAGTACAATCGAGTAGTGGCGCCTGCGCAGACGCCTGTTCAACATTACCATACAGGTTTTAGTTCGAATCTGATTGTTGGTTTAGAAATATGAGGTTATGTTTGTTTAATGTCTTTGAGTTCATCAATAAGATATTAGCTACTGATCGC
Source organism: Lithophane semibrunnea (assembly GCA_947363905.1). Lineage (NCBI taxonomy): Eukaryota > Metazoa > Arthropoda > Insecta > Lepidoptera > Noctuidae > Lithophane > Lithophane semibrunnea. The sequence continues at coordinate 15,260,621 of OX376195.1, forward strand.
AACTTTATTGAATTTTCTTGTGAAGGTTTCTATTAGTAAAAGAATTGGTGCATTCGGATTACCAATCTTTTTATTATTAGGTTAGATGAGATTTCCTCCTTTTCTTAGAGGAAATCTCAATCTCATCTCTCTCATTTTCCCTAGACTTAAGCACTCGTTTTAGCCAGTGTGATGTAATAGATAGGTACCTACAATCTTAATCCTCTTTGTTATGATTCATCAGTTAACAATAGCACTTTAATTGGTAAGTTTCCTAACGGTGATAATTAATCCTAAGTTCCTAACCTTACGGGCAACACAAGGGTTAAGAAATCCGAGGATAAATTTCGAACCAGCTTGAATGGAAACTATCAAATTCTGCAGTAGCAACCCACGCAAACTGGTACTGCTGTTTGTTTATAGACAGAAAGAATGGCTATAAATCTATGTTGTACTAGCTTCCGCCCGCGGCTTCGCCCGCGTGGTATGTCGATAAAAGGTAGCCTATGTCCTTTCTCAATCTCTAGACTACCTATATGTGTACCAAATTTCATTTCATTCGGTTCAGTAGTTTTGGCGTGAAAGCGCGACAGACAGACAGACCGACAGACACAGAGTTACTTTCGCATTTATAATATTTTATGCCGTTTTTATGCCGCCCATGGGCCTCTGACTTGGCTTCACAATATGCCGTTGAGACATATCTCTCCAGCACACCAGTTTCCTTACGATGTTGCTCACTGGCGTTGAGATGCCCTGAATTTCAATGTGAAATATCGGTTTACAAACACTCTAATATAATGAATGCATATAATGGATAATATTTTTAGGATAGCGAAACGGGAATTATTTGAGGTTCGATTGAATACGAGAATCTGAATTAAATCACTCCATAATACTTAATAATTTTTACTCCATAAAAAACCACGTTAGTAATTAAAAGCTTTCTTTCTTTTATAATTAAGAAGATACTTTTAAGTATTAATTAATAAAATAACTCTTAGTTTCTGAAGAGGATTGTATATTAGCGTCATTTATCGTTAAATCTAAATAATTTACATTAAAAGTGAGAAAATACCCATTCCACTAATTAACTGCATAATGGAACCACTCAATATGAGATCATAAATATTTCCAAAGTTTATCAAAACTTATGATCACATCACCGTCTCTATGGCATCCATTAATTTTTGTAACGTAATACATTCGTGATTGTATCTGCATATTTTATGTTTTTTACAAATTAATGGCTGCTGATATTGATGATTCAGAGTTATATGAGGTCATTTAAGTAGTTGAAGATCTAGTGTGGTATGGATTGAATAACTATGATATTAGAGAATTATCGAATGACCACAATATCTGCCTGCAATCATGTGTTACAAGGAAAACATGACCGTTTCTGTGATCAGCCTTAGGGCCAGCGCACACCGCGAGGCGCAGGGCGGCGCGTTTGTCACTGCCAAACAAATATCAACGTTTCATGCTTAAAAACAAAGAAAAGATTAGATTCAGAGTTATATGAGGTCATTTAAGTAGTTGAAGATCTAGTGTGGTATGGATTGAATAACTATGATATTAGAGAATTATCGAATGACCACAATATCTGCCTGCAATCATGTGTTACAAGGAAAACATGACCGTTTCTGTGATCAGCCTTAGGGTCAGCGCACACCGCGAGGCGCAGGGCGGCGCGTTTGTCACTGCCAAACAAATATCAACGTTTCATGCTTAAAAACAAAGTTGAGAATAAATAACCTCAGACGCGCGCCTCTTTCCGCTTAGACGCGCTCTCGATCTAATGGAAGTTTATTTATTTTCAACTTTATTTCAACGATCGCAGGGTCGATATTTGTTTAGCAGAGACAAACGGCTGCGCTGCGCCTCGCTCGATGTGCGCCGGCCTTCAAAGTTTTTGCTGTAGGTAGGTACCCTCACTACGTTTGGCAAATGAGTTATTGATCGCAGTTATCCTTGCGAGACGTCCAAAGCCTTCCTATACTTTCATTTTAACATCTGCGGGGAAGCTCTTGGCCTGTATCTCACCTGATGGGAAATGATGATCAAGCCGAAAGTGGAAGCTTCATCCGGAATCCTCAACCAAAGAGGAACTGGCTATCTTACCTCGAACTGTCGAAACACAACAATGTTATTTATTATCATTGTTGTTATGGCGACAGACTTAGATAAGATGGTGGTAGCTAGCCGGGCGGACTTAGAACAAGCCCTACCACCAACCAAACCGAGCAGAAAATGTTGCCCCTACTGAGAATCAAACCCGGGACCTCTGGGTCTGAGGCAGGTGGTGTAACCACTAGACCACAGGGATGGCTAAAATTCCTACGTCATTCTAAAGCAAAGCTTCCGTGGTAACAGCTCAGTCGAAAATTACCGATACCGGCTCGTAACATAGAAAATAAATAATTATTCTCATAGAAAAGAGATGACCAAAAGCCTCTAAAACAAACAAAGATTAAAAAAAAAACAAAATTGAAGAGGCGTTTATATTCAACCAAGCAGTATTGTGTCGTATCTTTTTATTGAAATTCAAAATCCTAACCACGTAATTATACGTTGAAATAAATATGTATAGGTACATAGTAGGTATGTACAATTATAGTATAACAAAATTTTAAGAAAAAGGGGAAGAGCTCATTGGGCATCAAAAAATTCATCCGAAAAGAGGCTGGTTGTATCTTATCGCACCCTTTTTTTTTTGTTTTTGATGGTGGGAAATCATCCAATCACTTCTCCCGCTCTGGGCGGAGCGAAGGGCGTGTTAGACTTTTACTAAAACCCACCCGTGTTCCTTCAGTTGCCTGTTGCCAAGGTCCCGGTATCCCTTTCGGACTTTCCCGCAACCCTGGATCATACGCCCCCTGATTATAACCCTTATCGGTTGAAAACACCGAAACTGTAGATAAATTGCGCGATTTTGAATTCGTTCATAGCGGGAAGAATTACTCTTCTAAACAAAGTATTATTATTTTTCTCTACTGCAATACTAAATATGTAAATGTGTATTACGCTCACGTACCTGCCATTTAGCCGTCAATAACACCGATAAGGTGTTTTATAATTCTAATTCTGTCAGTCTGACAAGGTTGCGTAGTCTGACACTTGTAAGACTTGTAACGTATCATATCTGAACATAATATAAAAACTTTTTACAAAAAAAAACAACCGACTTAAAAAAAAACACTAAAAAAGTGAAAAATAACTTTAATTTCGGAAGTCGGTGTCTTTGCTTTTTAATTTTCGTTTTTTGCCACCGACTTCCGAAATTAAAGTTATTTTTCACTTTTTTAGTGTTTTTTTTGAAGTCGGTTGTTTTTTTTTGTAAAAAGTTTTTATTTTTCACTTTTTAGTGGTGGTACCTATCCCACACAAGTTACTACCTGCTATGTAAATAACAGTGAAGGAGTCTAATAATTATATCGTCTAAATAGACTGTGGGAAAAATACGTAATATTGAAGCTAGCTCAAAAACTATGCAAGCAAACTTAATAAAAAAAAAATATATGGGACCATCTCGGGAGTATACCCTTTCGAACAAAAAAATAATTTTTAAAATCGGTTTACAAATGGCGGAGTAATCGGTGAACATAAATAAAAGAAAAAAAAAAAAAAACAATCATCCGAACGTAGTACCTCCTCCTTTTTTGAAGTCGGTAAAAAATTAGGATTACTATCGCTGTATCGACCTTACGGTAGCGGTATCATAACGTGGTTATTTGTCGGATCAAATTTATTTTTACATGGTCTGCTCCACAATCACTTCTGGTACTATTAAAATAATTGTGGGTTATTAAATTAACAATATGTTGGTACTCGAGCAGCACGCGTAAGCATGACCGCCATAAAAACGGGTTTTGTCGACGGAAGAATAGACAAAATGACAGAATGTTTTTATTTTTCATTTTGTCTATTCTTCTGTCGACAAAACCCGTTTCTGCGGTAGTCATGCTACGCGTGCAGGTGGCAATGTTTTAGTACAATGGCAATTATGTCATGTTCATTTTACAAACATTCAAGTCTTGGTAATAAAAAAAAACAAGAAAGCAAACCTCACTAGGGACCCCTTAGGTCCGCTTAAACCACAAATCCATATTTTACATACTAATATTATAAATGCGAAAGTAACTCTGTTTGTCTGTGGGTCTGTCTGTTGCGTTTTCACGCCTAATTGACTGAATTGATTTGGATGAAATTTTGCACACGGATAGACCATGGCCTTAGGACAGGCATTTTTATCGCGGTAATAGTAGTACGTGCCCGTCCAACCTCCAAACGCGGGCGCAAGCGCGGGCAAAAGCCAGTCACCAAATACCTACATGTCCTTTTCAACTTCAAACGAAAACAAAACGGTGTTTTAAATGCGTTTAGTTATCTGTGGTGCAAACGGCGCAACAACAACAAACAATCAACACAACAATCGTTGCGGTAGCAACGTTTGTCCGTCTAGAAAAGTCCCCAAAAACCCGATTTCCGTCTCAATTTCAAAATAAAAACGGTTGAATATAAACACGCAAGCATATGGCCGCCAATACCTTTATCTGGACTGTTATGCGTTTTTAATACTCATCATAAGTTTATTGTAAACAATATGATAAAAACTGAACCTTGTCCGTCCGTATAAGGGGACAAGACGTGACATAAGGATCCAAGTTAAATAAAGATGGTTACGATGAGACGATATTGTATGAAAATCGAATGAGATTGGTCTCATATTCAGATATTTGATTCTGTTTACAATACAAGTGATGTAATGACCAATGGTATGTACCCCTGCTCATCACATCACCGGTAGGTATGTCAAAGCAGATATATAGCATTACAAAAGCAACAGTTTTTAAGCCGATATTGATCCAGCCTGTCCCGTCTTGCTGTCCTCCCGTCAGTGACGCCCTAAGCCGAGGTTCGTACCCCACAGGAGGTGCCCTTAGCGAGCGTTCACTTAGTTATAATTTAGAATAGTTTGTTATAAGCCCCTGGCTGGAGGCCCTGAGAGTAGTTCTTAAGGCAGCCACAGGAAAATCCGGTTAAGTAGTCATGATTTCAGAAATCAACTACGAAACAGTTTTTAAGACTCTCTAGACAGTCTCGAATCTTTTCAATTCAAATTCATCTAAAACCATTCCCCAATTTGAACTTGAATTTGACTGTTCCCTTACTTAAAATCCCAATAGCCAACGGAAACTTAGCAAAACTTAATTCCAATATCACATAGAAAGGGAGACGGAATATTAAAATAACAGGGGGGCCTAAACCGGCCACATTTGCAATTCCTCTAAAAGCAGTTCATTTCCTGAATCCCAGCTGTCATTAGCAATTCTTCTAATTTGATATAAAAGCAATTCATAATTTGTGAACCACTTTACGAATCTCCATAGAAAACTGTCAGATGAATTATTTCGTAATATGAATCGCACGCAGATCATACTGAATTGTCAGTTTGTGACATTTTTTGCGATGATTCATAATATTTTCCTATTATGATTCTGCCAAAGTGGCTGTTTTAAGCCCCAGCTCTATGTTCAAAGGTAAAGGTCATAGTCGTCGGTCAGTAGGTGTGCAATGCGTGTTAACTTCCATTTCTCTCCATATAAGGAGAGGTGACAACGGTGACACCGACCACACCCTTATTGTGCCTCTGTAAGACCGTACTTTGTTTGTGTTTTCCCCTTTAGGGTTAAGCTTTAAGACATTTATGTCTGTTATTCGATTATAAACCTTTTAAAAATTGAGATAAAGTTACTTTTCGATAACGCTGGCTACGTTGTTGTCTTTTTGGATTCGACTAAAGCTTTTGACAAGTTACATCATGATGTCATTCAACAATTTTTGTAATTTGTATTGTACGTCTCAATATCAATACAGTACAAAGTAACTAATTAGAACTTTTCAATAACGCTGGCTACGTTGTTGTCTTTTTGGATTCGACTAAAGCTTTTGACAAGTTACACCATGATGTCATTCAACAATTTTTGTAATTTGTATTGTACGTCTCAATATCAATACAGTACAAAGTAACTAATTAGAACTTTTCAATAACGCTGGCTACGTTGTTGTCTTTTTGGATTCGACTAAAGCTTTTGACAAGTTACATCATAATGTCATTTAAAAATTTTTGTAATTTGTATTGTACGTCTCAATATCAATACAGTACAAAGTAACTAATTTGAAAAGTCAAAAATTTCTCACTCAATTTTTTCAACGTTGGTAAGACTGGGATAAAATACTACCAAATATTAGGCTGGCCAGGACTAGCAGATTGCTATACTAGACAGCTAGAATGACGCAAAACAATACAGCTTCATTAAAGCTCCGTAGTTGAGTAAACAAGAGTACAATGATTACTGTTTCGTACACGGTACACGCCCACAACTCGTATTCTGACATAACATTTTGCAGCACTCAGTTATTTTAACGGAAAGTTGTAATAATTCATAAATTGACATGTAGGCACGAAATGTGCTAACAAATTGCATGTTAGCTAGAAAAATTTACGTCAATTTCTAAAAATGAAAGGTGTATAGTAGTCAAAAATGTAAAATTGATTCTGCTCATACATTATAACATTACTCATACCTCAATTTCAATCTTTAGAGTAAATAACATTTATCTTCACTGCAGCCAAAAAATATCTTAAGAAGTATAGACAATGCAACTAGATTTATTTTCTTAGTGAGTAATGTTCCTCAACTCCTAAAGTAATGCGAAATGTAAAATTTATATTATTGTAAATTCATTGTTGGGTTTAATAAATTCTGGAAAGCTAAACGGGACTCGTTTTTTTTATGTTACGAAAAAATTCAACGTGGGCGACCACATGTTCCAAAAAAGTTAATAAGAAACTGCACGCCATCATTGCACAGTTATTCCTCCTTAACATCAGTTGAAATGAATTCTGATCCGCTTGGAATCGATGCCCGAAACAGAAATCCTAAATAAGTTAGCATTCAGAATCGTTAAAAAGATTCTGTCTGCTTCTTCAGCTATCGTAAATTTCGTGTACAATGTGGGAAAGTGACGTCGCTGTTTATTTTAAACCGTTTTTAAAATGTTACTATCTGGTTTGTTACTAGAACACTAAACAGAACACATCGCAAATAGAATAAAGATAATAGTGAAATATTTATACAAGAAATCGCACGTGAACGAAAATTTGTGCGTAACGTAAATAACAGCCGTTATTCTATTAGCGCTAATTCACACAAGTGTGATTATGAGCACAAACAAAAATACGCGTATCAACCGCTGTCGAGGCCTCTCTCGACGCGGACTCTCGCAAATAACATACTTGAAGCGTGAAAGACGGCAACAAGTGTATATTGAGAACATTGTCGAGTGAACCATTCAAACGACACTTTAAACATCTCGCAAATCGTAATACCGATGACACGATCATTCATAACTGATGACTAACGACTCGTCCATGCAATACAAGCGTCTCATTACGCCGCATTAACAAATGCAGTAACATGATTCTCGTGACACAATGCATCACGAACGTAAAAAATAAATTAAATATTCGATGAAGCGTTGAATTGTCAACATTGTGAGTTTGTAAGACCACCCTGCGCGGGCGTCGAACCTTAAACCTGCCCGATCAAATAAACTATTCCCGTTGAGGAAAACGATTTACGTTCCATTCGCAATAGTAAAGGCTTGTGAAGCAATAGTGGCTTACACTGGCCACAATGAAACGAGTGCACGGCTAGAAACAGAAAACGGAGTACGTCCACCCGTGAATAAAAACGTTTCGCCATTTTACAATCCTATAAACGTCCACATCAAAGCTCGAAAACGACTAGGCGGGCGATTACACCAACTTTCTGAACTCACTTTTATTTTTATCAAACAATGTTTAACACGATCTGTTCTATTTCAAGGCTAAATTGTTGCTCTCTCGATTTTCTTTTCCTTGACTTGTTTTGGGTATTTATTGAGGCAAAAAATAGGCTTCCATCGTTCCCATGAAATGTACTGATTGAATCTCTCGGAACAGGTGAAGGCCCTTGGGTTTTTCGGCCTCCTTTTTCGTAGTGCACCTTTAATAAACATGAGCCGACCAAAATTTCTCGTAAATTGGTCGCCGCTATCAATGATGAAGCCATTTTAAGAATATTGTACTTGAAACATTACATAAAGTTATAAAGAATGCCAAAAGCAGTTCCTAAGAAATTGACAAGCATTTTTTACGTCAAACAGTATCGCTTAATCCTTTCAATAAAAGTTCGTCATTGAGGAAGTAATCCGAGCTTTAAAGCTATTTTTAACTAGGTATCATCAAAATCCATTCAACAGTTTTTGCTTTGTAGCAAGAAATTGAAAAGATCCAGTTGTTTCTGTAATACGAGTTCCGAGAACCTTGCGAATTGTAACACTCAAAGTAAATCGATTCCGCTAATTCTTAGAACAAGGTGGCGTGTTGTTTCCACGGAACTCTCTCTGGCTACCGTACAGACAGACCTTATAATTAACATAGCTGTTTTAATTAACATTAAAGCAATCTGCGCTCAGGAATCGTGAAAACCATCAGTTTTAAGCAAGACTTTCAATTCAACGTCTCTCTTGATTGCGCTCAGGCTTTAACCTCGCTGCTCCGATTGACTGAACGATTAATTTATTTATTTCAATTTAGTAATTTTCCAGTGACGGCGATACTGTAAATTACTTTTGCTGACAGAATTAAAGCTTGCAACAGTTGAGACATTTTTACCAACAAGTATACAGGCATGATTTAAGACTGTTACATAAACTTTAATAAGATTATAACGATATTTTACATCTCGGACAGGCTTCTACCTCTTTATGAAAGTATAAAGAACCAAATTGTCTTTTAATTATGTGCCCCGAAAGCGTAGGTAATGTTGTACAAACCGCGAAGCCTTGAAATCGATCCAACCACATCATAGGTATGCTAACCTACTTTATGATGGATAAGTAGATATTATTTTCCTTTACGACTATGATGTGCATTTATGAGCTTTATATCATTGACGGAAAGACTATAATTCTTTAAAGGTAAGCTCTGCTGTAGATGGAGAGTGACTTGACCACCTATGCGACATAAATCCAGACATGTCGTTAATTAGACATGTGTCAACACTGCCTTAAATCGATATTTTAATTGAAGTATTAATCTGATTTCATTCTGCATACTTAAGTCAGCACCTAACGAAACAGACCTTTCTCTTCAAAGCTTAGCACTAGTAAACGAGACAGCAAGAGCAATGTTGCTGAAAATATATTTCATTGCATTTGAATTCCGAATTCTATTACCTTGAAATTGTCTGTGGTCAGTGTCAGTTTGTCCATCTAACATAAAGCTCTTGTGTTCTGTAGGCGATAGCCAACACGGGACAACGCACAGGCGTGGGTGTTACGGCGGTGTCACCCAGCCGGCAATGGACACGAAAGCGAAAGTTACTGACATTACTATAGTTTTCTCAAACCAAATGACAAGTATTTTTAAGATTTCAATACATCTTCTGATATTACAATCATATATCATGTTTCGACATCACAATGAAATACCGATAATTCAATGATTCACGTATTAAGTATTGTAACTTGTAACATTTATTGCTGTACTAACTTGGTATTAAATTCAATGAACAACATTGATACATTATTTTTCTTTGATCATTAATCGAACTACATCTAGAAGACAAGATTTAGTAAGAGTTAGAAAATAGAGTAAACGAATTATCCCAGCTATGAGACCTAGCTAGATCGATTTTTCGCCCCAAAATTGCAACTTTCGAAATCGTTAGAGCTATTTCCGATAACGTGATAACAAATACATATATAAAACAAACAGATAAACAAATAGATATTAAATATTGATATAATATAGTCATGTTTTTTAGTATATCAACGAATATAACATAAATATTGCTCATTTAATAGTATAGGATTGATACATAAACGTGTTCTCCTTATTAAGGTTTCTATAACGCTCAATAGAATTGGATAATAATAAATCAATTTAGATTTTCTATCTGACATACATTCATGAATAGGTTTTAGGGATAAATTATTACGATTTGATAGAACGAGGAGTCATCGAACTCTATAAATAGCTGTTACGGTCTCACAATGGCCACTATCTGATCTATTGAGGTCCAACTCTAAATCGTATTGACTGGTATCTTACAGAAGGCCAATTCACGCCGTGCGCGGTAACAAAGTGTATGAAGGTGCTCATAGAATAGGCCCGTAATTGCTTTCAACATTTTATTGAAAATATTTTCTATAAAATTTTAGATTCATGGCTATTAATCAACGGCAGTTTGTGTAACGCATCTGCTCCTAAATGTTTTGAAATAGGACAAACTAATGACCAATAATCCTCAAATGACAGCAAAAAACACTTCCTCATGACCAAAGATTTCATCAATGCTATACTGAAACCATTTGCAAAAAGTCATTATGGAAGCTATTAGCGTTTTACTTTGTTGTTCACAAACGGCTGGTTGCCTTTAAGATACCGTTACTACTCGTGACGAGGTCTTAATTGAGCTTTTAGTGTTGACAAAGAATAATGTGTGACACGATTGGAATCGAATCCGAGTCTCTGAGATAGTTGGCCTACTTTAGCAAATGGATGTCTCCGATATGTGATTGATGGCCGAAAGTTATGTTTTGTTAATTGATACGTTTTACTGTTTAGATTAGTAACAATACGTTCTAATTAAATCTATTGTAGTGCAAATAGCCAATATAGCCGTAAACGGCACGAACGTGAGTTTACAAAATATCTGCAGTTTCAAATCTGAGGTAAGTCCCACGTAATCCATCTAAAATTACATCTTGATTGTAAACAAGTATAATTTTATTTATAATCTAATCATTCTTATTATTTTTATATACAATCTAACACTAAAATTATATACAAAACGAAATAAAAAGTATTATAGAAAGTAGGGCTCATAGGGCTCGTAAACAAGTTGAAACAAATCAGTGTTCATCCGCTAACGGGCTACAGCCAGCAAAAAGTACACATTTTGTGGGGATAAAATATTACATCATTCTATCAAGTAGAACAATCAGAATCTCTGCAATTTAACGTCATTTGTATATACCGCGTCTACAGCATATCTGACCGCAGTGTTGTTATTATAAACATAACGAGATGTTTATGTTGGAATTATCCCGTTTCATGTACCTAGATTAAAATAATACTATGTAGGTGGTAAATAGTCATAGTTATTATCATTCCAAGAACTTACTAGACCCACAAGAAGAACTGTGTAAATGATGAGTGATGACCTTTTTGGAGGCCGAAGATTGCTGATGCAGATCATGCAGAAAAGTTTGCAAGTATGTAGTTCATAACCCCTTTTGTATAGAATAACTTCGTGAAGCCATTAAAAGACGATTTGCGTTGGCGTTACTACATTTACTCAGTCGGTAGACTGAAGGTTCAAAGTTCTCAAACCATGTTAATATTGACTGCAGGCATAATAATAACCAGTTTCTCTCCAACTTGTCCAAAATCCAATGAATTGTCTGCTGTTCTTGTGTATTTTGCAACAGCTTATCAAATCGAATCATAAGAATAGAAGTGGGGGAGGTCAAGGCGACGAAGCATCGACACCATGCTTTTGCAGTTTCAGCCTACACTGAGAAAATATGTGAATAATATCAAAACATATTTTGTTCTTCGACAAAAAAATAAACCTCAAACGCAGTGTTGCATATTACACAACTGCATGCCTTATCTCAGAATTCTGAAAGGTAACATGAGCAGATGTGGTAACATTCCTCTGATTCCACGTGCAAGCAGCATAATAACTGCGAAGAAAACGCACAAATATGTTAATTACCGCTGTTCACGCGAAATTGATTACTGCAGTACTTAAAATAACTAACCTACTTACTGCGTCTCCACTGGAGCGAGAACGAGCGGGGCTGAGCGAAGATGTGCAGGAATCGTCCAATCATAGAAGAGACGAGAGGCGCGGTGAGGATTTTAACCATTGTGATTGGTCGATTCCACCAGATCTACGCTCAGTACCACTCCTCCTCCAGTTCCACTCGTCTCAGCTTCAGTGAAAACGCACCCTGATACTTCTGTAGCACTGTCCTACTTAGCAGTTCTTAGAATTCGATTGCAGGTCACAGACCTCTTAAAAAGGGACATAATACTTCAAGCACATTACATTTAGTATCTACTGTAAGTAAATAAAGCGATAAAACCAAATAACAGCGAGGCAGACACCGTCATCCTGCAAGCAGTGTTCCTAAGTTATCGTGAAACAATAAAATGCGAATAAACTTTAGCATGAAATCCATAAAAATATAATCGGGCAAGATGATGAAAAAAACTCATAAAGAAATAACAGAACAACAGTTAATGTACAGAGCAAGGGCTATGGACGTAAATCAGATTATCGAAGTGAAGAACTTATTTATTGTTTTTACAGAACAAATTAATGGCTGGTAAAGGTTCATACTTGTTTTCATTCGTGAATTCTAGACCCCACCAATCACTTGAAAGACATAGAAAAGCTATCATTAAACCAAAGGCTTGGTGTAGGTAGGTGGGTGTGCCTCTATCTGAGCCTCTTCAGAAATAGAAGTTCAAGACTTAAAATTAAAAGAATCCAACCATACACGCTATCTATTTCCAATGGTATGGTAACGACGCAGGCAAGCCGATAACTCTTAACTGGAACTATCGGCCAAATAACTTGGCAATGACGCAACGCTTCCCATGTACGGTTTGTTTTCACTTGATACCCAAATACGACTAGTTCTTAAACCCAATTGTCAGAATGCTTTCTATTTCATTGGAGTTTTCGTCGAGATTCAACCACATATGGCGCAGATCCGGTGACCGGTGGGATAGGAAACAGAATTTAGACCAGGGACCAGACGGAGGAACGGCGGTTGTCAGTTGGACTGATGGCAATTGAATAAGCCACAAGAGCAGTAATAATAGCTAGAAAAGTCTTAATAGATAAAATGGAATGGAGATGATCTGCTTACACTAGAAGTTTAAATGAACAAGTAGAGACGATTCTAATAGCAGAATCGCCTAAAATAAACACAAGTTTGAATAGTTACCTTGTGCGAGTGAAGAAAGTAACAATAAAGTTACAGTATTAGTGGGTATTCAAATACACAGCACTAGAGATGTCATTGTCTGATAAATCAAATCAATTAATCTTACAGAACCAATCATTGTAAGAGCCAGAATCTGAAGTATGAACAATAATGAACATATCGACGTACTAATTGCTTAGTAACTCACATCTTCATTTCAATGACAATGCAATGGAATACAATTGTATTCAAGATAAGAAATTCGTTTCGCAATGAAATTGATTGATAGTTACAAACTAAGAATGTGATTTTACGCAAGATTCATCTGTAATTTACACTTACGAACAAACTAACCATGAAATTGAAGAAATACAACGTATAATTGGATAAAATTTCGATGCAACACCGTATGGCGCGTATGGCGTAAACGTTTAAAGTAATAGCGGGGTATTACCGCTGTGCCATGGTAATGTCTGCGCGGACGCAGCGTTATCGCGTCAAGGTCACACAGTGAGATGCTCTCGAGTCGCTCAGGTAAAGCTTTTGTGACGAAACGACCAATTGGAACGGTGCACTTAGCTTCTAACGTTTTATAAGTGCCCATGGAGGTTCATGTGTTTTTTTTTAAATCCTGTGTTGAATTTGGAACTTAATCATTGGAAAAGGAAGGAGAGCAAATTATTCATGACTGTTATTATTTTCAAGTCAGAAATCAATAAGCTAAGAAAATAATTAACGCGTTAAACTCTGAACTGATTTTATCGCGAATCTCAACTCATTCTTACTTGACCTGAGCGTACTGGGCGCCAATGGATATCTAACCATCTGACCCGCGGCCGCTTGCTATGAATATTGATCGGGCCTGCATTAATATGGACGCCACGACCTTAATTATATCTGTTTACAGTATGCATGATCATGCACGTGGCCGCTCGACAACAGAATGGACAAACTCGGCTGCTGTATTAGTGTTTCCTCTAAACAGCCTTCTCGGTAAGGCTTAGCGAGACATCAATTAAGGATTTTAATGCTTGGATTATTCTTGAAACAACATCAAGATAGCGGTAGCTTAAGTTTGCAAGATTCACGATCTTAAATCCACGCATTCGTAGCCCCTTTCAAAATGTCATTCATAAAAACCACTTCAAAGTAATTTAAGCCGTTATTTAACCTCACAAACTGGCTGAACGTCCTGAATAAGTCTCAGATTACACGAAACTTTCAAAGCATTTTGTAAATGCCCTACCAGGCTTTATAAGGGATTATGCGCTTAATTGCTACATAAATCCGAAAACAGTCTACCATAATTGCAGGTAAATATAGTAATTAACCTCGTGCATGTGGAAGGCCAAATATTAGCGTGTGTGTCATAGTTAACGGAAAGCATTTACTTAGCGAGCCTTTTATAGGAACTGGTCGCTTCACTTGGCCGCTGCGGAATGATAATCTCGATGATACAAACTTACTTGAGCGCGCAGGTATTGCAGATAGGACGCTTTCATCGGCACGTTTCACTTCTGCTAAAAAGGAAGCCGTTAAAACAAGCACGAGTCGCAAATGATCGATGAACCTAAGAAACCTTTTAGTAATTTCCTGGTCCAGCCAATTACTCCACATTTACACTTCCTTGTTTGGACAAAAGTAACAGGCAGGACGTTCATTATTTACCCGTATCTTGACAATAGCGCCACTACTCCTATATAATAGAACAGGCTTTATTTATTGACAGCAATAATAACTGCCAACATTGTCTAACAAACCACTTTTAGCTGAAGGGGAAAAAGATATCAGTTGTTCCATCAGAACTGAAATTGAATAAACTTATCATAGCTGTATCAGGATACATTTCAGACTAAGTATAATGCGAGTGGTTCCAAAAAAGTAATTGAGTTTTCGCAACAAAAACATACAGACAGGCAACACAATTCATCGGAATCGAGTATGATTCATCGACTGAATCAATTCGACTGATGTTATCATGTTCGTTTTATAAAAACAGTGTACACAAGGTTTGGGCCTTAAGCCCGATTGTGGACATGCAAAAGTGATTCAACGCAGTCACTCGATAGGTATCGCTACAACCGGCTTCATTTTTGCGGCTTATCCGGTGTATGTTACACAACCACCAGCCGTCATTACGTTATTCGTATTTAAAAGGCTTTGTTAATGAACAAATGCCCTTTTTAACACTTTCCTGATTTTGAAACTTGCCAAAGTGCCTTTAATTTTTAAAAGAAAGTTTGAACTAATATCGTCAAGGAAGTTGGAGACGTCAGGGACTAATAAAGGCTTGTTATGCAGAATTTTACTGGAGCATTGCACTGCAGCGGTGCGCACTGTAGGATAATTAAGGGTCGGTGACCCGGTGCAAAGCTCACAAAGGGAGCTAGTGCTAAAATTCAACCTCCCACTAAACACGAGTCCGGGAAATGTGCAATTCAATAGCTGTTAGTCAGGTTTATAGTAATGTAAATAGCCAATATTAATATTATTCATACGTTCTCAGCTCGTATCTTCAAGTGGGTCTTATTCTTTTGGCGGCGCAACATCTAAAACAATGTATAAAGTTCAGTTTCTCACTTATCTTTAGTCTGTTTTATCTGGTCGACCTTCGATATGGAACAAAGATTGCTTTGTTTCTCAATTCCTCTTTAACAAAATTTGTACCATTTTTTGTAAGTCGGATCACATTCCGTATGGGTTTGAGAAGACGTCGGTTTTAGTATATTATTCAAATTGAGTGAAATTACATTATATCTAAAACATTGCTCTATTGAATCAAGTACTTAAGATCATATAGGTTTTGCCAAAAACTGAATAAATTCATGGAGAAGTCCCACTTTCAGTCGCCTCTGAAACGAACATAGAGACTTGAATGCTAACAGTTTGTGCAATTTGCTTGAGTGTAATCCACACAATACCTCTCGTATATTATGGTACCTTTTAAAGCCTTTTCTCCCCAGCCTACATTTCTGAACGTTTCTCCATGTTCGGGTAGCTATGTGATGTCACATGGTAAACGCATCGGCATTCAAGTGTCAGCCCGGGTATTGTCCAAAACAAGTCGGCCCCGTTCCCGGCTTGGTTTTTGTTCAGATACATGAGACTCCACGGCGCGTCTTAACGAGCATCAAACCAGTTCCACATATCATCGCGTCATGCCTAATCTGGTAGTAAATACTTCGACACCCCGTTTGCTCTCGGGGTTTTTGCATCACTATGAAAATAACAGCCGTTTGATGGACAGTTATAAATACCATATACAATGCACAAAATGGGCCTTAAAATTAAAATTCTCCATTGAATCGTGTGGATCTCTTTTATTGCTATTATGTATAATTATGGACTTTCACTTGTCTGTTAATGTGACCGATGCCATAGTAATTGGTTCCGATCCGAACAAGAAACTGCAAGATTAGCGAAATTATTCTCATTATAATACCATAGGTGGTGTATGTATAAAAAAGAGTATCACGCGAGACTTTCCTTTCACGTTTGTGGAGACGTAACCCGCTAACTATCGAGTTCATCGGTCTCAAGTTGCATTGAAACTGATTTAAGAAGACCATTAGACTATTTATCATCGTCGACTAATATTGTAAGACAGCTCGCTTCTTTTTGTTTCGTAACCGCTCAAGCAGAAGTTGCATGATGATAATAAACAAATCTGTCTGGTGAGTAAATGAGACTAATAGTTAAGTAGCGATATGAAGTAGTTATTAGACATTATCTTTCTTGCGCTGAGAACTTTTGTAGTGAAATATTGAAGCAGGTGGATTAAGTGACTTGAACTTGACCGGAAGTCAGAACTTGTTTTACAAAAAATCTTCGCTGACTCGCTTCAAATCGCGCTTATCCGAGTAAAATTAGAAACAGTACACTTGGATAAGTGGTGTAGGTACCTACCTACTTGTAGCTTAGAAACAATTTACGACAGACAATCACAGCAGCTTTTTCCTCTCTCGTTTCCACTTGGACTTACTAGTTTGGCAAATGGCGAGAATGGCGGCCGTCTCATTACACTTAAGCTCTTTAATATTATTGATGTAAAGTATTGCAACGCGGACAGGTTAAATAGTTGTTCAAGTGAAACAGGTTAAAACGGAAATCTAGGCACCGATTTAATGAATCGCATCCGTGGCTGTCGCAACCTGCGATAGACAAGTAAACTTCTTAGGACGACTAAAGTAAGCAGGCTCATTAATCGATAACTGGCAGGCCAACGAGCGTTTATCTGCGGCTGATTTAAAGGACCTCTTCCTGCCAATCTTTGATAATCTCTTTTCAATAAGAGGGCAATTTGTATCGGTCCAATGTAACCGTAATAAAAGGCGGTATACTCGTATTTATGTCGATTTGATTGAAAATAAACTTGTTTATGATGTGTTTCAAGTTACTTTCAAGTTTCAACATCTGTTTTCATTTCTGAAATGAAAGATTTCAATAACTTTATGCGTAAGTTACCAGTGCCTACGATTCTTGAAACTTTCTTTTTGCTTGAATTTTTTCTTCTTACTTTGTTCTTGCATTTCAGAGCCACGAAAAGTCTCTGAAAAGACGTGGAGGTTACTCAATGTTCACTACAAATGTACCAAATAAATTCTTATACAAAATTACCACCAGATTTTTAGGGTTCCGTACCGTACCCAAAGGGTAAAACGGGACCCTATTACGAAGGCTCCGCTGTCTGTCTGTCCGTCTGTCACCAGGCTGCATCTCATGAACCGTGATAGCTAAACAGTTGTTTTCACAGGTGATGTATATCTGTTGCCGCTATAACAACAAATACTAAAAAATTGAATAAAATAAATATTTAAGGGGCTCCCATACAACAAACGTGATTTTTTGGTCGATATTGAAAACGACAACAGGTAGACGCTTGAATTATTCATAGTATATTTAGTTACATATTATTCACTTAAAAAATAAATAATTAAATTAAAATAAAACAAATATTTAAGGGGGCTCACATACAACAAACGTGATTTTTTTTGCCGTTTTTATAGATAATAATGGTACGGAACCCTTCGTGCGCGAGTCCGACTCGCACTTAGCCGGTTTTATTTTATATGGTTTCTACATTTTTTTCAGTTTATCTTCTAGTGTTGAAGTCGCACAGGCATCTGGGTAGTTGAGCAAACGCACGCCTCGACGATACAGCACGCAATCTTTATCAAGAAGCTGTAGGTATGCTGCGACCTTTGTCGGTTATTCGCTAGTAACTATGCCGTGACTTCAAGCAATTAGTTCGAACAACGATATCTAGATCTTCGTGTTATTGGTTTTATCAAGCCCGCAATTTTTAAGAATTATGGGTAACAGAAATTAACGGTTTGGAACTTTGAACGTCTATTGCTACATTGGGTACACTACAATTCTATTCAAAATTAATGGCGGCTCGGAAAATGAGACGAGTCGCTGCGCAGTAACAATTTGTCAGCGGGGGTGAGGGGTGGAGTACTGCACAGCGAGTAGCTAACTTCAGAGCCGCCATTAAGTTTAAATCGAACTGTACCTGGGGCAGTGGAAATGAAACGAATTAGAACCCTGATTTAACTATCCCTGTACATGATTCACATTATCTTCATGATTAGGAATGTATTAATAACATGATTATGCTAACTTTGATCACTTTCAACTTCCATTTCTGAACACCCGGTCGTGGTCGCAACAGGTTGTGTCTTCATCTCATCTACTTTCGCAATGAACTCTTAGATTAAATAGGAAACATAGTGACATAGTCACATTACCTTTTAGATGAATTATGCTGCAAATAGCCAGTACTTATTTAAACGCGGTTTGGACTGGGTGTTTTATTACAGTGACGTCATTAACTACATCGAACGCCCACCGACAATCTAGAGTGGTTTTTATCTATTTTGATAACATGAGTGGACACCACAGGTTTTAGTCCTGTGTAAAATCCGATAAGTATGGTGTACTTAGGAAAGGAAACATTTCGGTTTAATCAATAACGGTTTAAACCGGTTTAGTAAGTGTAAGGGTTATAAGTGGATTATTTAATGATTCGCCAATTTATTTTAATGAGTCCGTAGCCGATACACTTACATTATTTCCAGGCCATATCATTGAACTTTGGAAAACTTTTTATTACAATGTAGGTATTATTTTTACAACCAAAGAGGCAATCTCTTTTCTTGTCCGAGAATAGAGAATGGTAGATCATAGACATAGAGTATAATCTGTTGTTTATAAAAAACACAAACATGTGACGCTCTAGGGGTAAATTAACATGAGAATGGACGAAACAGCCGACAGGATGTTTGACGTAAAAAATAGAATCGACTTTTCTATTGTATTCAGCTAAGTAGATCATCTGGTGTATTGTTTCATACAGCAACACGCGTAAAGTATGTACCTAGTTAAATTACTCGCATAAACAAAATGATTATGATCTTCATAATGGGTTTAATCACACCCATTCAAGTTGGATACCTACCAGATACCTGTACCGGTGTGACCTGATTAGACAAAGATACTTAGTGTAGATTCGAGGCCGCTTATCTGATGCATCTTCCAAAGATTAAAACGACCAAAAAGGTTGGTAATCAATTCAACTCTTCAATTTCATCAACCAGTTCCATCGACAATCTTAAACGTCTAACACCAGATCATAAAAAAAGACATTGGGATAATCAATGCCTCGTCCTTGTTTCACTTTAGTCCCTTTGTAATTCCTGTGGCGAGGTTGCATTCTCTCCGTGGCGTGGCGCGCCGCGCGCCTTGCCTTGCCTCGTCCGCTAAGGTGCAAGGCAAGCTTCGCGGCTACGGCTACGTTGATCGCGACTTGAGACTTAACGCCAACGGAACGACGTACGTCTTTGTATACTAAGTTATGAGTTTATGACCTTTGTTGTTCAGTGAACATTATGTTATATGAACGAGTTTATGTACGTTTGTTCAAATCTTGTATAAACTTCCCGCGTAAACAGCTTTTCGAAATTATCTTAGGTTAGAATTTTAAGTCAGCACAAGTAAGCGCTAAGTTAGATATTACTTGGAAAGTTACAATAACAAGTTATTTCCTAAACCAAAACGTAAGATTTATACGAAGTAGTCACAACAAGAATATAGGACAAACGATAAATAAACACCGTATTATCAGTCCGATAAAATAACTGGACGTCTTACTAACCTGATGGCTCGGCGCAGTCGCTCATAATCCAAGCTGCATTTTAACCTCAAAAGACACCTTTAGCACAGTCACGAAACACGAAGGTCACGGTTATGCTATATTGCATAATATCACCAAGCCTTAACACCAGCAATTCAAGGGATTTATAAAAAACAATACACGACCGAGGATTACTGTTAATGCTGTTATCATAAACACACGAATGCACAGTTCGATGCACGTTTATAATTCAACAAACGACGCGAGTATCCATTCAAGACTCCATCAAATCGCATATTTGAAGAGTTATCTAAATAAAACAAGCACCAGTGAGGACTCGATGTCATAAGTTAGATGCAGTTTACGAATAAACATGTCACAGCCGTGCACTGCACTCCGTCTGACACGACGAATATGGCGGATGAATTTGAACTACGCTTGCGCGGCGCGGAGCGAATGCCCGTTGTTCGCCGGGCCCGGCAGGTACAAAAACATGGGCGGAAGTGCTGCCATCTAACAGTTTTGTACCGAACTACATTGAAAAGACCTTAGATTACTGAGTGGAGTAGTTAGATATGTAATGGCCAGATGGCGGTAAAATCTCGATCTATTGAAATTCTTTTTTTATTGTAAACGTAATTAGATAAGAATCTTCAAATTGGATTTTGATTTTTCTAATGTTTACGATAAATAGACTGGATATGATTTTTATAAATTATAATCCTCCAATGTTTCTCATTTACGAAATTACGGAAATGAGAAAGTAGTTATTTGAAGTTTTGTTTTTCTTAGAAATATTTTATTAACGAATTAATAATTATGAAATTTATAAAGTCCTCCAGACCGTATGTCGGCCACGGCGGCCAATCTCAACGTAGACTAGCCTTCGGCGCGGGAGATACAGTGCAAAGGTGTGTGTGCAGACTCAGGTGCACTCACTCTCCCCTCACTCTCATAGTCCGATGGGACGACAATCCGACACGCAGAGAGATCAGGCGTAGGACTAATGGCTTAACGTGCTTTCCGAGGCCCGGGGGTATCACACTGCCAAGTTCCAAACTCCGGGCTGTTACTAAGAATTTCCTAATGGAAAAACCCAATAACAATTTGTCCGACCGGGAATCGAACCCAAGACCCCACGCTCTACAGTCGCGCTTGCGACCACGAGACCAACGGGGCAGTCAAAAGAAAATATAAGCACATACCAAGAAAATAAAAATAATTCCGCTTGAGTTTTTTACCCAACTTGGTACTCATTAATGTTAGGTAGGCTCGTTTTTGAAGTTTGAACACAATCTTACCTGATGTTAAGTAAGCAAACAGGCTATCCATGATGATGGTGCACGGTTGCCCAGAAGTCACTTTTTTAACACAGCACTCGAAACTTGGAAACACACTCGACGGACTGAATCAGACTGACCATTGAACGAATAGCTCTGCTGATACTCGTGATTAATTTTCGATCAGTGCCAGCCAAATAGCAACATGACGTTTGATCTGAGTGACAGATTTTTTTATCGAGTGATGAGTGGTACTGACTGACATGATGATATCATGACGTCTTTATCACGGTGATCACGCCTATAGTCTTTCCCAAAGAAATCGGCAGAGGTGTGAACCTACACTCACAGTTTTCAGACTCCGGGCTGCTATGTAAGAAAATCCTAATGAAAAAGCTCAATGACACTTTGCGCAACCAGCAACCTGATTTCGTAACAACCGATCAATTACAATCTGTTTCATTTTGACAGTTCAACAACATTCATTGCGCTATTACGTTGTTAAGTAGACAAATTTTTCGAACATTATGAAGCAATGGCTTAGCAATATCCTTCAAAATGATTCAGAATGTGATTGATCGTGTTTCTCGCTATTAGGTTTAAGGTTTGAAGTTCAGACTCCGGACTGCTAGTGAGAAAATCCTAATCATACCTTGCCCAACCTGGTGATTGAACCCAGGACCGCAGACATCAGCAATACCCTATCGCTTGCGATCACTAGACCAATGGAGACAAAAGCGGGATTTTTTTATTTTAATTTTATACTTTCTTTTCAATTGAAGATGGTCAGTTATTTGGCTATAATAAAAATTAAATTAAAAATTTAAAAAATCCCCGACAAAAACAAAGCGTCCAAAAAGTAAAAAAATTATATCATAAAAGTTGTAGGTACCTAATATTTTGATCCAAGCGTCGTCGTGTCGGGGGACGGCTAATGAAAATAGGAAGTTAACAGCAGCTATCCTTTCTACAACAGCATACATTCATTAGGCCTAGTGTGTGTTGGCGTTTGTATTAGCCGTCACCCGACACGACGACGCTTGGATCAAAATATTACCTACAACTTTTATGATATTATTTTTTTACTTTTTAGACGCTTTTCTGTCGGGGGTTTTTTAAATTTTTAATTTAATTTTTATTTCCAGCTTTTTAAATTTTATATTATATTACTAGTAAAAACGCTACGATCAAGACGCAGCTCGCCGAAATCTGCGTAGCTGTACGTTTTTTGCCACAGTGAAGCTTGTTACCTACTAATTTACTCTCATTTAGCTTTCCTACTCCGTCATCAGACCCTGATCGCCATCTATCTGTAACCTATTTGTTGAGACCTTTCCAATGAGTCCAAACACGATACCTCTGCTCATCTGCTGTAAGTTGGTGAGGGAGTTGGGTATCCTGCAAATTCCAGGTGATGCTGCAGCATCAGCTCAAGGTCAATATTCTTTTCATATCATTGAAATAAGAGAATTCTAAATTTCCAGTCGATTAGACTAGATCATAATTTTCAAACGGCTGAACCGATTTTCTTGAATCATAGCTAAGAACACTCTCGATCAAGTCATCTTTCAAACAAAACCAAAAAAATCAAAATCGGTTCAGCCGTTTGGCAGCTACGATGGCGCAGACAGACACACAGATACACAGATACACACGTTAAACTTATAACATCCCTCTTTTTCCGTATGGGGTTAAAAACTAAAACATCATGCAATCAGTACAATAAATTCTTTATTTAAATTATTTACATCTCGCGGAATACAAATTTATCATAATAGACACCATACCAAAAACAATTATTAAAAACCATAATCAAGTAGATTTATTTTCTCCTAGTCCTGTGCCTAAGGGCCAGGACGGCCAGGCTGTGGAAACCTAGATACAGAACGAAGAGGGCTAGGACATCAGTCCACAGGTTATTGTTCTCGAAGTCGTAGGTGGTTAGGACTTCAGCACCGGTGCTCAGGCACGGTATTCCTATTTCATCGGAGATGCAGGCTGTAGCAAGAGAAAAGGTATTGATTAGGATTGGTCCTGTAAGGTATGTAAACAAAGTTTTTTTTACAAATGAATGATTAAAAAGGTCGACGTCACCTCTGAGAATAAGTATACAGGGTTATTAGTAAAACACCAACAACCTCTTAAGGAGTCATTGTACTCATCATTATGAACAACTTTTAGTATGGGAACAAATACGAAATAGCGAAAAAAAACAGCTGTTCCGTACATTTATGTTCGCATAACTCGTCAAAATGTACGGAACAGCTGTTTTTTTTTTTCGCGATTTCGTATTTGTTCCCATAGTAAAAGTTGTTCATAATGATGAGTACAATGACTCCATAAGAGGTTGTTGGTGTTTTACCAATAGCCCTATATATAGGATACTTATGTAAAGTTTCACACGACCCATTAAGAGTACCTATCAATGTAATATTAGTAATATATTATATCAGTATTACTCAGAACATTCAGAACTATTTTTTTGTAGGAGTACCTACATGTAGATCAAGACATACTAAGTATATTTTGCGTTTGTGTTCATTTGACTTCCCATACTTATTTAAAAAATATGGGTCTTACCACAAATACTTAGACACTTGTTCAACGTGTGTCTAATGTCAATCTTACTTCAAACTCTATACATTAATGTCTTAAAGGTGCGTATAAAGAACTGATAAATACGGTTAAAATTACGGATAAATACGGTTTTGTGGTAATAAAGTAAGTATATCTTTAAGATTTTTTGATTACTTTGGAAACTCAGTGCCTAAACAATCGCAGTCATTGCCTACACGAATAAAAATACCCAGGTGTATGATCGCTTCGTGTTTTGTATGTAGGTACATAAGGGCCCCATCCATCGATCGAAGACTCGAAGTCTACTTGTCAGTTGACTCGCCGGGTCAACGACCTCAATGTGTCAAAATACCTGATACCATAACAAAGGCGCCATGTAGGAACCTACCTTGTTTAACAACTGGTTTAAATGGGCTTAACACATTTCTAAATGCAACAGAGGTATTGCCCGTTGTAAATACATTATTGTTATTCGTTTTTGTCCCTTTTACCTGGTAGCTGGTAGACCCTTTTTGTGGGGAATATCCCGGGCGCCATATTAATCTACCTGAACTCAAAACAGATGGCCCATTACAGGAAGTGTAAAAAATCGGGGTCTTGGTGATTATTTTTGGTTTAACATATCATAGACTGCATTAAGAGTATTACAGATTCACAGATAAGATTTTTTTTTAAATTAAAACCTTCCGTTTGATTTTCTCCTAAATAAGTATAACGACGCTCCATATCGTGTTTGATGCACCACTTCTTCTTCACTGCTAAAGCAGATGGCTAATACAGGCAATGGTGATAGACGGGAGTCGGGAGTTTTGGGTCATTGTCATAAGTAATTTTGACGTTTAAAAAGTGCGCATTCTCAGCCTAGTTCGAATAAAAAACTTGTGATTATACAAATTTTTCATGCAAATCACGAACATCCACACCCGGAACAACTATCTGTAACTACCTAGACAATTTAGGCTCATCAGTCATCACCCCACCACGCCTCTCGTGCCGGCACGCTTCACTTTCAACCATTTCCCGCCAATCGTGGTGAACTGACAGTTGACATTAGTGATAGCGACCTCATTGGTGACATGCATGTGATAGTGTTTACATAGCTAATAAATCGATACACTACAACTACTGTCTTACCACCCCCTCACCCTAGATCTACATTCATTCCTACCCACTACATAGTACCTACACACGTATATTAGGCTATTTATAAGTCTCCTAATTATAAATCTACAAAGCATTGTCTGAATACCATCTATCTAAATAGTTATTGATATATTGCCAAACGTCTTGAGGGTCTGCTTAAAATATAACAGTATACTTCCCTTTACCTATATGATGTATGTACGGTCAACCACACGTCAGTAGTAGCAATTATTGAACTACGAACACCGCGGGCTTAATTGACGTCAAATAAGCTCTGTCAATGTCAAAGTATTTTTTTTTTAGGGTGGCTGTCATTAAATGACTTCTCCCGCTCTGGAGCGGGATCATACTTTTACTGACTAAAACCCACCCGTGTTCCTTCAGTTGCCTGTTGCCAAGGGTCCCGTTATCCCTTTCGGACTTTCCCGCAACCCTGGCAGGCATCGGTGCTAACGTTAAAGTCTGAGCTCCATATGTTCCGAGTTGAGCTATACGATTACTGACAAATGTGGGCACTGACTGGACAGATCCAGTCAAATCTGTGTGGATCTTTCCTGAAAAGACCATCTCAGAAATTAATCTGCATGGTCCTCAAGTTATGACCTCTGAGTTTGTTTGGACTTTCACAACACCGAACTCATCTAGTTTTAAAACATAAATTATTTTTGCCGTAAGTGTTTTTTTTTTCAATTTACAGTAATAAATATAATTTATCTTCAAACAATTACATGGACGTGCGATTGACTGTAAAACTGTTACATCATATACAAAGATACGTGTTGTTCAGATGCAAAGATGAATGGCATGACGGATCGCTGCGCATGCGACTATCAATCCGTGTTGGTATTCAGCGTATGTCATAGATGGCGACACGGTGCCGGTATCTCTACTACACGTCAATTCATAAACGTCAGATAGGATAGAATTATGTCGCAATCTTACTTCGGTAGGTTCGAAACCCTATTTTTTTCCTGGGGAAGTCTGAAAATCCTTTATTTGGGGAGTATTTAGGGTAAAGTATAGGCCTGTCAAGAATGACACTTGCACTCTGACACCTGTCGTACCTATAGGTTTAAGGTGATGGGAGTATTTTTGAAGCGGAATTTTAATTCCTATTTTAAAATCTCAGTGCGTGGTCCTCAGACCAAATAAAAAAACAGGGTCTTCCCTTGTTTCATCGAAAATAAATTGCCAAATTATCACTTCCCAAACAATTTTCCGCATAATTTCATTTGCCAAAATATTTACTTAGCAAAAAATCTCTTCACAAATAATTGTAACGCAAATCTAATGTTTGGCAAGTGAACGTTTAAACAATAACTTGTTTACCAAATAGTACTTTTACCAATTTTGAGTAGTCAAATATTTCAGTTGGCGAAAAATAATATTTGCCAAATGTTTAGTATCGTCAGTTTCGGGTAGCCTGTTTTTTTCTATATAATCTAGTCGTTTCTGGCACTCGCCGGCCGCTACCGCGGCACTGCTCGCTTCGCTCGCTCGGCTCGCGCTTAGGAGGTCACAGTTTTAACCTAACCTAACCTAACAAATCATTTGACCAAACGTTTATTATCTAAAGATTGTTTGCTGTATTAAATCATTTAATTAAAAACCAAATGCCTAAATGACATTATCCTTGATAATATTCTGCCAAGTAAAAATATGACCTAATGAAAATGTGCGTACTAAAATAATTCCAAACATTGCATTTGTATAAAAAAAGGTTGCTAAAATTTGTTTGGGTAGTGACATTTTGGCAAAATCTTTTCGGCAAAACGGCAGGATCCCAAAAAAACAAGACAGAGCGCTGCGAATAATACAGTGAAGCATGCCAAAATTACACATCCACTCTGTGTATACAGGCTCACACGCACACTTTTACAGCCATTTACAATCAAACTACACCTCACTAAGTGCACAAAACGGCCTCACGTCACTGTTGACAGCGCTCTGTCTTGGTTTTTTATTTGGTCTCAGGACTCTCAGGCAGGGTCCCCTTCAATTTGATATTCGTTAGTAATTTATAATGTATCCTCAACTCCTCACAGAAAAGTTACAGATCTCTTTATCAGAATAATTGCCAAGAAATAGAGACGCCAAATAAAGCGTACTGGTAATTATAATACACCCGAATATTTCGGAGACCATTACATACCAATCTTAGGTGATTGGACCGCCCACATTTCTACGTGACGCACTTACGTTATGTAGGCAGTTTAATATTACAGGTTTTCAAGGTCGCTATTAACGTAAACCACCAGAAGGCGTATGATATAATATTGCACAACAATTTGTAAGCGTTTCATTTGTAAGCACTTCTTCGGGGTCGGCACATATACGATTCATCAATAGCTATTTGTTGAAAAAGAAAGCCGATTCGAAGGAGTAACTATGTTCCTATATTCGATTTTTCTTCTCGTCTGATCCTAATAATATCGACGCAAATAAGAATGTATCATGCCTTACTGCCTAATTAAACCTAGAATTATAGTAGAATCTTGTTTTCTACGTCAAAAGTTTAATAAACCTGTAATACTTACTTATATTTTGGACGCCATCCCACTGCAATATGCTCATGGCTTCGTTCGAGTACATGAGCCAGGATAAATAACGAATCCAGGACACATATTTTGGCATTGACCTGAAAATATACGTTAAAACAGGTTAATCGATTATGATCGATTTGTTTTATTACTACTAGGACCAGTTTTATGATGCTAAACTCGCATGTTCAGAAACACACACGCACTTTGGGTTTTGTAAAAATATATAGGATAATCTACCAAAGTACTGAATAGTCAACGTGATGGTGTCCGGTATCTATGAATGTGGATGCCTATAAGAGTAGGAGAAGATCAAAGAAATGATGGATGGACTGTGTGAAAGATGACATGACTAGAATGGTGGCGACTACCGAGATGACGACTAATAGAGAAGTATGGAAGAAAGGGACATGTAGCGCCGACCGCAAATAAATCGGGAGAAGGGCAAGAGAATTATGGATGCTGAGATGATACTGTTTAGCAGAGTTAAAAGAAAAAACTAGTTAGTAAAGAAGAAGAATTTAGTCAATTAGTAACGGAATATATTACTAATTGGGTAGGTAATCGTCTCAAAACAACATCTCAAACCCTTTTTAATTCATTATTAATGGTTATTATCATTTGATTCGATGTGTTCTTGACACTCGTTCATTTCTATAGGTACGATGGTACATTGAAGTACCCAATGTATTAATCATTATAAAGATGAATACATAAACATTCACAGTTACCCTCATCAACGTCTTCAACCAATGTTTTGGTATTGTTACTAATAAGGTCACTATTAAAAATCTTATAAATAGACAACGCCATAATTATTGAGTAATAAATGATTATCACCATATTAATAATTTAACTATTTCCGAAGATTTACCAGCATAATAAGATAAGATGGTAGGTACCCGTAACACACGTCGTGGCAACTAAACAACAACTACTGTGACTAATATACATTCCGTACCTTAATTTAATGAAGATACCGGAGGTCATCATGAGAGCGTAGTCGAAGGGCACGAGGTACGCAATGGCTACTGGCATTGAACCAAACGCACATGAGAAGAATGAACCTGGAAACAAAGACACGCAAATTATGATGACGGTAATCACACAAATACAATGTGGAGACGACAATATGACAATATATGGATACACTGGTAATACTAGGAGTATTTTGAACTATCAAATAAATCCTAACATGGAAATTGGAACATTTTTTCAAACATTGTCTATAGTTTTTGACAATCTTTGACTAGCTAGTAACTAAACCATTGGATATATTATTATTTGATTGAATGAACGTATGCAGAGTGGAAACGTCATTACTTATATGCAATTTAATATTTTGTCGTCTCCACAACGTATGTACAGATCCTTCAAAGCTCTTTGTGAAAGATTTCAACAGAGTACTACAAACACGAATATTTTATCAGCCAACAGGTGTAAAAGGTTGAGATATGTTAGCTTAGTCTCTGGGCGATGAGCACAATGCAATGAAACATTGAGTATGATATGAAAAATATTTAAATAAATTACTACAATTAAATTAATTAATTGAATAGTTAGTTAATATTACAGGCAAGTCATTGGCAGCCTTTATTCACCCAATGCTGAGATATAGACCTCCTCCTTTTTGTATCATGCTTCCATGGAGAGCTATACAGGGTGTTAGGGCAAACACCGTTATCCTTGCAACCAGTGGTTAGGTTTCATTTATAGATCGTAAAATCAAAGGAAAATTACAACTTTTTTTTTAATTTTTTTAGATCTAAATTTTACCACAAGAGACGCAAGTTCGTTGCCCTATGCGCTAGGGCAACGAACTTGCGTCTCAACACGGGCGGGGGGTACGGGATGCGACCTGACCGGCAGCGAGCGCGATCCCTCCCTTAGTCAGTCAGCTGTTTCGCTAGCAAGCACGGTGTCAGATAGAAACTTTTTAAAATCTTTTAATGAATTTAACGTTTTTTTTTTGTTGTGTTCGGTCATTTATTTCTATATTTAAGTCAACTACCCATGGTTTGAATGACAAGAGTGTTTACCCTTACATCCTGTATTCTTCTTTTTTTTATGTGGGATATTATCAAACAACTTCTCCCGATCTGGGCCGAGCGGGAGGGCGTGTCAGACTCTTATTGACTAAAACCTGTTCCTTCAGTTGCCAGAGGCCACGGTAACCCTTTCGGACTTTCTCACGACGCTGGCATGAAGAGCTATCTGCGATCATCAATTTGACTGCCAAGATATTATGGCTTTTCCTTTCATGGGAAGAAAAAGTTCCTCCGTGGATTACGGACTGTTTTACTTACCACAGGCAATTGCAACGTTGAGCACCAATATCGCCAGGAAGACCGTGAAGCTGAACGCGTATAAGGTACCACGTAACCCTGCGATCCAGTACACCACCAGGGTGAAGAGTGTCGGCTCTACCAGCAAGCCTGGCAGCTGGAAACAAACATAAGACAGGACTTAATGGAGGTTGGAGGTATTCAAGTATTTAAGTGGAGATTTCTTTGGACTTTTTATGTGGAAGAAGACCTGTAATTGGCTTTCAGACTAATGTCCTGTCCTTGATCTGATTGTTTTAGCTGTAAGTCTCCCATGTTATTTAAATAAATAAATAAATTTAAAGCAGTTTTTTATCTTAACCTAATAAAAAACTCGTTATTAGACGGAGACGGAAACATTTCCGTCAACTTGTGTTAAGTTGAATTTTATAAGCACGTGGGTATTTTACTTACAAAATTAAAACAGAAGGGACAGTAACCAAAATCTATAAAGTGTTTAAAATTAACTTTACAAACTTTAAGAGGTGCTTCAGACCGTCGAACTGAATAACTTTTACTATGTGAACAACATTGAAACCGCGAAAACCAATTCAGCTGTTCCATACTAAAAATAGCCTCTGCTCTAAACTGTATGGAACAGCTGGTTTTTAACGTTTTTAAAGTTAATTTTTTAGCACCTTTTAAAGGTAATTTTTGAATTTGAATTTTTCAGAACAAAGTGTCAGGACTGGACTGACAGGATGAGATGATGACGATGGAACCGATTTTAATGTGTTTAAGCAGAGTTGGCCTTTTTCATTTTATTTCTCGTGTCTTTGAGTTTCTACCACATGCCATGATAACAAAACAAGTTTTTAATATATTGGTCAGAGTCAAATGTTTCATCACGCAATCATCGAACCCAAACTCAAATGCTACAGGGTTATTGGTTATATGTCGGCAATCCATTACTGGGATGTAGGAAAGGTCATTTACAACCTAATGACTCCTCTTGACTCCTATGCAAATGTCAAATTTTTTCGAATCATTTCTTTTTTCCCTAAAGGTTTTTTTAAGCAATTTACATTGTGTTATGTTTATTATAAATACAGAAATCTAACTAAAAGTCATATACTAAATTAACGAAAGAACTAACTATGTAACTATAACGTTTGACAGTTTATATTTTTATTTCTTACATTTTAAAATATCAAATTACTCGAAAATGGTTGACATTGGCTTATGGGTTATCAGATGTTATTTGGTCGCAAATCACCTCTCCTAGTCCTACGTCCCCTTAACGGATTGCCGACGTATACAGGAAGGCCGGAAAGTTGACGTCCAAAAAAAAATGAAGGTTCTTCGTGTCGTGGGGTATCCGAATCATCCCCATTATGTTCCGCGATTTTTCATAGTTTTCGAGTTATGAACTTTTTTCTGATTTTTTGAGAATTTTCGACATAACCAACTTAAAAAAGAATTCGTTGGGTTTTTTTTGCAACTGCATCTTCATGAGTAGTACTTTTATGCGTAAAATAATCAGTTTCGTAACCGTGATGAAAGTTATCAAAATGTTGGTCTAAAGTGAAAAATTTACGTTAAGTGAATTATGACTTAAATTTTCAATTTCAAATTAAAAATCTAAGCGCGTGACTTCATGGTTCCTAAGATGGCTTCAAAAATGCGCCAGACTCTCAGTTTTTATATTCAAATTTAAAAAAGTAGTACGTAATGTGGCTAAGTTGGCTAAAATCAGCCTTCAAAGACAGCGAGGTGGAAAATTATTAAAATTAGGTAACTGACAAAAAAAAATTGTCCATTTTATCGTTCCTACGTCGAAAATTTTCAAAAAATCAGAAACAATTCATAACTCGAAAACTATGAAAAATCGCGGACCATACATGGGGGTGATTCGGATACCCCACGGCACGAGGGACCAAAATATTTTTTTTGGACGTCAACTTTCCGGCCACCCTATACAGTTAGCTTTAGCTTAAGGAATTTACCAATTGATTTAAAAACCGGTACAAGTTAGAATGATCATCGTTTATTGTATAGAGAAGAGTTATTTAAAAGGCGATCTGTATTATTTTGCCCTTTAGTGTTACAATAACTACGAGTACACTGGCCTTTAAAACTTAGTACCTAAGTAGGTATACTAAACTTTGCAATTTCTCCGAAACTGTAGAAGCTAGAGTTTTGAAATAAAAAACGTTTTATAGCAAATTTCATCAGCTTTCTTGGAAATACAAAAGTAACGTTTTTAACTTATACCAAATAAATAGTCATTTTTAACTCACTGGCAAAAAACTCAAACCACATTTATAACTACAGTTTTATGCCTTATTTAAATTTTTATTTGACACCTTGGCTTTTGAATTAAAATTCATTGATCAAGAAATAAATGTGAAAACAAAAAGAGTCAAAAGTTGCAAAAATTTGAAAAAGAGTTTTGTTTATAATGTTTTTTTTAGCCATTCCTTAAGACGGTTATTGGCTATAAAGTATTTATATAATAAAATATTAAATTCTTTTTCCAATACTTTTAATTCGAAAATATATCTTGTGTAATTTAAAAGTTATTGCAATTTTAAAAGTTGATACTTAGTTTTGACGGCCAGTGTATTTATGTGCTAATAAACTAAACTAAATGTGGATCCTGCGAGTAGGTAGTTCATAACTGGTCTGCATAGTTGTTAACCTCATCTAACCCAAGACTAGTCAACAGAGAGATTGCACAACATTTAAAAAAAACTGGTCAACTGGTTAAACTAATAAAATAAACGAACAGGAATGACAAGCGGCATAGATGATAATTCATATTCACGACACAGCAGGCATTTTGCTAGCCTTCAAAAATTGGAGAGGTTCATAATAAGAAATAACATTAAAAACACACACTAAAAAAGTATAAAATAAAAACTTTAATTTCGGAAGTCGGTGTCTTTGGTTTCGTATTTTCGTTTTTTGCCACCGACTTCCGAAATTAAAGTTATTATTTCTGTTTTTTTTGTTGGAAATCGGTTATCATTTGTATTTTTTGTTGTGGTTGACCAAGGCTTTGAGATGTTTTCCCTTTTCCACCACAGCCGCGTAGCTCGTATCAATAAGCCAGGCCGTCACACTTATACGTATTAGTCTATATCTTGAAAACTACTGAACCGATTTTGATGAAACTTACACTGTTCACTTAAAGTAGATGTAGGTAAGCCAATAAAAAGAAATAGGTCAACGAAAACACACAATCACACACACAAAACAACTTCTAATACTAATAATGGAACAATCGTTTACTACTGAAAACTCTCATGGTACTCACCAGAGCAACCATCCTTGCAGTATAATAAATCGGCGCTGTATACAAGCCAGCCTTCAGCTCTCTATTCAGCAGAGGGAACTCTTCAGGAAACATGTGGAGAACAGAGTACATGGGGCTGAAAGTGTTCTCTGCGATGATGATGAACAAGGCTCCCTGGACGTCCTGGATACCTGACTGAGTCAGCCGGGCGGTACCCATGAAGCATAGCCCTGCAGTTAGTGCTATAGCCTGGAAACGAAAATGACGTTGTCAATAGTTATAAAGACTTTGGTGGTATTACTTAATCCTGCACGCAATAGAATGACCACCGTAAAAAAGGGTTTTGTCGACGGAAGAATAGACAAAATGACAAGTAAAAACCTGTTATTTTGTCTATTTTTCCGTCGATAAAACCCGTTTCTATGGTGGTCATTCTGGACTTGAGTCGTCTTAAATTTTTCAGATGTTTTTTAGAGAAAGCAAGCTTTAAATGTTATAACTTAATTTTAAATACCCCCCCCCCACAAATCCTGAACAGTTTCATGCACCCATAAACAATGTTTTGCGTGCGTTACGTTGCGCACTACCGTAAATAGCGATTTTTCACACCATTGTAAATAATGCGTAGTTAACGGCTATGTGATGCCCTGTATATGAAGCTCCATAGAAACGGCCCCCATAGCTTAGTCGCGAAGGCTTCAGGGCAATAGAACAATGATGATGAGCGTAAACGCCATCATAACTATTCTATGTAAGTATAACTTTTCAACTCACCAATTTCTGTAATATCCTTACAAATTGCACCCTTGGATCTCGGATTACTACAAGTATATATCTGTATATTAACCACAATAGCTTCGTCAGGAAGAAAGGAGGTTCGAAGGTATCATGTGTGTCTTCATTCATCTGGGTAATAAAAGAAAATATCAGTTAGCATTAAAAAACTTTTAAAAAACTGGTATCATTAACGGGCCTAGATTCAAGCCCTGTGGTAGTACCCCATTTTTTATAGACTCTTAGCCGATACATATTTAATAAATCGTACCATTACGCAAGCAGCATGCGTAATGGTACGATATATTAGATGTGCCAGTCTTGAGTCAAGCATGCTTGACTTGCATGCTTGACTTGCATACTTGACTACAGGCATGCTTGACTCAAGACTGGCACGGTCTACAATTGAATTTAATAATTGAATCATAATTTAGCTCTAGTTGTTGACTCTAAAACACATCAGAATAACAAACAAATAAACACATCTAATTCATAACACGTTCAACTTGTAAACTTACGGAACGTATAGAATCCTCATTGTCCATCAAATGGAATTCGAACTGTATTTCCATGTCAAGTTCTTTGGCAGCGTCGCTGACTGCGAATCTGTCGCAGACATTCTTGATAGCTTGTCGTGAGGCTGACTCCGAGCCAGGAGTCAGGGACAGCACCTTGATGAAGTAGTCTGTGGGGTTGTACATGAGGGGGCATTGGTACCCCAGGCTGAAACAAACGAAGGTACATAAGACTATGGAATATTTGGAGAAGAAATTATTTTGACATTTTAATGCGTGATTTATGCTCGGTTCCTATAAACAAAAACGAATCGTTTTGCTTACCAATGGTAACTATTTTTATAGCCAAACTGGACACTTAAATAGATTCAGAAGCCAATTTTACCTGTGATAGCTACTTCTATATGGGAGGGTCTACTATGCAAAGCTATGAGGTCTTTGCTTCATTATTGGTAAAGACACAAGAGTCTTAATTTTAACCAATAATGGTCCGGAAATTATAGGAATCAGCCATTAGACAGCAGGTTAGACCAATTTTGTTACTTTGCAGCTAATTGGGACACTTATAGTTTTTTTTTTGACGGGCTTTGACGGGACGAGCGACCTTGACGCCTTGACAGCTTCGGATCAATCCGAATTGCTCCGTATTAGATCATTGTCGAATTAAGGGGACAAGTTTAGAAAGGCCTTTGGCCTGCAGTGGAAGAAGCTCACTATTTTATGTTCTATCTTATAAAAAAATATACTTTTAGGATTATCATATCTCCTACTAACAGTCTAACTGCCTCGTGGTCTAGTGGTCGCAATATAAGCGCTACTGCCGAGCATGAATTGAGTTGGATTCCCAGGTCGGGCAAAGTGCTATTGGGGTTTTCAATCAGGAATTTCTCAGTAGTAGCCCAGTGTCTAGATATTATGCACCCGGTTGATGGCAATAGGTTTGCCTCCTTACATGGGACTTAAAAGATTACTGGTGAAATGTGGGTGTACTATACAGGGTGACTGGATCTGGACCCGCCCCATAGCAAATTCGCATACGTAGAGGAGGTCATTTGATAATTATTAGACCTTACTTTCCCTAGTTAAAGATTTATACTTTAGGCACACTTTAGGAGATATGTCAATTTTTATATTATATTGACATTTTTCCAAAATTCATTATTTAAGTATTTTTTTATTGTTTGTAGTTTATTATTTGTAGTGTTTATTATTTGTGTGGTAGTCATAAACATTGGTGATCACGCACAATGGTCCAGCTTAGGGACTAAATGCGGAAACCAAACCCCATAACATAGAATATACAGGATGTAAGGGTAAACACTCTAGTCATTCAAACCATGGGTAGTTGACTTAAATTTAAAAATAAATGACCGAACACAACAAAAAAAAACGTTATTTTCATTAAAAGATTTTAAAAAGTTTCTATCCGACGCCGTGCTTGCTAGCGAAACAGCTGACTGACTAAGGGAGGGGTCGCGCTCGCTGCCGGTCAGGTCACATCCCGTACCCCCGCCCGTGTTGAGACGCAAGTTCGTTGCCCTAGCGCATAGGGCAACGAACGTGCGTCTCCTGTGTTAAAATTTAGGACTTTAAAAATTAAAAAAAAAAGTTGTAATTTTCCATTGATTTTACGTTCTATAAATGAAACCAAACCACTGGTTGCAAGGATAACGGTGTTTACCCTAACACCCTGTAGAAACATTGGTGATTAAAATACCCCAGAACTTCCCTCAAACTAGGGTTAAAAAATAAGATATTACGTTTTTTAGTAAATGACCTCCTTTATATGCGAATTTGCTATGGCGGGTCCAGATCCAGTCACCCTCTATGTACACCTCTGCCTAGCCCTTCGGGGATGACAGGCGTGGTGTTGTTTATGTAACAGTGTCATCTAAAATCTGGCTAAGATGTCTAAAATCTGGCTAAGATGTCTAAAATCTGGCTAAGATGTCAACTAAATGAACTAGATGCCGAAAATCAAATGCACTGAGCTAATAAGAGAATGCAATTGTGGGACGTTGCTAAGGAGCAGGGAAGTCCTATTAGGGTCACAGCCTAGCCCATTCAAACGATGAAACGCAATTGTATTGGATCAATACTAATTATTATGGACGACTTGTCAAATCAAACATGTCCATCTTAGTAGATTTTATTGCCATCACCTTTAAATACCATAATTGCTTTGCAAAAGATTGATAAAATGGTAACGCCAGGATTTTTTACTTCATTATATTATTATTATTTAATACTTTATGTCCATAAATGTACAGAGGCGGACTAATGACATCGACTAAGAAATTGACTAAGCAATGTTTTTGATTAATTTTGCAATATTACTGTATGGAAATATGAAATATGGCTAGACAACTGTCCAAAATATTGATTATGAAATGCAATAAATAATATCGTAAATATTTAGTTTTAGTTGTAAAAAAAGGATTTGGAAACTTTCCAAATGCCTTTTTTACACCTAAAACCGGTTACAATTTAAATTCAGTGTTACAATTACGATTTATAATCAATATTTTAAACAGTTGTCTAGCCATATTTCATGTTTCCATACAGTAATATTGCCAAATTAATCAAAACAGGTAAATATTTGAAAGTTATTTGCGACGTTGCCAACCTTCAGCGCAAACTTAGACACCACGTACCCCACAAACACATTACAGATACACACATACCAAACCACATCTAAAATCACCTCTCTAGCGTCCACTTTAACCCCAAAATACAGACTAGTAATTGTCTAGTTTGGGGTTTGGCCAATAATATTGTAACCTAACTGTAGGTACTATTTTTAGCTACCTACTCAAATCCTCTCAACCTGTGAACCTGCTTACTGTATTACCTGGACAATAATATACAATCAATCTGCCTAGCCTTTTCCCAACTATGTTGGGGTCGGCTTCCAGTCTAACCGGATGCAGCTGAATACCAGTATTTTACATGGAGCGACTGCCTATCTGACCTCCACAACCCAGTAACTGGATAATACGATACCCCTTGGTTAAACTGGTTGTCAGACTTTCGTGCTTCTGACGACTCATAACGACTGTCAAAGATCCACAAATGACAGCCGGGACCAACGGTTTAACGTGCTTTCCGAGGCACGGAGGAGTCTCGATATGTGAAAATGGTCACCCATCCACGGACCAACCCCGGCAAGCGTAGCTTAACCGGATGGATCGACCCGAGCGGCTGTTATTACTTAGCCACGAGCTCCTGGACAATAATATACATAATACAAAAATGAATGATTTTCTCAGTAGCAGTCCGGAGTCTGGATTTGTGTTGTGCCCGGTTGATGGCAAAGGTTCGCCCCCTATTGCATGGGACTTAGAAAACATAACTGGCGAAATGGGGGTGCTAGGCGTTGTGTTATATATTTATAATTTATTGTAATATTTATAAGTATATTATAATATTTTTAATTGTTTGCTATTTTTCTCATGTTTTAGCAAAACTTACATCATCAATAAAAAATGGTGTTTTATCATTTTTTTCAATGATTAACTAATAGTGAATCAATTTAACGACATCATAATGACAGTGGAAGTCACTGTTTTTTCGTCATAATCGATGATTTGCCACATGAATGAATGTGGTTTTGAATTCAGTTTTTTAGCGATTAAATTAAAAATGAATGAATCTAATGACTGCGTCTTTAATGTTTAAACTTTTTTATTCGTTTTTTGTATTAAGAAAGTTAACAAGTAAACTTCGCTAATGATACAGTCATTATTGTTAAAAATACGTTAGTTATTACTGAGTAACGTATTTTTTTTTTAACTTCACTTCTTGTCAAAATTGCAACATCGATGTAAGCTGTAATTTATTGTGTTTTTTGGTTATTACAAAAGTGAATGAACCTCAGGAAGTTAATACTTATCTAAGTACTTATTTTTGGGGAATTAATTTATAATTTCGAAAAAAAAACAATTATCCTAACTATATTTTTTATATTATAAATGCGAAAGTCAGTTTGTTTGTTTGTTTGTTACGCTTTCACGCTAAAACGGCTGAACGGATTTGGATGAAATTTGGCACATGGGTAGGCTATGACCTGGAATAGGATATAGGATACTTTTTATCCTGGTAGTACGTTCCCGTGGGATAATTTCCGACCTCCAAGCGGGCGAAGCTGAGGGCAAAGCAGAACTAACTATTTACACTAGCTAAGTACGAAATTAAATGACTCACTAACTAACTGTACAAATAAATACAAAAACAAACGATTGCTGTCATCTGGAAACGTATATTTACCTAACTTATTTTTCAAGTTGAACAATTTAACAATGTTCGTTTAAAAATTGCAACATCAATGAAAGCGGAATTTAATTCATGCTTTATATTTTTAAAAGTAAATGAATGTACGAGTTTTTAATGACGGTCACTTATTTTTTTACTATAAACACCAAGTATAATCAATATAAAGCAAAAAAATATGTCATCAATGATACCTATACAGTTTTTTTGTAATTAGGAAGTTAATACCTACTAATTAATACTGATTATGATAACGACACTAACTTATTTTTTAACTTTACCAAATAACCAAGAGTCTTGTTGCAATTGCATCATCAATAAAATGCGTTTTTTTTACTTAATGTTATTTATGAAGTGAAACTTTTTATTGGACGAGAGTTGAGAGTGAAATTTTAAGGACACGTCACGTTTTAGGCGCCTTTCGGCTCATCACATGAGAGAGAAGAAAATATAACTCTAGCTGTCTCTCGCACTAAATCTCTCTTACACTGTTGTTCCACCGCACCGGGAATGAGAACGTCAACGAGAAAGTCAACGAGAAACTGATGACGACGCCGAAATAGCGACAGTACATTTGCTATGGCGTCGTCATCTGTTCCTTGTAGACGTTCCCATTCTTGGTGCGGTGGACAAAATGGCCTGATTCTTTATTCTTAAAGAAGTTTCACTTATATTATCACGTGCACGCACAATTTTTACCAATTATGACAGGTTAAAAATAATAACGCATCCATGGGTGACCATCTTTACATACCGAGACTCCTCCGTGCCTCGGAAAGCATTTTGAATGATTTGATGTAAAATTAGTATACCTATTTATAAGCATAGGAAATTAACGAAATATTAAAAAAACGAGTTAGGTAACCGATTTGGCGTAGATACATTCACCTTCGCGTATAATATCATTTAAATTACGTTTCACGTTACGATAATTATTTAAATATTTGCATTAATTTGGAGAATTACGTAGATTTCTGTATGATCCTGGTCCCCCTGTCTAATTATAGACTAATCAATTTATAGACCCAATGATTCAATATCGCGGCCTATCTATTTAATAAAACATCTTTCCGTCTCTGTCAATCTTCAAGACATTGACAGAAACAGAACGATATTTTAAATACATTTAGCGCTAAAAGCATTCAGTGATTGAGGTGCAAGCGGGCCTTAATCCCGCTCCAATACAAACATTCTACTCATAGTCGAATAAAACGCAAGGATGGTAAAAAAAAGATTCCCAAACTCACCTCTTAAAAAAACTTAAAGCTTGTGGTGCAGTACCAGCAAAAGCTACCCTCCCTTCAGCAAAGAGTACCAGCTTGTCGAACTGTGCCATCAGTTCCGTGTTAGGCTGGTGTATGGTGCATATGACCGTCTTGCCCTGGGCTGCACTAGCACGGAGAAGGGACATCATCTGGTGGGCTGAGGATGAGTCCAGGCCTGTGGTTGGTTCGTCGCAGAAGAGAAGGCCCGGGTCTGTTAAGAGCTGGGAAATACGGTTTGATGAGAATTTTTACAGGAACTTTATTTACAGCTATTTTTTTTTCCTAAGTCGCCAAAAATAATATGTTGAACTGCGTCTTTGTGAATTTTCTCGTATAGATGAATATCAACAATCATTGGTGCATTTGAATGTTCGCATATTTTTAAATGAATTTGATGAGCGTTTCGTGTAAATGTCAATCAATAAAAAAATCTGCACATCTGCACATCTGCAAATCTAAAAAATCTGCAAATCTGCACATAAATAAAGAAGTGTTAAACTATAATAATATGTAAAATATCTACTAAAATGCTGATCAATGGCGCTTAAGGTAAAACAAAAATGCAAATATTTTATTTATTAATACGTGAGTACCAGATATTTAAAATTATTTCTTGATTTTAAATACGTTGTCTGTTATATAAATGATTGCATAATTATTTATGTAGCAATTCATATATTTAAATTTATACATAACAAAATACGGAACAACATATACCGGCTTTGATTTTATTGTTAGAAATAATAGTGTTTTATTTTCGCGAATGGCAGATACATTTGCTAGAAACAGGTGAGATCAAAGCACGATCAAAGTCAGCTCTGTCTTCATAGTAGTTGGACTGCAGTTATGCGCAAAAGTGTTTTTTGCATGGCCCCAATTATTTATAATAAGTTACAGAAAAGTTGGAGAGAGCTTAATAATGTACAATAGGGAATATGCATGTATTTTTTTAATCTTTTTATTTGATAGTTTACATCGTCAAATAATAGTAAAAAAAAATCGACGGCAGAAAAGCAATTTAAAGTTGTTAAAAAAATGTTTAAAAATATCCAACCGATCCGGGCTATTTAAACGCCCTCCATTTGGCGCGCTTGGTGTGGTGACGTCACCGTCTGTGAAAACAGACAAGCAACTGTCAAGTCAACGTCAAACACTCCTTTTTCTATGAGCGTTTGACATTGACTTGACACTTGTTGATTGACTTGACATTGACATTTTGATTGTTATCCCGGATTGTTACGTCACATCCGCTCTTAGCCTTTTCAAGTATTTGAATTACCCACAGTTATTTGGGACTTTAAAAAAAAAAAATTCTCGCTCAAAAAGAAATTTTATTCAAAAATATTGATGGAGGCATAATTCTGAAGTAACATAGTTTATAAAAAAAAAAATTGACCCATATTTGAATCACATGCATATTCCCTATTGAAGAAACAACTAAGAGTTATTTCTAGCCGACAAGGCATACTGTAATATTAAGGAATTTCTGACAGATTCAGTGAAAACAATAATAACTGACTAATAAATTAAATTAATGCATAGGACAATTAATGTTAAGCTTTTATGCAAATTAAAACCTTTTGGTTTATTACTGGTGCATACATAAACTTAACAGAATCTTTTATTTCATTACATCACGTAAAATCATTCCCGATAAATTGATTAAACACATAATAATTTTATTCATATTATTGCTTAATTAAAAAAATTCTCGCCTCAGCAGCGTTCAACTTAATTGCGTAACATTTTTACAGTTCAAAAATATTAACGGCGGTGTTGATTTAGACATCAAAAAGACGAATTATTAAAACTATTGGTGCAATTTGGTGAATAATGCTAATAATTAATATGAAAAGTAATGCGATTGTTTATGCAATTAGGAACAAATTAAACCGGAAAACTTTAAAGGCAAATATCTTTCATATAACTAACATTACTATCGGTAGGTAGGTACATGAAATG
Organism: Lithophane semibrunnea; assembly: GCA_947363905.1. Lineage (NCBI taxonomy): Eukaryota > Metazoa > Arthropoda > Insecta > Lepidoptera > Noctuidae > Lithophane > Lithophane semibrunnea. The sequence continues at coordinate 15,302,681 of OX376195.1, forward strand.
AACTTAGTAGCGGTACTCCGTTACTAACATCTTTTCATGTACCATTTTCAGTAGAAAATGCTATAGTGAGTAAGTACCTACCTACCTATTCGCAGTTTAGTTCTGAGGGCCTAGACAAACAAGTGACAATCGCTTTGAAAGCGTTTCGTATTCCTACAACGACTTTCAACAGGATTGACATAAGCTTTTCGATAGCTTATGTCAGTCCTACACATTTTTGCCTTTCCATCATCGTTATCGCTGATATAATGTCACTTTGTCTAGGGCCTCTGGGCAGACACAATTTTGATAATAATTTTGATACGCGAAAAAGTAGTTAAGTATAAATAAGCAATTATTTCTTACCTCTGTCGCGAACGCTAGTCTCTTCCTCTCTCCTCCAGATAAAGTCTTCCTTCCATCCAGGCCTCCTATGAGGGTGAATCTGGACCCATACAGGGACAACTGGCGCAAGAGTTGGTTAACTCGTCTCTTACGAGCTATTGAGGATGTGCGTCCGTCCATGCGCAATCGGGCCTAAGGAAGGATCATTTATTGGAATTACATTTTGGAAAGGTACAGGTATTATTTAATTTCTTCAATAATACCTGTATAAGGTTTCATTGTAATAAATGATTCGAGTATCTATTGTGGTAAGATTAAACTTGCCATGGAATTTTCGACATTCGTATCAGACACATTATCATCTTAATGAAATCTTAATTAAACAATTACCACCAGATATTAAGCAATTAAATGGAAATATGTTTAAAACTAAATTTAAAAAAACTATTTATCGATAATGTATTTTATAATATGCAGGAGTTTTTTGAGAAAAAATAATGCTAGTAAGTAGGTACTTGTAATCTGTTTTAAATCTAGGTATATGTAATGTATTTGAAATTTATTTAACATGTAACACGATTGCATACAATATATCCGACATGGGTAGACTGTTGAGCCTTATTACGTTTATATTATGAACTATACACAGTTATCCAATAAATATATCTTTATCTTTATAATTAGTTCGAGACAACTAATAATGTTTGTAGAAAAAATACTCATAAATCAAGGCTTTGAACGCCTTCAATTAAGGCGCGATATCACGGGTGCGACAGGCAGCGCTACCCTTATCGCACCTGTTTGTAGGAGCCTTTATGAGTACATGTATGTAGAATAGTAATTTATATTTACCATAATAGTAAGGTGTTCGATAACCGAGAGGTTGTCGACAAACAGGTCATCTTGGTGCATGTAGCCGCTCTCTTGATGCATGAACTCGCCAAGCTGTGTGCCGTTCATAACTATGTCTCCATCCACTAACGTTCCCACTGCAGAGTGATAAATTAATTAAAATTGCTATGTTAAGATACATCATTGAATTAAAATATTTAATTGACTAAATTTCAATGAAATATTTTCATTGACATTTAGGGCCGCTTGCACCACTAATCACTGAATGCATTTAGTGTGAACGTATTTAAAACATCGTTTTTATCAATCGTTTGAAGATTTCAGAGATAAAACGACGTTTTAAACCGTTTGGCGTTAATCTTATCTATAAGGTAGGGGTTTGGTTTGTGGTGTAAGAGGGCCTTAGTACCATCATCCATAAAATTGTGACGACCATAATTTATTTCAATGTATTTTTAGTAAAAATGCTAGCAAGCGACAGAAACTTATTTAACTTAGGTACGTTTTAAATACACTCCCGGTCTGCTAAAAGGTCATAAAGATCAAAGTAATATTAAGTAAAAAAAAACCTTTTTTTATGCATTTTTGAAGCCGACATACTGGCCAACATTTTGGTGTAATCATTGATCAAAATTTGAATTCACGACCATTTCTAAAGTTACTTTTATTTACTATACATTGTCGCTTAGCCATATAATATACCTAAATATACCGAAAATAGGAAATGTGACATATTGGAGATGTCAATTTATTACAATTTCTGTAGCAATAAATTACCATCATTTATGATTTTTTTTTGCATCATAATCAATAAGAGTACCTATTCTTATAGAACATAGTTACTTTCAAGATAAATTACCTACATAATTACAGTAGGTAGGCTTACGACCACATTTCATGTGGTCGTATGAATACACTCATACATACACTCGGAAAACATTACCATCTTTCTGGGACATTCGCGTAGTACCCTAATTAATTTAGCTGATAAGGATTTCATCATCAATTAGAAGCTGACTGTACTTTCTGTTTTCGTTCCTAATTTCCACGTGCAATGTAGCAATAATTAATTAACTAATGGTACAAGTTCAGGTTATGACAAAAAACTTCTTTCTATTGTACTTATTACATTTTTTTTTTTTAATTTTAATTGCATTTAATTATTTACGTTTCTAAAAAACTGCTTGACCGTAAAATACTTCGTATTAATTAATTGCTAAAAAAAATAATGTGTCAACTGTGCATTAAGTAAGTAGGTATGTAAATGTAAAATATTAAAAAATGCGCTGCTAACGACTATTTAAAACATTCCATTCCAAAACTATTATTACTTTATACTATTATATATTATTCGTATTTGTCTCAAAATTGATGGCTACATTTCCTCTTTTAGCATGATTTTATTTAAGATTCTGAAAATAAATTATCTAATAGCGATCGAAAATATTTACAGTTTTACCAAAATCTAATGGAAATACATATTATAAATTAAAGTCTATCTATCTATACATATTATAAATTAAAGTCGCTTTACGTGTTTGTCTGTATATCCTCGTTGTTCTTTTAGACCACGCAACAGATTTTGATGAGGTTTTCACTATCGTTTAGAGAATTTATTCCGGAAAGTTTATTCTGTATAATTTTTTTTGTTAATAATTATTAAAGTGACGTATACTTAACTAAGAAATCTCTATGTATTGTCATATCGTTAAAACCGTGCGAAGCGGAAGTGGGTCGTTAATAGGATATAAGTAAATGTAGGTAGCTGCATAACACAAAATTAGCTTATAATGTTTCCAGTTTATAAGCCAGAGGACCTCGTGGCTAAGTAATAACAGCCGCTCGGGTCGATCCATCTGGTTAAGCTACGCTTGCCGGGGTTGGTCCGTGGATGGGTGACGATTTTCACATATCGAGACTCCTCCGTGCCTCGGAAAGCACGTTAGTTAAGCCGTTGGTCCCGGCTGTCATTTGTGGATCTTTGACAGTCGTTACGAGTCGTCAGAAGCACGAAAGTCTGACAACCAGTCTAACCAAGGGGTATCGTATTACCCAGTTACTGGGTTGTGGAGGCCAGATAGGCAGTCGCTCCATGTAAAATACTGGTATTCAGCTGCATCCGGTTAGACTGGAAGCCCACCCCAACATAGTTGGGAAAAGGCTAGGCAGATTGATTTTGTTCCCAGTTATAAGCCATAGTGGACCAGGCAACGCGGGTCCCAAGGACGGTTAGCAAAAAAAAATCTTCCTAGATCTAAAATATGAAGCATTTAATTTCAACATTTTCTGACAGGTTCCTGAACAATTTGCGTCATAATTTAACCGTATGCACTTGGGTCATAAGACAAATATTTGAGGTCGAAAACTGCAATATGCAACCATCACGAATGAATGTGCGTTCTTAGAAAAAAATATTCTATTTTTGACGTATGTAAAACGATAGGATGACTTCAAAAAGTAGGTATGTTCGAGATTCTCCGCATACCTGCCAGTAGACTGCCTCGAACAGTGCATTTTATTTTAATATCTAATATACATAAAAGATCAATCTGCCTAGCCTTTTCCCAACTATACTGGGGTCGGCTTCCAGTCCAACCGGGTTGCAACTGACTAACGGCATTTTACATGAAGCGTCTGCCCATTTCGTAGCCTGAACTAAAAGAGAATGACAAGACGATTTGACAGTAGGTGTCCCTAATACCGATGAGTTTTTGCCCATCCGAAAAATTTAATTTGTCACTTGTTTTGATGGATCAATTGCTTTCGGACGGGCCCCTATCTTTGAAGTACTTAGAGAATAGATCGTCAATCGTTTTTTGACACCGTAAGAGCGCTAGAACATTGGGACGCCACGGCGCGGCGGCGCAGTCATGTCCCATTGCCAATAAAATGTATGGTTGGCTGCGAAACCGAGCGGACGCCAGGTGAGCCACCCAGTGGACGGCTCTTGGTGTCGCAGCGGTTTTGGTTTAGCTATATAGTGATATAGCTGTGTACATTTGGTTGGCAGTGCAACCTGGCAACGTGCGTCGGTCGCCATGGCTACTGTACTTTTGAAAAACAAAATTTTGCTCCAAATTAAAGAACTAATAAACTCACCTGGATTTCGATGTGCTAATGCAGTCATGAGTGTAGTTTTGCCTGCTCCACTGTAACAAAAATAAAATAAATCAGGAATAATATTGAAGACGAAAAGTTTCCTAACTAATCCAGTATCATATATGTTTTCCCATGAGTGAAGATTTTTTTTTTTTTATATTTCGACAGTTTTTTTTTTAATATGGACCTATTGTTGTAAAATATTCACAAAACACTGAAACGCACACTTGTATTTCAACGTAGAAAGATAAGTGTGACAAGTGTGCGTGTACAGTGTTTCTTTTCCGTATCAATTTAATATTTTTTGTGAATATTTTACTATAAAAAAAACTTTTACTTTTTTAATCGTAATATTTAAAAAAAAAAATTTTAGCCTATAGGTACAATGTGGAGACGACAATACAACAATAAATGAAAACAGTGGCAATACTAATGCATAAGAGTATTTTGGAACTATCAAATTAATCCTAACGTCGAAATTAAAAAAGTCATTTTTTCATACAAACTAAATAGTAGTGATGGGCCGACTATGGGGTTTGCCGATCTTTGACTAGCTATCGTGACTAAACTATTGGATATATTTGATTAATTTTTTTTATGTAGACCGAGAACGTCATTAGGTATACGGAGTTTAATTTTTTGTCGTATTGTTGTCTCCACCTTGTATATGCCCTGGTTGGAACCGCGAAATGATGACAAAAGATGCAGAGTAAAAAATAACTGACACTCCCTACCTACAAGTAAACAACTCGCAGTTTGTTCATTTTTGTATTTATTTATCTGTACCTTCCTAAAATAAAAATGTCCAACATTTCCATAAAACCGTATCACAGTACAAACAAACCTATCATACCGTTCTATTAGACAGTCTGTAGATTAGAAATACCTCAGAGTCGAGACCTAGGCGCATGCGCAGGGTAATATGAGATTAGTTACTGAATATAGATCATAACTTTCCAGTTGAGTTATTTGTACCGATAACTGACCGTAATGAGGAAATATGTTTCTGTTTCAATGCTAGATTACGTTCTTATTTTAATTAGCAGCTTTTAGCAAAAAGTAAAACAAATTTCTAAATTTATTATCTTTAATTTATAGGTGTACTTACATAATAAAGAGTAGATATTCTATATATCTACATAATTAAATAAATAACTATATAAAAAATTGTATAAACACATTTGATTGTTAATAATAAATAAACTTGATAGTCATTAGTTAAATATGAAAAATATTTTTGTACTAACACTTTTGCATCTAATAAATAAATGAGGATAAAAGCAGTAGGTATTGAATTTCTCGAAAAACATTGTTAAGTTGCTAAAATGCATTTTAATTTAGTATTTTCAATAGTGGTATATCCGTAGGTGACTACTTAAATATAATAAGATATAATACCTAATTTCATAGTTATATGTAAGTAATAATAGTCACGATGCATAATTTTAATAAAATTATTTTTATTATAATTACAAATTGTATGCATGACGTCCAAGATTGTGTCATAAAATATGAAATATTTTAAATAAATATTTCATTGTTTTTGTTAGATCAAGTTTTGTCAATGGAATATGCAACAAATGACGCAGACATCGTAAAATAATCTATGAATACTACTTAAATATTATAAATTAAAGTCGCTTTTCGTGTATGTCTGTGTGACCGTGTTGTTTTTCTAAACTACGCAACGGATTTTGATGCGGTTTTCACCATCATGTAGAGAATTTTTTCTGGAAGGTTTATGTCCTCTACACTAATATTATACAAGATTTGTTTGTAATTATAATAAACTTGAAAACTACTCGACCGATTTAAACAAATCTTTCACCAGTAGAATGCTATATTATCACTGAGTAATATAGGCTATATTTTATAAAGATATCACGCGGACAAAGCCGCTGGCGGAAGCTAGTGTATAATAAGTACATTAATATTTAATCTCACATAATATTAAAGGTATGTCGATGATAAGTCGTAAATGCCATGCGAAGCAACAGGCGCGGTTCGCTAGTTGATTAATAAAAGCTTTTATTTTTAAAACAATTACTTCATTAAAATGTTATTTTAAAAATGCGTAGGTACTCCAAATAGTGTGACATTTAAAAAAAAAATTTTTTTTTTAATATTAAGTATTTTTCACTGCTACTCTCTAAAACATCTCTCATACATTAGCTATCGTAGGATTAAAATAGCGGTAATAATAAACATTCCTTTTAATATTGTCTAAGGGACCTCTGCGAGTTGGCTTCGGCCCCTTGTATCCTTCCGGGACCCCATGGTTCCGAGATAATAATATGCAAAACCTAAAAAGAAAAAAAAATGTAATTAAAACTAAACATTATGTGACTTACCTAGGTCCCATTAAAGCTGTCATTGTACCAGGTTTCGCGATACCGCTTACTAAAACAAAAAAATATTGTCAAAATACATCATGTTGACAACGTCCAGATGCTACCATCCATCTGGCAGCAGTTGCACATTGAGGCCAAAACCTAAAAAACTATAAGTCACAGAAAAAAAAAACAAGGTTTCCTACATTTATGTTCGCATATCTCGTGACTCGTGAAAATGATTTTTTTTTTTTTGCATAATTATGAGTACAATTACCTCTTTAGAGGATGCCCTTGAATTCAATTTAACCCTGTATAGATTATAAGTGTTTTAAATGGATAACAAATGAACAACAAGTTCTTTTTATAAACATTTGATGACATTAAATGTCACAAACACAAATGGAGCATTGACCTACGTAGAAGCTTTTAGTTCTTATCATTTTAATGCATTTTTTAGTGTAGAACGTATAATTGATTAACTTATAATAGTGCAGCAAATAAATCAGCATAGCTATTCGTAACCATTCGGTACGCGTCCATGTCGAATCGAACATCAATCAATGTTATCAAAAAAGTTCTCTACTGGTTATTCACTAATCCAAAACCTGTAAATTTTGTCAGTTTTAATCAAAAAAACGACCACCATTCTTCCGACAGCCACGAGCATTTATTGTGGCAAATTAGTTAGGCATTGAAAATGTATGTACCAAATATTTTATTCCACAACCTGTCATTATGGTTGTGAATAGCTAAGCTATTGTTCGCAGTAATCAATGATATTGGTGCCGATTCAGTTCACAAACTAAACTAAATTTAAGTTCAGTAAATCTTTTTCTTTCTTTCAGTTTAGTCCTGTCAAATTAATCAGCGCCTGTGACTACTCATACAAGTTCAGACGTGATTAAAAACTTGCCTACTAAAATTACGTCAAAATCGTTCATCAAAATTTATTGATTTATAAATAAATGTGATAACAAAAAGAGTCAAAAGTTGCAACAATTTGAAACAGTGTTTTTGTTTATAATGTTTGTTTAGCCATTCCGTAAAAGACGTTTATCGGATATAAAGTTTTTATATAAAAAATTAAATTATTTTTCCAATCCTTTTTATTTCGAAAATATATGTTGTGTAATCCAAAAGTTATTGCAATTTTTAAAGTGTGGTACTTAGTTTTGACGGCCAGTGTATTTTGTGATTGTAATACAGTAGCCTAGCTGCATAGTACGCGTGACTGGATCTGCATCGGCACTATCATGTAATTGATCCGTGGGACAATATCGCACCGAAAATTCGTGACTAAAAAAATACCCAGTCCCATATAACTAGCAGAAAATATAATCGTTTATACCCATATCAAGTTATAATACGATTGGTTTCTCACGAATGTATTGAAACTGCGCAATTTGATACCAGATGGATTAGTTTTGTCTATATTGAGCTGCCATTTATAAAACGAAAGAAAAATCTTAATTGTTTTTTCTAAACGTTCGTGAAAGATAATTCAAGAAATTACGACGGATATACATAGGCATTACGTGAAAAAGTCAAAGAAACGGTTATTGACGTTACCTTGGCTGTTACTTTTGATGAAGAAACTGAGGCCTTAGACAAAGTGACATTCTATCAGCGTTAACGACGATGGAAAAGGCAAAAATGTATAGGACTGACATAAGCTATCGAAAAACTTATGTCAATCCTGTTGAAAGTCTTTGTAGAAATACGAAACGCTTTCGAATCGATTGTCACTTGTCTAGGCCCTCTGGCCATTTGTCTAAGTAAATATTATGTGCGAAACAAGCTTTTTCAATTTTAAAATCTATCGAATTTACGTTCCGTTTAGGTCATACTCCACGCGTTAGTGCTAGGCTCACAGAATGAAACCAAAAAGTTTTAAACCTATACAAGGAGCTCACTGTGGCAATAACGAAGTAATTGATAGAGCGCTCAATAAAGAGACGAGTACAAATTCGGGCCCTAGCAACAGTTCGAGTTACAGTCACGAAGCCGTATGAGGATGAATATTGAATTAGTAATTCAGTAACAGTGTTATATAGGTAGAACTAGCTGATGCCTGTGGTTTCGCCCGCGTCGATGTCAGTTATTATATACTAAAACCTTCCTCGAGAACCACTCTATCCAGTGGTGAAAAACAGCATGAAAATCGGTGCAGTAGTTTTTGAGTTCATCGCGAACAGGACGACAGACGGCGGAGGACTTTGTTTTATAATATGTAAGGAAAGATTAAAATACTCAAAGAAATATTCTAAAAATGTAAAGAAAGCTTTTTAGCGACCAGTTTCTGAATTAAGGCTGATTTAAAAAAATGGACTAACACATTATCACACTCTTGATAAGTGTAACTATGAATGGATGTGATTGATTGACCAAAAATAACTTCAGACGGTGAAATCACTTGCTGACATGACATCCTAACTATTCTAACTAATATTATAAATGCGAAAGTCAGTTTGTTTGTTTATTATGCTTTCACGCAAAAACGGCTGAACGAATTTGGATGAAATTTGGCACATGGGTAGACCATGACCTGGAGAAGGACATAGCATACCTTTTATCCCGAAATGTTCACGAGATCAAGACTTATACGGGTGAAACCGCGGGGCGCAACTAGTTATATCAAAAGGAAAAAAATAACTTACCATTATTTACAAGTCTTTTCAGTTTTCCATCTTTTAGTTTGGTGTGAACTGTCACGTCTCGCCAGACCAAGGTACAGGGTCTGAAGGTCGGTGCTGGCCCCAATACCTCTTCGATTTCGGGAAACAAGAGGTCATATTTTGACTTCGTGTCCATAATCTTTGGATTGTGGGGAATCATTTCCTATAGAAGAAAACGAAAGTTTATAATAGGGTTATTGAAAAGGAAAACATCTGAAATTTTAATTTAATTCTTCTAAAGTTATCTTTGCCTACATTTTGATATAAATGCCATCAAAGATTCTGAATAAGATAAATTTTAGCTTATTTTATAATACCTATCTGTAAATTGAAATAGATATTCATCGTTTTATGATCACTTATCGAATGAATCGTGAAAAGAAAAGATTGTAAAGAATATTCTTATGATTGTTTTTAATTTCCGTCTCAAGATTTGGAATCAATTTAATTATAAGAAATTCATAATGAAACAATTTTATTAAGTACTTATTGCAGTATTTTCGAATTAAATTCCAGGAACTAATTGGATACATTTTTAATTCACTGAATATAAGAGCAAAAGTGTACAAAAATTAGTAGGACTATTTTGATTTTGTAGTCATATTGGTTCGGATTCCGAATTAAATTCACCTAGTAGGTACAGTACGTAGGAAAAGAAAGGGGCCCAGATTTGGAGTTCCATTTAAAAATAGAATTTAAAAAATTACGTCGTTTAAGACGAAAAATAAAAAGAAAACAATTGAAGTTTGCTAATGTTGCATCTAGAATAACAATAACTACGGAGTTTAAATACGGTATACGTTTTACTATAAGTTTTTATAAGTATTTTAGTTTTCACTCTACTGAAGTAAGGCAGAAATAAGCTTACTACTGTATGAAAACGGAAAGCCACGCCGGCTACCGGTAAAATATTGCATCTATTGGTAATACTTATTATTTTGCACCCGATTTTTATGTCCACGCAATCACTGTCCATCCTAAAGTTGCCTGGAAAAGATCGCAAAAAGCGGTAAGGCCGCCCCATGTTTTTATCGTTAAATTTATTTATTTTCGCTATGTATTTTCTGGTGTAAAAAAAAGTATAACTACTAAAATACCTGTAGATCCGTAGACCCGCGGAATATTTATGTATCTCTACCAAGAAAACTGAATTAAAGCTACGAGAATTTACAGTTAACCGATGAATATTTATTTAATCGCCGAGATGAGAATTCGCGATTAGCACATCCAATTCAAAAAAAATATACGCAAAGTTTATTTTTAATTAAATATTTACCTGAACTTGCACTTAAAATACACTTAATCACTTTCTAAATTTAAATTTAATAAAAAAGTTGTAAATCTTTTTAAATGATCACATTCCCTTACGTAGTAGGTCTCCTCGGCTGCTTGCTCTGTTGTGAAACTCAATCTGTCTCCACTTTTATTTTGGCTGGCACTCATTTTCTATTGCACAACGTCGTTACTAATTATTAAAAAAATAAAATCCATTAACAAATTTTTTAAATTTGGAATTCGAGTGAGCTGGACGTTATTGTCAGCGCGTTCATTTTACCGATCGCTAAGATGTTTTGGCGCCGGAACATAGCGCGTCTGCCTTCTAGTACAGCGTTGATAGTTTGAAATTACGTCTTGCGTTAGATAGGGACGGATGTGGATTAGAGTAGGATGTCGGTATTTTATTGGAAACAAAAGTTTAATGTAGCGGCCGGATAAGTAGGCTTCTAATGCATTGATAAAAAATGTGTGATTAATTAACGAGTTTCTATGTCGTATTTTAAGATGGAAATGAGATCTTGTTACTTGGGTGCATTTGAATTGCATTGCATTTTGTAGATTTTATATTTTATTACTTTTATTTTGGTCTTAACACATAAACAGAAGAAAAGAAAGGAGCACAAAAATACGCAGGCAGTAGTTAATTTCGTTTTAATTTGAAATAATCAATGTTTTATAATGTTGTATTTCATAATCAGGTCATGTTTCCACTGCTGGGACACAGGCTTCTTCTCGGTGAGAGGGAGGGGACCTTTGTGGGCCCAGATTCGACATCTTATTCATACAAATGTGGAGTCTTCAACTTCTGTCACATAATCACACAAATTGGATAGACCTTGTCTCTGAACTATCTTTAGGTTTTCCTATTTTAACATATAGTTAAGGGGAAAACGCCAGATAGCCCGCGAAAAAGAATCATCAATTCAGCTATCTAAGTTAAAATTGGCCTCAAAGTCAAATCAAAGTCAAATAATTTATTTCAAGTAGGCACATTAAAGGCACTTTTGATCGTCAAATACATAGAATTAGAAATAGAACTGATTCTAGTTGCCCCTTCCAAAAGGTAGTTTTCGTATGGAGAAGAATGGGCAAGAAACTCCACCGTTACTCTTTTAAAAAATGTTTTACAATATTTGGTATACATCAATTATATTATTACATGTGAAGACGATGCACCGAGAATACAATTACTGTACCTACCACAATAGGTAAAACGGAATTAAAAACTTTTTACAAAAAAAAACAACCGACTTCAAAAAAATAACTTTAATTTCGGAAGTCGGTGTCTTTGCTTTTTAATTTTCGTTTTTTGCCACCGACTTCTATGTAAATAACAGTGAAGGAGTCTAATAATTATATCGTCTACATAGACTGTGGGAAAAATACGTAATATTGAAGCTAGCTCAAAAACTACGCAAGCAAACTTAATAAAATTTATATGGGACTATCTCGGGAGTATACCCTTTCGAACTAAAAAAATTTTTTTAAATCGGTTCACAAATGGCGGAGTAATCGGTGAACAAACATAAAAAAAAAAAAAACAATCATCCGAACGTAGTACCTCCTCCTTTTTTGAAGTCGGTAAAAATGGAGCAATGACAAATAAATAAATTAAGTATGTGATAGATACATGGTGCTCACATATTTACAAACATTGTAAAAGTATACGATATCACAATATTCCTAAAAACTTATAAGTAATACTAATAAGACAGTGTGTGAGTTTAATAATCATAAAATGTAAAAAAATCTATGATAAAATTAATAGAAATTACCTATCATGATTTCATCAACCATTAGGGCCATTTGAATTCAAAGAGGTGTGTTAATTAGTTTAATAATTATCATACTGTCAATAAATATTTGTTACGGTCGCAATTCATATTTTTATCAACATACAACCGGACACTGAGCTGAAAATTGAAAAAAACGTTTAATGTTTCGAATTACGGGAGCTACCTTAGCGCATCCCCCTTAATAGAATATAGTACCGTACTATATGGCGATCGCTGATTGGTGCAGACGGAAAACGATGTGACGGCGAGTTTCAAAGGCTTCGGTTTTCATGTAACGTATCCGAGACATGTGACACCGCCCCAGGGTCGGGTCACTGCACACGGCCATAGGATAAAAAGATCAGTACTCTAACACCGTTTGTCCACCGCACCTTGAACGGGACGTCAACGAAAAATGATATGACGCGGCCATAGTAATTACCTATAGGTACTGTCGCTACTTCGGCGTCGTCTCTTCATCTCGTTCTCGTCGACGTCCCGTTCACGGTGCGGTGGACAAACGGCCTAACACCCAAATGAGCGATCGATAGCTATCTCTGAGTTCAATACCTATATTTTTAGACTAGCTTTTCTTAGCCAAGCCTTGTCCGCAGCTTCAGTGGAGGTCAGATCAGAACTTTTCCCACGGGAACCTACTACCCGGATAAAAAAGGATCCTATTTCCTAACCCAGGTCACATGGTCTACCTGTGTGCCAAATCAGTTCAGCCTTATGAAAAGGTAACAGACGGAGACAGGCAGGTAGAGTTACTTTCGCATTTATAATACCTACTATAGTATAGTATGGAAGTATGGAGGAGCTCGTGGGTAAGTAATAACAGCCGCACGGGTCGATCCATGAGGTTAAGCTACGCTTGCCGGGGTTGGTCCGAGGAGGGATGACCATCTTTACATACCGAAACTCCTCTGTGCCTCTGAAAGCACGAGCCGTTGGTCTCGGCTGTCGCTTGTGATTCTTTGACAGTCGTTACGGGTCGTCAGAAGCCCGAAAGTCTGACAACCAGTCTTACCAACGTATCGTAATTATCCAGTTACTGGTTGTGGAGGCACATAGGCAGTTGCCTATGTGCCTTGTAAAATACTAGTATTCTGCTGCATCTGGTTAGACTGGGACAAAGAAGAGAGAAATAATATGAAATGCGGGTCGACTATAAATCCTTAAAAAATGGTTAATTAAAACAATAAATTTTCCTGCTCAAATATAGCCTCACAGATATAACACCTATCTTAAAACAAAAAAAAACTAAAATTTGAGTAAAACTCAAACTCGTTTAAATGATGATCATACGCGCTATGCTACCGTAACATGGCAATACCCATGCACTGGAAGCCTAAAACGGCCACATTAGCAATTCCTCTAAAAGCAATTCATTTCCTGAATTCCCAGCTGTCATTCCTCTAATTTGACATAAAAGCAATTCATAATTTTGTGGACCATTTTACGAATCTCCATAGAAAACTGTCAAACACCACCTACCACTGTTTGTCTCTGCATCACCTAAAGGTTGACTGGTAGAAAATGCCTATGGCATTAAGTCCGTAAAATAAATAATAAATAAACAGATGAATTATTTTTTAATATGAATTGCACGCAGATCATATTATGAATTGTCAGTTTCTAACATTTTACGATGATTCGTAGTATTTTCCTACTACCTGATTCTGCCAAAGAGGCCGTTAGGCCCCCAGATTAATTTGAATATTTTGAAAATAGAAATAAATTAAGCCAAAATGATGAATGAAATTAATTATATACGATTCGATTTAGAGAGATTAGATAAGTAACTTCTTTGGACTATAGGCCCCAGATTAATTTGAATATTTTGAAAATGGAAATAAATTAAGCCAAAATGATGAATGAAATTATATACGACTAGCTGTGCCCCGCGGTTTCACCCGCGTATGTCTCGATCCCGTGGGAATATAGGGATAAAACGTATCCTATTCCAGGTCATGATCTACCCGTGTGCCCATCCTCTCCTCTCTAGAGTAGGGAACGTCGCGGCGGGCGAGGCGCCGGCGTCGAACGGTTCGCGTATTAAATTGTTATACTCGTGACAACTTCGAAATTAAATGTCCGATTCGAATGAATTAAAAAGTATTTTACTGCTACATAAATACCCTTGATGTTAAAATTGTTTATTTGAATAAGAATTAATATTATGTTGATAAAACTCCTTCCCAAATAATGCATTAATTGATTACCATAAAAAAAGGTTATAGTGAGTCAATCTTAAAAGATAGACATATGCTGTCGCGGACTTTTTTTTAGAACTTTTAAAAAGGAACAATTCCATCATCTATACTAATATTATAAAGCTGAAGAGTTTGTTTGTTTGTTTGTTTGAACGCGCTAATCTCAAGAACTACTGGTTGGAATTGAAAAAATCTTTTTGTGTTGGATAGTCCATTTATCGAGGAAGGCTATAGGCTATATAACATTACGCTACGACTAATAGGAGCGGAGCATAAATGAAAAATGTTGCAAAATCGGGAAAAAATATTACTTTTTGAGAGCTTCTGTTGCGTGCGCTGCGTAACCGGTTTAAGTTACGCAAATATCATGTATGATGGAATTGTTCCTCTATAAAAGTTCTAAAAAAAAGTTCGCGACAGCCTAAGTCTATCTTTTAAAATTGACTCACTATAACCATTTTTTATGGTAATCAAATTTGTTCGAAACTAATGCATTATTTGCGAAGGAGTTTTATCAACATAATATTAATTCTTATTCAAATAAATAGTTTTAACATCAAGGGTATTTATGTAGCAGTAAAATACTTTTTAATTCATTCGAATCGGACATTTAATTTCGAAGTAATCATGAATATACAAATGCAATACGCAAACCGTTCGACGCCGGCGCGACGTTCCCTATGTTCGCGAGGAGAGGATGGGCACACGTGTAGACCATGAACTGGAATAGGCCATAGGATACGTTTTATCCCTATATTCCCACGGGATCGAGACCTACGCGGGTGAAACCGCGGGGCACAGTTAGTACATGATATTTGAGTAACTTAAACCGTTTACGCAGCGCACGCAACGAAAGCTCTCAAAAAGCAATAATTTTTCCTGTTCTTGCAACATTTTTCATTAATGCTCCGCTCCTATTGGTCGTAGCGTGATGTTATTTAGCCTGTAGCCTTCTTCGATAAATGGACTATCCAACACAAAAATATTTTTTCAATTCCAACCAGTAGTTCCTGAGATTAG
Source organism: Lithophane semibrunnea (assembly GCA_947363905.1). Lineage (NCBI taxonomy): Eukaryota > Metazoa > Arthropoda > Insecta > Lepidoptera > Noctuidae > Lithophane > Lithophane semibrunnea. The sequence continues at coordinate 15,318,253 of OX376195.1, forward strand.
CGCGTTCAAACAAACAAACAAACTCTTCAGCTTTATAATATTAGTATAGATAGTATAGATTAGATTTGATAAGATAAGTAACTTATTTGTAGTAAATATTGTAATCTTAAACTGGACTTGGACTACCTCTTTGGTCTAGTGGTCGCGAGCACTACTGCTGAGCAGGGAATCCCTTGGAATCGAACCCAAAACCTCAGGTATTGGGTTCGATTGGTGGTCGATGGGTGGCAGGTCTTGCAAAGTGTTTTTGAGTTTTTCTATCTGGAATTAAAAAGCAAATCAAAAACACCATGTTCGCGCTCGATTTCAACTTAGCTGCCATAGTATGAATTAAATAATACCCCAAAAGCTTTCACATGGCATAAGTTACATCATTGTTGAAACTAACATAACCTAATTTTTAATGTTCAATAACACCATGTTCGCGCTCGATTTCAACTTAGCTGCCATAGTATGAATTAAATAATACCCCAAAAGTTTTCACACAGCATAAGTTACATCACTGTTGAAACTAACATAACCTAATTTTTAATGTTCAATAACACCATGTTCGCGCTCGATTTCAACTTAGCTGCCATAGTATGAATTAAATAATACCCCAAAAGCTTTCACATGGCATAAGTTATATCACTGTTGAAGCAAACCTAAACTAATTTTTTAATGTTCAATAACACCTTGTTCGCGATCGATTTCAACTTAGCTGCCATAGTATGAATTAAATAATACCCCAAAAGCTTTCACAAGGCATAAGTTATATCACTGTTGAAGCAAACCTAACCTAATTTTTTAATGTTCAATAACACCTTGTTCGCGATCGATTTCAACTTAGCTGCCATAGTATGAATTAAATAATACCCCAAAAGCTTTCACAAGGCATAAGTTTCATCACTGTTGAACCTAACCGAACCTATTGCCAATATATTTTTGAATGTTTAAAAACACCATGTTCGCGCTCGATTTCGACTTAGCTGCCTTAGTATGAATTAAATAATACCCCAAAAGCCACAGCATAAGTTACATCACTGTTGTCGCTAACCTAACCTACTGCCAATATATTTTTAAAATGTTCAAAAACTCCATGTTCGCGCTCGATTTTGACTTAGCTGCCATAGTATAAATTAAATAATACCGCAAAAGCTTTCACATGGTATAAGTTACATCACTGTTGAAGCTAACCTAACCTAACCTAACCCAATTTTTGAATGTTCAATAACACCCTGCACGGTTCGCTCTCAATTTCGACTTAGCTGCCATAGTATGAATTAAATAATACTATAAAAATGATTAAAGCATTCTTTAATCATTTTTATAGTATTATTTAATTATTGGGTGTTATTGAACATTCAATTTTTTTTAGAAATTACGTGCTGGTCAAAAGTTTCTTTTGACCTGCACGTAATTTTAATAAAATCTTGGATTATTAATCATAAAAAAGACTAAATGAAGGTGTTTATACTAGTCGCAACTTGTTACAAGGGTTGGGACGCAACTCATATAGTAACGCCCATTCTCCTTTGCAAAACGAATGAATGTGGTTAGGCTCGCCCCCTACTACATGGGGCATAAACATAGTGGCGAAATGTGGCTGTACTATAGGTACACCTCTGCCCAATCCTTAAGGGAAACGAGACGTAATGTATGTAATCTTATAAGAATAATAATAATAGTGAGTCATCACGTATAAATTATGATAAGAATTAGTAATGATCAATAATTAATTACCCTTTAGAAAACGCTGCTTATAGCTGGAAAAAGAAATCTCCAAGCTAGTGTGTAGTGATTTATACCTAAGTTGTTATAAAAGTTGACCTAGATATATATAGAGACAAAAGTTCTAGAAATTGTGTTTAAAAACAAGAAATACAAGCAATAATATGATCTAATGGAAACATTATTTAAATACGCGAATTAAACAATCTGATAAGAAAATCAATTTGTTATTCGAATAGCAATCTGCATCACCAGTGGCGGATTAAATGTCGAGAGCGCCCTAGGCAAGCAACTAATAGACGCGTCTAGCGGACATAAATTAAAAAAAAAAATGTTCTCAGTCTCTCTACCAACATAGTTTCATCACAATTGGTTCAGTAGTTTTTTTGCGTGAAGAAGTAAGATATACCATTATACATACACACACTTACGCAGTTATAATAGGTATTATTAGGAATAATTAGGTAGGCCAGGGAATAAGTGATGAAAGTGAAGAAAGGACCAAACGAAAATGGAAATCCATTACTTATGCCTCTCTGGACAACAGATCTGACTGTGTGTGTTGACAGATGATCGTTTGTTATCATTAATTTAGTATCTTACCCACTTATTTTATAAAATCAGGCGATGTAGGAATAATAAAGAAGGCGGAGCACGCTTCCGAAGCTCTACATCTCTATAGAATTTAATAATCTTTTACATTGTGTATGTAGGTGCATACTTACACAATTAATTTTATATTACTTTTCATAATATTTTTGTTAAAAGTCGTCCGCGCGCGCCCCTTTAATCCTCGCGCCCCTAGGCACGTGCCTAGTTTGCCTTAGGGTTAATACGCCACTGTAGCATCACAAAGTCCTAATTAAATAAATTTAAATTAATATCTTGTATAGTATCACATAAATTCAATGTGTTATCAACAATGCAGTCAGGTTCCCGAATGCAGCCTTGACTGCAATGTTGATCTCTCCAAGGTGTTCAAACTCTGTCGCAACTGTTCTGCTACACGTGGATGTAACCGGGTTAAGGATCTTTATTTCTTTACTACAGCATAAATGCGTAATAGTAGGATGCAGTCAGGTTGACGAATTCAGCCCCGACCGAAACGTTGATCTCTCCAAGGTGTTCAAACTCTTTGGCAACTGTTTTGCTACACGTGGATATAAGCAGGTTAAGGATCTTTACAGAAGAAACGTGTAAGAGAAGGATACAGTCAGGTTGCTGAATGCAGCCTCAACCGAAACGTTGAACTTCCACAAGGTGGCCAAACTCTGTGGCAACTGTTCTGCTACACGTGGATGTAACCGGGTTAAGGATCTTTCCAGAAGAAAGAGAAAGATGCAGCAAACTCTGTGGCAAATGACACATGTCAATGCAGGCGGTACGAGATGGTCTGTTCCAAATAAGCATAAAAAGAACATATTTTGGAGTGTCTAAAGAGGTTTTTCAACGGGACTGTCAGTCAGAAATTAAACATGAATGCTGAGAAAAGGAACTTCTTTTACGCCTTAAGAAAATAAGGCATAATTTTCTGAACAGTCCTCAAGCATGGACCATTACTCTTGAATACAGGTGTAACAGGAAACAATTTGTTCCCTTACCTTTTTCTTTTTTGTATTTGCATTCTTTCTTTGCGTCATGTTTTCCGCAAATAAACATATTTTCTTTCTGTCTTTCTCATTTTGCCTTTTATTTTGTCAATAAATTAAGACGGTTTCTGACATTTACAAATTGTCGTTTTACTTGAGCAACTTTTTCTTTTAAAACTCACATTTTTAATTTGAATCTGAAGCTTTTAGTCAAATAAATGCAATGAGTCGCAATCCTATATCAGAGTCGGGGTGCAGTTTTGCATGCACGATCGAAAATTTTTACACGTGTTTTTAAGCGTCTCTGCTGCTAGATTACTTTCTTAAATGATTAATTAACATGGTCAAACTTTGCATTGGAAATTAGTGACGTTTAGTTAAGAAACACGTGTATCTTAGCTTGAGGTTATATGTGTACCTACCTACTATCGAAAGAGTTTTACACGTCTTTTGATGTATATTTCATATATAATCTTAATCGCGCACTCGATCGGTCAAAGAATTAATAGTGTACCCCATTAAAGCAGACTATCAAGAACAAAAGACAACGTAGTCTTTGTTGACAAATACCGAGAATTTTGATACCTACTATATTTTAAGTTATAGGTATGACATAGGTTCACTTACATTTCATAAAAATTGTTTTATTTATCCACTAGCGACCCGCCCTTGCTTCGCACAGGTGTAAAGGCGACGTGCCAAAACATCGACATTGTTTAGTTTGCTAAATTTAAGTTAAATTATTACTAGGTACAGTCACGGACTTTAATTGATGAGCCACCTGGCACTGTTCGTATTTTAGCCGTGTAATGCAAATCGGGTTTATTCGGTTCCCGACACGCAAAGTTATATGTCTTCGTATTAGAAAAAGAAAATTATATTTCATATGTTTACCGGTTGGCCAGAACTACAAACTTGACAGCAGAGTGACTCCCAAAGTCAACCAATTGCAGGTCTAGTAACAGAAACCTAGCAACGATAAACAATCGTTGCTAGGTTTCTGTTGCGATAGTAACGTTAGCGTACGGAGAAATAATAATAGTAATTTCGACAAGTTCGAAAGTAACGTCTCTGACATCTATATTTAAACTGTCAGTGTCTTCAGTTTTGTTTTCAGAATTACGAGTTAATGCGCTATGATTTAAAGGAGGTCGGTATCAAATAGATTGGATAAACTTATTGCAACATTGTATTTATTTTTGAACTTATTAGTCAACCTCTATGGATAAGACTATTTCCGATTAAAAGTAATTTATTTGTCATCTTGTTTACGAGCGTGCGATTTGAGTTCGTGTTTAATCGTGTAATCTCGTGAATGTATGAAACTGCAAAATTGAAAAGTTTGGAGGTGGCTCATCAATTAAAGTCCGTGACTGTACTTAATGAAACCATTATTGAACACCTTCCTTCCGGAATAAATGATCTTAATTTTGTTAACAACTGCACCAAAAACCATTGGGTAGATACAAGATCAGTGATCTAAAGTCACTCAAAGGGCAATGGAGCGGGCTATGCTCGGAGTTTCCCTGCGTGATCGAATCAGAAGAAGAGAAGAGATGAAGAGATCAAAAACTCAAAACTCAAAGCATTTATTTCAATTAAACCATTTACAGGCACTTTTGAATTGTCAAAGAATCGGTCAGTTAGTCAAAAAGTTGAAGCTAGTTGCCCATTCCAAATCGTAGATCTCTATGGAGAAGAACGGGCAAGAAACTCCAAGGACACTCTTTTAAAAATGGATATAGATATTACAAAATCCTGGGTACAGTATTCTTGGTGCTTCTATATGTGAGAACAATGTCAAATGAAAAATAATCAAAAACAATTCAAAATATAAGATTAAAAATAAGCCCTGGCAGATGAGAGATGACCAGTCTCAACTGACAGCGCCCGTTCACGAACATGACACGTGGATCAGCACCGTCCAGCTCAACCATTTTGTAGGGAACCGAATGATCCAACACACGCGCCACCATCAGCGAGACATTTAAGTGAGTATGACATACTCTCATCAGCCATGCTCTTTCAAGTCAATATAAAACATGATACCATATTAAAAGGCTCCATGGTACTCAATGGTACTCATGGTGATCCGTAGTAGAACCAAGGTAACTGACATAGCCCGAAGTATTGGGTAACAGTGGGCAGGGCACATTGCTTGCAAAACAAATGGGCGATGGGGCCGAAAGGTTCTGGAGTGGCGACCGTGTACCAGTAGACGTAGCGTTGGAAGGGGACCTCAAGGTAGACCGATGACTTGGTGAAGGCCGCGGGAATGCGCTGGATACGAGAACCACAGAACCGGTCGAAGTGGTGGTGCTTGGGGGTCTATGTCCAGCAGTGGACGTCTGTCGGCTGAAACGATTATGATGATGATGACCTACCTATAATTATCTGCATATTATTTTTCCATTTACCAATTCACAGCCATTAATCATAGAGCATAGGAACCAAACGATTTATTAAAATCACACCCAAATTGATATTATATCAAATTGACGACAATTCACTATTTCCTGTGGAGAGTAATAGCTTGCGACATCTATAAAAGATACCTACCTACCCGCTAATCTCAACAAGGTTAGGTAGCTCGTAAATAAATAAAAAATACATATGCATTTTTTTAAGGCGTTCGTACCCAAAGGGTAAACCGGGACCCTATAACTAAGGCTCCGCTGTCTGTCTGTCTGTCTGTCACCAGGCTGTATCTCATGAACCGTGATAGCTAGACAGTTGAAATTTTCACAGATGATGTATATTTGTTGCCGCTATAACAACAAATACTAAAATACATAATAAAATAAATATTTAAGGGGGCTCCCACCTTAAATATACAGGATGTTAGGGTGAACACCGTTATCCTTGCAACCAGTGGTTTGGTTTCATTTATAGAACGTAAAATCAATGGAAAATTACAACTTTTTTTTTCTTTTTTTTAAATCTACATTTTCCCACAAGAGACGAAAGTTCGTTGCCCTATGCGCTAGGGCAACGAACTTGCGTCTCAACACGGGCGAGGGGTGAGGGATGTGACCTGACCGACCGCGAGCGCGACCTCTCCCTCAGTCAGTCAGCTGTTTCGCTAGAGAGCACGGTGTCGGATAGAAACTTTTTAAAATCTTTTAATGAAAATAACGTTTTTTTTTGTTGTGTTCGGTCATTTATTTTTATATTTCAGTCAACTACCCATGGTTTGAATGACAAGAGTGTTTACCCTTACAGCCGGTATACAACAAACGTGATTTTTTGCACAGGTAGACGCTTGAAATATTCACAGAATATTTAGTTACATATTCACTTTAAAAATAAATCATTAAATTAAAATAAAAGAAATATTTAAAGGGGGCTCCCATACAACAAACGTGATTTATTGCCTTTTTTATAGATAATGGTACGGAACCCTTCGTGCGCGAGTCCGACTCGCACTTGGCCTATTTTTTTTTTTTTGCTTTCGCCTTTTCAGTTCCTACCACTCTGTCTGAAATTGTAATCGTTTACAACCATCTGCTGTCTGCTGGGTTCGGCGTCCAGTTTAACCGGATGCAGCTGAATGCCAGTTTACTGCAGCGACTGTCTCCACAACCCGTAACTGGGTAATAATGATTTAGATAAGGCAAATGGGTAGACCATGACCTGGAATAGGACATAGGCTACTTTTTATCCCGATAGTCCCACCGGATCGAGATTTTCCGACGGTATAGTCAGTAAATAAATAAATACCATTGAGTATTGGTTTAATGCTGTTTCACACACTATTGCAACACCTACTTACCCAATTGAAATGTTTCAAGACTTTTGTTTGCTATTTCGCAGTTTACAACGAGTAAAAGTTGTCACATCCACCTTTCAGTCTCTGGAACGATTCGCGTGATTTCTATAACACCCTGTAGGTTGTAGTGATAGAAACGTTAGAATACAATTTAAATGTTTTAAATTCTGTAAAACGCGCATTTTGCTAATCAGAGGGTGGTACGCGTTTTGTTAAATGTAGATATTGTGCGGGTTGGGTGGTGAATTTCTTAACAGAGTTTGTCGCAAATGAAAAACCAAATATTTTAAAATATATTTTAATTGCTAATACATCTTTAACTAAATAAACAGTTTTATAAACTCATTCAAAAGTTTCGATGTTTCTCGAAAATGGTAAAAAATATTTATGTAAGTAGTCGGTATACGTTATGATTTCTCAAGTCAGTTACAGTCTGGCCGTCGAGAGAATGCGTTCTTGACACCTGTCAGTTTCATACTAACGAATGTGGTTTGCGAATTTGATCCTTATTACTACTACTAGAAACTGTCCAATTGACAGGTGTCAGGAGCGCATTCTTTAGACGGACTGTAGGTACAATATTTTGTTATAGTTTTTGTTACTATTTTTACATAGTTGCTGTTGTTTTATAAGTGAGCATTGAACAGGTTGTATTTCAGGTATTACAAAGAAATTCTGTGTTATTATGAGGTAGCGTTAGTTTAATATTGGGAAGTCAGATTCGTCGTTTACAAACGGCTCATACACGTATTAAAATACCCATAGATACGCTTAATTAACATACATAATTAAAATGCTTAAGTTTAAGTATAAAATTATGACATTACAACAATAACAACAAGACATTTATTATTCATATTCATTCTTACAAAACTTTGAATAAACTTATTTAGTAAATTGGCCAATTTTAAAACATATTTCCATTGGTCAAATACTATAAACTAATTCTGTCTGGTCCCATTATGCAGTAGGTATTGGATAAAGCCAGGAATTCAAAAACACGATTTCCATTTTTTTTATCAAGCCGAGCCGAGCAGACAGCTCTTATTAATTTATAATTGTCTGTAGGAAAATACATACTAACTTAGTAATATTAAAAAAAGAAATATTCAGCTATTTCCACTTACTTTTCAAGGCAGGTTTATTGTTCAAATTACTAAAAAACTGGCTGAGATGGCGTGTGGACGGCAATGATAATTTATACATAATTATTTTAAAGTAAAGTCGCTTTTCGAGTTTGTATGTCCGCGTTGTTCTTCTAAACCACGCAACAGATTTTGATGCGGTTTCCACCATCGTTTAGAGAATTTATTCCGGAAGGTTTATGTGTATAATACGTTAATATTAAAGTTACATATAACTAAGAAATCTTGATGTTTTGTCAAGGCGAAAAAACCACGCGGAGCAGAAGCGGGTCGCTTGTTATATATATTTCATTAATAATTTATAACGCTGACAGAAATTCTTGTCTGAATTTACAAACCTATATTACAATATTTCTACCCAACAGATATATTTATATGGCCAAGGAATTAGGAGGTCTATCGTATGGGTATAAGGATCACTTTCCCCTGCGTGCGCGGTATAGAAGAGCGAGGTACGCGAGGAATCTGAAGCCGATGAAGAGTAACACCATGTTGACGACGTCCATTGTGAAGTCATCCTAGGAAATTAAGGAATATTAGTAAATTAGATTTAAAATAAGACGAGCGGGAATCAGGGGGCATAAAACGGCCACATTATAGCAATTCCTCTAAAAGCAATAAAATTCATTTCCTGAATTTCCAGCTGTCATTAGCAATTCCTCTAATTTGACACAAAAGTAATTCATAATGTGTGGACCATTTTACGAATCTCCATAAAAAAACTGTTCAACAGATGAATTATTTCGTAATATGAATCACACGCAGACTATAATTATGAATTGCCAGTTTGTATAATTTTACGATGATTATGATATTTTCCTAATATGATTCTACCAAAGTGACTGTTTTAAGCCCCCAGAGCAGCCATTGCAAAACGGCCGCGACTTATGAGTTGTAAGTCGTGAGTTCGAACCCTGGCAGGCGCTTTACTTTGTGTAATATATTTCATCACCTCTGCTTCAAAACGGTGAAGTAAAGCATCGTGAGGACACCGGCTTGTCCTATATTTGTCTGAAAATCCTGTACTTGCCTGAATCTACAAAACCGATGCTAATAGAGTGCCTGTATTTTTTTTTATTAAGGTAATATTTTCAGTATCCAAACAGGATACTAGCACCCTAGTCATATCAATTAAAGTTTATAAAAAATTACCAGAAATAATTAAAGAAGAACAAAAATTTAATACATTCATAAATAAATTAAAACAATTTCTATTATCTAAATGCTATTATAATATCAATGAATACTTAAATGATAAATTTTAAATTTAATTATAAGTTTTATAGTATTATTTTATTATAATCCATAGAATAATAATAGGTTAGTTGTAAAATACAAAAGACCCCTTCCTCTCCTCTCTCCTACTTTTTGCTGTGCCCGACAGGGTCCATAATGGTCATATCTTTGTAAAACCTACCACCTAAGTTCACATGTGGAAGCAATAAATGTATTGAGTATTGAGTAGGATACTGAAAGTTTTTACTATAACTACAACACTACTGTAACACCTCGCTGGCCACGTCAATCAAGGCGTGTCCTTCTCGGTTAAAATAGAGAGATTTTGGAACACGAGGACTTGCCGATCCATTTCGTAAATATCCCATCGTGAATACTTAGGTGAAGTGAGTTCGAAGTGAGCTGTCATTACTGTCAATCCCTAGCATCAGTAGCGTAGTCCCTAGTTCTGTAAATATCTCACCGTGAAAACTTAGGTGAAGTGAGATGTCAATATAGTTTCAATCCATAGCATCAGGTGCAATGACAGTTCACTTCACTTAAGCTAAAACGGATAAGACCGGCAGGGGCTTATCGTTTTTTTTTTGTTGGATAAACTCAATTAATGTTTTTTTTTTCTGTCTTCGGTAATGCTTTCAAGCCAGTAGGACTTATAAAACTGAAAATTGGTTGTCTTACCTCAGAAAAGCTAAGCGTATCCAGCACAACCTGCCCGGACGCAGGACAGGTGAAGTTCTCGCGGGTGCAGGCGATGGTCTCGACGCCCGACCACTGGTTGACCAACAGCGCCTCGTTGCCGTAGTGGAACCAGGACAGGTAGGATATCCAGCCCAGGTAGGGGGGGACGGAACTGTTGGATGGAAGATATGTATTTATTTATTTATTATAGAACACCAACAGTATATACATTCAACATTGCTTAAATATATAATAATAAAATAAAAAATATATAATAATACTAATAATTGGGAAAGCTAAATTTAGCTAATGTATAAATAAATTATAGATGCATGTGCGTAACATTTAGGGAATTAAACATTGGACATGTGTATTAGGTTACAAGTAAGCACGTTGTGAGAGAACGGGGACACACGGTTTCTGATTTGAGAAAAGTAGCAAATCTCAACTGATTATTCTGAAATACATAAGTATGCGCTTAAGCTTTCTCCGTTTCACAAGTTAAAATCAAATTTCAGAAACGCAACTGACGACTGTTAAGCATTATTTCTGTAAAATATGAGTAAATGATGTTACATTACTCAAATCTTAATTAAAGTTTAAAAACTTAATTCAGAAACGATTTAAAAAAAAAGTTATACTTAAGTACAGATTAGGACGTTCTCAAATTCAAATTCTCAATTCAGAAACCGGGTGTTAGTACCTAAATATAAAACTTTTAATTTTTCTATACCTAACCTGCACGCTAAGTAATGACGTAACACACGATCACAATTCATTTTGACAGTTCAACAAAATTCATTGCGTTATTTACGTTGTTGAGCCGACAATTTTTCCGAACATATGAAGCAATGGATTAGTAATTTCCTTTAAAATTGATTCAGATTATGATTGATCGTGTGTTAGGCAATTAGTGTGCTAATATCCTAACCGAAAGTCACGAAGCAAGGTTTATTTCGTTCAAACTTGAAAAATGTATGGCTAAACAGTCGCTAATCATTACTTACACTTTAAGCAACGCCCAAGTAACACATGAAGCATTATAACAAACAAATAGTAAACTTATGTAGAACTTAAGGTCCGTATAAACTCTTATACAAGTTCACCGAGCATCTTCACGCTTTATATTGGTATTTCAAAACCATTATGATGCTTTACACTGTATAACGTTTGGATAATTGCATATCAAAATGCTTTTATAAAGCCTTTAGTTTTAGTGCAGCAAACCACAATGCAGTTGTACAGCTTTCAGCTGTTTTTAGTGTATTTGGATCTACAATAGCATTTTAAGTAGTAAAAAAATGCTGTTTAATAGCATATACATGAACCATTATAATGCCACGTTAATCTGCTATACAGTTTTCAGCTGTTTTTAGTGCCTTAAGGTCTACACAAGCATTTTAAGTAGCAAGATAATGCTTATTGCTGCTTAATAGCAAAAACATGTACCATTATAATGCAACGTAAATCCGATATACAGATTTGAGCTATTTTTAGTGCCCTTTGTTGTGTAATAGCACTTTTAAGTGGTAAGTAAAAGCCTAGTACTGCTGAACAGCATACATGTGAATCAATTTAATACTTGCATTTTTAAAGATCAACTGAACTATTGTACAGCTAACAGCTCTTAAATCAAATAAACGTGAGTTATTGAAATGTGTAAAGCTGAATATACATTAATTTTACTATATTCGTAAAACCTTTTGTCGGCCATATTGGGGAAAAGCACATATTATATGATCAAAAAAACAACAGTATTTTTTATGGTGGGCATATAGATATTATATATTATTAATTTAACTGGGGTGTTGCCTAACCGTATGTTTATAACGATTATAATACGCTAATAACAAAACTAAGTTGCGATTTCATTGTACGTGTAACTTAATATAGGTAAAAATAAGTGCAGCATTTTGTTTCACAAAATGTTGGCAAACGGATTCAAGTTGTATAAATTCTAAAATGGGTTTTATTGTTTTGCTCAAGGATCCCCAAAATTACGTTCAAGTAATGGCACTATTTCAGTCTACATCAAGTCTGCTGGTATACCGGTGAACCCATATAGAACCACTTTATAGACTATGGCACTACAGTGGTTCATCAAAAGTCTTCTCTCTGGCTTCTGGCCTAATAATTGTTCACGTGTGAGTATTTATACAGCTAGCGGCATTAATTAGCCTTTTTAAAGGCTCACTGGGCTGCTATAGACCGACACCATTTTGTAAATATTTTATAACCTAAAAATATTATCATTCGGACCTATTTTTAAAAGTAATAGACCTATTTAATGCTGCCCAACCAATACTATTATGTTAGCTATACAAAATTCGTTCTACACTAGGACTATACAATTGTTTTCGTTATTTCACATATATCTTTTTATAACATTTTAGACCAAAACCACAAAATATAGGAGGCGCGTGAAAATTTTCAATGAAACTTATATAGACATTTACAGTAAACTAAATTGCGAGTAATATTTGAAGGCATGAAATAACGAAAGAGTCAAAAACTTATATTCAGTAGTATACATTTTGTTTTAATGCAAACAAATATGGTGTCACTTTTGACCGTCTTCGTCCATATTATATTGCTAGGCAAATTAGTTAAATTACAACGTTAATTGTATTATAACATTTGTACCGTGGTATTAGAGATGTTTTTGCAATGATGTAGGGTTTATTTAAGTTCTAACTGTGAACACTTAAATAGCTCCAATAATTCCTATACTACATTCTAATGCTAGTCTAATGCTTTTGTAATGCAATTAACATCTTCATTATAAATAATATTGCTAGTATAATGTTTTTGTAGTACGGTTGGCAACTTCATTGACAATAATAATGCTACTTTAAGGCGATTGATACCTTTTTTGGCTACAATAATGCTAATATAATGCGTCTGTAATGCAATTCAACAACTATTGTGAACCTATTTAGGATCCAAAGCTGTATAATTTGTGCCCAAATAAGCATTACAGTAGCCGTATAGACATTTATAATGCTACTATAAAACTAACTCAAAATGCGATAACGATACAGAAATGCTGTAAGTCGGCCGTTATACTGCTTTGATGTGTTACTTGGGCGTTTATAAATAAACCTCTACATGAATATGACGAGCAGTGGTGGCCCAGTGGTAACGGCCGCGACTTACGAGTTGTAGGTCGCAGGTTCGAACCCCGACAGGCGCTGCATTTTGTGTAAATAATTTCATCACTACTGCTCTCAAAACGGTGAAGGAAAACATCGTGAGGAAACCGGCATGTCTTAGAACCGAAAATTCGAAGACATGTGACATCTACCAACCCGCACTGGGCCCGCGTGGTGGATTACGGCCCACTCCCTCTCATAGAGAGGAGGCCTGTGTCCCAGCAGTGGGAACATTATAGGCTGATTATGTTATGTATGAATATGACGTACGCGCGATCAATAAAGTCGCGTTTGCCTTAATTAAAAAGATCGCGATTTCGCGCGACAGTCGCTTTCGACTAGGACGTAACCTAACACTTAAGGCTCGTGCAAACTGGCGCGATATCGCGGGCATGACAGGCAGCGCTACACTTGTCGCGCCCGTGATATCGCGCCTGTTTGTGGGAGCTTTTAACCTATTGGAACACACACTAACGAAAAAAGCTTTAAACCACCTTTGAACATAAAGTGTTATTATTTAAAACCAGGTTTTTAAATTCGATATTCTTAGATTACTATCAATATTACTAAGAACTTTAAATTTACGATTTATTTGCATCATTCAAGCTCTGTATTGCACAATATTTTAATAATATTCGCTTTTGTGGACAGCATCACAGCACAGTTATTTTCCTATAAATTATTCATGAGGATAATTAAATTAAATTTTAAAACCCACTATTTTCTTGCACTATTCAAATTAGAATTAGTTACTGGTTTAGAGTTTTAGAGACTGGTTAATTAACTGGTACGAACGGGTTACGAATTGGAATTAATAAAAGTTAAGCACCTATGAATCGAAAAAAATATAAAAACATTTTACAAAAAAAACAACCGGCTTCCAAAAAAAACACTAAAACAAGGGATAAATAACTTTAATTTCGGAAGTCGGTGTCTTTGCTTTTCAATTTCGGTATTTGCCACCGACTTCCTAAATTAAAGTTACTTTTCCCTTGTTTTAGTGATTTTTTTGGCAGTCGATTGTTTTTTTGTAAAAAGTTTTTCTTTTTCACTTGTGTTACTACCTACCCCACACAAATTCGAATACCAATACCTGCCATGTAAATAACAGTGACGGAGACACTTAAAACGTCTTCTACATAATATGTAACACATGCTTAATGGAATACTGACCCATTAATAGATAGGTCAGAATTGAGTTACGTACAGATACAGGCTTCTTTTAGGGCCATCTACCGGCGTCCGTTCGAATAACGTTGAGATTAAGCACTTTTGCCACCCAAATGATTTATCGATCTCTTTCACTCTTGTGGGATCTCTCATCGTGTTTTCGTTGAATAGCGACTCATGTCAGTTTGTGTCCGATATCTGTGTAGTGAGGCTATTATTATTTCATAGAACGAAGACCCAATCGTCGTTGAGTGTGTTTACGACTAAATTCAATTTGAATAAAGTGACCCAATCTCTAAATGTGTTTTAATAAAGTAATATTATACAGACTAAATACTGAATTAGTCATTATAATTAATACCTTATTCAAACTGAAACAGGCTTAAAACTTAATAGAACATTTGCATTTTAAAATATTTACTTTACTTATATTAAATTTCTTTATAAAAAACTGACTTAAGTTTGAATGTACTTTTTAAAATATTTTTTAAAAATAGATAGAAATTATTTCTCGTTTTTTTTAACTCACATCTCATCAATAGTTAATCATAGAAGTTCAAAATACAAGCATTCATAATTAATATAAATCAGTTTCATTTTTATGCATCAATAAGTAGGATAAGTCCTACTAGATCTACTTTTGCGATTTCCCAAAAATCGTCTTTTTTGAGTTCAGTCAGTATTCCATTAAGCATGCGATATACTAAGTGGGAAAAATACGTAGGTAATATTGAAGCGAACTCACAAACTACGCAAGCAAAGTTAATGAAATTTATATGGGACAATCTATAAAGCATGACCTACTAAAAAAAATAGTAGATTATGCAATTAGTGAATAAAGGACGGATTTAAAGCGAGGGCCATAGGTGAATCACGAGCAAGTGAAGGATTCTAACGACTGAATCACGACCGTAGGGAGTGATTCATGATGATTGAATCACGACCGTAGGAAGTGATTCAAGTGTTAGAATCCTGAACGACGCGAGCGATTCATGGCCCTCGATATAAATCCGTTTTATTCAAGAGTTGCATACTATACTTTATACCATGACTACGAGAAAAAGAACATGCAACTTCGATTATGTTGTTATGTCAATTTTATGCCTTGTTTTTATAGTACCTACACCGTAGCATAGAATACATACTCCATAAGGTCGATGACTTCTTTTTTTTTCGACAACTCATTAAAATAAGTTAGGAAAACAGACTCTGAAAATGTGGTTAGCTTGATTTTCATTTTTCCATTTACTCAAACAAACAAACTCACACTCAAACTCATCGTAGGCTTTAATATAAACCAGCCGTGATTTGTTGGTTAGCAAGCTTTCTACTATATCGGCCGCCCTCTCTTTCATAAACTCAGGTGTTAACACATCATCACTTGAAAACATTTTCAATCGATTTATTATTAAGTAACCCTAAACTTTTTGTTCATACAACTTACAATATTTAAAATAGCGCCCATTTACTAATGACAGCAAAGAACACAAAACAGTTTTAATTCTAATGCTAAACTCCTGTTCGAAAATCAAAGCAAATAGGAGTTTGTATATCATTGAGATGGAGTTCGAACAAATTGGTGTTCTAAATTCAAACACCAAAACAGTGATTAAAAGTGCTTTTTATTCACTGTTTTCAGTGAATAAAATAAGCTTTTTAGAGGGGGCATGGTATAAACATATAAATCGATTCATATTTGGCGGATTAATCGCGTAACATACAAACAAAAAAAACATATAGACAAATTGAGAACTTCCTCCTTTTTAATTTCTTTTCGAGCTATTTCAAGTCCTAAACATTTATAACTTTTCATTTACTTCCAATATTCGCTATTCTTTGATTTAAAACCAAGTTTTTTTTTCTTAGTGTTTAAAACATTGTTTTAAACTGTAATTTTAAACACTTAGTAAAAAACATTGTTTTATTTAAAAATGTTTTAAACATTGTTTAAAATACGTGTTTTAAATCAACTTGTTTGTTTTATGCCAACCCTGACCCGGTTAGACAGGAAGGGAACCTGTTGGGAAAAGGCTAGGCATATTGATTGCTTTAATAAATAGAATGACTTGGCAATCGCACGGAAGGCTTATTACAATCAAACGTCCAGGAGTGGACGTCTGAAACGGTGATGACGAAAAGAAACGTTTGCAGCGTCCTCCAGTCTCCAGGTACCGGTACATATCAATACTTTTGATGATTTCATTGATTGAATCACCAAAGAATACGTAGGTATAATATTGAAGTCGCACACTCGTCGACACACTCACTCGTCGTCAGTCGTGCACTTGAGTGTACACGATAAGTACTTTTCTTGCATATCCATAATAGTTAAAGAAGTCGGTCAATCCACGTTTAACTTACTATTGTTAATCTTTGACATTGGCATTGGTGATAGCTAATTCTACGCACATTGTAGCCTTCGACCTAGTAAGTCTTGTCCTTTGAGAGAGACACAACTTCTGTAAGAAGGTTGAAGCGAGCATTTGAAAAAGAAGAATTTCAAAAAGCCAAAAATAATCTAACAAAATATAAATATATAAAAACCAAAAATAATCTAACTAAAATAGTCTAACTAAACATAGTCGGTGTTAGCACAATAACTGGATTACTTGATTTCGAAAGTTGATGCTTCGATTTTTATTATATCGAACACGGTGTGTCGATAATTTAGTTGGGCGATATTTTATTGCTTTATCTCTACCCATGCTATAAATCCTCTATAAAAGTTTCTGAAACAGTTAGCTTATAGCCAACATTAAAACATCCAGTGTCATCATAACCATAATATCATCCAAACGGGTGTTATAATATTGTACTGAATTTCATAATGCAACTCATTTCAAAAAAGAACATTCACGAGCGCTTCACTAACAAAGCACCGTAATTTAAAAACAAAACACATTCGAATTCGAATTCACGTCATACCGCGCCATTTTTGTTCAATATTGGTATTGCAAAGAAACTTTTATAGAAGATTCATATCATGGGTGTAGATAAAATCTTGTATGCAACTGTATATAATTAGGTATTAAAACACTCATGTGATACTAACCCACATTCGTGTTTTAATACCCTTTTATATATAACAGTTGTAAATAACTATTACAGCATCGAAACCAGTCGGTATATTCTGTAAAAAACTTACTGTGAAAAGTGAGCCTGAAGTGAATTGACCACATCTAGGTTTTGACACTTCAAACTAACTTCACCTTAGTTTTTACGGTAATATTTTTACAGAATGGCACTACTATTTTACTTCATATTCGCACTGTGAACTACTATGCACAATTTCTTTGCCAACCGCGTAGCGGTTACGAAAATAATCCGTAGACTAGACCCTACGCGCGTAGCGGTCCACGGTCTACGAATTTTTGTGAACTTTACGTCGAGTTCCAACTAAAGTCTGTTTTTAATCTCGCAGACTAATTTGACATTTCAAGTGATTGTTGTTTGTTTTTTCAATGTGTAGTTTGACATTTGCACCTGTCAAATTAGTCCACGAGATTAAAAACAGACTTTACGCCTTTTCTCAGCAACACAGGTTCTGGATGGGTCACTTAGTCTCTAGCATAGTCGAAAAGCCACTTACCCAGTGTTGAGGAAGAATCCTCCAAACAGCATGAATGGGATGATAATGGGCGGGCCCACTGACGCGGCCATGCTCACGCTGTTGCTTGCACACGATATTAGGTAACCTGCAGAACGAAAAAATATGACATTTAATTTGTAAAAGTGAAGCTACATACTTCTTCTAACTTCACCCCACGGTTTCACGGATAAAATTTTTCCTATATCCTAACCCAGGTCCCGGTCTACTCATGTGCCTTTCATTCCAGTCTGTTCAGCCATTTCAACGTGAAAGCGTTAAGCAAACGAACAAACAAACTGACTTTCGCATTTATAATATTAAGTTAGAATAGTTGGTAGATTACACATGAAGGTACTGAAGATAATCTTTTAGATGAGGTCTCTTTAATTTACCATAACAAACATGTAGACTAATTATCTATCGTAAACCAAGAACTCGACAGAACGGAAAGATTTTATAATTCCTAACGAAATGTTTTATTCAACAATCAATTTAATTACGAGGAAGAAAACAAAACAACCAATTTTTATGACCACTATCAATCAATCACTTTTTTATGTAAAGTTGATTGATTGAGACGTAGGTTGCATATTATTGAACTATTATTAAAATAATCTATACTAATATGAGGTGTAAGTTTGTATGTCGGGGGTAATCGGAACTAATCCGGACCAAAATATGCGTCACATTCACGTAAAACGGCCATCACTCAGCATAGCTGGTTTTCAGTGACAGCCGGCGTTGACGTCATGACGTCAATCGGTGCAGCACATAATGAGTGGACAATAACAAAATAATAAATAAAATAAATAAATTAACTTATAGTGTTTATAAAAATATAATATTTATTGATGGCAACATTCCGTTCCGTCAGCGACTCACGCGCCACGGGTTGCAATATAATAAAATTGTAACGAGGTCAAAACTATTTAACTGTTCATTGAATATTTTTGAAAAAGTAAGTAATTGCTACGAGGTTTGGGAACGAGTCTGAGACATTAATTCGAAAAATTATGTTTTCGACTCGAGAGGAGCACGTGGCAAAGTAATAACAGCCGCACGGGTCGATCCATCAGGTTAAGCTACGCTTGCCGGGGTTGGTCCGTGGATGGGTGACCATCTTTACATACCGAGACTTCTCCGTGCCTCGGAAAGCACGTTAAGCCGTTGGTCCCGGCTGTCATTTGTGGATCTTTGACAGTCGTTACGGGTCGTCAGAAGCTCGAAAGTCTGACAACCAGTCTTATCAAGGGGTGTCGTATTAC
This sequence comes from Lithophane semibrunnea, assembly GCA_947363905.1. NCBI lineage: Eukaryota > Metazoa > Arthropoda > Insecta > Lepidoptera > Noctuidae > Lithophane > Lithophane semibrunnea. The sequence continues at coordinate 15,337,556 of OX376195.1, forward strand.
CCAGTTACTGGGTTGTGGAGGTCAGATAGGCAGTCGCTCCATATAAAATACTGGTATTCAGCTGCATCCCGCTAAACTGGAAGCCGACCCCAACATAGTTGGGAAAAGGCTAGGCAGATGATGATGTTTTCGGCACAAAATATATTTTTTTAAATTTATGTCTGTTTATTTGTCTGGATGTATGTTATGTTCCGGATTGGCGTAAAAACGGCTGAATCGATTTGGATGTTTGCACACAGATAGTTCAGAATCTGGATTAACACATACGGTACTTTTAATCCCGTTAGTATCTACGTTCCCGTGGGATATTTTCCGACATCCACGCGGGCGAAGCGGCAAAGGCTAGTAGGATATATTTTATGATACGAAATTTCACGTAGACGCAGTCGCGGGCAGAAGCTAGCTATAAATCGCATTCCGTTTCCTGCTGACATATTGATAGCACAATGTTGCCTTAACCTCAATACCATGTTGATGTAAATTGTGGAAAACCGCCTAACTGTGTTGTGGTTGTATTATATTGCACGACACGCGAGAAGCTGCGGTCCAGAGAAATTTGTCTCCCGTTACATCTCGTATTGATCGGGGAAATATCGCGAGAAAACTATTAATTTATAGCCCTTGGATAATGTTGGCGGTTTGTAAGTACTCGTATGTATTTAGACGTTTGTGTGTGTTACAATTATCGACACAATACCGTAGTTAACACACGTTTTCAATATTTTAGCTGGTTTCAGTGGGAAAAATAAATAAAACCATTTATCACTAAATATTATTACTACCTAGCTAGTTCCCCTTGTCCCATGTAACTTGGGGACAGCACAACACGTTTTCTTTCCACTCTGCTCTGTCAACCGTCACGCTATCATTCACTCCCTTCTCTTTCATATCATTCCTCACACAATCCATCCATCTTTTCTTTGGCCTTCTCTCCCGCTCCATCCATCAACATTTATATTAATCTCTCTTTTAGTCACACTCGTTTCCTCCCCTCATGACATGTCCATACGAAGCCTTTAAAATTTACTACCTGCTAGTTATTAAATACTAAATAATTTTAGCCCATTCAATAACAACATTAAACATCGCAAAGGCGCAAATAACTACAATGGTGATAGTCAATGGTAGCATCGAAATGATTCAGTAAAAAAATGGAACAAATGCCAGAATCTCGCAGTTTTTCCAGCACAAGGTCTAAGGGAATATCAAAAGGTTTTCAGGGTTGCAAACTTGGGTACAAACTACTCTCACGGGGACTTAACAACATAATTATAAAAAAATCGTAGTTAAATGAAGCATCATCATACTCCTGCCCTTATCCCAATTTATTTGTGGTCGGCGCAACATGTCCCTTTTCTTCCATACTTCTCTATTAGCCGTCATCTCGGTAGTCACCCCCTTTCTAGCCATTATTATCTTTCACACAGTCCATCCATCGTTTCTTTGGTCTTCCCCTACTCTTATAATAGCCATCGACATTCATACTCAAAATTTTCCTCTCGACATTTTCCTCATTGCTCCGCATCACATGCATACCATGACAACCTATTTCCGCAAAAAATATCACTAAATTGACTTATAATATTACTTAAACCAATTTAACATGTCCTGCACGTTGAATTACTGGATATTTTATGATACTAGATTTTTTTTACGAGCTAAAAGCTAATAGTAACAAGTTTCATTAAAAACAAGCATATGTTTGACCTTTAAGATCGGAATCCCTCGTGGTTATTGCCATTTAAACTGCACATGTCCTTCACGTTGAATTACTAGTTCATTTATGATACTAGATTTTGTTTTGACGAGCTAAAAGCTAAGAGCAACAAGTCTCATTAAAAATAAGCATAAGTTTGATCTTTAAGATCCGGAATCCGTCGGGGTTAATGCCATTCAAATTACAAGGTAAAAAAATTAAGGTATATGATTCTGATCCCCGGTGCACGCGACAGTGCTGCCACGTCACTATTGGTCCCCATACTTTTTTTTTTATAGGTTTGTATGCATTTCATAGGTTTATAGTTATAGGTTTATATGCATTTCATCCCAATCCGTTTAGCCGTTTTTGAGTAATTGCGTAACAAACATACAAACTATATATAAATATTATAGTAAGAATGTCTCCACCGTATATAAAGTTAATCTATGGTAAACTTACCAAAGACAAGTTAATAAAAAAAATGCTTCAAGATAAGGCTACATTCTTGGAGCCTTCCATTCCGTTTGTTAATCGATGCGCAATGTTAAACCCGTTTCGGAGCGTTAAAAAAGTGGTGGCCATGTGGAGATTTAATAGTTTTATTGAGGTCTACTAAGATACCGATTTTAACTATGGTTGTTGGTTTCGAGTTTATGTCTGGAGAATTTCGAGTTTTAAATTGGAAAAATTATGTTATTGTTGCTCAGCACCCTAATTGCGTAATAGGTACACAATCAATCACAATCTGAATCGGTTTGAAACAAATTAATAATCCATTGTTTCATAAGTTCGAAAAAAAATCTGCTCAACAACGTAAGTAACGCAATGAATGTTGTTGAACTGTCAAAATGAAACAGATTAGTCTTAATCGATTACGAAAATAAGTTACGCAAATACACAGCAGATTGTATATGATTAAAATATCTTAGAGTGCGTATTTTGCCTCTGTCGTATTGGTGATGAGTGTTATTTTTTTTATTAATAAGTACTAATCCTACTAATATTATATTATATTATCCTACTATCCTACTAATATTATAAATGTGAAAAAGTTTGTGTGTTTGGATGTTTGTTACTCAATCAGGCAAAAATGGCTGAATGGATTTGGATGAAATTTGGCAAACAGATAGCTTATAACCTGGATTAACACAAAGATACTTTTTATCCCGATATTCCCACGGGATCGAGACTTACGCGGGTGAAACCGCGGGGCGCAGCTAGTATATACTAAATCTGAACAAGTGGCCAATCCCACTTCTTCAGACTAAGTAATTAGGATATCCACACACTTCTATGCATCATCCTCCTGATCCCCTGCATTTAAACACCTTGAAAATGTGTACCTACCTAAGGTCGTTAGCCTTCAAAATTATAATACATAGTTCTTTTTGTGCTTGTCAGCGCTGTTATAAATACCTACTAAGCTCAGTAGGTGCTCACGCCATTACAACTCGACTTCTCGATAGCTCTAAATTCAAAATGAGTAATAGTTACTATCGAGGTGTCATAGTAACTCCCTAGTCAAATAATAATATCTACTTACAAATTATTGTGAAATTGACATTTAAATTAGCCTTTCATCGAATTAGTGGTCGCGGTTTTCTCTAATAACTTAATTAATAAAACCATTAGGTACTTTAGTAACAATATTTGATAGATAAGCCGAAGGGACGTTGCCCAATACTTCTTAAATGTTGTGTGGTCAGTGAACTTGTTTCAACTCGACCTTATTTGGACAACACTATTTTAAGATGCTTTTTGTTTTTCGCGTGCACACATTGTAGGTACATTTAAATTAATACTAGCCGAGTAAAACACGCTAACGTGTTTATTATTGTCTTACGATGATGCATAAAATTAGGCTTCCTTTTTCTTATTTTGTCAGAAACCATAATTTTGTTGGAATCTTAGATCACACCTATTCAAAAGATGACCTGAGATGACCTAAGATACAGGTTTATTCCTAGTTCAGGTAGAATCCAATTATTATAATATACCTTAACCTCTAGTATTTTGTAAATATTTATGTACAGTCGAAAAAATTGAATTCTGACCCAACATAAGTTTATTTTCTTACAGACATTCAAATACAATTTGGTCGACATTCGCGTAAACATACATTTCCTTGGTAACGACCTTGGCATCTGCCATTTAATTACACAGAGAATTATCTGTTGCAGTCTCTATCTTTGTTAAGAGCTTTTAAAAAAATATTATTTGACACCAATTTCTGAGTGACTTTTTGAGGCTTTGTCATTTTATAATCGAACATGGTTTTGAAAAAGAAAAAAAACATTTGTGTTGAGTTATAGTTAATTCCAAAGAGTTTGGATTCAAAATATGATTATTATGATTTATCTGAAATATTATCAATTGCCGTGATGACAAAGGTTAAAATTGCATAGGTCTCCTACCCGTATTGACATAGATTAGTTAATATTTAAAACGTCCTAAGCGCGACATGCACTGTAAAGGATCCCAAATCTTTTGATGGTTTCAAACGATTTATCGTCAAAGTGGGTCATGATTCACTTAGCCTGACTGTACTTATATCAATTATTTCGATAAACAATTTCAATTTTAATTTGTTGAGAGAAAAGTGTTTGGGTATGATCATATTTGTTAGCAAGGCTGTTGATAAATTAAGTTCGGTTTCCCAGAAAAAGCTCGTGGTTAAGGTTACCTAAAACCCGCCCACCAATACGCCTTTGAAGGTAGTCTGTGTAAAGTAAGGAAACTGCTTTAAAAATCCCAACTATGTTGGGTCGGCTTCCAGTCTAATCGGATGCAGCTGAATACCAGTATTTTACATGGAGTGACAGCGACTGCCTATCTGACCTCCACAACCCAGTAACTGGGTAATACGATACCCCTTGGTAAGACTGGTTGTCAGACTTTCGGACTTCTGTCGACCCGTAACGACTGTCAAAAATCCACAAATGTCAGCCGGGACCAACGGCTTAACGTGCTTTTCAGGGCACGGAGGAATCTCGGTAAAGATGGTCACCCATTCACGGACCAACACCAAGAATCATCAAAATCATTTCAAAATTGGCGGAGTAATTGCGTTACAAACAAACAAAAAAAAACATACAGACGAATAGAGATTCTCCTGCTTCTTGAAGTCGGTAAAAAATGTCAAACTCACCGAACGAAGTAGCAACATTAGTAATGAGGGCTGCCAGTCCAGACGCGATGAAGAACCGCTTCGGTTCAGGGTTGAGCCCTATCATGTAGTACGCGATGGTCGTGAACACCAGGGGGATGGTCGCGAAGACTGGTGCCTCTGCTAATGTCTTAGACAGGAAGTACACATCGGCTCGGTACATCCCTGAATGGTGTTCTCGTATGAAGATTGGGAGTTCCGAGCAGAATACCTGTGGGCAAAAATGTTGGTGTTAGGTGCTTGCATGATGATAAGGACCAGTTGTGCTATTCTGTAAAAATCTCACCGTGAAAACTGTCACTGCCTTAGCATCAGTAGGTATCGATCACAATGACAGCTCACTCCACGCTCACTTCATCTAAGTTTTCACGGTGAGATGGTTACAGAATAGCAATGCAGGCCCGGGTCGATGGCACGTTGTGTTCCACGCGAGGGGTCCGCTAGGGCAGATGCCTGCTATGGTCGCGGGACAGTCCGAAAGGGTTACCGTAGCCTCTGGCAACACACAACTTCTCCCGCTCTGAGCGCCCGCTCCGCTCAGAGCGGGAGAAGTTATTTGATCCCACAAAAAAAAATGTTTGCATGATAATAAAAAAGCTTTCTTTTCTTTCTACCAAATAGTATATATAGTTATCTCGGACTTTATTTTTAGTAAGTTCTTTTCCTTGAAATATTTGTAACATTTTTGACTAAGTACGTTCGATGATCTGGTACGCGATTTTTTCTCGGTTTAGCTAACAACGACACATCAGTTGTCGAAGCTAGTTCACATGACATGAAAAGATGTTACAGCATTTTTTTCTACTCTCGTATCGGGAAAGAAGATAGTTAATTCCGCGGTAAAATTGATTAAATTAAATTAACTAAAAAAGAAAATATATCTGATATTGATATTTATATTATAAATTGATTAGCCAGTCATCAATATAATATGGAAAGCAATGATAGCCTAGTGGTGTTACCGTCAGACTGTCAAGTCATAGGTCTCGAGTTCAAACTCCAGGCACGCACCTCTGACTTTTTGGTCGGATTCATGTGCGTATTATATAATTTTCACTTGCTTTAAAAAACGGTGTAGGAAAACATCGTGAGGAAACCGGCATGCCAGAGAGATAGTTCTCGACGGCATGTTAAGCCAAGTCACAACCAATGGGCGGTTTTAAAACTCTGACACCAGAGGCCCTAGACAAAGTGACATTCTATCAGCGATAACAATGATGGAAACGGAAAAAATATATGGGTACTGACATAAGCTATCGAAAAGCTTATGTCAATCCTGTTGAAAGTCGTTGTAAGAAATATGAAACGCTTTCGAAGCGATTTTCCCTTGCTAGACAAGTGACAATCGCTTCGAAGGCGTTTCATATTGCCCTCAGGTTAGTCGCTAACCACACGAAAAGAAGAAGTATGTAATAGTACTAAGTAGTAATAAGTATAGCCACTCTTACATCAACAACAGAGTCCAAATTAGCTGGCTACCTGGGTATAGATGTATAAGAGCCGACTGATGAAGGAATACTTACGTTAATAACAGCAAAGATGTTCTGGAAGGTCATGTTGGTGAGGAACATGAAGATGGCTCCGTTGATGTTCATGACGCCGTCCTGGTCCAGGTGCTGCCCGAAGTAAATCACGCCGATCAGGATTGATACCATCTGTAACAATCCAAGAGGGATTTTGTTATTAGGTACTAGTATTGGGTAATGGTAATGGAAAATAGTCTCAATTAATTTATTAACTTGGAATTTATTAGCAAAAATCGTGCGGGATTATCGTAAAGCTTCCCTAAACGATCATGCGGCATGGCATGCAATTTTTACGTAAATTATCATGCTGCATGAAGAACCCTGCATATGGGTCCATCATGCAGAATGATAATTCACAAAAGTCCATGGAAACGTCAATCAACTGCCAGCACATTTGCTGTCATTGGCATCAAACAATACAACTAAACAGTCATGCATGCATGACAGCAAGTACCGCATGTCATGCTGCATGATCGTTTATGGACCGCTTAAAGAATTGCCTAAGTGAATGACATTAACATTCTTTACTGCCAACACGCGTAGCATCGGGTTTTGTCGACGGAAGAATAGACAAAATGACAGATCAATCACAATTTGTCATTTTGCCTATTCTTCCATCGACAGTGGTCCGACCGTGGTCTATTTTTAAAATTCTATAGCATAGCTTTTATGGCGCCAATGGAGCGAAAGGGAAGACCTCCTTTTCATTCTATTAGAGATAGTATTTTTTTTTCCTTTTCCAAAGCCAACTAACTGATGATGAATGTTATAATTCATGTTGCATTTCTGGGACCTGTTCCATGTTAAGTGGCATATTTAGTTGTGTATGTTCAAACTTTCAGTGTTAATCATAATATTTTAGCAGGAATACTCACAATAGTCTGCAGAAACCGCACTTTGATCAACATCGGCTCCTTAGTAACAGACAACCAGGATCTCCACAGTACGGCCCGGAACTGCGCGCACCACGACGCTTTGTAGGGCGAGCGACGCGCGCGGATGGCTGTGGCTTCCGACCACGCGGGGTCGGCCCAGCCCGAGCTGACCTTGCGCTGGAGGGGAAGATGGAGGTTAGAAATGAAGAAGTTTGATGAAGAAGATGGAATGAAGTGTGTAGACTTAAGAAGAGCATGCCTCGGCTCTTGCATTTATCGTTGAACATATTTTAAATAACGTTCCATGTGCCATGTCATGTGTTTCGTGTGTGTAGAGGACACAGAATAATAATCTGCCTAGCCTTTTCCCTTTTGTTGGGGTCGGCTTCCAGTCTAACCGGATGCAGCCGAATATCAGTATTTTACAAGGAGCGACTGCCTATCTGACCTCCACAATCCAGTTACTCGGTAAAACGATACCTCTTGGTAAGACTTGTTTGTCAGACTTCCGGGCTTCTCACGACCCGTTACGACTGTCAAAGATCCACAAATGACGCCGCGTATTTGTAGCTTCATATTTTTTTAATTAAAACTTTTATATATTTTCAGCCCTCATACCTCAAAATACAGTGCGTTTTCAGCCTCAGCAGCGATCTTGCAGCCGACCTCTGAGCGCGCGAAGGCCGTACACACGGTGTCGATGGTGGTGCGCGTGGTCTCCTCCCGGCCCGGCGCGCCCGCCAGCAGCTGGATGAAGTGGTCCGCCGGGTTGTAGTTGGGGGGGCACGCTGCTCCCAAGCTGGAGGGGAGGTTGAATGTTAAGTACCCAGGTGAGGTGGTTAAATGTGTAGTTAGTGGTTAGACTCGTTCTTTTGAGCGGTTTACCGCTCCAATATTAGGTATAGAAACTCTTTGGTTTTACAAAAAAGAAGCGAAGAATTCTTTATATATTATTATCACAAATACCTAAACAAGAAGTTATGACAATACCTACCCTAATTATTAGATTAGGGACACGCTGGCCAAAAACCGCGGATAAGATGTGACAAAAGTAAATAAGTACCTACTACAGCATAAGTGGTCTTAGGATTTAAACCAATTTGTAGGTATTACGAGTACCTATGTTACGTAAAAGTGTCTTAAGAGGCTAGCAAATCGCAAATTGCCAGTGTGATATGGCCCTAGGGCCATATCACACTGGCGATATGCGAGGGTTTTTTGATTCACGCGTGACTTTGCGGAAATCCATTATAAAATACAATAGACGTAGATATATTTAGTAACCTATTCCGCTTAACTATTCTTCAAGAGTCATAAAAACCCCGTAAGAAATCGACATGTGTTTCACCTCTCAACGGACAGGATGACGATTGACCAGTCGCAAACCAGAACACCACGTGTTGACACACCGAGCGCCCTACGTTAGGTTAAAAGCTACTTACTCTTTGAAGAAGTCGTTAGCCTGGTCCGGCGAGCCGAGGAAGGCGACCTTCCCGTCGGCCATGATGAGCAGCTTGTCGAACATGGCGTACAGCTCTGAGGACGGCTGGTGGATCGTACACACCACCGTCTTGCCCTTCTGGGCTAGGCCTTTTAGTACCTGGAGATGGAAATGGGTTGGTTAGGTTGATAGGTTGCATTTTGGTGAACATTGAAATGCACAGTCTTCAGTTAGGTTCATGTGAACTGTTGTAGTTGGCTAACTGAGATATCAAACCCAATTCAATCACTTAGCATAAGATTTACAATCTGTTCATAAAAGTTTGTATTGAAGAAATATTGCCTACTACTGACAAAGGCATTAACTTTCGAAGGGACGGTAGCACTACGTGTAGGGAAGTTTTTTAGTCACTGACAGTTATAAACATGAGGATAAAGTTGTGCGTTAGTACATAAGATGGTTTGAATTTATATTTAATTGCTACGAAATTTCATAGCATGCTACGCATAATTTGGGTTGCCAGTAATTTTTATGTCTCCAATGATGCTCTCCTCCTTCGCTCTTTGATTTCCCTAGGAACAACTTAGATTTAGCATGAACATTTTCCTTCATTCATTTTATTTTATTTGGTTATAAGACTTTACAGGTTTATTGCTTTTGCGTTAAGATAATTTTCATCTAAAGCAGTAATAAAGATTGAAGATTTTGAAGGCGCTCTCAGTTCAGATGGTGATCGGGCTTACGAATTTTGCCGAAGCTACATCTAAGCTGTGTCGTACTATACTCCATTATCTTCTCACTGCATACTTCAGTGTCTGTCTGAGACTGGGAAGCTGATGGACATACTTCCTATTTTTTTATAATGACGGAAACCAACATACCTGTAACACGTTCTGTGCCATGAACGAGTCCAGCCCCGAGGTGGGCTCATCACAGAACATGAGGGGAGGATCCGTGAGGACCTCACTGGCGAAGGAAAGTCTCTTCATCTCTCCTCCCGAGATACCCTTCAGCCGACCAGGGATGCCGATGACAGTATTCTGGCATTTTGTGAGCGCCAACTATGGACAAAGTTTTTGTTTAGTTATGTCGTTGTAGGATTCATTACCCCATGTTTTTGAGGTTCGTAATCCATGTTAGGAATCCATGTTACTGCTCGTTGGTCTAGTGTTCGCGAGCGCTACTGGTGAGCATGAGGTCCTGGGTTAGATTCTCAGATTCAGATACTTTATTTGCTCAAACATGTGTGTACATACAATACAATGCATGCAAGGTGATATGAATAGGTACATGGAGTTGTGCTTACAAGTTTACCATTTTGTCATGGTGTGCAAATATTAATACAATCATGTTTAAAATTTAAAAGTATAACATTATTCAATAGTCACAATGCAGTAATAAATTAAATAAAATTGATTGATTACATCATTAATTACATAGATAGGAATTACATTATAAAATCGTCAAATATTTATTAAAAATAAAAATCATACTTAATACAATAATATAAAATAAAAAAATGTCAAGGTCCAAAATATTAAATTTGGTTTTCCATTTGATATTAAACAAGGTTTTCCATTTGGAATTTCTCAGTGGCAGCCCGGAGTCTGGATTTGTGCCCGGTTTATGGCAATACGCGTCAGGCGTGCCTCCTATTACATGGGACTTAATCGTTACTGGCGATCTGTGGGTGTACTATACTTACACCTCTGCCCAACCCTTCGAGGAATACAGGTGTGATGTTATGTGTTATGAATCCATGTTATTGGGCAAACAATCTTTGTTGCTAACTAGCTCTAAGTCATCATCATCTGCCTAGCCTTTTCCCAACTATGTTGGGGTCGGCTTCCAGTCTAACCGGATGCAGCTGAATACCAGTATTTTACATGGTGCGACTGCCTATCTGACCTCCACAACCCAGTAACTGGGTAATACGATACCCCTTGGTTAGACTGGTTGTCAGACTTTCGTGCTTCTGACGACTCGTAACGACTGTCAAAGATCCACAAATGACAGCCGGGACCAACGGCTTAACGTGCTTTCCGAGGCACGGAGGAGTCTCGATCTCTAAGTATACTAACGGTATTTAGCAATCCATGCATTCCTTGAAAGGGGTTCCTTTCAAGAAATGCATCGAATTACCAATCAATTCGGTGATACCATTTTTTCAAGTAAAAAATATGAGGAAGCCATGTTTTTTTTGACAGTCGACGTCTTCGACCTGATGATAGCGAAGAATGAATGTTTAATGTTTTGTTTATTATTTACCTACTAAAACAAAACAAATAATGAGGACTAGGTAGGTATCGCTACTCTGATTCACTATGTGAACATTAGGTACTTACCCAGACTCATTTTCTTTAAAAATGAGTGGTTGAGCTAGAGTTATAAGACTTAGACAGTATTTTTAAATGTTTCAAGGACAACAGCTGGCTGCAGCAGAATGGAGGATTTTTACAAACAGTAATACTTATATGCAAAAGAAAATATACAGGTGCATTTATAACGTAGATATGACTGGGTTACAAAATATTGTTATCTCTTTAAGTCGTCTCATGTAGATAAAAAAAATGATCTACATGCTACACGACATCCTCTAAGTTTGAGAATGTTGATCAAATAAGATATGTGCATGTAGCAAATATTTAAAAAAAACTACTACTATTTTATGCACCGTCTAATGTAAAAAACAATGAATCTAAATCGTATCAACTATACAACCAAATTCATTGAATTCTGACGTCATTTAGTTAGAAACAACTAATGGAATACAAATAATGGCAGAATGCTGGAAGAACTCTGCACTTTGAAACAGGTTTCAATCACTTTAATAGTTTTAAAATGCTTGTCGTTATGACTTAGGATTTTTTGTGTTATTTTTACATATAGCATACAATCATCATACATACATTTCAGACTCTAATCTACATGGTCCTCATATGGCCTGACCAAGATTATGTCTGGACTTCAAAAGACACTGTGACCTCTGAGTTTGTTTCGGCCTTTCTTCTCCGAGTAGTCAGATAGGAAACGCCGACCTCATCTAGCTTATTGTTACAACTTTTTAATATGACGTGTAAAAGTGATTCCAATATCCTATTTACAGAATAAACAATTTCATATCATTTCATCACTATCAAATCGTTAAACCTTTGTTTAAAATTCCGGTACCGACGATGTTTTAGCCCTATTTCGTAACTCACCTCAGTAATAACCTCTTGAACTCGCCGCATCCGCTGTGCGTACGGTATGTGTCGGTCCATCCGCACCAAAGCCTATAGAACAAAAAAAAAACATAAAAAATTAACGTCATCGGGTCATAAAAGGAAGTAAAAAAAAAACAAAGTTCCCACAACTTGTCATAACTAAAATTTTTTTGGAGTTTATTATTCACAATTTTATAGTTATTTAATATTATAATAAAGCAGAAGAGTTTGTTTTTTTATTTGGACGCGCTAATCTGGAAATACCATTCGGATTTGAAAAAATATATTTGACTAGCTGCGCCCCGCGGTTACACCCGCGTAAGTCTCGATCCCGTGGGAATATCGGGATAAAAAGTACCCTATGTCCTATTCCATGTCATGATCTACCCATGCGCCAAATTTCATCCAAATCCGTTCAGCCGTTTTAGTATGAAAGCGTAACAAACAAATAAACAAAAAAACTCACTTTCGCATTTATAATATTAAAACTTAGTATAGCCCAATTCTTGAGGAAGGTTATGGGCTATTTATCATCACGCTACGACCTTTAGGAGCCGAGCAAAAAGAAAAACAGTGAGAAAGAGCGCTGAGCGATAACGAAATAATGGGAGCACATCTATTGGATATAATTATATTTTACTAGCTTCCGCCCGCGGCTTCGCCCGCGTGGTATGTCGATAAAAAGTGGCCTATGTCCTTCCCCGGGATGCCATCTATCTCCATGCCAAATTTTATCGAAATCCGTCCAGTGGTTTAGGCGTGAAAAGGTAACATACAGACAGACAGTTACTTTCGAATTTATAATATTAGTATAGAGGTTAAAACATGTTTCTCACTCGGACAAAGTTGCAGACAGAAGCTAGTAAAGTATAATTATTTCAATATCATAGTTTTTTTGTCATGGTGTCAAGGCTACACCGGCTTTGGACTGACTGGTTTTATTTTTACCAAACCGGTTTGTCTATGTTACTTAAGTTTAGGAGATACTCTACTAATAGGCAAGAAGTATACGAAATCATTGTTAGTGAATGATAAATGTGATTCAGACAATGTGTCTTTTATTGATTTTAACGGTTTTGGTAACAAATAATGTTTGTTTTGTGGCATATCTAATGTTATGTAAGTTCTTAATTCAGACATATTTTGATGGCTCATAAAGTGTTAGTCACCATATGTCCACGATATGGTGGCAAGGAATTTTTGTGTGGGGCGAAACTTCGTATAGAGAATACGAAATCCCACCAAAAACATTTTCATGTAAAATGTTGCCAAAACGAGACCATACGGCTCGCACTGTCAAAAAGTTATTAAATCTCATGTAGAGCCAAGCTTCTAACTCTACACGCCCTAACTCTACAAGCCCTAACTTCACAAACTCTACACCTTTGTCAAAATATGTGGCTTGGCCGTTTCCGGCCCGATCGCATCTACATGAGAAATAATTAACTAAATGAATGAATAATATGTGAGTAAATATATGAATCAAAATAAAACATTCATCCCTTCTCACAAAAAAACTGAAACTTCTAACGCTAGAAACTTCTCTAGTCAAGTAATAACACTAGCTGCGCCCCGCGGTTTCACCGGCATAAGTTTCGAACCGAAAAAATATATTTGACTATCTGCGACCCGCGGTTTCACCCGCGTAAATCTCGATCCCGTGGGAATATCGGGATAAAATGTATTCTATATCCTTTTCCAGGTCATGGTCTACCCATGTGCCAAATTTCATCCAAATCCGTTCAGCCGTTTTAGTGTGAAAGCGTAAGAAACAAACAAACTCACTTTCGCATTTATAAAATTGCTAGGTAGAAAGATAGGGTTATCTATTTGAATACTTATTTTCGAATTGACTCTTTAACTCACCTGGAAAATCAAATGCTCCTTCACCGTCAGTGTCCCAATAAACAGATCCTGCTGCTGAACGTACGCTGACAGTGCTGAAAGCGCTTCAGGCGTAGCTGGCTGACCATTCAGGGCCCTCGTTCCGCTGGACAGCACTCCGCTTGGAGTACGGAATGTCAGCGTGTTTAGGAGCGTGGTCTTCCCGGCTCCTGATGATCCCATAATGGCGAGGAGCTCGCCGGGATAGGCGGCACCATTTACTAGAGAAGAAGACAACGAGATACTTAGAAAATCGAATTAAATAATGACAGAGTATGCAGAGCTGCGACTTGTAGGCTTAAAACAGTCACTTCGGCAGAATCATTTTGTTATTAACAATTTCTGAACTCAACTCAACTCACTCGCTCAACTAAACTCAACTCAACTCACTCACTCTGTCACAGGTCTGTCTGCCTGTCTGTCTGTCTTCCTTTCGAGAAAGATCACTCTTGTGCCCAAACGTGTTAAATGATTGCTTAGCTTTGATATAATCCACCACGCGGGCCCAGTGCGGGTTTGGTGGATGTCACATGTCTTCGAATTTTTTGGTTCTAAAACTTTTTCCTAAAAGAGTTTCCTCACGATGTTTTCCTTCACGTTTTGAGAGCAGTGGTGATGAAATTATTTACACAAAGTAAAGGGCCTGGCAGGGTTCAAACCTATGACCTACAACTCGTAAGTCGCGGCCGTTACCACTGGGCTACCACTGCGGTCCACTCTCTCGCACTGGCTGGGACACAGGCCTCACAGAGGAGGCCTGTGTCCCCAGTGTGTGACCAGTGGGAACATTATAGGCTGAATAAGCTTATGCTTATTGATAAAACATCCTACACGTGTCTAAACGGTTCTGTTCGCTTACGTCAGGAACGTCTAGAAACTGATGTCCTTGACTTAAAACAAGGCTTTTAAGTGTAGGTAAGCTGCCTTAAAGCATTCTTGCGAATTTAATCTAAAATTAAAATCCCAGATTTTAGAACTGATAAGAATCAATTAACTGAATATGTTATTATTAACTGAATATGTTACCTGATATTAGCTAGATATTCTGTGAGAACTAGTGTCAGCTTTAGTATAAATTAATATTCAATTATACGTCTGCTATCTTGATTGATCTTGGTTTATTCGTTACTACTTAACTCTTCCTCGCGACTTCAGCTGTGTGTATTTTGCGTTTCACAATTTTTTTAAATACAAATATCCAGGATGATAATTATGCAAATTAAGCCATTGGTTCCAGCTGTCATTTTTAAATTTATGACAGTCGTTACGGATAGTCAGCAAAGTCTGACCCACCAGTCTTATCAAGGGGTATCGTAATGACCCCAACATAGTTGGGAAAAAGCTAGGCAAATTATGATGATTGATGAACCAGGATAAAAAGTAGCCTATGTCCTTCTTTCAGTTCAATTTCATAACGATCGGTTCAGTGGTTTAGGAACGAAAATGTAACAGACAGACAGAATTGCTTTCGTATTTTAAATTTGAGTATGGAAATGTTGATTTTATTCATTTAAGTGATCTTTCAAATAGACTAGATAACACGAAGACGAAGGCATTTGATAGTAGCCAACGATTATTTTCCGGTTTTACTACATTTTTAAAATGAGCATCGGATACTTAGCAACAGACGCTCGTAGAATATAGCAGTTCTGGAAAGACTGCTTTAACGAAAGCCCCAAAAATCACACTGAACTTAACAAAATGAGCATCGGGTACTTAGCAACAGACGCTCGTAGAATTTAGCAGTTCCGGAAAGGCTGCTTTTTAAAAAAAACCTATAAAATCACACTGAACTTAACAAAATGAGCATCGGATACTTAGCAACAGACGCTCGTAGAATTTAGCAGTTCTGGAAAGACTGCTTTAACGAAAGCCCCAATAATCACACTGAACTTACCAAAATGAGCATCGAGTACGTAGCAACAGACAATCGTAGAATTTAGCAGTTCTGGAAAAGCTGCTTTTAAGAAAAGCCCCAAAAATCACACTGAACTCACCATTTCTCAACAGCTGTTTTCTCTGCTGAAACATGCCGCTCGCTGATGGTTTCCAGAAATTCCAGATGCGTCTGGATCTGGACCTGGATTCAGTGGCGAAGGCATTGATATCTGCCCAGGTGTAGGTGACCTTCTCCACTCCTCCAATGGCTCCATAGTTGCGGTGAGATGGTATTGCCAAGGTCACTTCTCCACCGCTACCGCGAGGCGAAGGTTCTGGCGTGGCGCCATCCTGAAAAATAATTAAGATGTTTAAAAATTTTGAAAGGTTAGAGATGCTTCTTGAGCCAGATGCATCTTGCAATGCAGGATGGTTGCTCACGATATTTTTGTTCACCCTGAGAAATAGGTGTGGCACTGATGGTGATTTTAACATAGACGGCTTGATTAAGTCAGCATAACTTTGATTCCAAGTAAAATACCTCTATTTCGTTTCAAAAAAATATTACTAATTAAACAGTATCATCATCTGTCTACAGCAGTCCACTGCTGGACATAGGCCTCTACAATTGCACGCCATTCAGCTCTCGGAAACTCTTACCCAGCTGCTCCAGTCACCCTGCGAAGATGGTCGCTCCACCTAGCCTGAGGGCGTCCTACCTTACGTTTGCCGACTCGCGGTCTCCACTCAAGAACACCTCTACCCCAACGGTCATCGGTTCTACGGCTAATATGACCGGCCCATTGCCAATTCAGCTTGCTTATTCTGTGAGCTATGTCGTCAACTTACACTACACACGCACTTACATGAAACGGTATGTATGTGTGTATTACTAAACTTGTAAGCAAAGAAAAAGACGTGGGTTTCGGAACTCAAAAGGCAACTCTACCTACGCTAGCAGGTTTATGTTCAAAATAGTTCGATAAACTGCTTGCTTTATGGTATTTCGCTTGCATCTACGAGCTCTTTAGGCCACCTACGGCTCGCCATCCAGATTTAAGTGGTGATAATTGAGTTTCGTTAAGCCGTTGGTCCCGACTGTCATTCGTGGATCTTTAGCAGTCATTACGGGTCGTCAGAAGCCCATAAGTCTGACAACCAGTCTTACCAAGGCGTATCGCGTAGTACCCAGTTACTGGGTTGTGGAGGTCAGATAGGCAGTCGCTCAATGTAAATGCTGGCCGACCCCAACATAGTTGGGAAAAGGCTAGGCAGATTGACTGAAGTGAGTTTCTTTATGTTGTTTTAATGATTATTAGAATGAAACCGGAAGTCCAGATTATATTTCTATGCGATACAGCACAACTGCCCTTGTTCTAAGTAGGTGCTACGCGCTACGTACTGCCTCCTTTAAGCGTATGAGGTCTATAATCCACCATGCGGACCCATGCGGTTTGGTGGACAACACGACTCGTCTTCAAAATTTAAGACATGCCGATTTCCTCACGATGTTTTACTTCACTATGTTTAGCTTAGTGGCATTTACAAACAACATAACGATGTAAAGCTGTTTTTCATGCAAATTATTTTAGTGCAAAAAATGATTATGCACCAAAGCTTCTAAATACATTTATTAACATTTAAACTATAATTGATTTTTGTGAGCCAAAATTTAGCTTTGTGCTAGTCAGCTAAAGCAGGTCCCACACCTGCAAATAATGCATACAAAGCATTTATTTATATCTACTTTATGACTAGATTCGAAAGTTGACATTTAGAAACGATTGTCGTCCAGTGGGACATAATTTAGACGAATCTGGTTATACACCTGCCATTATAGGTGCAATACAGTAAGCTGATTAGAATTATAAATTAACTAGCTTCTGGCGACTTGTTCCCCCATGAGTCGGGGAAAATATGCGGGATATTATATTTATGTTCTATTATCAGTCATGGTGGCTAAGTAATAAGAGTCGCATGGGTCGTTCCATGAGGTTAAGCTAGGCTTTCCGGGGTTCGTCCTTGGATAGGTGACCATTTTTACATATCGAGACTCGTCCGTGCCTCGGAAAGCAGGTTAAGCCGTTGGTCCCGGCTGTCATTCGTGGATCTTTGACAGACGTCATGGGTCGTCAGAAGCCCGAAAGTCTGACAACCAGTCTTACCAAGTGGTATCGTATTACGCCAAATTACTGGTTTGTGGAGGTCAGATAGGCAGTCGCTCCATGCTTGCATACTGGTAGGTCCTCAGCTGCATCCGGTTAGACTGTAAGCCGACCGCAACATAGTTGGGAAAATTGTAGGCAGATTTTTTATCAGTTATGGATCCTTATTACAAGTTACAACTTTACAAATGACTCAATATTTATAATTAATAACTGTGATACCAATCACAACCTATGTAAATAAGAACATTTGCATTTGTATGCACTATATTCTCGTAATACATACCTAGATATTACTATACATAGGCTACTACTTGATAACCTCTTACTTAACATTTGATACCCAGTTTCTGATACATATCTCATTCCGTGTTCCTTGTTCAGAGTAATTTGAGACTGTCCTTTGTTTTTTATGGTATAATTATTGTATGTCATAAAGAAATGGTTATTACCTAATATTTGGGACATCTGTTAATTACTGAAGAGTCATTGTATAAGCTTAAGCTCAATGATTAATTATAATTAGATAATGCATTGGCTTAATGTATGAATGTTGCTTTCCGCCTACAGTTCCTCATTAATGACTCAAATTAGAAACTGCGTTATTAAAGCATTTAAATTAGGGTTTTTAATTTGGTTGACTATCGTTTTTTCGTTCGTACTTCCTACATTAAGACGGTGACAAAAGCCTTTAGGAGTTTCTGGTTTTCGAATTAAACAAAGAAACTATGAAAAAAAATCTGGCCAAGTGCGAGTCGGACTCGCACATGAAGTACATATTTAGCAAAAAACGCCGACAAAAACACGTTCCCTGTATGGCGAACTCCTTTAATTTTTAATTTTATTTTTATTATTTGCTGTTATAGCGGCAATAGAAATACACAATCTGTGACTGTCTACCTATTACGGTTCATGAGATACAGCCCGCTGACAGACAGACGGACAAGCTGAGGCTTAGTAATTTCGGTTCCGATTGGCACGGAACTCTAATAAGGATCCCTTACTTTTATTTCCTTTAAAAAAAGTCGGAACTTTTAGCTCTTAGCACAAGACTACATATAAAACGTTTACCGCTTCACAATTAACTCATACATTTATTTGTAGCAATTGTAGGGTTAAAAGTGTTGTAATCGACACCTTTGAGCGACACTGGCGACTCCCCTTGCGTAAAGTATCGGTTTTCCGATAAGTGTTTTAAGTTATCACATGGAAAACTGCTCTGGTATTATATATTTTTTTAGTATCTACCGCACGTTGCTCACAATAATGAACAGAGGCCTTAGTGCGAGTTTCTTTTAACTATCTTCACTTTACGCATCGACCGCGTTCGGCGCTCCGATTGGCCCTTCACTGGCCTTCACTGGTGAAGGGCCAATCGGAGCGCCGAACGTGGTCGATGCGTAAAGTGAAGACAGTTAAAAGAAACTCGCACTAAGGCCTCTGTAACGTAAGTAACTAACGTTAGCGTCGATATTGATATACCCTGTTTCCTCTTAAGACTATAGTATTGCTTTCCGATCTTTCCATAAGCAACAGGAACAATAAAAGAACAAAGAAGTTTATATGATTGTCCGCGCGCGACTGCTAGTCACCGCCTGAGGAATGTTTCCGATGAGACGGGGAGGTAGGCAATGGCCAAAGCATTCATTCTGCCAATTTTGTCAATAGCTCCCCCGTGTCTCGATTCACATACCTCAGGCGCTGACCTCCACAACCCAGTTACTGGGTAACACGACACCCCTTGGTAAGACTGGTTGTCAGACTTTAAAGTACCCATCATACATTAAGTACGTCATTTATTATCCCACGATCAATACCACCAATAAGCAATACAATGAACTCCTAATTAAGAAACCCGACGGTATATTCCGTGTTTTATTACGAGGGAATTAGGGGTGGCCCAATATCCGGAACTAGTGTCAAGTTACCAGCACGTGGGAGTTACCTAACACCCTGTATAAGCTGACAGGTGCTGAAGATTAGGTGCTAAGTTTGTCACTATTTAGAAATATTAAAATGAATATGGCGATCCTAAGAAAATATAATGCGAGCGCAGAAATTGGAAGGGAGAAACCTGTTGCTTTCGTTTTAAATATCTTAATTCATGCTCTTTCATCTGATTTGTAGAACTAGTAGAAGTATACGGAAAAACTAAAAGCAAGGGTTGTCATTCTCACACGTTGTGTTTTATCTGAAGATTATTAACAGCCTAGAACTAAGTGGGTACTACTACTAGGTAAACAGACTTCAAGAAATGAGGTTTTGTTGCATTGACCATTTAATTCTTTATGGCGGGACCGCGTATATAATGATGTTTCATTATTTTATTTTTTCCTATAATTAGGACTATTTTATCACTACATATTTATAAAACAAAGTCCGTCCCCCCCCCCGCCGCGCGATAAACTCAAAAACTACCGAACGGATGCTCATACAATTTTCACCAACGGACAGAATGATTGATGATCATTATGGCTTTGTGTAAATTGCCTGAAATATGACGATGATTGTTGAAGATATCGGAATAAATCATGTCGACTGGGAGCTTTACCGATGTGTGCCGCGTAAACCAATCCATACTCCATGATTATAAATTCGAAAGTAACTCTGTCTGTCTGTCTGTATGTTACCTTTTCACGCCTAAACCATTGAACGGATTTTGATAAAATTTGGCAAGGAGATAGATGGCATCCCGGGGAAGAACAAAGGCTAATTTTTATCGACATACCACGCGGGCGAAGCCGCGGGCGGAAGCTAATAGAGTTATATGCAAACACCGGTAAAAATCCCGGTACACCCGGAAGTAGGTACGTTCCCGTGGGATATTTTACGACATCCACGCGGGCGAAGCCGCGAGCAAAGGCTAACAAGTAATAAATATCTTAAATGAACTCGCAACACATGTATCAGAATATTTATTTTCTAACGACTCTATAGTAGCGGTCATCCAACCTTTGAAATTATGGCATTGAAGTCATGGCTATACTTATTAAGTAGATAATTATTTTAATTGGGACTCTAGCATTTTATAATGAGACCAAAAAATCGTGGCTTTACAAAAATTAAATAAATGTAGGGGTACCTAACCATTTGACTTTATTCAAGTCATTGCCGACAAAAAAATTATACTGATAATTTTTTTAAGTGTAATATTTTTTGGGAAACAATAAACAAACAAAGACAAAGAAACATATTTAGTTCGTTTCGTTCGTTATAAATAAGTTCGTTTTTATTGTTTGTTTGTTTGTTTAACATTTTTTTTCTTGTGATACTATGTTCACATCGCTGCACTGGTTTTATTGGGCTAGTAATATTTACATTGGTGACGCAAAACTATGGTAATTAAGATACCGTTAAAAAAAAACGATCTATTTTATCGAAATATCTGTCAATTTATTGTTTTCTAATGTTTTGTAGCATTAGTGCAACGACCTGGTACGACAGAACTCTTTTTATTGTGAAAAATATAATGCATAAACATAAAGGATAAATAAAAAATCTAATTTAGATTGCTATTTTATGCAAATACGTACAATATAAGTATTATTTATATTGTTTTTTGACACTCAAAATCAAGGCAAAGACAGGAAATCAGGTGAATCAAAACTGTCTTGGTTTGGTCCACGTGGAGACCATAAGTAGATAACATTAGGTGGGTTGACAACAGGTTTCACGAATGTGTAGCGAACGAAAGTTCCGTGTCCAAAAAAAAACAAGTAAGTAGTGGGACGAATATTATGATGATGTAAGTACAGCTGCATCTATCATGTGTACCAGAAGCTAGGTAAAAGCAATAGTACTTGAGAAAATATACATTTTGGCAATGCTAGATTTTGCTCTACTTCGGTTGCATTCCCCTGCCTACCTTATTTGGCAACGAAACTCTTATAAACCTCCAACTGTCATTAACAAGGCAATAGAATTTTAATTGTTATCGGCCATTATAAGGCCAATCGACAGTTGCTTTTCTTTTAATTCAGATTTTTTTTAAATTAATTTCTAATTTATTCATTCTTTAATCAAAGTTTGAAAGTGTGAAGGAAAATAAAATTAAAATAGAAAATTCACGCAGGCAGAAGCTAGTTTTTAATGTGAGTAAAATTTAGTAGATATTTATATTATATTTATTAAAATAATTGATATTCTATGAAGTTTGTTAAAATCTGAATTAAAAAATAGCTTCTTCACGAATTTAAGATACTAACAATTAGATCTAGAAGAAATTCTCATCTCATAGATATTGCTCATAGCAACAGAAAACTTACAGTATCGACCTTTATTGTATCTTAATAGTGGATCCATTTTCTTATACAATAGGAAGTAACCCATTGAACTAAATTGAAGGCGCTCAGTGGAGTTATAGACCAGTGAATATGCCTAGCTAGACTCCGCTGTACTTACTGAGAATAGATGTAGAAACGACTGTGTGCTACGTAATAACAGTCGCACGGGTCGATCCATCAGATTAAGCTACGCTTGCCGGGGTTGGTCCGTGGATGGGTCACCATCTTTACATACCGAGACTCCTCCGTGCCTCGGAAAGCACGTTAAGCCGTTGGTCCCGGCTGTCATTTATGGATCTTTGACAGTCGTTACGGGTCGTCAGAAACCCGAAACTCTGACAACCAGTCTTACCAAGAGGTATCGTCGTATTACCCAGTTTTTGGGTTGTGGAGGTCAGATAGGCAGTCGCTCCATGTAAAATACTGGTATTCAGCTGTATCCGGTTAGACTGGAAGCCGACCCCAATATATTTGGGAAAAGGCTAGGCAGATGATGATGAGATGTAGAAAAGAGAGAAGCTTATTAACTACCTACAATTGACCCATAATCCTCCTTGGTTAAAATGTTTCCCAAAAAATCCTAATCATAATAATTATCATCACAACAATTTTTTTTAAAATACTTCTACAACAAAACCTAAATTTTTTACTAAGCATTCTTTTACCCCTTTTCCAAGAAGCATATTTTTTCTAACCGACTTAATGTATGCATTAAGTCGGTTAGAAAAAATATGCTTCTGGAGGTGTTGATTCTGCGAGGTGTTGATAGAAACGTTTGCTGCGACAGAGATCTCGAATTAAAAATGAACAGTTGGTTATAAACTACATTCGTGCCTTCAACAAACAGCTGTTGCGACATAGCCACAACCTAACTGTTGATCGGTCGACAGTGAAGGGCGTGAAGGCCCTTCTAACGTTAATTTTGAAGTTTTTTTGTCCAAATGATGTCGCAACTAACGATCAGTTTACTAATCAACTTAAAAGAAATCAGCTTATTACGTATTATAAGACAATTTAGTAAAAAGCTCTTGCTTTTTTACTAAATTGGGATATCTAAATCAAATTAGAACATAGTTTGAACTAAAAAACCGGTGCATTAAGAAACCAGTTCCTACTTTTTTAAAGTTCGACTTAGCCCACGGAATCGACGACTCAGCCTTGGTAACATTTTTACTCGTAGGTATTGGCTATAGAGTCCGGTTTATTTTTCATTTCGCTTGAAACATTAATATTATAATTAGGTATGTCGTTTGAACACAGCATGGAATTTTTGGTAGCAATCTGTTTGTAAAACAAACTTAAAACGTTAATAAATTGATTACTTGGGTTGGTTTTTCTGTTTTTTATGATGTAAAGTTTACACCATAGTAAACCGCACCAAAATGTACTAAGACCTACAAAATAAATAAAAATAGTCTTTGAATCAAACTACTTTATTGAACTACTCTATTTTATTGGTCTGTTAAATAACAAAAACTGTTAAATTACAATAAGTGACATGACTGAGTAATCGTGGAAATTCTGAGAATACCTAGAGCTAAGACAAAATATAAAATCTTTAAAAATGCGCTAAAGAATCTTTTACGGAAAAAACCCCTAAATATCCCTTGGTAACACAACAATAAAACTGCAGATAGTCTATTTTTAAATAAATTATTCCATGTGGAGATTGTGTGGCTTTCTGCGTTACGCCGCACTTCGTAACCGTTGTTGTATTAAATATATTTCCCAAGACATTTTGTAATTAAGATAATACGAACAGTACCCACGTAAGTACCTACTTAAAGGTTATATATTATATACTATGCAGGTTTGGATTTCAGCCACAAATAAAATAAAAAACATTAACCCATGGTGAAGACAGTGTCAATTGAATGAATGCGCTTCATGCCAAGCACTTAAATGACTAACTAACTAGATGTGCCTATGCCTATAGTAACTCTATTACTGGATGGACTTAGTAACTAGTTCCAGTTATCTATACCTAACCTAGTAATTTATCTCATCAAAATAAAACAACGTCATCTCTGCTTAAAATTACCTATCTTATTTTATAACTTTGCCTCGTTGAGATTTACACAAAGAACCTTCACAGATACAGCAAGAAAGTAATTTTCTCCTTAGAAGAAGTAGGTATTCTACTATAAAAAATACATTTTGAAAATAGA
Organism: Lithophane semibrunnea; assembly: GCA_947363905.1. NCBI lineage: Eukaryota > Metazoa > Arthropoda > Insecta > Lepidoptera > Noctuidae > Lithophane > Lithophane semibrunnea. Next base: position 15,361,847 of record OX376195.1, read on the forward strand.
ATATTTTATTATTAAAATACACTTACTGGTGGCGAATTACTGTATGCAACACGCTGGTTATCAACAGACGACGTGATCAGGGGCTCATGCTCTTCATTCCCAGCCGTCATTTTGATTTAATTCCTTTATCACAATTTAAATAATTAAAAAAATAAATTAATAAATCACTGTCATATTCACACCGATCACAAAGATATTACGTCACAATTTTTGGCGGGAAATTGTGGAGAAGCGCGCTTGGGTAAGTTTCGTAGCGGTGTGACTGCGCCGCTACGGACGAATAAACTAAAGCGGTCTATCGACTAATCAATGTCCCGCGGACATTAAACTATGTTTTGTCAGTCTATCTCGGCCACTAAGCATTCTTGAATTTATAAATGAATACATGCAATCTTATTAACTTAATGATAATTACATTTACTTAATGTTGAATGTATTTCTAGCTCGTTTGTATGGAATCACAAAGGCTTTCACTTTCTGTGAGAGTGAATGAAATAAATAAAGAAGGGTGTAGACAAAGTGGGTAGCTTACTTACTTACTTACCTAGATATGAAGTAATTTTCTACATGCTAACCTAACTACCTTAAACGAGGATTTTTCTAGCATAATCCTTGAAGTTATGTTTTGTGAATAAAATTCTAGTTGCGAAGTAAGTAGATGAATTTAATAAATAAAGTAGGTAATATTCCTTTCAGAATTTTTATTTGTTTTTCTAAGGCTTTAGTGCAAAAAGAGTTTTTCCGGTTTCACCACGTCACCTAATCTACAGAATTTAAAAAGTTTTTAAACGAATTTACTTAGATTTTAATACATAAAGAAAAGCTAAGTTTTATTTAAATGAAATGCCCGCCAAGCCCAAAAGACAAGAAAGAGAACAACGGCAGTTTGAGTAATTTATGCAGCCTACCCAAATGTCCTTTCTTTGGTATTGTTCGTGAGCTCCTTAAATTCGGAGTTGAGCTGCACGATTACTGACAAATGCGTGCACTGACTAGACAGGTCCACTAAATCTGTGTGGTTCTTTCCTCAAAAGACCATTTCAGACACCAATCTACATGGTCTTCACATGAGTTGACCAAGATTATGTCTGGACTTTAAAAGAGACTGTGACCTATGAGTTTGTTTCGACCTATCTTCTCAGAGTAGTCAGATAGGGAACCACCTCATCTAGTTTTAAAAATGTGATTGACGTGTAAAAGTGTTTGTACTTATAAACCTACTTACAGAAATAAATCATAAATCATTTTATCATTTATCAATGGCTAAATTCATCGAATAAGTTTGAAAAGTCGATATTCGTTTTTACCGACTTCAAAAAAGGAGGAGGTACTACGTTCGGATGATTGTTTTTTTTTTTTTCATGTACTTAACTACACGTGTATGTAGACCCTCTGAACTACTGACATAGAGCGCGATAATGACAAAGTAGTAACTTTAGGTACCTATGGGTAAAGTACCTGTTTATTTCTTACATTTTCGCGCGTTTTGCCCCATTTTCCTGTAATGTGAAACGAATTACCTAGTACTTGAACGTACCTTATTCAAGTTCATCTCGTCGTACTAATCCCGCTGAAAGGTCGATCTCGAAACATTTTGCCTACATTTACGCTATGAGCTCGTGCATCAAATCATTGTAGATATTTTTGCACAATGCATATATTTTGTAGATATTTTTGCACAATGCATTGTAGATATTTTTGTACAAAAATATAATCTTAAGTAGATATTTAACGCAATGTGATGAATCCCCTCCAAATAAGCAGCAGCATGTATTATTGCACCCGTTATTATAGGTACCTTTCTATTGTATTTTGGCGACGACATACCGCACCTTCGGTGCAACAAAATCACAAATAGCCAAAACTGCAAAATTGAGGTAAGTATGCCAAATTGTCTCTGAACCATGCCTATACCTGGGGCAACAAAGACATCCGCGAATTTATCTCAAAATTCTACTAGATGGCGCAGGTACCTTTGTGATTGGGCACGCCACAATTGCGGCGATAAGTCCCCTCTTTGAGGAGTAGCTAGAAAGGCGCCACGGCGTCCTCACCTTCCGCCTGACGCAGGTCCTCACCGGACACGGTTGCTTAGGGAGGTTCCTGTTTCGGATAAGGCGGGAGGAAACGCCCGGGTGTCACCACTGTGTGGATCCCCCGGAGGACACGGTGGAGCATACGGTGGAGGTCTGCCCTGCTTGGGCGGAGCCCCGCCGTGTCCTCTTGGAGGCGATTGGCGGCGGTGACCTCTCGCGTCCGGCTCTGGTCCAGGCCATGGTACGGAGCGAGAGGGCATGGGAAGCAGTCACCTCCTTCTGCGAAGCAGTATTGCTCGCAAAGGAGGAGGCGGAACGCGTGAGGAAGAGGCAAAGTTCAAATTCAAATTCAAATCTTTTTTTGCATATCTCATGTACAAGCTCTTAAAATGATAGTTACAAAGTTCACATGGACCCTGTCAGGCACAACAATTTATCATAACTAAGGAAAGTAGCATGCTTTAAAAAAAAAGTAAGTAAGTAAGTTTGCGCCCTCACGCCCCTAACCGGCCGGGAATCCCAGGCGGATTCCCGGCCACCATAGGCGCGGGCTTGCGGACGGCGAGCAATGGGTAGCTCGCCGTCCGATTAGGACCAGGCCCGGGTCGATGGCGCGTCGTGTTCCACGCGCGCCTCAAAGAGATGTCAGCACAATTGGCGGGGTCCGCTAGGACCGATGCCTGCCAGGGTTGCGGGTTAGTCCGAAAGGGATACCGGGACCTTGGCAACAGGCAACTGAAGGAACACGGGTGGGTTTTAGTCAGTAAAAGTCTGACACGCCCTTCCGCTCCGCCCAGAGCGGGAGAAGTCATAGGATGATTTCCCAAAAACAAAAAACAAAAAAGGTGCCTTTGTGATTATTGGCGGTTTTTCCATGCGTTTTGGGCCGACAAAGTTTCATTGCACAGTAGTGCCCCGCGCCCGCGAGTGTTTGTTTATAAATTTTGGAGCTACAAAGGCATTTGATCAATTCCTGGTGCAACAAAGTCACAATTCAGGACACTTTTTTTTGTTATCTTTTATTAGGATTTTTTGATAATTCAATATAAGATTTTTAACGTAAAACTATACATATAGCAAACAAAATAAACTATTAATTTTAAAAAGATTTCAAACCTACTATAGGTAAATAGTAGGTAGGTAATCCAGGAATAAGGAAATAAATGCGAAAAGAAAATTAAAAGTCCTCTCCTGTAAAATTAGAAAATGAGCTTTTATGTGACTTTGTTGCACCGAAGGTGTGAAACCTACTATGCGTGATATTGATATCGTGATCATTTAAGTTTCGATTCGCCTGTTTCTTCTATTCCTTTTTCAGTAAATTCCCATAGGTACATCCAAAGCCCTGTTATGTTCCACCTAGGAGTGAGACGTATTTATCGTCACAGATAGAAATCACAGATATTAAAACATAGCAGATAGCAATTGCTCCTAACGATAAAAAATATCTGTTACTTAAAAATCACAGATCCTCAAGACTGTTACCGCGGGCGCGGCTGTTACTGTTAAAACTTCGGATACGATTTTCGACTTTAACTAAAATAAATAAAGAAAATATTCAATTGATATATATACGTATTTATCATCCGTACAAAAATAACAGGCTGTTATTTTATAACAGATAGATACGATTTTCGACTTTAAACCAAAAGAAATAAAGATGATATTCGATTGAGATACGTATTTATCGTCCGTACAAAAATCACAGGCTGTGATTTAATAACAGATATTTGGATCTGTTATTTTTTTGTCACAGTCACAGTGATCACAGATATCGTGTTTCACCTGTTACAACCCATCTCTAGTTCCACCAAATTAAAGTTTTTCAAAAGAAATCTGTACCTTTATGAAAGATGTTCACTAGCTTTTGCCTGCGGCCTCGCCTACGTGGTGGTCGGAAATTATCCCATGGGTACGTACTACCGGGATAAAAATCATTTGTCCTAGCCTGTATCATGGTCTACCCATGTGCCAAACATCCAAATCTATTCAGCCGTTTTAGTGTGTATGGGAACACCCCACCTTAATTTTTCCGATTTGCGGTGTCCACTCAATAAACACTTTAACCTTAGTCCTTAGTTAAGATTAGGTACCTATTTAAGTAGGTACCTAGATCCATCTATTCGTGTTGGGGGTATCCCTAACACGAACAGATGGACTTACCTAACAGTATTTTTATGTCCACAATTAGGGATGCATGTATTTTTTTAATATTTTTATTCGATAGTTTACATCGTCAAATAATAGTTTAAAAAATTCGACGGCAAAAAAAGCAATTTAAAGTACTTACATTTTTTTTTTTTAATATCCAACCGATCCGGGCTATTTAAACGCCCTCCATTTGGCGCACTTGGTGTGGTGACGTCACAGTCCGTGAAAACAGACAAGCAAATATCAAGTCAACGTCAAACACTCCTTTTTCTATGAGCGTTTGACATTGACTTGACACTTGTTGACATTGACATTTTGATTGTTATCCCGGATTGTTACGTCACATTCGCTCTTAGCCTTTTCAAGTATTTGAATTACCCACAGTTTTTTGGGACTTTTAAAAAATTAATTTTTCGCTCAGAAAGAAATTTTTATTCAAAAATATTGATGGAGGCATAATTCTGAAGTAATATAGTTTATAAAAAAAATATTTGACCTATATTTGAATCACATGCATATTCCCTAAAAATCGGTTCCGATTGGAGGTCCATAAACGTACTCTGCAGAGTTACAGTTAAAAGAGCCTCTACGAGTGCAGATATCTTGGCAAGTAGCAAAATCTGACGCATCCTGAGCAATCAGCCTCGCTACATAAACTTGTTGATTGGCTTGTTGATCTTAACACGACGTAATGAGCTACTTTTGTATAAATCATGCAGATTTATCCAAAAGAAAAAGAGGAAAACTGGTGCTTGCTTAAGTTTTTTTCTTTTGGCTCCATTTCGAGTACTTTACGGAGATCTCTTCCTTACTTAAATAACCAATGGCTTTCGACCCATTCTCACATAAGGACAGGTACAGAATCATGAAATTAAAACTTAGCCTTGTTTGCCATAACAAGACTTGTTTCGGCGCTGGTTCGCCCAAGCGGGACAACACAATCCTTCAGCGTGGCGTGGGTTTTATTATGTCTTCAAGGATGCATTTTCGACTTCACACTTATTCAAGATAAAAAATTTAGTAGGTAGGTACTTAATAGGATAGGCTAGTTTTGTAAGAAGTTTTTTGGCACATACATCTCACGCATACTGAGTTTTGAATTTGCGATTTCCACCGAGATTTGCGTTCACCCTGGGTACATACTCGTTCATTATGTGTCGTGATACTTAGATATTGCCACCATTGCTGCATAGATACTTAAAACACAATGTGCATGGACAACATTTAGATTTAACAACGCTGAATTACTTATTTCATGATTTTGTTAGAATTTAACGAACGTAAAAACTGTGCAGGAAAACATCGTGAGGAAACCGAACTGGGCCCGGCTGATGGATTATGGCCTAGGTACTTATCTCACAGAGAAGAGGGAAATGTGAACATTATGGGATAAGGCGATTATGCCCTAACGAAGGTTTACCTGACACGACAGCTGCCCCCGATAGAAAAAAAGACGCATCTAACAGTTTTTCCAGATTTGAGTTATATACATTGCCGGAAACAGAAAAAAAAGGCGCATCTGCCTGTATTTTTAATATTTTTCTATCTTCCTCCAGTGCGGTTTTAGCACAACAAAATAGGGCGCTTCTGTTCACTTTTTACACCCGATTGAAGATGAAAAGACGGATTTATATGAAACTTAATTAAAAAGTCATCTATGTAGATAATGTCCTTATACTTTATAGTTTTTTTTTTGTCAGTAATATATGCGTTTGAAATTTAAAGGACGCATCTGCCCAGATGCGTCCTTTAAATTTCAAACGCTTCCTTGCGAAATGAAGAAAAATATTACATAATACTTGATTGAGTAGACGTAAATGGCTATTTACGTCTATTTAATTAAGTATGGTATACTTTTCTTAATTTGGTTTGCTAAGATAAAACTGTTTTTTCGCTATTTTTATTATAATAATAAATAAATTCATAGTAGGTATTTATCAAGCCAAGTTAAAGCCTATTATAGTGGGCATTATTTTCAACTTTTAATATGTAAATATTTTAATTTACTCGAAGACAGCAAACGATTTCCCGTTTCATTCATTAAAACATTTATTTCTCTGTGTTTATATTTTGTTACATACGTCTTTTTTACTATCGGGGACAGAGCTGCTTCGTCATTGTAGGTTATGAAATTATTGCTTATCTTAGTAAGTACCTACTTAGGTATATTTGGAAGGATGTAAGAACCTAGATAATTTTTATAGGGGAAAGTTGCGATCATTGGACTAGCTCTTTCATTGGACCACCAAGGTATTTCCAAAACTGTCCAAGCTAGCAACACCCAAACTAGTTGAAAAGAGTCCGTGACGTCTCAGTTGCAACCCCCTCTTACCTCAGTGACGCTGCGGCACGTGGTGAGGAGTGACTTGAGTGGTTGTGTTTGCGGCGGTCAAAATCTTATTATTTGACTCGGAACAATTTGATGTAAGTATCATTCTATTCATATTTGTTTGTGTGCACTGGTATGAAATATTAGATAATTTAATTGTGATTCCATGAGTGTTATTCAATTTTGTCTAATCATGTGCATGAGAGCAGTGGTGGCCCAGTGGTAACGGCCGTGACTAGAGCAGTGGTGGCCCAGTGGTAACGGCCGCGACTTACGAGTTGTAGGTCGTAGGTTCGAACCCCGACAGGCGCTTTACTTTGTGTAAATAATTTCATCACCACTGCTCTCAAAACGGTGAAGGAAAACATCGTGAGGAAACCGGCATGTCTTAGAACCAAAAATTCGAAGACATGTGACATCTACCAACCCGCACTGGGCCCGCGTGGTGGATTACGGCCCACTCCCTCTCATAGAGAGGAGGCCTGTGTCCCAGCAGTGGGAACATTGTAGGCTGATTGTGTATGTGCATGTATATTTAAGATTTCCTTTTCTTAACGAGTACCTTGTTGCCATCAATGGACCTCAAGAGAGTTCCACCGTTGGACCGGTCCAATCATAGCAACTTTTAATTGTATTTTTTTTTGTCATAATTATTGGAGTAGGCTCCGGGTATTTCACTAATTATGGAAAAAACTTTTGAAAAATCATTATAAATTTATGATTTCAGAATGTCGCTGAGTAAAGAAAATATTTGGAATAAAACTAGCATGAACCTCGCCCTAGAATCAGTGAGACTTGATGACCTGATGTGCCAAATGTAAAATTTAATTAGTAACTAAGTAGCCTCTAACTACAGTTTGTTTGCTTGTCGTAAGTCTTTGAGTATTGTTTGTCTCTCCTCGTATGCCATAATTTAATCATAATTGATAATTATAATTCGTTACCTTGATTGGACCTCTAGAACAAATTTCTCGAAGTCCATTGACGGCAACCTGGTGGTTCAATGAAGGTGCCCATGGTCCAAAGAAGGTAACAGCTCAAAATTTAATTTTCTTCGTTTATACCAAGTGTAAGCCCAAATTGTTTGTGCGTTTGATTATTATAAATAAAGGTCCTACGTAATAAAAATAATAAACTGGTTTCATTTTATCACTTATATTATTTAAGATATGTTTTTGTAAAGTTAGGTGGTCCATTCATAGCAACCTTCCCCTAAATACGACGAGCTTTTGAAAGAAAGAAAATAAATTTATTTGACCAGGTAAGGCACTGTGCACATTCAGATCTAAAATTAAGTGTCTTGCAACTTTCAAAATGGCGTCGTTGAAATGAATATCACTCATTTCCTAAGTGCATCGACGCCATTTTAGCTACGTAGCACGCCGTCATTTTAGCAGAGAAAACATCCCTTTATTGTGATGAAAGTTTGTGAGTAGAAGTGTGTGAGTGTTTACTCACACACTTTCATGTTCCGAAGCCATACTAAGTGAGATAAAAATAGCATTGTGTCGCTGCTGTAAAAAAAACGAAAAACTTATCACAATGTCTCTAAAAAAAGTTTTGGTTTCGAGATGGGTTTCGGGTTTTGGTGGGTTTGCGGCAAAGAAAATTAATATCCACATACCTTGAATGAAAGGCACTAAAAACGTAACCTTATTTGAATCAAAATGCACAAACATGACGGTAACTAAACACCTTTCGAAGCGCACTGAGTGGCGCAAAAATCTGTCACCGGTTTTTGACTACCGCAGCAGATCAGATGACGTACAGAACCTCGAAGGCTGCACTACAACTGCATTCATCCAATTATCAGCTAATTTTATATACTTAAATAAATGCATTTGTTTGTTTATGCGATGGAGCAGGCATAGGTGCACTTAATCGATTTGAGACCCTCGGTGATAATGGTCCATCTTTGCTTCCACGAGAGGCAACTTAGAGTGAAAATAAGGTAGATCTTTAAATGATCTGTCGAACTATGTTGTAGCCGTCAACATTTTTCATCGCGATGCAATGGTTACAGATAAATCGATGTGTAGCAAGGAACTTGGAGGGAAGAAACCGGCCAAGTGCGTGTCGGACCACGCACAGTGAATGGTTCCGTAGGTAGTTGGGATGAATTTATACCTATTTCAAACATTGTAGTCGAAGAACATGTTCTCCCATACCAGGCGCGGTCCGAGGGGGGGGGGGGGGGTCCTGGGGGTCATGACCCTCCCCAAAACCATTCAAGCTGTCGAGAGACTGAATGATTTACGTGCTTTACTAACTAAAAACTGTAGGTAGGTACTTGAGCCAGTTGAGCAAGTGACCCCGATGGGATATACAAAAGAGTACTTATTAATATTTCCCTAAAAATATTCCTCGGCACCAATAATGACCCTCCCCCAAAATCTTGGGCTACGACCGCGCCTGTCCCATACATTCCAACTAAATGTAAGTTGGGAAACTAGGTATTACTCGTTATTAACTTGTAAAGTTTATACTTAACTGTGGTAGTTTTCCTTTTGGCTTTCAAGATTTTATTTTATCACTTTGTCAGCGTGATTAATACGCCAAATTACAGCTTTCTAGTATTAAGAGTCTCTGACCTTAGACGCGGACAGATAGACAGGCAGACAGACGGACGGACATAGCGAAAGTACAGGATGTAAGGGTAAACACTCTTGTCATTCAAACCATGGGTAGTTGACTTAAATAATAAAATAAATGACCGAACACAACAAAAAAAAACGTTATTTTCATTAAAAGATTTTTAAAAGTTTCTATCTGACACCGTGCTTGCTAGCGAAACAGCTGACTGACTAAGGGAGGGATCGCGCTCGCTGCCGGTCAGGTCACATCCCGTACCCCTCTCCCGTGTTGAGACGCAAGTTCGTTGCCCTAGCGCATAGGGCAACGAACTTGCGTCTCCTGTGGTAAAATTTAGATCTAAAAAAATTAAAAAAACAGTTGTAATTTTCCATTGATTTTACGTTCTATAAATGAAACCAAACCACTGGTTGCAAGGATAACGGTGTTTACCCTAACACCCTGTATAAGGATTTCTTGTTGACTACGGAATCCTAAAAATAACTTGATAGAAAGTGTTAGGGTGTGCAGTCAAGAGGTCAGAGAATAATACAAATAAGTAAGCGTAATATAATAATTTTAATTTATTCTATAAAATGACATTTGAGATAGATGCAAATATTTTCAGTAAATTACTTTATACAATATTTAAACGAATCTATTAAACATTCTCGTTAGTAGTATGATTACAACATGACACATGACAAAGGAACTATTGTATGTAGACTTGAGATGTATCGTGATTCTTAACTATAATAATGATTTAGAAATATGGCTAATTAATGTTTGTATGATTTAATATTAAACTCGATGACAATGCTCTAACACTTATTCCTTCAATAATATTTGGTGACAACTTACTGGTGATATACCCGAGCTATTTCACTGCATCAGTTTAACAATGAACAAGCTTCATATCTCCATCGTGCATTAATCATTTAAAATATAATTCAAACATTCATGTACGCTTCACACGCACTCCAGGCGTTCTTGACAATGTTCTTGTTATCACTCATAAATAAGACAATATTTGTAACGGTAATATTTACATTGCACAAACGAAACTTGTGTAAATTAAAAAAGTATTGTGACGTTGCGCGATGTAGGCGACTGAGCTGTTTACATATGGCTGACAACTTTACAAGAAGTCAATATTACCGAAACCTTAAGATAAATAGTAAATTCCACGTATTTATTTCATTTATATTTAATTTCAGGATAAATTGTCTCAGCCACGAATTTATTACAAATGTTTTCCCTGATAAACACTTAAAAAAAAAAAAAATACAATGTTTATCGAAACAAAAGTAACATTGATACATCAGAATCGATCCCCTCGCGCAACGCTACAGTTATAAACTAATTCATATTTAGCACTACATAGGAAGCAATATAACTGACACAGTCTACCATGAGCCGTACATAGTTATTACATAAGTTTAAACGTGCAAATAACACAATACACTGAGTGACTTAAACGGAACAAAAATAATCCTTAATGAGTACATCTTAAGAGTTATATTTCATTTGAATATTGTTTCCAGAAATTAAAACATTTTCATCATCGGTTATATAATTTTATCTCTGAAATGTACAAAAAATCTATTTTTAATTAATTTTCATTCGGAAAAATCTCTTTTATTTTTTAATCAGCTGCGTTTACGATAAGTCTATTGTTCGTTAACCTTAAATTCAATAGATATTATGTATTATGAAGTAAAGATGAGGACATACGACTATGTATAAACGTCAGCATAATGCATTTACGCACGACTAACAACTAAATTAACCTTCAGTACTATTTATATCATCAAAATATCTGATGTGACGGTGAGTTTCAAATTATTTTTCTTCCTATTAAATCTTATCCGCAATTCAGAGACATGCCTAGTTCATATTTGTAAATAATGCTACATTTCCAAGGTGGCCAATATGTCCTATCATACGTAAAGAAACTGGTCATGCACTTTCTAAAGTACCGACATTCAGGTGAACGGGCACACATCACCTTATCAAGAGAAATGTCACAAATTCATTTAATTTTTCATAGAAAACCCACAGTGATGTTTTTATGTCGATAAGGCTGTAGGGCCAGTAAAAAACATAAAAGATTTAAACTTTAATATGGAAATTAATAAGTAAGCAAATTCACTGGACCAACTTAAATTTTCCGTATATTCAAATCACAAATACCGTTATTCTTTGACAGTTGAATGAACATGCTATAACGCGAAATATTTACGATGGGTGTCACTTTGCTCAATAATAAATATCCCTGTACCTACTTATTTAGACCATCAACCGACGCAGTCTATAAAGAAAGATCTTTTCAATAGCCTTATGTCCCCATCTCTAAAATTAAAGTTATATGATGACTTATTAAGTTTACTGTTTTACCTACCAATCTGTCATATCAGATAAGATTACGTTTCATACACTCGCTATGGGAAGCTACGGTTTCTAACGGAAGTATTTATGTTAAGCATGTTTATGGCAATGAGAGGCTTATGGAACTATATTATAGAACTAGAAAACTGCATCAATTGTTTTAAGTTCTTTCTAATATTTAATGTCATTCAGGGTGATCGTTTAATGAGGCATATACGCCTGTACACAATAATAATAAAAAAACTAAATCAAATCAGCACGAATCATTAAAAATCGATCAGATAGAATCACTAAGTATGCTTTTTTTTCCCATATAACGCTTACCAAGGGTAGCAGACTACCATCTTTTTTAGTAATACCCCAGTGGGAAATAAATCCGTTGCGGATTTTATTGGCCATATTTGAGACAAAATGGATTATTAATGGTGTACCATTTGAGACCGTCTTAGTGAGGTTTTGTTGTCCTATATTTAGAAAGTTTTTTTTTTTTTTTTTTGTTACTGTTACCTAAACTTTCTGTGCAAACTTTGCCCTATACATTGATACAGTTCCCCCGTCCAATATTTGTTTAAATGTATAACAATAACACGTCGTGGCGTACCTAGCGATTAATAATAACTGAAATTGAGCTATATATGTACCGTCTATGTATTTTATCTGTATATATCTATTGCTAACTAATATGAGAAGGCGATCAGTCTACTATTCACTTATTGGCAGTGTTATATGGTTCATTTTGATTAGTACCGCATGCCACAGATAAAGGGTGAATTTCGCTAACGAAACTGAACGCGAACGTGAGCTAATGAGCTGTGAGTGTCATAATTTTTACAGAATTTTGAAGAGGACATTTCTAGAACGCAGTTTCATTAGTGAAATTTGCCTTTAGTAGCTACAGACATATACTTAAGTTTCACTGTAAAGGAGATCATTCATTTTGGGCTAAATAATAAAAGAGGCCAAACAAAAAAAAACAAAAATCCGTTAGAACATGTTATTCTCTTCACCTTTCAGTATTGGACCAAATCTGTGGGGAAATTCCTTGCGCTGTTATACGATTTTGAAAATTACTGTTTTCAGTTGGTTTAAGTTAAAATAATTAATAGTAATTAAACAAAGTAATAGCTTGTAGTAAAATACAATAGACGCTGATATATTTAGTAACCTATTCCGCTTGACTATTCTTCAAGAGTCATAAAAACCCTGTAAGAAATCTCACATAGATAGATAGACATAGATCTTAGATTTCTTACAGGGTTTTTATGACTCTTGAAGAATAGTCAAGCGGAATAGGTTACTAAATATATCAGCGTCTATTGTATTTTATAATGGATTTCCGCAAAGTCACGCCTGAATCAATTAACTAGCTTGTAGTAATAAAAAATGAAGAGAAAAACGTAATCTTTCGGAATATAGCTTTTTTTTTTGTTTGGTACTATCACATTTAGCCCAAAAATGTATGGACGGTGAATAATCTCCTTTTCGCTTGATTTTTTACTTGATCCTTCTCAGGGAAGGTAATATGAGATTTTCAGGGCATCATTGATTTACTAATTTGAAGTTAAGTATCTGTATTAAATTATGCCTGCGAACTAGCACAGAGTTGTTATCATCTAGCATTTTAACTATTTCGGTCTACATTTTTTTTTAAATATTTTGTAAGTAGGTACTAACAGTAAATTGGCGTTAAAAAGTCAACCTATTTTTGGTCTTAAGCGAAGTTTGTTATTTTTGACGGGCATGAATGAAATTATGACGCGTGAAGTTCTTCATAATGACGTGTTATAATGTCAGATTACCATTTAAAGAGACGCGGTTATCTACCTTCTATTTGAGTATTTCCTATCATTATGTCTGTTTTATATACCATAAAATAGATTCAATGTCAACCATGCATTAAGTTTTATTTCGGCAATGCAATGACGTTAGTAATTAGTTGGATGCGTCACTGCGTTCATTGAACCGTCATCGTCGTAATTTTGCGTATTATTTTTTTCTATTTTTGTTTAATCGTATTCAATAATCAACTCGGTTGGCGCCAATATTAAGTAAATTAATTAACTTATAATAAATGTGAAAGTTGTTAAGATGTTTGTTACTCAATCGCGCAAAAACGGCTACACAGATTTGGATGAAATTTGCAAAACCAATTCACAGGATACTTTCAATTTGGGTTCGTTAAGTTGTTACCCTAGAATGCGATTGAAACTGCGGAAAACAGAAAGTATTAATAAATAAATCAGAATTCATAACAATCACGACATTTCATTAAAACAAGAACTCTATATATAAGCACTGACACAGAAATTAATCAAATATCGTATAGCACAAGATATTTGATCTCTACAATTATAGTGAAACTATCCATCTATCGGTTGTGGTCACCACAACATCGCTACTTGAAACTGGTTATAGGAAATATAAACACTAATATGACCAGCTATCTAAATGCGTTATTTCTTATATCAAGTCAATTGGTCAATGAATCTATATTTTTATTTAAGACAAAGCAGGAGCGGGGCTTTGCACGGTTTTTTCTACTTCACAAAACATCTAGATTTCTTAGTTATATGTAACTTTAATATTAACGTATTATACACATAAACTTTCCAGAATAAATTCTCTAAACGATGGTGAAAACCTCATCAAAATCTGTTGCGTGGTTTAGAAGAACAACGCGGATGTACAGACAAACACGAAATGCGACTTTAATCTATATTATAAAGAGGAAAGATTTGTATTTTTGTGTGTATGTTTGTAATGAATAAACTCAAAAACTACTGCGCCGATTTCAAAAATTCTTTCACCATTAGAAAGCTACATTCACCCTGAGTAACATAGGCTATAATTTATAAAGATTACACGTGAGCGAAGCCGCTGGCGGCAGCTAGTTTATAATATGTATAGAAAACAGTTATTTTTATGGGCTTACCTATTTCTAATACGATTATTTAGAAGACAAATATTACAATATGCAGATGTGAAGTCAGTTAGCCTATGCTAACAGCATGTTTCTATAAATATTTAACATGCTAGTTGAAATTTATAATAACCGAATTCTAGATAAATTGATATCTAATTGCTTTCATACTCAAGTCTGTGGCTAGAGGAATTGTGACAATATTGACCTAATAACTTGAGCCTAAGGAGTGTCACAACCGCGGTATTCAGCTCAAGTTCCAGACTCCACGCGTCACTTACGAACTAGATTGATGTAGAATACTAGATGGTAAGACTCTGTGCTTCAACTGTACCTTGATATACAATATTTGTAGCAAAGGCCACACAAAGCTAATTTATTTTGGTGTTATCAATCTTAAACAGTCGAATGTTTTTATCTCCTGTATGTATGCGGCGTCTCCGATCTTGCCCCGTGTCGTCTGCACACGTGAGGACCTAATGGATGGGTCAGGGACCAGTATTCGCGTTCCTGAATTTTGGGTTTATAAAACTATATAACATTATTTTTTTGTTTATGCTAAACCTGAAAAGGGGTCATTGTACTCATCATTTTGAACAACTTTTTCTATGGGACCAACCTTGAAATCGCGAAAAAAAAAATCAGCTGTTCCATACATTTTGTCGATTTAAGTGAACACAAATGTAGGGAAAAGCTGATTTTTTTTTCGCGATTTCAAGGTTGTTCCCATAGACAAAGTTGTTCAAAATGATGAGTACAATGACCCCTTTTCGGGTTTTACCATAAACAAAAAATAATGTTGTATACATGGTTCCGTGTTATTTTTGCCATCGACAAGCTAATAGAACTGAACTAACTTCAAATATGAGATAAACTATATTGAATTCCCATGTATAAAGTATTGATTTTGGTCTCACACAAATTCAAGGTAAAGACGAGAATATGAAACTAGTAGTCCAAATTAATGACAGCTACTGCAAGCCAATTTGTGATAAATTAAAATCAAAAAATAAATGATAAAGTAGACTTAACACACATTGACAGCTAAACCACAGGTATTAATAAGTTAATTTTATTAATTAGCTATTCAAACATACCTGTTTGAAAAAAATGTATGAGAAAAACACTCGACCGCACAAACATATCAATGTCTTGGCTATCTATATTATCTATTGCATGGCTCAATTTGTGATATGTCTAATATTATTCGAGGTAAACACAAAGTCACTGGATCTGTCTTTTGTGGCTTTTACAAAACGAATTTTACGAGGAAGAGTAGTTTTAATATTTTGAACCTAACTGGTAAAATTATTAGGTAGGTACTCTAAATCTGCCAAAAGTATGCCGCTCGCTATGCTTAATATGCCAAATATATTTATTGTATTATATTGTTGTATTATATTGTATGCTTTATACGCGTTTAATATGCCAAATAATTTGCAGTTACAAAAACTAAGCAAAATTATTTACCATACGAATCTTGAAACATTCGAAAATAAATATCCATAGAGAGAAAATAATCAATTCAATGTCAACTTTTTTTAATGGAATATTTCATTTTTTGTGAACTTTTAATACAAGCCTTCGCCAGCACATACCGTTTGGGAGAGCTCATACTTCCTATTAGCATCCTATTACTTATTAAATGACTTATCTGTATACTAATCGTTAAGACTATGTATAATTGAAGACAACTGACATGCAATAACTGTATGACTCTTAACTAAACGACATTGATCATTCGCTTGGGGAAATATTTATGTAGCATCATCGGGAATTTGACGTGATAACGTCTCAACTCCACAGTCTAGATCAGTGTTACTCAAAGTGTGTTCCGCGGAGCCCCTTGGCTCCACAAAGACTCTGTGAACCAGTCACAATGAACCAGTATTTTCGCGGAGGCTTACAGAGGCTTTGAGGAGCCCAGTATCCTCAAGAACTAATTTTAGATTTGGCGGCATTTGCTTAATCACGTGTCTATGCAGGATACAATAGAACTACAAGTAGGCGCTTTACTTTTTATACGCGATACTGCTCCCACATCTAACAAAAATTAACTTGGACCCTGTGAAACAAGTTTAGCAACATCTGAAAAAACGACGAACGGTTTTGATTATTCTTAAAGATTTCGTTTTCAAAAAGGATGCCGTCGCCAAAAAATTTTGAGAACCGCTGGTCTAGACTAACAAAATAGTTTGCGATAAGATAATTATTTTGTCGATCATTCATCATTATCTTACGACTATTGCTAAAAGCTTTTAAACTTTTTTTAATCGACGAAAAAAAGGAGGATTGTCTCAAGTCGACGCGCCTTTTTTTTTCGTCTTGGACGTTGTCACACCTAACACCCTTGGTCAACACTTTTTTTTTAGGTTTAGAATTACGGAGTACCTAAGCGAATATTCAATGTATATCACCTTCATATTAGCGATGCAATCTAAACCTTGACCTAGCCGAAGTCAAAACTGTATTATAATTAATAAAATTACGAGATCCGGGCAAAATACTCTGCATTAACTATACAATTTGACAGTAAAATTATCAAGTAACGACCGGTCATTGTCTCAATTGCATCGTGACTAATTTGAGAGCTATGTATGCTTGAATTCAAAATCTTAGGTAATTTACATTCAATGACATTTACTCAACAATCAACTTTAGCGTTATATAGGCTAGGTTTAATTTTGAGTGACAATTTTTAACAAAAAGGTCCTAAATGAATTTGGTTGCAAATAAAATTTGAACTTTATCATATATGACATTAGAGTTTGTTGATCCAAACTTGATAATTATCTAAGATTCTGAACTAAGTTGAGGATTATTAATAATTCGTAGATTGGGCGATATAACACTATATTGAACCGCATAATAATTTACCTAAAACGTTCACAACTGCCGTGTAGCAACAACTTAACTCTAAACTATAATGATAAGGCATTTTTATTATAATAAAATTCATATCAATCGACTTTAGGTCGTGTATATTTTCTCTAGAGCTTTCCAACGAGTGCTAATTTTATTCTATGTAGTTATTGTTAAGTTATGGTAAGTTCACGTTTCTATTGGGCAATGTTGCTAAACTCTTCGATCAACAATAAGGAACACTAACAAACACATCGATTGCAAACAACTAGATTATAAACCTTAACCACAGATGAATACAGATTCACTCCACAAAATCATTTAAATAAAAAGCGACTCTTGGTAGGACACAATAAAGTGCAATTCAGGTCGCAAAGCGGTAATTACCTACAGCTATATTCACCTCTCTTTCTATCACGTAACTCATGGATCTTCTGACTAGGTTACACTCACTGAATTGGCCCGACAAGACGGGGCCACACGCGCCGTGTACTTTTAGCTTCATACTTAAAATGCGGAGTGAACTATCCGAATTCATCAGTGCCTTAACACTCAAACATAAAGTTCATTATCGTTTGCAATATATTTACTACTTCAATTGAAAAGTAGACATATTTTTAAAATAAGAAAAAAAAAAATATTGAAAAATAGAACATAATCTCTAAGCAATAAGGTTGAAATAGGTATGTTGCAAAATAAGACCACAAAATTATTTGAGGCCTTATTTTTTTCGGCCGTTTTTCGTACGAAGTCTAGTACTATTGTTGATCGAAGGCTCAACCCGTCGATTTCTAACATTGCTCAGGTGACAATGCGCACATAGATTTCTTACGTAAAATTACTAATGTTGATCGTTTTTTAATTTTCAAAATGAAGTCTTAAATGGGGCAAATAAATTGTTTTCGATTAATACACGACAGCTTGAGGTAGCACGAAGTTATACAAAAACTTAAAAGCGAGTGTTTAATTTGATTACGAACATTTGACAATATAATACTGCTAAGCCTATGATTTAAATTATATCGCAGTAGCGACGAAATTCCTTTCGAATAAATCGGATCGTAATTTTGATAATCGAATAAGTTCATCGACAAAAGAATGTCGTCGCTGTAAAATCGCGAGGGACTCGAAATAAACGTGCAAAAATGATGTTTTTACTAATTACATCTACGCTTAAAAATGAGAGCAATTCGCCTAACGACGATCACTTTCAAAATGCACGATATTTACCCTAAAAAAATTTTGATGGAACGTGAAATTAAATGTATATGAGCCTATAATCCGTTTGAAATAAAATTAGACATTTAAATAAGCCTTTTTTACAGTCCGTTCAACCGATTTTGACTTCTATTGCGTTGGTGGCATGACAAATGGCAGCTGGAGTAACCTTTTTTGCTTTTAATGCCATCCTTATGCCTACGGTATAGAAGTCAAAATCGGTTGATCGGACTGTAAAAAGGTTTGTTTAAATGTCTAATCTTATGGAGTACAGTTTATATTTATTATGTGTGTAATGAAAAGCCTTCACTTTCACTGCCAAGTACATACATAGAATGCATACAAATTGGCATGCCATAAAATGTGTCTCACATATATATAACAACCGGTCAGTCCAGTCCATCGGCGCGCCGCCTATAGCTACGCCCGAGTCGTAGCTATAGGCTATAGGCGAGTTGTAGGCACGCGAACGAATTATCTTTCTACCTGCGAGCCGGGTGCATGGCGCCAAAAGTGCTTATTGAATGGCTGTATCGGCTCCTTATTCCCCTTTTATAAGAGCGTTATATACCGTGCATTATAAAAGTGTATATTACTATATCTCATCAGGTGTCAGGAGTGCGGCGGCCGTCCTTATCATCTCTTTACCTTCTCCACAAACACTCTTAGCATTAACTAGTATACGCATGCCTTAATCTAAAGAGTAAAATTAAATTTTGATCCAAACTCTAACACCTAACGAAACTAAATACAAATTCAATAAAATTTTAAACATTTTAGAGTATAACCCGTCTTTTTTACCTCTTCAAGGAGACAAGATATCATGCTAAATCAACCAAGAATAAAAATAATTATAATACAAATTATGAGTGCCAAATGTGGCAGCTATTTGCATGTATTTCCTTCCAAATCGCATTTCTATTCAAATAATAAGTTATCATAAAGTTTAGATATACTAGACTTAAATTATCAAACATAATCAGTTGTTTGATAACTAAGTAATCAGTGACGAATATTACTAACCTCAAGTCCGAACTAAACATCTTATAAGCAAGTCCTTCAACTTAATACGCACACGCAGCGCGATTATATCACAGCCAAATCTGCCGCCGCACGCCTTACTACCGTCTGAAGGCCCTAGACATGACGTCACTAAAAACTGCATCAATTTTGGTGATTCAAACATTCCAAGTATTTTGAATTTTTTTTAAATAATTAATTAATGGATAATTTATTATTTAAAAAAAACTGTGGGTAATAAGCATTAAAAAATTATAAGTCATCGGTATTTCTTCACTAATCCGTAATAATGAGCGACATCGGAATGTCTGGGCCGTAACTAAACGACAATAATATAGTGATACATTTTAGAAGTTTATAACTTTTTCGAAGCTACTAAGTTAAGTCGTGAATTTTCTATACTTAGAGCGCTGAGGTCGAATTAAGTCGAGACAAAATGTTGATATACTACATCAATCATCAGGATAATATTTGATTGGTCGACAGCAAATGAGTGCCTTTTCAAACCTTTTTTATTTTCTTAAAGGTTAGTTAACAAATTTCAGGTGGTTACAATGGCAACACTACGTGGTCTTACACTGGTAGATCTAATCTTGACACTTTATAGTGTCTTATTATATCGTTAGTTATAATAGCTAATGGCCATCTTAAGTAGTTTGCGTCATTGCACCCAACTTTCCATGAACAATTTTCAGTCTTGGACAACCTCATCCCGTTCACAAGTTGAGAATTTTGTTTCGAAAATACCCAAAAGGTAGAAATGCTATAAATTTTCCAATTTCCTGGCGAAATAAATACAATCCATGCCAGTATTTTTAATTTTAAAGCAATATGGCGATAGTGTAATACAATTACAATTATAGTCAAGATTGACTAGTTCAACAGGAATTGTTGTAGATAAATATATCAACCAACTGTTTTTTTGCAGTAACTTTTTATTCACTAAAATTAAGATATCTGTATCCTGGCAAAGATTGTATTTAGCGCATTACGATTTATGTAAAAACACAATTTTTAATTCATAGAACAACATTTTTATGTTATTATAGAGTTGAGACATTTCCGTCATCCATTTCCAAATTATTTTTTACAACCGTTTTACAATTTGTTATACAAAATTTCATTCTAGCTATCTAATTCATTTCAAATGTTTCCACTTATCTTGATGAAGAATTAAGTAGTTATATAATTGTATAAATATGTTATTTGTGATGTGAACGGGATTAATCCGTTAGTATATCAGTTCTCTCAAGTAAAAATGCATGTGAGGGGCGAGTGATAGCCATTGTCTCTAAACAAACGAAAGGTTGTGTCAACAGTTACTCGATTTTAAACAGTATAATACTAGTACAGTTCGATTCAAACTTTATGGCGGCTCGGATGTTAGCGACTCGCTGCGCAGTACCCCACCCCTCACCTCCGCTGACACATGAAATCGTTAATGCACAGCGACTCGCCTCGGGTTCCGAGCCGCCATTAAGTTTGAATCGAACTGTATCAGAATCGATTAAAGGCAAAAAGGGCCATGGAAGTTCTTTAGAAATAATTCTATTTCGTATGTCCTTAAAAAATCATTAAGTCTATAACTCGCCCTAATTATTCGAAATATCGACAATGCAGGTTTCGTCACAACGACAATGTTCTCAATAATTGACCAACATTTATTTGCCACAGCGCTGAAAAATGATTCTGCTAATTTCATAAGCTAATTCATCGCTAAATTATCTACTATTGTTTCTTGGTGTAAAAATTGTACAACAATTTCAAATATTACTTCAGTTCAATAAGGCATGACTAATTCTCGTCTAACTACTATAGTAATTAAAAAATGATCTATTATTACAAATTTGATAGCACAATCTGTCCATTAAAAACCTTGAAAAATGTATACTAATTAATGGTAAATATGAACTGATTAAAATGCCAAAATGATTAATTTCCAATTACCTCGTAATTTATCGCAGTTTTTATAATGAAGCAATAAGGATTGCAACTTACGTCCGTTGTTGTAAACTGGACCTTAGGTGATGGTGTTACCGCCTAATATTAATCAGCGATAGTTTTGAATTCACTCAATTTTACCACTAAACAAATTAATTTCACCGTATTTTATATACAATTAGGCGAGTAGTAACTTTATTACATGTACAATAAAACCAATATTCAGTGATAAAAGTGTGTGTTATAACCTCTTTTACCGTATGAAGGTCGGCCATGTCGTCTTACAGTGTAGTGTGGCTGTGTGCTGGCGGGAGCCGACGGCTCGCGGGTCACTGTCAGTTGTTCTTGTCAATGTTGTGGATGGCCCAGTTGAACGATGTCGTCCATCTGTTCTTCATGGCCTCGTTGAACTTCTGTCTGAAGTGTTCCATTGCTTTTTCTTCTGATAGGTCCATTACCTGTGACAATGATTTGTTTAAGTTAGTGGGGGATGGGCCATTGCACACAATTTGTAGCTGGTTCTTCTATATATGATGGGTTCACCATCCAACTTATCGGTTTTAATAAGCCAGCTCTACAAATCACCAGGATTGCCCGTACAAAACGTTGTCGGACAGTCAATTGGCAATCACTCCATAAAATATAGGTATTGCTGCTGGGGAGTTTGTTGCGCCACTTCTTCCCAGCTAAAGCACTAGGAAGTGGTGAAGGGTGGGCGTTTTGGGGGACTGTCTTATGTAATTTAGACGTTCGAAAAGTGCTGATTCTCAGCCTAGTTTGAATAAATGACTTTTTTATTTCTTTTATTCAGCCGCCACACATTAAAATACTTACCAAAGTTTCACGTAGGTATTGCAGGTCTTTCTCCGAACTGAGCTCGGGCAGACCCGTCGAGATCATCATTGAGAACAGTGATAGAATTAGGTGCCCGTGCTTACGGAGGATTTTGAACGCCTGTGAAAGATACACATAGATAAATTCAAATTCAAATTCAAAATCATTTATTTGCAAACATGGGTAAACAAAAGTGCAGATGTTATACAGTAGTAATTGTATATCACAATTATTTAGGTAACACCATATTTTACCTTTCGGCATGCAAATTAAGAAAAAAAATAAAACTAAACAGAATATAAATTAAAATTAAGAATGAGATCAATCAAACTAGTAAATAAAGTATAAAAATAAATCCTATATATTATCCTGCAAATATTCAGATACACTGTAATATGCTTTATTTATCAAAAAACTTTTCAGTTTTTTTTTTAAATAACTGGCGATGATGCCTCCATTAGGTATTTAGGTGATTATCAGTGATCGGATAATCGGATGCATAATTATTTACCTAAAGTGTAGGTGTTGGCAACTATGGAATGCACTTTTGTATCGAAAAAATCCCGGGAATTCGGAACCGACAAATTTAGTTTTTTTTACTATAGAATCAAATCGGGTGTAGGAATATTTTAGTTTAAGGTGTTGGGTGTTGTTAATTTTGGAATGCACTTTTGTATCGAAAAATTCCCGGGATTTCGGAATCAAAAATGTTCACTTTAAGACATTCGTCTCTGACACTCAACATAGTCATAAATTCCTCTTACACTCAACATAGTCATAAATTGATGGGGAGCTTAAAATTAACTTCAATTAAATACACATTAATAATTATGTAATCCCCCTGTTTTTTTTTAAATAAATGCTACATGCTAAAGACGACGTTTCCTCATCATGTTACAGACTAGTTTCGCATTCCCGAATTTTCTGGAATCCCGGGATTTATATTTCTTTAAATATGTTTTAAAAAGCCGCTTCCATAATTTCCTAACCAAAAATGAACTTTAGGTTCTACTTTATGCATCCGATTATCCGATCACTGGTGATTATATACACGGGGAGCCAAGCAAAATATACTATTATTTAAAAGAGCTGTTTAATTATTAGGACAATAAATTATAATAATGTGTCGTTTACTTTTATATTCACTTTATCATTATTAAACTATGTATTGTTATGATGGCACGTAAATCCTGGAGCCAGTATAAAAACTTTATGGTATCAAAAGTCTTATATTGTACTTTACGGCCTTTGAAGCCAGATATATCGAAACGAAAACATACAAAAAAATTGAATTGAGAACCTCCTCCTTTGTGAAGTCGGTTAAAAAGCAAGTTTTTTTTTTTTAAGTACAACATTTAAAACCCGAAAGTTTTTTCCAGTGAATTAATAATACGAGTTCAGTTCTAAATAATATAATTATCCTCACAGTTTCACAATGCTCCCTAAATATCTTGAAGTCGATAGGCAGGTTGTCACCTGAACCCTTCTGCCCTTTGTTGATAACGTGTATGAAGTCGTGAGTCAGTACGAAGGGCGCGCGCTCGCGCTTGAATCCGTACCACTGCTTGAAGTGCCCCAGGAAGTGGCCGAAATCTATGTGGAATAGCTGTAGAGAAATAAGGGTGTTATTGGATTATTAGGTAAACTAGGTAGGATAGGCTCGCCTGAGGAGCTCGTGGCTAAGTAATACCAGCTGCACGGGTCAATCCATCAGGTTAAGCTGCGCTTGCCGGGGTTGGTCCGTGGATGGGTGACCATCTTTACATATTGAGACTCCTCCGTGCCTAGGAAAGCACGTTCAGCCGTTGGTCCCGGCTGTCATTTGTGGATCTTTGACAGTCTTTACGGGTCGTCAGAAGCTCGAAAGTCTGACAACCAGCCTTGCCAATGGGTATCGTAATAACCAGTTACTGGGTTGTGGAGGTCAGATAGGCAGTCACTCCATGTAAAATACTGCTATTCAGCTGCATCCGGTTAGACTGGAAGCCGACCCCAACATAGTTGGGAAAAGGCTAGGCAGATGATGATGAGGCTCGCCTATTACATGTGACTTAAGGGGGATGCGCTAAGGTAGCCCGCTAAGTTCAGATTGTCTTGTTTTTTGCAATTTGCAGGTCAGTGCCAGATTGTAAGTTGATTAAAACATGATTCGCGGCCGTTACAAATATGGCTTTACTGAATTATAATCATAAGAATCAGCAATACAAGTCTCTAAATTAGAAAAACTGCTAAACTGATTTCATGAAAAAGTCATTCAATACACTTATAATGAACTTTTGTATTACTGATTCTAATGATTGCCAGGCGCTTGACTTTGTGTAAATAATTTCATCACCACTGCTCTCAAAACGGTGAGGGAAAACATCGTGAGGAAACCGGCATGTCCTAGAACTAAAAATTCGAAGACATGTGACATTATACCAACCCGCACTGGGCCCGCGTGATCGATTGCGGCCCACTCCCTCTCACAGAGAGGAGGCCTGTGTCCCAGCAGTGGGGACATTATAGGTTGACTATGCATAAGACAACTGGTAAAATGAGGGTGTAAGAATACACCTCTGTGTGTTCCTTTGTAGAATATAGCTGTGATGCTATCTGTATAGCTGTGATGCTATCTGTTTGTTGTTATTTCTATGATAAAATAAACATTTTCTTTCGATCTACTCAAAGAAGCTATTATCCCCGTAGTGTGAATGGTTCCTGGCTCACCTGACCACTAGTCTTGACCATGATGTTGTCCGGGTGCCTGTCCGCGATACCCAACACGTAGGTCGCGACGCAGTAGCCGGCGCAACTCATCGTGAACTCGTCCACTGCTTTATTGAACGCAGCCTCGTTATTCTCTGTGTTTCGTCGTAGCCATTCTGTGTGTGAGAATAAAGCATTTATTAGGGCCTGATAGTTATTATTTATCATTTTGTTAATATGCCAAGTTTCAAATTAATAGACGTAGAATTAACGTTTTTTTTGTAAAACAGCACTTCACAGAGTACAGTCAGGCTAAGTGAATCATGACCCACTTTGACGATAAATCGTTTGAAACTGTCAAAATAACAAAGATGGCTGATGACAAATTCGTCACCAAGGAACTGTATATTTACGCGAATGTCGACCTAATTGTATATGAATGTCTGTAAGAAAATAAGCTTATGGTGGGTCAGAATTCAATTTTTTCGACTGTACATTTTTATATAGGGTAACTTTACAGCCACCTCTTACGGCCAGTTTTTCATCAAAAGTAGATCAAAAGAAACTGACCGTTAGAGGTTAATCAATGTTTTAGGCAGTGATTTCCGACAGTCACAAAACTTTCTTACAAAACTATAACTCTGATAGACTTTTGCTTACATGTCCTAATATAGAAAAGGCACGAATGACGTAGAAAATTAAAAAAACCCCTGACAAAAACAAAACATCTAATAAACATTTATTTTTATTTTTTTATTGCTACGATCAAGTCACCTTTCAAACTAAGCCAAAGAAATCAAAATTGGTTCAGCCGTTTGACAGCTACGATGGCACAGACAGATACACACGTTAAACTTATAACACCCCTCTTTTTCCGTCGGGGGTTAAAAACATACTAAGGGGTAAAAAAATAAATAAACAAGGAACTAATACAATACTCACGTAATAACGTAGACTTATAGATAGTGGACGCGGCATTGAAGAGCGCGCTCTGCTTCTGTATGTAGGCCACGGTCTGCGCGTCCTCCACGACCTCGATCATACCTACTGTGTACTCCATCGAGATGCAGTTGTAGGGGTTCATTCTGGGGAAGATAACATGAAACAAATGAACAAAATGTTTATTTCGTACATCACTTTGCGTTATCTAGTAACAAAAAATTCAACAAATATTTCTTGACTTTCAAAAAAAATCTTGATTTGGTCGAAATAAATCTGACTTTGAATATATATCGCAGTCAAATGTTGTATTCTAATTTTTATGGGTGAATTGCCGACATTCATGCCGGTAGCACACCTCTGCCGCGAAACCATAGGACTGAGCGAAACTGCATCAGTTCAATTGTACCGACTCGCGTTATGTTTCGCTACTCGAATCGGTTTCGTGTAACGGAACATGACAAGAGTCAGTACAAATGAACTACTGCGGTTTCGCTGCTATGGTTTCGCGGCGGAGGTGTGCTACCGGCTTCAAACTATATCTGTGATGCGAAAGAGAGAGAGCAATTATCGGGAACTTCATTTTTATCAATCACAGCTTGTGTGTGACAGAATTGGGCTAACATTCGGACATACTAAAGATATTACCAGCTACCCCTTTTTTTTTTGAGATTGGGAAATTATCCAATGACTTCTCCCGCTCTGGGCGGAGCGGAAGGGCGTGTCAGACTTTTACTGACTAAAACCGACCCGTGTTGCTTCAGTTGCCTGTTGCCAAGGCTCACCTAAAATCATATCCATGGTTCTTCCACAGTCTTTTCATTATGCGTAACATCAGCAGTATGAACATGTCGCCGATCTTCAGTATGATGGCTATGTCGACCCCCGAGGGGTTCGCGTTCTACGTGGCTATATAGTAACAAATTCACCTAAAATCATATCCATGGTTCTTCCACAATCTATCCATAATGCGTAACATCTGCAGTGTGAACATGTCCTGTCTGAGATCGTCGCCGATCTTCAGTATGATACTAATGTCGGCCCCCGAGGGGTCCGCGTTCTCGAACCGAAGTTGTAGAGGCCGCATCTTGCTGTCCATTACCCGGCAGTCATCCGGCCTAGGATATAAAACTTTAGTAAGAATTGTGTATTGGAGACAAGATTATACTGGAGAGAATATCAAATGAGAATCAGATTTAAAAAAAAAGTTACATTAAAATGCTGCATAAATTGCATAGTTGGTGGTTGTTGACATAGATTTTCACGGAGCAACATAATAACACTGTTGTTCTGATTTGTTTCTGACATGAGTTTAGCATAATTATACAGGGTAAATTAAGCATTAATTTGCCTCGCTAAAAGTGAGCATTTCTGTCACCATTATGGTGACAGAAATGCTCACTTTTAGCGTAGGTATCGGCAAAAAAAACCAACTTGTTATGACACAAACTAGTATTACTGTCTATAATTTACAACTAACACACCAAAATTGCTTCGCAGCATAACCTCAGGCCAGCTATGTATTTCATTTACACTTACTTGATCCTCTTGCACACAAAACTAGGGTTTAGCGGCGACACAAAATCACACAGTGTCTCGACACAGTGCTGCTCCTGCAGGTGATGGATGAGGGCGGCGCGGGCTTGCCTTATCTCCTTCTTCTGCCGCACGCATTTGCTGGCCCCTGACACAGCCAAAATAATGCTCAGACAACTGTATTACGAATGAGTTTATCGACGAAAATATGTGGGTAAATGATGGGAAATGTAATACAGGGTCACATTAAATTAGTTAGCAAAACTCCGCAGACTAATTTTTTGTTTTATCATATTTACATATCGATACGGAGAGGCGCTCGTGACTAAGTAAATACAGCCGCACGGGTCGATCCATCAGGTTAACCTATAACGCGCTTGCCGGGGTTGGTCCGTGGATGGGTCTCGGTATGTAAAGATGGTCTCTTAACATACCGAGACTCTTCCGTGCCTCGGAAAGCCGTTGGTCCTGGCTGTCATTTGTGGATCTTTGACAGTCGTTACGGGTCGTCAGAAGCCCGAAAGTCTGACAACCAGTCTTGCCAACGGGTAGGTATCGTATTACCCAGTTACTGGGTTGTGGAGGTCAGATAGGCAGTCGCTCCATGTAAAATGCAGCTGAATGCTGCATCCGGTTAGAATGGAAGCCGACTCCAACATAGTTGGGAAAAGGCTAGGCAGATGAGATATCGATACATTTCACGTTTGCTGAGTTTCGTTAGCTAATTGGATTTTGCCCTGTACAGTACCCGGGAATTTAAAAGATACATGGAGCTTTAGAAAGTGATTGTCAGAGATGTATAGTGCCAGAGCTCCGACGCTCTACAATGCCGAAATTTATAAATGTGCCGTATTTACGACCTGTGCCTGTTTATCAAAACTTACAAGCCTTGTCAAAAAAAAAAAACTCAAAACTCAAAGCATTTATTTCAAATAAACCAATTACAGGCACTTTTGAATTGTCAAAGGGTCGGTCAGTCAGAAAATATGAAGCTAGTTGCCCATTCCAAAGCGTAGTAGGTTCCTATGGAGAAGAACGGGTAAGAAACTCCACGGACACTCTTTTAAAATCAGAATATTGTTACAATATGTTGTTTACATCATTCAATGGAATGGATTTATGGAATCATACATGTGAGTACAATGTAGAAAAACGTGCAGGTTAAAAGAGTCCGTAAATAAAAGATAAAACGATACAAAACAATTCAAAAATTAAAATAAATCAAAATAAGCCGTGGCAGCTAATAGATGACCAGTCCCTACTGATGGCGCCCGTTCACGAACATGACGCATGGATCAGCACCATTCAGCTCAACCATTTTGAAGGGAACTTAATGATCCAACACACACGCCACCACCAGCGAGACATTAAAGTGAGCATGACATGCTTTCAGCCGCCAGGGCACATTCAAGTCAATGAAAGACGTACCTGGTAAATGGTAGCTTTAACGTACTTAGGTAAGTACATAGTGCTCACACACATGTGCTATGCAGTTATACAATACTAGGAGATTGAATTTATACAATGTAAAGATAGTTTTTACAATCTTCAGCAGCTCCAACAATATTTTCATATGCTAATCAATTAGTTGTTGCGCCCTGTGGAGCTGGACCAGCGCTGAGCCAAGCATTTTTGTCAGTGATGTAATCCCCCAATTTATAATATGCTTGGCGGCATAGTGTGCGTTTTATACAAGATTTAAATTTTGTTTCATTCAGTTGGAGTATGTGGGGAGGTATTTTATTGTAACATTTTAAACAGTACCCCATGAAGGATGAGTCTACTTTAGCCAGTCTGAAGCCCGGTTGAACTAATTGGTCCCTATTCCTAGTCCTATAATTGTGTTTTTCACCTCTTTTACTAAAAAGACTTAGATTTTTCCTTACGTACATGATGTTTTCGTAGATATATTGACAAGGTACCGTCATGATGTTAATATCTTTAAACAGTTCCCTTAGAGAATCGCGCATACGGAGGCCATATATTGCTCTGATAGGTCTTTTCTGCAGAATAAAAATAGGCTCGATATCTGCAGCCCGTCCCCATAGTAAAATACCGTAAGACATGATACTATGAAAGTAACTGAAATAGACTAGCCTCGCGGTATCTACATCAGTGAATTGACGGATTTTCCTCACAGCATATGCTGCTGAACTTAGCCGTCCTGCAAGAGATGTTAAATGAGGACCCCATTGCAGCCTTGAGTCGAGTGTGATCCCCAGGAAAACAGTCTTATCGACGAATTCTAGTTTCTCCCTATTCAATATTATGTCACAATCACTACTTTTAACATTCGGTAAAGCAAATCTCATGCATTTAGTTTTTTTCCCATTTAATACTAAATTATTAGCAGTGAACCAATTTTGGACCTGCAGTAGGGCATTATTTACGTCGTCAAGATTTGATGCACGTCTATTTATTTTAAAAATTAAGGAAGTATCGTCAGCAAATAACACCATTTGTGGTTGGTTTTTTAATAAATGGGGTAGATCATTAATATATACTAAAAAGAGGAAAGGACCCAATATCGAGCCTTGTGGAACACCCATTTTTACATTTAAACCGAGTGAATTGACACTATTTATTTGAACTTGCTGTTGTCTATCATTTAAATAAGATTTTACTAAACTAAGCGCAAGTTTACCTAGTCCGTAATGCTCAAGTTTTAAGAGTAAGGTTTTGTGATTTACGCAGTCAAATGCCTTGGAGAGGTCACAAAAGATTCCTATGGCATCTTGGGCCTCCTCCCACGCAGTAAAAATGTGTTTTAATAAGGTGACACCGGCGTCAGTCGTACAACGTCCTTTGGTGAAACCATACTGCTGATCGTGTAAGATTTGGTTGGTGTTAAAATGATTAAGCATTTGATTGAGCATTACCTTTTCGAAGACCTTGCTGAACACCGGCAAAACAGACACTGGTCTATAATTGTTGGTGTCTTTACTGTCTCCAGATTTAAAAAGTGGTATAACCTTACTGTATTTCATTAAATCCGGAAAGACTCCTTGATCCACACATAAATTAAATATTAAAGCCAAGTATGGTGCTATAGTCTCGATTATGGATGTACAAACTTTGATAGATAATCCCCATAGATCTTCAGTTAATTTTATTTTGATTTGTCGAAAAGCTTTTATAACTATCATAGGGTTTATATGCTTAAATTGAAATTCAACTGGGCAGCCTGGAACGTTCGCTCTTAATAAATCAATTGAGACGTCGGGTGAGGAATTTAAAAGTTCCGTCGTTTTAGCTGGTATGTTAGTAAAGAAGTGTACAAATTCTTGAGCTACTTCTAAATTAGAGCTTATGGCACCACGTGAAGTCTCCAATGTGTAATCAGTGTTTCGTATTTTATTCTTATTAGTTTCACTATTTATAACTTTCCAAACTGATTTTATTTTATTTTCTGCTGATTTGATCTTGTTGCTAATAAACAGGGATTTAGCTATCTTGCAGGTATTTCGAAAAATTTTGGAATATGTAGCAACATACTTATTGAAAGTTCCAGTGTTAATGTAAGGCTTAAGGCCATACAGCTCGAACAGTCTTTCCCTACTTATCCTAATACCTCTAGTTGCCCAGTCACTAAAAATAAAATTAGGGCAAATATTTTTTGTTTTCTTTTCAAAAGTTTTATTGAATTCAGTGTGCACTACTGAAAAGAAATCCTCATACAATTTGTTTGCATCGTCCATATTCTGGCCCAGGGCATTTAACTTATTTTTTAGGGTACTATTGAATCTATTTAATTTGCCTGTTGTAATCGGTCTAAATTGTATTTGCATTTTTTGCATTGGTGTTTTAAACTTAAAAGTGACCGTTTGTCCACTATGATCAGACGGCAAATAGTTTACGATGGCTTTATCTAAATAATCACAATCGCAGAAGACATTATCGATACAAGTAGCAGAAGTTGGAGTTACTCTAGTCGGTTCTGTAAAAACATTCGATAAATTGAACGATTTAAAAAGGCTTAACATTCTACAGCTATTTGAATTATTTTCCAGAATATTAGTATTAAAATCACCACAAATAATTGCGGGTTTGTTACTGGATGCAACTTTCGCTAGGACATCTTCCATTATTCACTCAAATAAGGAAAAGTTCTGATAATTAGGGGGTCTGTACACGCACACTACGACATGCTTATCCAGCTCAACACAGGACAGTTCGATGCAATGTTCAACTGATAAACCAACTATGTCATTACGTTGCTTAGATTTTAAACAATTTTTTATCAAGATCAGAGAACCTCCGCGTAACATAGATTTACGGTTAAAACATTGTATTACCAAATGTCATTATTTACATGTACTTACATTTTTAAACTTCTATTCGTGATTTTGTTTATCAAACAATTATTTGTAAGTTAACTTGTAGAAAATCATAACAAATCTTGAGAGTGTCCGGCGACTCTCTATTCCATCTTACAAGTTTACAATGTCGTGCTTATTACCCCAATAAATGTTTAAATCCGATTTTCTTTTTTTAAATGTGGTTAAAAGAGAGAGATGGCCTGATGCCCGTGTCCCAGCAGTGGGAACATTAAGGCTGATTATGAATATGGAGATGAGCTATGAATTTAACGAAAATTAACATTCTAGGTAACTTGTGAATGTGTAGACTTGTAACTTTTGA
Organism: Lithophane semibrunnea; assembly: GCA_947363905.1. NCBI lineage: Eukaryota > Metazoa > Arthropoda > Insecta > Lepidoptera > Noctuidae > Lithophane > Lithophane semibrunnea. The sequence goes on from OX376195.1 coordinate 15,393,921, forward strand.
TAAACAGGGCCCTGCACGCGTAGCATGGCCGCTATAGACACGGGTTTTTTCGACTAAAGAAGAGACAAAATGACACGATTGTGATTGTTTATCTGTCATGAAGTCTTCCGTCGACCACAGAGTACTTTTACCGTCGACAAAACCCGTTTCTACGGTGGTCGTGCTATGCGTATTGGTACTGTAGTTTTTATTTGTAGGTAAAAATATCCAGGCACCATAAAGTCATTATGTATCGCGATTTGTGTTTTAATGCGGAGACAAAAACTCAGTTTTGTATATAAAACATTACACGAATCTCGATGTAATTTGTTCTCAAATAAATGATGAGAGAGACAGACAATACAAAGAATACTTACATTTAAGTTTGTCGAGACAAGTGATCTGCCTCGTGAGGCTGTTGATGTGGTCCTGGCAGCCGCGACAGTACGCCTCCAGCAGGAGACCGAAGCGCACGGCTACAGCCGGCACGTGCATCTCAGACCTAAGGGTGGAAGTTTGCACGATGTTATACAAAAGTTACGATGAAAATTATAGACAACTAGCTGCGCCCCGCGGTTTCACCCGCGTAAGTCTCTATCCCGTGGGAATATCAGGATAAAAAGTATCCTATGTCCTATAACCGGTCATGGTCTACCCCTGTGCCAAATTTCACCGAAATCCGTTCAGCCGTTTTAGCGTGAAAGCGTAATAAACAAACACAAACAAACAAACAAAAAAACTCACTTTCGCATTTATAATATTAATAGTTAGGATACGATAGTTTACGTCGTCAGTACACGTCAAAGTTGACGTGGTATTGTATGACATTGACAACTAATTTATTTTGTAGCAGTAAAGGCGGGTGGATAACCATTTTGGTGTTATAGTTTTTTGGAAATTCATAAAAAATACTTAGTGTAATACAATTAGGCCACAAAAATTCACTACGCTCACGGCCGTTGACCCGGAGATCAGCTGTAGCTATTCGAAATTATTAAATTATGAAAATCCGCGCTTAATTCCTTGTTTTAGTTTTTTTTTTGGTTTTGATACCCATCGCGTTTGTTAAGTAAAATAGTCATTTTAACATAAAGTTACCTTAAATGCCAGAAGAGGTAGTGTCCGATGGTCATATTCTTGAAGGCCCTCTTGAGAAGGAACACGGAGAGGTCGCACATGAGATACGACTCGTGTTTCAACGCCTGCACCAGTTGCAGGAGGTAGAGCAGGAGGTCGTTGTCACTGGAAGATAATACAAATTTTGTACTACTGGACTCATGAAGTCGCTTGCTATGGAATGGTTATATCGGAGTAGTCCATTATCATCATAATTTCAACCCAAAGACGACCACTGCTGGACAAAGGGGGAGCCTTTTCAGTAGTTTTTCCCTTACAAAGATAAATATCAAGTCGTGCAGCGAGCACGAAAAAGAACAAGTACATCCTCATCATCTGCCTAGCCTTTTCCCAACTATGTTGGGGTCGGCTTCTAGTCTAACCGGATGCAGCTGAACACCAGTATTTTGCATGGAGCGACTGCCTATCTGACCTCCACAACCCAGTAATTGGGCAATACAATACCCCTTGGTAAGACTGGTTGTCAGACTTTCAGGCTTCTGACGACCCGTAACGACTGTCAAACATCCAGGAATGACAGCCGGGACCAACGATTTAACGTGCTTTCCGAGCTCACCCATCCACAGACCAAACCCGGCAAGCGTAGCTTAACCTGATGGATCGACCCGTGGGGCTGTTATTACTTAGTCACGAGCTCATTAGATGATTCCATTTATATATCCTAAATAAGCTTCGACCAGGATTCAATAGATAATGGTACTTTAAAGTTCGCAATACTAATTGTAGTATTTAGCTAGAAAGTAAATCTGACCTGATCTTGCCGAGACACTTGACCGCGAAGCTCCTGACGGCGCAGTCGGCGTAGGCATAGTCCAGCAGCTCCAGCGCCGACTCCACCTGCAGCATGGGCCAGTCGGCCAGCATGCGCCGCACGCTGGCCGCTTCAGCCATTTCGCCCCATTCTACGCAGGATAGTAGTTTTGGAAGAAGCTCCGGTGCTTCTTTACGGAAACGTTCCCTGGAAAACAATTTGAATATTTATGTTATAGATTGCTGTTATTTTTTGTTCCAAACAGAGTAGAGCATCGCAGAGAGTAGTATTTTTTGATAATACACTTTATTTTGTGTGACATTTAATTTGCACAAATCTCGAACGTAAACGTCGAGCGCTCGAGGAGAGAGAGAGCAGTCTATTGATAGACTCCTCGCTCTCCTCAAGCGCTCGACACTGATATTGAGGTTCATTCCCAACTCAAATCTTTGGATTTAAATCATTTTCTTTTCTGATTTAATTTGATACGATTTTTAAAACATTGACGACCACGAGCTCCTTTAAAACATTTGTATTATTTCTCTAAAACGGCGAACTTCGTGTTCCCTGCATTTTCATGGTAGAACGCCACAATTTTTGGTTTATATATTTTAAGGTTTTTTTTTCCTAGCCTACGCTGTCCCACTCCTGGGAAAAGGCCTCTCCACTCAAGGCCACTCCTTCCATCTTTCGCGAGCCCGCGCGTCCTCTTTCTAGTTTTGATGGAACCTATCCAGCTCGTCCCGCCATCTACGTGCTCTGCCACGACCCCGCATTACTGTCTCAGGGCACCAGTTCTGCGCTATTTGGGCCAACAGTTTGTCCGGCATGCGGCAATCCCATTTAAGTTGGGCAGCCACGTCAGCTATCTTTGCTCTCTATTTTAAGGTTTATCAGGTATAAAATCCTGTTGTTAGAGACAAAGAGTTCTTTATACTTTACCTCGAAGCCCAGATGTCTTTCCTGTCCTGTTCATGCATCTCATACATTGGATCCTTCTCTGCGAAGGCTCGTAACCTCTCATAATCCCTGCTTAGCCTCTCCATCGGTTCCGGGGACACGGTCTCAATATTTTTCGAGTAATCTTTTACAGTCTCCTCTTTAGGAAATAGTACGGGGTATTGGCAGTCATAGCTGTAAATAAAATATAATGACTAAATACAACAAAAATTAAATAGAGGATATAATATCTCAGTTTTCATGTTTCTTTTTTCATATTTCTCCTGTATTTGCGACAGTTAGGTTTTAAGGACTCGTTTCAGGTTTCACCGAGACAAGAAGCAGTAGTTATGAGCAGTAGTTATACGAACACAACATAGCTCGATCAACTATTACTGAAATAAATTATAGTCATCTTTTATTACGAAAGTTTAACAGCACAAGCTTTAATGTTTCTCTTTTTTTTATCTGTATTTTTTGACATTGTGTATTCAGGATAACTGTTGATTTACAGTGTAAACAATAGGGAATATGCATGTATTTTTTAAATATTTTTATTCGATAGTTTACATCGTCAAATAACAGTTTAAAAAAAATCGACGGCAAAAAAGCAATTTAAAGTACTTAATATTTTTTTTTTTAATATCCAACCGGTCCGGGCTATTTAAACGCCCTCCTTTGGCGCGCTTGGTGTGGTGACGTCACAGACCGTGAAAACAAACAAGGAACTGTTAAGTAAACGTCAAACACTCCTTTTTGTAGGAGTGTTTGACATTGACTTGACACTTGTTGATTGACTTGACATTGACATTTTGATTGCTATCCCGGATTGTTACGTCACATCCGCTCTTAGCTTTTCAAGTATTTGCATTACCCACAGTTTTTTGGGACTTTTTAGAAATTAATTTCTCGCTCAAAAAGAAATTTTATTCAAACATATTGATGGAGGCATAATTCTGAAGTAAAATAGTTTATAAAAAAAAATATTTTACCCATATGTGAATCACATGAATATTCCCTATTGGGGGTAATCCCTTCTTACATCAATATTCGTTCCAATAGTTATAGTATTTATGATAAATAAACATACTTCTTCATACTTACTTAGAGAACTTAACCTGCAAGGCAGCGCAGGAGTCCGTGTTAGGATTGGACACGACAGTTCCTAAAGGATGCAGTACGAGGTCGTCGCCCTGCGTGTCGTCGGCCACGTGCGTCCACATGGACAGCGTGACGCCGTCTGTGCGCAGTTGCTCCTTGTAGTCGAATATCATCGTATTCGCCCACGTCAGTCTGTTTACACCCTCCTGGAATAGATGGGGGGATGTTTTAGATATCTATTGATGAAATAGAGGCGCAAACGTCGTAAATAGCACAAACAATATACCTAAGAAAATAATCTAGGAAACATCAAATCTTTTTTAATTTTATTTTATCACTAGCTGATATACTAAAACCTTCCTCGAGAACCAGTCTTTCCACTGGTGTAAACAGCATGGAAATCAGTGCAGTAGTTTTTGAGTTTATCGCGAACAGACAGACGCGGCGGAGGACTTTGTTTTATAATATGTAGTGATGTGTAGATATCAATACTCTGAGTTTGGCTAGTTAATTTAATTTGACCCTGTATATTACAGCAATATAACCAATCAATCAATCTGCCTAGCCTTTTCCCAACTATGTTGGGGTCGGCTTCCAGTCTAACCGGATGCAGCTGAATACCAGTATTTTACATGGAGCGACTGCCTATCTGACCTCCACAACCCAATAACTGGGTAATACGATACCCGTTGGTTAGACTGGTTGTCAGACTTTCGTGCTTCTGACGACTCGTAACGACTGTTAAAGATCCACAAATGACAACCGGGACCAACGGCTTAACGTGCTTTCCGAGGCACGGAAGAGTCTCGATATGTGAAAATGTCACCCATCCTCGGACCAACCCCAGCAAGCGTAGCTTAACCTGATGGATCGACCCGATCGGCTGTTATTACTTAGCCACGAGCTCCTCTACAGCAATATAACCGCTGGTTTAAAATGCTACTACAACCTATCACATAAAAAATCTATATTAAGTAATCATAATTCAACAGCATACCTTATTTGAGTCTTTTCCTCTCCTCTTGCTCTTACTCTTGGTGACCTCATAGACGCCGAAGCAGACCCTGGCCATACGCGGCAGGTTGGACACCAAGATGGGAAAGGTAAGCTCCTGGTCCCACACGGCCACGCCGTCGGCCATGACAGCGGCACTGGTCTTCTGAGTCTCGCAGAGAGGCTTGCCGCCGTGGAAGATGCCAGCTTGGCATATTACCTGCGAATATTCGAGTAAATATTGAAAAGAGTACTAAAACTTTTTTTTAAAGAAAATGCTGGCATACTGTAAACGAATATTTAAATGTTAGTACATTTGAAAATCCTACTAATATTATAAATGTGAAAGTTTGTGTGTTTGGATGTTTGTTACTCAATCAGGCAAAAACGGCTGAATGGATTTGGATGAAATTTGGCAAACAGATAGCTTATAACCTGTATTAACACATAGGATACTTTTTATCCCGATATTCCCACGGGATCGAGACTTACGCGGGTGAAACCGCGGGGCGCAGCTAGTCTTTTAATATAAAAGGCAAGGGTGGGTGACTGACTGACTGTCACTGAGACGATAAATCGTTTGAAACCGTCAAAATAACAAAGATGGCAGATGACAAATTCGTTACCAAGGATATGTATATTTACGCGAATGTCGACCTAATTGTATTTGAATGTCTGTAAGAAAATAAGCTTATGGTGGGTCAGAATTCAATTTTTACGACTGTACAAATAAAACAATTATTGTTTTTTTTTTATAAAATCGGTGGAAATATGGACAAGTTACTTTGTCTTATATGTAGTTATTCTATCTAACCCTGATCTATCCCTTGTCGCAAAAATGTCATTATACTGAATAGCGCGAAGTTACTATGGCTATGGTTGTAGTGTCGTAGTGCTGTCTCTGGTGAGCATAATTTTAGAACACTTCGCAATTTTTTGAAATATTTAAACATTTTTTTTTCTTGGCTTTTATTTTTCTATGTTACGAGAAATTGTATTTAAAATAATGACAAACAAGTGCGAGTCAGACTCGCGCACGATTTATTCCGTACCATTATCTATAAAAACAGCAAAAAAAATACATCGTCTGTGAAAATTTCAACTCTCTATCACGGTTCATGAGATACAACCTGGTGACGGACGGACGGCCGGGCGGCCTGACAGCGGAGACTTAGTAATCGGGTCCCGTTTTACCCTTTGGGTACGGAACGCTAAAACACAGTCACATACCATATTCATCCACTAATAAACATGACTAAACTCACCGCAGCACCATTCCCGGGGTCCACGTTAAGTTTGCTGACACTCTGTACCACGCACGAGTAGTGTTTCTCTATGTTCCACGCCGACTCATTCTTCTTCCGACGCATCGTGTTGGAGTGCTCCGAGGTCAGTCGTCTCCGCTCCGGCAGGCAGTATGGGTAGTAGGGCAGGTCACGGTTTACTGTGGGTCATGATCATGTCAGTTTTTAATCCTTTAATGGCAGACCAGTATTTTACAGGTTAAGTCTAAAAGTTTTCATAAACTTTTACTGAAGGATGGATGTGTGGACTTTAAAAGAGACTTAAGTTTGTTTCGCGATTTCTTCTCAGGGGCAGTCAGATAAGAAATGTCGATTAAATATTATGCTTTAAAAAATTATGCAACTCCAAATTATGCTAAAACAAATTAGACCAAATGACAGTTATGCTAACTTTAGCATTATGCCAAGGTATTACCTTTTATGACACAGTATTATTATTCTAATAAAAGTTATGAGAAAACTTTAAGCCCTAAAATTTTATGCCCAGAAGGGGATTCCCCCCGTAGTACGCCCACAGTTTGCCAATTATGTTTAAGTCCCATGTAACGGGGGCCAAGCTATTGCCACCACCTGGGTGCAAATCCAGGGTCCGGGCTGCTACCGAGAAATTACTAAAATATCTAATAAAACAGAGTATAGGTATACTGATCAGTACTAAACAGCCCGAAGACTATAATAAAACAACAAAGATCACCGACTCACGCGTTAGCGGTAGCTTGTCCATGCTGACCGTCATGACTTGCGGCACGCCATCAGTGGCCAGCATCTCCTGGATGTACAGGAACTGGATAAGGGGGTAGTCTCCGAACAGGTACTCCTCGCGCCCGCACACCTTCAGCACGTAGTTGTGAGGGTGCTCCCCCCGCATGTTCAGGGAGTTGGCTAGCTTGCGTAGGATTACTTCGATGTGCTGTTGAGGGGTGCGCGTCGCGGGGACGCTTGAGGAAAATGATACCTGAGGAAATGATAATGGTATTTATAAAATATTGCTTGTAGTTACAGGTATTTTTTGCGAAACGCGTTACTTTTTCATCAGTTTTCACCGTGTGTTCGCTAATCACAGGAAACACTTAAAAGAGTTCCAATAACAAGTCCATACGAAACCTCATTCGTAAAATCAGCACACCAAATTATATCGTTTTAAATCGAGCTATCGTTTTAAATCGAGCTTGTCAACCACTGTCAAAGAGTAGACTGTCTACAATGGTCAATCAACCTATCCGTAAATTTTCTTCGCCGACTTAAAATAAGAGTTAAACAATGTTAAAATCGAAATACAATTTAAGTTACGATAATGATGAAGAAGAAGAAGAAGATGATGAGCCGATAGTAAAGCCAGCCAAGAAACCGGAAAAGGAAAAAGTCCCAAAGACTAAAACGCCGAAACCAGACAAACCAGGCAAGCTACGAGATGAGTTAGGTAGGCTAAAGTAATTCATACTTTATCTGGGTCAATTGACTTTTAAAGACCCAGGGACGAATGACCCGCGATTCGAGTCGCTTGAGATGTCAAGCGAAGTCGGAATGATGTAAGCCTACTCGCTACGGTTCACTGTAGTGTTCCAGAGCAGGTCGATCCACATGCCTCAGCATGTATGAGGCCCTCAGAGGCCGTAGTGCGAGTTTCGTTTTAAACTATCTTCACTCTACGCATCGACTGCGTTCGGCGCTCCGATTGGTCTTTCACCAGTGACAGCCAGTGAAGGGCCAATCGGAGCGCCGAACGCGGTCGATGCGTCAAGTGAAGATAGTTAAAAGAAACTCGCACCAAGGCCTCAGTTCACTTTGCTATTCACCGTACGGTGCCATTCGAAAGATATTATTTTCGATTTTGTTCCGGTCGGCTTCGAAGGTTAAAAATACTGCACAGGTCCAGAGATGTAAATCGATGCACAGGTATATACCAATTAGAGATTTATCCACTTTTCGGTTTTTACCAGGTAAATTCCCATCTCTAATTCCATTACCCCCTCCTGTATACGTGCGCAGATACACCTCTCTGGTGGCCGCCGTAAGACAACAGCGTTTAGTGGTTTTCTCACCACTATATGCCAATTGAACAGCGCGAAGTTTACCAATTTACAGCGGATCACTAAAAACCCAACTTCGACTAAAAAGTGAACTAAAAAGATGTAAACAAGACATCACAGACAGACAAAATAAAAATCCGGAGTCACACGTCGTAATATAATAATATAAAATAAATAAATCAAACAGATTACGTGTGACTCCGCATTTTTAATTTGTCCGTCTGTGATGTTTTGTTTAAGTATACCTTTTTTGTCGTAGTTGGGTTTTTAGTTTTATAACTTTTTTTTATTTAATTTTTTTTGGGGTATGTATATTTTTTTAATGTGCTAATAAAGCTCTTTCATTACACAAATAAAAAAGGCCTAACTAAAAAAAAATTGTTGGTTCATTTCTTTATGCCCTCTAGAGGGCGCCATGTTAAATTTAATGTGACGTCACATAGCTTATAACCGGCGGACGATCAAGACGCTTCCAAAGATTACTCGTTTGTCAAATTGTGATGAGTAGTTTAGAAGATAAGAGGGAACACATGAACATACATACATACATACCGGTCAAATCATAACCCTCCTTTCTGCTTCGCCATAATCGGGTAAAAAGAGTTCCGTCACATACAAAACTTAATTCGTTAAAATCAACCAAAGAACCAAAATATGTTTTTTAATCAAACATGTCAAACTAAAATGTCAAGACTTGTCAATGAATTTACTTCGACAGCTCGAAACAATAGTTAGAAACCATATTATGTAATAACTATATTGCGTATTATTAATATGTTGAAATCGCATTTCAATTTAGTTTACGATGATGAACCACCGCCAGAAGAGGAGCAGGAGGTGCACTTCGTGCCCGAAGAGAAGATAAAAGAACGAGGCCCTTTTAGGGACCTCACCAAATCTGACATCAGCGTCAGATGTAGCATGCTCGGCAAAACCGCTGAAGGAGACGGGTAAGACACCTAGAACCCTTGCGCATTAAAATGGCACCTGGATCGGAACTCAATACTCCCCCCGCTACCCACGCGGCGCCCCGCCGTCGCCGTCACGGGAAGCGAGAGGGGGGCTCCAAACGTCATTCAGCCAGGTGCCATGTTAATGCGCACGGATTATATACAGGGTGTAAGGGACAGCCCTCCGCAGACTGATGGGATGAATTCAGCATATCATACTAAAACGACCGGTACATGAAATTATTTCAGGAACGATAAGGGATTCCAATAAACCTAATTTGTGTTATTACCTCACACGCAATGTATCGTTGCCGTGGCAAAACGCACTTAGCAGCACTCCCCGTGGCGGGGGTGGCGAACTTGCGCCACTTGATTTATCAATGTAAATTCTGAGCTTTTTCACATTTTTTTATTTTAGCTATTTTGTTTACATAAATGGAGTGCTGCGTACAGAGAATGTAATCTTACATTGAAATAGAGGAATAGTAACTGAAAAATCGATTTAAAAAAATGATTTTTTTTCTGAGACCGGTGTAATATGATTCAAAATAAGGAGCTGAATGCCCCCTGTTAATATGCGGAGGGCTGTCCCTTACACCCTGGATTGTACCCTTCCTCTTGATAATTCTTAACGTGACCACACCATCAGCTTACCTTTCTTAGTACAGTTCGAAACTCAACGGCGGCTCGGAAAATGAGGTAAGTCGCTGCACAGTAACAATTTCATGTGTCAGCAGGAGTGAGGGGTGCGGTACTGCGCAGCGAGCAGCTAATTTCCGAGCCGCCACGCCATTAAGTTTGAATCGGACTGTACCATATGCTAAACTCAGAAAGAACAGTTTGTATGGCAGCTGCATTGATATAAAGTTATACTAGCAGCGCCGGTAGACATTGTCCTGTCCAAATTTCAATAATTCGTTTAAAAATAACCCATAAAAATATATATAACAAAAAAATCAAAACTAATTATTTTAAAATAAAAAAGACGTTTTTTTAGAAAGATTATGTGCGTTATCAAAAAATAATGCGTTGCTCACAAGCGACTTTGGCTGATACTGGACCCACACAAAATAGTGCATAGAAATTGCACTTTTTATTTCCGTGTTATACGGCCCTAGCACAATGAAAACAGCATCGATGGAGTTTAATTTTGTCAACAGGTACACATACTTGAAATGCGCAATTACTGGACTGAAGTTGACATCCATCAACGCAATAAAACGCTATCGTAACCTCATGTTCCTGGATGTTTCTCACAACTCCTTAGATTTAGACGCGTTACAAGTTATTACAGAACTACCTTACTTGGTTCTTATACATGCTGACGATAACAAAATAACCTCGGCAGCATTAAAACCAATGAAATATCTTCAATGCATCATAATGAACGACAACCAAATCACATCGGTTCACGATGTGTTCCAGCCGGAGCTGAGCACTCTGGAACTTGGGGGCAACCAAATACGTACCGTAGCATTCGAAAGCAAGATGAAGAATTTAAAAGTTCTAGATTTCAGAAACAATATCATAGCAGATATCTCGAATTTCGATTTTCCGGTTTTAGACAGCTTATATTTAGCTGGAAATAAATTGACGACTCTTATCGGGCTGGAAAAACTGGTGAATTTAAGAATTCTGCATGTGCGTAATAATCCTATAAAACTATTGAACGGATTCGACGAAACCCTCACGAATCTCAAGTACCTCAATCTTAGGAATTGTAAAGTTGGAACATTGATACAAATCAAGAAGCTGAGGGTATGCATCTGTATTTATTCTGAGTGGATTTTTGAGACGAGACAGGGAGGAGGGGGAGGAGCCTTAACCGTTGTAGCTACGGGAAAACGGTCTTAGGAGACTATCCTTAACTTTTTCAGACATTTTGATCTGAATATTCACAGATTTGGAAATAAATTATAATCGGCAAGGAAATGAGCAGATTTCACAAACATTTTTTTGATGGCAATCGATCGTGTTTCTTATAAAAACAGCATCAATGGATGCATGGGAAAAGTTTTTTGTGATTTCTGACTTTTCTAGTACTCAAACCTCAGTTGGCCCTGTAGAGCTTTTCTTATACTAAACAAATTCAAAACACACAAAATAACAGAACAGAAACGGAATCGGTTACTTAGCATAAAAAATAGTTTTTGTGAAATTCGCCCATTTTTTTTGATGTCGGTACATTTTTCAAAATCTGTGAATGCATATCAAAATGTTTCAAAAAGTTAAGGACAGTCTCCAAAGACCGTTTTCTTGTAGCGACAACGGCTAAGGTACCTGTCATTTCTGCCCCATCTCAAAAATTTACCCTCTGTATTACTAATTAGCAACTAATGCAAGGAACACCAGAATTCCTACGTGCACTGCGTGCAGTCTTTTTGAAATAGATTGCAGACGTTGCAGTATTTGTATGTATGCAACGCGTCGCTACACTACAACCCCTTGGCCACGACATCACAGCTCGAGCGACATGCGTCTGCGACCGCGGCGAGAAAAAATGCTAGAAGTTAAGCCTCGTGCTAATTGGCGCGATATCGCGCCTGCTAGTGGAAGCCTTTATTTAAAGCGTGTCATGACTCCATGAGTCGCCGCGGTGCGACTTGCGGAGAGGAGCGCGGCGCGGGAACATTCGAGTGCCGCCCCGCGCTGCATGACGCACCGCCCTATGTCGTGGCCCTGGCCTTAGATACTTGCCAAAGCTAGTAGAAGTTGGAGTCTTTGCTTTATTTATCAATCTCCAAACTTTCCCCACATTGTAGTGTTTCTTGTTTAATCGACGAATTCCTTAAAATCTAGATGTCCATCCAATAATAATGACATGTATTTTTTTTAGGTACTAAAAGGGTTAGAGACGCTCGTGATTAAAGGTTGCCCATACATGGGAGGCACAGGTGAGGAGGAAGCCGATGTAAAAGGGGAAGAGGACGACCCTCAACTGAGGGTTGAGACATTAGCAGCACTGCCACGACTGAAGAGGCTTAACAAATACATTGTTACTGACGAGGAAAGGTAATGACATTCACATAATATCATCATCTGCCTAGCCTTTTCCCAACTATGTTAGGGTCGGCTTCCAGTCTAACCGACTGCAGCTGAATACCAGTATATTACATGGAGCGACTGCCTATCTGACCTCCACAACCCAGTTACTGGGTAACACGATACCACATGGTAAGACTGGTTTTCAGACTTTCGGTCTTCTGACGACCCGTAACAACTACAAATAACAGCGGGACCAACGGCTTAACGAGCTTTTTGAGGCACGGAGGGGTCTTGGTATGTAAGAAGGTCACCCATCCACGGACCAACTCCGGCAAGCGCAGCTTAACCTGATCGATCAACCCGTGCGGCTGTTATTACTTAGTCACAAGCTCCTCCTTAGCGACATTCACATAACATCTCGCCTTTACTTCCTGAAGGAGAGGGCAGAGGTCTACAGTGCATGTTTGCAAGTAATGTTGGTGGGCGAGCCTATTGTCATCAACCGGACACATGTCCAGACTCCGAGCTGGTACTCACAAATTAATACCAATCGAACCTATAATAGGATCCTAGGCTCAACAGTCGCGCTAGAACAACGAGGCAAACACATTCTTTTTGATTAAACACTTTCACTGCCAAGTTCATAGAATGCATACAAATTACATATTATCAGCCTATAATGTTCCCATCGCTGGGACACAGGCCTCCTCTCTTCGAAAGGGAGTGGGCCGTAATCAACCACGCGGGTCCAGTGCGGGTTGGTAGATGTCACATGTCTTCGAATTGTTAGGTTCTACAACATGCCGGTTTCCTCACGATGTTTTCCTACACCGCTTTGAGAGCAGGGTTGATGAAATTATTTACACAAAATAAAGCGCCTCGTCTGGGTTCGAACCCACGACCTACGGCTCATAAGTCGGGGCCGTTACCACTGGGCCACCACTGTTCCTCACTGGGCCATCACTGCTCTCTACTGGGTCACTACTGCTCCCTACTGGGTCACCACTGCTCCCCACTGGGCCACCACTGCTCGCCACTGGGCCACCACTGCACCCCACTGGGCCACCACTGCACCCCACTGGGCTAATCCAAGGGGTTAATCCGTTGTGACGGTTTTATTTTATATTTCAGAGAGGAAAGCAAAACCCTAATGTTGCAGTGGATCGAAGAGGGCGAAAATGACGAAGAGGAAATAGAGCCAGAGGAAAAAGGAGAGGAAGAAGCTCAAACTGAAGATCAGTGATAGTTTAACCCTATTTATATTCAGGTGGATAAGCACAAGAACAATTGCGGTGGCTTTCAAGGGGGATGCGCTAAAGTAGCCCGCGAAATTCAAATATCCTTACGTTTTTTTTGGAATTTGCAGGTTAGTATAACGGTTTAAGGTTGATCAAAGTATGATTCGCGACCGTAACAAGTATATTTTGATAAAAATACAACCTGTTACTGAAATGCAATAGGGAATATGCATGTGATTCAAATATGGGTCAAATATTTTTTTTTGTAAACTATGTTACTTCAGAATTATGCCTCCATCAATATTTTTGAATAAAATTTCTTTTTCAGCTAGAAATTAATTTTTAAAAAGTCCCAAAAAACTGTGGGTAATTCAAATACTTGAAAAGGCTAAGAGCGGATGTGACGTAACAATCCGGGATAACAATCAAGATGTCAATGTCAAGTCAATCAAAAAGTGTCAAGTCAATGTCAAACGCTCATACAAAAAGGAGTGTTTGACGTTGACTTGACAGTTGCTTGTCTGTTTTCACGGACGGTGACGTCACCACACCAAGCGCGCCAAATGGAGGGCGTTTAAATAGCCCGGATCGGTTGGATATTTTTAAACATTTTTTTAACTACTTTAAATTGCTTTTTTGCCGTCGAAGTTTTTTTAACTATTATTTGTCGATGTAAACTATCGAATAAAAATATTAAAAAATTACATGCATATTCCCTATTGGCAAAAAACGTAAGAAAATTAGAATCTCGTGAGCTACTAAGCTACGTTCTCAATTTCCCGTTTGTGATTGGCCAGGCACATATGGCTGGGTTCAATTCCCGGGTCGAGCAAAGCGTTATTGGGTTTTCCATCTGGAATTTTTCAGTAGCAACCCGGTGCCTGTATTTGTGCTCGGTTTTCCGACTATAGGCTTTTCTGACTATAGGCTCGCCCCCCCTATAACATAGGACTTTAACATAACTGGCGAAATATGGGTGTACTATAGGTCCCTCTGCGTGACCCTTCATACAGGCGTGGTTTTATGTTATGTTATGTGTGTAATATTATTATGATGCTTAAGCACTGGGGACCATACGAAGACCCCTCCGTGTCTCGGAAAGCACGATAAGCCGTTGGTCCCAGCTGTCATTTGTAGATCTTTGACAGTTCTTACGGGTCATCAGAAGCCCGAAAAAGTCTGACAACCAGTCTTACCACGGGGTATCTTGTTACCCAGTTACTGGGTTGTGGAGGTCAGATAGGCAGTCGCTCCATGTAAAATACTGGTATTCAGCTGCATCCGGTTAGACTGGAAGCCGACCCCAACATAGTTGGGAAAAGGCTAGGCAGATGATGATTAAGCACTGAGTAGCGATATCTTTAAGATGATAGTGTTGTTTGGTGATTCTAACAAACAAAAAAACACCAGTAGGTTTGCCTTATTAATAATATTTAATTTGAGGAGATAATTTTGTTTTATTTTAGTATCAAAAACATTTAACATTGTTTCCCACTAGTATTTTAAACGACATAAAGAATTGCTGTAATTCAAAAAACATCTCGAAAAATTCCTCAGATAAATTAAAATTTTACAAATTATATCATGAACAGGCATTACGGCTGGAAGCCGCTATTTGTTTCAATAAAAATGTCAAATGTGCGACTGGGCGATTAGATTTATGAAACAAGTTAGATATAATTATATAAAAAACATTGGTGATTTTCATTGTCATTGCCAATGACAGGCGCCGACAGTTATCACGTCTAGACTAGTCTAGTATATTTATATCACCAACAGCTGATCAATTTCTTCTATCGACTCTAGATTATGGCACATATTTTCGGTTCACCTACATTTATTTGGGTCAATGTGGTTGCGTGTTTTTATGAATAAACTCAATTTATATTAGATTTTGTTTTACTTATTTCATGTCAGTATTACACTGGGTAAAAAAAAATCAATGGCGTACATGCATGCTGTAAACCAATACTATTTATGGTACACTTTCCAATTATCAGAAATTCAGAACCACAAAATAATATTCCAGGAATACATTTTTCCTCATTACATGAAATCAGCCTCATTATTTAATACTTAATGAGTAAGCCACAAGTGATTAATATTGCCGGAATACCTATAAATATCTATGTCATAAGGGATATTTTAAGCATAAATCGGCCTTGCCAACGCCTAATCCGGCCCAAAATTTTGCACCAAGACATGGATTTTACGGAATCATTTTTTTTCTAGCATTTAATCAAATTATTCCAGCAAATGGTGCTCCTAGCCCACGGGAAAAAGGCGTTTCTTTATGTATTTATATATTATGTATTGCTGCTCAGGTCAAAGTACATTCTGTATCCAAAGTATTGTAAGCATGTAGCAACTGTTAGCTCTCAAATGGCATACTCTTTGTAACTTCAAATTACATAAACAAAAAGGGGAAAAATACATGATTCTTGTTACTCACAATAGTATCAACATTCCGATGTACTTAGAACTTTCCGATAGTATACGTATGTACGATTCTGTACAAAACACACACATGTAGTAAACGAATATCCCTCACACGTACAAAAAAACATATACCTTGGAAAAGAAATACCTTAGAATTACATTAAAAACCTTCCTAGTAAGCATAGTTCTTGATTTAGTTTGTCATCAGTGACCAGCACAGAGCCATCAGGAGCATGGGAGAAACGAGAATTGACAACCTACTATGAGTAAACGTATTACTCGAATCTCGTTTCGGCGCGAGATAATGCGACGATAAAATACTGTCGCGCTGCGCACATTAGCCTGGCTTAAAAAAGACAGCCAGTGTCTCAGACACAAAGCGGATTGAAAAGCCATGTCGCAATGCAGACCTAACACTCACCATAAAACTCGCCAGTTCCATAAGGAACTCTTCGAATTCTTACTTAGTGCTCACCACATAAATGACGACAAAGTATTTAAAAAAAAAATTGATCCCCCAAAGGAGTTTAATACCACTTTTTCCAATTGCTGTTATTTCCATTTAAACGAATAACAACTTCATAGTAGTGTTAATTAAGTTGATTTCAGAATGACTCGTACTATTGAAAAAGTCATAAAAATGTTTGAAGTTGTAGCGGAAACTGAACTTTATACGTCGATGTTAAAGTGCTCTTTCCAAAAACGCCTATTTGTTTACATGTTTGGAAACTGAATCGCGATCGCAGTATAAGTTCGTAATTTTTGGGGCATCGGGCACACACAACTTGTACGAAGATAAATAATAAACAGTTCAAATCTCCCTGCCTACCTCTGAATTCGGGACACGCGTAACGAGTAGAAAGCAGTGTTGGTTCAGGTTAGTCTTCAATGTCGTCGGCGTGTCGGGATGGTCTGCCAGTCTTGGAGGGCACTGGTACCGCAGCCTCTCAAGCCGGGTGCTCTGCGCTCGCTTGATTAGACTCTCCTCCGCTAGGTATCGCATCCGCATCCGAAAGTCATTCACCTCCGAACTTCGAATGTTGTCGAATTCGTTGAGGCCTGTTGAGAAAGAATATTATGGTTTTAGTCATTTAAAGTTTTAACAGCAACTTTTATTAGGCGCAATAGAGAAATATGGAAGAAGACAGAGGTTTTTTTTGTTTATTGGCACCTTGTTTTTTTAATACCATTGGCAGAATCTAGTAATTGAAATAAAAGTAAACAAAACACTGATGTAACAAGGCCTTATCAATTCAATGTTCAATAAACAATAGTATAATCAGTAGTTTAGGTTGTCACAATACACTACGACGGAAATTAGATACACATGTTATGTACACAATCGATCATATTAGGGGTCAACAACCTTTTCTGGGCAGAGGTTTATCATTCATTCATAAAAAGTTATGTAATGAAGTAATGATAATTAGGTATAAGTATATAAATCGCCTTGGAATTGTTTTATTGCGTTTGATTCTTTTATTAAAGCTAGCTTCTTATGTTCAAATGCCTGCATGACTATTTAATACTCCTTTATCTATGATACACATTCATACTCACCTAGCCTTTTGATTAGTAAGTGACATTTGACTGTTTGCATCAATAAAGACCTAAGTATTTCAGCAAACATCCCAATGAACCTAAACATGCATACCAAATTCATTTCAACTCTAAATACATGTGGGTATTTGTCATCCTAACTAATATCATAAAATAATACAAAAGTGAGTTTATTGTTACACTTTCACGCTAAAAAACTTAACAGATTTAGATGAAATTTGGCACATTGGTATACCAATTTATATGACCTGGGTTAGAACATGGGCTTCTTTTCACCCTAGATTTCGGACAGTCATAGGCAGCAGCTAGTGTCCATATAAAGTTGAAGTTTAAAATCCAATATGTTTATCTAAATAATTGGGTACATGTGACACTAGCATTTTTATACAATTCATCCTTATATAACATAACATTTAGATGTCCATATTTAGATTCTTGTTTATTCATAAACTTTTCCCCACACATTGAGGAAGACACATGCTGGGTAAAACCAGGAAATGAACATAGGAACTTGATTGACCAGCCATCTAAATTGAGCATCATGTTTGAAATGGCCTAAAAACACAATATTTATCTACCTAAATTAACACTACACATAGTCATAGATAATTATCACTGAAGTCTACCTTGAATATACGTTGTAAGCTTTTTTGTTACCAACGCAAATAATGTGGATAGTAGGTATGGTATGGCTCATAAGTTGGCGACTGTTTTCCGCATTTAAAGTTGTATTTTGGTAGCAAACAATTCATTAGATGCATCCCAACTGCTTGAGAGAGACGAATGTTGTTGAAAGCTTTTGGTGGTTTCAGTAGAACAATACTCACGTTTTCCAATCAGATGACTAATATGTGTATTCAGCAACTGTTCTCCAGGTCTTTCAATTGACTTTTTTACTATCATAAGCACACCGCATACTGGTTTAATGTCACGGATGCGCTTGTTCTCATCATCAACTTCTTCCGGCACCGCAAGAGAATTGACGAATTGGAACACATAACTGGACATCTCGTGCAACATCCCGAAAAGGGGATAGTTGACGGCCCGGTCCCATATGTCCTGGAAAGGAAGAAATATTGGTCAAGACTTCAGAATGCAAATGACAACTTTTGAGGCCAATGTTGGCTCATTTCAGTACTGATGATAGCTGGTGTAAGGCTAATTTTATATTCTTGCAATGTGGTGTTTGACAGTTTCTTATTCACTGAGCGTAACCTGTTTTATTAGATAGCCCATATCAGTTTAAAACAGAAAGTAGTGTTTATTTAGAAACATATACGAAAGAAGTGTGCTTATTCCCATGAATATACTATGTTAAATTTGATGATTAAACCATAGAAGATTGTCATAAATACTTCTTTGTCTATGATGTTATTCTTGCCAGGTTGGATACTGTTAGCCTACATCATGCTACTGCAGCACAAAGGGCTTCTCTGAAGTCCGGATATTTAAACCAGGAACTGTTAATAAGTATCATTGCTTGTTGGTTTTGTCTTTTAGATTCTTATTTAGTCATGTACCATAGTCATTATGAAGATTTACATGATTTTTAAAATGGCTCATATGAAATATCTACCCATAGTGATACAATGATTCATAATCATATCAGTTAGTTGTTGTATCCTCATGTTGTTATTCAATTCATACAGATGTAAATACATAGGATGAAACCCAGCATCATCCAATTCTCTAAATTAAACTACAGCTATTTTGTAAATGTTATTTTCCCTCCACAATGTGCAAGTATAAAACTATAATATTGATAACAATGACAGGAAACATTTAAAAGAGAATGATAACTTGAGGTTTCTAAATAAGGTGTTAAATATTAAGTATAAATGCCTACATGAGTAATGATAGGACGAAAAAGGTATTCATATTGACATTACCACCAAACAAAACCCAAATTTTAATAAAGCTAACATAATATATAAATGTGAGTAAAACTATAAACATGGAATGGAGTATTACTTAATTTGGCACCAGAGTGTGATGACTGAACAATAATAGTAGAAGATTGTAGGTTACACATGTTTTTCCAAAAATCTATGACAGAGAACTGCTTATTAGAAATTCTAGAGCATTTATAAAACCACCTACATGATAAAAAATAGTGCAAGGTATTGTAAACAATGTAAACTACTTTCTAAATGCCTATCTGTAAACATGTTACCCAATACTTTGACCCACTTTCCAAAAATGCAATCAAAATATCGTTGGCGACAGGCGTGAGTCACGCGAGGGTGTTCCTCTTTCACACTAACCTCTTTGACATCCTGAAGAGTGGCATCCCAGCTTATCCTCAGGGGAATGTAAACAGAATTCGGCAGCAGACACGTGAGCTCCACCACGTCCGACGGCGAGGACGTCCAGTAGTCCCACGTAAACGGACAACTCGGCGCAGGAACCATTGTTTTGGTATTATTTTCCCAGGTTACTCGAATTACCCCCGCAACATTTTACAAACTTTCACTGATAACTTGCGTCTACAGCGACCCGGTCGCTGTCCCCAACTGAAAATAATGCACACAACACATCAGTCACTGTTGTTAAAACCGCAGCGATGTTGAATCATAGCATTTCCTGGTATTTTACGACGAGCATATCGCCATTCGAAACGAAACTGTCAACGATAATATTACACACATCACAACAAGCGTGGAAGACTTATTTATTTAATTACCTCTTCATAAAATGTTTACATAATTCATACAATAGTAAATGTACGAACGTAAATTATTTTAATATGTTTTTGTGAAATTGTAAATAAAGATTACGTGCAACAAACTATGAGCAAAGTAAATTGTTTATGGTATAGTTTATAATTCGTTTTTTTACTTGTACGCATGTCGGATATTTTTTTTGTGGTTTGAAAAATATGCTTAGCCTTATAATTTTATTATCACATTTTATTATTTTATATTAGTTTTGCATAATAAGGAATATTTATTTATAGTAGTAAAATATTATTAAATTAGAATAATAAAAAGTACATGTCGGACCACACACAGTGAAGGGTTCCGTAGCCGGAATGAACATTTAAGGTCAGCGCACACCAAGAGCAGCTAGCAGAGCAGAGCATTTTCTGAGACTACTGAAAATTTAATCTTATGACAATTTCATACATTGCAAAATTAAATACACGTTGAGCGTCCAACTTGATGCTCGACCATGCTCGAGCTTGCGTGTTCGTGTAGTCTCAGAAAATGCTCTGCTCTGCTCTTGGTGTGTTGGTGTGCGCTGACGCTTACGCTCACGCATGAACACAATTTTTTTATCGACTGCCAAAATAAGTTTTTATGTATTTAATACTTCTACTCTTTATTTCATTTTTCATACATATAAATTATATTTTTAAATATTAGAATAAAAAAATATATAAAACATTTAAAAATATAAAAAATAGTAGCCCACCGGTATCGGGAACAGGGTCCAAGCTACCGGTGGTCAGGGCTCCAGAGAGAGGAACCTCCTAACAATGCGAGCCGTGTCCAGGAGTACAGCTTTCTGAATCCAGCCCTTAATCCAGCTGCCCAACGAGAGCCTCCTTAGGTGTTGGTCGAGGCTCTTGGCAATTAAGCCATTGGCTGATACGACTATCGGCACAATGATCGCAGAGTCCACATCCCACATGTCGACAACCTCGTGAGCCAGGTCAAGATACTTGATTTGTTTATCTTTCTCGGCCTTCACGAGGTTCCCGTCATGCGGGACCGTTATGTCAATGATCATTGCGCGCCGCTCTGTTCGATCCACCACCACTATATCAGGCTTATTGGCAACAATAGTCCTGTCAGTGATGATGGATCGATCCCAGTACAATGTGATATTTCCATTTTCGAGAACTGGGTCGGGCACGTACCTGTAGTACGTGCCCGACCTTCTACTCTTATTATTACGGAACCCTAAAAATATTTAATATAGTCTTAAAACTGAGCGTTCGTTCTTTGGCTTTCGGCGACCGTCCAAACTGATTTCGATCTAATGGTTCGATTCCTTTGATTTTACCGCCAAATTTCGGATCGCCGCACAGTGGAACGAATGTATGGGAAAGGTTGGACTTTGGCATTTCTGACAAAAAAAAGTCTAATTTTGGAAAACGAATAATGCCATCGTAAGTTATCAAATGCCTTCAATACATGTGCTGACAAATTTCCTTCTATCTCTCGTATTACGGGAGTTAATTGAGAAAATGTGAAATTTTACTATGAAAATGACTGTATCGAGCTCTCTGCCGTCTGATTCCAGCCTCGTTTCAAGTTGTGGGCTTTACTATCATAATACACATACGAAGAGCTGCATTTAGTGCTAAGACATCTGGTGCGCCAAACGTACACCTTCTGACTTATAGGGTGATGTATTATTTTACTGAATCGAGCTTTCTACCTCCTAAATCTGGTCTTGTTTCAAGTTGTGGTCCTTACCTTACTATCATAATACACATACCAAGAGCTGCATTTAGTGCTAAGACACATGATGCGCCAAACGTGCAACTTCTGAGATACAGGTTGATTTATATATTTTTTAACAAAAATTATATTTTGTCGTTATTATTTTAAGTATACTGGTTTTGACAATGATTGATAATAAAAGCCATTCTATTGTATCTGATACAGCAGCTTTAGTGTATGACATATGCAAGGTAAGTCCTAAAAAATGAATAATTTGGAGTTGGTAAAAGGGAAACCAGTAAACGAGGACCTGCGCAAATACGGCTTAAGCTCTCTTAACGCTTGGATTCGGTCAATGGATAAGGTGCACGTTTGGCGCATCATGTGTCTTAGCACTAAATACAGCTCTTGGTATGATAGTGAGGACCACAACATGAAATAGGACCAGATTTAGGAGGCAGAAAGCTCGATTCAGTAAAATAATACATCACCCTATAAGTCAGAAGGTGTACGTTTGGCGCACTAGATGTCTTAGCACTAAATGCAGCTCTTGGTATGTGTATTATGATAGTAAATACTAAAACTTAAAATAGGATCAGATTTAGGAGGTAGAAAGCTCGATTCAGTTAAAAAATAGATCACCCAATATGTCAGAAGGTGCACGTTTGGCGCACCATGTGTCTTAGCAGTAAATGTAGCTTTTGCTATGCGTAATACGATAGTGAAGCCCACAACTTGAAACAAGGCCGGAATCAGACGGCAGAGAGCTCGATACAGTAATTTTCATAGTAAAATTTCTCATTTTCTCAATTAACTCCCGAAATACGAGAGATAGAAAGAAATCTGTCAGCACAAGTATTTGATAACTTAATGCGATGGCATTATTCGTTTTTCAAAATTAAACTTTTTTTTTCTCGGAAATGCCTCTCCCATACATTCTTTCCATTGTGCGCCGCCGGCACACGCTAACGAATGATAGTTGGCGTTCGCTAAGCCGTCCACCAGAGCAGGACCAACGAAACCCATTCGTTGGCATTCGTTGGGTCGTGTGTAAGCAGCATTAGGAATTTCCGAACAACTCAGACTTGGTATTGTCTATGGTAGTGTGGCTATGTTATTTTGGATGCGTTCAGATTTATTGTTATTATATAGTTTGATGATAAAGTTTTTAACTGTATTTAACAATAGAACAAGCACTGTGAGAACAAGTAACAACCAAGAATACAGGTAACTGTTACAAACAAAATATACTTATTTAATTTATGCAATAAAACATTGTTATCTAAATAGCATGTTTGAAGGAACAAATATTTAAAAAAATGATGTTGTGTTTGAAGTGGAAAGAAACTGATGAACGAATTTTAACCTACAACAATAAACGATTTGACGATTTGACGTTTGTCTCGTGACAAATGTGACATAGTGAAAGACTATTGGGCATTAATGTTTAGCAATGAAAAGGTTTTTATGAACATATTGCGCTAAATACAATGTTTGAACATTCTGTCAAGGTACCAAGACATTACAAAATTGCTGCTAATATCTTTAAGCAAGTTTCTACTGAAGGCGGCAGCGTCAAAACTTTACTGTACGACGATAAACTACGACATTTCGTAAGTATTTCAACAAAAAAACGTTATTTTACTCGAATTATGTACATTACTACTATTAGTTTGTCATATTTACAGAGGACGAATGTGCTCTTTGCACTGATAACAGAAACAATCAAACATGCGAGTGATATAGACAAAATATTTGAGGATTGTAAAATATTAGAAACAGAGTCACGTTTAGACCCATGGCTTGCCAAAATTCTCACATCAGAACTCCTATTCGGCAAAAAGGCTCTACCTGGCAAGAGCAAGCCGGAGCAAACAGTCCTCTCATACAAAGACCAATTTGAGAAATACATATCTGACCACCAAGATGACTTGAAGACAGAAGGTAATTATTAATAATTTTTTATTCTTTTTCAGATCTAATTTCGACATTAACTAAGCACAATGGCAGACTCAGGCGATGCAAAAGCTCCATTTGTATCCCAACAAACGAAACAAATTGCATTAGTGTTGGGACATCTATTAATTTACAGTATTGCTATGTTTACTCTACCATTTGTCACGTTTTTCGGTGTACGGCATGTACTTAGTACAAACTATCCTGGAGAAACATTTTTGGTGAATGTGTGGTCCGTATCTTCTTCAGTAGTGGTAGTGAACATTATAATAGGTGCTTATGTCTATAAAGCGTATCATGAGAAAGAATATGATGCAGCTGGTAATGAGATAGACCAGCACGTATACCCAGCTGCCCCTGCAGCTGAAACCACTATTGAGAAGAGCACTTTGAACTTGAAACATGATTGATGCATTTATGAACATTCCTTTTCAAATACAGTATTACGATGTCTGCTTTTGTAACCATTTAGTGCTATCTTTTCTAAATACTAGCTATACTTAAAAAACTTAACGAAAATGATGTGTGTAAACAAGTACTGATTTAACTAAAGTGTTTTGATGCTGTAAAATAGTTATTATATGTACCAAAATTTCATAGTTAGTTATTATTAAACATAGAAGATATAATGTCTTTGTTTTTATTTTACTTCTTGTGCTTTGTGCACGCCCCGTGGCCTGACCTTACATGAACTCTTATATACAGCTGATAATTAATAAGCCTTTTTTTTAATATGGGGCAAGCAGATGTGTATCCACCATTCTCAACTTAAACAAAGGGTTAGGCAAAGGTGTACCTATAGTACACCCACATTTCACCAGTTATGATTTTTTAAGTTCCATGTAATAGGGGGCTAGCCCATTGCCATCAACCGGGCACAAATCCAGACTCCGGGTTGCTACTGAGCAATTCCAGATGGAAATACCCAATAACACTGCCTGACCTGGGAATCGAACCCAGGAACTCATGCTCAGCCGTAGCGCTTGCGACCACTAGACCAATGAGGCAGTTATTCTCAACTTTTACTTAACCTATGAGGAAGATATACAAGATCACAGAATATTATCTCTTCATCACACTTGGTTGACTGGTAGAGAATGCCTAAGGTATTAAGTCTGCCTTTGTACCTTATAAAATGCGAGAAGTTTAAATAAATAAATATTCTGTCCTATTTTACGCTGTATTACAAGATGCTAAGCTGTTTATAATTCTAGATATTGTAATGGTACAGGCAACAACAACCTTTAGCACACATCACTTGCCATTGACAAGCTGCCACTTGATGTCCTTATCAAGTACACACGGCTACACATCAAGCTATAGATTTCCAGTTTATGCTGATCTCGTATTATATAAGATTTCCGTACAATGCGAGGTCAGCTTATACCAATTCATTTATTTACTTTTGTGACTGCTATTTTCATGGACAACAGAGTAAATAGCAGTAATAAGTATTTTACTTTTTTAATCTTTCACTGACAAAACATCTATTGTTGTTTTTTTTTATATAGTTGCCCCCAGACCAAGATATGTCCGTATCAACACCAATCTACTCACAACTTCGGATGCCATCAGAGCGTTCCAAGATGAAGGGTACCGCTTCATACGGTGTACCTCAGGGTCTTATGCTGACTACCTGGAACAGATACAGAACCTAACGGAGGAAGACTTCACTCAGGACTATCATGTGAAGACTATGTTTGTTTTCTCATCTGGAACAAAGTTGCACGAACATGAGTTGTATTTGGAGAATAAAATTATTCTTCAAGATAAGGTTGGTAATAACTGTTTTGGATTAATGTTCAAATTCGAAGCATTCACAATATTACAGTGGTACCCAACTGATAAGGCGCGTCGTGAATCATCGTTCGCACAGAAAAGAAACTATGGCCCCGAAGATTAACGAAAGAACTTAAAACTTACAATCAACTTTAGTTCACTACTATAAGGTTCATAATACACTGCAGTTATTAGTTCTCGTCTCACTCGCAAGTATGGCGGCTGACTAACATGCCACGCGGCGCGCGCTAACATAGCGGCAGCTGCCGACCAATAGCGGTCCAGGAAAAAAGAAGCGCGGTGCGTGGAGCGTGCCGATTGGTCAATAGCATTTCCCGCGCCTTCAAAATTCATCTTCTGCGCAGGTACATCGGTAAGCCATATCAGTTGGGTACAACTGTACATTTTTTGATAGCATTTCAGTCAAATCATTTCTCTAGTAACCTTATACAGAGTGTAAGGAAAAGCCCTCCCCAGACTGATGGGATGAATTCAGCATATTCTAAGACGATTGGTACATGAAATGATTTCAGGAACGTTATGGTATATGTATTATTACCTCACGCGCAATGTATCGTTACCGTGGCAAAACTCGTGAAGCCGCACTCCACGTGTCGGGCGCGGCGCGCGCGAGTATTTTAACATCCATTGCTGGCTGTTTTGATTTTAACTTTTCGGTGGAATATGATTCAAAATAAAGAGCTGAATGCCCCCTGTTAATTTGCGGAGGGCTGTCCCTTACACCCTGTATTGCTGCTGTTGATGATTATCCTTAGCAAAAAAAATATAGTTGTAATGTATGAATTTACTCCTGTCATGGGTAAAGACTTCTCTCCAGTAACAAATTCACATACATAACAATTTTTGAAATTACCTTTTCATCTGAAATTCAACCTTTTTCCTACTTACATACAGGCTACCGCAATGGCAGTACATCTCTTAGCCCCTCCGCCTGGGAGCGTAGTGCTGGACATGTGTGCAGCCCCCGGCATGAAGACCACGCAGCTGGCAGCCTACATCAGAAATACTGTACGTATTCTATATTCAAATTCTTGTTTTCAATTGATGTTTTTCAAGTTTATATGAGTTTAAATTAAGTTGATTACAGAACGAGTACTACTAAACACTAATTTAAAAAATTGAAGTTATAATCAAAGATATAAATCTTCTTCATTTCGTGTGGTTAGTGACTAACCTGGTGTCAAAGATATAAATATAAAATATCTAGATAGACAGTCAAAGATGTGAACTCTTCGAAAAAAATAGCGTCCAACTGTTAGCCGCTAAATGCACGCACACTAGAAAAGCCCTATGACGTGGCGCGAGTGTAAGACGTAGCTGTCACGCACACCACCATAAAAAAATTAACCTGTTTGTTTTACTTTTTTTGCGTGACACTCTATCTAGAAAATCATCAAAGGATAGACTGAACTTCATGTAAGGTACTAAAGTTTTTTTCCAAACACTAATTTTAAAAGAAAGGAAAAGAAAGCCGTCTTCGCAAACATACTACCTTTTGTGTTTGTACCCAGAGTCTAGGTACAAACACATAGTTGACGCCAAACTATTAACATAAAATAATAAAAATTAATATAAACGCAAATGTATGCGGTTATTAAACAAAGGAAACATAAAACGGTTAAAGAAAACTTCATTAGTAAAACCTTATTTGCTAGCATAAAAATTATAATAAAAGCACCACAGGATGTAATATTTAATTGTTTCTCCGCCATAAACCTCCAACTGTCATTAACGAGACACAATAGAATTTTAATTGTTATCGGCCATTAGAAGGCCAATCGACAGTTGAGCGGTGTTTCTGGCTAAATAGGTCACCTAGATTGTGCTTAGATCTCTTGAGTCCCAGGAACTGTAGCTTGTAGTGTGGCATTCATTATGTGAAAGAAAAAAATTTTTTTTTAGCGTAGACTCTCAGACACAAACATTGCACTCAACATATTCTGCAAATCTATACATATTATAAATTACAGTCGCTTCTCGTGTTTCTCTGTACGTCCGCTTTGTTTTTCTAAACCATGCAACAGAATTTGATGAGGTTTACACAATCGCTTAGAGAATTTATTCCGGAAGGTTTATGTGTATACTATTAAAGTTTCATATAACTAAGAAATCTCTGTTTTGTCAAGTCGTAAAAACCGTGGGAAGCAGGAGCTCTAGTAAAAATACAGGCTGTAAGGGTAAAACAGTCTTGTCATTCAAGCCATGGGTAGTTGACTTAAAAATAAAAATAAATGACCGAAAACACCAAAAAAAAACGTTATTTTCATTAAAAGATTTAAAAAGTTTCTATCCGACACGAAACAGCTGACTAACTGAGGGAGTGGTCGCGTTCGCGGCCGGCCAGTTCGCGTCCCGCACCCCCCACCCGTGTGCAAGTTCGTTGCCCTAGCGCATAGGGCAACGAACTGGCGTCTCTTGTGGTAAAATGTAGATTAAAAAAAAGAAAAAAAAAAGTTGTAATTTTCCATTGATTTTACGTTCTATAAATGAAACCAAACCACTGGTTCCAAGGATAACGGTGTTTACCCTAACACCCTGTATATAATCAAAAGTGTAAAGTGCGCCATTCTGAAGTCCAGGGCCCGCCACTTTGGATTTAGGTACAGTCTAAGTCTCGGTCCTTTGTATAGTAATACATAGTTGCAACTATTCTATTAGGTACTAGCGGCCTACCCATACACGCACGGCTTTTACGACTTGACAAAATTTATTTTACTTAAGTTTAATATGAATGTATTAGACACATATCCAAAACCGCGTCAAAATCTGTATCGTAGTTAAGAAGAACAACGCGGTCACACATACAGACACGAAAAGCTACATTATATCTATAAATTATAGATGCCCGATTTAACAATACTAATTAGAATCAGAATCAGAAATTTATTTGCTATGAATGTAGGTACAGGTATAAGATGTTGTACATAAATTAATGAGATCGGATATAAGATATCGGATATTCGGGATTATCGGATCGGATATTCTTCTGATATAAGCTTATGTCTTTATGAAGTAAAGTTAAATAACTAATTATGTTTTTCATTTCCAGGGCCGAGTATTCGCAGTCGAAAGAAATGAGAAGAGATTCCAAGTACTGCGTGATTTTGTTGCAAAAACTGGGTCTACTTGCGTGGAGATAATGCATAAAGACGCCTTGGAAATCAAGAAGGGCGATATGGACGACGTTGAGTATATTCTGCTTGATCCGAGCTGTTCTGGATCAGGTAATAAGCAGTATTATGTTGTTGGTATTAAGGTTCATTAATAATAAAAAATGAATTTACAGAGTTTTTCCTTTTTATCCAGGTATGGACTTCTGCGTTCACAGCTATATAGAAAGCACAAGACTCGCAAAGCTAACATCACTGCAGGAAAAATTCTTGAAACATGCAATGAATGCGTTCCCTAAAGCCAAACGAATAGTCTACAGTACTTGCTCCTTATTTCCTGAAGAGAACGAAAGAGTTATCACTAACGTAGTGAAAACCTCACGAGCCAAATGGAGGGTCCAAGATGTTAAAGAGTTGTTGAAAGGACAATGGAATAACATCGGTTCGGGCATGTACGGCAGTATGGGCACAAGGTGCATGTACTCCAAACCTGAATCAGACTTCACTACAGGATTCTTTCTAGCCGTCCTTGATAGAGATCAAAAAGACATGGAGAAAAGTTTAAACGCAGAAAAGAAAAGTCAGAAAGAGTGCAGAAGTATAAACAAACCAAAATCCAAAAATGAAGAAAGTGATGAGACTAGTAAGAAAAAGAAGTCAAAGAATACCTTGGCTGAAAACGAAGTTGCTGAAGATAATACTGAAATCAATCAAGAGTATAGTGAAGAGGGCGTCGAAGAAAAACCTAAGTCTAAAAAGAAGAAACATAAAGTTGATGCCGATGTCAACGAAAATGCAGACCCAGAAACGAACTCGACATTAACAGCGGAAGAAACAAATGAAGCTCCCAAAAAAAAGAAAAAGAAACGTAAGAATGATGAAAATAATCAACCAGTTGAGAACATTATAGAACAACTAAGCGATTTAGCAGTGGATTTGACAGCCGAGATTCCTAAAAAGAAAGATAAACATAAAGAAATACAAGCAAAAGAAGATAATACAAACGCAAAAGACACTAACGATATAGAAGATGTTGTAAAAACATCAAAAAAGAAAAAGAAACGAAAAGTAGATTCAGATGAAATTGAACTTATGGAAGCCGATATAACCACAATACCACAGCAATCTGAAAAAAACTGCAATGAAGTTTTAGACGTTAACGATGGCGATACTGTACAGAGTGCACCCAAAAAGAAAAAGAAGAAAAACAAAGCTTCTGATTCTTGAGTTTGTACCTACTTGTTTGTACTTTACTAATAAAAATCATGAATTCACATGGGTTCTCGTAATATCTTCTGCCTTGTTTGTACTTTACTAATCAAAATTATGAATTTACATGGTTCTCGCTCAGACCAAATAAATTTATTTAGTCTGAGGGTTCTCGTAATATCTTCAGTACAATTTTTTTCGATCACGTGTTCTTCATTGTCAATTCAAACTGCTTGAAAATAACATATTATCCTTTTAAAAGACAATTTTGGGATTTTTGAAGTTCATGTTGCTCTTTGGCTCTTATTATACTTCTGAGCACTAGACACACTAGCGAATGTGTGGGCAGCATAATTAGCCTATAATGTTCCCACTGCTGGGACACAGGCCTCCTGTCTGTGAGAGGGAGTGGGTCGTAATCCACCACGCGGTCCCAGTGCGGGTTGGTAGATGTCACACATGTCTGCGAATTTTTGGTTCTAGGACATGCCGGCTTCCCCACGATATTTTGTTTCACCGTTTTGAGAGCAGTGGTGACGAAATAATTCACACAAAGTAAAGCGCCTGTACCTGGTGAAATCTATCGCTATATGCGTCTGCCATACTGTTACACTGCCGGCTACCTAAACAAGAGAAAGAGGTTGACCCAGTCTGACAGTCACTGAACACTATTACTCCTCAAACTTTGTAAAAAAGGGTACTATAAAATCACAGATTATTTAGAAGACAAAAATGCATGGGATTGAGCTGCTCGCTCTGCTAAGCATTGTGACATTTTGAATATTATGGAAAGCCATAAAAATATACCTACCAGTTTTATATACAAATTGACATGATTGAATATTATATACAAAATGACATGATGATTACTTGTAAAGTATTGTTTTATTGTGAATGTGAGGACTATGTGGATATTTATTTTTCGTTCTGTTAGTTTTAGCGAAGGTCTGGCAATATGAGAACTTTATGCGACCTACCCAAATGTCCTTTCTTTGGTACTGTTCGTCGAGTCGTTGAGCTCCTTAAGTTCTGAGTTGAGCTCCACTATTACTGACAAATGCTTGCACTGACTGGACAGGTCCTCATATGGCCTGACCAAGATTATGTCTGGACTTTAAAGGAGACTGTGACCTCTGAGTTTGTTTCGGTCTTTCTTCTCAGAGTAGTCAGATAGGAAATGCCGACCTCATCTAGCTTATTTTTACAACTTCTTAATATGACGTGTAAAAGTGATTCCAATATCCTATTTACAGAATAAACAATTTCATTTCATTTCATTTCCTAGCCTAGCTGACGATGCCTGTGTTCCCAGCAAGAAACGCTACTTATCGCAAACATTTAAAAAACAATAGGTACGCCATAGGATAGTTGTATTTTTTATTGAAAATAGTTCCAATTTATGTTACGTAGGTAGGTAGGTACCTATATGTTGAGCGTTCGTACTAGGTCTCTATCTCTCACATCACGGCTATATGCTATATGTATGTATACAGGATGTAAGGGTAACTCTTGTCATTCAAAACCATGGGTAGTTGACTTAAATATAAAAATAAATGACCGAACACAACAAAAAAAAACGTTATTTTCATTAAAAGATTTTAAAAAGTTTCTATCTGACACCGTGCTTGCTAGCGAAACAGCTGACTGACTAAGGGAGGGATCGCGCTCGCTGCCGGTCAGGTCACATCCGCCCGTGTTGAGACGCAAGTTCGTTACCCTAGCGCATAGGGCAACGAACTTGCGTCTCTTGTGCTAAAAGTTAGATTAAAAAAAAAAAAAAAAAGTTGTAATTTTCCATTGATTTTACGTTCTACAAATGAAACCAAACCACTGGTTGCAAGGATAACGGTGTTTACCCTAACACCCTGTATAAGCTATACAATTCCAGTATAAGCTGATATCGCATTGTATAGGATTTCCGTACAATGAGAGGCTAGCTTATACTGGAAATGTATAGCTTGATAATAAGTAGCCGTGTCTACCTACATAAGATCTACATTTAGTACCTACCTACGTATACATGTGTAGGTACAAAATTGCACAAATTAAAAAGATTCCATCGTCTAGACTTGCTATTACCAAGTAGGTAAATACTGAAAAAAAATCACTTCTCGTCATACTCGATAAATCTTGTACATAAGTGGGGCAAACGTCATAAGCGACGTTTATTTCGTCTAGCCATCGTTTCTACGAAATACAAGTACACCACAATTCTTTGTTATTGGGCATTTACTTCAATTTGAGTCTTATTTGTACAGCGTTAGGTGTTAGATTTAGAATGAAAGTATTTAGATGAATTACACGCTATAGCGTTATGGTGTCACGAATGTGTCGTGCGCCCTTATTTTCTTTGCATATTTGGCGGGTCGTATGAAATTACGACTGTTATAGTAGGTTACATTATACTGATAGGTATTATAAAGACAAAATAACTTGTAAGTAAATGTAGTTCAACCAGCAATGATGTATGTTCTACTTTTAAATCAGTAAGGAATTCCTACTAGGTACCGACTAAGTACTGCAACAAATATTTGGTGGGTATACGGGTAGGTATACTTCATAATATCTAGTGACTTAATAATAATAATATCTTTTAATATCTTTTTCTTGTAATATCTTTTGACTGCCCCGTTGGTCTCGTGGTCGCAAGCGCGACTGCAGAGCGTGGGGTCCTGGGTTCGATTCCTGGGTCGGGCAAAGTGTTATTGGATTGGATATGGATAAATTGGATTTTTCCATTAGGAATTTCTTAGTAACAGCCCGGAGTTTGGAAGTTGGCGGTGTGATACCCCCGTGCTTCGGAAAGCACGTTAAGCCGTTGGTCCTACGCCTTATCTCTCTCCGGTCGTGTCGGATTGCCGTCCCATCGGACTATGAGAGTGAGGGAAGAGAGAGTGCACTTGTGTCTGCGCAAACACTTGTGCACTATAATATCTCCCGCGCCGACGGCTAGTCTCCGTTGATATTGGCCGCCGTGGCCGAAAATACGGTCTGGAGGACTATTATTATTATTATTAATATCTAGTAGGTATACGTGCTAGGTATGAAGTAGGGTCAGCGACGAAAGTCGATTATCACTCAGGCAGTCAGGCGTGAACATAAGATACCTAATGTTAGTGTCTACTTCGCTGTAGTTAGGTAGACCTACCTACTAAAAGGTCTTCAAAATCTTGATCGGTTCAGCTGAAAATCAAAGGTAACCATTTAAAAACGAATTCTTATTTCCTATTCAAAAGTTTTTATTATCTACATTTACGTTTCAATCTTGCGTTTGATTATAGGTACCCACATACCACATCAAAAATATAACTAGGGACTTTAGGTACTTATTCTGTCGGCTCGACACGACACCGATCACAATTAGGTAGGTATGTGTATACTTATATCGTACATTAGTCATTGATAAGGTAGATCATGAAACTTTAAAAAACACAACAAAAATAAAACCAAGAACATAGAGCTAGGATTTTCTGCTTTTATGTCGCTCAACAGGCGTAGCATGGCGCTTTCTATCTCTACGATGAATAGACATAGCTTTTTCTATACAAAGTGACAGTTCGTTTCTTCATTTTTGACATCCACCGTAGAAATCTTTCTACAATATGTCATTTTATCTTTCATTTCTAACGATCTTTGTCTAGGTCTTTTTGTATGTAGACTATTTCGGAAGAAAGTTTTCTATCCTTACTGTAAAAATCACACTGACAACCGATAAATCCTATGTCAAAACAAAGAATTCTGAGTCGAATTACGTAAAAGAGTGAATTTCGTAAAAAGTGCAGTTGACTCTTTCTACTTTGCTGCCGTCTCGTACTGTCTACTGTCTACAGGAAACGTCATTTTTGTCTACTCTTCCGTCGTCAAAACGGTGCTCTTGCTACGCCTGCAGGAGGCCATAAGGCGAAAGCGTCGTAGCCCGTGAAATTCAATTTTTTTTACGTTTTTTGCCAATAAAGGTACTACTCAGTAGATAGATTATCTATCAAGTCAAATATGCAAAAACACCGTATTTTTTTTGAAATGTCATTTGCTAGGTTTTGAAATTGCACAGCCGTTTTGTTTTCCATTCCACGGGGCTTTAATGGCTAATAATCCCGTGGCTTTCATAATCTTTGGCTCTCAGGGCAATAAAAGTTTCAAAACGTTTAGTGGTTCAAAGCTCTCTAAGTCATTATAAGGTAGGCAGGTAAGTTTCCTTATCGCCTTGAGCTAACAGGTAAAACAACTAAGTAATACTTTTGATCACGCTTAGATGAATCGTTTAAATATAATTTAGGTTAGCCTTCTTACATAATTATTTTGTGGCCTGAAACCTGATGGGTACCTACCTACCTAAGGAATAACCATGACCATTATTTTCTATTTTGGCTTTAGTTTTGGTTAATTCGACATACTACAACTCAGACCAAATAAAAAACCAAGACAGAGCGCTGCGAACAATACAGTGAGGCATTCTAAAACTACACATCCGCTCTGTGCATACATGCTCACACGCACACATTTCCAATCAAACTACACATTGGTAGGATATTGTTTTCCATCAGTTAATCTCCATTCTAAAGTCATGTGCCAACGGCCTCGTGGGTTTATTTTTTGGTGTATTCAATATAGTATATTCTATGACCATTAAAATAGAGTAAATAGTAGGTAAGTACTCTATTTTGGTGGACGCGACCGCTGAGGACAAGCATTCTTCGAGGAATTCGGGCATGAAGTCATGTTATCAAATATCAGAGAAAACCAGTAACAAATATTCTCTCTTCATCCAACCAATAATATTTTAACACAACGTCACAACGACGGCTCTTACCTACTAACAACTTCCGTTGCTAAGCAACCCGAGTTTTATCCCCCAACTGGGCGGGTGTTATTCGCGGGCGGGCGGGCCTACATCTGACCGATATTGAACCAATCAGCGGCCGGATGCCCGTTATTATGACAGTGGTGTCACTAAGTGCCTGTCACTCAACAAGCCTACAAACTAAAACCAACTTTAACAAAACGGAATGAAGTTGAAATTGGCTTGGAAGGTGAAAAGTAAATGAGCTTCCGTTATTGGCTGTAGCTATTGATGTTACCACCTCATTTAGACGTTTGACGTTTTGTTCATAAAAAATGCTTTATTGATTTGTATTATGAATACAAACACCTTATTTCTTGTATAAAATAACTTTACTTAGTATACCTACCTAAAATAGTTATTTATGCAACTGATAAATAATAAGGGGTATTAAAACACGAATGTGATAATAGTATCACATGAGTGTTTTAATACCTAATTATATACAGTTGCATACAAGATTTTATCTACACCCATATGAATCTTCTATAAAAGTTTCTTTGCAATACCAATATCGAACAAAAATGGCGCGGTACGACGTGAATTCAAAATTTTCGCATTCGAATGTGTTTTGTTTTTAAATTACGGTGCTTTGTTAGTGAAACGCTCGTGAATGACAGTGTTCTCTTTTTTAAATGAGTTGCATTATTAAATTCAGTACAACATTATAACACCCGTTTGGATGATATTATGGTTACTATGACACTGGATGTTTTAATGTTGGCAATATGCTAACTGTTTCAGAAACTTTTATAGAAGATTTATAGCATGGGTGTAGATAATAATTATACAGGCTGTTAGGGTAAACACTGTTATCCTTGCAATCAGTGGTTTGGTATCATTTATGGGACGTAAAATCAATGGAAAATCAGAAAACTTTTTTTTTTTTTTTTAATCTGAATTTTACCACAAGAGTCGCAAGTTCGTTGCCCTATGCGCTAGGGCAACGAACTTGCGTGTCAACACGGGCGGGGGGTGCGGGATGTGACCTGACCCGCCGCGAGCGCGACCCCTCCCTCAGTCAGTCAGCTGTTTCGCTAGCGAGCACGGTATCGGATAGAAACTTTTTAAAATCTTTTAATGAAAATAACGTTTTTTTTTTGTTGTGTTCGGTTATTTATTTTTATATTTAAGTCACCTACCCATGGTTTGAGTGACAACGGTGTTTACCCTGACACCATGTATATGATCTTCTGTAACTGATGGAAAACAAACTAACTCAAGGACAAAATAGAATGAAAAATACTTAACAGTTTTAATGCACCATTGTACCATTTAAATAAGTCGATATATACATTGGAACTTGGTGTATTTAAAAAGATCAATTAAATCCAGGACTTGCTGCCAAAAAAAGATACCTATGTTGAAGTTTTAAACTTTATAATATAACACCACAAAAACTTAGACACTTGTTCAACGAGTGTTTAATGTCAGTTTTATGTCAAAATTCATACAGAAATGTCATGTTTAAAAGGTGTTTAGGCTAAACAACACGGTTTTGTGGTAATAAGGTAAGTACATTACACTAACAACAACATTATACTAACTCAATATCGACAAGTCAGCCAACGAAGCTCACGACGAGCGAGCCTAATAGTGCTACCTAAAACTAGAACCAATTATGGCAAAAAAATGGTTACTTTCGAAGGAGTGCAACTATATAATAAATTACCATCAAGTATTAGAAATGTACACTCACTCAATGCATTCAAAATTCAGCTCGGTCAGTATTTAACAGCAAGTAAAACACCCTCACAGAAATGAATGCGTTGGGTGGGTCGTGTTTGTGAAACTGTACATAGAGGTGAAGTCAAACCTTTTCATATTGTTAACATTAATTTATTGTTCTCAAGTAAGTGACATTTGTGTATGTTTTAATTGAGAATAAAGATTCTTTAAACCTACATAAGCAAAAATAATATAACGCTACACTTTCATCAGTATCCAAAAATTCCGGAAGGTATATTTAAATAATTTTCTTTTCGGTAACAAGGAACTAAAAAATGGCCGGGTGTCAGTGCGTGTTAACCTCCATAAAGAAGTTATCGCCAAACAATCTAGCGCGATATGTTATTTATTATTTGTACATTGTTATTATAATAAATACGTCGCATTGTGTTATTATGTACAAAAGTTACAGGGTCAGTTGGGATGGAACTTAAATATTGCGACATTTTCATAATTATGTATGTTTATTATTTAATCGTATTACTAAATAATTTGGTCCACAAAGGTGGCTAACAAATAACTCTAAAGTTAGCCACCCAAAAAACATAAATTCTTACCGCAAATTTTATTATTATTTTAGACCTTACAGGAACAGTTTACATCGGTTTCAAATATATCAGAAGATATTCTTACAATAAATTAACACAGACATTCCTATATATATTACATGGGACTTAAACATAACTGGCGAAATATGGGTGTAGGTACTATAGGTACACCTCTGCCTGACCGTTCGGAGATTACAGCCGTGATGTTATTAAAACAGTAATCTTTACCAAGTCTATTACATTATCACTACATATTATAAAACAAAGTCCACCGCCGCGTCTGTCTGTCTGCTCGCGATAAACTCAAAAATGACTGCACCGATTCTCATGCTGTTGTCACCACAATGGGTAGAGTGGTTCTCGAGGTAGGTTTTAGTATATAATAACAGACATCCACGCGGGGGAAGCTGCGGGTATCAGCTAGTTAAAAATAATTAGCAATAAAGAACAACAAATTCTTCAATAACAACTTTCTACAATCACTTACTTAAACCGTGCCGCTACGCCGTAGCGCGTCTACGAGTCGTAGCAACTGCTACAATAAAGAAAGGAAATGCCGAAGATTTGAGTTTTTTGTGACAAACCACACAGCAAGAATCGGGTCAAGTACAAAACGGGCATTTTAATAGTAATTGGAGGTAACAAGCGCTTGTTTGTTCCTCATACGGCTGAGCATTGAGGAAAAATATAAGCATTTCTGAGGTGCTGACACGACATCACTTACCATAATATATTATTAAGCTTTAGTACTAACAGCAGACAAATAATAAGAAAGAGATTTAATTGACTCTGCGTCCAGCGCTCGCTGTGGTAACACGTCGCGTTCTGGTTTGCAATTGGTCAATCGTCATCCTGAAGATCGTTGAGAGGTGAAACACGTGTCGATTTCTTACAGGGTTTTTATGACTCTTGAAGAATAGTCAAGCGGAATTGGTTACTAAATATATCAGCGTCTATTGTATTTTTTAATAAGAAAGATGTATATTTTTACGAGGATAAAAATTTTCTACGTTTTTCAAGCTACATTTAGCGTGTAGCGCGACGAGAGTGGTACGAAATATTCGTAGCTTGTTGAAAGTGACAATCGAACTGAAATCAGAAACATTTTTTTACTTTTTACTTGTATATGGCATCAAAGTTGCGAGTGCTATGACTCATTAGGTTTGTCTTCTTCAAATCTAAATACTATTTTTAAAAACGATGATTTTACATGTACTGATCCATCCATCCCTCCAAAACTCACTTTCCTGCTACTCAGTTCAGTTAATTTACAAACAATAGGGAATATGCATGTGATATGGGTCAAATATTTTTTTTTATAAACTATGTTACTTCAGAATTATGCCTCCATCAATATTTTTGAACAAAATTTCTTTTTGAGCGAGAAATTATTTTTTTTAAAGTCCCAAATAACTGTGGGTAATTCAAATACTTGAAAAGCTAAGAGCGGATGTGACGTAAGAATCCGGGATAATAATCAAAATGTCAATGTCAAGTCAATCAACAAGAGTGTCAAGTCAATGTCAAACGCTCGTAGTAAAAGGAGTGTTTGACGTTGACTTGACAGTTGCTTGTTTGTTTTCACGGACTGTGACGTCACCACACCAAGCGCGCCAAATGGAGGGCGTTTAAATAGCCCGGATCGGTTGGATATTTAAAAAAATATTTAAAGTAAGTACTTTAAATTGCTTTTTTGCCGTCGTTTTTTTTTTAACTATTATTTGACGATGTAAACTATCGAATAAAAATATTTAAAAAATACATGCATATTCCCTATTGCAGTGCCTTTGGGGTTCTTCAATGCGTTGCGAACCATTTTCTTTAAATTGTTTTGTGTACCCTACGTTACTTCTTGGATTGCCTCACTGTCTCTTGAAAAATTTTTAGGGTTCCGGATGTCCGAATGAAAAAACGGAACCCTTATAGTTTTCTTCTGTTATAGGTATTGTTTGTGAAGCAACCAAATAATGTGATGTTGATGTATTTATACATTTTTAATGACATTGATTAATCATATAAACTCATGCCTCTAATAAATTATAAAGTAGCTTTGTTTGCAAAACATACAATAAGCGTCGAATCACGCGAGAACACAATATTTAACGTCCTATAATTTATGGAAATTCACTGAGCTAGTGAACTTGGAAATGTCAACTGTAGGTACTTAATTACTATATTTTAATACCAAATTATGATGAATAAATACCAATAATCCAGAAAAAAAAAATATTTTTGAGGGCTAAAAACCACTTTGGCAGAATCATAATAGGAAAATATTACGAATCATCGTAAAATGTCACAAACTAGCCATTCATAATATGATCTGCGTGCGATTCATATTACGAAATAATTCATCTGTTTTACAGTTTTCTATGGAGAATCGTAAAATGGTCCACACATTATGAACTGCTTTTGTGTCAAATTAGAGGAATTGCTAATGATAGCTGGAAATTCAGGAAATGAATCGCTTTTAGAGGAATTGCAAATATGGCCGTTTTAGGGCCACAGCCGTATGTTCACCTCTTTCTTGCTTTACTAGCAAGTAAAGAACAGATTTTTTTTTAATTAGGTACCATTTTTCCTCACAGAATCGGGGCCAGTGTAACACAAGATTCCGAATCACATGCATATTTACGTGTACAAGAAAATCCTAGGAATTCGTCACCACTTATTATTCACACTAGTGTTAAACGTAAGGCTCAATTCACACTGAAATGGCTGCGGCCGGCAGCGATGCGGCGAGCAGTTTTAATGGACAAGGCATTATAAACTTTATGTGCAATATCAAAAAATATAGATACGCTTGATAGAAAATAAAGCGCCGGGCGGGTCCTCGCGGCGGCCTGTGAATACTCGCGGCGGCGCGAGTCGACTGCAGCCGCTATTCCTCTAGCTTTTAAAAAAATACCTTGGTAGGTATTGGTAAATTGCACATAAGCACCGCTGGTGCCATTTCAGTGTGAATTGAGCCTAAGGCAGTAATTACTGTTCTAGGTTAATAAAACTAACTAGAAGTATAACCTAATTACTTTCTTTGTTAAGTACAAGCTGTGCCCGTGACTCTGCTCGTGGTAATAGGTCCAAAATACTGAAGGATTTTTCAGCTGAAAAAACCGTTTTGAGAGCAGTGGTGATTAAATAATTTACGTAAAGTAAAGCGCCTGCCTGGGTTCGAACCTATGCGATATACTCGTAAGTCGCCGCCGCCATTACCCTCGGCCACCACTGCATTAGATTATACTTATCTGAACGTAAATAATTAAATGTAATAAACAAACATGGGGTATATCTTCTATACTAATATTATAAAGAGGAAAGATTTGATTGTTTGTTTGTTTGCATTTAGTAGGCTCCGAAACTACTGAACCGATTTGAAAAAATCTTTCACCATTAGAAAGCTACATTTACCCTGAGTAACATAGGCTATAATTTATAACGATTACACGCAGGCGAAGCCACTGGCAGCAGCTAGTTGCCTTATATGGTGAATAATTTAATTGAATTATTTAATCATCACTACTCTCAAAACGGTGAAGGAAAACATCGTGAGGAAACCGGCATGTCCTAAAAGACATGTGACATCTACCAACACGCACTGGGCCCGCGCGCGTGGTGGATTACGGCCCACTCCCTCTCGCAGAGAGGAAGCTTACTGGGTCCAAGCAGTGGGAATATTACAGGCTGATTATGCTGAAATTTATGTGTGACTTGGCTTGGCTCTTGCCCAAGTAATTCCTGGCATTGTATCCTTATAACAATTAAACTTGCCTGCAGTAGACTTACATACGAGTTTCCGGGAAAGTCCGAAAGAGATACCGGGACCTTGGCAACAGGCAACTGAAGGAACACGGGTGGGTTTTAGTCAGTAAAAGTCTGACACGCCCTTCCGCTCCGCCCAGAGCGGGAGAAGTCATTGGATGATTTCCAAACTAAAAAAAAAAAGAGTTACATACGTGTAGGTATATAGGCATGGTGCATGGGTACCTCGTGTTCGTGTTTAGGCACGGTAACATGTTTGGATGTTTGCTGTTCACGGAGGATAATAGTTGTGCTGTAAGCAATGGGAAGTAATAGTAAAATTAAAGTGGCATTGTTATTACTAACATTTACAGTTTCACATTGTCATGTTTTTTTTGGTGTCCAATTTTTGGTGTGTAAATTTTTTGGTGTCCAATTTTTGGTGTGTATATTTTGGTGTCCAATTTTTGGCGTGTAAAATTATTACTAACATGCAGTTTCACATTGTCATGTTTTTTTTGGTGACCTTAATAAAAAAGATATTTAACATAATTTGATAAATTTAAATTCTGATGAAAGGTAAGAAAAATATTATAATTTACAAAATCAATAGAAAACTTATTACCGTTTTTTTTTTATAAAGTAGAGCACCCATTTTCCGAATTATACAACATCATGATGTGAGTATAAACATAAATAATAATTAGAAAACTTAATTAGGACTCATAAAAACGCGAAACATTCCCCAAAGTAAGAGGTGAAAAAATATAGTCTTAACCTACATAAACACGCCGCCACGATATGCTTCGTTGACCGGCGGGCAACTGGTGTGCGTCAGACTAGCTGGAACACTTTTACGTTGCGATATATATAATATTTTCTTTTTAACTTTGATTTAGTTTTTTTTTGGAAAATGTGTTGTCAGTTTTACCTAACAAAACCACAATTATTAACAACAAAATTTATGTGCAAAACTACATCAATGACTTTTTACTATTAGAATTATTGCTTGTATTTGTCGCTGTAAGATTGTGAGAACCACTAGTTTATAATCTATCGGTATTATTTCCGATAGTAATATATAAACCGAAAAATTGTGAACTGGGTGCAAATGGGTTAGGTTAGAACTGTGACCCACCGCAACTTCTAAGTTGCTCACAGCTAGGCAGGCTGTTTAGTAATAACGCAAGGTGCCTTACGTCGCAAGCAAGTTTAAAAGCAAGCAAGTTTGTTAATGGTTTGATGCAGTGCAACAACAATTTTTCTACAGTTTATAATCTAACGGAAATAATACCGATATATTATAAACTAACGAAGTTTTATACCCTCTCCAGGTCTTTATAAAAATAAGAAAATCTATTATTTTAAATTAGGTTAAGAATGAGCATGTTTGAAAATCAATCATTTACAATAGACAGCCTCAAAACGAAAATAGAACGACTCAATTCGATGTGACTTAAAACTGGCTACGGCGTAGCGCGCGGTTACGGCGTAGCAATGTAAACCAATGCGTGCCAATACTATGATTAACTTTTCGAAATCAGTAGCGTATGAATATAAAAATTATTCAATCTATTTCGATAAAATTACTGAAGCCGAACACGTTTCATTGGGAAAAGCGTATTTAAGTACATGGACAGTATCGTCTAAGTGCCTAAACGTATTTTTTGGTTTGTTCTTTCTTGCAATTTGCTAATTATAATTCATACAACCAAAATTCATCTGCCTTCTTCCACCCGAAATGTAACTAGCTAGAAGTCCTGTAATACAGTGTCCTAGATCGTATATCGATTAAGTTCGCTCGTGGCCCCGCTACACTGACGCACACGGGTGCGCTGGCCGCTGGCCGCTCGTTGCCGCCCATTCGAACAGCCGTCACTCTGTTCCGTTAACAAAACATAACCGGACGACTACCACATTCACAACAAAAACAACCAAACACTTTAATGAACATTATTTAAAATTTTAAAACTTCTAGCCTTATGCAAAGTGCTTGAAATTTAAATTAAAAAAAAAACTATGTGAATGTTTAATCTGTCGTCGTGAACCTTTTCGTAATTTAAACATCGAATGTTTTTACCCGGAAGTTACGTAGTCCGCTGAGGCGAGCTCGCGAATTGTAATTCTGAATTTGAATTTATTCAAACTGGATTTTAGTGCTGTGATTGGTGTTTTTTAGTTATTGAATTAAAATGGCGACGACGGAAGATGCAATACCAGTGACTACTGTGGTAAGATTAGATTTATTTGTTAAACCTTAGTATTAATTAATTTGGGTATATATTATGTAAATAAATAGGTAGAGAACCTAACCACTTTTAATAACAATAATTAAAAGAATTTGTATACATTTGATGTACCTGTTGATTAATTTAAATGAATACTTGTTTTCATACATACATTTTTGTGTAGAGCCATGTGCAGAAACCTATTAAGAGTCATTTACTAATTTAATTAATGTTTTTTTTTTATTTAATTTAAAATTTGGTCCTTTTTACCCGAGTGCCAATGAAGGGTTATGTTTTTTATATCTCGACTTACATTTAAATTCTACTTTTGTCGATTGCATAGCCTACATCAAATGAAAAACATAATAAAACAGCTTTTTTCCCTTGTACAAGAAAACAAAGAAAATCAATTTCAATTTCTGTGAATTCCCCGAACTTTGAGTCACATAATCTGTACCTAATCATAAGACCAATCAACTTATGATTGCAGCCGTAACTTCAATTATTACGTGTGACTAACTTATTACTTTTACCGACCAAGCTGAATCATTTTACAGCTTACATTATAACTTGTAAGTTAAAGTAACCGTCCATTCGATGGTCGTGACTAGGCTTACTTAGTCACGCAGTTGGCTGACTCGTTCGCCCTTATCTTGAAGAATATCTAACGATTTCTATAGCCAGGCTAAACTTTTACAAATCATTAGCAACTGCGAAGCTGAGTCAAGGTTTTGTGATGATTTCGGTGGTGTTGGATTATTGTGTGAGTTAATTTTTTAATGTTTTTAGTTTTATTTCTCTCTTTGAAAGAACATATACACTAGTTTTTAATTAAAATAGAGAAAATAACCCCAAAACAAATGGTAAAGAAATACAATAGTGTTTGAGGGTTACCTTCAATTATTGTTCCAGTAATTTTTTTTTTTTTTTTATGTACTTTATTAAATTATTCTCCTCTTTTCTTAAATAAGTCTCTTCCAGATTTCGTAAAAGTATAGACACTGTGGGTGTAGAAGTAAATATCCTATTCACAATGTTATAATTTACATATTTTGGTAATTAACGAGCGGAGCCAACACAAGCGTGTGGATCGACGCCTAAAATCTGAACTCTATTTTAATTAATTCAGTGTTGTTGATAAGACTACACAAACTACGGAATACATATACTTATTATTGAAGATTTCCTTCAATCTCAATGAAATATGGTTGACAATAATACTTCTGATCAAAATTTTGACCCAAGACTGACTTCGTAAGTGCATCCTTAGTTTAAGTGATCATCCGCCTACTCCCAATCAATCAGCCACGTGGCCGGCATGAATCGTCAGTTCATGAATGAACATAGACAGTGGTATCAGTTGATTGGAAGTGGGTGGGTCTGTGGGGCGCGCGGCAGTCCGCGGGCGGGCCGGACCGAGGGATGTCGCGTCGCCCGCACCCCCGGCCGCGC
The DNA here is from genome assembly GCA_947363905.1 of Lithophane semibrunnea. Lineage (NCBI taxonomy): Eukaryota > Metazoa > Arthropoda > Insecta > Lepidoptera > Noctuidae > Lithophane > Lithophane semibrunnea. The sequence goes on from OX376195.1 coordinate 15,438,327, forward strand.
CTACTGACGCGTCCCTGTCGCCAGACCGCTCCGGAGCCCGCACCGGCGCCCGACCCGCCACCGCAGCAGCAACCAGAACCGCAGTCCGACGACGAGCGAGAACCCGGCGATTGGCGCCCCTCCCGCCCCGGAACACCACCACAACGCAACGAAGACCACTCCGAAGGGTCCGAAGCAACTGCTAGACCCATCAGAGCAGAACCAGCGAGTCGATACGCTAACCTCAACTACTGGAAAGCTAGAAGAGTCACATTCTACAGAAATGGAGATCCGTTCCATCCTGGTGTCGAGTTCCGCTTCAAGCCGGGTCGAGACCTGGCGTCGATGGATGCGCTTCTCGACAGGCTGTCAGAGAGGCTGGAACTGCCTCGAGGAGCGAGGTTCATCTTCGGCATGGACGGCGACAGAAAGTACAGGCTTGAAGAGTTGGAAGACGGAGCTTCATACGTCGTGTCGTCTTACAAGACTTTTAAGGTAAGATCTGTCAATTAATCTCAAAATCACACATGTTACGAATTATATCATGCCTAAATTATCAGAAAAGAACACTGCAATGATAGGATCACAATTATAATAGGTATGTCTCTGCCAGAAGTGGTTAGATCTAAAATGAGATGAAAGTAACTGTTCTTTAAGTTTTAAACACTGTGCGTGTGGTTCTAAGCTCATATTTAACCTAATCATTCAAGCGTAATCGTTCAATCACTCTGCGTTGCGTTTCAGGTAAAGAACAAATTGCTTATCTCTCTGTTAATTACCCCCAACATCAAAATTATGCTGAACAATAAGTATAGAGTCTAGACGACCAAACCCCGCAATATATAATTAACACCTGCCCCACTTCTTGAACGCGAAAAATATTCAATTACTACCATTCATTTATAAAACAATTGCGGGTTTCGTGAACGCCAAAATGTCGTTGGAGACCAACCTTGGAGATGTGGGTCACAGGATAAGACCCACGCACCTCAACCTCCTATTTGCATTTTGATTACATACAACTTTGTTTTGTAACATCGATAACATTAATTGCAAATAAATTACGTTTGGGCTAAACACTGTTTTAACTTAGGTTACGGAAATTGGTCGAAATTCAAAGGGTTTTCCAAAGTCGTTAGTTTTGATTCGCGTGTTTGCTAATTTCTTTTGCAATTGAATTTGGTTCGAGGCGATGCGATATTGTTTTTAAAATCCAATCATCGTTATGTAAATACGGGCTATGTTATTAAACCTAGACTCTTATTTATTTCGTACTGTTTTTGTCTTGAAGTAGCTACGCGTACCTACAATAGACATTCAATAGCTTTATTTTGGTGCATTCGTGAAATTAATAACCAAATAGATTCGTTGATTCGTTATAGATTCCACTTCATCGATTCTAGGCTTGTCGGCCATAAATCAACAACATTACCATTGATTTATTTTTTGGTACGGATTAATGCTAATAATATTTTTTTAAGAAGATGAAAGGATGTAGGTATTACCTCACGTAAATAAATCAATTCATTTGATAGGAATCTACATGATTCAATAATCAGTCCTAAATAATCAATAAATTATAATTTTCTGCATATTTCAAGTCCAGATTAGGTAAGTTTACAACGGCTAAATTACATAATCACTCAATAATTATCGAGACCACGAAAAACCGACGACATTTTCCATCATGGCCGCCCGTGTCAAATGCCTACGACCGCTAAGCCGCCAACGACATCTACGGGGCAATGCACCACCTTGCACTTAATATGCATCAAGGCAACGCGTGGATTACCCACCATTAACATTCGAGACTGGCTGTTGACGGCAGTGGACGTCTTATCTAGACGTAAAGAAAGACGTTTCCACTGTATATGTTTGGTTTAGCAGTTTAAGATTAGTCTGTTTGACGGCGCGTTTTGTTACTTAGATATATTTTTGTGACTTCATTTTATCACGCCCTGAGACGATTAGTCTTTAGTTTTCACTTAGTCCTACTTAGCAAATGAGAGAGAATTCACTACTCCTAAGAGCCTACTGTTAGAAGCAAACTTATACTCCATTTATTATAGCATTAGAAAAAAGAGGCTTGTAGAAGCAGGAAAGCAAAACCTTTTATTTCAAAGTTAATTTATAACTTTTTTGATAAATCTAAGACAGTCTACTAAGTAATTAGAAAAACGAAATCAGTCATTTTATTTTAAATTATGCTTTATTGTATCTTCATACATTACAACAAAACGAATAAATGTAACAACCGATCACATGGTGATTTAAGTTTAATTAAGAATAAAGGAAATAAATGAGTCCATTGCGGAGTGGTTGGTAATCTCCATCACCTTTCTTTGCATCAAATATTAATGCAGCATCCGTTAAAAACCCTTCAGTTGATCCTGTGAAATACAATAATTACAAGTCAATTTTTCCGTACCCATATAATTTCACTGCTAGAAATAGGTCTTATATATACTATAATAGAGTAGCGACAACATTTATAACTTTTAGTTCACTTTGCATGTGTTACTTCCTAATACAATAATATTACTTAATTAATAGTCAATGACAATGGGTGTTCATTTGTTAATGGTGAGGACTGTCAAAAAAAGTATTAAAAGCAAAAGCAAGTAAATCAAGTACATACCAATATGAACAATGATAAGCCGCCTTCCTTTTCCCGTTGTATTCTTTAAACCAGTGGATAGACCAGCCCGATAAGCTTCTTTTGAGGACTTAATAGTGGTGTCATGCCATATTAAACGTTTTGTGTGACCTGTATGTATGATTAAAGTTTATTTACTTAAATACAATATTCATAAAACAAATTGATGAAATTATGTTGTACTTTTTTATTTAACTGTACTAAATCATAATACTACTGAATGCACGAGGGGCATTCACTGCTTGGTGCATAAAAAATTGTTAAGAAATATTAGAAGTGCTGTATCTTCATTTAAAGTCTCATCTGAATAATATATTTTTCTTCCTTAATTCCTTAGCCTTTTTATTTAATGAAGATATTTTAGTCTCCATGGGACGATCTTTTGCTTGTCTATGAGTACACTTTTTCTGCTCCATTTGATATAAGTGAACTTTATTGTTTCGTTACAAACTTCTTCTCTTGAAATCTGGCAGAGACTCAACTCATCACTATTAACTGCTTCCAATATCTTATCCAAGGTGGGCAACTATGAATTTTCCTGCGTATTCCACTAAATGTCATATCGTCAAAATCATTGTTTCATGTGCTTCCGTTGGCGGGGGGAGGTTGCAGGCGACCTTCTTTGTTACACGCTTTGAGTATATTGTACACAGTAGCCCAAGATACACCTATAAATAAGAAAATGTTATTATATAAATGTTTTATCACAATGCACGTTACTTTCGAACATTTGTATAGTAATAATTTTAGTAATCATCCTTACTGGCAACTTCTGCGGTTTTCTTTATCATCTCAGTCTTATAACAAGGAGTTCCTGCAGGCCGGGACTCCTTAAATTGCTCAAAAATATTGATGACAGTTTGCTTTTCTACAGCACGAAGTGGAGATTGCTTCATTCTCTTTTTCTTGGGAGACATTAAGATCGAACATAGGAAAAACAGTACCTAACAAATAACAAAACACAAGGCGTAGCATTCACAATTATTCACAAGCGAATGACATTAATGACATGACAATCACAGAACATTTACGTCAATTTCACAGACGACATAAACCGGTAAAATTAAAAAGACCCGGCTGTCACAGCTTATGAAGGGATTATGCGACCTTTTAGATTTGGTAGAATTATAGTGAAACGAAAAACGTTCCCGGTATTGTTCACTCCTGCTTCTTTTAGGTTTTTAGCATTGACACTTAATTTTAAATTGGAATGAAATAATATATTTAAATGAAAGCCACTTAATTTCATAAGATAAATAGTTAAAATGATTACAATGAAGTGTGACAGCTGATAAACAAAGAGATTTGAATTAATTTGGCGTCAATTGTAACTGTAACAAGTTTATTGTACTTTTTTTACAAAGTGTACATTAAAAATAACCTTTTTTAATTTCTGTCTAATGTTTGTAAATGTTTTTATTTATATAAATGGAGTATAGGTCATTTTAGGGGTAGTATGATCACGAGGATTACCTGCTTAGAATGATGATGGCGTTATCAGTTATGATAGGCTGTATTTTCCTTGAGTTAACGTCTTTACAAGAGTCCAAGATGCTTGGCTCATATCATGTCCTCTCTTTCCAACAACGTCAACTCAATCCTACTGCGCCAAACTTAATTGATTTTCTTTTTTGTTCCAAAACGACGAACGAAGAGAAATACTTCTTTCATCGACCGAACCATAACCGTTTAGTTAAGTAGGGTCAATATTAGCATATACACATAACGTTTCAGTACCCTCGTATTTAATACCTGTCTTATAAGAAGGACGTTTGCAATAGACCACCGAGCAGGTACTTAGTATTCAGTGCGTCCACGACGCTCACCACTATCAGTCTTCCTTTCATATTATATCGCGGGATTTACATATTGACCCGGAAAATCAAAGTTATGGTAAATAGGTGGTTTTCTACAAAGGACAAGCCGTTCCGTTGGAATAATCCACACCATATTCGAATCTGAACAAGAGTGCCTACATCTGTAGGTAAATAAGTTTGGTGTAGCTTTGATCTGTAATGTAGCCCGCGAAATTCAAAATTTCTTACGTTTTTTGCAATTTGCAGGTCAGTATCAGGTTGTATGTTGATCTAAATGTGATTTGTGGCCGTAAAAAATATGGATTTACAGAATTATAATCATTAGAATCAGAAACATTAGAATCAGCTCCTTAAGTTCATATAAGTGCCATGATTTCATGAAATAATAGTCATTCAATGCACTTACTTGCACTTAGAGAGTTGTATTGCTGATTCTAATGTTTATATATTTGTTACGGCGGATTATTTCAGCATAAGGTTCAGTGTAAGGTAACAGGCATTAGAATGTGTGCCTTGCAGTGGATATGTGGATATTTATGGGCTCCGGAAAAACACAATCTAACTACCTATATTAAAAAAACTTTAATAAGATGATTTCTTCTAAGATTGTAGGGTTACAGGCAGCCGTTCCCACTCCGTAAGAAACTACATGTAGTATGCGTGGTTATTTTTTTTTCTTGTTTTATTTTTGATTGTCGGTTGATTAACCGGTCTATCCTGTGGATGCCTTAATAAATTAAGCGCATAAAACTTATAAACTAAGCGACGTGTGGGGTACGGACCTCGGCTTATGGCGTCTCTGGGGCAGGGTATTAAGGGACAAGCTGGATCACATCGTGATTATTCGAACGAATTCGAACGACATTTCGTTCGAATTCGTTCGATATCATTATATCGAACGAATTCGAACAAGGGTCGGGAGTGTATTCGAAACCTATTCCATCACCTTTTTGAGCAAAGCAGGAGAAAGGGTACGCACGGCTACACATCAAGCTATACATTTCCAGTATAAGCTGACCTCGCATTGTACGGAAATTCTATATAATACGAGATCAGCATAAACTAGAAATGTATAGCTTGATGCGTAGCCGTGTGTACAATTTCAAATTCGTCACGATACCTTGACCTCAAAATTGTTTGGCCTAGTCTTTACGGAAACCTGCGTGAATGTGACTACTTAAGTATTTTCATAAAGTTACAATAATTTCAACAAGGAAATGAAACCCCATGTCGCGTAACTCAATTATTGATATTCATCATAATCAGCCTATACTGGCGACTGGCCTATAGTCACAATATAAATATTTATATTGTGCTAGTGTTCCAATGCTTGGACACAAGCCTCCTCTCGGTGAGTGAGAGCGGGTCGTAATCCATCACGCGGGCCCAGTTTGGGTTGGTGGATGATACTTATTTTCGAATTTTCGATTCTAGGACATGCCGGTTTCCTCGCGATGTTTTCTTTCACCGTTTTAAGAGCAGTGATGATGAAATAATTTCCACAAAGTAAAGCGCTTGTTGTGTTTCGAACCTACGATCTACAACTCATAAGTCGCGGCCGTAACCATTAAAACCATTGGCATTAAAAAACTACAATATTTTTTATTTTGCCATAAAAAGGCGTAAACTGTCATTAAGATTAGCTTGAAGGACATAATGAAAAATCTAATGGCATTATGAAAGTAATTCGTCTTTGTGGCCCAGTTTTAATATTTTCCGCGTCGTTAATTTACATTGTAATAAGTATTATAACTCATACAGGGTAATCGTTATACATACTTCATTTTGAAAAATGGTTCCGTATGTTTTTTTCTCATTATTGTTGTTTTGTTTACTTGAACAAGGCCAATTTGAAATGAAACTCCTAAGTAAGTAGTAAATTCCAAATATTGACTAGTTTTTAGAAGTGGAACATCAGAAGTTTAATTGAAAGAAGGACTATGTGTGCAACGCAATTACCCAACGGCGGGTCTTCGAATTGAGATCGAAAGTGTGTATGCGCAATTGGGTTGCTGGTTTGTTGTTTTCTTGACAACTTTACCTATCTGAAAATTATAATGACGATGAAAACTTTACGAGATGAATGTCTCTCTTGCAAAAAAAAAACTATTTAGTAGCCATGAGTCATTCATGACTTTAAACTATTTAGTAGCCATGATAGACTAGACACACGCTAAAATTAGGACATATTTTTTGTTAGGACATGATTTTTGCTAGTGACACCCAAACATATAAAATACAACAATATGTGCTTATATTAAATAGAATAGAATATGTTTATTTGCATTTAAACATGGTATAATAAATGTCTTAATAATAGCCTTATGATCTATACATGTCTCGCCATGGACTGGCAGACAAATATTTTAAAGAAACCAAGTTCCTTAGAATTATGCAAGTAATGTGATTGTAAGCATTGTGCGTAATTGTCATTACACCTACTGGTAACAAAATAATTCTAAAATGTTGACAATGTTTTAAATCAAAGCAGTAAGTATTTATTTAAATAAATATCTCTTAAACACTTCAATTACTTTGTATAACTCCACCAATTCACAAAACATACATTCATTCAACCTACATTCGCAATATTCGTGCACATTTCAGATGTCACTCACAGAACCCTAAAAAACAAACTGTCATCAACACTATCGATAACGAGTGAATAAATGAATAATAAGTAATAAATAGAATAATAGTCGTTCGCCGTTCCACGTACATAATGTATGTAAGAAAAACCTTTACCGAGGTATAAGGAATCACGCGATTAAAAACTACTTCATTGTGTTTCTAACGATGACTATCGCAAAACGTTGCGTAAATAATTCAATTTATTATACTTTACAAGGGAGTGTTGTGTAAGTTTGAGTTATAGAGGTTTTATTAAGATTTGTCGTCGATTTGAGAATTGATTACGTGAGATTATGGTCACTGATTTACTGGCAGACGAGGTCGCGAATGGCGAAAATGCTATGTAGATTTTTTGGCAGGGTTACGATAATTTAGATTTGGTTTCGATAACCTAAATTAAAGAGTTTTTTGAAGCTGTGGACAATGAAAATAAACGTATTACGTAGTATTATTGCACAAAAATCTGATTTATAATAGTAATTAGAAGGTGTTGCTTGCGTAGCATTTTCGTAGCAGTTCGTAGAAGTTCGTAGCAGTTCGTAGCACTTGCGTAGCATCTTTCTGTGCACTTACTAAGAACTTTACGAGGTCGTACATTATGTATATTTGGATAATGAAAACCAAATCAAACGGAGTAGTCAGTTTTAACTTTTTTTTATATTTATATAGTTATTATAACAATTAATTGCAGTGCGTTTGTCTCGCAAGAACTCGAAAATGGCTTGGCTGATTGTGATGAAACTTTGGTAAGTTGCTGGTGCGCGCCGGAGAAGATTCCTAACAGAATAAAATGAAAAAAATCATTGCAACGCATTAGCTAGTCGTTAATAAAATTAAACGCGATAATAAGAAAAAATCTAATAACCTCAAGTGTTTCAGCCAAGAACAATGTTTCATAGAGCTAATACAATACTGCGGAGTCCCTAACGACTTGGGCGCGGTTCGTACAGTCACGATGTAAATTACTGTAAAGTCGGACTTGTATGAGAAATGCATTATTTAATATTAATATTTATAAGGCAAATTATTAAATGTAGGAGTGGTAGGCAAATGAAGCAGTTGGGTTGGTCTAGTTTGTAGTTTATTGCAGTTTTTAGAGAGTTAATTGTTGTTTTTGAACATAGCTCTATTCTGAGTATAAGTATAAAAAAATGTTTTTGGAGCACTTCGGCTACGAAAAGACGTAGCAGCTACAACGGCGTAGCTGGCTACGCTCGTAACCGATCTGCTACGTGCTACGGCCTACGCGTAAAGTAATGGTTATTATTTTATCATCACTCATGCAATTTTAACCCGGTTGAATCAAAGTAGATAAAGGTTTTAGAAACACTTCAAATATTTAGGCCCACTTGCACCAAAATTTATTCAATGCGTTTAACGCTAAACATATTTAAAACTTCAGTCTGTATCCGTCATCTTCAAACGATTGACACAAACAGACCGTCATCATAATCAGCCTATAATATTCCCACTGCTGGGACACAGGCCTCCTGTCTGTGAGAGGGAGTGGGTCGTAATCCACCATGCGGTCCCAGTGCGGGTTGGTAGATGTCACATGTCTTCGAATTTTTGATTCTAGGACATGCCGGTTTCCTCACGATATTTAAAACGAAACAGACAGAGAGAGTATTTTATATTAATTCCTTTAGCGCTATTAGCGATTTGTGGGAAAAACGGGCCGTAATTATGTTATTAACTTATTAGTAGATAGTTTAAGGACAACTACGATGTTGCACAAGATATAAATCATTTTGGATATATTAAATAAATATTTTATTTTCATTCATAATCAAAAAATTTACTCTTTTTCGCTCCACCAGTACTTTCAGCAGGAAATGTCTAAATTGCACTTTCGTTTCGCCGTACGTCGTTCGTGATTTCAGTGAAGCGTATCGAAACATTGTAAACTAAGCTATGGAGTGCTGAGCGCTGAACTGCTGACCAAATCGGGGATGTGGGTCAGTGTGCTGGTACACAATAGCTTTACGTAACGTCACTTTGTGCGTTTACGTTTTCGATTAAAGTTACGTTGAATATAGAGATGTGGCGAGTCATCGTTCTCGTATTTTTTTTCGGTGACAAAATGAATAATGTTTGAAAACTTAATTGTCATTGTTGTTTTGTTTTTAGAAACAGTGTAGTTGGTGAAGAGCTCGTGGCTAAGTAATAACAGCCGTACGGGTCGATCCATCAGGTTAAGCTACGCTTGCCGGGGTTGGTCCGTGGATGCGTGACCATCTTTATATACCGAGACTCCTCCGTGCTTTGGAAAGCACGTTTTAAGCCGTTGATCCCGGCTGTCATGTCATTTGTAGATCTTTGACAGTTGTTACGGGTTGTCAGAAGCCCGAAAGTCTGACAACCAGGCTTAACAAGAGGTATCATGTTACTCAGTTACTCGGTTGTGGAGGTCAGATAGGCAGTCGCTCCATGTAAAATGCTGATATTGCCGACCCCAACATTGATGGGAAAAGGCTAGGCAGATGCGACAAGACAGAACCAAACTTTTTAAAGTACCTAATTATCGGTATCGCTCTGTTTGTATGATTCTTTAACTAAGTAATGACATTTAAACATAGTAGAATCAGCAGTTTTAATATTCTTCAATTATAACACGTGCATGACTGAAACAATAAATTATTATAAGAAATGCAAGTCCTATAAAAATATTTGCATAATTCTCATAAAAACAGCATTTTCTTCCCGAGCATGCAAAGGGTCCAACAATAGCAACTTTCATTTTAAAAAAACTTCTACCATTTAAGCAAATCCGACTTTGACACACTTTGCGAAACTTTCATTAAAGCTTCATGTAATTTAATTACAATTCTCGGCTTCCAAGAATTATTACGTAAAAGTACCAAAAAAATTGGATCAAGGTTGGCCTGAAGTGGCCCTTCTTGTTTACGTTGCCTTTAATGAGTGGGCCGAAATTCTTATCGGTTGCGTGCCTCAGTCGCCTGATCGACCACCAGTGGGCATAACAGCTCATAATTGCTTCTCGTGAAACATAAAAGAGCTTAAAGCGACGTCTGGGCTGATGCATATCTACCTGTACTTTGGTTACATTGCGTGGATTCTACTGAGAGTGACCTTGGCCCCCCCTCGCCCTGCTACTACCCTCTACCGACAAATAAAATTTCGAATAGTCTGCTTCATCCAACCGTCGTAATCGTACCTCCAGCATTCGGAGTAATATAGAACCCTATTACGTGTATGTAGGGTATCATCTCGCGTGTCCGTTGTGTGTCTTAAGCCGTTCCGCTGTTGCGATGGGCTTTTGTTTTGTTGGTACTGCAAATTAGTCAGCTGTTGCGAGTCGGCCTAGTACCATATATGGTGTCTGAGAATAAAGACGTGTTTCCTCTGTGCATCTAAACAATAATACGGGGAATTCCTTAAATTTATCTGGGGAATCCTTTCGTTTATCTAATAATAATTTGAGTGCATCCAAAGTGAAGTGGCCTAAATAAAACACTTCATGTTTTCAAGTTCATCGAAGTAAAATCGATCATTTTATGACCTAGTTCGTATCTGTTTGGCGCATCTGTATTAAGCGATTAGGTATGTAAATCAAGTTCAAATATAACTGTGTACTTACATGCAGATTATAGGTAAAATGTTCCATGTGTGCAGTTCTAGAACATTATTGTCTATTTAAAATTAGTGAAACTCCCAAAATCACAGACTCAACAGTGGAACTACATAATAATCTCGACCGACTTGGGCTATACATGATATACAATTTAATGGTACAGCTAATCCTTCAACTCTCCCAGTTTGTGAAAACCTAAGGAATTCAATCAGTTGTCCAAATATATGGTCATGGTCAGTGATTTGATTGGCTGTCGTTATTCCACCAATCATAGTAGTTAACGTGAGTTTAACAGCGTGTTAGTTAATTATTGTGTTGATCAGCCTTAAAAAAGCATTTCTAACTTAATGTCAAAACAATAATGCACATAGATACAATTTATGTAAAAAAAAACCTGTCAGATCCGAAAGGGGCACATAGATACTGCAATAAAATTACCAAAAAGTAATTAAAAAAACTTAATATTATATTATTGAAGATAAAAAAGTAATTGCTATTTAAAATTCTCATTTTTTTTAACCAAAATTATCCCTAATTCATACAGCAATTTTTTAACAGGGATCCAACGACCTCTCACGCCCCATATAATAAACCGGTAAAACACACCATTGAAAAAAAAAACTTTTTTTTTGTCTTTTTTCCTGAAAATACTACATAAAAAAACTCTCTCCACGATACTGAATACCTTACGGATCGGACACGGTTTTTTTTACATGTTGTATAGTAATAATGTGTTAAGCGAATATGAACTACTAACTTATATGGTCAGTAACTCTATTATAAAAACAACTCTTGTATTTACTCATATAAACCTTTACTGTCGAACAATAAAGTTCTATGTAATCATAAAATAAATACAATAATGCTACTTATAGTCGGGGGTTATTAAGTATTGAGATCACGCCACGGCAACTTAATCGCTTTAAAACCTTTTTTCCTTTTTTTATGGTCACATAAAAGTGCAAGGAGTCGCGTGTATGAGATTCGATCTTCGTTGACAGACCGAGACTGAAGTGAGCAACTTTACCCATTAAAAAAAAAAGTGTATTATTTTTTATTAGCGTGACCATTGCATTAATAGGTCGTGCATTTGCATTCGAAGGGCCTTCGAAACGGCTGTGGTTAAGTGTTTGCAATATTAAATTGAATAATAAGTTGTGTGAAACCGTGTAAGTTCTATTAGAATTCTGTGGTGGTTAAGGTAAAACGTTTCAATTATTATAAACTCAAGAGTAGTAGACAAGCTGTATTTCTATGTAAATTAATGCAGACTTGCAGTTTGTCGCGAAAGTGAAACTTCCAACCATCCTCGCTGTAACATAACATTAAATAACACATTATTAACCAAAAACTCCACACAACGAATAACTTCAAACGTGCAATTCGCGTATCTAGTTTAATGTAAGTACATGCAAATGTATGACCGACCGGACAGACGTCACCCACTATACGTTACGGTTATCTGCATGCAAAACGGCGGACTGACACGAAGACATACGCGGTACAAACAGTAGGTACTTGAACTTGACTCGAGGTGTTGAACGCAAGTGACATTTACGATCAAAGTCTTTGACTCTCCACTCACACATGAATGAATAGAGCGATTCATCTCCTGCCCTTATCCGAATTTATTTGCGGTTTGGGCAGCATGTTTTTTTCTTGCGATGCAACTCTATAAACCGGTTTCAGAGGATTGTTAACCGGAGTTAATCTATTAGATAGTACGAGTGGTTCCATATATTTATAGATATCTTGTTTCTGAAGACTCAGTTTATAGCGAAGTTTTGCTTAAATTGATAACTTTGTCGAAAGAGTATGTGCAAGAGTGTGTGTATTAGCCATCTTCGTCGTACCTATTCATACCTTTCTAGTCATATAATCATAGAATGAATGAATCAAAAGTTTAAATTATGAACATAAAATGTTTTATTAGGCCATTTCGCTCGTAAAAATTCTTTAACCCACCTATGACGTTATAAGTCTCGCGAGTGAGCTTTGAGCTGTGAGTTGGTGGTAGAGCTCACGAAGGGGTAGGAACAGCTGCGAAGCTGTGGCGCCCGAGTCGGTACCGGTGGCTGCAGGCTGCTGACAGCTCAATGCTGGACAGCGAGGAGGAGTCGCCGTTTGTCGTCGTCTCCCTACCTGTGTACTCCACTGAGCCTTTTGTGAGTGTATTTCTTTTACTACTGCTTACATTCTCTGGTCCGGCTGATTGAGAAATCCTGGGACGTGTCGTACGTGAACAGCCGAAATAAGGTAGTACCATAGTTTATCAGTAATAGATATACAGATAATATATTCCTTGACAGGGGTTATACTATAGCTAGTTCGAACGACAAAGTAAAGACACTTTACAACAAAGACTCCAATAACTTGGGGTCGGAATTAAATCTAACAAACTATCAAAAGAAAGTAAATCCCCTTTCAAGAAATGTTTCGAATAATCTACACTTCTACGGACAGAGGGATTGGTTCCTCTGTCCGTAGAAGTGTAGATAATCAAACAATCCACAACGCATATAATAGTCGCACTTAATTTAATCTTTTTCTTCAAAAATTGTTCTTTCTTAGCTGTAGCCCTTCTGCATACTATGTGAGTACTGGAAGAAGTCAAACTTGTTAAAAAAATCAATCTGCCTAGCCTTTTCCCAACTATGTTGGGGTCGGCTTGCAGTCTAACCGGATGCAGCTGAATACCAATATTTTACATGGAGCGACTGCCTATCTGACCTCCACAAACCAGTAACTGGGTAATAGGTACGATACCCCTTGGTAAACGTAAAAGTCGTCAGACGCCCGAAAGTCTGACAACCAGTGTCAGACTTTCGGGCGTCTGACGACTCATAACGACTGTCAAAGATCCTCGAATGACAGCCGGGACCAACGGCTTAACGTGCTTTCCGAGCCACGGAGGAGTCTCGATATATAAAGATGGTCACCCATCCACGGACCAACCTCGGCAAGCGTATGATGGATCGACCCGTGCGGCTATTACTTAGCCACGAGCTCCTATAACTCGAAACTTGTTAACGCACAATTTTATAGCAAGCAAGGTATTTAATATAACTCTACCCAGCCCATCAGTGCTCATTAGCGTGCAGTTATACCTGTACGGCAATATTATGTACTTTACATAAATACATACTCATAATAACTGCAGCCATTACATTTTTACTTAATAACAGCATAGGTCAACGTAGTTCACAATAAAAATCAGTCGTAACACTTAACTGCAACTCATTTGTGCTTTTGTTGTTGGAAAAATCCATGAATAATTTTCCAAGATCATTACTAAGGACTTACAAAATCCATTTACAAGGAAATGGAGTAGCTAATATTTTCTTATCAATTACATAAGCCAGTGTTTTCCTTGAATATTCAAATGAATTGCGTGATTCGACCCTGGTTGTCGAAAGGGCCCGTCAAAAGTGAGGTTATGTCACAAATGGCTTAATGAATGCGTAGTATTTTAATAATTTCTAGTGTTTGTTGTTGCTAATGGTAGTTATTAAGTTCAGGGTAAAATTAATGGGTACTAGAGTTTTTCGAGAATGGTGTAGCAAGGTTTTTAATAAGATCTTAACGTTCTAATGGGTTGCAGCCCTAACTTTCCCAAGATTGGTCTCTTTTGCTGAAAATATTAAACTTAGTGGAGCAGGAGTAGTGGTGGCCCAGTGGTAACGGCTCCTACTTACGAGAGGTTTGAACCCAGGCAGACGCTTAACTTCGGTGTATAATTTCATCACAACTGCTCTCAAAACGGTAAATAAAAACATCGTGAGGAAACCGGCATATCCTGGAACCAAAAATTCGAAGACATGCGACATCTACCAACCCGCACTGGCGGTGGATTATGGCGGTCCACTCCCGCACCGAGAGGAGGCCTGTGTCCCAGCAATTTTAAGCTGATTATGTATGTACGTATTAAACTTTGGATGAGCATTCAAACATGTACTAACTATTTTTGAAATGGACATGATACCCAAATCCACATCCACCTGTCTGTTTTTGCAATTCATTTACTTTTAAAGTTTGTCAGAAACCAATCTGGAATAGATCCAGTTTCCTTTCCATTTTACCTACACAAGTATTTAAAAAAAAAATTACAAACCCCATAAAATGTCCGCGAGCCCTTTTAATTCAACTTCCTTATGGACATGAAATACAATTTTCCTCGTAAACGACAAAATGACTAACATTTTCAGACATATTAATTTCAAACGCCGCAGTCCACTAGTTATGCAGCAATTTGAGACGTGACCTCGACGAAGCGTGCCCCTCACACGTGGTGGACGATAGATGTGTACTGACCACTTTACATAGACCCCCGAACCATCACTTATGGCCCCAAGATTCGCGTGAATGCAGAACTTTCGCGAGGGGGCGAGGAGGCCAATTCGCTGGACTCTTTGTACGTTATTCTAATTGCACGCACAGACTTGCGATAAGGCTGTCCTTGGAAGACGGTCAGTACCACCGGCCAAGGACTTCGGAATAATTTGGATGAAGCAGGGCTTTTGTTTACACGGTCAGTGGTCGGTTGGACGCCGGTGGTGCATGTCCTCGGTGGAGACTTGTCGTGACAACATACCGCGGCTAAAGATTCGGTATTGCGCGAACAGCGAGGAAGATTTGAGGGTTTCTATCATGGTGAGCGCTGGTTTTCGTAAAGTTTTTCTTTAGGTAATCATTTCGTCATTTGGAAAGGTTACCCATTGACGTGTTTGAATAATTTGTATCCATACTTCTTCCTTTTGACTTTCAATATCAAAGAACTAAGACGGATTTGGAAAACATCCAAACTGTCTGCTATTTATTTTATTACACAATTAAATACAATGAATTAATTTTTACCCATTATTTATAAAATGAGATCTACCCACCGTTATCAAATCAAAGTATAAGTAATGCTAACTGAATATTTTCACTGTACGCGAATTAGTCATCTAATTTTTAAACAATAGTCATAAATCAAGAAACAAAGAAACTTAACTGAGAATTAGTAAGAATACCTTGTATTGCTTTGTTTGGTATAGCAATACTTATCCCAGAAAAAAACATATAAGTCTAAAAAACTTCAATCTTCGCAAAAACACTGCTTACATTCGAGTTGCATAACAAAACTAGGTTAAAAGCAGTATTCGCGGGAAGCAAATAAAAAATAACGGCCAGCGACGGAACGGAAGCAAGGGAATTCACCAAAGAACCATAAAATTCTGAATAAATCCACTTTCCTTGTTAAATTCCCCACACGTCGGCCATTGAAAAACGTTATTATTTTACCGGTGGAATAAACTTGCACTGCAATGCAACGTGTTATATTATCGGACATGACGTCAAATACATAGTTCAGTGGTTCTCACATCTCATCGTTTTACTTTACTTTTTATATTACATAATTTCATGATTAAACTATTAGTATAACAGTTCTAATACAACAGAACCTTTCACTTGAGTTTCAATTTCTCGTCGTCTGAAACTTGAATAAGCATTTTTTTAACATGACAGCGCATCGCGGCCCATGCTAACTATCATAATTACTAATTTATTTTTTTCATTTAAAGATCCACCTACGATAAAATCATATTCGTCAAAAAATCATAGCTAATGCGGTTTCTTTTCGTATGCATGTCAGTGAAAATTCGCAGTTACTTTGCACATTCATCAAACAACGTATTCGTGTCAGGGGCACAAAGCTCCATAGTTTTAGGTCGGGCCGCTTATAATACCGAAATAACTAAAAACATTTACTTCTGATGACGTCATTTGAAAGCCTAATAAAAGCACTTGAAGCCTAAATTCGGCGGAATGTTGTACCTTTCGACCCGTTGAAAGAAACACGGGCTCCCATTGACCTGAATAAAAAAGCTTTAATATTTTTTCGGTATTTAGTTCGTCAACGGTATGCTAGGTATGTCGAACCGTAAAGTTAAAAGCTTCTAATGAGCCATTCATTTAATTTTAATAATCGTAGGTAACTTATAAAACAACTTTTAATAACCCTGCAACCAATATTTCCTGTCCTTTGTCTTAAAAACTTCTTTTTTACAACAGAAAAATTCTTACCTTGCCGTCGCGTCGGTACCGAGTGAAAAGAAACAAATGAATAAGGTAATTAATGAAGCTGAAGCATGAGTCTCATTAGGCAGTAGGCAAGTCATTAAAACTTTGGCACGTGTGATTCTTCTAGGAAAGACACAGATTTTACGCCCTTACATAATTCTTCTTCATAAGTTGCACTGGTCATTTAGGCACTGGCTATATGTAACATTCTTCTTTCTTCTGCGTCCTTCTTGATAGCAGCAGGTTCTTCTGCTTACAGCCTTAGGTAAGTATTCATTTTGCATAATCTATGCTATACCTATACCTAATCTATCTTGCAGCAATTTGCACATTCTATAAAATTTTGGCTACTTCTCCCATCTGTGCCATCTGCATCTTATTGCCAGACTTTAACTTGCTTGGCATTTAGTTGCAGTGAAGGCTTGATCCCTTTAGGTGTTCAATTTAAGGATGTGAGGTAAATGAGTACAACGTTTCAAGGAACTAGCAGGAATGCTATCTGCAAAGCCAAAGTTTAATGATGTTATCGACGTAAGAAGTCGGTATTTTATCTCCAAAATCAAGTCCTGGCCATCTTTAATGATGTCTTAATAAAATCAAAATATCAACCTTTACAATAACAATGACGTTTCATAAACAGGCAGCAAGTTACGGCAAAAAGAACGGCATGTGGTACGGTGGCACAGCGACCGGCACGACCAGCGCTTGGTCGCGAGCTGGCACTCGCAAGCAGTCGGTCGCAGAATCCGATGCTCCTCCCCCGGGTGGCGGCAAGCCGGCCAGTGGTCGCGTCATCAGGATCATTAATAATATGGACCATTCTATACAGGTAAATTATCACAGAGTAACTAAATCTCATCACTATTATCACCCTGTCCTATTCCAATTTATTTATGGTCACAATACGTCCATACTTTTTTCGGTCTGCCCCTTTTAACCTATTTATAAGTCATCCAACTGCATAGAAAATGACTCTTTTCATGCAGAGTGGAATTTGATCATCTCGCATGTTCACTAAATAAAATAAAAAAAAGTGTTTTCCATTATCACGGAAACCAATTAATAAACTGCCATTTATTCCCTCCGAGAAACTGTCACACACAAGCAAGACCTTCAATATAATAATTATAATACGGTAATTATATTCAAATGTGGGTGTTCTATAGGTAGGTACACCTCTGCCCAATCCTTGTGAGAATCAAGGCGTGATGTTATATTCAAATCGAAAGTGACACATTTCTACATGTTACTAAGCAGAACGCCGTAATTAAAACTAATGTAAAACCCTGTATTTATACCTACAATGTGAAAGGCATTGTGAGGCTCTACACTAAATGTGATTTTAAGCCAAAACGATTTGTAGTGTAATAATAAGAGCTTTCAGTGCAAAGGCCTTGGCATGTAAACACTGGCGATTGCCGATGCTTTGCGAAAACCGAGGTCGACTCATAAGTGGCCATATTCGTAGGTATTAGAGAACTATTAGGAAAGTAAGTTAATGTTAGGTTCGGCAAAGTTTATAAAGGGTAAACTGGAACGAACTGGAAACTGAAAACTACCTATTATTTGTAATTTTTGTAAAGTTTAAAGTCGTTGACTTTAGTATTGAGTTTCTTATTTTTTTATTAGAATACAGGTTAACCATAGTTTCGAACCATTATATACCTATAATTTTTGTAAAGTCTAGCCATAGCATATAACTACTGTAATGAGTTTGCTCATGTTTTTTGTGAGCTATGGCGTTGAGGCTTTACATACAATTATGTTCAGTTTCCAATATTTGATTACTGATATTGCTGGTTCGGGTTAGACGATTCTTATGTGCAGGTTTATCTACCCATTACCTACTGTAAGTTCTTTGTCCGATAAGGTGTTTATGGAATAATTTTATTTGCAGTGTCGTGTTTTATTAAACTTACGTACAACACAGCCATTTGAGGAGGTGTTAGAAGATTTAGGACAAGTATTGAAGATGAGCGGGGCTAAGAGAATGTACACAATAACCGGGCAAGAGGTAAACCTGAAATTAAAGTCTCATCTTATTCTCTAATGAATCTTAAAACTCAATCAAACACGTCTTAAACTCAGTCTTTTTACGTCCTTAAAATATCGTTCAGTGCGTAGATAGTTTGGTCTAATGTTTTACCTGTTATTTATTTTCTCTAACAAGCTCTCAAGGGCGTTTATACTTTCATCTTTAAATTAAAGCATAAATAACAGCAAAGCTGGCACATCGAAACTAATTTCGATCGAGATTTCATACATCCATGCTCCGCATTTCTTCCCTAAAATAAGTAACAAGGTAATGGTCTTCATGTTTTTAGGTGAGAAGTTTCTCTCAGCTGCGGAACGAGTTTGCTGATGTGGAGACGTTTTACTTGGGCTCACTGATGGTGGCTCCAGCTTTAAGCCCTGGAGTCAGTGCACCATTACCGATTGAGTCACCTATCAGAAGGTTTGTAATTCGTTTCAGTTGATTTTGGTGTTTATTAACGGCCAGTTTCTTTAACAAAAGTAACTGTTCTTCCGCGCTGTTGGATTTACAACCCTCGCCTCAACGCCGAAGATTGAAAATATAACAGTGCAAAAGAACAATAGTGATGAAGAAACTGGCCGTTAGTCTTCATTCTTATTTATTATAAGTAACATATTACATCTTGTTTCGGTGCATGCCGGTTTAATGCCAATATAGTGTCTGCTACTAACCAAGGCGTTGGGACAAGCGAGTGATGAGTTTGATCCTCCTCAGTTGCACTATTCATCATTTATCTACTTGCTCCTCTATGTATCTAACGCTGCAAACAGTTAAATTATTGTTCCTGTTTCAAACGGTGAGCTACAAAATTACTGAACAAGCTTGAATCATAATATTGTGAGTTGTAGATCTCGATCACGCGGCAATGTGGCAGCTCCTCCGATGGCTGAGGACATGCGCGGGAGACGTGCGAGGAGCAAAAGTCGACCTCGAGTGTTGTATGCACCAGAAGGAGAGATCGTTCGTAATTCAGGTAACCCACCGAACAATTACCTTAGTCCAATAAAGTCAATCCGCACCTCCTTCTCCCAACGAAATCTCTGTTTGAATCGTCTAGAAGATTAATTCTTATTCTATTTTAATTGTGATATTGAACATTACATTAAAGTAGTCTACCAAACTCTATAGTACCTACTTAAAATGATTTACCTGTCGACTGCTATATGCACTTGGTAAATTCGGTTAGTAATGCATTTTCAAAAAGTTCTTAGATCTGTTCGATAGAAAGCAAGCAATATTTTAACATCGTTGGGGCCTAAAACGGTCACATTAGCAATTTCTCTAATAGCAGTTCATTTCCTGAATTTCCAGCTGTCATTAGCATTTCCTCTAATTTGACACAAAAGCAATTCATAATGTGTGGACCATTTTACGAATCTCCATAGAAAACTGTCAAACAGTCAATTATTTCGTAATATGAATCGCACGCACATCATAATATGAATTGTCAGTTTGTGTCATTTTACTATGATTCATAATATTTTCCTATTATGATTCTGCCAAAGTCACTGTTTTAAGCCCCCTTATTATTGGTGCAGACTATACTCTACTAGAAGTTCTGAAAGAGGAGCCGATCCGGGTGACAATCAGAGGTCTACGGCGCACGTTCTACCCTCCCATACACCACGCACCCATTGACAACTCCCCACCAGAGAAGAAACTACAACTTGACTGGGTGTAAGTACCAAACGAAAACTTAACTTAAAGTAACTCAGAAACAAAATATTTTGTTTTCAATTGGATCCTTTAAAAGAGACCATGACCTCCTAGTTTGTTTCGGCATTTCTTCTCAGGGATCAGTCAGCTAGCAAATGCCGGAGAAATATAGTTAAAAAAAAAAATGAAGTGTCCTAAAAGATCTAAAATAAACACCATTCCATTTCATTAGAAATGTAGGGATTTATCGGGTGCTTTATTTAAATCTAGCACTGGAAACTGGATGCTGAAAATAAACACGGCCATCCAGGCCGTGTTTATGTTATGTTAAACTGGATCAATCGTAAATAAATCTTTTTAAAACATATTGTCGAAATGTGATAAACACTTCTATGTAGACATTGGTGCCGATTCTCTTGTACATACACCGAACTAAACTAACTAAACTATCACTAAAATTCCTTACTTATGGCTATAAAAATCTTGGAGCTATTCTGCCAAATAAATTCTCTCACAACTAAAATCGAATTTGTCAACCGCGGCTCCACTTGGTACTTGTTTTCCCTACCCCGTGATTTTTTTTTAGAGCTAGAGGCGCGGTTTGACGGCAGCCTCGACGTATTTTTTTATTGATTTTTTCAGTATTTGTATCGAATAAAAAAAAAATACCAACATGTAGAGGATTAGGGGTTTAAGGTTTTAATAAAGGGGGTCGAAATTTTTATCATTTTTGCGATAGGACACAGTTTTCGAGATATAAGTGAAAGAAAATAAAAAAACATATTGAACATGTGGCTGTAATTTATTTCTGATCCGTTTTCAATCCTCACAGCTACGGATACCGTGGGTCCGATTCCCGTCGGAACCTGTGGGTGCTACCTACGGGAGAGCTGCTGTACTACGTCGCAGCAGTTGCCATCATGTATGACAGAGACGAAGAATCCCAGCGGCATTACATAGGCCACACGGAGGACATACAGTGGTAAAGCTTCACATTTCTACTACCTTAGAACTTACTGCCTTAGCCATGTTTTACTTGTACCCAAGTAGATACAGAGACAAACATTGGTAGGTCCAGTATCAAAAAACCGGCAAAGTGCGAGTCGGACTCGCGCACGAAGGTTTCTGTACCATTATCTACGGTTCATAAGATACAGCCTGGTGAGAGACGGACAGACAGACAAACACGGTGAAACGGGACCATATTACTAAGACTCCGCGTCTTAGTAATATGGTCCCGTTTCACCCTTAAAATTTACGAATAAATACCTATTACCCTAATGGCTACCTACCCATCAGAGTGGACTGCATTTCTGCTGAAGAACTACATGTTTTGATCTGGGAGAAAAACTAAGTTCATAAAGCTCCACTACGAATCGTGTGATCGAAATTACCATTAGTACCATTTCTGCCACCAGCATGGAACTGCATCCGTCCCGCGAGCTGGTCGCAAGCGGTCAGCGCGCCGGTCGCGGCCGAAGAGCGCAGGCGCACGTGCGCATCTGGAGCACCGACACGTTACAGACGCTGCACGTGTTCGGCATGGCAGAGTTCGAGGCGGGCGTGTCCGCTGTCGCCTTCTCTCAGCTTGTGAGTACCAAACATTGTAGCAGGGAGGCGAAAAGAACTCTGACAGGTGCGAACAGAAATGAAAGTATCTGAGATAGACGTTATAAGAATGAATTGTGTATTGGCACCGCAAAATAAAAAAAATCGGGTTTCAGAATTTTTCGGAAAAATCACCAATGAAATGTTAATGTTGAGGAAATTCCTAATGCTGGGGCTACACTTCGCGTTATCGCGAACTTTTCTTCGTACGCTCTCTGTTGCTCAGCGAGACTTCGAGGGGTGTGCGAGAGAGAGCGCACGAAGAAAATTCGAAAATATAAAAATGTCTGATTCTCACACAATGTCAATTATTTTCAGTCGAAAGGTACCTTTGGATCATGACTAAGTAAATGTGATTATTTTTCTCACAGAATGGCGGTAGTTACGTGTTGGCAGTAGATGCCGGCCGTGAGAGCATTCTTTCAGTTTGGCAGTGGCAATGGGGACATCTACTCGGCAAAGTTGCTGTAAGTTGAAACTCTTGATTTTATAAATAGGTATTATATCCATGGGCTTACCCAGCTTCTGGCCTAACGGTCCGTCGTCCAGGCTCGTCGGTGTCCGTCCGCCGGTAATCTTCGTCCGCCACAGTCGCGCGCGGTTTTTTGGCAATTGCATCGTGCATTTTGCCAGTGTCTAGTGCGCGGTTTACTTAAAAGTTAGAGCATAAGGGCCCGTTTACACTTTCATTAGTAATTAGGCGAGTTCATAATGTTCTGCGAGATTTCCAGGGGGGGCAGCTGCCCCCCCCTGGGTACGTCCATCATTATATCCTATACCAGCGGCCTTTCAGCAGTTTTTCTAGGGCCTGCGCCCACTGCCGCACGGCACGACATCCTTCGGCATCACTAAATGCAAGCGCATACTGACGGCAACGATGCCGCGGTATGCTTAAACAAACATACAGCGACGCCCTTTTTAAATTTTATTGAAATTTCAATTTTATTGTCATAGTATTAAGTTATATTCTCATTCGACGCATAAAAATCCCTTGCCGTGCCGCCACAAGGTGGCGAAAACAGTTGTTGGAAAACAATTCAATTTTATAATGAACGAAACAGAAAAATATACCTACATTGTGTTCTAAGCATTGCAATATGCGTGTTCCGCCATAATGAGTTTCTTTTTCTACGGAGTATTATGACTGTAAACTTCAGTTCTCATAAGCACTATAAACATGCACAATATTCTATGGGGTCATACATTCTAGTGTAGAGAGAATTTATGACGTTGTCGAGAGATGGGATCTACGTCATCAGAATATCCATCTAGCCGATGCCCGCGGCTACGCCCGCGTGGATGTTGTTATTATATACTAAAACCTTCCTCGAGAACCACTCTATCTATTGGTGAAAACAGCATGAAAATCGGTGCAGGAGTTTTTGAGTTTATCGCCAACAGAAAGACAGACAGACGCGGCGGAGGACTTTTTTATAATATGTAGTGATTTAGCTCGAGTAGGTATTGGAAGTTCTGTAAGGGACCGCTTATTATTTCCTCGCGATTACGATGTTGGTCCCGTGGCGAAAGTTGTCATCAGTTTGATGGTCTCTACGACTGTACCACACCCTTAAATATTACCACACATTTCTGATACACGCTAAGCTGCTTCTAGTAAATTTCTTCTTATAAATTGCATGATGTACTGGCCCCGTCACGTAAAAAGACCGCTGGCCGTTTACTTGCGTACTGACCGATTTATCGATTCCAGCCTATTCCAAGTGCTAGTAAAGTACCTATTATGATTCTACAATAAAACAATTATTACACTTGTATTATAAAACAATAGCCTACTACTTTAGGACGCGACTGTACCCATGCGCAGACACATCCCCTGGGGCCAAGTCTACTAATTTACAAACGTGTCAGTGGTTTCGCAATGATGAGTTTTTGACATATTTTGTCTGGCATATCTGTCAAAAACTGATCATTGTGAGATCACTGACACGTTTGTAAATTAGTAGACTTGGCCCCCTGCACTGACACTCAGCGTTCTTTTTACGTGATGACAACTATAGTTATAGGCACTTAAGTAGTTCGTATAGAAACTTTAGAATAACATGAATACCGAAAATTAACCTTAGATATAAATAGCAAGGTATACAATTATACCTATCTGTATTCAGGTATTCAACTAACTAATATGACATTACGATAAATTTAATAAAATCTAGATAAACCACGGAATGTATAATATGTGTATGACGTCCTGTCTGCAACCTTGTGAACCCTCAAGGTTGGTGAGTACATTAAGATGTGGGCGCCATGTTAGCACCGATATCAACCCATAAACTTTGTCACCTAACCCGAGAAACGCGAGGGTTGCCAGCTTTCGTGACGTTTTTAAAATGTCCCCGCTTTTTAATTTAGAAAGGAGATAGGATCTGAGATATGGGTGCTGCAGAATGCATTTATTTAATGTGTGGTCAACGTGGTCGTGGAGGATTTAAAAGTATTCCGAGAATTTTTAAATAGGTTTGTCTTTTTATATTAACGAGGATGGTGGATAATTTTCTTTTTTAATTGATAAATCCTGAAATGTCTTACTGGTCTTTTGAAAATCACCTGTGGTTGGTACTAAATTATGAAAGAGTCACCTATGCAAATGAAAACTACAAGCTTCAACAGTTTTTAGGAGACGTAGGTTAGGTATTAATTGATCACCAACTAAAGTTTAAAAAATGCGCCTGAAATGTAGGTATACGAGAAATTACCACGTTCATCAAATCATGACAACAATAAAAAATATAATGAGTCCCTTATCTCTTTAAAAATGCTCCGTGTAGTGTACAAAAAAGTATAAATTCAAAGGTATATAATAATACCTTTGGTTTTTCTTTAAAAAATAAAGCGCAACGTAAACAAAGAAACAATAAAGTCAAAGGAGCCCATTTTCGCAATCGCAAAGAAACGAAAAACTCCATCCATAGATTACGATAAGGCGTGCAAATGCAAGCTCTACGAAAGCATAAATCAGTTCGTAGCGCTTGGTCGCAAGTTCAACACACTTGAACGTGGCCACGCCCCCTGGCTACGAGCTACGACACGGCTACGAATTACTGAGTTCTACGAAATAAAAATATAGGCATCGCTATTGTCATTATTGGCTACTTATTTAATTTTCATTTTCGGAAATGTCTTAATTAGTTTAATATTTATTTTCAGTTCAGTCAAATAATTATGATCTGTCTGCTACGAGTTACAAAGTGCTACGAAATTGACTCATGTTTTTGCTAATTTCCTACATAGTATCAAAATTGTCACCTGTCACATTGTTCCTATTTACGATGGATTACAACATTATCCTGGAAATTGTGTAGAATAACCGTCAAGCTTATGGCTTGAGTAGAAGTGTTTAGACTTAGTATACGTTTAGCCGTCATAGAACCACGCAATTTTTCAAAATGGCTTCGCTGCTGTAATAAACACCATGCTAAGTAACACTCAATCATTATTAAATAACCACGATTGATCATAAGTAACACCTATTTTTATTACAAGAAAATATTATTTTTCTCGGTAGCTAGGTAATAATTTTTCATAATTGTCAAGTAACATCTTATCGGGTCACGCGACGACTTTCGAACATGGTTGGTACATTATGTACGTGCAAGGAAAACGGCGTATCGCGCAATACAACTTTTGAATAGGGACTTTTTTTACTGAGTTACGGTTACGGTTTATGGAGAGCGGCAACTGCTTTTAGGTACTCTATAAATATACGGTAATTCTTTTTTGTACATTCGCGGCGTTTTATTCAGTAACATCGTTAATTTTCGCTTGGCATTTTAACTCATGTTATTTTTTTAAATCTAATAATGGTAGGTGGTACCTACCTATGCAACTCGTCATGTAGTTGCACTTCTTCAATAAGTAATATAAAAATAACTTAATTTTGAAAATAATAGTGTGTACCTACTTTTTGTTGGTCTGAGACCTACATACAATTTTTTCTGGAAATTGCAGACATTGCAAGAGGAGCTCACTGGCGCTGCCTTCCATCCACTTGACGACAACTTGCTCATAACACACGGAAAAGGACACTTGGCGTTCTGGAACCGCAGAAAAGACGGATTCTTCGAACGCACTGATATTATCAAACCGGTATTTATTTTTATAATCTCAATTATTTTACAAAATGAGGTTCTATTTTATATTTGATTTGAATATGCTTAATATGTCCCTAACGCAGATAAGGAACGCGCGAGTCGTTTCCCGCGTAAGTTGTAGAGTGGACATAAATCAATTTAAAAACCGTAAATATCGGTTTTTATATCTTTTTATTTTTTTCCAGCCGTCTCGTACACATGTAACTGCGTTACAGTTTGAGCAAGACGGTGATGTTGTAACAGCAGATAGTGATGGTTTTATCACAATATACAGCGTCGATAGCGATGGAGCTTACTTCGTGCGAATGGAATTTGAGGTAAAAACACAAAATGTTTTCAAATAAATAGTTTTTTGTAATGTAAACTAAATATTTTATTTTTTCCCTTAATGTATTTGTACATAATGTTAGTTTTAGATTGTATAATGTATATTGTATTTAAGATTTGTCAAAATAATTATGACGTAAAAAAAATAAAGATGTATCTCAATGTTATATATTTCAGGCTCACATCAAAGGCATAAGTTCTCTAGTGATGCTTTCTGAAGGAACGTTAATATCCGGAGGAGAAAAGGACCGAAAAATAGCAGCTTGGGATTCTCTTCAAAATTATAAGAGAATTACTGAAACAAAGGTTTGACAGACTAAATATTTTTTTATTTATTTTTTAAAGTTTATATTGTTTGTGGTTCGTATTAATTATAATGTACTTTCAGTTACCTGAATCTGTTGGAGGGGTGCGTAGTATTTATCCTCAGAGGCCTGGCAGAAACGATGGTAACATTTACGTTGGTACGACTCGAAACAATATTATGGAGGGATCTTTACAAAGAAGATTTAATCAGGTGTGTGGTTATTTCATAAGCAATTACATATTTATAAAAATTACAGTCCAATTTGATGATACGCCGTGTAGGTATAATTCTCAAACTCAAGCTCAGAGCATTTATTTCAATGAAACCAATTACAGGCACTTGTGAATTATCAATGAGTCGGTCAGTCAGAAAGATGTAACTAGTTGCCCATTCCAAAGAATAGTTGGTATATGGAGAAGAATGGGCAAACAACTCTACGGACACTCTTTTAAATCAAAATATTTTTACATTTAAGTTGAAATTATACATATGAGAACGATGTAGAAAGACGTGAGTCGTGTGTCTAAAAATACTGGTTGACAGCAAAAACAAGTCCTTTGTTACAGGTGGTGTTTGGACATCACAAACAACTAATGGGCCTGGCAGTACATCCTGACGATGAAATGTTTGCCACTGCGGGACATGACAAAAATATTGCTTTATGGAAGGGACATAAACTTGTGTTTGCAACTCAGGTAATGTACCATAATATTTCTACTACTGTACTTTAATTTTTTTTAAATTCTTGTTGTACAAGAATGATTAGGTATTGGCTTATTTACGAAACGGGCACTTCATTTCCAGGTCGGTTATGAGTGTGTATCTCTGGCGTGGCATCCAAGTGGAGGAGCGCTGGCTGCTGGAAGCACTGAAGGTCATCTAGTAGTTCTGAATGCAGATGCAGGGGCCCATGTAGCTACTCTACGAGTTTGTGGCTCACCTCTGAGTTGCTTGGCATATAATTCTGGTAAGAAAACTATGTTAAACTTGTGTTGTTAGAAAGCCAAACCCAAGCCAATACCCTGAAGAAAGTATTAAGCACTCATTACATATCAATTGAATACTTTCGAATCTAGTGAATCAAAGTTAGTAATAATATCAATATTGCATTTCAGCTGGAGATGTTCTCGCCATAGGGTCACAAAACGGCAGCATTTACCTGTTCCGAGTGTCCCGCGACGGTTTTTCGTATAAGAAATCAAACAAAATCCGAGGGGCCCAACCTCTCGTGCAACTCGACTGGAGTCTAGACGGCAATTACTTGCAAACTGTTACTGCTGATTACGATCTGGCCTTTTGTTAGTATACCTTCATTACTTGCTTTTGTTTTCAATTTGAAAATTCTTTATAAACTGTATAATTTTCTTGCAGGGGATATTAAATCTTTATCGCCAGAAAAGAGTCCAATCGCTATGAAAGACGTAAAATGGTCTACATACAACTCTACAGTTGGATTCCTTGTATCAGGTTCGAAGACACCTTTACATATTTTGGTAAACCAAGATTCCAGATAGTAGAATGGTAAAGTTAACTTCAATTTCCTATTTTTAGGGATGTGGAACAACCGATTCTACCCAATGACGACACTGATATCTACGGCGAGTCGCTCGGCTGCTCACGACCTTCTCGTAAGCGGTGACTTAGATGGATACGTCCGCTTATTCAGGTAATTTAACTATATTTATCCATCAGATAGGAGACATTTACCACTTTTATCCACTGCACAAACTTACTAAGACTATAAATGAATTACTCTACTATAATTTTATCAGGTATCCGTGTGCAAGTCCGAAAGCCGAATACAATGAAATGAAAGTGTACAGCGGTGCGATATACAGCGCCCGCTTCCTGTTCAACGACCGCTGCATGATCAGCGCCGGAGGCACCGACGCCGCCCTCATGCTGTGGGACCTCGTGGACGACTAGCATCCAGCGGCGCAGGGGCTGCGGCCGCCAGCGGTGGTGCTGGCGCCGCCCATGCCGTCGCCGCCGCCCCACGCGCTCATCTCGCATCCCACGTTCAAAGTGCTGGATTTTGATGAACTTGATTGAAACAGTTTTTGAAGTTCTGAAGGTTTTAACTAATGACGTGGATTTAACGTTGTCTGGCGTTTTCCAATGAATTTTCACATGAAAATTAATACTTATGTATTTTTACTGTAACAGAAAACTAATTCTGTCCAAATATTCCCGACATGATATAGGACACGACACTTTTAACTACTTACTTTTTATCACGTAACATATCAGTGGTACCTATGAGAATTTGTCTATGATACTTATTTTAGATAAGTAGGTTTACATGACACTGCCATTCTAAAGTTGCATATAATTATAGGTGCGTAGTTAGTTATTAATCACGCTATGATGTGTTAAGTATAATATTATTGGAAGATATTTATTAAAAATATAGCGCAGTTGAGGTAAAAATGTTAAACATTTTATCTAAAAGAATACACGCACTTTAATGTCTACAATTGGTTACCTACTGGTGCTGATAATTTAAGTAATTATAATGAAATTGGAAATTTTATCTACACTTAACGCAATACATTTCCATTTTATGAGGTAGCACGTGACATTTGACAAGAAAGAATATTGTTATTTTAATTTAAGCCTAGCGACACTGCATAAAATAATTATACAAAAAAAACATTAATTCGTTGTAGTCAAGAGCACTATTTACATTCTAGAATTAATATAGATTTAAATTAAATAAATAAAATAATTAACACGAGGACTTCCGGAATGTGGCAGGCCACAAACAAAAATTTTGTATGTTATCCTCTTTTTATTTGTCATTTTTACACTAATAAGATTTAGACTTGGTACAAAAATATCAATAGATTTACCTAATAAAATATGTATGTATACAAAACCAAAATATATATTTTAAATGTTATCAAATATTTTGACTTGTTCAGGAATTTTTCGGTGAGAAACTACATCAACCGGATAATATCTTGTAAACGTAATTTTTTAAACAAAATGCAAATTGATCACCACTCACACCAAACTTTTTAAACAAAAATCTGAAAATTTTGTTAAAAAGACGCAAAATAGTGAATATAAACCATCATTTATGAGACACCCACCGTGCGTACCTAAATATTATCGTGCGTTTATATTATCTTTTAAATAATAATATCACCAATAGGTAAGCGTTGTGGTGTGAGTACGTACAATTTGAACAGTTATTGGGATTGCACAGTGACGAAAACTCTACCTGGCGCAGACGAAATGCTGCTTTGTCTAACAAGTCGTACTTTAACCTTTATTTTGTATTAAGTATAGTTCTAGTAATGCTAAGATCGAATAAAATTATACCAATACATTTCACGAAGAAAAGCTTCTCAATCACTATATAATAATATAATTATCCTATAGGTACTTACCTAGTTGTAGCTTTCATGAATTTATGAAAAAAAAATTCAATGAGTAGTTTTTTTTTAATGTGGATTCTAGTTTATTTCTTAAAAGAATGAATGAAATTTATTTGATTTTAGGTAAGTACCTAGTTATTTTTATATTGCTTTTATGTACCTACCTACATACCTTATTTTGTATTCATCTGTCAAAGTAGGTACCTACGTTTTTGAAACATTTTTGTACTCCTTTTTTTTTTCTATGCTGATGAAGTGTTATTTATACAGTATGCAAGGGTAAACACCGTTATCATTTTTCCATTGATTTTACGTTCTATAAATGAAACCAAACCACTGGTTTCAAGGATAACGGTGTTTACACTAACACCCTGTATAGAATTATGTAGTATGTTGGTATGTACCTCGTTTATTTTACCCGTAAACTTCATAAATATTAAACTACTGGTACCTAGGTATTAACTAATTAGTTGCACGAAATTATAAAGCTTTGTAAGTACCTACTTACTACTCTACTCTAATATTATATTATACTGTTAATATTATTATTGGTATTTTAATAAAACATTTGGGAAAACAACCTGTTTTTATATATGTACTTACATAATTATTGATGAATCAATAAAATAATGTAAGTTATCATTATTCAACGTTATTTTATTTCGTAGGTAGGTATTCCAGTCTGCTCCACTTACTTACTTATATAACATACCAATTAACCTTCACCCTACACTACACCATACTACAAACAAAACGTCTTTACAAATAAGAAAATGGAAATAGATAAAACAATAACAATTTAAACAGTCATAATTTTAATAAAACACATTACGTTGTGGAAAAAAACAACAGGAAGGGCAGCGGTCAGAGGGGTTAGGGTCAAGAAGTAGTCCCAAATCGGAGCCTTTTTCGGCAAAAGACGGTTTATTTATAATAATTAATCTGTTAGACGGGGGTTAAAGCATAGTTCAATCAAGACTTGTCAAAAAAACATTTGAAAGCTAATTGTCCGTAAGTAGAAGTAGGTTTTTATGGAAAAGAATGACAAGGAACTCCATGGAAAGTCTTTTAAATATTCTATCAATCTAAAAAATATTCTATCTCTTGGGCCATTCCTCATAATACTAGAAACATACTAATAGCAAGGAAAAACTTGATTATTCCAACTCTATTCTTTCATCATGATAATGCTCAAGAAATAAATTTATGTACTTGGAACGATCCTTAGAAAAACCGTAAATGTCAGCTTGACAGTGACAGAATAAAATGATAGAAGTGATTGACACTGACTCACGTCCTTTTGACCAGTCACAGTTTTGCGCTGGAGTACAATAGAGCGTCGCGAAATCAGTTGAATGGTTTCCTATAACACAGCATATTACTATTCATTGTGAAACAATGACGAAGCCTCGTCCGTGTGGTTGTAAAGGTTGCAGGACTTGTTTGATATGTGAGACACAATATGGAGCCGAAAACTTGAAACTACAGCTGGAACTCGACAAAAGTAAAGGTTATGTTTATTGTCCGTTTTGTAACAAAGCCTGGCGAGGTTGGGACCTAGACTCCTACAAACAACATCCTAACCATGAAGGAGACTCTATAGACTACCCAGGTGTATACGTACAAATGGATTTCATATCAGAAGAGGAGGAAAGATTTCTAATGAAAAACATCGATGAAGTGCCATGGGACGTGTCGCAGAGCGGTAGAAGGAAGCAAAATTATGGTCCCAAGACCAATTTTAAGAAGAAAAAAGTAGTGGTCGGCACATTCGAGGGATTTCCCGAATTTTCAAAGTATTTGCAGGAGAGATTTGAGAGTATAGATTTGTTGAAGAACTATTATGTTATTGAGCAGTGCTCTTTGGAGTATGATCCTAGTAAGGGGGCGTCTATCGACCCTCACATTGATGATTGTTGGATATGGGGTGAGAGAATAATTACCGTGAACTGTTTATCTGACTCTGTGCTCACTATGACTGCTTTCAAAGGTGATACAAAGAAATACAATCTGTATTGTGCTGAACAATATGGCCCAGTAGTTGCTGCTGATGGTAGTATTATAACGGACAACAAAATGGAACAGTCAATGTTGGATGCATGCAAATCTGTGATAGCTGATGATGTTGTAATTAGAATACCTATGCCAAGGTAAGTTTTATTCAAAATTCTATTCATGATAAATTCCTCCACTTTGTTAAAGAATAACCACATGTTTTATAAAATTAGTAAATGGAAAATCCCAAATTAATTAAAAGTTCAAGTATATTACACAATGATAATGTTTCATGAAAATAGTAAAACATTGTGCAATATCTATGAGTATGAGTTAATAGTTTGTGGACAAGACAAGGTCAGTTATTGAAAATTTTTGTTTACACAGCTGCTTCTAGCAGTTTTATTTTATTTATTACTATAAAATATTCACAGTACCTTTTTAACAATTCCAGGAGATCTTTAATAATCATTTACGGAGAGGCAAGATACCACTGGGAACATTGTGTTCTACGCGAAGATATCACATCAAGAAGAGTATGTATTGCATACAGAGAGTTTACCCCGCCGTACCTATATGGTGACCAACAAGACATTGGCAACACCATCAGAGAAATTGGTAAACATTTTTGGGATCACAACGCTAAAATATATGATACCGTAGAAGACCAGAAACATAAAAATGAGAAGGAAATAATTAATGGTCACAAAGGGTTACCTAACGATGGTATTAAATCTCCAGGGCTGAGCCTATCACCCATAATTGGGCAAAATAAAAAGGTAGAAAACCAAATAGCTTAGAATTAGGACTTTGTGAAAGTTAGTATTTGTTACCACTAGGCAAATTACGGAACATGACTTAGCTATAATTGTATTTATTCAATTTATGGTATTTAAATGTGATTGCTTTGTTTATGTTGAGCTGATGAATGAAAGCGGATTAAAAAAAGGAATTTATTTGATGGATGTCAGTAGAAATGTTGGAAGGGGAACTCCTTAGAAGGACTAGTACACTAACCTTATTGATGTTGTGCAATCGGCCTACATGTATGACCAGAGGCTATAGACAAAATCCCTTTTCTGTAAGCGTTAGCGCCAACGGAAAGATCAAATTGTATGGAGTTGACATTAGCTTTAGAGATGTCACGTGACTGCTGCTGTCAACTCCATACAATTTGATCTTTCCGTTGGCGTTAACGCTTACAGAAAAGGGATTTTGTCTAGGCCCCCAGATGTATGAATGTGGACCAAGCAAAAGGAGTATGAAAGAATAATAGCATGTGGTATTATCTAGTTTGGGAAAGTGGCATTTATTTATGTATGTTTAAATAGGATATTAAAATCAGTAAGTAGTTATTCAAACTTTTGTGTCAAGCCACTAGGTACACACGGTCATCATAGTATTACTTTTTTTTTTAATTATACTATACAGGTTGAGTTTCAAAAGGCATTGCATGGTCAAATTCAAAATAAGAATTTAGAAGCTTATTCTATCTATAGAAGATAACTGCTCAATATTAAAGTCATTTAACAGTTTTTAGACTTGCCCTCATTAATTCAACTGTTATAATATGGCTTTTAGATTTTTTGAAAATTTAAGACATGGTTTATTAAAATAAATTAATGGTAGTTCACATGAAAAAATTGTATGGTTGTTGTTCAAGGTTCCAAAAGTATTTTAATTGATTCTTGCTATTTTTTTTTTTTATATATCACAAAACAGCTTTTTCATTTTATTTTCTATATTTAATAGTTGATTTGGTATTATTAAGTACTTTAATTAATGTCCACTTTTGATTGTTGGTTTTGTCGTATACCTTTAGAAATATAAAAAAACTAGCTTCCGCCCGCGGCTTTGGCCGCGCGATATGACGATAAAAAGTAGCCTAGGTCTTTCTACAGATCAAGGTCTACCTCTGTGTAAAAATTTCATCCAAATCCGTTCAGCCGTTTTAGCGTGAAAGCGTAACAAAGAAATAAACAAACTCACTTTCGCATTTTTAATATTAGTTAAGATAGGATGAAATGTCAGTACATCCTAGTATTTGGATGAATGATCAGTGATTATTCATTCAAATGACTAGGTAAAGGTATGTTAATGTACCAAAGACATTGATCATTGATCAAATTCTTGAATAAATACATATTTTCCTAGTAGTTAAAGTTTGGTGGGGGGTCTTATGTATATTTTGTTGGCAAAATGAGTGAAAAAATAAATTATAAGTAAGTATTCAAAATTTTAATTTATAATGTGTATTGTGATGGCTAAATATTTAATTAATCATAATGTGATTTATTTAGCGCTAATTACCAATATTATCTTTTATTAATTGCTTTGACCTGATCTTTGTATACTTACCTAAATATAAGTACCTACAGCTCGATGCAAACTTTGTGGCGGTTCTGAACACGAGGCGAGTAGCTGCGCAGTAACAAATTCATGTGTTAGCGGGGGTTAGGGGCGGGGTACTGCGCAGCGAGTAGCCCTCTTCAGAACCGCCATAAAATTTGACGCTCACTGTACCTACCTATGTATACTGAATGTACTTAGTAAAATTAGATACTTGTATGTTGATATTAGTAAGCCACGTACGAACGTCACTCAAGACTTAAAGCTAGTTTTAACCAATCAAATGGCTTTAAACTTGTTTTAAGTAATGCTGAATACTTGAATGAGGTTCTCCTATATGGGTGTTTGAGTCACTGATTAATACAGCGGTGTCGGCTAATCGAATCTGTCGCTTAGGGCTCGTTCTCTCTTCGAGAGGGAGTGCTCTGTAATCTACCACGCGGACTCAGTGCGAGTTCGTAGTGACATGTCTTCGAATTTTTGGTTCTAGGACATACCGGTTTCCTCACGATGTTTTCTCATCGTTTTGAGAGCAGTGGTGATAAAATTATTTATACATATAAAGTAAAGCGCCTGACTGGGTTCGAACCCATGACCCACAAATCGTAAGTCGGGGCCGTTACCACTGGGTCGCCACGGCTCTTCTACAAGGTGATTATTACGTCCAAATACCAGTCTTATGTAAAAGTGACTAAAGATAGTAGTCGATTGACTGACGTGTCACTGCCTTTGCTCTGACCTTCAGATTTCGCCCATCATGAGTTGAGATAAAATAGTACGTTGAAGTTATGCGAGGGCGAGGCGTGCTGCATCTTTTCGAGATTTTTCGTATTCATAACATGACAGTGATAAAAATACGAAAATTTCTTGCATGGGGGCCTCCTACTAAAGCTAATCAGAACTGGGGGCTTAAAACGGTCACTTTAGCAGAATCATAATATGAAAATATTATGAATCATCGTAAAATGTCACCAACTGACAATTCATAGGTAATCTGCGTGTTATTCTTATTACGAAATAATTAGAAAGAAAGAAAGATAAATTGTTTATTCTGCACAAGCTAATTCATCTGTTTGACAGTTTTCTATGGAGATTCATAAAATGGTCCACAAAAGACTTTCTTTTATGTCAAACTAGCTGCGCCCCGCGGTTTCACCCGCGTAAGTCTCGATTCCGTGGGAATATCGGGATAAAAAGTATCCTATGTGTTAATCCAGGTTATAAGCTATCTGTTTGCCAAATTTCATCCAAATCCATTCAGCCGTTTTTGCCTGATTGAGTAACAAACATCCAAACACACAAACTTTCACATTTATAATATTAGTAGGATTAGAGGAATTGCTAATGACAGCTGGGATTCAGGATATGTACCTACTGCTTTTAGAGGAATTGCTAATGTGGCCGGTTTAGGCCCCCTGGTCAGTCAATTTAGTCTGCATAGATTTGCATACTCGGGGTTCCCACTGGGCACACAATCACAAGCCACCACTGTGTGTGGGGTAACAGTGCGGGTAGGATGTTTCATGTCTTCGAATCTTTGTTTCTAGCTACGACATAAAGCATGATGTATTTATTATTGTGTTCTGTCACGGTGGTAATTTTTAATATTTAATTATTAGTTTGTAAAATCGGTAATAAAAGTGTGTTAATGTCAAATTGTGTCTGCGTACAGTGTCCTCTAAATCATCCCAGTATTAAATCAGACGTCACTTAGTATTTCGATTACTTACCGATTATTATATTTAAATAAACATTTATTTAGTATCTGAATCGAATGATCGCGTATCATTGATCAAGTAATTAGTTTGAAATCTAGCGATAAAATTATTATCATTGGTATTACGTTTAGATAGCAATGATTATGATTTTTTTAAAGCTTTCTGTTCACTGTACAAGTTTTCTATATTTTAAAATAGTTGTATAAGGTGTGCACCCTGTATACTGCGAAAGATAGTCAAATAATAACAAAAAAACGAATTATTTATCATAAAAAAATTGCTATAATTTGTATACCGCTCAGATAAATCACGCTATTGTTATTTTAAAACATATTGTACGATGATGTCTGTATGAAGATATTTTTTTTATTTTAAAATATACATGTGTACACCACGAAATGTAGGCCACACCCAGTTTATGTTGATCTACCTTTAGTGGCACACCCTGTATATTGTACACTGATGTCTGTATTGTCTGCACCAGTTTGTGAATGTTTTCCAAAATAATTTGCTTACAATGTTCCTACACTAAGATATCTCATATCGGTATTATAGGATTTTTTAAATAAATGCCAAATATTGCAGTCCAACTTGATAGTTTTATTTCTGTTGTAATTTTTTTTGTTATTAATATTTTATTTAAAATATGTAGGTAACGTACGGTAAATTATTTCAAAAGCAGTACAAAACTACTGCTTTTGAAATAATTTTATTAAAAAATAAATTTAATATTAAGCTTGTTATTAATCACATAAAATAATATTGCAACTGTTTTATTTACAAAATGTTTAGTACTTAAATCAAAAATATACAAATATAATATAGGCAAATATAACTTTAAACAATCATCATGTTAAAACGTTATATTTCCTTGTAAAAACAATATTTTATAACTGATACGTCCTGTATCTTAAGCTAATAAAAACATCTTAGGAGGTAATTCAAGTCAAAAACAAAAGTCAACTGTGGCAGTATGTCATTGCCCTGCTTGGTTCACAAAAATCTACCTATTTGTTGTTTTAATCTAATGCAAATGCAAAGCGACGTTTAAGCAGGAAGGTACTTAAAAAATCCGAGACAAATTAAATTAGCTAGCAAAACGCCGCAGACGTATTGAGTATCGTATCAATATCGAAACAGGCTTTGAGCACTTTTTGGGTGAACAAAAATCATGGAACTCGCGTCATCGACACGTTGGAAGTGATTTGTTTTTTTTAGCGCCATCTACCGACTACCGTTTGAATTACGTTGAGGTCACGCATTGTTGCTTAGTTTTCACTTCTATCGGCAGTTTTTTTGTGTAAGTAGTTACTTGAAGTATGAGTTAAGATTTTTTTTTATCATTTTCGATTCCCATAGAGTCTGCGGAGTTTCGCTAACTAATTTTATTTGACCTTGTATAGGGATGATGTGTTTTTTTATAAAGACGTTTACGCCTGACTGGAAGCCTGGTGGTCAATGTAGACCTGGCCCTCACTCTTCTGCATTTCCTCTGCCTCTCTTTGCATGATCATGTTCTCTCGTAGTTTCCATGTGATCAGAGCCCTTGCACTTTTCATTTTCCTAATGCAACGGGCCAGGAGCAGAGCGAAGATGATGCCGAGGAGCTGCAAAACAAATAAAATGAACTTACATTTGTATACATATTTGTAATCACGTTCTCGAAAACGGCTCTAACCATTTCGATGAAAGTTGCAATAAAGGGGTTTACGGAGGCGAAAAATCGATCTAGTCGGTCTCTTATCTGGGAAAATTTGTTTTCTCTATCTCCACCTGAGCAAAAATCGGGCGCCCAGGTCTATGATACTAGCTTAATCTGTGTCTGTCTTAAACTTTGCTCGCTTGAAGGTTGGAAATGATCTCACGGGAAAGTACTACTAATTTAATAATACGTATGGATTATATTAATTTTAAATATTCAAAAGCCAGCGTCGTCGGTCTATTGGTCGTATAGAACTTTTGTTGTGATGTGATTACGGGTTCTATAGTGTGATTAAATTAAATGTTCATTGGTTGGTTCACAATGAGTTTAATAAAGGTACTATAACTAAACACGGTACAATAAGTAAGATTATGATGATTATAATTTGACGCACAAGTGATGCGATTGGTAGTTAGTGAACGTGTCCTACTTTGCTGACGGCTAGTGACCGAATACCGAACCCTGAGTTCGAACTAAGGGACGTGTGAGTCGTGTGACGTCATAGGTACTTGAGTTCACAAGTTCGTCTGCATGTGTGGGTTACATACCACTACATGTCCTCCCCCCTTTGATAAAACAATAATAATGACTATCAAAATAACAATGAGTAAGGTTCAAAAATAATTTTAAAGACATTGCAAATACTTACTTAATATAAACATGCGGTGTAAAAGTGTTTAACTATACTTAACTTTTAAATTATACAATAAGACCTTACGCTAACAAGAGGCATTTAAAATGTATATAAAAACAAAACCACACTTATGAATGCTTAAACTAAAGACACATTTGGGTAAAAAATTAAAATACATTGGTCATAAATTAGGTTACAAAAAGATTTAAACTTATGAGTTAACTTAAACATTTCTACAAGTGGTATAAGTATGAATAAATACGTTATAAGTTGACATATTAGTGTGAGAACGCTCCATAATTGCTTGTTAAGTTGGTCTATTTTAAAACACACAACACTTCACTGCACTTTAAATTTCACATTGATGAATTTATTATTTTGGGACTGGCGATAAAAAATGTTTTAAATGTCAAATCTCACAGTCTTTTTTACGACGCGACCCGATCTTGTTGTGACAAATGGCTCAGTTTTGTCAAGTGGGGTCGTTTGGGTCCCAACCAGTGTTATGGTTGTGGTTTCAGGCGAAACAAAAGTTGTAACATAAGCAGGTTTGAGACGATCGAGAGAAATAGTGACTTTTCGAGAACCTACTTGAACGACATAATGCTTATTGCTTCGTTTTACGATTTTATAGGGACCTTCATACGGCGGTGTTAATGAGCGTTTAACTTCGTTTTTAACGAAAACGTAGTCCGATCTTGTTAAATCTTTATGTACGAAAATGTTTCTGTTATCCGCTTGATTCCTTGTGGTCGGTTGAAGGTTCGCTAGTGTTTCCATGAGTTTGCAGGTATAATCGGTGTTGTTAATGTTTGCTTCGGTGGGAACAAAAAAATCTCCCGGTAGACGCATAGATTTACCGTAGGTCATTTGAGCGGGGCTGTATCCTGAGTCTTCTTTAATTGTATTGCGCATTCCTAATAACACGATCGGTAATTGTTGTGCCCATTGACTGTTACCATCGCAACGTGCCATGATGGAAGCTTTTAGCGTTCGGTGCATCCTTTCGACGTGTCCATTCGCTTTTGGATTGTACGCTGTTGTCCTAATCTCTTCTATTCCAAGTAGTTTGGTCAGCTGTGTGAAAAGGTTGGATTCGAATTGACGACCTTGATCCGAAGTTATTCTTGCAGGGCAACCAAAACGTGCTATCCAATGCTCGAGCAGAGTTTTCGCGACGGTTTCAGCGCTTATATCCTTTACAGGAACGACTTCGGGCCATTTTGTATGACGATCAATCATTGTGACACAGTATGTATATCCATCGGAAGGTGGTAATGGTCCAATAATATCTATATGAACATGCTCGAAACGGTCTGACCTTTCGAACTCTCCTAGAGGTGTAATTGTATGTCTTTGCACTTTACATTTCTGGCATTGTATGCAACATCTTACAAAGTTTGCTACGTCAGTATTCATGTTAGGCCAAAAATAGCGCTGCGCGATGAGGCGACGCGTAGCGGCTACCCCAGGGTGGTTAAGTGCATGGACACTTGAAATCGCTTTTTCTCGAAATTCCGACGGTAAATAAAGTCGCGCTGTTGAAGTTGATGTTTCGAATGTAAGCTCATGATTTGAATATGGCATGCGGAACAATTTAAATTCCAGATTAGGTTTATGTTTTAACGTGGTTAATTGCGTATCTTCGACTTGGCTTTTATATAATTGTTCATAATCGAAAATATCATGTACATAAATCTCTTCTATTCTTGAAAGAGCATCTGCGGCGTTATTGAGCTCGCCTTGAACGTACTCAATTTTGTTGCAAAACTGAGAAATAAAATCCAATTGACGAAGACGTCTTGGTGGATCTGATTTAGATTCTTTCTTCGATAATGCGAATATTAACGGCTTGTGATCGGTTAACACTGTGAGATCACGCCCTTCAATCATATACCGAAAGTGTTTTATTGCCATGTAAATAGCCAATAATTCCCTGTCGTAGGTACTGTATTTTGTTTGGGCGCTACTTAGTTTTTTGGAATAAAATCCTAGTGGTTCTAACCGTTTGTTGACTAGTTGATGGAGTGCTGCGCCGACGCAGGTATTCGCTGCGTCGGTCATTAAGATTAGTTTCGATGACGGGTCTGGATGCACGAGGGTGACGGCATCACTTACATGATGTTTGCACTGATTAAATGCGTTGATTGCTTCTTCGGTCCAAGCGATTTTTGTCTTGTCTTTTTTCTTAGTATTGTGCAAATATTTGTCTAAAATAGTTTGAGTGTTGGCTGCTTTAGGAATGCTCATTCGGTAAAAATTTATAAGACCGAGGAAGCGCCTCAGTTCTTCGATGGTTTCGGGTTGTGGATAGTTTATGATTGACTTGACCTTTTCATCGTCCGGCCGTATGCCATCACAGCTAACGCGGTAACCGAGAAATGTAAGTTCGGATTTTCCGAATTCGCATTTAGACGTATTGATTGTGACGCCAAATTCATTAAGTCGCTTGAACACCTCTTTGAGATCGTGAATGTGACACTCTTCTGATTCTGATGCGATAAGTATATCATCTAGGTAACAGAATGTATTGCGAGTATTTTTCAAAACTTCATTGATAAATCTTTGAAACGTTTGCGCAGCGTTTCGCAGACCGAAGCTCATTTTTGTAAACTCGAACAGAC
Source organism: Lithophane semibrunnea (assembly GCA_947363905.1). Classification (NCBI taxonomy): domain Eukaryota; kingdom Metazoa; phylum Arthropoda; class Insecta; order Lepidoptera; family Noctuidae; genus Lithophane; species Lithophane semibrunnea. The sequence continues at coordinate 15,479,515 of OX376195.1, forward strand.
CAAATGGCGTTATTATTGCAGTTTTCGGTATGTCCTCAGGTGCAACACTTATGTTATGGTAAGCACGTCGAATATCAATTTTAGATAGTATTTTTTTATTTTTGAGGATGTATGTGAAATCCGTTAAACGAGGAATCGGGTAGCGATCGGGCTCGGTGATTGCGTTTAAACGACGATAATCTCCGCACGGGCGTAATTCACCGTTTTTCTTTTGAACGACGTGTAAAGCATTTGCCCATGGGCTGGCTGACGGCCTGCATATTCCTAGCTCTACCATGCGTTGAAATTCATCCTTCGCCGCTTTGTATTTTGCAGCGTTAAGTGGACGTGCTTTTTCGTAAACGGGTGGGCCACGGGTACAAATATGATGCATGACATTGTGTTTGGGTGGATCCTTGTAACACTCGCTCATAGTGATGTCTGGAAACTCTTTTAAAATGCGGTGATATTTATTATCCGAGTCGATGACCTTAATAGTAGGAATATTTGAGGCATCTTCTACGTTGGCGTTCCTAGAGAGCAGAGTGACTTTGTCGATTAACTTTTTTGAGTGAAGATCCACAAGCAATTGATATTTGGCTAGGAAATCTGCCCCTATAATAGACCGCTGTACATCTGCCAGGACAAATTCCCAGGTAAAAGCTCGACGTAAGCCAAGGTCTAAAGTCATTTTCTGAGACCCATAAGCTTTGATTGTTGTACCATTGGCAGCAAATAACGTAAAAACAGCTGGTTGACGATTCGCGTTTTTGTAGGCAATAACTGAAATATCAGCGCCGGTGTCTATGACAAAATGCGTACCACTTTTCCAGTCGGTGACGCTCAAGCGATGAGTTCCTTCGACACCTACGCTCGCCACAGCAGGTGTCGGTTTTAGTTTAACGCTTTTTTGACGCATTGTTGGTCGCCGCATTTCTTGGCGTTATCTCCATAAATATAGTGGTAGAAACACTTGAAATCTTTGTCTCCCGGTTGCGCTGTTTGACGCCTGTATTTATTTTGATTATCAAAATACCGAGAGCGTGATCGTGACCGTGATCGCGTCTGATAATTGCCACGACTCCTATTATTACTTTGACGCGTGATTTGTAAATCATTAATTTTAGTGTTTAACGCGGCAATTTCTTGATGCAATTTAATAAATTGTTGGTCCATTGGTTGTTTGGAGATAGCGACAGGATTTAGTGTACAGACTTCGGATAGCCGTGAAGTTTCCATTATTTTATCAGCTATAGCTGCGATATTGTCCAATGGAACATCGCAGACAGTGACTACTGCGCGGACTGTTTGAGGCAGGCGATCTAACCACAAAATTTTGATAGTGTCCTCGGGAATTTTGTTCCTTCCGAGCTCGCGCATTTTACGTAAGAGTTGAGTGGGTCGTTGATCCCCTAACTCGACTTTCGTAAGCAACGTATGTAGTTGTTTGGACTCAGACTCTTCATATGCCGAAATTAACCTGACTTTTAAAGTTTCATATTTATTATGCTCAGGCGGGTTCTCGAGAATGTCGCTAATTTGACCCAATTCGTCTCGACCTAACTTAGCTATAACTAATTGGTATTTTTGTAAGTCACCTGCTTTTTGTGCACCGATTATGGCCTCAAACTGGTGGAACCATAGTCGCGGGCGCGCTGACCAGAAGTCGGCGATGCGGGAGTTGATGGTGATTGCCCCCGTCTCTGGCGGCTGGTGCTGGTCTACGATGTAACTCGGAGCAGCTTGCTGAGGTGCGTAGACGTTGTCAGGTGCGGCGCCAGCCGTGGCGGCAGCAGCAGTGTTAGGGTTGGTCATCTCGGAATTTCGTAAAATACTTCACAGTAAACACTAAAGAGAGTCTAAGTCCGTATTAACGCAATTGCACTCGCGGGTTATAGTACAGTATGGAACCGTATTTTTAAATCACGTCGGGTATCAAATCACGTCGGGGTCACCAATATAGAACTTTTGTTGTGATGTGATTACGGGTTCTATAGTGTGATTAAATTAAATGTTCATTGGTTGGTTCACAATGAGTTTAATAAAGGTACTATAACTAAACACGGTACAATAAGTAAGATTATGATGATTATAATTTGACGCACAAGTGATGCGATTGGTAGTTAGTGAACGTGTCCTACTTTGCTGACGGCTAGTGACCGAATACCGAACCCTGAGTTCGAACTAAGGGACGTGTGAGTCGTGTGACGTCATAGGTACTTGAGTTCACAAGTTCGTCTGCATGTGTGGGTTACATACCACTACAGTCGCAAGTGAGACTCCTCAGTGTGAGATCCTGGGTTTTGATCCCAGGTTACTTCAAGTGTTATTGGGTTTTCATTAATTTTCCCAGTAACAGCACAGCCTGGATTTGTGCCCGCTTGATGGAAAAAGGCTCGTCCCCCATTACATGGGACTTAAACAAAAATGGCGTGACGTTATCTTTAAAAAAGCTGCACAACGTCGTTTCGACATGTGTTTGTTTTGCGGGAAAGATGTTGGTGTTAACACCGCATTTTGAGTTACTACAAACATAACATAACATATTACACACATACATAACATAACATATTACCTATGTTATGTTTGTAGTAACTCAAAATCGCGTTGCTGCAGTGATGTTAGGCTACCTACTTTAGTTTACCATGAATGCGAGCACAAACATTTGTTCTTTTGTAGAGCGAACAAATCAAAATATTTGCTTATCAACATTCATTTCTGTCTGTTTCATTTTGTGTCTGGTTTCATTCAACTAATTTGTGAAAACAAAGCATAAATTAAGTACATAGCGTTATCACAATAACCTCGAAGTCAAGCAAGTAGGGCGTAGAATATCCTTGCAAACAGTGATATCTTTGTCCAATAACTTTCTTCGTTTCGATAACAATAGAAATCATGCTAGGATCAATCTAGGGCAAGATAACAGGTTGCATACGAATCAACGGATTAACCTGTACACAATGACTATAAAGCCTCAATTCTCTTTGCCTCTATAAAAAAACCCTGTCCGATCCGTGAGGGTGTTGTTAAAAAGTTATCGTAACTACTGAGAATCAATTAATATGGTTTATGCATGTGGTAATTTGCAGAAAAATAAAATTCAATGGGGAATTTTACTTTGTTTTTTATTTCATGGGGCGCGGGCGGTATATTTGGTACCTACTAAAAATGTGAATTTTAAAGCGGCCTTCCACGGATCGGACTGGTTTTTTTTACATTATTGTACCTTAGATACTTACGTTTACCGAGTCAGGTAAAGTAGAAAAGACTGGTTTGTATCCTCAAAGCACTGATGCCAGGCATTCTATTACTTGAAGTCTATTTTATCCTTGTTCAGAAAAAAGCTTTTATTTCGTCTATTCTCCGGTTTGTGCCAATCCTTTTAAAAATCGTCAAGTTTATACATCGACCAGGCTGGCGACTGCAGTGAGCCGTTTTTCGGGACTTCATTGTTGGCCCATAACTTGACTTAGGTATAACATAACATAACTGACGTCACGCTGGAGTAGTTGCACGAAGGCTGCGTTTCGGGGTCACCAATTTAGGGGTATGAGGAACAGGGTGTAAAGTTCACTCATCCCCCATAGAAAAGGGAGGATCCTCCGACCAGACGGGTGTTGTGTCTGGCGGGCAACTGCCCAATGATTGATATTGGGTTTTTGTATATATGTCCACTGCATGGTAAACTCTAATTGCGCGATGCAGGATTTATGTGACGTCAGGATTTTTGTGTGACGTCAGGTCTTTTTGATGCGTAGTTCGCATGTGGCGATGTAGATACCGCCACAGGTACGTGAAGCAAGCACGTCCGGACTAACTAAAGAGCTTGGAAATCTAATCCTACGCCCAGGTATATAACAATGAAGGTAGGTGCATACACTAGAACCTACGTCGAAACAACGCCTAGATTTACCTCAGTTCAATATTACAATTGCATAAATCGATAAGCAACTAATTAATTATACCTGCCTTAAGGACTACTCACACTAATTGAGCTCTATTCAGCTTATGCCCATACAAAATCGTTTTTTCTATGGGCATAAACTGAATAGAGCTGAATATGAATAAGTGTGAGTAGTCCCTTAGGGTGCTTGCATAGAGAAGCGGGTAAAGACAACTGGTAACTCTGTTCATATCGCTGCAGGTGAAATAGTCCCTTACTAACTTTTGCGCTCACACGAGTCGTGCACGAAAGCCTCCTTCTTTACGCAAGTACCATTACCCCGCGTCCTGATAAAATGCGACAGCGATCGTCGCGTTCATGTCACTTTATGTTCGGAACATCGGAAGGCGCCCTCTGTCAGCGCGTCCACGCGTTCCGGTTCACCAAATAAAATGTGACATGAAAGCGACGAACGCGTATCGCGCGACGTTCGTTTTCTATTAGGAAGCGGCCTTAGTTAGCCAACCAGTGCCTGCTAGGGTTGCGGGAAAGTCCGAAAGGGATACCGGGACCTTGGCAACAGGCAACTGAAGGAACACGGGTGGGTTTTAGTCAGTAAAAGTCTGACACGCCCTTCCGCTCCGCCCAGAGCGGAAGAAGTCATTGGATGACTTCCCACATAAAAAAAAAAAACTTATCAAACCAGGGTTAAAAAAAAACACTCACATTGATAAACATAACAGACACGCCGAGCACACCGATGACTGTAGAATTCTGCACCAGCGCGTTAACTAATGCTTCTTTACACCCGAGGCCAGCTATCCTATCGCAAACCCCCGCAGTGTAGGAGAAGCAGCAAGTTTTGGGCACCATCATGATCACCATCTCGTTATCAACCATCACATTAGCTTGCACTATTGTCTGGTTGTTGGTGAAGTTGAAGTCCAAATAGTCCATGAAGGTGTTACTGCCGCAGCAACCGAACTGGAAAACAAAATTTGGAAATTAAACACATTTCTTCTGGATGCTGGCCTGTCAGCGACTATACCTTTATTAGTCATTAATTTTGTCCCACCTCACAGCCCTTCTACTTCTCTCTCTTTTCGTGTGGTTAGAGACTAACCTGGTGTCAGAGTTTTAAAGTCGTCCAAGGGCGACTTCATATGCCGTCGAGAAATTCATATCTCTCAGGCAGTTTCCTCACGATGTTTTCCTTCACCGTTTTTAAAGCAAGTGATAATTATACAATACGCACACGAATCTGAAAAGTCATGGGTGCGTGGCTTGGGTTCGAACTCGAGACCAATGACTTGGCAGTCCGACTGTCACACCACTAGGCTATCACTGCTTACTTCCCAGCCCAGCAGTTAAATGCTTGGCTCTTGAATAAAGTTATCTTCAATTTTTTTTGTTTTTTGAACTGCTCTCGGATCGAATTTTTTAACGAAATCTGGTCAAAAACGAAATCGAAAGCTAGCCGTTTCATTTGATTCCCACACGCACATGACGCACTTAAAAACTATCTAATACTATTCAAAGACAAGATTAACTAACACAATAGGTAGGTATTAATATGTGATGCCAATGTACAACAAGGAAGAGCCTTTAATGACGTAATACCGTCCGGAGGCTTAGAGGTGCCGCTATAGCCCTCTATAGCGGCTCTATGGCGGCCCTGGGCACGTTTACCATCCTTCATCCTTTATTAACCGCGCGTCTGTATCAACTCTTTTGGTATTTTGAATGAGAAATAGTAAATGAACCATATTGTTACTTACAGTAGCTTGAAGAGAGTCAACTTCCTCTTGAATCTCGCGGTCGTTATAGCCCCATACCGGTACGTCGATGTAATGCATTATCCTATTACTGTCCATTGTGAAGGCGAGGATTACTGCCACCAGTTTAATGATGAACACCGTCATCAAGATGCATGCGTACTGAAAACAAAAGCCTTGATTAGATCTACATTAGGTACCCTACAATTTAAATAATTGTATGAATAAAAAAATCTGTGTGACAAAGAGGAAGTTAAACCTTGTGATGTCGCAACAAATACCAACAAATGACAGTCGGAAAGATCGTGGAGGTGATATGGCGGTAGCTCCATCAATGCATTATTGGTCAAGTCAACCGTAACATAATTGGCTACCTGGGCCCTGTTCAATTTATACATTTATTGCGGTACTTAGCACGACACTTGTAAGACGGAAGAGAGAGTCGCCGGACACTTTCAGGATTTGTTATGATTTTCTACAAGTTGTAACTTACAAATAATTTTTTGATAAAGAAAATCACGAATAAAAGTGTCAAATATAAGTACTTGTGAACTAAATAATGACATTTGGTAATACAAGGCTTGTAAGTTTTGATAAACAGGGCACAGGTTGATTCTGTGACGCAAGGAAGCAGGTCTGAAAACTTCAGGAGAAGTTAACTGTTTTAAACTTTTACCTACTTGAAATAAATTTAAAACTAGGTAATACTAATGTCGAGAGCGAGATACTTATTAATTGAATGGATTAGGCTCCATATCTTGAAAATTATTAATATAAACTCTAAAAGTTGAAAATTATAAACTCTCAAGAAATAATTTTAAAGATATCGTTACGTTTTCCGCACATAAATACTATGCTAATGTTAAAGTTAATCTCTAAACTGATGATACATACCACATTGACCATGCAAGTGCTAAGCTTCAAACTGCCGAAGAATCCGAAGATGGACACGACCAACAACGCCATGCCGATAAAGACGCTCATTGCTGATGGGGTCATGAGCCCGCTGATCTTGCCGTCGTAGAAGAAGGAGAACCCATGGTAGTGGGAGTATACTGAGATACCCAGGACGACCATCAAAATGGATATCACCTGGAATGGACAATCAAGTTAGGTAAAATAGGTACTTAGATACTTCGAGAGGTTTCGATTTTGTGTAAGTGTGTGGTAAAATCTATATCTTGCCAGAATAAAGTTGTTATTATTAAGATTTAAAAGGTATGTACAGTCACGGACTTTAATTGATGGGCCACCTGGCACTGTTCGTATTTTAGCCGTGTAATGCAAATTGGGTTTATTCGGTTCCCGACACGCAAAGTCGTATGTCTTCGTATTAGAAGAAGAAAATTATATTTCATACCGGTTGACTAACCTGAGAGCCAGAACTACAAACTTGACAGCAGAGTGACTACTCAAAGTCGACCAATTGCAGGTCTAGCAACAGTAACCTAGCAACGATAAATAATTGTTGCTAGGTTACTGTTGCGATAGTAACGTTAGCGTACGGAGAAATTATTTCAACTGTCTTCAGTTAAGTTTTCAGAATTATTGAGATAATGAGCTATGATTCTAAGGAGGTCAGTATCAAATAGATTGGATAAACTTAATGCAACATTGTATTTATTTTTATCATTAAGAATTTATTAGTCAACCTCTATGGATAAGACTATTTCCGATTAAAAGTAATTTATTTGTCATCTTGATATTTCAACTGTCACTGTCTTCAGTTATGTTTTCATAATTATCGAGTTAATGAGCTATGATTCAAAGGAGGTCGGTATCAAATAGATTGGATAAACTTAATGCAACATTGTATTTATTTTTATCATTGAGAACTTATTAGTCCACCTCTATGGATATTTCCGATTAAAAGTAATTTATTTGTCATCTTGTTTACGAGCTTGCGATTTGAGTTCGTGTAATCTCGTGAATGTATGAAACTGCAAAATTGAAAAGTTTGAAGGTGGCTCATCAATTAAAGTCCGTGACTGTACCTACATCCAACTGTAATTTTCACGGACTTAATGAGATGTTTCATCTATTCCGTTATATTTTCCATCCAGTAACGGGACCCCTTAAAAGCCTGCGCCGTCTGTCTGCCTGTCTGTCCGTCTGTCTATCTAGTTTCTTTTAACACTTAACAGGGTTGGCTACCCTATTAAAAGAGTTGGAATTACTAATACGAATACTGTGGCGAGTCGCTGCACAATTTCATGTGTCAGCGGGGTACTACGCACGAGTAGCTAACTTCCGAGCCGCCATTAAGTTTAGATCGAACTATACTATGGCCTCTATCCATCACAAATAAAAGAAGGAATAGTATAACAGTTACTGGGGTATGGCATGCTTTGTGTGCGAGTCTGACTCTCCTTTGGTCGGTTTAATTTTTATTTTTTCAATAACATCATTGTTTCCGCCGTACGCAATCTTAAATGAGTCATTTCCAGACAGTTTTTCCGTCCCAGATTAGGATATTTTTTATAAATTATTGATAAGATGGTTTATTGATCGAATACTCAACAAACAACTGAAGGTACTTTCCTCTACATTGATAAGTATAAGAATAATGCTGACAATATCGAAAGGAAAATCAAGAAAGTTTTGAGTAGATATGAATTTGGATGACGAGTAGGGGAAGACAGACCATAGATCCGATGTTTGGACTGTGTCAAAGATGATAATAGTGCTAGAAAGGGAGTGACTACGGAAATGAAATAGAGAAGTATAGAACAATAAAACATGTTGCGCCAACCCCTAAATAAATCGGGATAGCGGCAGAAGACTGATGGAATGATGATGAATCCTGACAATATCGAATACTGCAGTATCTTTGTTTATATCATATCATATTCGACTTTGGATTTTTGCCTTAGTCATGTGCTACCTTGCAAAGTACCTAAATCCTAGGTAGCTAGAGCGTAGCGTAATTATTTACGTGGTTTTCCGAAGTTGGGATAGGTACTCCGGAAAACCACGTAAAAAATACGATGACTGCGTTCGAGCTATTAGGTAAAGCATGAATGTATCTTACACATACCTGTATACGTAAGATTCAAAAGCGAGGTTCTTCATTGATTGATGGTGTTACGAACATATCTACTATTATGAAATTGGTAAGTAGGTAGGTATAGTTTTTCTCAAAGTTGCAATTTTTATTTCACTTTCAACTTTTGACTTTTGCGTAATTACAAGCGGTGATGTAAGTTCTAAAAGCAACGGGAAAAAAAGAAAATACTTACTTTATACTTTATTTAGCACAGACTACATAAGTAAGACTAAGCAATGGCTAACTAAGCCAACAGATTGCTTCAGTTATTTTTCTCATAAAGTACCAATAACTTACTCTAGTTAGATACCACCTACTTTGTTTTAGCATAGTTACCGGGAAATTTCAGAAAGGACAAAAAGGGTCAACGTTGATTAACCGATAAGATAAAACTGTTCCGCTGGCACCAAACACATTTTTACATCACTTTTTGCATTAAGGATAAATGGGCGATTTAATTAGATTTGTTCTACACAAACAATAGCTGCTGTACACAATGTGCAAATAATCTTAGTTACTATTGCTTTGGACAGCCATGATCAGGCAGTTTACAAAAACTTCGTTTAATGAGCCGCACGAGTTAAAAAAAATTAAAGTAAAAAAGTAAAATTATGATTTAAGTACATTAATTACAAACGAGGTAACTTTAATTCTATCTGTAATAGACCTGTTGACCTTTTCAGTTGATCGAAAGTTAAGCTACGCTTGCCGCGGTCGGTTCGTGGATGGGTGTCATTCATATTTTTGACTGCAAGCCGACCCCAACATCGTTGTGAAAACGCTAGGCAGACTGATTGAGGTGGTAGGTTACACTGCATATGCGGTTATGCTGAGATAGCTTTTTTGGCCTCGCACAGGTCGTTATTTTGTTTATTTTAAATTGTTGTAATGTTGTTCGTTTTAAATTGTTCTTTTTTTTTTGTTCTCTGTTTAATTATGTACCTATGTACTAACTTTTTATTATTTATTTTATTACTTATTGTTTTTCCTGTGCGTGTCCCAAATAAAATATTTTTCTTTCTTTCTTTCATATCCTCAAATCGGTGATAGATTGATGGCGTAATGCAGCTGCAGCAGCTGGATATGCCCGGAATAGTGGCATTCAAGAGCTCATCCTACCCGATTTCGATTGAATTTGCGGAAATTTACTATAAACGATGTACTAAGATCGAAGAGAGGTAAAATGGTGGACAAGGCAGCAAAGTCACCCTGCGGTTAATTTTCACCTTCAATAGACATTCTATTTTTTTTAACTAAGCATAGGATAACAAAAAGGTTTAAACAGTTAATACCGTGTTTCTGGACAATACTGATAGGCCATATCAATCATTATTATCAACGCTGACGTACCTATAGATATAGTTTGGGTGATGGGGACTTTACTCAAATATAAACAAGAATGACGTCACTAAAGTGCATTATACACCCCTTTGCAAAAAAAACGGGCGGTTTTGATTTTTGTACATTATTGGTAATCATTTAGTTGTAAAGAGGTTTTAATAGCCAAATTATGTTACTGGGTCTGGGTAAGAAAAAAAGTTAATTCCAAATTCGAAACTTTTGTTTAAAAACAATAATAATCCCGTTTTCCGTTTGTGACTTTTACTAACATTTTGCAGGTTTGCGTTGAGAAGGTTATCCTGGCAACTAAAACTAACTTCTCGTTATTTTTAGTAGAATAATTTACGTTTGTCGCATAATCCAGCCTTATTGTGACTTAAAAGTGATATCTTTGTGTCGATTGTAATGGTAGAAAAAGCAATAAGAGCTTGTAAAATTGTAGCGCTGCTGGAAGAGGGGTGTAGTCAAAAAACTATATTCTTATTGATTAGAACAAATTACTAGTCATTTATGCTAATGACATAGTAAAAATATTAATATTATCCATACAAAAGTCAATGACTGTTAAGGTGCCCGTTTTTTTTGCAAAGCGGTGTATAAATTTAAAAAAATCTTACTTCTTAATTGATTTTCGATCAGTAAAAAATGTAGAAGAATAGTATATATGGAAGGGTTTGTAAATTGCGCTCTGCACGAAGTCCATTGCAAGTTTTATAGCGCAATGTGACTTCCTAAGTTTACTTGCAAAATGTAAACATTGAGGTATAGCTACAGATAAGTTCGATAACAGTTACAGTTAGAACTTGTGCAGTTTACAACTTTTCTGAAGATTGCATGTTTTGAAAAATTATTGGGAGGAACTTCATCAACCCCTTTGTTCTAATTTCACATAAAACACATCACGCCTATTTTTCCCGAAGGGTTAAGCAGTGGTCTAAGTCGGCTACAGAACCGAAAGAGAAACGTAATTGAAGAACACCATGTGCTTTTATTCAGTAAGAGTCTTCCAGACTCCGCCGCCTGTCCCAGAGCGGAGGACATCCGAGAGTATTTCCGCACGCAGAAAAAAGGCAGTTAGTAAATTGGATACGGGTAAAACCTGGACTGGACGAGACTTGCACAGACCAGGGAAGAATGACACAAAAAGGAGGAGGCCTATATGCAATGGGTGGAACAAGGCTGCCAATAATGATGATGATGGAATTGGATACTTTCATAGAGCATTTTTAAAAATGCTTACAAATTCACTACATTTTGTTAGTATAGTCGAGATCGGAGGTTAGAATCGAAAAACCATAGTGTGTCCAATTTGTTGAGTTGCGCAATAAATAAAACAATGCATATTATCATTTAAGTTGGTATTTTGTATTATTAATTTAGAAACGAGGGCTGTGTGAAAGATGATATGGCTAGAGAGAGGGTTGCACGATTATTAGAGGAAGAAGTATGCAGATGACATGTTGCGCCGACGCCGGAATAATTGGGATAAGGGCAAGATAATGATGGTGACGATAGCGTACAAAATAAATCTAAAAATACTTACAATAAACATAGCCGTGATGGTCAGCAATAGAAATCTTATAGACTTCATATTGTATTCCGTTTCCGTCTTCGTGAAATGCATCCCCGAATTATTAGTCACGGGTGCAGGAGATTCGCCCGTCATTATTTTTTATTTTTTAAATTACCACTTATAAAACGACTAAACGTTTCCTTAGCCGACGCGTTACAGCCGAGTATCTTAGTGATAACTAAAATGGAATCTGATAACGATTGTTTTACACATTTACGAACACAGTGTGTTTTCCAACTACTTGTACTGATTACGTAGAGCCTTTAAAATTCACTTATGTGTGTCGAACTTCAGACTGGAACCGAAGCGCGTTTACCGACGAAAGAGCTAATTTAACAACGTTATTATACAAAGGATTTCTGTTTTAATCGTTCAATATATTCTTATCGTTAATTATTTTCTCAGTATCAGTAAATAATGCACTCGTACAATCTAGAAATGTTATCTTTGCCTAATTTGGATATACAAACACAATTTCAGTTCAACTTTGGTTGTTTTTCGTACTTAAAAAAAAATCCACTTCACGACTTCTGCTGCGGGCTGTAATCTACTAACTGTAACTGTTAATATCGATTATCTACGGGTTATATTTGACCTTCAGTCATTCAGTTTATGAAATATTTATTTCGTTGCCGACGTGGCCGTGGTTATCGTGTTTGTATTGACTGGTCTGTATGGTCCAAAACAAGCAAACTTGCACGCGTAGCATGACCACTGACCACTATAGAAACGGGTTTTGTCGACGGAAGAATAGACAAAATGACAGATTGTATTTGTGCAATGTGTATCTGTCATTTTTGTCTATTCTTCGACAAAACCCGTTTCTACAGTGGTCATGCTACGCGACGCGCTGCACCTACTCCCGCTACTACTATTTTAGATAATAGATGAGCTTATATCATTGGGTATCTGGCAAACCAACTTTTCAAATAAGGCTCTCAGACACTGCTAAAATTGCCAAACTGACATAGGTTTTACGTTAACAATTACAACATTTCATCAACCAATTTTCAGGAAATTTTCTCTAAAAGTATTACCCACATTTATGGACAGCGAACTTCAATAACCCAACTTCTAAATCCTTTACTAGTATTCTCTCTCATCCTGGCTAAAGGGATCAGCTTTCCTGGTGGTCTTTCTCTTCCACTTGGCTCTATCCTCGACATCGTCTTCGGATACCTGACACTCTTTCATGTCCTTTAGCACTACAGGTTTCCACCTTGATTTGGGTTTGCCTCTGGGTCTTGGACTGGGAACGGAAAATTGTAGCGCTAAGTTCCCTATGTATTCAGGTTTCACTTTTCACGTGACCTTATTATACTAGTATTATAAATGCGAACGTAACTGTCTGACGGATTTCGATGAAATTTCGCATACAGGTAGACCATGACCTGGGTTAGGACATAGGATACTTTTTATCCCGGTAGTACGTTCCTGTGGGATAATCTCAAGGGGCTTAACAGTCACTTTTGGCAGAATCACAATAGGAAAATATTATGAATCATCGTAAAATGTCACAAACTGAGAATTAATACTACGATCTGCGTGCGATTCTTAATACGAAATAATTCATCTGTTTGACAGTTTTCTATGGAGATTCGTAAAATGGTCCACATATTATGAATTGCTTTTGTGTGCTTTTAGAGGAATTGCTAATGTGGCAATTTTAGACCCACAGACCTCCACAACAAGACAATAGTCAAGGATAATGCCGCGAGCAAAAGCGAGTGATAGATAACTTTGCTAAATAAACACGAATGATAACATTTCATAAGTACCAAGCCAAACATATCAATAGGATATTATATTATATCAAGCTCACAAGCACAAGTGCCATGTAAATATGCGTATTTAGATACATAAGGATTTCAGGATGATATCGACATCCATTCGCTTATCGCTTAAGCCCTATCGGTTATCGCTGATATCGCTGTATATTTTTATAGAAATGTCGAGTAAATAGATAAGTATCTACTGACTAAAATATTTTACATTTTTCATTGTTTTTTATAGAACCGGACATGTTCAATGTCCTAATCTCCTCAGTATAAAAGGACTTGTTTTTGGTTAAATCAAAATTGGCGAAAAATTGCGACTAATTAGCGACAAAATGTGGCATAAAACAGACCTTCGCTAAGTGCCCTAGCTTTTTTGGGCCAAGTTGTCCTATAAACCCTTATACCTTTTGGAACCCGACAAAGTCTGTTAAGTATTTGTCGACAAACGACTAATTAGCGACAAGTTTTTTGTGTTATGAAAATTAAAATCCCATGCCAGTGTCAGTCACAACTCACACCCTTAGCTGGGAATGAGTGGCGCAACAAACTCCCCAGCAGCTCCCCATAGCGTTAGAAGAAATGATTCGCCCTGTTTGAAATCAAAGTATAATAATAGGGAATATGCATGTATTTTTTTAATATTTTTATTCGATAGTTTACATCGTCAAATAAAAGTAAAAAAAAATTCGACGGCAAAAAAGCAATTTAAAGTAGTTAAAAAAATGTTTAAAAATATCCAACCGATCCGGGCTATTTAAACGCCCTCCATTTGGCGCGCTTGGTGTGGTGACGTCACAGTTCGTGAAAACAGACAAGCAACTGTCAAGTCAACGTCAAACACTCCTTTTTCTATGAGCGTTTGACATTGACTTGACACTTGTTGATTGACTTGACATTGACATTTTGATTGTTAGCCCGGATTGTTACGTCACATCCGCTCTTAGCCTTTTCAAGTATTTGAATTACCCACAGTTTTTTGGGACTTTTTAAAAATTAATTTCTCGCTCAAAAAGAAATTTTATTCAAAAATTTTGATGGAGGCTTAATTCTGAAGTAACATAGTTTATAGAAAAAAATATTTGACCCATATTTGAATCACATGCATATTCCCTATTGTATTTAAACTTTTCTTTTCGAATAAGGCGAAATACTGTAACTATATACTGTCACCGCCTGAGGCAAGTTATCGGTGAAATTGGGGAGGTAGAAAAAGGCCAATAGCTAACTCATTCTGCCAATTTTGACAATGGCGCCCTACCCCGTCTCACCGCTTTATTAAAGTAAGGTAGGTAGATACTACTCTTCCCTAATGTATGCCCTTCGATTAGCCTTACATCCTGTAGATTATTTAAATCCACGATTCATATTAGGAGTGTCAATAATACTGATTCTACTTACTGCGAGTAAATCATCTACAAATACCTCGTAGGTTTGGATAGGTAAAAAAAACACCAAAATATTGTATAAATAAAAATATTTCTTTCTTAAACACTACTTTTATAATACTTACTTACTGATAATAATAGTGATAGAATCTTTTAAGTAATTTAGTGCAGTTTACAAGTAATAAGTGTTATTGATATTTTTCACAAGTTAATCGAAAATTCTGAAAAAATAAATAGTAGAATCTTTTTGTGAGCTTGAAATAAATGGTAAAACTCGCTGTAGATATTTCGTTTCATGTG
Organism: Lithophane semibrunnea; assembly: GCA_947363905.1. NCBI lineage: Eukaryota > Metazoa > Arthropoda > Insecta > Lepidoptera > Noctuidae > Lithophane > Lithophane semibrunnea. The sequence goes on from OX376195.1 coordinate 15,494,575, forward strand.
TAAATCGTGTACCCAGTATTTGGGAGCTCGCCGTTTCTTTCCTATCTTATTCTCCTCTTCATCAAAAAATATTTGAAATCAAAATAATTCTTCATCCGAGCTGATCACGCACACTTGACTCGACTGATTTCGATTCGACGCGTTACGGCTGTAGTCGACCGCCAGGCTATAGTTTAGTTTTTGATCTTTCTGTGCGAGTATATTATTATAATAAATACTATTTCTTTCTTTCTTTTTTCACAGGCCCTTTCTTTATTGGTCGGTAAACAGCAGTGCGGTATATAGTACCTATGTTCTGTATACCGAGACGATACAGCACCGCTATCATTTACGGGTCTTTAATTTGTGCATTACTGCTTAGATCCTCGCGAGAATATGTCATCTTCGAGTGATGGAGATGTTGTGGCGTGTTATATTTATCTCCGTTTACGAATAAAACGAATGCATGACGTGTCACAAAACACCGAGTGGGCACTGGATTTTTTCTACCGAGACGCGGTAAAACGAAACGACTCCGACCCGCTCCTGCGCATAATGAGTCAATCAGTAAACACTCATTCAAATATAGGCTTTCGGGGTATACCGAGCATGCTGATCCCGCACCGACCAATGATGAAAGGGCCTAAGTATTAGGTATGTGTCTATTCCTATCACGGCTATCACAAAACATACATCGTGCCATCACACTTTTGGCATGAACACATATCGTGTTCATGCCAAAAGTGTAATGGCACGATTTCCCGATATAGGATAATATTATTGGTTGATTTACATTCCCACATATACTCACGCGTGCTTCCCATGGGTGGAAGAAAGGTTTTTTTTTTGTCATATAATGACTTTATTGGTGATGTATTTTAGAAAGGTCAGGTACGCTACGTAGTACTCGCAACCGGTGTGCATGTATGACCAAATGTATGATCGTAAACGAGCCAATGAAGTAAGGATCGTAGCATTCTGTAGTTTCCTCCTACCCCATGAGAAGAAGGCGCGAGTTTATGTTATGTGTTAAAAAATCTAAAACAACACACAAATACTATAACCTGGATCTTTATAATCTTATTTTTAAACTTAGAACCAGGACCAAGGCACTGTTCATATACAGCCGCTTCTTAGGCGGTCGTTTGTCCGTGGAATGGAACATAGACAACTGGTGCTTTTTTCTCTGCGTTAGGGTTGAGGGAGGTGTAGGCGTTGATCACACGTTCCTGGATCTCCCACCGTCTTCGTTCGCGTTCTGATTTCGCCTTGCGGATCGAACTGGCCAGCGAGAATGAGAACACAATGCCGATAATCTGAAATTCGATAAGATAAACGTGAATATTTATGATACGGGAAATGGGAACTAGGTTTTTGGTGTGCTGATAAAACAGTTTTACTTTTACTAAGAGTATATTTTTTTTTACAAAATCATGCAAAGATGTGCGCATTATATTCGTTGACAATAGAACGAAACAAATTCTCTCATTTACTCATTATTTTTGTACTCCAATGACGTAGTTCGGCAGAGGTCGTTGCCACGTCATCGGACATAATATTAAGGTATGTTTTTTTCTTATATCCTTGCATACCACATATTTCTTAAACAACAAGGCAATCGATAATCATGTATGACCATTAAAGTTACACGTATTTTAGTGACATCATATTCTTCGTTTAAAACGCAGATCCAAATATGGACACTGTGTGTACAAGAGTGGTCTTCTATATGAGCGAATAGCAACTTTCCTGTTCATAAAAGCACAATCAACTCAGCCAACCGCAGTCCACTTTTGGTTAAAGGGCCTCTCTCAAATTGAGCCACAACATCCGGCCCTGTCCATGCAAAACTCTTTTCATATTATGCAACACCAACTGGCCAGCATGAAAAATTTCACTGGCCACTAAAACGCAGTTGGGTGAGAAGTAATAAAAAAACTAACCTGAATGAAAGCAATGGTCATGGCTCCAGCGCCCAACAGACCAGCGCTCTCGTAAACCAAATATAAGACCCTGGGAAGGCATCCATTGGCATACAGCTTCGTGCACTCGGCGATTTCAATATCTCCTATACTTTCATAACGGGACTCAGCGCAGCAGGAGTTGGGGACGGTGATGTTGCTGATGGAAATGCCTGAGGCACCCTGAGGAGGTGGCACGACGCCCCAGTCCATGTAGCTGTCGACACCGCAGCAGTTCAGCTGTAGATAAGTAAAAAATTGTTTTATTTTGGGTTTTGTGAAGGTAAATTAGTTTTACACTAAGGAGATGTGCACCCGCCCCATGACAAGTTTGCCTAAAATAGACAATGATGGGTACTTAGACATGGAAATAAATTCAAAATAATTTTGAAAATTTGTGAAAACAGCTAACAGTGAAATAACACTAACAAAAGAAACTGTTGTTTTCAATAACCACCAGTTTGTTTTCATAAAAATAATGTTTAGAAAATTAAACATGGCGAAACTATAAGGGTTCCTTGTTGACTACGGAACCCTAAAAAGTATGTTCTTTTAAATTACATTCCCTGCTCACTGTGTCTAAAAAGTTTTATCAATTTCCTTGCTTCAGTCGTTACTGTTGACCGAGCACAATATAAACTATTACAACTGGAAAATACCGACTAATTAACATTTTACAGCTGAATAAAAATGGCTTTACACAATTATTACGGGCAGTTAAAGTTAAAATATTATGTAATATCTTTGTTTCAAGGAAAAAACCTAGGCTGCGCCACAGATATTATAATACGCTGCGCAAACGCATCGTGTCATCAAACCGCTTAACCGTATTACAAAATGTGGTATATTCTGTTAGATAATAACACGTAAACAATTATTTTTTTCTATTGCTTATAATAAACATTAAAATAGCTTTTAATTAGTAATTAATAATAATGTAATAGCTTTTAATTAGGTAACTAACTTACCTACTAACATAAATAGATCATTGTTGTTTATAAAAATAAATAATTTTATTTCATTTACAATTTAATAAATGAGTACATATCTAGACTATGTATATATATACTATCAACTTGCCTACTAAAAGGTTTCCTCACCATAAAAACAGTTGATTTTCCTCAATTATATATTTTAAAATAGGTACCTTCAGCTGTAGTTAACACAAATTTTTCCTTAATAAAGTTCAATAATAAATAAAATTTACTGAGGATATTTACAATAACAAAGTGTTGTCTTATTGGACAGCTGACTCACAAACTCATAATAATATTTAGCTTTATTTGAAAACAAATAAATACTATCCTAATCCTAACTATTTAAATAATATTAAAAATGTGAAAGGGAGTTTGTTTGTTTGCTATGCTTTCACGCTAAAACAGCTGAACGGATTCGGATGAAATTTGGCACATAGGCAGATCATGATCTGCCTATGTGCCAAATTTCATCCGAATCCTGGAGAAGGACGTAGAGTACCTACTTTTGATCCTGCATCGCAGACAAAGTGGCGCGCAACAGCTAGTGTTCCTATAAATGCGACCAAGTGCCTCAAATGACTACAATATTGAATACTAGCTTCATAAGACACCACATTAGCTGTAACAGTTAACATACTGATCATGTTAACTAACAACGGGCGTTCCCGTTAACCCGCAATAGTATAGCGTCCATACTTGCAAAAAAAATATTACCACTCCAAAAAAAAAAACTTTTTTTTAAATTTATGAAAAGTGAAATTTTCGCAAAACTATTAAATTGATACGTAAAAGAAACATCTGTACACGCAGACTTGTATTTCAACGTAGCAAGACAAGTTTGACAAGTGTGCGCGTACAGTGTTTCTTTTCCGTATCAATTTAATACTGTTTGTGAATATTTTACTACTTATATTTTTTTTTTTGCATTAACTGGAACGCCCTTCGTTAGATAACAAACTGATTATTAAAATAGTAGCCACATTTCTATAAAACTTCCCTGTAGTTTGTAGTTTTGGTCTAAGCAGATAAATAATTATAAAGAGAGTCAGAACTGGTGACGTCCCGAGCGACGTATAGTTGTCCATGTGTGTGCGTACATTGGGTTCCCACCTATGAAATTAGCGTTTTTTTCTCACAAATAGAGAACCTCGGCACTTCTATGATTCAAAATATTCATCAATTGCTTGGTATTATATCGAAAACTGACCATCATAGACAACTACTAATAGTAAAAAAAACCGTAGTACTTATAGTTTTCTAAACATGAAAAAATTACTCCTCATTTGCAGAAATGAACACTATTTATTGTTTTAACTTAGCCAAAACTTATTTTTGTCGGTTAATCTAAGTGGCATACGTTATCTTAGTTTTACAGCATAAAAGTTTTAAAACATTATTGTTCATGGTTGTTATATAAATTAAGAAAAAATTAGTATGAAAATGAAAAACTTCTTTAAAATTCTCCATACAAAACGCTGATTTCATAGGTGGGGACCTAACTTACGAACAGACATCTGACAAAGAATCATTCACAGTCCACTTCAAATAGTTCAAGAACATAACTTACCCTGCTATGAATGAAGTCGAACGCGTCTTCGACTTCTTCATTCTGATAGTAGTACGGCAGTGTGGTCCTCAGCTTCTCATCAAGCATACCGGTGACCTGCGATCGGAGGCTGTAGGCAGCGATGGCGGCTGCGATCTCCAGGATGAAGATTAGACTGAGGATGACTGCGAACTGGTGACAAATGAAAATATGTTACTAGGTGCATAAAATAAGTTTTTTAATAATAGAATAGAGACTTGAACTTAGTCATTCTGTGGCGGTATCTACATCACCACATGCGAACTACGCATCAAAGACCTGACGTCACACAAAAATCCTGACGTCACATGAATCCTGCATCGCGCAATTAAAGTTTACCGAGCAGTGGACATAATTGTATACCGTCTGGTCGGAGGATCCTCCCTTTTCTATGGTGGATGAGTGAACTTTACACCCTGTTCCTCATACTCCTCAATTGGTGACCCGACCTTCTGATCACATTCCGACGTTCTTTTTTCGATAAAGCCAAAGCTGCGACAAAAACATGTATACTTAGAGGTATGATGAGGAACCAGGATGTAAATTTCACTCATCCTGTATAGAAAAGGGAGGATCCACCGACCAGACGGGTGTTGTGTTTGACGGTTGATGTCGGGAAGTTATATTTGATCTGATCGCACGGTAAACTCTGCTTGCGCGATGCAGGATTTCGCGAGTCATCAGTATGATGCGTAGTTCGCATGTGAAGATGTAGATGCCTCCACACATATGTCAATATTTTTAATCACTACACTTTCAAATATAAGTTTATACAGTGTTAAAGTTTTAGAAAAAGTTCAGATTTTAAGAAGAACCACTTTCAAACAATCTCCTATAAAGCTCGATGTGCCATATATTTATACGCCCGGGTACCTACTGTTCAATAAATAATTTACTTACAATGTTAACCAAGCAAGTGCTCTCCTTCAGTGCGCCCACGCACCCGAAGAGAGACACGAACAGCATGATGATGCCGATGGCGATGACGAAGGTGGCCGGAGAGAAGAACTTGTCGTCAAGGAAGAAGGACACGTCATGGTATATCGCGTATATCGTCGTGCCCACTGATATTATTAATGCTGAAGTTAGCTGGAAAAAAGAAATAATCAATGAATTCAAGTAGAAATTATTTTGAAGCGGTGCAGTGGTGGAAAATACAGTATGTTATTTAAGGGCGGGTAGTAAGCAAAATTGCCTGTCTTCAATTTGATTTTTCATGAAATTGATAAGACTTAGGTGTAAAATAAAAATAGTATGAGTAACTACATGATATTTCCAAACTTTTTGTGGAACAGAAACACAAAATATTAAAATTTTCTCGATAAAAAAATATCACGAAGTTACCTCTAATTTTCACGTATTTTCGATTTTTACTTAAAATGCTAATGCCTATTATGATAAAAATTAGATGATTATATGTATTAAAACAAGGCAAAAAAAATTGTGTAGGCTTTTTTTTTTATTCCTTTTATTTTTGGTTTTATTACGAATCAAAGCTTGTAGGACTTACGACGTTCTTAGTTCGTGGAAGAAGCCATCTTCCGTCGCACATTACGGGAACTTCAAGCATATTTTTGTTTCACAAATCAGTCGGCGTTGCTCTGTTGAGACGAGAGGACTACGCTCAAATTTTTAGCTGCGCTGAGATATTATTTATTTTCGTAAATAATATTTTCGTAATTTATCACATTCCACAAAAGAAACTGAGACATAGAAAACATGAAAAAAACACTAAAACCACTTCCAAAACGAATATTACAAGTGTTATTGATTGATAAATAAATAAATACCGAGTCTAAATAAACATATAAAATTCAATGTTGATATTTGAAAACTCAAGATGACATACATTTTATTTGACAGATTTTTGACTGGTATAGTAGCACGGAGTATAGAAAGAAGTAGGTAAAACTAGCGCCATTGCTCTGTATTGCGGTGAATTTTCTTGCGGAGAAAATTTACAACATAGCCAACGAGCCCATTCTACGTTCATTTGAAAGTTCGCACTGGAGATTAAATCTTATTGCGATTTACTCAGGATCCAAATTCGTTTACTCCCACTTTTTTTGACAAACTTCTTGTAAGGTGACCCTTAGACGAACAATTGGAGCGACTGACCGCCCCTAAATAAAACTTGTTTAGAATAATACCTTTATTCTTCGGTTATTTGTATAACGAACGAACTCGAACAGATTCCGTATGACTCCGGATTTTTAATTTGTCTGTCCGTGATGTCTTGTTTATATCTCTTTAGTTGACTTTTTTGTCGTAGTTGGGTTTTAGTTTTTACCTGACTACGGCGAAGCAAAAAGGAGGGTTATAATTTTGATCGGTTTCTATGTATTTATCTATGTCTGTTCCCACATATTATCTTCTAAAAGACTCATCACAATTTGACAAATGAGGTATCGTTGGAAGCTTCTTGATCGTCCGCTGGTCAAAGGCTATATGAAGACACATTAAATTGAAAATTGCGCCCTCTAGGTGACATATCATGAACAACAAAAAATATTTTTTAATCATACCATGTTGGGTATCAAATGAAAGGTTTTAATTAGCACATTTCAAAAATATATAGTATAACCCCAAAAAAAAGCAGCGACAATCAAGACGTATATTGCCATATGTTTATGTTAACGCGTGGGATGATAACTGCCGCTACACGCGCCGCCGCACCGTAAACAGAAAAAACGTCAGACGCGCCGCGTGACGCCACACTGCACGCGACGTGCCACGCCCCGCGTCTCCGTAAATGAGGCCTAAAGCAACTTGGCATGTTTTCAAAGCTACAATTTCAACAGTTACAAAGAGGGACCATACTAAACTTTCTACTAAGGGACTAGTTATAACAAGCGCCCGAGACGCGTATTTTGTACGCTGCGTTTCGGGCGCTCAATAAAATTGTATGAATTCCTATGTAACGAATTATATCAAGCGCTGCAGTCTAAGCGAGCGCCCATGCCGGGCGCCGTAAGGCCTGCACATGTCGCAACTTTCCACTCTCAACTTGGATCTCCGTTGTGCAATTTACAAATAAGACTGGGAGAAGGTATGCCGCGGGCATTGCTGCTGCGTGCGCCGCCGTGATGAAACGCCGCGTGTGACGCGGCTATGCCATTCGCGGGCTCCGCCGCAAAAAACGCTCCATTTCAAACAAACGCGTGTAAAATCGCGTCTCCGTAAACGCACTCATACAACGCTATATGTTTGAATTCAGTGCGAGCCGCGCCGCCCAAAGCCACGCGCGACTCCTCGCGTCTCCGTAATTTTTTTATTTTTATTTTTTTATTATTTTCTGTAACTTGGCGATCTGTGTTAAACACAATAAGCCATTCAGTTGAGGTGTCACGTTCTGTGTTTTATTAGCAGAAGGAGCTCTACGGAGCCCCTTTCATAAGGTGCGATCAAATCTCGCGGTAAGCGAAGGGACACTGTGCCGCTTCAATCTGGAATGTGTGACACTTCCCGTGCTTACCAGTACTGATGCCAGTTCATTGACGTGAGTTGATATTCTCGTCTGATAGCTTTCACTATGTTTAGCAATCTCTTGTCTGACGGTGTTGATCTTAAGATCCTCGTGTATGTATTTGTTGTTCACATAGTAGGGTATATCTAGCATGACTCTCAATGTCTTGCTCTGAAATCTTTCGAGGATCTCTATATTGCTATTGCTAGCAGTTCCCCATAGCTGGATTCCGTAAGTCCAGATTGGTTTGAGGATAGTCTTGTAAATAGCTACTTTGCTTTCATGTGACAGGTTTGGTTTACGACCTATCAGCCAGTACATTGATCTGAATTTCGTATCCAGCTGTTTGCGTTTGGTCCAGATGTGATTTCTCCAGGTGAGTCTTCGATCCAGATGCATACCCAAATATTTGGCATCATCATCCTGGGGGATTTCCTCATTATGGAGTTTTATTGAGGGACAGGTCTGCCTTCTCAGGGTGAAGGTCACTTGGACAGATTTTCCCTGATTAGCCTTAATACGCCATTTATGAAGCCACTTCTCCACTTCATGGATATGGACTTGTAATTTGGCTGATGCTGTAGTAGAATCCTCATGTACCGACAGAAGGGCTGTGTCATCCGCATAAGTGGTCATCCGTAAATGAAGCCTAACCGTGCCCTTGACGCTTGGACGCGAGTTCCTTTTTCACTATTTTTCCTTGTCATTTTCTCCGCATTAGTAATAAACTTAAAAGAAACACGGTTCAAAAGTTACAACAAAATGTGGAAATCTTGTTGCGTTTGACGAGCGTCCAAAACGCGCCGGGCGCGCGCCCAAAACACAGCGCAGGTACTGAGCGCGTACCTCGGGCCCTTGTTATAATTAGTCCCTTTGGTACTTTGGCTCCCATTTACATAGATGAATAGATGTCAATTCTTTTATTAGTGAATCCGACAATCCTACATTTATTTCTTTTGTACAGAACTCGGCCTCTTTTTCACATGTTTCAAATATTTTCGAAGGGGATTGTTCGCGTTTGGCGCAGGAAAGGTTTTCATGACACATGCCATATTCGTTGCACAATACAGTGCAAAATTCATTATACGAATATTATTTTTTACTTGGGTATCACTTTGCACGATCCTCCAAAGAGAGAAATCCACGATATAGCATTATATTTATTACTTGGTAACACAGTTTTCCACAAAGACGTCATTAGGTACAAATTGTACAAGGTCCTAAATAAAATTTGGTAACATTTAAATTTGAACTTTTTCACGTCAACATTGAGTTTCTAGTTCCAAAACATGAACATGATCTATAGTTCTGAATTCAAGCTTAGCGTATCGTATAAGCAAAATAAACTACAGAAGATTGAAATTCGAATTCTATAAACGCCAGACGAAAAGTTTCTGCTGGCGGGAAGGCATTGTGTTTTGTTTTCGTCGTGTTTAATGAGAGGGGTAGGTAAGGCTTGCGCGGGTGAAATATGATTTTTTGCTGTCAAACTACTCCCCCTTAACGAACGAGACTTGCATCCATCCACGCAAAAAAAAATATGACCATTAAAACAAAATGTTTTTTTTAATAATAAAATATTAACAAAAAAAACTCTTTTTTGCGTCGATGCTATATTGCGCGGGTTAACAGGAACGCCTTTCGCTGATACTTTCTGCAAAAATAATAATTTTGCGTCGATGCTATTCTATTGCGCGGGTTAACGGAAATGCCTGTTGATTCCTCTTAGTTAGCGAGTTAGAATGCATTCAATAGCCTTCAAGAATGACATGCTTTAAATGTGCGCTAGGTGGACGCTGCAAAGCAGTCAGCGCCACTACCTAAGCTTTATAAGGTCTAATAAATTTATCTAGCTAAGCTGCTTTTTTTTTTTGGTTGGCATGTTGGCGTTTGCTAGCGTCAGCTAATTAATTACGTTAACGTTGCGTTTTTGCGTTTTAATTATTAGCCATAGGTTAGATTCATGGTTTGTGTTGCGTAATGTAAATGACTTTGCTTACTTAAGTATAGAATATTTTTTTCTAACTGAACAGACAGCAGTGTTGCTGGGGTGTTTGTTGCGCCACTTCTTCATAGCTAAAGCACTAGGAAGTGGTGAAGGGCGGGCGTTTTGGGGGACTGTCTTATGTAATTTTGACGTTCGAAAAGTGCTGATTCTTAGCCTAGTTTGAATAATGACTTGATTTTTGTCATATCAACGCAAACCTTGCGTTGATACGACAATAAAAGAAGTTATAAAACTAAACCTTAATAACTGCTAGCTTGCACGGGATGTGGGTTAGTATTAGGTAAGGTTCTTACCAAGAACTTCTTGGAAAGTTTCCTGGGAGCCACCACCGCTTACAGCATTATTATTTTAATCTTACTGCGTGGGGGAAAGAGATGGAGCTATACGTCCTGTAGAGATTCATCTCTTTCCTACACTGAAGTAATATTAAAATAATACTGCTGTAAGCGGTGGTGGTAGGCCCCCTGTAATTAGTTTACATAAGTACAATCAACACTTTAATATTAGCTGTACTTGTTTACTATGCTCTTATACATGCTACGCAGTTGACATAAATATTATAATATAACTAGGTATAATTGTATCACGAGGAGGAAAAACTGACCAAATAAATAATTAAATGAATCACTGAAAACAATGACTTCAGCATACCTACTGAATGCAGCTCTAATAAACGTTTTGCCTGTATTTACAGTAGGTACAGACTTAGTCTAGGTAAATACCTCACTTTGCTTAGCATGATCCTCTGTTGTATCAAAAATACTGCAGCATTCATCTTAACTATCCTAAATTAAATTTAATTCTAACCTCACTTAACATTATAAATGCGAAAGTGAGTTTGTTTGTTTTTTACGCTTTCACGCTAAAACGGGTGTACGGATTTGGATAAAATTTAGAACATGGGTAGACCATGACCTGGAATAGGATAAAGGATACTTTTTATCCCGATATTCTCACGGCATCGAGATTTACGCGGGTGAAACCGCGGTGCGCAGCTAGTATTCAAATAAATATAAGTATGGTAAATTTGAGGATTAATGTTATGTAGTTATGTGTAACGAAAACACGATTCCATAAAAATACTATTTTATTTAATTGTTTTTTTAATAATATTTTCTCTATAAAAAAAATAAACCAAACCAAACCGAATAATAAACCGCTGGTATTAAAAAATACTTCACATTATTATGCATTTCATTTAGAACCCTCTTTCAGATATCTTTTAAATAACCACCGTGTCAAATAGAAGGTAGTAATCTGACAATCGTATCTATTGTTAACACGTTCACTGTCCACTGAGCCACATATGGTTCAGGAAACGTGCACTTGAAAAGCACTAATACGTTCCTGAGCCATATGTGCGTCAGGAGACATATACAACTTCTAAAGCGAATAATTCCACTGGACGTGCTGGAACTTTACTGTTTCTGCATTGGACGTACTGGTACGATCATAAAGTAAAGAAAAACGCCGGGACGTACGAAAAAATATTTTTATTTTTCTAAGAAATTACAAATTATTTCTGAACTATGTCTTATTGTGTTTGTACACGTCGCAATTCCTCAGTTGATAATCTGCGTGGCATTTTCAACAAAAATATCTCATACGATATTATAACCTTCAAACAATTTTTGCATTTGAAACGATTTCATGAACAGAATTCAAAAATATGTCAGTGACGTAAAATAATTGACACTGACAGGTCTATGGAAGTAGATTATCTATGGAATATTATGTTCAAAGTTCGTAAATGTCGTGAAAATACATAAATAATAATAATAAAGTATTTACACATACAAATACTTTTGAAAATCTAAAAAAAGTTCCCTGAACCACATGTGTTTCATGAACGTCCAGAAGCAAAAATGTCTCCCTACGCTCATGAACCGTATGTGTTTCAGGTAAGTAAAGCCTACATCAGTTAAAAAAAATATATATATATATTACTAGGGCTACCCTATGACTATAAAAAAACAAATAATTAAGAAAATCCTATTGGACTTGTCGGTCAATTTTGCATTTTGGTACTGGGACAGGGAACGTGTTAAGATTACCACAAGCAAAATAAGAAACAAAATACTCGTCCATCAAGAGCATTCAGATTTAAATCGTTGGTATTTAAAATAACGAGGTACAAAACAGCTGTCTGTCAACTCTCAAGACAGTTTTTTGTGCTAAGTTATGGTAATGTAAAGCGCAACTAATTTCATGTAGTCATTCTCGCGTCTCATAGTATAGAACAGCAGTCTCTTTAGTAGATCACTCTGATCTGCGTAGCCTTTTCCCAACTATGTTGGGGTCGGCTTCCAGTCTAACCGGTTGCAGCTGATTACCATTATTTTACATGGAGTGACTGCCTGACAGACCTCCACTACCCAGTAACTGGGTAATACGATACCCCTTGGTAAGACTGGTTGTCAGACTTTCGGGCTTCTGACAACGCAACACGTAACGACTGTCAAAGATCCACGAATGTCAGCCGGGACCTTTCCAAGCCACCGTGGAGACTCGGTATGTAAAGATGGTCACCCATCCACGCACCAACCCAGGCAAGCGTAGCTTAACCTGATGGATCGACCCATGCGGCTGTTTGCATTACTTAGCCTCGAGCGCAGGAAACTCCATAATATTGATTGTATTTAATAAAGCCAAGTGACCACGAACGTGCCAAGACCTTGACATTTGAGTGGCCGCTGAAAATCGATACTCTCGTGACCAACCGCTTAAGTTATTGTTCAGAGGTCGTAAAGTCTCTTTCAGTTTAGTTCAGTAAGTATATAAACTGATAATACTTTAAAAAAAATGGTATTGATTAGATAGAGCTGTAAATTTTTAGCTAGCTAATTGATTTAGGCTTTGCATCCATTATAAAATACCGAGCGCGTTGCCCATCGTGTTCGGGTTCGCGACTGGTCAATCGTCATCCTGAGGATGGCTCGTTGACAGATGAAACACGTGTCGATTTCTATTAGAATGCCACAATGTTTATGTGCAATGTGATTGAGGCAGTTCAAATCCCGTTCTATTTATAATTTTAATAATTTTCCGGATTCAGGAACAGAATTAGGTACCGAACATTTTAATTGGTAGGTACTAGCAAACAATTAAGGGTACGACGGAAAAAATATTTTTTACTTTAATTTAAATTTCATTCCTATTCGATTCGAAAACAGGACAATCACATGCAATGCATACGCTATTAATTTTAGAATATTCATCGTCTGTAGATTTAGTAACCTATTCCGCTTGACTATTCTTCAAGAGTCATAAAACCCTGTAAGAAATCGACACGTGTTTCACCTTTCAACGAGGCATCTTCAGGATGACGATTGACCAATTGCAAACCAGAACGCGCTATACGATGAATATTAAATTACATACAGCTTAAAAAATATAATCCAATATTTAATATATAATCTCTTGTACATAAAAACCAAGTATTTCTTCAAGATAAACGGTTATTGTGTGTTAAAGACGTGACAACTAACAACAGAAGATATATACTTATATATCTTTGTATATATAACCATTGTATTTTCTTCTAATGATTTCAATATTCTGAACCATTGTATAGAGTCCTACAAGTGCTTGGCCAATTACTTCGCCTGAAAACTGTTACGCAATAAGACACTTAAGTTTTATTAACATAAAGGTGTTAATGGCATGGATATCCCATGGAATGCCATCTATATATATAGGTACTATATATAGCCATACGTAGTCTGAAATCAATAATACTGATAAACAATGATAGGACGGCCTCGCTGGCTTGCTGAATAGTTTATTTTATGCTCGCAATATTAACAACAAGTTTTGTTTTTAGATTAAAATAGGTATGTTATGTTTTTTTTTTCTATGTGCTTGAGTCGCCTGAAATAAATGGTATTATTATTATTACCCTCTTTCCACACCAAGAGAGAACAGTGGGCCTAAAACGGCCACATTAGCAATTCCTCTAAAAGCGATTCATTTCCTGAATTTCCAGCTGTCATTGGCAATTCCTCTAATTTGACACAAAAGCAATTCTTAATGTGTGGACCATTTTACGAATCTCCATAGAAAACTGTCAAACAGATGAATTATTTCGTAATATGAATAGCACGCAGATCATATTATGAATTGTCAGTTTGTGACATTTTACGATGATTCATAATATTTTCCTATTATGATACTGCCAAAGTGGCTGTTTTAAGCCCCCTGGTAAACGGTTTCATAGATGGTTGCTTAAAAACGTGCTGTCTGTCGATCACTGCTCCTGCTTTCCCATACGGTAACATGATCACCATGGTAGCAGTGGTGGCCAAGAGGTAACGGCCACGACTTACGAGTTGTAGGTCGTAGGTTCGAACCCTGACAGGTGCTTTACTTTGCGTAAATTATTTCATCGCCACTGCTCTCAAAACGGTGAAGGAAAACATTGTGAGAAAACCGGCATGTCCTAGAACCAAAAAAATCGAAGACACAACATCTACCAACGCGCACTGGGCCCGCGGGGTGGATTACGGCCCGCTCCCTCTCACAGAGAGGAGGCCTGTGTCCCAGCAGTGGGAACATTATAGGCTGATTATGATGAACATGACCACATGGTGCTTCGCCTATCGACGAGGCTCTGTGTTCCAATAATGACAGCTGTCAGAGAATAACTTTAATCTCTACCACACCAAACCATCGACACCCATCAGCATCACAGGTGCAAGTACATAAGTAATTGGTGGACTTTGTTATCAAGTTGACGTGTGACGGTGACCTTCACTGGAGACCGCGAATCGGCAAACGTAAGGTAGAACGCCCTCAGGCTAGGTGGAGCGACGATCTTCGCAGGCTTATTGCAGCTGGATAACAGCTGCCGAAAATCGAGTTGAATGGCGTGCATTAGGAGAAGCCAATGTCCAGCAGTGGACTGCTGTAAACTGATGATGATATGACTTGCTATTGACGTAGTTATTTTAAGAGTTGAGAGGCACATAATCTAAGTACAAGTACTTATTTTATACTTCAAGAAGTTTAAGCAGGAATGACAGGGCAAGAAGTAAAGGTCATGGAGTCGAACTTCAAAATCAACGCCAATTTCGAATTATTGCAACATTGCTGAAATAGTTGACTAAGAAAGATAGGTCCATTATCGGCTTATAGTTATAAGCTGATATGGACCAATGGAATGCTATGAAACGCCCTTCGAATGTAATGATGAAATTGTAGAAAAAAACACTACCTATAAGTAGTAAGACAGAAAGGAGGGCTTCGGGGTACTCGGGGTAAACGCAGATCACACGCAGGCTCTCATAGCATTTCAGGAAACGTACAACGCCTAAGAGCAGATATCAATAACTGAACGCGATTAGCACTTCTAAACCGCGTTCAAGAGCCGTCAGTGACAATATTCCACAACAATTTTAACAAGAGGAAATAGGGTATGTCTTTTCTCCGTACAAAAAGCCATAATTCGAGGTTCGGCTCCCGTCTATTTCCTCCTCCAATATTGGACCAATTTGAAACATATTTTATAAATTGAATAAGAAGGATACTTACTGTGCCCCTATGTTTTTCGTTTTTCGTTAATAGTTGTCAAATATTGGTACAATAGGCCTCTGATGACAGCGGTCTAAACAGGCAATTTTTAACATTTTCTGAGGGTTCTAGTGCTTCTTCAGATAATGTATCATCAAAACGAAAAACATAGGGACATAGAACTAGTTGATATTTATGTTACTGTAAAAAATCATTGCTCTAACTAAGGTCATAAACCAGAAAACAGGCGAGAGCGTTTGTATGGAGAAGGGACCGACCCTATTTATTTATGTTACTGTAAAAAATCATTGCTCTAAGGTCATAAACCAGAAAACGGGCGATAGCGTTTGTAAGGAGAAGGGACGGACCCTATTTCCTCTTAAGAAGTGCTGAACGCGTTCAGGTTTAATTGTGAAATTCACCCCTACTTATCCAACCACTACTAGGTAACATAAGACTAATAAAATACTGTAACCGGCGGCGCAGTATGAATAAATTCCGTTCACGAGGAAATCAAGAACAATATAATACATGGCTCATTGTTTCTAATGCACGGCCATTGAAATATATGTAAACATGGCGATATGTCAGCTGCGATAATAATGTGAATTAATTGCAGTTCACGTTCTTGTTATATTGCTTAGAATATGTCTTCATATAGTAGGAATTCTAATTAGTTTGCTAACACTCTGAAGGCTATTGTCTAGAAACTATTTGACGTAGGTAATGGTGAATTTAATTTCTCATCATAATATTCAGCACTAGCGACCCGCTCTTGCTTTGCACGGTTTTTGTGACTTGACAAAACATCGAGATTTCTTAGTTAAATGTAACTTTAATATTAACGTATTATACACAGAAACCTTCCGGAATAAATTCTCTAAACGATGGTGAAAACCTCATCAAAATCTGTTGCGTGATTTAGAAGAACAACGGAGACATACAGACAAACACGAAAATATTATAAATTCGAAAGTAACTCTGTCTGTCTGTCTGTATGTTACCTTTTCACGCCTAAACCACTGAACGGATTTCGATAAAATTTGGTAAGGAGATAGATGGCATCCTGAGAAAGGACATAAGCTACGTTTTATCGACATACCACGCGGGCGTAGCCGCGGGCGCAAGCTAGTAATAGATATCCAATTAAAAACATAAATGTGAAATGGGAGCCAAATTCAAAGTATGGTTATCGACTTCGCCGACAAAAGAATTGAGATCTAAATGGGTGCCAAGTTCTATAGATAATCCTGAAATTTATAAAGAACATTCAACATTCTAAAATAAATTTAAAACAAAATTTCTTGTTTTTTCTGTTATAACAATGTTTGCTATTTAAAAATATAACTTCATTGAATAGTCGAATTATTTACACAAACCACTTAGGATGAATTCAAGCTGAAAATTTTACTTGGCTAGTTTTTACATACAAGTTCTCTTGTTTGTAAACATGTAGCTGTCACGCACACCAGAATAACAAAGTTACCCTGTTTGTTTTAGGTCTTTTGCAGCGCGATACTATAGACAGAAATTATCAACGATAAAGCAGATAAGTTGATAAGCCCAATATAAGAGAACTTGTATGTAAAAACTAGCCAAGTAAAATTTTCACCTTGAATTCAGCCTAAGTGGTTTG
This sequence comes from Lithophane semibrunnea, assembly GCA_947363905.1. Taxonomy (NCBI): domain Eukaryota; kingdom Metazoa; phylum Arthropoda; class Insecta; order Lepidoptera; family Noctuidae; genus Lithophane; species Lithophane semibrunnea. The sequence goes on from OX376195.1 coordinate 15,511,695, forward strand.
TGTAAATAATTCGACTATTCAATGAAGTTATATTTTTAAATAACAAACATTGTTATAACAGAAAAAACAAGAAATTTTGTTTTAAATTTATTTTAGAATGTTGTATGTTCTTTATAAATTTCAGGATTATCTATAGAACTTGGCACCCATTTAGATCTCAATTCTTTTGTCGGCGAAGTCGATAACCATACTTTGAATTTGGCTCCCACTTCACATTTATGTTTTTGATTGGATATCATTACTTTTTGTAAATAAATTACTATTATTCGTCAACTAAAAGTGATCCGTAAAATCTTTATTCAAATATAAGTAGCAAGATTGTGGCTAAGTAATATCAGCCGCACGGGTCAATCCATCAGGTTAAGCTACGCTTGCCGGGGTTGGTCCGTGGATGGGTGACCATCTTTACATATCGAGACTCCTCCGTGCCTCGGAAAGCACGTTAAGCTGTTGGTCCAGGCTGCCATTTGTGGATCTTGGACAGTCTTTACGGGACGTCAGAAGCCCGAAACTCTGACAACCGGTCTTGCCAAGGGGTATCGTATTACCCAGTACTGGGTTGTGGAGGTCCGATAGGCAGTCGCTCCATGTAAAATACTGGTATTCAGCTGCATCCGGTTAGACTGGAAGCCGACCCTAACATAGTTGGGAAAAGACTAGGCAGATGATGAAGTAGCAAGATTGTGTTACAATGTATTTCTTTCGTAACTTAATTAGTTACACTTATCCGCAGTGATGTCAGATCGCTGAGCCCGGCGTTGTAGTTTGTGTTAATATTGGTTGTCGAAGTTCTATAAAAAAACGTGTGCCGTCGGGGAAACTCCGTCAGGAACAAGTTTAATTCAATTGAATTCAAATCTTTATTGCATAACTCATGTGTGTACAAACTCTTAAAATGATAGTTACAAAGTTCACATGGACCCCGTCGGTTCCTTCCCCACGTATGCTTTAATTAATTAATTTTCGCCGCCACTGTTTTTTTTGCATTTACATTTTGACCTCACTATCCGCTTTTACACACTCAAAAACATACGTAACGTATAAGTACGAATTTTTATTTTTTATTTTTTATTTATTGGCTTCTAGCTGCTGCGGAAAATGTATTCTACATTGCCTAGGTATTGTACAGAATACCTGAATTATACAGATTACCGGTAACATATATACGAATGAATATCGCCCACATGGCGCAAGGGCGATATGCACCGGAATCTCATCGGTGCGGGCGGCGCCGCGCCGCTATTTTTTTCGTCTTGTGGTCCGGCTCTGGTGCGGCTCCGACATCATATACAGGAAGCCTAAATGAAACCTCAAGATACGGACTATGACTATATTTCCAAACCCTTAAATCCCCGTGACCCCGGACGCGCCGCACCCCTGTTTCCCGCCTCGCGGAAAACTTAAACAGCCAATGATTAACAATTATTATTAATTATTGGTTGTATAAGTTATATAAAATAATCTGGTACCTATATACAATACGATAAAAGCGACCTTTCATATTGGAACCAATTCTCCTACAAAAGAAAATATGTTTGCTATTATAATTTCGAAAGGCGCTAGGTGTTAAAACTCGATTACATGAATTTTTTTTTTAATCTTAAAAAAAACCTGTTTTCTGTTTTTTTCCTTTGTATACACACAATTACCAAGCTGGACACCAAATTTCAACTTTCTAGGTCATCTGGAAGTGGGTTAGGTTTTTGATCTATACTTCTATAGGTAGGTCAGTCAGTGATAAAAATGACGATTTTTAGACGTTGATATCTCAACAACCGTTTAAGCTGTATTTATGAAATTTGGGGTTCTAGTTAATCTAGGGGGTATTAATAAATAAACCAAGTTTCATGTGTGTATGTTAAATAGATTTTGAGTTATTGAGGGGTGAAAAGTAGTTCCAAATGGTTCGTGTAATATAACACACGGCTGCTGCGTCGCCAGTTCTTTACTTGAACTTGGCTTGACACGCGGCCGCGTGTCTAGATAGGGTGTGGTAGACAGGCCATTAAACTGAATAACTTTCTCCATGAAACCAACATCGTTATCACGAAAAAATTATCACTGTCCCATACAACTTCAAAACCTACTCCATCCAAATGTATGGAACGAGACATCGAGGCTGCTGGTCACCCTACAATATCCCATCGCTGCTTTTTACGGTACCCAACAGAAAGGGTGACAGATGTTAGTCACGAAAAACCAAAATATTGAGTACGGGAATACAAATATAATAGGTACATAGCTTCTTATATTGGGTTGTTCATGCTATTCACAACATCTATTTCCAAATACTTCATTACAATATAAACAATAACAATATAGGTATTTATGTACTACAATCCCTTTAGCAAATTGACCAATAACTATGACAGAACATGCTGTCATACTATACCAGATATGAGGGATTTACTTAATCCGGTAAATGGATGGTAAACATAGAAAGTATATATCGTTGACGTCATTCTCATATCTTCTAGAGAGGCCAAGGCTAACATGAAAAACCCCGTGAAAGTGTTTGCGGTTTTTCTTTCCTTCCTGGAACCCAATCGACCTTAGGGCCGTACCCTACCTCAGATTTTATCTCGCTCGCACTACATACTACTCGCAATACTCGCGGCCTGAGTGAGAGCGAGACGGAGTGGGGTGCTGGCGGCTCTCAAGCCTCGAATAGTTTAGGTAATTGCTTTTGACGGTGAAAATAATGGTAATTTAAAAAACATAAGATGCCTGCATTATAGTTAGTTCAGATAATATGCCAAGTTTCATGATCTAATTTGAAGTATTTTTTGAATACCAGCGGTTTATAGTTCGCGGGCTTTAGACGTCAACTGCTGCGCAGAGGCCTCTCCCAAACTTCCGTCGAGTTATCCTGGGGTTGAATTGTCGCGAAATCGAGTTGTAGGGGTCAATTATCTCGGAGTCGTAGAATCGATATCGATACCAATCACATCTGTGGAGTTTCGCTGGCTAGGGAATTTGACACTGTATAAGTGGGAAAGCAAACACTATATAGATCTCCAGGGCGTGATTACAAAAGCCGACGACCTCGCCTGAATGCTCGGGGGATTAAAAAGTGCCCCAACTAAATAAAATTAAGTGGAAAAATCAAGTTTAGAAAATCAATCAAAATTCAATTATAATTATAGATGTTGAAGAAAAGTATCGTTATCAAAAGGAACCTTTAGATAACGATAAGTTTCTTCAAGCATAATATCTAGATGACTATAGCATGCTTAGTTCTAGTACTCGGGTGTTTGTTTATTTTTCCTTCAATTGATGATTAATCCTACCGTTCATTAAACCTACCTATGTTTATAGAGAGGATTCACAATTGTCATTGCTTTAGTTACAAACGGCTGCATTTCTGCCAATTTTACCTGTTATTTATGCACAGTTTTTATTATATTTTGCACTAGCTTCCGCCCGTGGCTTCGCCCGCGTGGTATGTCGATAAAAAGCAGGGATGGCATAAAACAAACAAGTTGTTTTAAAACACGTATTTTAAACAATGTTTAAAACATTTTTAAATAAAACAATCTTTTTTATTAAGTGTTTAAAATCACAGTATAAAACAAGTTTTAAACACTAAGAAAAAAACATGGTTTTAAATCAAATTTGACTAGCGAATATTGGAAATAAATGAAAAGTTATAAATGTTTTGGATTTGAAATGGCTCGAAAAGAAATTAAAAAGGTTAAATAGTAGATAAGATTATTAGATTTGGCATATTTTTTATGAAGTAAGTAATTCCCTGCAACTATTTTGGGGATTACCCTTATTTGAACACAGTCCGTTTTACTTATGTAGGTATATTTCTATTCTATACTTGGTCGCCGGTAAAGACCCGCAATTGTTTTGGGGACTTCTTCTTTTTTATTTAAATATACCTACTTTTATATAAGGTAATTCGCAATTCGCTACGTACAGGGTGTAAGTGTGTAATTGGTTCAGTATCTGTTACATACTTAGATTGATTAGAAAAAAAAGTAAGTATGTTCACTGATCAGATTGTATAATAGTTAGTAATATGTTATTCTGATCGTTTTTTTTTAAATAGTCTCGACATTAATTATATTCTGATCGATTTGTTTTGATAATAAATTTGATAAATCGCTTAAAGTAAAAAAAACAAAAAAAACTCTTGTTTAAAATATTTTGAACTGTTTGTTTTATAAAAATTGAAAAAAACTGTTTTTTTTTTCCAACCCTGATAAAAAGTAGCCTATGTCCTTTCTCAGGCTCTAGACTATCTGTGTACCAAATTTCATTTAAATCGGTTCAGTAGTTTTGGCGTGAAAGCGAGACAGACAGACAGAAGTACTTTCACATTTATAATATTAGTAAGAATTCACTAGTTTCCCACTCGAGCTAAGATAGCAACTATCTTGAGCTATTACCATAAAAGAGTTATTTCAAGGCGAATAAGTCATTTTAATTTAATTATGAACGAAGAATGGTCGACGAGGGTCATTGCAAACCGCGCCAACACGTAACATGATCGATATTCGAAATTCAAAACTGAATGATGCCTTAAAAATGTTGCCAGCCTTCAAACTCGTGTAGATAAGCCGCTTATATGTATCGCTGGCAATATTTTGTGTAGTACATACTCAACTTATCACGATTGTGACTAAAACAGGCTAACATCACCGTTAATTATAGCCTTCGACGTTATCATTTGGCGTTAATTACACCACTTTGGAACGTTATCATATATGCTAAGAACATTAAATACAAAGTGTCAGTGTAATAATATCCTCCTTTATAGGAACTAATAGAATATAAAAAAAGTTTCATTTGTTTAATTTGCATTTAATTGCTTTTGCAATATTTATTTCTATGAACATTTATCCGTAACGCTAATTTGATACCTATTTGTAATGCATAGTTTAGTATCTTTAGCTAGTCTAAAAAGAAAAGAAAAAAGAAAGAAAATTTGTTTATTCTGCACAAACAAAACCTAAAACTGACTAAAACTTGTACTATAATCAAAAGTCGATTTTCACTATTGATTTTCACCTACTGTATTATTTACATGCACGTTATTTACTAACAGCAATTTAGTTCAAACAACATAAAATACGAGTATTTTCCCTCTGTCCAAAACCATTTAAAATTATCGAAACAAAGATATCGTCACCAGTCTAACAAAGTTGATTCATATCTATATAACACAAATAAGGTCTTACCCAAATAATATTGCACAACCTTTTAAACAAAGGTACTCGTACTTATCATCAGTTATCATACAAAGTTGATACACATAGAAAACACAGATAAAAAACCCTGCGCAAATAATAATGCGCATTTACTTAAAACTACACAACAAATCACCATAAATATTTAAAAACTCACCACAAATATGGCTGTAATACACAACAGCATATATTTGATGCACTTCATTCCTACTTCGAGGCTGTTTCTCGTCATTTTCGTCGCACAGAATGTCCGAATGATCTTTCCACCTCGGTAATCGAAACTGTAATGAAAATTTTCACTGTTCCTTATCAAGTTGATAATGTATCGTTCGCGCGCCTCGTCTAAAGGTGTTCGTTCCGCGGGAGGCATTATAGAAGGCTATAGGTAGGTGTGGTAAAATATGACGTTCTTTTAACTAATTAGCTAGTCCGCTTGTGAGTGGAGCGCTAATGTATTAGCAAATAGCAGACGTCGTGCGGCGGACGGCGCTAAATGTTATGTGATTTAAATGGTGGAGTTACAAGCAAAAGTTTAATTTAATAATAATTTGTTATTCGGTAAAGGATGAGGAAAATTTTTGTTGCAGCCATAATGTGGTTACATTAACGGTAAAGTAAATACAGGATAACAAATTTAATGTCCAATTAGGTTGTTTATTTCGAAGCGGTTTTATACTTGGGGAACGAGGTCAGTGGCAATCAATAGTTGAGCTAGTTGATGAAATAATATTGTAAGTTAGCCTGTTGTTGTCGTTAGTTTTGCATGCATGGCAACTGCTCTGCGTTACAGGATAGATTATTGATCACCAGTTCATCGACACTTGCTCATTGGCGTGTTTGCGATTTCTGGCGATTTGCGGCGTACCTCTGAGGGCCTAGGCAAAGTGACATTCTATCAGCGATAACGATGATGGAAAAGGCAAAAATGTATAGGACTGACATAAGCTATCGAAAATCTTATGTCAATCCTGTTGGAAGTCGTTGTAGTAATACGAAACGCTTTGGACGCTATTGTCACCTGTCTAGGCCCTCAGATGTAACGGTGGCGTAGCGCTACGCTAAAGCTACGAAAACGCTACGCTACCGGCGGCGGTGCCATGCGTCGCGACGGTGGCGCTATCTAGCTATTGATGATGAGGCTCTGACTCCGAACAATTGATGATTGAGAGCATTGGGTCTGGGTTGCCTGAATAAGTTTTCCGGAGCTCATTGAATATGAATACTCACCCGATGATTCTGAAGGGTTTTCTCTTCTCTGTAGTACTTAATTCAGTATGTAAAAAAATCTAACGTTATTGTACTGTAAAAATATGTCTCTTTTATTTTGATATAAATAGTTTGAATTTTTTTTTTATGTTTCACCATATTAATATATTTAATTCATCAGACATACCCTTATAGATAAGATACACTATAAAATTATTATTACAGCAACGGAATAATTATCGCCAGGTACTTCATAATCTTTGTCTTCCCGTTTCGTTTTTTGCCCACGGTTTTATAGTAAAGAATAGTATATTTTCCTATGCTTTGGTTAGTATTTTCAACTATACCTAAGTAATATTTTCACGATTATGTATACGTAGTAACGTTATAAAACTACATCTCCTTTAAATCATTTTTTTTTTTAAAAGAATGTCCGTGTATTTTCTGGCCCGTTCTTCTCCTTATGTAGGTACCTACTAATCTTTGGAATGGGCAACTAGCTTCATATTTCTGACTGACCGACTCCTTGACAATTTAAAAGTGCCTGTAAATGGTTTAATTGAAATAAATGGTTTGATTATGAAATATAAATTATATTTAAAGAAGGAGAAGAGGGTTTTTTTTAATTATATTTCACTAAGATCGTCATATCTTCTTGCTTCGTTTTATATGCTAATGCCTATTTGTGTTATTTATATGTACTTACTTATATTCAGGAAATAAAATAAAAAGAGATATTATTAAAAATAAAAAAAAATAAAAAGAATTACATAGATATATAAACTTACGCCTTCTTCCCATGGGGGTAGGCAGCGTAGGCTGAGACTACAGAACGACGCCTGCCATGATCCTTACATATTCCTGGCTTCATTTACGTCCATACATCTCTAAAAAAATATTGTTCGTAGGTATTTAAAAACGATTATCATTCCCTTTCCAACTAATTATTTTATAAATAACTAGCTTCCGCCCGCGGCTTCGCCCGCGTGGTATGTCGATAAAAAGTAGCCTTTGTCCTTTCTCAGGCTCTAGACTATCTGTGTACCAAATTTCATTTAAGTCGGTTCAGTAGTTTTGGCGTGAAAGCGCGACAGACAGACAGACAGAGTTTCGCATATATAATATTAGTAAGATTATGCTGACTTCGATCCCTCTGTACGTGGCAGACAGCAACGCATACCATGATATAAAAAAAAAACATGCTTACTTTTAAAACATTTATTTTCATACCACACTTACTTTATTAACATCTAAGTTAAATAAAATGTATAACAAATAAATAAATAACAAAATATTCTCTAGGGATACGGGAATAGGAATATATTTTGAACTTCCGTACTCATGGGTGCCAACGGGACCCTATTACCAAGGCTCTGCTGTCCGTCTGTCTGTCACAGGTCTATGCCTCTTGAACCGTAATAGGAAGACATTTAAATTTTTCTCAGAGTGAGTACTACTATAGCTGCTATAATAACAAATAATAAAGTCCAAAATTAAAGGCTCATACACAAGAAACGTGTTTTTTTCGGCGTTTCGGCGATGGAACCCGTCATTCGGCACACTTTTACTTTTAATTTTCGTGATAAAAACTTAACCAATTGGCGAGTTGTTTTCATGGAATTTCAAATCATTTGGCTGGAGTATAAATATGAAATGTTAAGCTGCAGAACGCAAGTTTTGGTATCTTATATAAGTACATCAAAGTATTTACAACTTATCTACATTACAACAAATATGTCAAGCAGTGATAGCCTAGTGGTGTGACCGTCGGACTGCCAAGTCATAGGTCTCGAGTTCGAACCCAAGCCACGCAAATCTGACTTTTCGGATTCATGTGCGTATTGTATAATTATAACTTGCTTTAAAAAACGGTGAAGGAAAACAGCGTGAGGAAACCGGCATGTCTGAGACATATTTCTCGACGGCATGTGAAGCCAAGTCAGAGGCCCATGGGTGACTTTAAAACTCTGACACCAAGTTATTCACTAACCACACTATAAGAAGAACAAATATGTCATTAATAAGTAAATAATATAAAATGAAGGTTCTTCTGTTTAAAACATACTAGAAGTTAAGTATATCAAAATTACTGATTTTTCACAACGTATTTTGGTTAACTCGTTTTTTTTTTAAATAATTGCTCTTTACAATAAAAGATAATTTATTTTATACAGTATATCTATACACCTAAATAAAAACACACAAATAGGCACTGTCCATGAAGTCAAGTTACCTATAGCAATTTTCAATACTCATTACAACAATTTTATTTAACAATTGTGGTTATAAATATCGTTCATGATTAATTACAGGAAAATTTAAATCGAATAAAACAGACTGACTGTCTGACTTATAGAAATTATTATTGTTAAATTTAATATGACACTTATCGACCCCTGCGTGTGTCATGCACCCTAATAGCGACACGATCAATTGAAATTGGAATCGGTTTGAAACAAATGTCTAGTTAATTGATTCAGGCGCGACTTTGCGGAAATCCATTATAAAATACAATAGACGCTGATATATTTAGTAACCTATTCCGCTTGACTATTCTTCAAGAGTCATAAAAACCCTGTATGAAATCGACACGTGTTTCACCTCTCAACGAGGCATCTTCAGGATGACGATTGACCAATTGCAAACCAGAACGCGACGTGTTACCACGCCGAGCGCTGGACGCTGAAAAGTCTCTGCGTCCAGCGCTCTCAATAGTCAAGCGGAATAGTTTACTAAATATATCAGCGTCTATTGTATTTTAACAAATGTCTAATCCATTGCTTCATAAGTTCGAAATAAAAATCTGCTCCACAACGTAAATAACGCAATGAATATTGTTTAACTGTCAAACTGAAACAAAATAGTCGAAATCAGTTACGAAAAAAGTTACGCAATGAAATAGGGTTTATGGTGCTGTCAATAAGAAAAATCTCAGTGATGAAGTTTACCTTAAAACATGTTATTATTTATTGATTTAACAATTAAATAAATAGTAAGTAGTTTAATTACAAATGCTTTGTTATAATAAATTCTAAGAAATGCGTATGTAGGTATGTTTTTCATGTTTTTAAAAGTTTATCATTATTTGTTCTGGATTAACAAATGACACAGATTTTGTATGGACCGACTCTCTTTGTCTTAAACTAGTAATGTAGGTACTAGATAAATATACTAATATCAAACTTAAGGGTAGGTCAACAGTTAAGGGTAGGCGCCTCGCTCTTCTCTAGATATTTTTGCCATCCATAATGCACCTGCCACTGCCAGAGCCTGAAAAAAAAACACAAATATTAAAATAAAAGGTAATCATTGTATTTTCTATGCAGTTTTTATAAGTTCTGCTGCGACTAATTACGCTTACCGAACTACTTAATTAATGTAATGGAGCTAGTAATTGTAATGATTAGGTTATTAAAATAGTTTAGACGTTACGTATTGAACGTACCTAAAGGTTTATACATCAATAGAATGGACCAGCATACAACCCTTTTTTTTTAAATCCCTTATATTAAGGTATTAATGAGACCATGTCAAAGAATCAAATAGCATACCTATAAATTATTTATAAATTTGTTTTTTTTTTTAAGATATCGTAACATTAAACTCTCGAAGTGTGTATCTAAGTTTCATTGATAGGTACGAGCTTGCACTGACTGGACAGGTCCACTCAAATCTGTGTGGTTCTTTCCTCAAAACACCATTTCAGACTACATGGTCCTCATATGGCCTGACCAAGATTATGTCTGGACTTTAAAGGAGACGGTGACCTCTGAGTTTGTTTCGGCCTTTCTTCTCAGAGTAGTCAGATAGGAAACGCCGACCTCATCTAGCTTATTTTTACAACTTTTTAATATGACGTGTAAAAGTGATTCCAATATCCTATTTACAGCATAAACAATTTCATTTCATTTCAAAACAATTTAATTTCATTTCAGTAAATAATTTTCATTTAAACCAATAATTCATATTTAAAGCTGCGACGTTGTCATTTTTTTTTATGGACAAAAGCATTCAGAATTAATTTTTTTATTTTATTTTTTCACATAAGGGAGTATTTTACGCAAATAATTGTGAATTTGTCGAATTATTTTTGTACGAAAAACGAAAAAAAAAGAACATGCCAGTTGATTCTTTGTCTCATTAATATCCTAGAGATATGGGATTTAAAAAAAAACACGTTCGAATTCGATCGCAATTTAAAAAATGCAGTGTATTGTTTATCTAGGTGTTAAAAGCATCCACATGTTTAATCTCTTTAATTAGTTAAGACACATTTCTTAACAAAAGTCATCTTCGGTGTAGGTAGCACTTATGTAGGTAGGCAGATAGGTACTTATGGGCGGTATTTCCACGGTTATCTCTTCATGATCATCATCATTGGCAGCCTTGTTCCACCCACTGCTGAGTATAGGCCTCCTCCTTTTTGTGTCATGCTTCCCTGGTATTTACGATTCTCATTCATGCCTTTTCTGCGATGTCCTGTAGGACGTCGATCTACCTGGCTATTAGTCTACCAACCGGTAAGTACCTTCTACCGGTTTTGTCTGAGATAAAATAAAGACGAGTTGGACGCTTCTATGTTTTCTCACCTGCATTAAAACTAAGAAGATGCCAGCTATGCCGATCCCAGCTGCATGGGACTGCACCCAATATCCGAAGGACTCCGAGCAACCGGTGGCATGTGCTGCAGTCAAGGTGCAGTTGAAGGTGGCCACGGCTCCGTAGACGTGGTTGCAGCAGCTGACTGGCAGACCCTGGGTGTCCTGCGTTTGCAGGGGTTGGAACCAGTCGCTGGCATTGTTGACGCCGCAGCATTGGAACTGAGGAAGAGTTTGGTATATACATTTATTTCGCTCTCAAAGTAGGTACAAAAAAAAACTATCTACTATAACATTGTAACAGCGAAACAGTTTTCATCTCCCCCAACAACTTCTCCAACAACTTTTACTACGGGAACAAGTTTTGACAAGTTATGCGAACATAAATGTACGGAACAGCTGTTTTTTTTCTCGCGATTTCATATTTGTTCCCATAGTAAAAGCTGTTCATAATGATGAGTACAATGACTCCTTAAGAGGTTGTTGGTGTTTTACCAATAACCCTGTATAAGTTACCATACTAGGTTTTTATGGAAGAATGACCGACTAGCGTCACCTTAAGTCTTGTTAATTTCATGAAAATCGAATTTACGAATGGCAATTTTGGTTTGGTCCCGCTCTTTAAAGTACTACTACTAGTCAACACTGCCTACCCTGTCGGGAATAAAGGTGAGGTGTGATGTTCTTGCGTGCACACTGAAAGCATATTATAACGTTGCGTGCGTGTATAACTGAGCAAGGTGAGGGTCAGGAGATACTAATGGTGGAGCTGGCCATTATTAATTAAAGGCACTACCTTCACTAGAAGGCTTGGCCGGCTCCATCAAGTTACATTTAACATTGAAAAAGCGGCCAAGTTGAAGTCGGGCTCGCACACGAAATGTTCCGTACCACATGGCTAATTGTGTAGGTTTAATTTATGACTTTAAGGTATTTTTATTATTTGTTGTAATAGCGGGCATAGTTGTACAAACTCTGTCATCATCTGCCTAGCCTTTTCCCAACCAACTAAGGGTCGGCTTCCAGTCTAACCGGATACAGCTGAATACCAGTATTTTACATGGAGTGACTGCCTCAACTCAGTAACTGGGTAATACTATACCCCTTGGCAAGACTGGTTGTCAGACTTTCGGGTTTCTGACGACCCGTAACGACTGTCAAAGATCCACAAATGACAGCCGGGACCAACAGCTTAACGTGCTTTCCGAGGCACGGAGGAGTCTCAATATGTAAAGATGGTCACCCATCCACAGATCAGCCCCGGAAAGCGTAGCTTAACCTGATGGATCGACCTGTGCGACTGTTATTACTTAGCCACGAGCTCCTCTCACACACACTCTGTGTTAATTTCAAATGTCTACCTATTAGGGACGGCGCCCACTGCCAGCAAGGGGTATATATCTCCCCGGTCCATCCATCCATCTGCCACAGGGCTGTATCTTTTGAACCGTAAGGGCCGGCGCCCACTGGCGACTCGGTACGGCAGGGGATTTTTATGCGACGAATAGAAATGTAATTTAATAGTATGATAATAAGTTTGAAATTTTACCGGCAACGATGCAGCGGTATCCTTAGGCATACCGCGACGTCCTTAGGCATCACCATAATGTTCGTCGCATAAAGTAGTGGGGCCCCGTTGGAACCGTTTAGGTACGGAACCCTAGAAAGGTTATTTAGTGTGGTTTTTAGTTCAAATACACAGAGGTCACAAGGGGTGTTTTAGGGCCCATATAGAATTCATCTTCTCACTTGGAGACCAAGTCTGCAGTCGGTTTAAAATATTTATTTCCATGAGCCAAATAAAAACAGACGAAGCTAAGCCGGGTACCCACACAGGTATTTTGGAAAGACTACAATTATGAACCACCAACTATTTCTTATAGAGTTTTTTTATGACTCTTGAGGAATAGTTAAGCGGAATAGGTTAGTAAATATATCTGCGTCTATTGTATTTTTTAACCCCCGACGAAAAAGAGGGGTGTTATAAGTTTAACGTGTGTATCTGTGTGTCTGTCTGCGCCATCGTAGCTGCCAAACGGCTGAACTGATAATGATTTTTTTGGTTTTGTCTTAAAAGTGACTTGATCGAGAGTGTTCATATAAAAAATAATTTAAAAAATCGTTAATTAGATACTTTGTTTTTGTTGGGGTATTTTTTTAAATTTAATTTAACTTGTTAATTAGGTCGAATCAATACTCACATCCTCCTGAACCTGATCCCAAAGCTTGGTGACTTCAATGCTCTTGTTGACGCCATACAGGTCCATCGTGGAGATGAGCTGATGCTGCACCAGCACCACTGTGTTCCCCTTCAGAACGTACCCAGCGATGCAGGCCGACAGTTGGAAGATGAACATCAGGATCATGGCGCCCGCGAACTGGAAATGTTAAGATTAGATGATCAGATTTATTGGGAATAGTGTTGGATCATAAAGAAGACAAGTCGTACACTCAATGGGCTTCCCCATCAGCAAATATGACTAACTTCCATTCAACCCCCTATTTAAATGAATGAATTTTCAAAAATCCTTCCTAATGCTCCTACTCACTTTTAACCGACTTCTTTGTTATAAAAGGAACTCTTGCGCATTTCATGCTTCTAACCAGCGGTTTAGGCGTTGCGTTGTCTGTCACTTCTGTCAGTGTTAGTGATTGAATGAATTTAAGATTATTATTAAGTAGATAGCAAAAGTAAACCATTTTCATTTTATTTTGGACTTCTTTTGCTCGCTGCTTCGTCCACGTGTTTGCTGGAAATTTTCAAAGTATAGTATGTCCTACATAACCCAGGTCATGGTCTACCGGTGTCAAACTCAAACTCAAACTCAAACTCCCTAATGGTGTGCCTAATTCACCGAAATCTGTTAACGACAGACAGACAGTGCTACCTACTTTCGCATTTATAATATTACTAGTGCGCCCCGCATAGGTTTCACCCGCATAAGTCTCATCCCGTGGGAATATTGGGATAAAAAATATCCTATGTCCTTCCCATGAGCCAAATTTAATCCAAATCCGTTCTGCCGTTTTAGTGTGAAAGCTTAACAAACAAACAAACAAATTCACTTTCGCATTTATAATAATAGGTAGTTAGGATTACTTAATGGATTTTGTTTTTTTTTTTACAAATGTTTTGTTTTATCTCATCTCTCATCTACATACAATAATATGCTTCAAGTTTCACTTCACACTCTCTCAACTTCAAAGTTAAAGTGAATAAATCTTGTAAAATCGCACTCCTGAGTGTGTATAGATGTAAATAAACCGTTTTAAACCGAAAATCAGTGGCATAAAAACGTTTTAAATTTGTTTAAAACGGTCTTTAAACCATGGATTTTGGTTTAAAACGGTTTATTTACAGCTTTAAACTAAAATCCGTGATTTAAAGACCGTTTTAAATTTGTTTAACACGGTTTTTAAACCACGGATTTTGGTTCAAAACGGTTTATTTGCAACTATACTCCTGAGTCACAAGGTACAAGGGAGCTTAGTTTGTAGCTCACCGATGTACTGCCTCGGTTTTTTATTCATGTTAGTATAACACTTACCATAACATCACGACTGTATTCCCCGAAAGGTTAGGCAGAGGTGATTATTATTATAGACAGAGTCAGTGGTTGCTGGGTGAAGTGCTGGGTCCGATCCCCGGGTCAGGCCAAGATTTTTGGCGATTCCCATTTTCAGTAGCAGCTCGGAATCTGGATTTATAAATGGCTCGTCCGGAATCGGCCTATTCAGGAATTATCATTCAAGTCGAATGCATTAGGGGGGGCATTTTTTAGGTCTAAGAATCAGCATTGTCAATAATGCCATCCAACGTGGCAACGCTGCCAGCCTTTTAGGCACTTCTCCTTTGACAGCGATGCGGACGAATTTTTTGATGCCCAATGAGTTCTTCCCTATATACTTTTTATTTTTTCCATTACATAATATGCATAGGTACTCAAACGGGAATACTCCATAAAATTAGGTACTGTAACGCCTGAGGGGCGTTAGCTGAACATGTGAGGATGTGTGGTGGAGATAATTGCAAAGAGAAGGAGGTTTTCAGAAGGATTTATTGATTTTACAAGAGACGCGTACACATTATGTCGGAGCCCTAGCCCGAACTGGCGCTCCCTAAACAAAATAACACAACTATCACTTTTCACTAGATTGTTCGAACGTTCCAAAGATATGGCGTTAGTCTTACCAGCCAATATCACATGAGGTTGCATATCACATCAAACCTCACAGTACCTATGTTGAAAGTGATTTTGTGTAGAAAAAGATCAATAGTGATAATGCTGAATTGCTGATATTTAATTATTGATAAACAAAAAAAAAACACCTTGTTGGAAAGATTGTTATCGTCAGACAATACCTATCTATGATAACACAATACAGCTGAACAAAGTTATTTTTTTCCGAAAAAGGTTTCAATAAACGCCCTTTTTAAGTGCGGTGCCTACCTGTGACACCACACTCAAAAAGTGCGTTTGATTTTAAAATGAAAGGTAAAACGCCGAATCTGTAGGCACTGCCTAGGTGCCTTCAGATTCCGCCTTTTACCTTTATCTTTAATCAAGCACATTAGGCCTTATTTTTAACCGATTTTCAAAAAGGAGAGGAGGAGGTTATAAATATGATCGAATTTATGCTTTTTTAATTATTTTTTTATTATGGATAGATACATTCTCCCTTTAGAATTTCGTTAAAAGAAAAATATTTAGATACCTAGGTTTAAGTCCAGTGTGGTCTATCTTATCTTTTCTTCCGTTTTGTTAGCAAATATCAAGTTTGCAAACAGGAAATCATGGTGACATTGGGTGTGAATGTACGAAAAGATTCCTTTGTGTTGACTGTTAAGCCATAAAATGATTTACACTAAGTAGCTAGATTAATTAATCAGTTGGGGCCAACTGCCCTATTGGCTTCGTGGTCCTTGGTACACACGACTCCACAATAAGCTATACATTTCCAGTATAAGCTGACCTCGCATTTTACGGAAATCCTATACAATGCGAGATCAGCATAAACTGGAAATGTATAGCTTGATGTGTAGCCGTGTGTACAATCCGCAGGTCG
Source organism: Lithophane semibrunnea (assembly GCA_947363905.1). NCBI lineage: Eukaryota > Metazoa > Arthropoda > Insecta > Lepidoptera > Noctuidae > Lithophane > Lithophane semibrunnea. The sequence continues at coordinate 15,527,764 of OX376195.1, forward strand.
TGGCTAGTGTTATTGGGTTTATATATCCATTAGGAATTTCTTAGTAACAGCCCGGAGTTTGGAAGTTGGCGGTGTGTTACCCCCGTACCTCGGAAAGCAGCCGTTGGTCCAACGCCTGATCTCTCTCCGGTCGTGTCGGATTGCCGACCCATCGGACTATGAGAGTGAGGGAAGAGAGAGTGCACCTGTGTCTGCGCATACACTTGTGAACTAATATATCTCCATCGCCGAAGGCTTTCTCCGTTGAGATTGGCTGCCATGGCCGAAATATGGTCTGGAGGACTAATACGAGTATTATCATCTTTCACACAGTCCATTCACCATTTGTGATTTTTGTTATTTTACTATATGCTGCACCGACTGACGTCATCACGTCAACGCCGGCTGTCACTGAAAACCAGCGCTGGGGCTCTGTCTTCCTGTCAGGGTTGCGGGAAAGTCCGAAAGGGATACCGGGACCTTGGCAACAGGCAACTGAAGGAACACGGGTGGGTTTTAGTCAGTAAAAGTCTGTCACGCCCTTCCGCTCCGCCCAGAGCGGGAGAAGTCATAGGATGATTTCATCCCACAGTCGCAGCATTAAGCTGAGCGATGGCCGTTTTGCGTGAATGTGACGCATATTTTCCCCCAATTTGATATGTTTCGTATTTTCTTAGCGTCATGTTTGCCGCAAATAAACGTAGGTATTTTCGTTCTTTCTTTTTTCTTTAATTTCTGTGACCTTCCCTACCTTTCACATTTATAGTCAAAACAAACTTTCCTCACGAAATCAGTATCTGTTTTTAAGTATTGGGATCATAAAAGATAACTCTGCATATAGTCTGATGATTCATATACCTATAATGGTAGGTACACTATCTATCTACAAGTGCCCATTTCCTTTATCAATAAATATTAAACATCTTCAGAATCTTGAAACTTCACTTCGAATTCTCGAGTGTAGCTATGTATGTTACAACGCAATAGACTAACTCCCGCAAACAGGTGCGACGTGACACCGCGAATTTCAGAGGAAACTTCACGGCAGAAAAATTACCGGCGCGGCGGCGTCGCGTCGTCGCGCTAGTCTGCACGAGCCTTTATTAATTGTGCGCTTTCTAACGTGACGATACCTATTATTGTGGACGTGCACGCCCACTTCACCTTATCACGATAACACACGGAAGCAAAATGTATGGAAATATAATTATGAAGACGCTTTTAAACCGTCTAATATAACGTTCCTACGTGCACGTATTTTTATACATTTTATGGACGTGGACGTGCACTAAAATACCTTATTTGTCAAAATACAACAAGTAGTTTAGGAGATATAAGGGAACAGCTAAACATACATACATAACCTGCTAAAAGCATAAACCCTCCTTTTGTCTTATTTTGTTGTGTTTTGATGTCGATACACCCATCATCTAAGCGAGGTTTCGCTAACTTTTTTAATTTGACCCTGTATTTATGTATGTTCCAAATCGTTACTCGTGAATGACCAATTTATTGCCAATTGTTGCTAGGTCGGTAACCAGCCACCTATCACCATAGCAACCAACGCTCGGTGTGAGATTATTCAACTAACGAATCTAGCTATAAAGTGAAATGAATTACCGGTCAGTGGGTCGTCTTCCATTTATTCAAATTAGGCGGAGAATCAACACTTTTTGAACAGCAAATTTACACAAACAAGCCCCCAATGCGCCTGCACTTCATCATTTCCTAGTGCTTTAGCTGGGAAAAAGAAGTGGCGCAAAAAACTCCCCAGCATTAAAGTAATCATATACAGACTAAATACCTACTGAATTAGTCATTAATTAATACATCATTCAAACTGAAACAGGCTAAAAAAGACTAAAACTTCATGGAACATTTGCATTTTAAAATATTTGCTTTACTTTTTTATAAAAAACTGACTTAAAACCAGAAAAGCTGCAAGGATCCGTAATATATTAATGCACCTTTTGTTGAGACGTGACACGTGAGCGAGAAACCCCGTAGGTATTTGTTCGATTTCGATCACGTTTATTTGGTAGTCCTTCATTTGTTTTTGTTAGCAAAGTAAAGTGGAAACTAATGTCTTTTTAGCTGAAGCACTGCACTTTGTGTCTGTTGTGCCATCGTAACATTGAAAAGTCACTACTGAATGAAATAGGTAGATAGGTACTCATCACTACCTTATCACTTGTTAAACTCTTCTCTTTCCTAACCATAAAGATTCATACAATTTAAATCTAATAAATTACACAAACAATTACCTACAGTATTTGCTTTCATTATCTCCGACGATTAAATGCGTGGTAATTTATTACTACACACTGACATTTCTTTGGGACGTTCCTTCTCATCAGAACGTATGTAGGGCAGACGGCCGGTACTTCGAACAAAATGTAAACTGAGATCTAATTCCGTACATCCCAGCCCAGCCATGCGTCAACAATGGACATTTTATGTCAAAAACGTTATGTTCCAACAAATAATGATGTAATTATCTCGTGAAAATCCTCGCGATCATGATAATTGTGTTTACTTTCAAGCAGTGACGCAGCCTCACAGAATATTAGCATTAGGTACAGTGATAATGTGCCTCAACTAAAATAGAACAAAACGTTCTATTAACATTGGAATCAAGACGAAATTTATGGCCTGTGATTATGGAACTAAATAAACTGCAATTAGAAGCTATCAGTTTATTTCAACTGCTTCAAACATGTCTAACTTCATATATACCTACATTATGTATTATTTCCGTATCATTAACAAACACACAGCAGCCAAATTCCATGAACTATCAATTAAAACGTAAATTATCATGAATGAATCATAAAAAACATTACGTTCAGTTTGCACAAATCTGAACAGAACACAGACTATGAGATAACAGGCTTTCACGGCCATCGGATGACGTTAAGATAACAATTGTTCCACTTACCACCATGTTTACAATGTAGTTCTCCATGAAGGCTCCATAGAACCCAAGGAACGAGATCAGGAATATGATGACACCGGTTGCGATGCAGAATGCTGGGAGAGAGAAGAACCTCTCTGATAGGAACGGATGGTAACCATTGTACGCTGATTGTACGGACCCGCCGACCGATAGTATAATAATGCCAGTGATCTGTAAACCACAAGCGACACTAATAACATGGAACTACCTCCCATACCACAATAACAGCGTAAAACAGACACACAACTTACCAAAAACAGAAAATTCACAGTCACTAGTATGTACTTAACAGTAGTAAACAGTTTCGACCACATTTTGTTGTAATTTATTCAAATTGCTACGTGTACGCTCGCGTGACAGCTTCCACTGTCGTCGTCTTAACTGGCTACGGATATTTTTATCACTATAGGTAGGTACATTAATCTTGATAAGGAAAACAAGCCGATTTATCTCATCGGAGGCGAACGTCGCTCACGCTCGCACGATACGTTTCAAAATGAACCACACACGTTTATGAAATTTTGAAATTGGAATGGTGCTCTATGAATAATATATTTTTTTATCGATAGAAACGTCACTTATGAATTTATTTATTAGTTAAAAAAATCATTAGAAACAGAGAGAATAAATAACACACAATAGCCTCGCTTGCAATTTACAGCCGATATGACAAAATGTGTTAATTTTAACTCGCTTCGTAGTAGTCGTAACGGCTACGATGCGATGTTACTTGCAGGTTGCGATAAGAAAAACACATAAGTACTTACAGCATTTTCCATTTTATTTTCCATAATAATCGGAACATGTTATTCATTCAATGTAGGCGGAAAACGTCTTCAACTGTCATTTTCAATGAATCTGCCTAGCCTTTTCCCAACTATGTTGGGGTCGGCTTCCAGTCTAACCGGATGCAGCTGAATACCAGTATTTTACATAGAGCGACTGCCTGTCTGACCTCCACAACCCAGTAACTGAGTAATACGATACCCCTTGGTAAGACTGGTTGTCAGACTTTCGAACTTCTGACGACCCGTAACGACTGTCAAAGATCCTCGAATGACAGCCGGGACCGTGCTTTCCGAAGCACGGAGGAGTCTCGATACAGATGGCCACCCATCCACGGACCAACCCCAAAAGTAGCTTAACCTGATGGATCGACTCGCGCGACTTAGCCACGAGCTCCTCGGATCTTATATAATAAAGGGAAAATAGTTCAGGTATTTTCCGACAAGACGAGCTTACCGTCTTTGGCTTGCGTTTTTCCCTACCTATGGAGATTTGAACATAACAAGCTAAAATAATTTCACCGTTACTTTGCTTTTTATTATTTGACGTCAACAAGTACTAAATTAAATAAGTACACAATGTTAGTAATTGTAATGAAATTTTTGTCACAAAACAAACATTCAAAAAATAGGGTTATACTATGATTTAGAACATTACTTTTTGTTTTCAAAAAACTTATCACTTAATGTCGGATTCTTAGATTATAAAATGGTCGGATTTAACTTTGGTACATTAATTTTCTAGTAGGCTTTACTCTGATAGAGTAGGTAAGACCTTAATATAATACTTTTATGTATGTACATACATTTTCTTGCACACTAGTTTTATTTTTTTCTGTATTAATGTGTAAAAAGAACTAAGTTCTTAGTAATAGAAATTACAATCTAGCCTATTAGATTAATAACTAATTTAATTGTAACTTACTTGCACACTAGTCAATAAAAAATTAAACAAAAACCTTTATATACACAATATTTATTTAAGACTCCAACTCGACCACTTCAGACTTCGACCTATACGCTAAGTAGCCGCCCATCAATGAAAGTAGTACCTGGAAAAAAGTGAACAATTCATTATTTGGTTAGCAGTGTCTATTCTTATTTAAATGGCTGATGGTAAACCAATCAATCTGCCCAGCCTTTTCCCAACTATGTTTGGGATCGGCTACCAGTCTAACCGGATGCAGCTGTATACCAGTATTTTACATGGAGCGACTGCCTATCTGACCTCCACAACCCAGTAAATAATACGAGGGGTAATACGATACCCCTTGGTAAGACTGGGTTGCCAGACTTTCGGGCTTCTGACGACCCGTAAAAACTGTCATAGATCCACGAATGACAGCCGGGACCAACGGCTTAATGTGCTTTCCGAGGCACGGAGAAGGTTCGGTATGTAAAGATGGTTACCCACCCACGGACCAACCCTGGCAAGCGTAGCTTAACCTGATGGATCAACCCGTGTGGCTGTTATTACTTAGCCACGAGCTCCTCCAGGACAGACCATGATATCATCCACTTAAAATCATCATGAGAGTACCTGGCCTTTTTGTTTGAGATTGGGAAATCATCCAATGACTTCTCCCGCTCTGGGCGGAGCGGAATGCATGTCAGACTTTTACTGACCAAAACCCACCCGTGTTCCTTCAGTTGCCTGTTGCCAAGGTCCCGGTATCCCATTTCGGACTTTCCCGCAAACTTTCGGACTTTCCCGCAAAGAGTACCTACCTGGCCTGCTGTGCCGGCCGAAACGATAAACGATGAAAGAACCATAGTATATGTATGTAGCTATGTTGGTAGTTAGCTGCTTGTAATTGAGAACGGTCAAGGCCAAGCAATTTCAGATGATCTTAATTAATTCAATTGACACGACATGCGACACGGCGAATCCAGCGATACTTTAGCGATGGTGGGAGATTACATCGACCACAGAGAAACTACATCTACCTACGTCATCACTAAAACATTATTTTAGCCTTTAGGTATTCATACAGGCTTCAATAGGAGGGGACCGTTTGTAGAACCGAGAATACCTTCAGCTCACAAAGGACCAAGTTCAGTAAACATTACACACAGTGGTGCTACGACTGGAATCTACATTTAACGAGCTCATCATCTGCCTATTAGCCTTTTCCAAACTATGTTGGGGTCGGCTTCCAGTCAGTCCACAACCCACTTAGGTACTGGGTAATACGATACCGCTAGGTAATACTGGTTGCCAGACTTTCGGGCTTCTGACGACCCGTAACAATTGTCAAAGATCCACGAATGACAGCCGGGACCAACGGCTTAACGTTTTTTCCGAAGCACGGAGGGGTCTTGGTGTGTAAAGGTCGGACCCATCCACAGACCAACCGCAGTAAGCGTAGCTTGATCTCATCGTTCGACCCGTGCGGCTGTTATTACTTCCTTACATGTAACGATAGCTATGATTTGTTTTTGGACATGAATTCGTCATTGAAACAGTTTTTTTTTATTGCTGAACTACTAAAAGTCCATTAATTAGTACAAGTGGAAGTCCATAAAAGCCTTGAAGCAGTACCTATTGGTAAACCAGATGTAAAGTAGCTGCGCCCCGCGGTTTCACCCGCGTAAGTCTCGATCCCGTGGGAATATCGGGTTAAAAAGTATCCTATGTCCTATTCAAGGTCATGGTCTACCCATGTGCCAAATTTCATCTAAATCCGGTCAGCCGTCTTAGAGTGAAAGCGTTACAAACAAACTCACGTTCGCATTAATTGTAATATTAAAGGTAGGATTGGGATGTACCAAACCAATAAACATCTGACTACATCTTGATACAATAAATACGAAAAAAAAAACATAAATAGGTAAGTACTAACATTACTGACCTGCAAACATGAAGCAACCACCGCACAGATTGCAATAACATAGGCATTGTAGGACAGCCACTCGCCGAGAACGGTCGCGCAGCCGACGTCATTCGCGTTGGAGGTAGTGCATTCAAACGGGGAGATGGTGCCGTAGTCTATGAAGCAGCAGCTGACCGGGATCTGGTTGGATATCCAGTCGAAACGACCACCTACACCGCAGCATTTTAGCTGGAAAAGATAAATTGGTACTTGAAGTTGATTATCACGTGCATAGCTTCCTAAATTATAGGTTTAATAACATGCAGTTGAGATGAGAACGTTAGAGGTATGTCAGGTGTGATTGGACTAGGAGGAGATCCTATGAGAAAGTATGCACTAGTAAGAGAAAAGTAGAGAGGAAGGTAAGGTTTTATATGCGGAGATATAGGAGCATTAAGCTGCCATCAGACGGACTGAACTCTTGCAGTTTGAATGCAGTTTAGTACGACTGAAATACTCGTAATGTTCGTGTTTCGTTCAAACTGCTGCAGTTGGAGTGCAGTTGAAACAGTTGAAATGCAGTCCGGCTGATGGCAGCCTTACTGTGGCAAGGAAAGGGTTAAGCATGAATGTGGATAGCACTGCTTCTTCTTCAGGTCGATGGCACGACAGTGTAATTAATTTTGTTGGTCCTAACCTTACACTACCACGCCGTCATCGGTGCCAGTGCAGTTCAGTTTGGCTGCAATTTTTTGGGGCACTGGGGGCAATATAAGAGGTGGAACCGTGGAGTATAGATGATGAACATGGATCAGAAAGGATTAATGGAATTTTGTGAAAGAAGACATGGCCAGAAAGAGCTTGATACTGAGAGGACTGTCCTCTTAAGTAGAGACGTATGAAACAAAATAACGAGCCATTTCCCAAAATCGGGGTAATTGCATAACACTGGTAACAGTAGCAATGGCTTTAATTTTGACAGTTCAACAACATGAATTGCGTTATTTACGTTACGCACTCAATTTTTTCAATTATATGAAGCAATGTATTAGCAATAAATATCCTTCAAAATCATTCATAATGCGATTGAATGTGGGCTACGCAAAGATGGTGCTGTACCAAAAACAAATGATCGTATTGAAGAGAAGAACATGATTGTGCAGTCTCTCGTCAGTCACACTCTTGGCTTCGTAGCGAGTTCTTTTTTTATAACAACCGTTAAACAAAGTGCTTCATTCCATACAAATAAACTCATACCTACTGGGATTGACCCAATTGCGAATTTGATCTTGATCAATATTCATTCATTTTAGCTTAAGCTCTGTCCGTACGTTTTGGATAGAGATATTTTTTATTAAACTTCTAAAGCGATCAATAGTAACATTCTCTCTCTCAGCTCTCAGTTTCTGATAAGGAGACCATGACTGAATCTCTGGCTAACCTACACCGTAATTGCATAACACACGATCAATCATAATCTGGATCATTTTGTTAATAGATATTGTTAATTCATTGCTTCACATGTTCGTAAAATTTTGTCTGCTCAACAACGTTACTATCGCAATAATTGTTGTTGAACTGTCAAAATGGATTGTGGTTGAAAGTTTGTTGCTGGAATAGTAAATTACGCTCTGGACTTTTTGGTCAGTTCACATATTGTTCAAATAATTTTTCAAGTTACAAACTTATCATTGTAAAAAACTAGTTGAAAGGCCTTTATGGTAGGTACTCACTCCTATCTGTAGATCGTCCCACAACTTGTTAATTTCCAGCCTGGTTCCGTATTGCTGGAGCGTCTGCAACATCGGCAGCCTGATCTCCTCGGCTGCATCATTGGTGAGAGAGAACGCTGCGATCAGTATTGCGATCTCGAAAATCAGCACCACCAGCAGAAGCACCACATACTGTATTAACGACTGGATTCATAATTTTGAGAAGTAACGTTGGCTTTAGTTGTTTACTTAAAGGTATTTTAAGGACCTGGGTTCAGATATTATGTACTGGATCAGTAGGTAGAGGACACTTGCGCGAAAGCTATTTCCGTGAAAGACACCGTTCACGCAAATAGATTCACGCATGTGTCTAGAATGTCACCACGCACTAGAACGAGTAGCGGTATCTGGCTGCAACAAAGTGACGCTACAATGGGAAAAAGGACACATGGATTGCTAGGCAACGACGCAGCTGACGAACTAGCTAGAAGAGGATCTACCACGTCAGTCTGTTAGCCCGAGCCCATCGTACCCATACCCTTCAACCAAATATGCAGGTGGCTTCAGGAGTTCACCCATACACAAGCGGAGAACTGGTGGTCCTCGGCACCGGGCTGCAGGCAGTCCAAGGAAGCTATGCAATCCCTGGATGGAAGGTAACCAAGCGTTTATTACTCCTGGACAGGAATGGCTTGCGTCTGGTGGCGGGGACTATCACAGGACACTGCTCACTGAACAAACACTTCCTCAATAGGCATAACGGACAGTCCTCTATGCAGAGCGTGTATGGAGGCTGGGGAAACCGTCGCACACGTGCTCCTTGAATGCACGAGCGTCACCCAGATTAGAACCGAAACCCTCGGGTCACCCAGATCTTACACGGAGGTGCTGTACAGACCAGGTGACTTAGTCAACTTCTAGAGTGAGGTGGGCTGGTTGAAATAACCACCATCCGCCGCCATGGCCCACGCACAATGGTCGTGCGGAAACCAAGCCCCTAACATAGAACATAGTGTCTACGCACAAGTATCCTGCTACTCCAGTAGGATCTGCATTAAACAAAGCTCCAGATTATTATTTTAATCTTACTTCCTGTAGGAAAGAGATGGAACCATACGTCCTGTAGAGCTTCATCTCTTACCCACACTGAAGTAATACTAAAATAATACTGCTGTAAGCGGTGGTGGTAGGCGCCCAGTGAAGTCCATCTTTCTTCATCCTATTTCTATCGTTTTAACAATAATACTTACACCAGCTACAAAGTAGAATTGTTGCGAGATGGCGCTGTAGACTCCTAGCCCAGATCCCAACAGTATTATTATGCCTGTGGCCACCACAAAACCTGACACATTGAAGAACCGCTGCGTGATGAGAGCATCGTATTCGGAGAATGTTACCAAGACTGTTATACCCACGATTAGGAGTAGGAAGCCTGTGAGCTGGAAAGAAAGATCTTATTATTCATTTTACCAATAATTAAAACTCACTTGTCAGTCATCATCTAATTAATACCCAATGATGTGACATGCTACATCCAGTCGAAGGGTTCAAAGGTTTTTCCTAAATTTACAAAGCGGTCGGACAGAAGCGGTACTAAGAATCAAATCCGGTAAAATACCGTTAAGCACTATGTGGCCCGGAAGGTGATCAGAATCGTCATTGAAAATCTTAGTCGGCCACATTCAGCAGCCCATGGCTAAGGTATTTGTGGACACGAACAGAGTCTTCACCTTAGGGGTACATTTTTAAACTTATTTTCATTCTGTCAAACTGGAGCGTATGTGCTACCAATGGTGATTTGATAATCTGGTAAAATACGAAACGTTGCACTTTGAAGGGGATTATAAGTAGTTTATGTACAGACGATGCTTAGTTTTTGCTTTTTGTAACCTTACATAAATTAATTATGCACAAATTGTTGATAAGTAGGTACTTACCTAAACTTACCATTATGTTTCAAATACGTGAATGCATCTACAATAGTTAACTTGAGAGCTAAAACTTTTAGAAACAAACATGTTTACCAGACAGTCGCCTAATCTCAGAATTTCCCAGAAAAGAAAGCAGGATACTTACTTACCTAATCTCTTTGTTTTGCATGCCATAGCCCTTACCAAATGTTTTATGAGTGCGGCAGTGCCTTCTAAAATAGTAAATATGTCCCTACAAGGTACCGACTTACTTTATTGATCTAACAATTCTAAAACTACCTAGGCTAAGTAGGCTAGCCAGATTTGGGCAGTTATGTTATAGCTCCTTATTTAGCTCCATACTCCTTTAAACAGGGTTATTGGTTACCTGTTATGTTGGCAATCCGGTAAGGGGATGTAGGCTGCATCCCCTTACGGGTTTAGGGTCGGTCTGGCCCCAGAGCATACCGGGACTTTTCCCGGTGGGCCGGTCCCTACGTGGGCCGGTCCGGTACATTTTCCCTTCATTTTATTTAGAGCAAAGCCGTGAGTATTAAGATAATTATTATTTTATTTCGAACCTCAAAAAATCCCGGTAGTTTTTTGGGTCCCAGACCGACGCTGTGTAGCAGAGATAATTTGCAACCAAATTAAGTACCCCTTTTGACTCAAATATCAACAATTTTCGAGTCATTTGACATTTTTACATTTTGAAATAGAAAATGTCAAATTACTCGAAAATGATTGACATTGGCATAGAGGGGTAATTTGGTTGCAAATGACCTCTCCTAAATCCCCATAACGGATTGCCGGCGTATAACCACAATAAAGGGGCGTGTTATGTTCAAGAATAGACTCTGGCTGCTACTTGGTCGGACCTGGGGATTGCACCCAGGAACCCAGGAGATCCTGGGCATGATGCAGCAAATTTCTTTGCCTTTGCTTCGTACACACCGTTTCACAAGCATTTTATTTTTATTTTATTATATTCGGCAAACTTACAGCTAGCATTAATTTATTTTGTAATAAAACGTACTTAACTACCTACAGTAACATAGTCAAAGGGAATTTGATCACGAGACTGCCAAAACTCAGTCCTCCAAAACAGACGATAGATAAACAACTTGTTATGTTCGCGGGTGAAATTGACAATGATAGAATTCGAGGCCAACACATCAAAACTTACCAAGAACACCCCATTTACAGCTGCTAAGGAGTATCTCACTGACTTCAAAACCTTAGGAACTTTGAAGTTAAAATCAAAATCTAACCCCATTTTTTCTAACATCAATATTATTTTAAAAAAAACCTTAAAAAATTTAGCTATAAGTTCCTATCCACTGAATATGATAAGTTGACTGAAAAATGAGATGATGTATTATCAATCATACACGGCCAATATCTTCGTTATCTCGACACATCCATCTAATCTCCGAATATAGAAACTTTACCTAAGTCTTAACATTCGTAGTTCAATAAAAATTATTAAGTATTGGGCAAGCAGATTAGACGAAGGATAACACGTTTAAACGTTGGTATTATTTTAAAAAAAATACTGAATAAATACTAACCAATTCTGTTCAAACCAACCAAAAATATAGCCTCAATTTTACAAAAACTGTGGTTTATTAGCAATCTTAGACTTTATCTACTTGAATATAATCTCAGCAATGAGAAGTAGCGACGTAATAAAAGCTAATAAAAGTTGATGTGTGACATGTGCTTTGATCATCACCAAAAAGCTACCATTTCAAATTTTAACGTTCATACTCTGGCAACATTTGCTCATCCCAAGACTGTAGACTTTTGTAAATATTTATGGCAACACAGACATTCGCTATTTTCGGCGCTTATCGGACGTACGCTCGTAGTGTATTGTTTTATCGCAAAAGATAAATTTTGGCGGTAAGCTTTGTTTTGATATTGTCGGTATTTAAATAAACCAGAAGCGGGATTGCGATGCTATTATTAAAAATCTATAGGAAGTGTAAATAGAGTTATATAGAGTGATTCACCTGGCCGCGCCGTCAAGCAAACACTCAATCGATGTTTACCTTGCGCGACCGTATGGAGAGAAAGGAATTAAAATATTGGTGTCTTTTGTTCCAGATCTAAATTTTTATAATTAGATTAGAAGACAAGATTTAACCATGGCTATTGGCGCAGGAATGTCGTGTGTGAAATATCTGCTGTTTTGCTTCAATCTTTTGTTCGCGGTAAGCAAGCATTTTTTTTCTTGAAGGCTGTTTCTTGTTCACCTTCGATTCGATTTTTTTCAAGTTATACGCTTGAATCTCTGTCTTATTCCATATTTGAAAGTAATGTAGATATTAATATTGTCCGTTATAATGCAGAAAATGCACTGTTAATTTGCGTGAATCAGATATTGTGTGAAAATTAAAATACCACGCATTAACAATGTAGGTACCCTCACACCGTTATGTTATGATACTACTATGATGAATGATGATGACTCACTAGTTTATACATTAGGAAGTTGGGAAAGATTGCACAACTTATAATACTTTGGTTTTTGAGCGAAAATTATTAAAAATAACCTGTGGTATTTCCAAATACAAAAGTGAAACCTGTTATCTGGAGACACCAGAATATTTTTTTCTAGGATTATAACTTAACTTGATTTGTGTTCATACCTAAGAAGTTTAAAAATAATACATTATGGACTACTCACCTACCTGTCTAGGTATATTGCGAAAAAACCTACTGCCCACACTAGATTCTAAAGAATTTTTTTCTTTAATTGCCCACATTACCTAAAATATTTGCTTCTTCTAGATCACGGGTCTTGTTATCCTGATTGTGGGCATCAAAGCGGAGATCAACTCCTCACCCTACATTGACCTGACAGATGAGAACTTCTACACATCTGGGCCCATCGTCCTGATCATTGTTGGAGTGATTGTGTTCATTGTCGCTTTCTTCGGATGCTGTGGTGCTGTCAAGGAAAATCACTGTATGATAGTGACTGTGAGTATTTATCGTTTAAGCACATTATTTATCTTATTTTTCAGCTTTTGTCTGCTTTGATCTACACTTTTCAGTATGATCATTCCATATTCAGTTATTATTTTTCACAGACCCTTTGAAATATTCAAAGAAAAGTAAAATAATTATATTTTATTTCTTTATTAATTCTTGTATCTCTTTCTTTTGATTTGGGTTTCCAAGTATTTTTATACTCAAGAAACATGGAAGTCACAAAATACTAAAATAACAGCCACATTTTTATAAAACTTTCCTGTATATATAGGAGCAAGTGACGTACAGTTGTCCGTGTGTGAAGCAGCTCATACTTAATTATATCAAGTCTGTTTACTGAGTTTGTCAGTAAGTGTCAGTCTCAGTTATCGTTACATTGTACAGCAATGGTGCCGATTCTCTTGTCGCAAATTCTCTAAACTGAACTAAAAATCACTAAAATTTAGTTTATTCCTGTCAAACGACGATTTCCCATTCTGAAAATAGACTAAAGTGACACAACTTAACTATAATTTAGTTTGACAGCACTAAGATGGCACTGAGTTTTAATTTAGTGAAAATGCTAAAACCCGTTATACTCAACATGTTGGTAATGTTTTGTTTTCTTCCAAAAAGTGAAAAATTCCATAGAAAAATACGTCGAGACGCAGACGGCAACATTGCGCGCCTCTCCGGCTCAAATAAAATCACGTGGTAGGCAAACAAGTAGGTACCAAGTGGAGTCGCGATTGTCAAATTCGATATTAGTTGTGTCAAAATATTTTTTAAATTTAGAGATTTTTTTTGGCAGAATAGCTCTAAGATTCTCATAGTAAAAAGTAAGGAATTTTAGTGATAGTTTAGTTCGGTGTACGAGAGAATCGGCACCATTATATGACATTATGATGATTTTGTCTATGAGAATACAAAATAGTACTACAATTTTTTTTTGAATTCTAAGAAATTAAATGCATTTAAATCTCAAAATGTTTACATGTAAAAGTTCAAAGAACATTGATATTTTCAGTTCTATTTGTGTACTGCAGTCACAATGATGCAAGCAAAATGTAAATATTTATATTTGCTGCCTATCACCCTGTACTTATCACTTTCTTTGGTATTTTATCCGCTGCAGGGTCATGGGATAAGTCTTGATCTTTGGTTGTCCTCATTGTACTTATCCTATTATTATTTTTTATAAAACTTATAATTACTGGAACATTTTATCTGATTGTGTGACTGGAGGATGTATCCGGTATTTGCGTCACATTGCGAAATCCTAAAACAATAGAACGCTTGTTTCGCCTACCTACCTACTGTTAGCGGAGGTTAGGGATAAGTAACTATTTATTCATTTATTAATAACTGGCTTACCAAATTAAATACATACACGGCATTAACCCACAATAAAATAATATAGAAACAGAATGCCTCGATAGAACCAGTTTAATTTAAATAATATTGAAGTAAAACGCGTTTGTTGAATGTCAAAACAATTCTTATAATCTCGACAAGACTGCCCTCTTGCACCACTAATCACTAACCTCCTTAGCCATAAAGGATGACACTTTTAAACATAAAAAAATATGGATAAACAGACTAATCATAACTTTGAAGGTACCTACGTTTAGTGATATGTATTTACCCCCCGTAAATGCATATCAGATACACCCATAAACGTAGGTACCTATTTAAAACATGATGCTGTCTCTGTCCATTTCAAACGATTGACAGAAATGGAAGGTTATAGAAACGTTTAGCGCTAAATGAATTTAATGATTTGTGGTATTGTGATGCATGTAAGCTTAAAATAATAAATACTTTAGGTACCTAATTAATTCCTCCCATCCTATTTTTATAAACCAACCATTTACACGTTACGTACGTTGGTAGTTTATCGATCGAGCGGTCACCGCACCTATTGTTCTGTCCCTCTCATTACCGGAACGAAAGGCGTGATGGACTTGTAATAAGTACTTCCTACTCGAGCAACCCGATTCCGTGTTGGACGTTTTCTCCGACGTCTCGATGACATATTGTAATCAATACCATCCTTGAACTATAGCACAGTTTGATTGGAAGTGTTGTTAAAGATCGATGTTCAGACAGTTATTTTTTTTGAAATAAAATTTATTTATACTTTAAATCTATTTTGAAATCAAGATTCATCGTTCTGGAATTTAGATAGATAAAATATTGACTCACTTTAGACTGCTAGAAAATAATAACCTTACCTACTTTAGAGAAGCAGACTTTTTATGTAACTTACCTGCGCCCCGCGGTTCACCCGCAATAAATAAATTATTAATATTATTATAATTAAAAATGTTTGGTTATTATATAATTTTCTTAAGTTAATTTTATTTTCATTATTTAAGAATAAATTATTTTATTTATATTATTATTTAATAATTAATTAAATTTAAATAGCTCAACATTTTTTATAGCAACAGGATTTCATGGGTACCTAAATGTCCTTTCTTTGGTATTGTTCGTCGAATCGTTGAGCTGCACGATTACTGAAAAATGCGTGCACTGACTGGACAGGTCCACTCAATCTGCATGGTCTTCACATGATCTGACCATATCTGGACTTTAAAAGAGACTGTGTGTGACCTCTGAGTTTATTTCGGCCTTTCTTCTCAGAGTAGTCAAACAGGAAACGCCGACCTTTATCTAGTTTAAAAATATGATTGATATATAAAAGTGTTTGTAGAAACCTACTTACAGAAATAAAATCAATCATTATTATATTACTAGCTGCGCCCCGCGGTTTCACTCGCATAAGTCTCGATCCCGTGGGAATATCGGGATAAAAAGTATCATATGTCCTAATCCAGGTCTTGGTCTACCCATGTGTCAAATGTCATCCAAATCTGTTCAGCCGTTTTAACCTGAAATCGTAACTAACAAAGTCACTTTCGCATTTTTAATATTAGTTAGGTAGGATAGGTGTAGGTATATGCTCCATACATCAGAAAGTTTCAAAAACTTGTAATGCCTAGTTACAATGGCATAAAAAACTCCGTTTCTCACGTTTTTATTCTTATTTCAGTGGGTTAAAGACTCATTATAATTCTTTGAAAAATGGTAGGTAATTTAATTTAAACATTTAGCTAGCAAGCAATTTATTTTCAAAAGCGCAAAGGTTCTTCATAGTTCGCTGCCCCTGCCCGTAAAGTCCTTTACACCAATATTGAATTTACTTAACATTCAAGTCGTGATCCGTAGTTGTCAGTCGTATATTAATCAAGCGGTATCATGTACTCGCCAGCCTAGGCCCCCATTTTTTTGCGGAATAATTTAGCGCTACGGATCTGTTTTGCAAGTATAAGATCCGTTGATTTATATGGCCTGCATTTTTTGCAACTTATAACAAGCAGTAGCTAAAACGTTAGTACCTATACCTAATTAGTTTTAAGTTTCAGCATTTGGGTTTGAGATAACCCCATTATGGATGAAGGAAGGCCTCCACTAGCATTTTCTATTTAGTTCGGTCTTTTCCTACATATTTTCTTCTGTCCTTTGCCTGCCATTTGGGTGATATCGTCGATCCATCGTTTGTCAGTAGGCTTATTTTAATCTTTCTACAGTAGGAGAAAGAGATGGAGCCGGGTAGATACAAGGAAAAATTCTATGGATGGAGCTATACGACCAGGGGGCCAAGTCTACTAATTTACAAAAGTGTCAGTGATCTCACAATGATCAGTTTTTGACAGAAATGCCATACAAAATTTGTCAAAACTCATCATTACGAGGCCACTGACACGTTTGTAAATTAGTAGACTTGGCCCCCAGTAGCACGGAAGTCGACGGAAGAATAGACAAAGTGACAGATAAACAATCTGTCATTCTGTCTATTTTTCCGTCGACAAAACCCGTTCCTACGGTGGAAATGCTACGCGTGCGAGCTTCATCTCTTTCCCCCCTGAAGTTAGATATAAAATAATATTGCTATGAGAGCTGGTGGTAGGTGGGGGAACTAACTTTCCTCTGACCTTCTGGTCCTTTCCATTTATGGTCCATCTATTGTCTGTTACTGTTAGACGGGCAACAAAGCCACCCATAGCCACTTCATTTTGTTACTTTAGTCATCAACTTTTTGTAAATAACATTATTTAAAATGCGCAGACATACACATACCAAAATAAAACGCTATTTACGACTTTATTGGAGCAATAACTGATAAGTACTTGCAAGTAGTTATTATTGATTAGCAATACTGACGAGGTTAAACATGCAATGAGCAATTAAGAACTGCAATGTGAAACGTACCTAATTTGTTAGTCAAGCAAAGACAAGTGCAATGTCGTCCTGGAATAGACTAACCGATCCCTAGAAGACTAAATATTTGTTTATGTTTGTAAACAAATTCGTTAAAACAAATAATGAGCGTTATTATCAATTACTTTCGCGAACAAAGAAAATATTTTATAAACATAATGGATGGATGTAGGTGCTTGATTAAAACAAAAAACTTATTGGTGTAAATGTAAATTAACAGATCGGTACCTACATTAGGTAGTTACTTACCATACTTTTCCGATTCGACTCATTCATCAAGTTATAAAAATACATTGCTAGTTTTTCATCATTAAGGTACTTAACTTACTATAACCCTTTATTAGTTCCTTCGTAAAACAGTACATTTTGGCCCTGAGCCCTGCTAACAAACCGTTTGTCAGTTTAGCATACATTCACAACATAATGTATTACAAATTGCAGTTTTATTGCATAACTCGCCATCACATGACTGTGCACAGCAGACTTGTTTTTAAGTATATAGTTATACCTGAAAATGTGGGCGTACCTACTTATGACGTTTCTCTCATAAGAACATGAAGTTTACTTTATCGGTATAAAAATAGTACGGATTAGTCACATACATAAGACAGCTACGTGATACGGAAAATCCTGATAGACGATCAGGGTTTTCCTTAGAAAAGCCTACCTGACGAACTAACACTAAGTAAGTAAGCAGCTTTGTATTTCTGTGAACCGATTGAATTTTACGAGACATTTAAAAGCCAGTGGACCAATTACGTCATCCAATTAGGGTATAACGCAGCTTTTAACCGACTTCCAAACAGCAGGAGGTTCTATGTTCGACTTTATTAAGTACGTACGCAGAAGGGCATCAAAATCTATCAGTGATTTTGTACAGTCGACTGATTGAATATTCTTTTCTGCTGTCATAAATCGTTTCCGTGAAACGTTGTTCCAATATTTAGTGCTAATGCCGTGTAAAAAGAATTAAAGCTAAGGCTGTGTGTTTTACCTCCTTTAAATCTTTGCCCCAATTCCAATAACTCTAAATAAATGCCAAGCAATTGAGCAACAAATAAACAAAAACACAAGCACTAATTTGTACCGCAGTCCGAACTCCGCAGCCCTGCGGTCAATTGACTCAGATCAAGTCAACCTGAGACCTTTGACACGCAACTGTCGTCTCATCCAGTTAAATGGCCACATCCTCTTCTACTTATAAACCAACTATTATATCGCTGCTCCTAATAGACTAAGATTTTCGACTAAATAGTGTGGGTAGACTGAAGACTTTGCTTTCGTAGGCGCAGAGGTAATCGTTCGAAAGGTCGTGACCTGAAGATGTGCAAGGGTCAATAAATATATTAATAGTACGTTGGTATTTACTGATAGTTAATGACTTTAATCCATCGACTCGTTAACGTTTCTAATCAGTATACGATTTGACTAACAACGGTGCTCATCCTATCATTTCACAGAACCGATTCGTAGAAGTACTCGAGTGATATTAGATTCGGTTTCACGCTTCACTTACAGGATGTTAACTTTTGCGATAAGCTAATTCCCAGTATTCCTAGCGAAGTATCACTTGCCAAACACACCTCGCTTCATAGCCATCCCAAACATAGTGTATTAAGAGCCCCTATCAATTTCGCGGTCTAAAAACAGAAAATTCAAGTTTTTTCGGAGCCAATGTCTCAATATCCTTAAGATATCTGTTTTGTTTTTAAATGCAAAATTATTCATCATCTGTTTAACTAGTAATTAGACTAATAAAATTAAAACTAACTACTCAATATAAATTATGAAAAATAAAAATCTAACACACGTTTTTACGTAAGCGTGAAACACTTGGTTTTTCAATTGCTTTCATAGCTTACTGGCAGCAAATATCAATCTGAGAAAAATCCTAAATACTGGGCATATAGTATATTAGTTAGACGACTGATCATTTTTCCAAAGTTTATTGAATTAGTACTTGAAAAAAAATGTGATCCACGCTGAAAAAACGCAATAATACCATGTTCAAAATCATCGTCTACGCGTAAGAATTTGTTACATATTAACAATAATTCTTAAATATTTTAAATTTTTTGTTATTTATCTACCAAATTCAGTTTTTATATTTTATTTTTGACTACTAATTTAATTATAATAAAAGATCTAAATAATGCCTTATAAACCGATGCGCTCGCTCGAGGCAATCAGTCGCGCCCGAGGGCTTCTCAACGTCGGACCTGTGTCGCCTGTGACGTTCGCCGCTGCCGCCGTTCCCGACGTAATTCGCGGAATCGGGCGTACTTTTGTACTAGAGCTAACCAGTTTTGAGACTGTGAGTACCTATATAATGTATGGTGTAACACTTTGTGATTTGCTAATGATATTTATACATATTAATGTTTTGTATTATACTTACAGTAAAATAGTGTTTAATTTTTAGAAAATGGGTTGAATAATTGAACTTTATTATCACGGAAGAATGACGGGTAATAAAAAGAAAAACGTTAAAAGAACACGGAAGGCACGTGCAGTTCTTTGGTAAATAATATTTTTTGCCATCATCTTACTAATTAAGAAAATTGTTGTAGTTTACTATTATTTCTTTAATCTAATAATGTGTGAATTATATTTGTAGAGAATTAAATAGGCAGAAATCTGCCGAAAATCAAATACTACCTGGAACACCATCGATGAGCGAAAAGGATCGGGACACACGATAATTCTTTTTTACCCGACTACGGCGAAGAAAAAAGGAGGGTTATGATTTTGATCTGTATACAGTAAGTTAACTAACAAAGGGCGTTCCCGTTAACCTGCAATAGTATAGCGTGTATACATGCTAAGAAAAATATTACCATTAAAAAAAAATGTTTTTTTTTTTGTTTTTGTATAGTAAAATATTCACAAAAAATATTAAATTGTTACGGAAAATAAACTCTCTGTACACGCCCACTTGTCACACTTGTTTTTCTACGTTGAAATACAAGTGTGCGTGTACAGAGTGTTTCTTTTACGTTTAAATTTAATCGTTTTGTGAACATTTCACGACACAAATATTTTTTTTTTTTTTTTTGAATTGTTATATTTTTTTTAGCATGTATACACGCTATACTATTGCAGGTTAACGGGAACGCCCTTTGTTAGTTAACATACTGTATACAGATCAAAATCATCTGTTCCCTCCTATCTTCTAAACCACTCGAACGCTGGAACCAAAGTGACTTTAACTTAAGTTTCAATTTGCGTCCAGCGCTCGGTTTGGTAACACGTCGCGTTCTGGTTTGCAATTGGTCAATCGTCATCCTGAGGATGCCGCGTTGAGAGGTGAAACACGTGTCGATTTCTTACGGGGTTTTTATGACTCTTGGAGAATAGTCAAGTGGAATAGGTAACTAAATATATCTACGTCTATTGTATTTTACTTTAATTTTTTACATAGTAATAATTATAGATACATAAATGTAAATAATAAAGGATAAAGGACTAATTAATCTAAATAATAAAGGAGTACAATAACACGTGTAATTAGTTTCAGACTTACCTTATATACGCTGGTCACACTTTATAGTTTGCTTTTACTTCAGTGAATGCCATACTAGGTAACCATATTTTTATAGGGTACCTAAACATAGCACGTCATAATCACAAAATAAAATCCATCCAGTATTACGGAACCCAGTAAGTAAAAACTCCTAATAATAGCAGTTACGGACCAAGATTATTAGTTCGCGCTGCACCGTGCGCACAGCGCACACTACGACTGTCAGCGATACGTCGACCGCACACAGACACACTGCGCTCCGATAGTTACCTAAACTCGTAGCGCACCGAAATTGATAGGGACTCTTAACACTTACATTTTTTAAATGAATTCCATTGAAAGGACACTTGCTTTAATGATGTAAAAACTGCCTTCTTGGTCTAATGATCGCAAGCGCTACTGCCGAACATGGGGTCCTGGGTTCCGATTCCCAGGTTGGGCAGTGTTATTGGGTTTGTGGCGGCATCTACATCGCCACATGCGAACTACGCATCAAAGACCTGACTTCACACAAATCCTGCATCGCGCAATTAGAGTTTACCGCGCGATGGACATAATGACATAATACAATATACAAGACCAAACAACTAAGACAACAATCGTTGGGCAGTTACCCGCCAGACACAACACCCTTCTGGTCGGAGGATCCCTTTTCTATAGGGATGAGTGAACTTTACACCCTGTTCCTCATACCCCTAAATGTTTTTCCATCAGGGATCTGTAGCAGGCCGGAGTCTGGATTTATTCCCGGTTGATGGCAATAGGCTCGCCCCCTATTACATGAGACTTTAACATAACCGACGAAATGTGGGTGTACTATAGGTAGACTCACTGCCTAACCCTTCGGGGATTATAGGCGTGATGTTATGTTTGTTAAAATGAATTCAATTCAAAGAACGCTTGCTTTGAAGACTTAGAAACATTCATCTAACAATCACAATGTCGAGCTAACAACTCAACAGCCACACACGCACTAAGTGGTCGTGTTAGAAAAGTCTAGAATGTGCACAATGCCACACTTTATACCCAGTTGAGTCACCTACGGCACGCTCGTTGGCTGCCTCAATGATGCTATCTTATCTTCCTGTAGTTTCTCCTAAACCCATAGTATTACTGCACTAGCAATCACGAATTGGCTTACGAGAACTGATAGGGACTGAAATCAGGGTAAAATAGGGGAAGATAAACCGAAACTATATCTTGAACTGAGACTAAATAAAAAACCAAGACAGAGCCTTGCGAAAAATACAGTGAAGCATGCCAAAACTACACCTCCGCTCTGTGCATACACGCTCAAATGAACACATTTACAATTGAATTACACCTCACTAAATGCGAACATGTTAACGAAACCGGCCTCACGTCAGTGTTGAGAGTCTGTCTTGGTCATTTATTTCGTCTGACTTCTTTGAAAGCCAAACAAAAATGGCTAAATGAGATAAGCAAAGCAAACTACTACTTATATCAGAAAACTATTATTGCAAAAGTCAAAGCGCATAGCTAGAGTTTTCAATAAAAAATATTTTTAAACGCCACAAAAGCGAATGAAATCACGACATAATTTAGGTTTTATAATCAAAACTATAAAAACAATGTGCGGACGTGATATCCAGATAAAGTAATTAGCTGTAGTGGTACAGTTAAACGTGCTTACAGCGGACATGTGGAATTTCCTGTTCGTTAACACAATAATTAAACAAAAATACTGTTGCAATGAATAGAATGCTTGGTGACGATTTAGCTTGGTTGATGGTGCGATTAGGATGCGGCTAGAAGAAGGCCTAGATAGACACCCAGACCAAATAAAAAACCAAGACAGCATTACGAACAATACAGTGAAGCATGCCAAAACTACACCTCTACTCTGTGCATAGTGCTCATACGCACACATTATAACCATTCACAATCAAAGTACACCAAACTAAGTGCACACATGTTTACGAAACCGGCCTCACGCCATTGTTGACAGCGCTCTGTGTTTGAGGATAGACATAGAAGTTTATTTTTAGCAGAACTATTGCTGAAAACTTAAAAAGGTGTCTCGGGCAGAGATCTATGCGGAACACAGAGCAGTAAAAGAGGTCCTGAGAGACCTCTTTGATGCGGAAGACCGAGGACAGGGTACCATATTTTGTCGCAGCCTAGGAGAGGCCTCTGTCCAGCAGTGGACTGCGATAGGCTGAGTTGATTGTTGGTGACCAAAACTTCTTATGGCTTGAATTCAATCTTTGATGTAAATAACAACTAATTGGTCAATTCCAGTCTAGACGAACTTGATCGGGAGACTAAGTTTATTGTCAATGAACACGTATCAAAGCGTCCTATTATTTCTTCTCGGTATAGAACGAACGAACGCAAACGAGGCAAAAGGAATATGTAAGGATTGTACATAGCAGGTGGCGTTCTGTAGTTTCGGCGTGAGTTTATGTATGTATGTGTGTATAGCAAATAATCATCATAATCAGCCTATAATGTTCCCACTGCTGGGACACAGGACCTCTGTTCGAGAGTGAGTGGGCTGGAAAACTGTAATCCATCAAGCGGGCCCAGTGCGGGTTGGTAGATGTCACATATGTTCGAATTTTCGGTTCTAGGACATACCGGTTTCCTCACGATGTTTCCTTCAGCAGTGGTGATGAAATTATATACACAAAAGTAATGCGCCTGTCTGGGTTCGAACCCGCGACCTACAATTAGGAAAGTCGGGGCCGTTAAAACTGGACCACCACTGCTTTCCATAGCCAGTAAACTACGTATCCAAATATATATTTCGTCTTTGGCTAACTTTTGGAAAACGACCTATTAAATACGTCTAGCAGCGCTATCGATCCGTCCTAATTTTACTTGGGATATTTCTAGGAGACTGGGAGTACCGTATAGCTTCCCCTTCTGTTTTATGTTTGGCATGTGGAAAAGAATTGCTTAAATAAGTGAAGCAGTTTATGAGGTTACTGTACAAACACATACAAACTAAAGTACAGTGTTTCTCTTTCACGAACCGTTACATTGCATGTGTCAGCCTCATTAAATCGCACTACTAATTCACCAATGTGTAAGGGTCCTACTTATCGCTGCTTGTTGACTGCTATCCGACGGGTACTGACCGATAGTCATTCTATACGAAGGTATACATTGTATGAATCAAATACAGTTTCATTTTATTTGTAAATAAACATACAAATGAGTCACTGTTTTTTTTGCGTGTGATATCTCCATTGTATCTAGACGTGCTACAATTCCAGTTTGTTATCAAGTAGATTTGGAGGCACAAGAGGAAAATAATACATAAAAATGTACTGTTTCTTCATTAATAAATATCAACCAATCCTTTGATTTATCAAAAAATATTATTTCTTCAACTTGGCTTCAACAACCAATCCTTCAATAATTCCCAGATGCAAAATGTCAAAACATAAATTGCCACCACCTCATTTCGTCAGCAAACACGAAATCTTCCGTCATTTGCTTTGAGAACAATTTGGGTGTCCAGCCAGACGCGAGACGTTGGAAATCTCACAGCTCGTATTCACATTACAAAACAATTTATTGTAATATTTCCACATTATCATAAATATTGTTATAAACCGTTTATCGCGTTGGGTGGTGGTGAGTCAGGTCGGCATGAAAATATCCCGCTATTGAATCATTTAAACCATTGTGAACATTCATGACATCAGTAATTGGTACATTGTATTGTATCGTTGGTTTGTTAGCGCAGTTCAGATGAATTGTGTACTTCAGGGAAATATTCAGCAAAGAAAACACCATGTAGTGTAGGTAGGTAATTTAAAGATGAACAAAGATTCAGGGGACAGGGGAATACCTCCTAAAAGCAGCATTATTATTATCTGGCGCATATAACTTGTAGATGGATGAATTAGTTTTAGGAAAACCGCATATAGATTTTAAATTCATCAGTAAACTAGAAACTTTGCTTCAGCGTACTAATTGAAAGATTATTCTGAAAGTTAACGTAAAAGATACACAGAGCTTTAATGTTCTGCCTCAAGATAAACCTAATAGTACATCGTACAACATGATCGCTTTATTTGCACTCCCGATCGATAAAGCGAAGGTCGCGCGGCCAATAGCATAAGATCAGACTGCTCTTAAAGAAAATAAAGTTATTAAAACGTTTTATAGGTACCTAACTACATAGAATATAGAGGAGCTCGCGGCTAAGTTACAGCCGCATGGGTCGATCCAACGGGTTAAAGTTACGCTTGCCGGGGTTGGTCCGTGGATGGGCGACCATCTTTGTATATCGAGACTCCTCCGTGACTCGGAAAGCACGTTAAGTCGTTGGTCCCGGCTGTCATTCGTGGATCTTTGACAGTAGTTACAGGTCGTCAGAAGCCCGAAAGTCTGACAACCAGTAGTCTTACCAAGGGGTATGGTACACTCACGCAATAACTGGGTATAGATACTGGGTCGTGGAGGTCAGATAGGCAGTCGCTCCATGTTAAATACTGGTATCTAGCTGCATCCGGTTCGACTGGAAGCCGACCCCAACATAGTTGGGAAAAAGCTAGGCAGATTGATTTAATAGCATATAATAAATAGGTGTAACAAACTCAGTAGTAGGTAAGCATCTCTTTCTGCCGCCAAGTAGCGTTGCTGTGGTCTGAAGGGTATGGGCCCAGACACATGAGACAGGTCAGGTTTGTTTCTGAAATGGCAACATATCTGCGATGCCTCGTATTGCTGATAGAATGGACATCTGGCTCAAGTGGTCTGTCGATTTGTTTTCCATTCAATATGAAAAATATAAGTACTATATTATGACGTTCTATTCAGAACTGTAGGCCGTCACGTGCGTAGCAATGCGCAGTAGTTAATAGTCAGTGGTATAAACTAGACGAGTGTTAGGTAATCTGCGCCCCAAGTCCGCAATGAGTGCTAGTTAGGTTAGGTGATAGGTATCTATGTAATAAAATGTAAACCGATTTATACTGTTAGCTAGTCTGAGAAAATTATCTTGTTATTCACTGAATTGCGAAAGCTTGAAAATTCTCAGCTCGCACAACATATTTCTGAAGAGGAAAAATTGTATGTTGTTTTGTCACAATTGGGGCTAGTTTTGTTTGAATTTATCTATAGGTGAGAGGTTTAATTCTGTCCTTTGAAAGCTACTGTTTATAGTGAGGATGCTACGGTTTCTCAACACTGAAATATCATACAGCTCCCATTAACACCTACCTGAGAGATCGGTCGGCCATCTTTGCTACGTTTATGCTTCCGCAGACAGGCGCGACGCAACTCCGGTATAAACAATTTACATGAACTTTTCATGGAAAATGTTCCATCCACGAGAGTCGCGTCGAGCCTGTCTGTGGCCGCCTAAGTATAGACAAAGGCTGGAAAAGCCGTCTATAATGAAGAAAATCTCCAGCATCGAACTGGGTGAACTGGGTCAACATAAATGGAATTCTGTGCGCCCTAAATAAATTAATTAGCAGTAGATATTATAGCCTAGATAGACACAAGTCTTCCATTAAGCGCACAGGGGGGTAAGAGCAATATGTGTAGAGTTGTTCAGTGTTGGTAGATCAGGTCAATGAATAACATAATTTGTCCCGACCTTGCACAATGGCCAGCGATAAGCCGCGCTTGTAGTAAAGGACTGACCGCCCATGCTCATGCGCATCGATTTGCATTATGATTTAAATGTTATTTTAAAACTGTATATTAATGACTTAGGTACAGTTCGATTCAAACTTAAAGGCGGCTCGGAACATGAGGTGAGTCGCTGCGCAGTAACAATTTCATGTGACAGCGGGGGTGAGGGGTGGGGTACTGCGCAGCTAAAAGCGAACTTCCGAGCCGCCATTAAGTTTGAATCGATCTGTAGCTATAGGTTTGGTAGTTCGTTGCTAAACGATTTAGTGTCTGGACAAAATCAAACTGATAGCTAATTTAGTTTTTTTTTATTTATTATTTGTATGTCATAGACTTTTACACTCTGTCATTACTTAAACTCACGCACTGACTTATTAGTACTACTTGTAACAATGTTAGGACTATTGTAATATCGTATACTTTTACAATCTTTGTAAATATGTGAGCACCATGTATCTGGTAATTAATTTATTCATTATTGCTCCATTTATAATTCTTTTTACCTTTCGTAGTACAGTAATCTTATTGTAGGTGCATCGTCTTCACATATAATTATATAATTAATGTATACAAAATATTGTAAAACATTTTTAAAAGAGTAACGATGGAGTTTCTTGCCCATTCTTCTCCATACGAAAACTACCTTTTGGAAGGGGCAACTAGAATCAATTCTATTTCTTTGTTTGACGTTCAAAAGTGCCATATATGTGCCTATTTGAAATAAATTATTTGACTTTGACTTTGACTTTGAAACAAAGATTAGCATAAAATTATAATATGGGTGACACATTTTACCCTGGAATCGCGAAAAAAAAAAAACAACTCTTCCCTACATTTTGACGAGCTATGCTAACAGCAGATTTTTTTTTCTCGATTTCCATTTTAGTCCCTTAGTGAAAGTTGGTCATAATGATGAGTACACACGGCTACACATCAAGCTATACAG
Organism: Lithophane semibrunnea; assembly: GCA_947363905.1. Lineage (NCBI taxonomy): Eukaryota > Metazoa > Arthropoda > Insecta > Lepidoptera > Noctuidae > Lithophane > Lithophane semibrunnea. Next base: position 15,555,270 of record OX376195.1, read on the forward strand.
TTCCAGTATAAGCTGACCTCGCATTGTACGCAAATCCTATACAATGCGAGATCCGAATAAACTGGATTTGTATAGCTTGATGCAGGGCTTGAAAACGATACCAATTCACATTAAAAGTAACGTTAAGTAACGGTATTTCCGTAGAGATACTTCGATATCGGTACAATTTGGTAGCGTTACTTAGTAGCATAACATAATAATAACGTTAACATTTTTGGTAAAAATTACCGGTATTTTTAACGTTATTGTAAAAATAGCGGTAAAAAATTATCGGTATTATTTTGTTATTTTAAGCGACGTTGCCAGCCCGCCTCAAAGGCGGCCGCGGCCGGCGTGCGCGCGCGCCCCTCTCACTCTCACACCCTGTCGGCGCTGTTGCCATTTCGTTTGTCGTCTTCATATCTCTCACCGCTCACGGCAGTCGTACGCGCTTACAGAACACGGTGGACCAACCAACCAAGTATATTCTCAAGTACAAGCACAACACAGAATAGCAATGATAAGATAATATCTATTAAACGCGCAAATAGTCGTACGGCAGTCTTAGCGTCGATGCAATCTGACATTCTTTTGCAATTGGACGAGAGCGACGGTAACAAAACTAATTATAACGATAAAATTATCGTTACCTTAGATTTTAACGTTACGTATGTTTAACGGTAAAATGTGCCAAATATAACGGTAAATAATATAACGTTATTTATTAGTTAACGATACCCGCATCAGAAGGCTGTAACGATACCATATTTTTAACGGTATTTCAAGCCCTGGCTTGATGTGTAGCCGTGTGTACAATTACCCCTTAAGAGATTTCGTGTATGAAAAGATGCACCTTATGATATTATGTCTTCAATAATGGGACATCAAAAAAAATATTCGCTTTACGTTCAAAATCATACACAAGCCCTTTCCTAACGTTCAATTATACCTCTCGTGTGATTACAAGTGGCCTTTTGTACTAAAGTGGGACAATTACAGGCCTAAATTAATTTAGTAAGAGAGTACCTACTCTCCCGCAACCCTACCTACATAAAGCCTGATTTACACAGTTGAAGCAACAAAAGTTGCGCAATCCACATGTATAACGGACAAACAAATGACGTGGATCGTCTAAAAATCTCATTATCTGCCTAGCCTTTTCCCAACTGTATTGGGGTCGGCTTCCAGTCTAACCGGATGCAGCTGGATACCAGTATTTTACATGGAGCGACTGCCTATCTGACCTCCACAATCCAATAACTGGGTAATACGATACCCCTTGGTATGACTGGTTGTCAGACTTTCGGGCTTCTGACGACCCGTAACGACTGTCAAAGATCAACGAATGATAGCCGGGACCAATGGCTTAACGTGCTTTTCGAGGCACGGAGGAGTCTCGATATGTAAAGATGGTCACCCATCCACGGACCAACCCCGGCAAGCGTAGCCTATCCTGACGGATCGACCCGTGTGGCTGTTAGTTATTACTTAGCCACGAGCTTCTCCTAAAGGGTTAAAAAACACTTTAATGTTTCTTTAGACCTTTGGACGATCCACGTCATTTGTTGCTTAAATTTTAATGTCAGGCCACAGGCAAGAAACTTGCATCGTGTAAACAGAACTTTATGTCTACCTACGTCAAGGAAATAACGGATCTTCGCAAAATCTCGTTACTAAAGTCATAAGTTTTATGAAACACTTTAGAGATATTCACCTTGCCAATATTGAAACTGGTTGCCGGCGTCGGCACGTACCTGTCGGAAATACCTGTTCTTCGTTTTCCTCAATGGGTTTATCTGTTAAAATTATGCCTTACATTCACTTTTTGAATCTAGCAAGGATTTTTGTTAAAAACTTCGATAAACAATGAATAATAATACTTGTGAGTTTTGATTCACGTGATGAGGAAATCGGAATAAAATTATATCGCTCCCAGCAAGAGCAAAACAATTGTAATAACTTCATTATTGTCTTGGATAATAAACATTAATTAATTTATGTAGAACTCTCCTCGTTAACATTATTTTAACATGAACGTTCTAGAAAAAAAACAGTACTGAAAATCAGACAAAAGATTTCTGCTGGTCATAATATATTTTTAGACAAAATAGGTTATTGGGCCACATTGGAAGTCCCTCACGAAGTCTACAATGCGATGGTAGGAACTAGGAATCAATAACCGATTAATATTGTGGCGGAAACGGCTTTAGATAACCCCGCCCTATTCACTTTATTCGTAGGAAAATTACTAATGCAGTGCATAGTTACGTTGAGAATTTCTATGTTAGAAATACTTACCTTAGAACTATTTCATATACAATTTCATTATATCTTTGATCCTACTATGAATAGATATGATAGTGTAATACCCCCCTAATATTATAACCAACATTTTTGGTTTTATTACGCGGAATTTGTAATCTCGCGTTAGTAACAGCATAAATAAATGTTTTTGATATTTTTCAGACACAATTGTGTTTATATTATGTTCAAGTGTTTGCAGGATTCTGTTTACGAGCATTTTACTGATAAAATAACAACACACTACACACTACTACAACACAATTCATTAGAAAAATACCTGCAGCTTTTTTAAATAAACTAACGTTTTATAAATATGCAGACTTGGAAATCTTGTACATATTCCACACAAACTAAAAGTTTTGGGTTTTCATTGGATATTAAACTGTTTGCGTAAACAGTATTTTTCTTTTCATTATTAACTAGCTGATGGCCGCGGCTCCGCCCGCGTGGATGTCGGTTATTAATATTAAAACCTTCCTCAAGAACCACTCTATCCATTGGTGAAAACAGCATGAAAATCGGTGCAGTAGTTTTTGAGTATATCGCGAACAGGACGACAGACACGCAGGGGAGGACTTTGTTTTATGCCGAGGCTACATTGTCGCGTTATCGCGTATTTTACTTCGTGCGCTCTCTGTTGCTCAGCGAGACGTCGAGCGGTGTGCGAGAGGTAGCGCGCGAAGTAAAGTTCGCGATAACGCGACAATGTAGCCCCGGCATTAAAATATGTAAGGATAACTAACTGCGCCCGCGGTTTCACCCGTATAAGTCTCGATCCCTTGGGAATATCGGGCTAAAAAGTATCCTATGTCCTATTCCAGGACATGGTCTACCCATGTGCCAAATATTATTGGCCAAATTACATCTAAATCCGTTCAGCTGTTGTAGCGTGAACACTTACTTTCGCATTTATAATATTAGTTAGGATTACTCTTTTGTAAAAGTTGCTGACCTGTAAATGACCTACATAGGTACACGAGTTTATAATGTGTTTGGGCAATTTTGCGCTCACGGAGCATGAACGATTACCATAATTATATTTTGCAAACAGTTACCCCCAGTAAAAGCTATTAGATTTTTTTTTATATCACTCGGGTTGTTATTATTTTGGACCACAAGCTAACATGAGATTTAACAGCAGTTTTACAGGCAGGCTTTCGGGAATCCAGGGTCTGGTAAATGTTCATAGTGTGTGTTAGCGGTGTACAATAAAGTATATCTTTACATATTATTAAACAAAGTTCCCGATCGCGTCTGTCTGTCGTCCTGTTCGCGATAAACTCAAAATCGACTGCACCGATTTTCATGCTGTTTTGACCAATGGAAAGAGTGGTTCTCGAGGAAGGTTTTAGTATTATAATAACCCACATACACGCGGGCGGAGCCGCGGGCATCAACTAGTAATATAATAAATAAATAATAAATATACCTAACCCACCTCTAGGTAGGTATAGTATGTACGAGGAGTGTTCAATAAATAGTGAGAATGCGATACATTCTCCTTGGAAAGAAAAAAAATAAATACTGGCAGGCATAGCCCAGACATTAGCTATGATGATAATAAAAAAAACAATCTATTATCTTTTGTTTAAAAAAAATAGAAGTCATTTGTTTGCGTCGTTTCGGAACGTGTTCTGTTGTTTGTTTGTTTCACCAAGATAACGCCGCCGCGTACAAATCCAGGGTTGCGATGGCTGCCATTCAAGAAGCTGGCTTCGAATTGATGGCACATCCTCCATAATCACCGGACCTTGCTCCAGTGATGTTTACGGATTTTTGCGGTTAAAGGAACATGTCAAAAAAAAGTCAAATAATTTATTTCAAGTAGGCACATTAAAGGCACTTTTGAACGTCAAATACATAGAAATAGAACTGATTCTAGTTGCCCCTTCCAAGAGGTAGTTTTCGTATGGAGAAGAATGGGCAAGAAACTCCGCCGTTACTCTTTAAAAAAAATGTTTTACAATATTTGGTATACATCAATTATATAGTTACATGGCCAGGGGCCAGCAATTTGAAGATAATGACGCAGTAGTCGCCGCCGTACACGATTTTTTAAGGGATCAGAAAGAAGATTTTTTTAGAAAGGGAATTTTAGTTTTAGAAAAAAGTTATACAAAGTGTATAACCCTATAAGGTGACTACGTCGAAAAATAAAATAACATTTAGTAACAGATAATTGCGTCATACTCATTCTCACTATTTATTGAACACCCCTCGTATGTACTCGTAGGTACATGTCTATAGGGTGTTAGTGTAAACGCCGGTATCCTTGAAACCAGTGGTTTGGTTTCATTTATAGAACGTAAAATCAGAAAAATACAACTTTATTTTTTTAAAGAAATTCTACATTTTTCCACAAGAATATTTCACCCTACACGCAAGGGCAACGACCGGCCGCGGCCGGCGGTTGGCGGGGGCGGGCGGGGCGCGCGGGACGTTACATGACCGGCCGTCAGCTGTTTCGCAGCTCTTTCGAACGCGTATCCATGAGTATCGGGACAGTGACGGATATTTACTTTTTAAAATCTTTTAATGAAAATAAGGTTTTTTTTTGTTGTTACTGGGTCATTTATTTTTATATTTAAGTCAAACTACCCATGGTTTGAGTGACAACGGTGTTTACCCTTGCATACTGTATACCTGCTCAGACTAAGTGGGTTTAGATGTACTTACAGGAACATTTCGCAAGTCGGTAGGTAGGTAGTGTTAGTCAGTCAGATTTTGTTTTTTGTATATCATTAGAAATACAAGCCACGCAATATACATATTATAGTAAATATAAACACAACTTATTTTTCGCCCTCTCGTGTCAAATATCTTAAAAAAGAATATGGGGCGTCAGGCCAACGTTTGTTGCCAGACATGACGTCATCCCTACGAAAGTCATTATTACTAGGTTTATAAAGACATGTGTCTATATTACTAGCGACATAAGTAAGATGTTCTAGATAAATAACAAACAAAGAACCGCAATTGTTATAACTGGGACAATCAGATAGCTATGCATTCATTTTGTGGATCGTGTCGTCATTTGCACACATGCCAATCAACACCACTCTGTGAGTGTGTAATCAAATGTTATTTTTATCTCTCCTGATTCCTAGAATTCCTTTAACAAGCTTTTTATATACTTTTTGATGATAATTGGCCTCAAACATAGTTCGTTTGTAGTTGTAATTCAATTGTGTAACTTTTAAAAAGCACGAGAGCAAAACTAAATTAGTTTCCAACTGTGAGACACTACAAGTCTTCAGCTCAGCGGCATATAATGCCCATGCTGTCAGCCTAGTTCACCCAAGACCTACCTACTTATCATCATTTTCATTTAAGGCCCTACCCTACCTCAAATTGCAAACTCAACATACACTTACATAAAACTTGATGGAAAGAAAAAACAAAGTTAAGTACCTCTAAACCAAACTATAATGTAATGGGTGTTCAGAAGTGGAAATGAAACAGTACACACTCACAATAATTTGTATTCAAAATACTCACGTCGCACCCGCCGAAAAGGTACCCCCCCGCTTTCCGGAAGTCAACTACTATTCCCTTTTCATTATTATTGTAATATATTCGAAGCACTTACATAAATTGACATACTTCTAACAAAATTGATAAGAATGAAAGCTATAAGTTAATCAACTATATTTTTATAATTGAGTATGATTTACAGTACTATTTCCAAGGTAATAAAAATGAATGCTCAGTGAATTTAAATTAAATAATGACCACAAGATATTAGTGGCTGTATAAGTTGATAGATGGCGCTAGTAAGTCTGAAAAGTAGATTGCATCGGTCGATCCTGATGACTGCTGATATAGTAGTTGCTCTCAATACCGGTAGATGGCGTTGGTTGTTAGTTGTTGACTATGCGAGTTAATGCGAGGGTAGATTGAGGCCCTCTGGGCTCACAGCTGCACAGCTGGCGGGATAGCCGTAACAATAAACCGCTGGTGTTCAAAAAATACTTCAAAATAGATCATTAAACTTTGCATAATAACTGAACTAACTATAAAGCAGGTCTTATGTTTTTTTTTTTTTTTTTAAGTTTCACCGTATAAAGCAATTACCTAAACTATTCGAGGCTTGAGAGCCGCCAGCACCCCACTCCGTCTAGCTCTCAATCGGCTGCGAGTAGTATGGTGCGAGCCAGATAAAATTTGAGGTAAGGTAGGGCCTTAACCGAGAGAAGTACTCTGCTAGGTATAGCTCTTCCTTCTCCCAAGCATCGCAACAATGATCCAGTGCCCTGTTTAGTTACTATCCTGTGGATTTAAGTCTAACATTATATTTTCCAGTTCTCAGTGTTCCTGCTGATCATCTTCGTGGCTGAGATGGCGGTTGGCATCGCAGGCTACATGAAGCACCAGGATCTGGAGAACTCTATAGTGGACCACCTGAACAAGACCATCAAGGAATACCCCACTAACAAGGACGTCGCTAAGACTTTCGACATCGTTCAAACTGATGTAAGTACCAACAATATTTTAAACTCTTCCACTCAAATGAGGCTGGGCAAAAGTGGTATATCGACAATAGTGATACGGTTTTGATATTTTTGTAGGGATTAGCACCATAAAAATAAAACAAAAGAATTGTCATTCTCCAGAATGCTCTCCATTTTAACCTCTGAATGCAATGTTAGCAGGTTAATATATAATAGTTAAGGAGTGCCTTCCAAGGACGTTTTTCTGTAGCTACCGCGGATACCTGTCCTTATAAATCCTGTAATTTTGCTAAACGGTACTGCTATTGATCGATAGACCGGATCCTGTAAAGTTTTTCCAGTCTTCTTTGAGATTATTAAGAATTCTAGCCTAGGATTGGTCATGGTGTAGGTACAGATTCCATCATTTGACTGATCAATACACGAAGGACAATTTCCTTCTCTCATATCGGCATGACCTATTTGAAAAGAGGTTATGTTGTGGTAAAAAATTAGCCCGTCAGCAATATGGTAACGAGATTGACTGACCAGGCTGCGCCTAACGTACACACGGCTACACATCAAGCTATATATTTCCAGTATAAGCTGACCTCGCATGGTACGGAAATCTTACACAATGCGAGATCAGCATAAACTGGAAATGTATAGCTTGATGTGTAGCCGTGCGTACCTCGTACATAACAAGTACCTACATCACCAGTCGTGGAAGAGATATTACAAACTAATCGGCGAAGTAAGACAAGCATTACTAATTTCGTTTACATTATCCTTTGAAAATGAGTCTGCTTGCGGGGATTCCTTTGTTTGCAGTCATTTAGTATTCGTGGTTATACTGGTTGGCCATGTTATAAGGTAAATACATGAAGTGTTTTCATGTGGCCATGTGGCACAATACTTTATGTTAATCTAAAATTATACAGAAGAATTTTAGAATAAGCAGTCGTGAGTCAGACAATAAAGACGATGAACCATGAACCATGTGTACTTTACTGATGATGTGGTTTTGGGGTCTCCTGGAAACAAATGCCCCAGGAATCCAGGATGGACGATAGACGCAACTAACTTTCAAAGCTTTTCTTTAGAAAAACGCTTCGAATAAAACAAAGATTTCTGGTTTAGCTTAGCAGAACTGTGTAGAACTCTAAGCAAACCATTTGTTAACACCTACTAACTCTCCAATTTTCCATTTCCAGCTTCAATGCTGCGGTATCTACAGTCCCGAAGACTGGGCTGCCAACAACATCACCCTGCCCAGCACTTGCTGCTCCGGCCAGGAGATCACCGGAGGAGTCGCTGTCCCGTGCACTGAGAAGTCTGAACACTTCCACAAAGATGGCTGCCTTAACAAACTCGTTGCTTACTTCAAGGAAATCGCTATGGTGCTCGGCGGCGTCGGCATAGGTGTCGCAGTTGTGCAGGTAAATACTTCGTCACCTGTATTGTCCTTTACTACAACAAAAGGTGGCAGCAAAGTACCTATCCCTGTTTTAGCCAATGGGGGATGACTCACGTGCACTCTATTTAGTGTTCAAAGTGATTTTGAACCATGTGTACTGCATCTCTTGTCGTCAACTTGACCAGTCCTGCAAGCGTTTTCGTTTACACAAAAAATATACCATTTATACACAGGCCTTGGTTTTTGTGTAATTAATCAAATGATGTTTATAGGCGTCCAATACTAGAAGCCTTATTCGAAATTATCATTGATTCTTCTTTAAATGTTGAAATGAATGAGTCAAGACTTGAGAACAGTGACTAACAATATTTTTATTTTTCAGCTGCTTGGTGTAATATTCGCGTGCTGTCTCGCTCGCTCGATTCGCAGTCAGTACGAGACCGTATAAACAAGTGAAACGGTATTTTTTACAACATAATCTTTAGATCTAGATGTTTATAGCAGTGCCCAATATTTTCCACAAATACCTACATAATTTTTTACTAAGTTGTGATCAAATACACCTCTACGATGTCTATGTATATTTTGAAATAATTTATTTTATTATTGTTATTCCAGATAATTTGTTTATTTTATTGTAAGATTTAAACGTTTACGTAAGTGCTATAACATTAGTATCAGGAGGTACTGTATTGTCAATGTAAAATGCGTGTATTATTAAACTTTGCCATATGTATTTGCAAGTGAGGGAGTGATAAAGCACAATGCACAGTTTTTCTTAAAGTTCACAATGAAGTGTGCTCAGTGTAGAAGACTGATTTTTCGAATAGAAATGGATACATTATGCCAAAAACTTTATCGGAATTTCCTACTTTTTATACTTACCTAAATCTCAATTCAATTTTCTAGTATTAAAATAATTATTGTAACTTTTACTATTCATATTTAACCAATGTAGAAGTGGTGCACATTTATTTATTACCTAATATATTAGATTTGTACGATTCGTTTGTTGATTAGACGCAATGTCACAAACAAGACGCGATCTCTCTTCGGTTGCGAAGTCCATAAGATATTTTCAAAGTGAATTATAAGAATTGCATCTAATTTAAAAACGTAACCACTAGTTCAATGTAACGTTTGGAAAGTGTTCTAGGTCGTGTATATTTATAATAAAATCTGCATTATCCAAAAATGAGTTTTAATCAGGAATATAATGAAACAGCATTCAGTGTCCTAGTTACACACATTTTTATTTTCCTATTTTATACCATGATATAAATTGTAATAACAGAGGATGGTTATTAGGTATCAGAGCATGAACGTTGAATTTCGAGGAACATCAGTCGCGTTAAATACAGCTGTTGTCTTGCAAGCAACACATTTCGAGTCACAATATAAAATAATTAAAAAATCACAATGATAAAATATACCAGTCCTGAATACAATTCAGTATTCACCTGCTGTATGTCGCAAGCATCTGAATCTCACAGCACCAGTTCCGACACTCGCGATATCACCCAATTTATAAAATCTTCATTTTCACGACGGTATCACCAAAACATTCATATACGCGCGACATACATACACCTTTAACTAAAATCATTACAACGCTAAAATTCTAATTAGTACTAGGGTTAAGACATACATTATACATTATCTAGACAATAAAATAACTTACATCTAATACTGTTTACATACTAAACGGAATATTTTAGAAAAGTCGGAGATGTCAGACTGGAGCAGAGGCCAACGTGCCTGAGTTTTGGCACTTCATCAAGATAATGGTAAAAGTAGTCGAAATTATTAAAACAAAAAAGTCTAAATTTAATTTCTTCGTCCGTGTTACATTGATATGTGATAAACAAGTAAAACATGATATCAAATCCCAGCTTACATGACGACGCCGCATAATACATATTGTCGAATCACTTTACATCAAACGATCATAACGAAATTATATAACACAGTATGTAATTTATATACGTCCATATTATAAAAAATAAATAGGCTATTAATTATTATATCCCAGACCTATTCAACTTGTATATTATAGTGAATAATGTAAAAATATAACTCAATTATTTCATAGATAAAACCACATTAGATTGCACAATTCAAAACCAACAAATAATATGTCCCCAAAAAATCCTTTTGTTACGAAGTCCTAAAATTCCAAATAATTTGACTATCTAATCCTTAACAAAATGGACCAAGTTGAAAAACCTATCTAATGTAACTTTCCTTCGTTTTCAGTCAAAAAAGGCTTTTGAGTAACATTCATTCGGCCTTCAGCAATAATAATAAATCCAAACTAGATTCGATTAATAAATATAATACGTAGTACTTCAAATTACCGGCTGACCTAAAATTTGACCCTCCGACAAAAGCCATTCATATTTTTAACATTCACAAAACTATAATAATTTTGCATTGTTTCTTCAGCCTGTGACATCTCACTAGAAAATTAGCAACTGATTTGCCTCGTCTTGAAATAAGATTTCTTAATTATAATTACAAAGCATTGAAGTCAATAATAATGGATTGGTTGTTCATGAATCTTTTAAAACCATCGTAGTTTGTACTTGTCAATGCTGCCAGTTCTGTCACGATCTATCCAAGAAATATAAGTACTATCATACTATTAAGAATTACAAATCATCCTTTGAAGACATCAGTGGCGGAGGTAGAAAATGTATGAATGTCATACATATTGTGGAAGAAAACTTGTTTTTGCATTTGTTTATACTTACATTTTATAGTTTCGTAATAATTCTCGTGTTGTGAAGAAAAGAAAAGAGCCTGACTGATAAAAGACTTCGATTTACTCAAATGAGTATAAAATTAAAATTGGGGGACACTGACAGCAGTAAAATATTGTCTTTGAAAGTAATCTAATCCAATATAACATGTAAGATTTACCCTGAAATTAAAACACTTTATGAGACAATAATGCGATATATTCCCAAATATATAATAGTAGGCATCGCATAGTCCAGACATACTTACACATAAGTAGTAACAGTTGAAGAGTGTATGAGATCATCGCGTTATAGCGGCAAAATTGACTCAAATCACTGGTTATCCTACAATACACTTTCATTAGTAAACTTATCACTGTATTTATTTAACACAGAGCTAGAAACATTAACAGAAATTCATTCAATTCACAACTAAATCGTTCATCATTCTAAAATTATTTCAGACCGTCATTAAGCATGTTGACATCATATTAATTGCAACTAAAAATTAATAAGCTGTAAACATCGCGCTGGGTGGGGCACATTTGTTAAGTGTTTGAGTTTTGATGTTAACAAATGTGTCCCAGGGAGCGCGTAGTGATCGGATATAACATTATAAGCTTACATTTACGTGAACAGGATGGATTTAGAACAGAATGGTATTGAGTATGATACTGCAGGTTGTTCCGTGGCGGCGGGCGGGGGCAGTGCAATCATGTCGCGTAGCGCTTGGTCCAGAGGCGCGCGATGCGATCGTGCTCCTCTCTGTTCTGCAGATACTGAGTCGCAATGCTGCCCACCAGAGGATCAGCTGGAAATCGACAAAGATCACCGTTAGTAAATCATAAAAAAATAATAGATTGCTCGTAAATTCGTAATATTCCATGGCTGGGCAAAAGCCATAGCGTCTGAGAGGCAAAGACAGAGTGGCCCGGAAGAAGATCGTCAGCAACTCCATCAATGCTTTTCAAGATGGCCACTACCTTCAATTTATAAATTGACCATGACTAAGTGCTAGTTTTTGCCAATGATCAAATAATCATTTACAATAAAATAAATCGTTGAACGTCGCTATTTGTCTGTGTGACTAACACAAACAAAAATAATCAAAATTCTAATGCAATTTTGATGTCAACCTTTTATCTATCTAATGAGAATTCCCTTTACATCCATCATCGTTATTTAATAAACGACGCGCTACAAACTAGTATCGATATAAATAAACACGGGCGGTAGGATTAAATCGTGAACAAAACATCAAGAGGACATTGAGGACAAAAGGGCTTTGACCTCTCCAGACTATGAAGCAAAAGGCTATGTTAGAAACTTAACAAGCTACATAGAATGAAATATTATTGATTCGATAGTAAATGCTGGTCAACCATCCAGCTATATCTATCATCACGACTACCTCTACATAGCATAGGCAGAGATTCTGATAAATCCATAATAATTCGAAAGTAACTCTGTCTGTCTCTATGTTACTTTTTCACGCATAAGCTGAACGGATTTCGGAAGGAGATAGATGGCATCCCGGGGAAGGACATAGGCTACTTTTTATCTTATCGACATACCACGCGGGCGGAAGCTAGTATTATATAAAATGTCTTTGAATTTTTTTCTATTATTAAAATAACTCTTCTTGGCAGCTCAAGGGCTGATAAAATTGTACTGATAAGGGTTTAAATGCTACCCATATCTTCATTGAAAGTTAACTTGTTATGTCAACAAGGGAAATGAATATAATTGTGATGCAATAACGATTATAGTAGACTAGCGACCCGCCCCAGCTTCCCACGGTTTATACGACTTGACAAAACATCGAGATGTCTATTACATGTAAGTTTATTAATGTATTCTACACATAAACCTTCTAGAATAAATTCTCTAAATGATAATGAAAACCGTATCAAAAACCGTTGCATAGTTTAGAAGAACGCGGTCACTTACGACAGATACGAAAAGTGACTTTAATATATTATGTATAGATTAAGCAAATATAAAAAAGAATCATACCTGGATTACAGTCGGTGAGCAGGGAGCATATTGATAGTAAAACTTTAGATATTGTCAGCGCCGGCGACCAGTTATCTTTGAGAATATCTAGACATATCACCCCCTGGCTATTGATGTTACAATGATATATCCTAGTCCGGAATGTCACCTGAAACAGATAAGTGGAATAATTAATATGGAATCACAAATGTTAAGAAGTTGTGAAATGATAACCTTTTGGCATATATCAGAACTGATAACGGAATACTGCGGGTGGCTTGAGTAAACGAACAGTAATTATTGAGCTTCGGCGGTAATCAGTCAGTGCTCTGCAGGGCATGGAAAGTGTACAAGTAGGTACCTACTTAACATTTGATCGGGAAAGAAAAGTGTAGGCTTCTTAGCATTAAGGCTGTACCCTATCTCAGATTTTATCTCGCTCGCACCATACTACTTGCGACCTGAGTGAGAACGAGACGGAGTGAGGCGCTAGCGGCTCTCAAGCGTCGAAAAGTTTAGGTAATTGCTTTTTACGGTGAAAATAAGGGTAATATCAAAAAATTAAAAACCTGACCTGCTTTATAGATAGTTCAATTATTATGCAAAGTTTCATAAACTAATTTGAAGTATTTTTTGAATACCAGCGGTTTATAGTTCTGTTTAGAGGTAACTTTGGTTTTTTTTCTATAGAGAAAATTTAATGTAATCGTGTTTTCGCCAAACATAAGACCTAGCATCAATCCTCACCTATATCATATATTTATTTCAAAATGCTGCAGTATTTTCGGCATAACAGAGGATCATGCTTAGCAATTTGAGGTAGGGTGCGCCCTTAAGGTACTTGAATATTACAATGCCGTATATTTTCGAGACATGATTCTCTGAAAATAAGAAATGGCTTACTATGCGAATCTGTCTTTGATCGACTCCGTCCAATGGCCTGAGGAATCTAACCAACCCAATTACTCGGGAGTATCAACAGATTTACGATGAATCAAAGTCAGCGTGGTAAGGAACAACGACATAACACGATACGCTTCGTCTATTTCAGATCCGTATCGATTTAATCAGGATATTGCCCCAACGGAAAATAGCATACTGAGTTCAATCACGCGAAACTTATCAAAATATAGTCCAACTTACAGAGTTGTATGAAAAAAGTTAATAAGTTTCGAGGTTGTTATATAGGAAACCAAATGCTTTGGTTCACGCAACTGTATCTTCAACGAGAACGATAACAGCATCACGATAAAAAAAAACCCTATCTATTGGTAAATCTAAAGTTGCTAAGGCTAGTGCAAACTGGCGCGATATCGCAGGCGCGACAGGCAGCGCTACCCTTGCCGCGCCTGTGTGAAAAATCTATGTATAGCGTCTGATACAGCCAAAGATCATTGACAATAAAATTCTCATAAAGGAAACTGCATTACGGAAAAGGATACAGGTACTTTTAGTGACGCAATCAGCTATTTATAGGAGGGACGAAAATGAATCTTGTCTCACGCCATTTGCAAGAGGATTAAGGGCAATGTTTTATAATTGTATGATCACTGACTACCATCATGGTGTGTCGAGTTACAGTAACAGTCGTATGGTACTATCAGCTGAAAACATATTCCATTTGTGGCTTGTGGCTTTAAAATATATGCTTTAATGATGTGGCGCCGGCACCAGTAATTCTACACTTTGTGAGGTTGGCCCTACATAACAATATTGCTAACGAGTGAAACCCTCTAATGGCTCGTACACACTGGCGCGATATAGCAGGCGCGATATAGCAGGCGCGACCCTTCTCGCGCCAGTTTGCACGAATCTTCAAGCTTAACCCAATGCCTACATAGTATAAACCAACATGACGATACATAGTTACAAAACTCGTTGCTAATGAAGCTTTTGTGCTTATCTCGATTCAATAAACTGCAGAAAAAGTGGTTTGAAAGCCGAGGTCTAACCCAAAAGTATTTCTTAGAATCTTTTGGTACAAAAACTAATAATTAGGATCCAATTTAGATGAGGAAACGGGTCGGTAAATTAGTTATTCTTTAAGGATATCGTTTGAGGATAAGTAGAGGCGTGATGCACAATACATTTTGATGAATCAAGAAATGGTGATGCGTGGCGTGGCATTGATTGATGAGATGCGCCCGCGATGTATTTTTAGAGGATTGCCCTCGTCCCACATTCTAGCAACTATTTTCATCCTTATGAAGTTCATTGAAAATTTAGATGGAGACTAAATAAAATAGTAGAATTTTCTGCATCAAGAGTTAATTCCTGCACCTTTCGCGAATTTAGTCTTCCTCTAAATAAACACGACGTGTGGACTTTGTAGACAGACATGTCTGGCATTCCTTGATTGATTTATCGGACAATGGCGAGTTCAGAGGGATGTCAGCATTAATTAAATACTAGGGGTGTCTCGCGACCCCTCGCAGGGCTCGGACCGGACCTCAGGTTAGGGCGTTGCTAGACACGGCCGGCTAGGGTTTGGGGAGACTGCATTGATTTGATGTAATAGCTATATGTATTATAGGAGGTAGGTATGTGCAAGGTGAATAAACCATGATTGATATTGCTGTTTCGTTTTTGATTATGTTGCATGAACAGATTTTATGGGTAATGTATAAAGGTTGTCGCGAAATATTCTGATGAGCTTCTTGTAAGATAGAAACCGTCATGTCGATTCGTATTACTACGATACCGAAAGCTTGAAATAAAATTACGGCTAATAAACATCATAATAAAGATTGTTTATTATTTATCTGTAAGGATGCAATCATAATATTATAAATGCGAAATTGAGTTTTTATTGTTACGCTTTCACGTGAAAACTACTGAATGGATTTGGATGAAATTTGGCACAGGGGTAGACCTTGACCTGTAGAAGGACGAAGGCTAGTTTTCATCCTAGATCGCAGACGAAGTCGCGGGCAACAGCTAGTTTATGATAATTTTCGAAAGAGGAGCCTATTTTATTTATAAATGTGAATAAGTAAATAACGAAAATACGTATGAAATCTTCGCTTTCTTCAATGTGTTTGTACTCAGTTACACATAGACTGTGTAACTATTTAATTAACTACTTTGTATGGTTAATTAATCATTAATTATTTCCTTTCCATTTATTTAGTTCCATTGTATTCAAAAACATGTAGATATCTGTCTAGCAAGTAATTTATACTATTTTGTCAACCATTTTATACGAAAGAGGTTATGACAAGATGCAGTTGACTACTATAAAACAATATGAAAATCCAGTGTAATCCGGTAGAAATAAATGGAAATCCAGTTCTCTTTTCTCTATCAGTACCATCACCTTAAGTAGGTATCAGAGAAGAATGCAAAAAGTTCGACTAATTACCTACGTAACATCTCCATCATCATTATCAGGAACCTCCAAAATGATTCATAATACAAATAAGACAAAAACTTCTTAACTATACTGTTCCTTAACATAAGTCCTTTTGATTCATGAATTCTTCTTCTTGTGGCCAGTCAAACAAAGGACCCATGATGGCAAAAAATTCAGAAGGCATGCACACTTGTGAACTTTAACTTCCATATTTACTACAAGCAACATACAACATAAGGTGTTACGCAGAGGTGTACCCACAGTAGGTACACCCACATTTCGCCAGTTATGTGTAAGCTCTATGTAATAGGGGCGAGCCTATTGCCATCAACTGGGCACAAGTCCAGACTCCGGGCTAGTACTGATAAATAAAAAAGAAAGAAAGTATTGACAAAATAAACTAAATTATAAGAAAAAATATTACCTTAGGAGGTTTGAATGGATACTCTGGTGAGAAGTGGATGTCTAGGAAGAAAACCCCACCCTCGTAAACCGAACCAGGCGGGCCTAGGATGGTGGACACCCATTCATACAGGTTATCTCCTTTTGGCCCAGCACTGCAGTTTGGTGGCGGATCTAGTGTAATCTCTGCAAGTTCCTTCTGGATCCTCTTGGCTGATGTCCCCAGTGCCTTTGACATCTTGGGATTTGGTTTATTTTCTTTTGCTTCTGGTTTACTGTCTGCAAGGGCTCCACTGGAACCAGCACCGCCTCTGCCGCGACCCGTACCACTCCCTGATGAACCAGACGCACCGCTCATTATCTAAAAGCACCAAACGTCTCATTCCGCTACACCAAAAAGCTGCTAATTAAGAAGCTTCTGACAATGAGGATAATGATTGGTGAAGAAGCTTGCAAAAATGTCTGATGAACACATGCTCTGATGATTTCCAAAGGAATTAACATTGGCTTTTAAAATTGTATGAATATTCTTGGAATAATGACTCCCAAAATAAACAGGTTTGATGACACAACATTGTTATGAGCAAATAACTCTGAAAGTGCAATGACATGAAAATGAGAAATGATCCTGAATGATCATTGCAGAATCATTAATTGTGAGTCATATAAATGCAGCTAGAACTACATTGCAAGTCATTTTTAGTTACAAAATCACAAAAGATGAACATGTTTTTTTATTTCAAGCAAGAACGAAATCACTAGAACAAAGACATTCCTAATCCCTGCACTTAGTACACCAAACATCAGCATTCAAACAAACAAAAAATACTATGCTCTACTGACAATTGCTGAACTATTTAACTCAAAATAACAATGCAAAACGTAATGGAAAAAGATTTATTTTGTACCTTACGAATAACAGTCGGCCATCTTGTGGGCTGGCGTTATCCGATAATTTACAATTTTTTGATTCACCGGTGACCCAATTGAATGAAAAAGACGGCTCCCGATACGTAATAGTTAATAGACAACGAAATTCATCCACAACATGTGAAAAATTTGTGCAACGCTATTAGTGTAATCTCCGTGTTAGATGCCCCAAACTGCAAAGCGTAAATAGGCAGCCTGTTACTTTCCGCACTAATACCACTCCGTGATAAGAGATAGGTGAATTAATTATACCTTATTCAAAGATAAAACTCGAGTTTGATGTATTCCGGCAAGGTTTTTCAGAGCTTCAATCCCCTTCTACCACATTTCATCCATTTGTCTGTCACCCTCACCAACACAAACAACCACTGAAATTCACGGAATGCACACAAGCTCAATATAAAACAAATACATGTAGAAAGTACCTCAGGCATTTGAATACTTACAGATTTATAGTAACTAATTATGTTAGTTTATTGCTAGGAAATTAAGCAATATATACAGTAATTAAACTAATGAAGTTAAAGAGAAAAATTACACGAAGCACAACCACATTCCGACATTTTTTAACTTTTTTTTTTAAAGAAACTGTATTGCCCTGTTTGAAAAATAAAAACTACCTAAGATGTTTTTTTATTATACTTATTCAACCAAAATCGATTAGAATAATGATCTCAGACTTTAGACGATTAATTAACCTCTCTTTCTCTCAGCCTATAGTGGATGATAAACGTGCGTACTTAAAGTACGCGGTCTTTAAGTTCGCGACCTTACTCGGCTTGCCGTCGGTGACACACGTGAAGCTTTCTCAGAATTTCATTTCAATGGCTCGAGGCTCGCGGTGTTAACAGACGGGCGAGTAAGCTCGCCGAGCCATAAGTACGCATACTTGCTCGCACGTCTATCACCCTTTTATCAAAATCCACAGCTGACCTTAGAACCGAGTAAATTTTACATTTTACATATCGAAATAAAGTTCAAAATGAATTTATTTACTACACAATAAGGTACAGCTTGGTAAAAATGAGGGCGCCACTCCCGCATATAGGTCACTTCAAATGGGAAATCAGTAAAAGAATTTAAACAAATTTTAAATAGTTAACTAGTATAGTAGATATATACATATATGTATAACTAGTATATATATAGTAATAGTTAGTTTTTAATAGTTTTAAAAACGCTGCTTGTACTGAGTCAAAACCTACTTGCACTTGTCGGCAAAGTAGTGCCAACATTATAGGTCTGCAAGTAAAATATTTAGTTTCATTTGTCACCGCATTATAGTCTTTTTTGCCAAGCTCTCAGCGTACTTTGACACCCACGCACTGAAATTATACCTTTTAGTGAATAAAATAAGTTCGATTATTCTTAAAGTTCGCGCAGCAGCGTGCGTCACGTCGGTTCACGGCGCGGTCTGTACCATGAAGTTATAGATGGTCTGTACTGACCCTTAAGCTCAAGGTGCTTGCATCTGTAACTGGACTGGCCACACCTTTTGTGAGTGCATCTGTGCAAGTCAATTTGAATTTTGACGTAAAGGATGACTGACACTGACACTTGATTTTGTTTGACATTTGGCATTTGGTAAAGTGTGTTGGGTTGGGTATTGTTTTCTGCCTCAAATATAGCTATTTCTGACTAACTATAAACATTTTTCAAAAAAGTGTTACTAAACAGCTTACAAAATGGGGAAACGACAGCATCAGAAGGATAAAATGCAAGTTTCACCCTACAAGATACACATTTCTTTAGTCATTTATTCCAATGTTTTTTTATAATTCTTCTTTGTTGATTATTAGGTACCTCACGTACACGGAGTGGACTACTCTGTATGGTGGCAAAAGATCAGGCACTCCTAAAGAAGAGGATACAACTTTCAAACGCTTACCATTTGACCATTGTTGCTTATGTCTTCAGCCTTTCGAAGACCCTTACTGCGATTCTGATGGCAACATATTCGAGTTACAAGCCATACTAGAGTTCGTGAAGAAGTTCAAAGTAAATCCAGTTACAGGGAAAGTAAGTCGATTCACTAACTGCGCCCCGCGGTTTCACTCGCGTAAGTCTTGATCCCGTGGGAATACCGGGATAAAAAGTATCGTATATGCTATTCCAGGTCATGGTATACCCCTGTGCCAAATTTCATCCAAATCCGTTCAGGCGTTTTAGCGTAAAAGCGTATCAATCAAACAAAGTCACTTTTGCATTTATAATATTAGTTAGGATGCACTGTTGTTTAATAAACTTTGTAAAAATATGAAACCAATCTTTCCAGAAACAAGACGTCAAAACTCTAACAAAATTGAACTTCTTCAAGAATGCTGAAGGGGATTACCATTGTGCCGTTCTATTCAAACCTTTTACGAAGAACTCGTATATTGTTGCTATTAAAACAAGTGGCAATGTGTACTCAAATGAGGCTGTGGAACAGCTTAACATTAAGGGAAAGAACTGGAAGGACCTTATCAATGACACACCGTTTGCCAGGACTGATATTATTGTTATACAGGATCCCAATAACTTGAACAAGTTCAATATTTCTACTTTTCATCATATTAAGAATAATTTGAGGGTGGAGACTGAAGGTAAACTATGATATTAATATTGTTTATTTATCTTGTCTTTAAAGATTCTACAAGGGGTAGGCAACAAATGCATATTTAATATTAACCGCTAATTTAATTCAAGTATTTTGTTTTAAAATGTTTTTTTAATGCTTCTGATTCAGAAGAATTTTATAAAAGGTTTTTATCAAAATCGTGAACTGCTAATGAATTTATTCTTCTTTTCAAGATGGGGAATAAGTTTCCGCCTCCTATCAGCAAATTATGTAATCACAATATTTATAATTTATGTGTTTATTTTGCAGAGGAAATAGCAATGAGAAAAGACCCACATGCAAGACTTAAGACAGTATCAAATGAAACGAAAGACATCCTACAAGAACTAGAAAAGGAGTACAAAGCTCCAGAAAAGAAAGAAGTTAAAAAAGAGGTGGCTATTTCTTTTTAGTACTAGTTGAAGTAGCCCCGGATTTTTTTAGCCCCAGCACCCAGCTTCCCCAGTTCATATAAACATACCATTTTCATACTAGGTTGCAGATAAGTTCAATGCTGCTCACTACTCTACTGGCATGGTGGCTGCCAGCTTCACCTCCACTGCTATGATGCCAGAGACAGTCCATGA
Source organism: Lithophane semibrunnea (assembly GCA_947363905.1). Lineage (NCBI taxonomy): Eukaryota > Metazoa > Arthropoda > Insecta > Lepidoptera > Noctuidae > Lithophane > Lithophane semibrunnea. Next base: position 15,576,006 of record OX376195.1, read on the forward strand.
AGCAGCCATTATTTGCGAAGATGATGTCAAATATGATATGGTGAAGAAAAAAGGTTGGTTGCAAATATTTACTTTTTTTTAGAATATTTTGTTGTTTGCCTGGGTTTATTGAGCCAGTCCTTACTGATTCAATATGAATTAGCTTATATTTATTTCATTTGATTTGAGTTCCTTAAGTTCTGCATGATTACTGATAAATGCGTGCACCAACTGGACAGGTCCTTTCAATCAGTGGTTTTTTCCTTGAAAGCCATTTCAGACACCAATCTACATGGTCTTCATATAATCCGACCAAGATTATGTCTGGACTTTAAAAGAGACTGTGACCTCTGAGATAGTTTCGGCCTTTCTTCTCAGAGTATTCGATAGGAAACGCCAACCTCATCTAGTTTTTACCCGACTACAGATACGGATAAATATGATTGATATATAAAAATGTTTGTACAAACCTACCTACAGAAATAAATCATTTATTATTTTATCATCCCCTATATGTCAGTCTAATCATATTAAAATAAGTTGAATTGAGTGCCTAGTGCATGTCCTACCACAATTTATAACAATTTTTGAATGCTGTACATTCCCCAATTTACTATTTATGCAACATTCATTCACTGTATTTGGCCAGTGTTCGTAATGTTCCCCACTTTTGAAGTACTGAGGCCCTAGACAAAGTGACATTCTATCAGCGCTTACGATGATGGAAAAGGCAAAAATGTATAGGATTGACATAAGCTATCGAAAAGCTTATGTCAATCCTGTTGAAAGTCGTTGCAGAAATACGAAACGCTTTCGAAGCGATTGTTACTTGTCTAGGCCCTTTGTTTCATAGTTTTTACTCTTTACTTCTTTCCACAGGATATGTGAGACTGGTGACAAACCTGGGTCCTCTAAATTTCGAGTTGTACTGCGACCTAACACCAAAAGCGTGCGACAATTTTATAAGGCACTGCAACAATGGATACTATAATGGTACCAAGTTCCATAGGTCTATTCGGAATTTTATGGTAAGTAAGGATATGTTTATTCTCAATTTAAAGGTTTTTAACTTTTTACTTTCGAGCAGCTATGGGTAAGATTATTAAGGCGAAAGCTTCAGGGTAGTATTTAGTTATTATGATGGGTTTAAAAGCTTCAAGCTTGTAAATGGAAACACGATAATTTAAAGGTACAAATAGCAAAAAACGTAAGTAAAATTGAATTTCGTGGGCTTCCCCCACGAAGTAAGATTAAAATAAGTCTCCCATATTACATAGATAAACTCACGCCTTCTTCCCATGACCCCATGGGAAGAAGGCGTGAGTCAGTAAGAGAGAGAGGCAATAACTCTGGAACGCCAACTACCCCGTTACACACTCCTTTTCCTCCCATTATTATCCAGCTCAAAAAGCCTCCACATCATGGGTCCTTTTCTAGTACTGGATTTATACAAGCTTATAGTAGAAATACTTACTTCAGATACAAGGAGGTGATCCAACTGGCACAGGATTGGGCGGCGAATCAGTGTGGAAGAAACCATTCGAAGATGAGGTCAAACCAAACCTGCATCATACTGGTAGAGGAGTGCTATCATTGGCCAACTCTGGACCAAACACCAATGGATCACAGTTGTAAGAGAATTTAATTTCGTTTTTCTAAGACCATACCGACAATGAACGAGTTGTGCTACAAAATATTATGTTCTCAGGTATAATGTTTTTTTTGCAATGTCGTTGTGTATAATTATATGTTTTTTTTTTGGTTTAGTATGGATATACTAAACGTGACTCATAAGGACACACTCATTGACGCCGATCTATGGTTTGATTGGCGTCAATGAGTGTGTCTACTTTTGACCATCCTAACTATCTAATCTAATTTCTAACTATAATAATAATATAATATGGCAAGGGACATAGTCCTACCATAGTTCAAAATAACCAATTCACTAAGCCACCCAAACCCATAGCCCAATATCTTTGTTTCCATGTTCTGCAATAGTCCTACCAACCGGGGGTTGTCCTTGGCTGCACTTTCATGGTGTGAACAGGGATAATCGTCGGTTGGTGCCTCATTCCAATTAAAATTGTCTAAGGGGCCTCTGCGAGTTGGCTTCGGCTCCTCGTACGCCTTCCAATGGTCCAGAGCCCCCAGGGTCCCGAGATATATAGACATATAATTTATGAACGCGAAAGTTTGTAAGTATGGATGGATGGATGGATGGATGGATTAATGGATATTTGTTACTCTTTCACGTAAAAACTACTGAATGGATTTAGATGAAATTTGGCAAACAGATAGTTTATAATCTGGATTAACACATAAGATACTTTTTATCCCGATATTCCCACGGGATCGAGAGACCCGGGACGCACCTAGTAACTAATCATTTTTGCTTCACTTTATACTTAGAGTCTGCGCCGCCACTGAAATCCGGCGGAAATTTTTTTTGACCCATAGATCTGGCGCGTCAAAAGGACTTCAGTGGTGGCGCGGACTCTACATCACAATTTAAAATGCTTAGAATGTGTTAGTAAATTGAACCAAATGCCTTTTTAAAATTATTTAAAACTGCTCAATTCCAGTTTCATAACCTTCCGTTCGTGCAAGCAGCTGGACGGTAAGCACACGATCTTCGGCAAGCTAGTCGGCGGCATGGACACCCTGACTGCCATGGAGCAGATAGAGGTTGACAATAAAGACCGGCCCATACAGGACATTGTCATAGACGTCGCGCAAGTGTTCGTTGATCCATTCGCTGAGGCCGAGGAACAGGTAATATTCTTAAAAATACTTGTTGTTTCTCTGCAATATGATTTCAAAAGTATGCAAGCAGGCACTTTTAACGTCACGCCTGTATTCCTCGGGTTAGGCAGAGGTGCATCTATAGTGCACCCATATTGCCAGTTATATTTAAGTCCCATGTAATAGGGGTTGAGCCTAGTGCCATCAGGCACAAATCCAGAGTCTGGGCTGCTACTGAGAAATTTCAGATTGGGAAACCCACTAACACGCCCAACCTGGGAATCTGACCCAGGACCTCATACTCAGCAGTAGTGCTTGCGAGCAATGAGCCAGTTAATACCACTATGATATACTTATATTTTAACAAATAAAGATGCCATTCATGTTGTGCTTAATAATCAGCAATAACAGTGTCAACTCAAGTCTGTAAAGGGGTTTAAATGAAGAAATGGCAAACAATTATATGAGACTGTACCAGTAAACATTATGCCTGATATCTGAGGATCTAAACAAACTAAGATTTGTAGTTATAACTTGGTATAATAGTAAAATCTTTACAGTAAGTATTTACGGTTGCACTGAGTATTTTGAGAGAGTTTTTGACTCGGTCGTCGTGCGATCGTGGTTTGCGGAGCAGTGGCGGCGTGGCGCGGCGGTCGGCTGCGCTGGCGATACCGCCCCTCGTCTCTCGTTCCCCTCGATCGCCTGCTTGGCGCGTGGCGCGCGTGTATATGAAGCGGGCGCGTGTGTGTGTAGTGCGGGGCGCGTACATTCATGTTGTGCTTAATAATCAGCAATAACAGTGTCAACTCAAATCTGTAAAGGGGTTTAAATGAAGAAATGGCAAACAATTATATGAGACTGTACCAGTAAACATTGTGCCTGATATCTGAGGATCATATATAATTATATTTGTTCTAATATGTTCTTGTTGTTTGTTGCAGCTTGTCAAAGACAGAGCAGAGGAACTCAAAAGGAAAGCAGAAACTGAGGGCTCACAGGTGAGACCGAAAAAGGCGAAACAGCCCCTAAAAGTATTCAGAGATGGTGTAGGCAAATACCTTAACTTACAAGAAGTGGTGCCACCTGCAGCCCCAACCAGCAGTAAAACCACGAAGACACAAGAAGGTCCCGCCAAAAAGTTTAAAAAGGATGGAAAATTCGGCTTCGGTGGTTTCGATAGCTGGTAGGAGAATATTTTAAAAGAAATTAAGAGTAAGGCATATAATTATGTAAATAAAATGAATTATTGTAATATTTACTTTTATTTATACCTCCTAAAATACTGACAACTTTAAATAAATTCATAACAATTTTCTCTTTTACAATGTTACACAATTTGTTAATATAATAAATTCATCAATTAAGTACTTCTAAAATGTTAATTTATTCTAATTTAATGAGTTAAACACCCAATGTATTTAACTTTACACTAATTAATCCATCAACACAATAATAGGTGCAATTATTATGTATATATATTATTTATTTACCCCTTAAGTCTTTTTTAATAATATATGAGTACAACTAGGTAACACAAAATTGCTTTTCTTGTTCAAAGCAAATAATATGTAAATGCTGATTTACATGGAGAGAATCTCTGTAACATTCTTGTCTCAAAAAGGGCCAGAAACTCCATGTAAATGAGCCATAATGCATGTTCGTGCACAGGAAGTTTTCATTGCGAGTTCAATACAATATTTTGTAATATCAAATACCTACAAAAAGTGCCTCTAATATCATGATTTTGGCATCATATGAAACTTTTTTATTTTCTGTCTAATTTGTGACATACTTCTAGCACATATGAATAATGCAGTGTTCATTACAGAGAAAGTTTCATAATACTATAAAAAGTAAACAGAAGTAGGTACTCAGCTTAATAACTATAACATGATCTAGCAAAATAATTATTACAGCTTTTCCAGAATATCAATATGGATGACACAAACAGTGTATTGCTAAATTCTCTCAAACAATTTTTCAAGTGTCTAGGCTTGAAAAAATTATTTACTGTAGCTATTTATGCACTTTCAAAGTGAGATTAGATAGAAAATGATGTGCCATAAGTTTGTCATTGTTTTTTAAATTATTGATGTAGCACAGTTTCATATACTCCCCATTCGGATATTATTTGTCAAGTCATTATTTTATAAGTCTGTCTCATGGATAACCATGTCTTATCATATGCTTGTAGCCTTATTGGCACCTTTGTCAAAACATACCATACAAATATTGACCATAGCTGTGACTATATCATTGTTTGTCTGTCATTTCATGTTTAGTTGTAATTGGTGCGCCGCCTTGCAGTCCTCTGTTTGTCAAATCTCATTTCCATCTCTTCTAAAACCTTTGGAGTGTATCGAACAACCAGCTTCACTGAACCAACAGCTTGCTTCAATAATTCCACAGCTTTCTCGTGATTTTCACCCTCTACAGACACGCCGTTGACTGACAACAGCTGGTCACCTCTTTTGAGACCACCATGACGGTCAGCGACGCCGCCAGGAATGATTCTTGATATGTAAATAGGGGAGTTTTGTTCTTTGCCACCCATGACGTTGAAACCTAGACCTTCCTCTGTCTTCGGAAGCTCGACAACCCGTGGATGTGCGTGACCTTCAGCCGCAGCGAATGCGGCCACTGTGGCCTTGGCTGTAGCGGAAGCCCTAATGTCCGCCGAGCCTTGAATATCAACAGTTTCGTAAACATGCTCATACACTTCACGAACAGCGTTCAAGAAATCACTTTGAAGCACTTTCTGTAGAGCTGCAAGCTTCGTAGCAGGAACTTCACCACTTTGTTGAAGTTTTTCGAGCAATTCGATAGCTCGTTTTATATCCCTAGCTAGGGTTAACTGCTCCCCTGAACTGCTCATGTTATCTGAATTCGTTTTCTCTACAAATAACTGGAAATTAAAAGAAATTGGGCGTATTATAAACACGAAAGCAACTGCGGTGAATCAATACAGCAAGTACTTCACGTTCGAAAACTTTGTATTTCGAATAAAACACATGCACAGCTGAGTATGAATTAGTTTTCTTTAGTAATTTGTATCTTTATTTCATTTTTCAAACATATAAATTATATTTTTAAATATTAGAATAAAAAATATATAAAACATTTAAAAATATAAAAAATAGTGACCCACCGGTATCGGGAACAGGGTCCAAGCTACAAGGCGGTCAGGGCTCCAGAGAGAGGAACCTCCTAACAATGCGAGCCGTGTCCAGGAGTACAGCTTTGTATTATTATTGAAATGTTATTTGTTACTTTTTCATGTTTCCATTTTCTTTTGTTAGTACCTATCCAAAATTAATTTAAATAAATTGTATTTGTCAAAACTAGTCTTTAGTACTAGTTTCGGTTTCGGAATGCTCCTCATTTCATTCATTTGACAATCTTCAGTGCTGTGAAGTTGGTGCAGCTGTTTTCGTTTGAAAACAAAAACAATACGATTTGTTCGGAACAAAAAATAGTTATATCATTTATTATAACACGCATTCGTTAATGTTCAACAATGCCTGTCAAAATAACCTGCTTTTCAAGGATTCTTTACATTCTTTATATTAATTTATTAATTCATCTTTCAAATTTTGATTAACTTTCTTCCTTCGTTCGTCCGGGAACGACGAAATAAATGTTTTGACAAGTTTTCAGTCACGCCAACATTTCGCCAAAAAATGCTAAATAACTAAATTGCCATAATTGGGCTGTAATTTTCAACTTTGATTTGCAGTATTATTGTAGAATTTTGCTGCTTGTTTATTTTAGCATAAGTTTAACAATAGTGTTACGTAAAAAGTATAGTGTAAGTGAGTGGTGAGGCTTCGTATTTGCAGAAACAATGGATGATTTAGGTAAGTTTAGTCTTATCATAACCTGTTTGGGTTGCTGTATAAATGAAATGACGTGTTCTGCTAAAATAACTTGTTAATTTGCATATTTGCTCCTTGTTGGACCTTCTAGTCTTATCCATGGTACTGTAGCCAAGTATAGGTGCGAACTTTTATGCGCTCTTTGGTTATATTGCCAATAACTTATCACTTCCTGAGTTCAATTTTTTTGTTTACACATAGGGATCTTGTGATTTAGATTATTATACGTGATGATTGTATTGTTGCCAGGGAGATTGCCTAAGTGGTTTCTTTGTAACTCGATGACAAATTCTTTATTTACTTTTCCTTATCTAGGCATACTTACAAAAGATAAACAGAGTTTGACATAAAATTATGTCAGTGACCTGTTCAAGTATTATCATTTTATGGTGTTTCGAAGGAATATTAATGAATATTCATACATATTCTAATTTAGGGTAGGTAATACCTACTTTGGAAGGGGGGAAAATACTATTTATTATAATATTTGCCTTAAAGTTTTATTTCATTCATAATACGAATTAATTACCTATTGATGGTCTATATACATATTGTGGTCAGTACCGGTCATTAGGGTGCTGTCAAGTTGTAGCATGATTCATTACTTAAAATTCAAGGAAATTTTATGAGATCATAGTTTTTTTAATTTGTTGAATATGGGGAGGAAGCACTAAGCCAACTGGGTGTTGTGTTGATAACAGGGGTGAACATTTTGTGAAACTGAGTTGCTATGCATCAGTCAGAGAAACTTCATATTTTGTAAAGTAATACAAGATATAAAATACTTTTAAGACCATGAATGTGGTGTTTGTTTGATTCACTGGAGTTAGGTGGTCATTACTTGCTTAATTTTTTTTATATGGTATGGGTGGCTGTTATAATCATATTCTCTAGGCTGTGATTAATAGCCTAGTGTAGTACTGGAGTTATCTAGGATTGTTCATCATTCTTCAATACTGAAGCTGATCCTAATGGTTCAAGGCCCGTCCAGACAGGCGCGATATCGCGGGCGCGACAAGTGTTGCGCTGCCTGTCGCGCCCTCGATATCGCGCCATTCTGTAACGAGCTATTACTCTCACTTGTATTCATAGTTTACAGTGAATCTGGTTTAAGATTGAAAGTTTACTTGCTGCAACATGTTGCATTATGCCACTAACCATGCAACGCTGTATCATGTCGCAACTCTCAACTCAGAAAAAACTATGAGGGGGGCGAGTAACGTGACTCTTCGCTGCTGCTGTGTGTAGAATCGGGACTTCATGTTTTGTCGTGTGCCCAAGGCTTTACGCCCAAGCTATATCAGATCTGACGTAATTTACGACGTAGATCGTCGGTCGCGTAACGACTTAAACGTAACGTAAACTTCTCAAACCATAATCATTTGGACCGAAGATGCGTCTTAGGCGAAAAGTCGGCGACATAAATTACGTCAGTCTGATAGCATGGTATTTAAACCTTGTAGGCTAGGTGCCATCGCAATCTGTATCCACTATCAACACCCAATTTAATTCATAGGCATACATACATACGAGTATCTATCTTTAGGGCGCTAATCAGTAAGTTACATAATATCTTCAAAGAAGACACGACACACACGCAGAAACAGGTCTGTAGGAATGTGGCGCAATAACAGTTTACGCACATGCTATTAAATATTGAACACATATCCTGAACTCATTTACAATAAATATCGATTTTTATGGGATAATGAGTTCTTTGACACTGCCAAACGCAATTAAACTAATCAAATTATAATTTCGCGTGACTAATCTATTAATTTGATTGGCGCCGTGTTTAATAACCATAACGCGCTAGAGTGTAGATAACGAAACGTCATATCAAACCCAAAAACGGAAGCCCGATCGAGTAACTGCAGCCCAAAAGCACGTTAACCCAAATAAATCACCTTTAAATCTTACCCAGCTTCCAGGAACCAGGGTTCTGCTAATCATGCATGGTTCGGGCTGGAAGTTTTTGGGATAGAGTTCTTAAGAGGAAAAGCCAATCGGACTTGTGTTTTCAACTCCGCCAAGTCAATTTTTGCCATGGTTAGGTTTGACATTTTGATGCTGAGCACACGATGGACAATTTGTCCGCGGAATCGTATGGAAATCTCGGCATTTTGAACGAGTGCGCGTTAGATTTCCATAATTAGGTACGTCCAAATTGTCCATCGTCTGTTCAGCGCCAAAAACCCTAGAATAATGATAGAGCAAACATTATATGACTATTAGAATATAGCTAGCTAAGTTTGCGCACATAACATAATAGCTTTGATAAGATTGCAAGGTGGGGACCGACAACGCCGGTCATTAATCACCACGATGCGATGGGGTGTCATCAAGGGGTTATTTCTAAAGCCATTAACGGGTTAGATAAATTATGGTTATTATCAAAAGTAAATAGAGTTCCGTAAAGGTTTGGATGGTAATCATAAAAGTGACCATTCTGAGTTCTGACACAGAGAATATAGTAATATGTCTTCTAGGGTAGAGGCCGTAGACAAAGTGACATTCTATCAGCGATATCGATGATGGAAAAGGCAAAAATGTATAGGACTGACATAACCTATCGAAAAGCATATATGTCAATCCTGTTCAAAGTCGTTGTAGAAATACGAAACGCTTTCGAAGCGATTGTCAGTTGTCTAGGCCTCTGTTCTAATAAATTATCGAACAGATTCAGGATAAAAATATAGGTAACAACACATTGCAAAAAGCTTGTTTTCCTAAGAAAAGTTTGAACGAGAAGAATTTTGACTTATAAACACGCTCACGTCACCACACGACCAATGCTATGAGAACAGCGAGATATAAAAATAATCTCACACATAACGAATGAACTTGAATGAACAACAAGACTATTAACTTACAACAGATGCAAATACAAGGGCGCTCTTATCATGAATAGCAAGTGCAGATAGAGACCGACAAATGGCATGAGAAAGTTCTCAATACTCCACCCAACTTATATCCTCTCATATTATTTATAGAAAACGACGATGCAGTCGACTGCTCCCACTAACTAGAAGATTAAAATGAGATATTGTAGCAGTCCATCAGTATTACTTATATGATAGCACACAATATGGCGCGCAATTTCCCATTAAAAACCAATCAACGTTAAGTGGTTCAGCCATATCTTAACAAGCTATGATGTACGTTAATTCCTCCATAGTCCCATACCTACACGTATATTCTAAAAATATAGCTATGGGGATTAATCAGACACTCGAGAAGTAACCCAGAGGTGGAATGCAAGAAATCTGTTACATGTCAGTGTGGAATGTCCATGTGAACTGACAGTTCAATAAATCGAATTCTTGAGTTGAAATCGAGATAAATGTTTGTTGAGCTGCGACGAAAATAATCGACTAATTAGATGGTGTAACTTGGTGAGATCACAATGTATGCGTGCTATTGAAATGTAAAGCTAGTGATGGATTTGTGAAGCTAGTGATGGCTTTGAATAACATGATTACCGAATTTGACATAATCGCCAAAACACGTCAATCTCTTCGAAAACTGTTCAAACGTATGGTTCCGTCGAAAAATCACTGTATATCTCTGACCTTTGGCATTGGGTGGACTTATGCAAGTTGGTTCATAGCTGTCCATAATCCAGATAAAGTTGGTTTTTTATTTTACTATCTTTAACATCGACAGAAAGTCTTGGATGATGATATGGTTGCTGAGCCATTTAATCATGAATTAATTAATTAAATAAATAAATACAATGATATCAGGAGCAACAATAGACTTAATTGTTTGTGCTCTTTCTCAACATTATTAATATAGAAGTGTAATGAACGTTTTCGTTTCCAAAGAAGAGAACTCTTGCCCCGTCGTCTTTAAATCAGTTCCCAGTCCATTGCCTAATTATTAGTACTCTGACATCTCTTCGTTCCTTTGCAAGTTTAGTGAGACTTCATTTAATTGTGAGGTGACAATTTATTTGTCTGATTGCGGTCATTACATTAAGTTCAATAACCCAATTAAACTTCAATTACAATGCAAGTAGCACTAAAACTTTCGAAAACTGTAGGGATTGGATTCAAAACTTTGCAATACTATTGTTAAAACTTGCATTTAGTAAAGCAAATAACATAGCAATCTAAAAATGGCACAGGACGTATGTAGATAAAACTTCAGATTAACGAAAATCCTGACCCGATGATCTAATAAAGCATCATAAAACGGATTTATGATAGTGCGAACCGCCACTCGACCCAATGCAAACATAATTAAGAAGACATTAGGTTTAAAAGCAATAACACTCAGGATGAAGATGAACTGAAGAGGCGGAGGCTATTGATGTAGGTTGACTTGGATAAATGCTAAAAATTATAACTTCAATTGAATATCTAATTTAGCATTGAACACGATCCCTACAGAGTGTTTGGACTTTCCAAAGGCTTTCGACACTCTAGACACAAATCCCAACTTAAAAAAAATGCGGTGTCATTACCATAGGTATCACATTTCCACATTTTACACGCGATACCACGCTTAATGTGCGTCGTTCCCGTTCTGCCTAATTAATTTAATTAGTGGTCGACGTGCACTGGGGAATGTTGTAATAGGCGAGGCGACACACCTGTCTTGTGTGATTGGAAACACGTAGCTTTGGACGGTGGATCAATATAGTTTTTTGACGATTTACACTGGTCAAGTCATAGGAGATTCGTTTGAAATATTTTCGACTGCAGCAATCTGTAGAATACGTCCGTTTTAAAAATATTTGGGGAAGGCGATGAACTACTTATGACAACGAAGGCTTATGTAAATTCGTATATCGTTCCTTTCTGCTAGTAATTGCATTGCTGATTCCATAAAACTTTTATAATATTGCTTTAATTCAATAAGCAATAACTGATTTGGGATCAAGTCTTGCAGAGAAGTATAATATGTCATGGTGTGTAGTTAACATATCATTAAATAAAATATAGTTATCTTGTTCTAGAATTGTATATGGAGTAAGAGTTTCCGTATTGACCGTGAATTAAATTACATCACGTTTATTACAATGAATGAGTGATCTCAGAAACCTTGGAACCTTTATATCTCAGAATATACTTGGAAATTGCAATTTCAGCCTTGAACTCAGTGTTATATCCTCACAGCTGATAAACTGTAGCGTTTGCCAATTTCAGTTCAATACCATTAACTTTCCCTATCTGACCTAAATCGTATCTGTTCGTGGATAAGGCTGTAAATACATAGTTTAGTGACGTCATCACACCGACACTGACTACGATGAGTTGCGTGTTACGCGTTCCCGACATCTGTCAGTCGCACGCGTGTACCCAGCCCTAACGTACTGGTTGGAAAAAGTTCCTTTTGTAACGTATTCTTTATTTTAATTTTGATCCATTTCGAAATGGAAACTTTTAGTTTAGAGATTTTACTTTTTAATTCAATCGTATTTAAATATTTGGTGTTTCCGGATAGATGCGTCGACGTTAATAATGATAACGATATTCTATTTGTTGGAATTGGTAGTATTTACATGAAGAAAAGATAGCAAAAATAATATTTAAACATTGGTGACAGCTTTTGCGCATTCATATTCGTTGTGTTGTGAAGTTTATTTATTTCCACAAAACACATTGTAAAGTCTCCTTGGTAGGTTGTTTATATGTATAGTTACTGTTGTGAACTTTCATTAATGTTTCTTTACTATTTTTAAAATAAATACCCTTGGCAGTTAGAACGATTGTTCTTGGCTTGGTTTCAAACTTTTAATCGCGTTTAGGGACCGTAAGTTCAAGACCCATCAAGATCGGAATAGTCGTCGTAACGATTGATAAAAGATTTAATTACTTAGTGATGCCAGAAAAATCTGTTTTTGGCTTAACAAATATTTAACAATTGGAAATTAACAATGTGTCTTTAAACAATTTATTAACGAAGCTATTCAGAGGAAATAAAGTAAGTAATTGAAGCCTCAGCAAACAGTGGTCTTTGCACTGTACGATAGTTTGCTATGCAATGCAAGTGGGTTGAGAGTTGAGTTAGCACCGTGCTAGTACTTACTTACCTACCACTCAAATATTTACTTCCTTATTAGACACTAGCCAGGGAACAATAGAACAGTTAACTCGATCGTAAAATGGACAAGTAGTAAAATTCACTCCACTGTACACACTCCTATTTCCATGTTTAGCAGTTATTCGCGTAAAAGCAGCAATTTGCGGAATGCCTGTAAAGTGTGCATACTCTCACGGCGATTTATGTACATAAGTAATATTTACAAATCTTAATGGCTTCTCTTTAACACGATTTCTATTAATCTTTGAGAGCCGTTATTAAATTTTATACTAAGCCCTTTCTTTTCGAATAGATCAAAGTGGTAGTCGCTACTTCTCTAATGACAATCGTAAACTTATAGTGAAGTGTGATGGAGTGGAATGATGAGGCGGATGTCTTAAGTCAAGAGACGCGTGCGCATCGTATTGCTGCCGGATGTGGCTTAGGTGCGGTAAAATTTGGCGGGAACGAGCCACGGAATTAGAATTTTTCTTGCCAAGGAATCCATGATTGATGCCCTCTCTCTGGCTTGCTGACAACTCTACATCCAAAATGAGAATTACAGGAATTTCCTTGAGACGTATTGCTTCAGTATCATTATTTAGACTCTCTGTCGTAAACATTTATTCGATTCTTTTGATTTAGCTGACTGTTTGAGATGAATTTACCACATTGTTGAAGTCAATAATATGGCATCAAAAGATCTATCATTCACAGTAATGCACAGTGACAGTTAAGCGATTTCTAGTCGTATAAGATCTAGTGCGAGATCTTAAAATATTTTATTGTTCATTTTATGATTTTCCTCAATAAATTCAGTATAGGAGCTAGAATCCGGAACAAACGGATCGATTTTGACAAATGCATTGATTTGTTGCCGTCCCCGCGTATAAATAATACTGGAAGTGTAGCCGGTGTGGCTGCGCGCGCGCCGGCATCACTACACGACAGTTGTGACCGCGCCGCGTTGACGAATACTCTACTCGGAGCACCGCGACCTCGCCCCCGTGACATTGCCTTATCACTTATCACTACGCTTATCGGTAACAGAGTTAAATTCATCGATATGACGATCAATACGAGTAAACTATACCGATAGCGTTCAGTCGCTTCGCGTCCTTGTGATAGCCCAATATCGTGCGTGCATAAATCAGTAATTGTTTACACAGGGAGGGTGCACTGTATTGTAATTGCAAGTGTTTTGCATTTCCTCGCGTAGGACGTGTTTACGCGGATAGTGTGTAGGCTGTGATTATGGTGCGCTGACGCCGTTGTTGTTCCTGTGGGTGTTTTAATTCTCAAAGACAGCTGTGATTGGCCGAAGATGGATCGAACAATGTATGGCAAGGTGCTGCCAGGCACTTACTATCCGTTCCGCTGCGCTATGAAGGAGAACGGAATATCGCCCGGCTGTGAGTATTAATCAATATTAAATCGGTTTAATTGTGTAAAAATTGTGTAACGGATATTTTATCGGTGTCTATCATTCGGCTGGTGTTTGTTTACCGTAATTACGAGTGTGGCTACAGCTGGGTGTTGGTAACATTATAACTACGTCCACACTATCATTTCCCGGTGCTAATGTTTATTTTCTCATGTGAGTTCCTCGAGTGCATCCACGTCGAATCGTGAGACTGCTCTCTCAATGTGTGTTTATTTACTACGATGCGTGAACCGTACAAATGTACATTTCTCTTTTGTAATTCAAGTGATGTTTGCCAGCCTGCTATTTTTGGAGTGTTTATTTGAGCGTCTAACGGGTTGATGTGACAACATGTTTGTGTGTTTTTATTTTATGATAAGTTCGCACACCAATTGTCATAACTAAAACGTATGGTCGTTTAATAGTATTCAACTCAATTAAAAGCTGTGATGTTTTATAGAGTACTTCTAGTGAAGTCATCCTTGCTGTTTGTAGTCAGGTTAATTTGGTTTCATTAGCATTAGTTGACGGGTTTGCGGTTTTGTTCCGTTCTTTTATGACGGTGGTGTCTATTCCTGGAAGACCTCGTGGGTGGTGACCAAACTGTACGAAAACTTTTACTGTCTCATCATCAGCTTTATAGTGTATTTCAGAAGAGACCTTGCTGTAAACAATTTTTGTTACGTTATTGTTTTAACATGTGTATCTTGTGTACGTTTTATGCAATTGTCTGAAGCACTTAGAATATAGGGCTACTGGTATCTTAAGTGGTCGTGCAACTCGTTTCATATATAACGAAACGTGTACATAGTCTATTATGGTCAGAATTGGTGTGGAAGGCATTACCAAGTTATCATTGTGGCCAAGCCCACGTTTGCAATTTAGCGTTTAGCTGCTAAATGTGGTATTTCTTCACTAAACGGAATGTGGTGCGGTGACATTGTAAGGTTGTGGTATGTGCGATGTTCTACATTGGGTTATGTCATTAGAGGTCTGATAGAGGTTGTGTGCGCTGGAGTTGGTAATTGGAAAGGTTACTAAAACAATGCATAGGATGAAAATGATTTATAGTTCTGTAAACCTCTTAAATTTTCTAGGACTATATTAAAACCACCTACCGGGCTCACAAATGGGGACATTCGTGGAAGATGTTAGAGAACGTCCACTCATGATATTAGAGAGCCGTTTCTTCCCATCTGCTTGTCCTAATTAATTGCTCTCCATAAAGGGCGTGAATTTGGTATGCCTGTGACAAGTAGCTATTTGTCGTATGTCTTTGATGTTTGAATCCAGTATCGAACATGTTATATCTGTTACTTATATTCTTTTAATTTAAAAACTTATACTTATTGCAAAATGAAATGATAACACTCATCGATTGAATTTAATCTAGCCATGCTTTATCTTATAATTATCTACTGCAGTACTGATTTAATTACTTGATGTGAAATTAATTTTTTTAATCGAAATTAAAATTAGCTTACCATATCAACAAGAAGGATAGAACTGATTTCTCGCGTTCTTAATTTTGGTATGGTCGAAAGATATTCACAAATATCGCGAGGCGTAACGAATCCAGTATTTTTATCGATTTGAGATTTCCGTGAATAATTGAAAATAGCTGAGGCCTCTAGGTTGATTTGCTAGGTTTGGTACTGTCCCTTGTCCGATAGAAATTAATAGATTCGTTCGTTGTAAATCTTAACTTATATGAATCGTAGAGAGGGGTTCCTCAAGGCACAAGCATAGGCACAAGATTTTTTTCTTTTTTAAGAACTCAATTTTAGTAGATATTGTCTTCGTTATAAATCAATGTTCAATTACTAACATGATTATGTTTAACACTCTAAACAAAGGCAAATAATTCATGAAACACTTAAATACTCGTAATTTTATAAGCTTTTTTGTAGCATATATAGGCTGTAAGGGTAAACAGTCTTGTCATTCAAACCATGGGTAGTTGACTTAAATGTAAAAGTAAATGACCGAACACAACAAAAAAAAACGTCATTTTCATTAAAAGATTTTAAAAAGTTTCTATACGACACCGTGCTCTCTAGCGAAACAGCTGACTGACTGAGGGAGGGGTCGCGCTCGCGGCCGGTCAGGTCACATCCCGTACTCCCCGCCCGTGTTGAGACGCAAGTTCGTTGCCCTAGCGCATAGGACAACGAACTTGCGTCTCTTGCGGTAAAATGTAGATTTAAAAAAATGAAAAAAAAAGTTGTAATTTTCCATTGATTTTACGTTCTATAAATGAAACCAAACCACTGGTTGCAAGGATAACGGTGTTTACCCTAACACCCTGTATTTAGTTTATTTTGATTGTTTTTAGCAATTTCTTGATAAAACCGACGGTTTACATTAAACCCTAGCGTCGGCGTATTTTTTTCTAAAACTTTATCATTCTTGTGATCTTTGCAATAACCTAATAAACCGAGTGATTGATATAATATAAACGGCATTAATTAGTAGCTCTAGACATAACCATTAATTTGCCCTCTCATTACGATTATCATATCTGGTTATCCCTAGAGTCTCATTAATTTCATATCATTTTATAGTATTTACTCTTTCCCATTATTCTCTACCATAAACCAATTCTTCATCTAGGATTTTATGATGTTCTCAGAATCTGTGACAAACACGTTTTATATCTATTTTATGGACACATAAACGATATTGAATTTGCCGCAACACATTGTTATTGTATTAGTAATTAACGCAAGGTCACGACACTCATAGAGAATACATAAAGCCGCGATGTGATTTGCATATGTGTGTCATGTATGCGCGTACGCATACGTTTGAGTTATTACATTTAAAAAATCTTTATTATTGTATTGTACTGGAAAGATTTATTAGTTTTATCGGAACATTTGTTTCGATTAGGACATTTTCTCCAGTCTTCAAGCTACTTTTGTAATTATTGAATTAGCGTAAAAATTAAGCAAGAATAAGTATGATTAAACAGAATTACAACCTTGGCACAATCGCCACATCGAAATCGGAAAGACGATTCATCTTGAGGGAAACAAGTTTTCATTGAGTCGTGTCTGTATGATATAAGATATAAATGTTGGATAAAGTCGCCTCGACATCGACCTTTGCGAGGTCATGACAAGCTTGCACAGATGGATATAATTAAGAATCAAGTCCTGAATCACCAGTTGCAACTGGGTGAAAAACAAGTGAGCTGAAAAAGGACAAAGGCTAAGGCTCCTTGATTTCAGTTGGTTCAGAGAGATATGAGTAGTTTTAAAACGTTGAGGAAGTAATAGTGCCAACGTTTTTGGATTTATCACACACTATTGTGTGCCAATATTTTGTAAGAACGCTAAGAGCAGCGCTGAATGGCAGATGAGTTGATTTGAAATGAAGGAATGCCAATTACTGTTTGACTTATTTCCATAAACATTCAGTTGTTTTGTATATAAGTTACGATTGAAAACCTCTATTCTATTCCTTTTACATCCACAATACTGCGGTAATAGTAAGGTAACACGTTTATGCAACTGTCGGCCATATGTTATTTCATTGAGTCTCTCAACTTGATTGTTTATTCACATAACGTTTTCATATCTATTTCTATGTCTATAGCAGTACCTACCAGAGACTGCCCATAGAGAATTCATTATCATTTCAATATTTATGCAAATGTTGTTCATTTATAATCTGCCCTAAACCAGAGTCTAATTAAAACCTCAATACATAAAGATTGATCGGCACCGAATTAATTGTCGTTTGCCTTCATTAGCTAATCTGCGTTATCGTTCGTATTTGAGTTTGTTGATCGTAAAGATGATAAACTGTCCCATTTGCTGGATTGTACCAAATGTCTGTGCACCTGCACCATTCACGATCTGAACAACGTCTCTGACGTCGCAATAAACTTGGTCACCTAATAGGTCCAAACAGTGTTTTAAAGATATACCGTCAATACCAAAAGAAGGAAATCGTAAACATTTAATGGATCAAATATTAAAAGATTTAAATCTCATCATCATCTACCTAGCCTTTTCCTAACTATGTAGGGGTCGGCTTCCAGACTAACCGGATGCAGCTGAATACCAGTATTTTACATGGAGCGACTGCCTATCTGACCTCCACAACCCAGTAACTGGATAATACGATACCCTTGGTAAGACTGGTTGTCAGACTTTCGAGCTTCTGACGACCCGTAACGTCTGTCAAATATACACAAATGACATCAATGATAAAAGATTTAAATCTATCCAAAGAAATAGCCAGAATAATTAAATGCACTTTAATAAAAACAAGCTGCAACAACGCAACGTCCACAGAAACTGCCTTGACAAAACAGGTAGAGACTGAAAATGAAGTCAAGGCATTCGCTAAATATTTTAGCAGCTTATAGTGATAAATCTGTTATCATTGGTACCTACACAAAATGAAATTAAAACATAATATGTGGCACATTGTCAAGTTTACGCCAGTTTCGCGCCAAACTCGGCACGTATAGTTTTAAATTACCATAGACACGGAATGCTCATCCAGATTTCCTTATTAGTGGCACTGTTAGTGACCAGTGTTACGACAATACACGTTTACACGGCCTCTGACTCAGGTACCTATGGAAGGCTACACGAAAGCGTCCAAATATGGGCTTACATTAAATGGCCCGTAAATCTTTCTCGGGTTCTGTATCACCTTCAAACCAAGGGAGATCTGTTTTCAAGATCACTACGTGGTTTATTTATTTGTATACAGAGTTTAATTAATATTTTCATAAAACTAAGTTTTTTTTCTGTTCACGCTGCTACCAGTCCAATGGCAGTATAAATGTTATTATCTGACGTTGTTGCTTCAGAAATAGTGTTCCTCATTGTGTGTGTGTTTTCAGTGTTCTTTTTTACCCGACTGTCCCAGAAGGAGGGTAATGTTTTTATCCTTTATTGCATCCTCATAGGTATACAAAGTTACCTCAGGTGATTTTCGAACTTCAATTGAATGTGTTTTAAGTAATTAATCATCATCAGTTGTTGATTATTAGAGCTATTGTTTTATCATTCTGACATATGAAAAGAAAGTGACATTAGCAGTTAGTTTTATTTTGAAAGATATGTGAAGCATTCTCGTAAAATTTTACTTCATTTTCTGTAGTTAGTAATACCAAGAGTATAAAAAGTTGTATATGATTTATATCCTTTATACTATCGTAGTTGTTGCCTCGGGTACTTATGAAAAACTGGGTTAGTCCACTTCTTGGTCATTGTATCCAGAATTCCAAATACTAGTCGAGTCCAGTTAACACAAGTACCCTGTAAGTTGACTACAAAAGTAAGAAAAGTTATACAATTTTCATACGTCTGATCTTGTTGTTTTCATTGGATGAATCATTGCAGTCCTGTTATCAAGGTACCAAAGAAATATAGACTAATAATAAAAGTAGCTAAGAACTTGTTTTTGCCTTTGATACCTATTGAAAAGAGCATATTATGAAAATATACGTGCTAGGCATACGTGTTTCTGTAAGCCAAGAATCGTATACATTACGTGACAATTCGTCTCCGTCATTACAAGAAACGGGACAAGTAGGTGCGTGTAGGTATTTGGAAACGTATTCAATTCATTAGGTTCATTATCCAAATCAGTGTTGATTCTGTCTTACCAAAAATGATAATATTAGGAAAGGTTTAAATAAATAGCATCACTGTTATTATATGAGTCACATGTTTGCTTAACGTTAACCCATATTTAAATTCAATTCCCAAACTTTGCGTGTTCAATGCCATATGTTTCATTGGGCAGTCGCTAATGTATAATTATGGGTTTGTTATTAAAACATGGGCTCATTTTGTAATATCATTATTAATTACTGATCCATTGCTATTATTTATTTGGTGAATCGTTTTAATTTGGAATACATTTTTAAATAGTAGTGTAGTGACTCCCATGTTTCAGAATAAACGCGTCTGTAGTCCATTTGTTATGGTCTCTTCTCGTTTTTGCTGATTTGTCTCTCTATGGAGTATAATACCTTTGTGGACCAAATGTTATGCTGAACTCTATATTAGGAGTACAAAGACTCCCAAATTAACAGCATGCATGAAGCCAATATTTGACGATACGACATTGAACTTCTAGTTCTCCTGACAAGTTCATTCAACTAGCTGAGAATTTAGATCCATTAGTAGACTCCCCTTCATAACCTTGTTCAAACAAAAAATCATTCACCGTAGAAATTATCGTTTCATTTGCATATTAGATGTGTTGCCTAACATCTAATTTAGCTAATAAAGGCTTGATTCAATCTCCCGTTTGGCTAACATTTCCACACAATGTTACTCTTCAGGAATTAATTAGTGCGTCTGAGTTACCGGCATTTGAACTCCTGGTATGCGAGCTTGTTTGCACTGAGCTATTTTAGCTCCAATTTGTACCTGAATAATATTTCCTGATTCCATATTTGTTCCTGTGTTACACTTTGATGTTTGTCTAGTGTTAATTAATTAGCCTTTTTGACTTTATTTTACAATAGGGTTTAAAAGTGACAATTCATAAAAAGCTTATTCCTGGTTACTACCATCAGTTTGATTACGTGCTCCGTCACGGATGATCAAATTCAACTAAATCAGACGCCGACTAGAAATAATAAGCCGCGATAATATAGGATGCAGATTTGAATTGAACCTAGAAGGTCATTACAAATTGCAACTCCAACAAGTGCAGAGTTAACAGAGGGAAGCAAGCAATTTAAATATAAACGCTGCTTTATCAGCTCACCCCAGTTTTCCCTTGTATGCTCTCGATTGGGCACAATGACTAAGACGCATTTTCTCTTGGAGATTAACTTCGTTTATTGAAGATGTATTTTCTACTAAGGACATTATAAATACCCATACAACTCAAGAATCTTAATCACCCAACTTCAAAAGCTTTCCCTATCAGTAATTTATTTAAAATTCTGTTTACCAACATTGTTAATCCCTTCGATATTTACGAGTGAGAGAGATCATTAGAAGAAAAATGGGCACAGAAATAAAGTAGTTCGTCCCAGTTCCTGTATCCAGCTGGCCAGAAAAAAACACGTTGCACAAATTGTTATCTAACGCTAGTTTCAGTATCGTTAATCGTGTTTATAGATGGCATGTTGAAAGTCTGTCAGAGTCTGTAGACTCAATATTTATTATTGGAACCTGCCTCGAGAATTTTGAGAAATGGTATGTCCTTACTAAATATTATTTTAGAGCCAACCATTCAGTTTTATTGGTAGAAGTGATAGAAATATTACATAATGTTGATTTATAAATATGGTGTTATTTTAATGGTTTTCATGCTGTTTCAAATCTAATCCAGATAATACGAATTAATGAGCGATCATAGATTTCTTTTGCTCTAGTCATAGGTTCTTCCAGCATTTCGCTGCTGTATGATTGTTAACCCTTATGTAGAATATAGGTCAGTCAGTCGCTCTACACTTGAAGTTGGGGACGCTTATGTTAATAAAAAATATAAATCTTGATCCTCAATGACGAGTTTATGAAAAACTTGTCAATGAAGGGTCATTGGCACCGGCATCATGTATCTACGTGCGGCAATTAATTGTGGCAATTGGCAGAATGCCAATTGGGTTTTAATTTGTGACAATCATTTGAATATTTTGCTATCTTGCAACACTATTGCTTTACGAACCAAAATAATAGATTCCAGTTTAAAGACACAATTCTTTAAAATATTATGACTCGGAAAGTTTTTTCGGCAGTTAGGAAACATTGAACTGTGTTAAAAGGTTTTAAACAATTTCAACTCTTTCGTGTTACGAAACTTCACTCAGAAAGTGTTTTGCTAATCGTATTTTTGAACATTCAACGCTTTCATCTCTTGAACTGATTATCTACATCACATATTTCTAGTCTATCTTTAATTCAGTCAAGTTTATTTATTTCTTCATTATAAAATGTGAGAGGATCAACTAGGCACACTAATCAACGACTCAAATGATTATGATTAAAATTCAGTCGCCAAAATGTAATGACTCCCTATATCCGGTTGTTCATCATAATTCTAATCACGTATGTGCTTCAAAAGGAAAGTCAATAGTTCAATAGTAACTAATCTATCAGTAATCTGATACATTCTTGCATATTGATGGCCGAATTTGTTTGTAGATTAGCTTTCATTTCTTCTATTTGTTTGTGTCTTAATTATTGCGTTACTTGATATCATAATACTTATATTATATTTCGTTTCATAATATTTCAATGCTAATCGTATCTACATCGTTTTCTGTTTGTCTTTCAAATAAATTATATTCATAAAAGTTTAATGATTTACCGTGACTAAACGAATTTATTTCTTTGACATTTGCTTCTTTAATATTTATTATTCCTATACTTTAGAAATCTTCTAATAAAATCTCGCGTGTAAAGAAATAATTTCCTTGAGCTTCTTTCACGTCAGCTCAGTCAGTCGATTCTATAGATTTCGCCATGGTTTGTAGATTCGCTACCAGTTCGGTAGCATCCAATCAGGCTAATATGCTTTTAGCTTTCAGCAAAGCCCTGACCCAGCCCTGGCTTGGTAATCTAAATGAATCGCGTCGAGGGATCCATTATTTGCATTTGATAAATTGTCCATTTGCCCTCGACTAACCACTGACCAAGGTCGCATCTATTGGATGAGAAAAGTAATTTAGGGCTTCTTTCTGTAGGTAGAATAGATATAAATCGTTAACCTATTTTGTTTTGTTCATGATGATCTATTTAGATTTAAACTATCCCTCCAGTCTATAAATAAAATTTGTTCTGATTTATCAGATTTAAATAGTATATGTTGGTGCTGAAAAACAGGATGTTCCCAAATTAACACATCACGCTGTTATAATATAAATCATAAACCTATATTTTGGCATTTTTCCGATCTGTAGTCAAATTCTCGCAACCACAACTAGCATAAGCAAATAAGCACTAAGAGAATCATTTGAGGGTAGCTCAGCTTACCTCTGGAACTAAAATAAAGTTAGAAAAAGTGTAAACACCAGATATGAGATCCCTAAATGAATTGAAATAAAGGCATACTGATGACGACTTCTTAATTTGAAGATGCAAATAAAATTAAACTCGACAATTCAGGTGGTCGCTATAACGAGCATTTTCTGCCAATATTTCTGTTTATTACATAGTCCGTGGTTAAAGATGTTTCGGTGAACAACCTCATTTCGTTGTTGTTACTAGCCAAATGTTTTCCGCAGTCCCTTTATTTTTGTCGCCAGTTATTCGTACATCTATTATTGGCTTCGTGAAAAAGCATAATTTGTCAATTTTCCAGACAACGCTTTCCGTTTATTATAATAATCTTCAGCGCTTCAGCTGTTGTTTGTTCAGAAAGAGTTCGAAGGGCCCATTTGTTTTCTCTATTTTGAATGCTACTAATTATATTATTTTTGTTTCTTCTTTCTCTGCCAAAAGTTACACTAGCTTTTCGTAGTTCACTATGTGGCTGTTCAGAAACGACATTATTCAGAGTATTCTCTGCATGTTCCTAACTGATGGCTGTTGTATACAGCGCCATCTATGCTTCCCTAGGAAAACTTCAGCCTCGACCCATACAACTATGAAACGTAATATGATTCATACTACTTTATAAAACCTTCGACCAATACGTTCTATCTTGATCAACCAGGTGGCGCTTGTAACTTTTTAGATAATCATAAAATAAAAAGCTTGATGAAATAATTACTTTTCTTTTAGCTAATTGCTTTTCTGTGTTTCTTTTTCAATTTGTTCTTCTGTGTATCCTGTTAATTTGTGGCTTGTTTAATTGATTAGTACCGTGGTTAATTCCTGATCGATCGTTATCACAGTGGCGCTATGTGATGTCACGGGTGCATTAACCCTTGCAGCGCCGCGTCGAATGCACCCGCCCGCCCACGTCCCCGGGAAAACTGCAATGTCAGTCGCGGATCCTTGAACCCTAGCGGCTACACAGTTTAGTGTTTACATCGCTCCGAGTAGTTAGTTAAGTTTTCGCTAAACAAAAGTTAACACTCTGTATACTTTATGTACTGTATTAGTGTTTTCAGTAACAGGTTGTTCAGTTGAGTCAATTCGTTAAACATGCGGCCCTATGACTAACGTTTGATCTGCGGGAAGTTCCTTAGCTCCAACCAGTACCCTCCCACACGTTTCAATAAAGGATAGTACATAAGTACATGGTTACGCCCGGTTGCCAATACTAGTTATCCCGACTTATACGAAACATATGGCGGGAGCTCGCATTCCAGCGCGAACATTCTGGAATAACGCAGTTCTGTTATAATCTTCGTGGAAAAGCCTGTGTTTGAAAGTATCAGTGACTTTTGGAATTTCTCTAAGGACCGTGCTCTTGACGTCATCGACGCCATAATGACGGGTAAGTGACAGCCATTTTTGGTAAATAGGAATGTCGGGTCGTTGGATGATTATGCTAATTACCGTTTCATGTTTTCATTTGATTATTTCGTATTAGGAGTGCTGATGGGTTACTCGGCTGTTTATGGAAAGGCCTTGATGGCGTTTATGGGGTTTTAAATCGGCATCTGTTTTTGAGATTTTATACGAATAGATTATACTAATGTAATAATTTTATTTGCTAGTTTCTTATAGCTTTCTGACGCAAACTACTTACTACTCTGTGTGTGGTTAGTATTTGAGTTTTATGAGTTGTTCTGTGAAGTTCATGAGCTATTTAAATGCTTTCAAAAGCAGATACTTAGGTATGTATTTCTGTAGGCATTTATCATGTTTTATATCTCTCTTTATTATTATAGACTTATACTATGTACTAATAAAAAGCTCTTTTGAAAATGGTTAATATTAAAAAAAAAATGCTGATTTGAAAATATTATTATAACTCCAAAGAGGTTTCAATTAATTCCCAGGAATTTCAATATGTATTCAAAAGCCTAATCAATACACAGTTCTAAAATACAACCTGTCAGTAATTTCATAAGCTCGAAGGTCGAAGAATGACTGACAGCTAAACCTTCAAGTCTTTCAAAATATTCTTCACTTATGAAGGGTCCATAAGTCCATACAGCGTAGACAGTACATCATTTTACTTGCAAGACGGCCCTGATGTATAGGGTACATTAAATACATTTCCTTCTACCCGCCAAAGGGCGAAAGATAAAACATATCGCCGAGTCATAAAAGATAATGATCTTCTAATAAATAAACGTCCACCTGTCATGGCGGCGACTCGGCTTTGAGAAATAACAGCAATCAGTGTGTCAAACGCGTCAAATCGGTCCGCGGATCCGCTGTCCCTCCAAGTATGGGTGCGCCAGCGCAGCGGACTCACGGGAAAATGCACTCATTACCTCGGCTAGATCGTGCCCTTTATTTTCTGGACGTGTTTCAATGCTTGAATTGCTTTGTGGTGCATTTTGATTGGCTGTACCGACTGATTCTTAAGGATGTAGAGAACAGGGTGGTTAGTTAAATATCACGTAACTTGGCCTTTTCTCAGCACCATACAAGTAATTGTTTTCTTTCAGTTTCATGTTTCAGTTCTTATCAAGTTCCATTGATCTAAAACTCTAAATCTATTTTTTCATTTAAAATACCTTTGTTCATGATCATACCCAGAAAGTCGTAAACATCGCTACAATTCACAATCTACAATTTATTCGCTTCTATGAATCATCTTCCTATTTCGAGCACTAGTATTATTGATGCTTTTATTTCTTTCTTCACATGTATACTAAGTATGTATAAAGAATTAATAACACCAGCTTCATTGTATAGATTTTCAATTTCATGTTCAAAAATGTTCAATTAATGATATTGATTTTATATCCATACGTCCTAGTCCTAGAGGCTCTCCATGCCAAAGTGTACTATTTAAACCTTCAGTCATACCAAATCTATATTAATTCTGTGCTATGTATGCGCACTATGCGCAAGCGTATCCTAGGTTTTTCAGAGTACATGTTTATACACATCTTGATGTTCAATATACATATACGTATTATTATGAGATGCATCATCGTACTTGAGCACCAAGTTTGTTGCACAAATGATTGGCATTCGAAAATTTTCTTGATACTCCCCTAGTTTAAAAGACAGAATGTTCTCATTTTGTTTGACTATATTTTTTCGCATGGTCTCATGGTTGGTTCTGACGCCTTGTTTGGCGACAGAGGCGCCCAGCGTACAACCGCTCCAGGTAATAGCTCCTTGCGTCTCAAATAAATATCCGTTTCAAACTTAACTACACACATTTTTACTCCATCTACAAAATCAGCTACATTGAGTGGCAATCAACAGGTACTTCCACAAACATTTCTACAATTTTCATCATTAGTGAAAATTAGTCATCATTAGTCTGCAGTTACCACCGTCTCATGCACCAACGGGGGGTGAACTGTATACGGCATAGACGACACGCCTCCCGTGATATCAGACACGTATATGTTCCCAGCCAATTTGTACTCAGTGGCTTTTAATTAGGTAAAAAAAATAACGTTACTTACCTGTTTTCATGCGATCAAGTTTCTCATGGGACCAGCATGTGATCGTGATCATATTTGGACGTCATTATTTTTTTATTTATTTTAGTACGTATACATTCCGGTCGATTGAAAGCTTTGATAGATCAGATGCTTGGTGGAATCGCATGATTTATGTTTATTATTAAGTCTATATGAACGCTTTCAAGTTTGTATTTCCTGTTGAATCTACGAAATCGATCACTGAATATTTCTTAGAATCACCTCAAATTGTTTAAATAACTGTAAGTTTGGTGTATGTCAACTGACAAATAGAACACTTAAAATCAATACAGATTCCCTCTACACTTGACCGCTCATCTGCTATATGTAAGTCAACTATTCTGATAAATGCATCATTTAGTAATGCTTACATTACTTGTTTTATGTATCCTGCCAAAGGAAGTCATAAGACCTTATGAACCTTTTGTCGCTATAATAGTAACATTATACGCTTCTTCCACAGAAATACCACAAATATCAGTTTTCAAAGCTTCTATAATATTGCAATTACAGTCGGCTACTTTATTCGCTGTTTTAAACGATAAATTGTTTCGCATTAATCGTATATCTGGGAACAATTGGCTATAAATTGTGGTATCTGTTATCTGCAATATATTCACGGTGCGAAATGAATGGAACTAACTAGTGGTGTCACTCAAGATTACGCTGTATATATTAATGACCTCACACTGTGCCGCTTCAATTAAAAGCTTAGTGCATCACTGTCTGGTGGTCAGATTGTTATGTAAGATCTGTGACTGGCGCCTCTATTGATCTTTTAATAAAACTGTTTGTTTTGTTTCATTTACAATCTCGGGGGTGTCTGTCTATGATTGCTTATTTACTGATTCATTTTGGTTTGCGAATTTGATTTGGTGCCTGTTTTTTTACATCTAGTTTGCTGTTTTTGTATGTTGCAGTCAAAATGCAATGCATATGCATTGCATTTTGTCTTACTGGCTCAAGTATTGATTTGATCTTGGAACTACTTGAAACATCTTATTATACAGGATATCCCTGGAAGTATGGATAAATCGAATAGGGGCGTGTGTGGACAAGGTCATTTCCAAACATTTTAACCTTGAGAATGTCGGTGCAATTTTTTACGGGTCAAAAATTCCTATAAATATTTTATTTTTTCAGGATATTATAGAGGAGTCGCTCTTTCCTGTGGTAATACTTTTACGCAGCTAGAAAATCTGGCAAAAATTTTACTCAATTTTTGAGCGATTTTAATGGGAAAAAGTTTCAGTAACGAGAAAATATTCTCAGGGTTGCAAAATTTGGAAATGACCTTGCCAACGCAATTATTCGATTTGATCAATAGTGCCAGGGATAGGTATGTAGACGCGAGTTTATTATAAAAGTGTCGTCTACCGTTTTATATTTTATTTTACCATTTCTTGGACCTACTTGACACTTGTATCATCATAGTAATGTCCGAGACCGAGATATTTTAGAAACCCAAATATGTTTTTTTTATTGCTTTTAATATTATTGGATATATTGAAGAAGCTTTTCAAATGACCGCGATTATGTGTTCCATACTTAGATATCAATGAAGAGAGTGGTCGTAAAACTTATCAATCCAAATGACTTGACGATTTGGAAGTTTTGATGGGAATAACTTCTTTAGGCAAACAGATTTTAATGGATTTTTTGTACCAGCAATTAAATTCTTGTAATATCACTACGGTAGTTCTACTACCAGGTCCAAACCTTTTTCTTCACCAATTATACACATATCACTTCTTACCACTTTATTCATCAATGGAACTAATGGTGTCTACAGCTAGAAATACGTGTAAAAGTACAGGGAGTACTTCTAACATATATATCATTAGCATCGTACAAAAACAAGTGTAGATAACAATCTTCGCCTTTAACTACGGTTGCCCTACAATTTGCGCGGCTGACCAGAGGCAAGTTACCAAAAATAGTGGTCACCCACTCGCGCCCGACCAGGAAACGAATACACCTCATTATGGATAAGTAATGCTAATCGGATATTCGGAATGTCTGGTTAGTGTACTACGTTGGTTATTCTTTTGGTGTTTTAGACATCAGATTAGATCCAATTAGACTGGAGACTGGAAGTCGTCTCTAACATAGAGGAATACAACTGAGCTAATGATGATGATTTGAGTTTGATAAAAAATAACCTAGCCTCTGGGTTGGTACTTCTGTCTCTATAGTACATGGGTATATTATATTTCTTATTCTATTACTATGCTCTGCTATTCAAATATTTGTTATATCCGTTTCTTTTGTTACGCAAAAAAGTCGTTTTCCGTCTGCAACCCTAAGATTTACTAGGTTTTCCATCGGCACAAGAACTTAATGAAAAGCCAGATATTTCAATGCAGGCGGTTTTCTAGAAACCTTTATATCGCATTGTATTCTTAATCTATGTTTAGTTTAGTATATTTTAAGAAATATTGACAATACATCTTGTCTTGTCGTTTAGAAACTTCAAGACAATAATGTTGTGCCGTGCTTTACGCTTTGTTGAGCTCACCATGAATGGCATTGACCACGCGATTCGATATGGTATGTACCTCGTCATCGTTGTTAGCGATCTTTGTTTGGTATTTCGGTTTTCGTTTTAACTATAACTTCCTCAGCTTTTTCTTTTTAAGGTAAGTTCTTAGCGAACATGATTGTGATTATTCTGTAGCCTTTCGTTTGAGTTTGAACTGGGTACAAGGTTTACTTATAACGCGAGTTCAACCATAAATAGCTTACAAAATGTTAATGAAAATCTTTGTCGTTGGCTTTATAAATAGCTTCTGCCAATCGTTACTCAAGATAAAAATCAAGGACAAGGCTTTCTCCGCAATATTAAGTTTCTGCAATAATTTTGCCACGCACGAGCTAGGAAGCAATCTGCTCAAGCAGGTAGCATTCCTCTGTTCGCCGACCGTGTCCTGCATTCCCATCCGTGGCGGCTTCTGAGAACGTTGCGATCCGCTATGCCTTCTTTCTTACTAGGCAGTCCCCCTGCCTCCCTGGGCACCAGTTGCCGATACGTCCATCGCCCACATGTGCCCATTACAAGCTCAATTCCGCACCACAATGAAACTGAGATCATTAGACACCGTCCCACAGTTGCGTCTTGAAACCGCGACAGTTGTCAGTCGCTGCGACGACATCCATCCGATCAAACCGCTGCGACCGAGCGCGGAGCGTTCGTTGACGATCGACAGTTGCGTACGAAACTAATGCCGTGTTTTTAATTTGGACGTTGTTCTCCGGTCCCTGTGAATCAATTGGTAACGGTTGACGTGTCTAGTGTGAGACTAATTCGGCGACTTGTGTTCGTTAGTGCGGTGTACTCTGTGAGCTGGCGGCCGTTCGACTAATAACCCTTTGATGTAACAAAGCAGTAATTAGAGCGTGGATTTAAAAATAACTGCGCCCACTCGTTCTTGTGCGTGCTTCTTTAACTTGATGCTAATTACAATTCAAACATAGCTTAACTTTCTATGATAATTTGAAAAAAAAAAGCACAATAATATCAACCCGATTTCAAGTTTAGATCATTGCGCGTACGTCGAACCATGTTTAAACATCACATCCCAATATGTCAACAGTCCATCAATTGAACATGAAGCCGTAGTATCAGACGCCGCAAACATCAGTGTTAATTGCCTATAAATAAAACAGGGCCATCGTACTGGCCAATTTAGAGAGATCCCTGTTTGCTAATAGATATAGTAAAAGGACGAATAATATCGTAGAAATAGGACCAACGAATAGAGATCGCTTTAGATTGGTAACAAGCATTAAGTTACTGAAGTGTTTCCGGGATAGAGAAGTTTATAGATTTATTTGTTTACATGCTCTCATTATGCCATTTAGATTTTTTATGCGACCTCCTTGAATCTGGTGCAGTTCCTATCAAGCTTGATTATAACATTGAATGCATCTGTGGCGAGCATTTCTATCACAACCGTTATGTCTTGATTATCTTAGCTAGTCAGTAAGCACGCTTCCTCATTCATGTTTTTCATATCTTGCTTTGATATGTATTCCATGTCTATTAAATGAAATATGCATAGCTCGATCTGTATGTCATTCAACGTACCCACGTGCTACGATACTTGGAAAATGGAAACTTAAGTTTGTCAACGACTCTCTGTTATGGCGTGAAATTTTGATGTCAAGCTGTTCATTGATATGTTGCATTATTCATTCATTGTCTATGCGTTTCCCATATGATAATCCAAGTCATAACAATTTTTTTTATTCATTTGCGTTTCCATTTCGTACTTTACTTCTTTTAAGCAATGTTCCATTCCATGGCCTGCAAATGCGTTCTTAATTGTGCTCATTATCTCTAACTTATGAAACTGCTAGTATACCATTTACTGGTTAAAAAAAGGGCTGTCTAGAACTGGTACTGAGTTTCTGTTTAAATTCAGTACTACCTATAAAAGGTTGACACATTTGCCTTGTTATCAACAACTGAATCTATGTTTTAGTGCAACTTGCTTTAAAAGTCGTGTACTTCATTCCACGCCATAATTGTTAATGAATGCTATTAATATACTCATGTTATGTCTTAAACAGAATTAGTTACAGTCGAAGGTACTGTAATTAATTAATTTCTCATACTAAGGCGCTTGCACGTCAAATGAAGAACAGAATGTAAAAATGATTGATTATGTTTTTTCTTAAGCAAGCTTGTAATAACCTCTAGACAATGTTGTGGGTGGATGATCCGATTATGTTACATTGTATTTGGTAAAAGAAACTTTACTGAAAGCGTATATTTGTGATCCAAAAATCCTATACACGTCTTTCCATTTAAAAGGCTGGTTTATGTACACCTAAATCTAAGAACTCCATTGTATCGTATTGAGCCGTTAAACTGAACCTATTGGCCTCCGTCGAAGTCATAATTCTGTCGAACACTTGGCCTTAGTTACAAACATGTTAAAGACATAATTCTCTGCCAATACGTGAATTACGGTTTAATTGTTTACATGTGGCGGTTTCTTTAATAATTTATTAATCGCACTTGTGTTTTTCTTAAGAATTAATGTTTGTACAAATGAAAATTGCAATAATATCAACTGTGTCTAGAGAGCCTGAGGTCTATCTTTGATTTTTATCTTTCTTTGGTTTCTTTTATGTTGGTGTCGTCCTCAACTCCATGATTTACAATTTTAATTCCTTGATATTTTAGCTCTCTCACCTCAAATTCTCATATCCTCCCATTCTTTATGTACGAATAGTTTTGGTTCCTATTCTGCCATTATTGATCTATTTTCATCCACATCAAATCTTATCTAGTCTTTATTGGTACCTCTGTGTTTGCTATCTCGTCGGTTCTGTTATCTTTACTTATTAGGTTATGTTATTTAATGTAACAAAATCACTGCCTCTAGATTATAAGGTGTTGTGTTAGTTCTGGTAGAACTTTAAGCACTTCGAATTATCGATTAAATCATGAGTGTTTTAGATGATTGAAACACATGATCTAAGCTGATTTAAGTACCACTATTCTGGTCTATTTATGGCCAACATAATGTAATTTTATTGGCAGCATCAGGTAGTTAGCTCATCTCGTAAAATGCCACTTTACCCTATGTAGCTATGAATCTATGAGTAATGTGATTGCCAAATACAATTATCATCCAATAAGAGCATTCTGGTAATTGCTAGTAATTGCAGGACTTGAGTCAGAGTCTTGTTATGCTTATGACCTATTTTTTTTTAATATTCATTCCATTTTTGTTTTTGGTTCTTAGCGAAGAAGTAAAACAGTGCGACCAGTCACATCACGTAACGTTCATTTCATGGATTCCAACTAGGATAATGTCCGAGCTTTTTCTTCTAGAATTATGGATAGACCATTGTTAAATCTCGCGAAAGCACTACGAGAGAATAGATGGCGCGAGGACACGTCCTAGGCTTATAACAAGTTTAATCGTTAGTCGATAGAGATTTTACACGGTAGTGCTTTGGCGAAAGAAAACTTATGAAGCTCATCATCGTAGGTGTGGTTTTATGTTACAAGATGATTACTATCATTGATAATCCCATACAAATCTTACATTATAATCAGATTTCCATTGATGTTTACGCTACGCGTGGTAATTAAGTGTGGGATTCAAAGGTTTTATTAACGACTTAGTTATTAGTAGCTGGACAAGATACTCGCCCACGACCACCATTGTCACCTACTTCCATTTGCAACAATTTAGTGAGAAAAAGGTAATTTGTGCTACTGTTGAAATTATTTCACCAGAATTTTTTTAAACGGGCTTATTAATGCTTCTGCAAGCTAGGCAGCATTGATCACAAAATTGTCTTCTCGAAATCTCGTTCGGAGTCCCACAAGGAACTTTTTATGTTTCTTGGAACTATATGAATCCATAGAAAAATATGATGGAAAATGGGTTTCCTTTTCGTTCTTGATATAGTGTCCAAGGTACTATTCTGAAGAAAAATAATAGAGGTTTACTATAAAAGTCCCAGTTACAACGCAGTTGGTATAATTGCTGGTACAAGCAATGATACTAAGATGTTTAATGCTTGTTTCTTTATCTAAGGTATCGCGACCTTCAATACTTCTACTATGGTCCCACCCACGGATGGGCGTCACCCACACGCCAGAGACAATGGATACAATATTGATACGTTCTATACAATTTCCTTTTAAAATAGCTTGGTCTTTATTTATCAGAACAAGATACTCTACATATGGTTTCAAAATATCTTTGTTCGTTTTTCGTTTCCCAAAATTTAAATGTGTCATAAAGTTCAGGAACTGCCGGAGAAAATATGTGATTAACGTAATTGGACTATCATTATCAACCTTGTCTGTCTTCTAGATGAAGCCTTAAAACTGAAGTGTTTAACCAGAGCGAATACGAATTTCATCATAGCTCTTCCTATGGTTTCAATTTTTATGCTGTCTTATTGGTAATTCTCTCTGATCTTCAATGGAACTGGACTTGAAATACATAAATTCACTTCATAATGAATTAATGACATTAGATTATTATTCCAATCAATTGCATGATGTATTGCTTCCTCAGTGAAATGGTTAGTAGTAACTGACTTTCTCTCATCAGTATTTTTATGCGAAGTACCATTCGCTGATGCTAATGCTTCTATGACATGGTTGCTAGAAATATTAGAAAAAAGTTTCTGTTTTAGCCTTACTTTATCATTTTGATTTACTCGTTCGTTACGGCTTCATAGTGGCATGAGAAAATTCAATAAAACTCCGTTATTAGCTACATTGACTTGATTCAAATATCAATGTTTCCGTTTATAGTAGTTCTTTCAAACAACGCCTCTATTTCAAACAAAACCACAGTCCACACCATTGTTTACGAAATAACAAACGTAAACGTTAGTAATGTTTGCCCTACTTCCACGCGTGCTACTAATGTATATACGTCATTATATGTAATCTCCTGTATAATAGTATAATTGGCTTCAATGAGCTCTTGTAATTCCGTTGAATCTTTGTGTTTTGAGGTATTGAAAATAATTTCTAAGCCAGCAGCCAATTTTATTCTTTAGTGTGAGAAAACAGGTTAATAGTGTTTACTCGCGGCGACCACGTGAGTTTCACGTAGATACAGTTGTAGGGCGCCGCCCGCCCACACAGCCGCCATACACAAACCTGTCACTTACATAACATACTGGCTCAGACATAACCCTACGCACATTCATTATATTTTTTCACGCTTTTTACAAAGAGGTTAATGAAGTCGGTTCGCGATCAGTTGTGAAATACGTAACGGCGGAAATGACCACCTGACGGGAATAGCGCGTCGCGCAACTCTGTCGCCAGCTCACAGTGTGACCGCGCTATCACCCGGCGTCGCTCGCGCCGCAGATAACCCTGCATCACACCGAAAATAACCAGTCTACTCTTAGCCGTGGTCCAGCCACGACTGTCGCCAATTTGACTCATCCCGCCTTATATACCAAGCAGAGGGATGGCATCCGTGCGCACGCGCTCTGCATCCCCAAAATCAGTTTCGTTCTCCCCGATTTTGGAGCGAAAGTACAGTGTCGAGCGAAGACCAGCGAGTCCTCCAGAACTGAAGTCCACGGACTGGAGGAAATACTTTACCGATTTCAGTGCATATCTTGGTGAGTGAAATATACATATGAGGTGTTTGGGACTAATTCATGAGTGAGTCAGGTTGCTTTTCTTGTACGACCTTGCGCTATATCGGTTGCGTGTTAGTGGAGCGTTCGGGATCGCTGCGTAAACAAAACTTGCGTAATCGCGTCTATTGGTTTTGTGAAGATGTCCGATTTTATCATGTCGCTCAAGTTATGGTCTTTGTTAGTCAAATGCGAAAATATTTTCCTTTGTAATCAGATAATCTTTTATTCATAACTTGTAAATGGATGACATTTGGCTCCAGAACCGACGTACTAAGCGCTAATTTATTTTATTCGTCTTCAATCATTTAGCTTATAGTATTTTTCGAAGAAGCAAGAGCTCGAGGCTATGCGAAATCTACGAAAATGTTACTTGAAAAAAAAAACGTTTCTAGATCCCATTCCAAATATCTCGTGACCCAACGTAATACAAGCTTTGTTCTCTGCGACCACAAAAACCAATCCTAGATTCAGATTTGGAGTAATTTACGTTCATAAGAGAACAATTGAAAGTGTTCGGTATCAGTTGACCACGAGGTGTCAGTTGTCCTGAGATAACCTTGCAGGCTGTGGTCAAATGTGGTCAGACGGCCAGTACCGCAAAATGTTCTACCGACACATAATCGCATTGTTTACCACTTGTCCTGTCTTACTGCACTAGTGTACTGTTATTAATAGCTTTGCATCCCGATATGAAGTTGATTTCATCTTAGTGAGATTTAAAACATGCAGTGACACACCATTGACGACAATTTATCAATATAGGTTAGTTATTTTGCTGGACAATATACTGATGGGTATGCCATGGCCTGTTGGCAGTTCGTCGTTGTCTTTTCTAATCGGTAGATAATTGTGCTTGTTTTATGGTTATTTCACCATCTAAGTCGCCAAACCATATCCTGTGCTGGTGGTATTGACCTTAGAAGCTCGATCTTGCTCCTGAATTCTATCGTATCGAATTACAGGGTGTTAGGGTAAACACCGTTATCCTTGCAACCAATGGTTTGGTTTCATTTATAGAACGTAAAATCAATGGAAAATTGCAACTTTATTTTTATTTTTTTTAGATCTTAATTTTACCACAAGAGACGCAAGTTTGTTGCCCTATGCGCTAGGGCAACGAACTTGCGTCTCAACACGGGCGAGGGGTACAGGATGCGACCTGACCGGCAGCGAGCGCGATCCCTCCCTTAGTCAGTCAGCTGTTTCGCTAGCAAGCACGGTGTCAGATAGAAACTTTTTAAAATCTTTTAATGAAAATAACGTTTTTTTTTTGTTGTGTTCGATCATTTATTTTTAAATTTAAGTCTACTACCCATGGTTTGAATGACAAGAGTGTTTACCCTTACATCCTGTATATCTTCGTCTATGGTTAGCCATCGTAAGCAGGTGTTTACATCACAGGAAACCATCCCGTATTCTGAGAGTTAGAGGGCGTAGGGGCGGTGGCTGGGTATATGTTGTTTCTTGATATGAACGGATTAATATCGGATATAGGTATAGTAGTAATTTCATGGTGAGCACAACCATGATATTACTATTAGGTACTCCTATTATTACTTTTACTCCGTTTGCCAAACGTGGTGATTCACTCAACATTGACCTTTTACGAGTGACGAACTGACGATATTATGTATTAGACCGGCTAAAATATTCCCACCAGCACGCGTAGCATGACCACAGTAGAAACGGGTTTTGTCGACGGAAAAATAGACAAAATGACAGATAAACAATCACAATATGTCATTTTGTCTATTCTTCTGTCGATAAAACCTGTTTCTACGGTGGTCATGCTACCCGTGCTGGCTGTATTGGCTACGTACACCAAAAGAGCTTTTCAAGAGCTTCTAGCTAACAAGAGAGAGACAGAAGAACGACCTTTTATTGATACGGTTTATTAAGGAATTATGTGATGGTGCAATATGAAGGTGCTTCCGTGACTAATTAAGCCATTAATTTAATCTTAACGCATCTTAATTAGCGCGTTTTACTTTGAGAACCGCCTTATTTCCTGTGATTAGTGATCGTTTTGATTCGATACACTCTGGTGATTCTCTTAATCACCTTTATAAAATTAATTTTAGCTATTTATTACACTGGGAATTCGAAAGCTTGTGTATGCACTATGTTATTGTATTCTTGTTTTTCTTTTGGTCATTAATTTATTAGAGCTTTCTTTATATTATGAACTGTCGATGTCGTTATCGTTATCGTCGTGACCTGTGATTTAGTTTCCTAATAACATGTTTTCCCGGCTTGCTAGTACAACCAACGCCATCTAGTGCTACAAGTCAATGCCAACAACATACCAAGCTTTACGCTGCTGTTCATAGATAGAACTTCAATCGCATGATTTTCTTTCTCATTGCTTATTCTATTTTTAATTTAAATTTTTATGTTTCCTGATATTCAAAACGATATTGTCTGCGATTTTAAGAACTACTTAAAGAATCCGCGTGCGCAATTTTGTACGCCTTGTAATAAAATGCTAGCAACGTTTTTCAACACACATAAACGCGTGTTGCTCTTGAAATATTGTAAGGCATAAGGTAATATTGTACACAGCGTCGTCGGCATCGTCGCCTCAGTGCGGCAAAGGCCAATTCTCACATAGAAAAGCAATGAGCATTGATCACCAAGCTAGCTCAAAGCATGCGTCAGCGATTTTAGAATATTACGTCCCGGTTTTTTTAACGCGGTTTTCTTTCATTAAATAGTCACTGATTTAATGACTAAGGGATCCTAGACGGCCACGACTCCGGCCAGACAGGCCGTGATTCGTGCCCAGGTTTGCTGCTAGTTGGCCGGTTGGCCGTTGCGACCACTGCGCAATTCGTAACGGTTTCTATAGTTTACCTGGTCGAGGTCGTGGCCGTGGCCGTGGTTGTGGCCGTCTAGTGCGCGAGATCCCTAAGATTTACTTAAAAAGCTGGTCATGAATTCATGACGGTAACCCCATGTTTAGGGGTTAAACATACTCATACTATACTATAATGTAGATTTTAGGGACAAAAATAAACAATTACCTACCTCCTCTCTATCTCATCACTTGGGTTGGTAGACGTCCACTTGTTGGTCACTATCACTTCTGCTGGCAAAATTGTTGGTGACCAGTTTTTTTTTGTTTTTATCGCAAATCTCTAAAGTCATCTACGACTTGGACGTTTGGGGCAAGTTTTCCTAATTTTTCGGGAAACTCGGTATTATTAACTTTGTCACCAATCCAGAGTGAGAAACTTTTTAGTTCTGTTATTTTTTTAGAACCTGGATGCCTATATGGTACTGTCGTTGCACTCTGTTCTTTGACTCTTTTGAATACAGTGTTCACCAATCTGCTAGTTTATATGGTGTTAGGTAATAATACGAGGAAATATTTGGAAAATACTATTGCCAAGAGGATAATAGAAATAGGTTGCAAACAAATAGTAATTTTGCCTTTATACACAAGGAAAATTGTATTTTCCTAAACAATATGCCCATCATGCCATAATTTCTAAACATTTATGAAAATCAAATTGTTTAATCTCAAAGAAACTAAATTTATCGTAATTCTATTAAAAATCCTAAAATAATCTACTTTCTATAAGTTACATATTAAAGTAATAGTTATGCTGCATGCCTTTATTTATTATCTCAGACTGACCGCAGGCCAGAGTTCAGTGCTTCCACGAAATTCCAAAAGTACTTACTAATCGCATCGCCCTCTCCTTTCCCTCAACTAAACGGAACTTCACGACTTGCCAGAGAGGGCTAGCAGACAAATTCCACCGAGAGCGCGTCATCCTATGACGCCTCAACTCCGTATTATCAAAGCGGCGTCAGCGAGTTCATTGATGGACCGCACCATAAAGCACTTTCAGCGCTTCATTTTAACCATTAGAACATCTAACATCTGTTTTACTTTCTGTATACCTCTATAACGGAGCTGGTTTACATTGTCCTGACATGCACAACTAACACGACCGAAATACTAATTCGTGACCTCATCTCTCTCAGCGCTTCTACTAACACGGACGATTAAAGAATCGCAAATATTTATGTGAACAATATGTTAGGTTGTGAGCGATTTTTGCGGTCTGCGCTTGCGGAGGTGAATCAGTACTGCATTAGTCCATAAGAGAGTCGCCCGCGCCTCCTTGCTCGCACGAGGGCAAAGGAGATATATTTAAATTTAGAATCCCTTCCTCCGCCCTTGAGGCGGAACCTTTTTTTGAACTTTTTTTGGCGTTTCTTGCGAATTCGCCGCGGCCAGTTTCTTGTGAACCGTTTTAAGTGATACCAAAAAGTTATAATTTAAAATATTGAAAATGTCTCAGTCTCATCATTATACAGTGAACGATGATATTTACGGGAAAATATTGAAAAAGAATCCTTCGCCAAAGAAAATACAATACGAAGAGGTTTATGAAGCTGTTGGTGGATTGGGTATAAATATTTTAATTCTTATTAGAAATCCATACTATTTAGTTCATTAATATCCTGTTCTTAGTTAAGTATATTGACTTTGAATCACTTATTTGTTATTGACATAACTGGTAATTATTGAGGTTACTCATGTTTGAAACTTGGAATATAATATTGCACAAAAGGTGCTTTGGACAGAGGTGTTGGGGACATCCATAATTTTTATCAGGTGACCCATAATTATCACAGAGGCGTCTTGAATACCTAGTGTAATAGTGCTTATCTGATGGTGGTAGGCAATTTGCGCAACTTGACAGATAAGGAGTTACGCCATCATAATCGTTAGCTGTTTTTTTTTTAATGGAGAGTATTCTTATTTAAAGGCTTAAGAAGCCATTGAACTCCGAAAAGCAAACTAGTTCCTGACAAACAAGTCTGGGGGTACTGTATCGGCCGGGTGCGCTTGCGCTGCGAAATGTATCAATTTTTTAATTATGCAAAAACGAGACCCTTTCTTTTGTTTTGGATGATTTTATTATTGGGTCAGTTGGATTTGAATAGTGTGGCAATATAGAGAGAAAGAGTTAGAGGAAACCACAAATACTTAATTATTATTAAATTATAAAAGTATATAGACATTTATTCCTATTTATAAGTAATTAAACATGGAGCAAAAACTACGAATAAGTGCCCTATGCCGAAAAGTTAGTCACAGCACATCGCAGTTGGCCGTTCAGTACCAGTCCCTTAAGATGAGAGCTGTCCGGGCCCACTCCACCGTCCAAACACTCGAAGACCAAAATGATCTGTCGCAGCAACTGCAAGACCTTAAGCTGTCAATCGGAGCTTCAATGAAAACAGTTACGGGAACTTCTTTTGCTGAGATGGTTAAAAAAGGTACCAACAATTTTATACAGCCGACAAATCTAAGCTCAGTGGCCATATACCCTAACGACAAACTGAAGTCGAGTGAGGAGACAAAAACACTTGTCCAAAAAATTATATGCCCCGAGAAAATGAAACTTCAGGTAAGAGGACTACGTAAGACGAAACATGGCGGTGTCATTATCAGCACTG
Organism: Lithophane semibrunnea; assembly: GCA_947363905.1. NCBI lineage: Eukaryota > Metazoa > Arthropoda > Insecta > Lepidoptera > Noctuidae > Lithophane > Lithophane semibrunnea. The sequence continues at coordinate 15,616,177 of OX376195.1, forward strand.
AAACGAAGGACGATATTGAGAAGGTGAAAAAATCGATGCAACTATCAAATTCAGGCCTGACAGTCGACGAACCATAAACACGACCATTATTATGTGATATTTCCGCATGCGTACATATCACATAATAATGGTATAATTGGTTAAATCCTTGACACTATTTTCAACGTATTTTTTTAAATTATGTTCGAAAGGGGGAAGAAAGAAAGAAAGAAAAAAAAAAATATTTGATCCAGGTAAGGCACACAATATCAATAGGAAGCTTCTACAATCCCCAGTAAGTAGGTACTTATTATCCCAGCTTTAGATGTAATATAGAATACGCAAGTACCTAATTATTATTAACTCCCAACTCCCACGCGGATCCGATCCACCCGATGTCTGGGAGGAAAAAGTTGAATCCTTAAAATCTCCTAGGTCACTGCGAACTGCACTAGATATACGCCCAGTTGTTGGCAATAATATCGCCACTTAAACATAACTAGCGAAATGTGGGTGTATTATTTAGAGGCCGGCCTACAAAATAAAATTTCAAGTATCAATACGAATTATCGCACTATGTACAGGGTTATACAGTCATGCTTTTTTTTAATTTCGCGAGTTTTTTCAATCTCAAATTTCATTGGGGCAGACTCTACATCTCTGCCTAACCCTTTAGGAAATACAGGCGTGATTTTATGTAGGTTTATGAGTAAATTAATTCTGTGTTTCTGATGTCTTGTAATATCCGCTTAGTTTTGCCTCCCAAACGGGGATTGACTTTGGTCTGAAACCGCTCCAAGGTAGCAGTAGCTCAAGTCAAATTCTGACTATGAGAAACTAGAAGCCGATCCTAACATAAGTTGGGTTTGGATGATACATTACAAAACATGGAATATATTGCACTGCATCGTTTGGTGCCATAATATTAATTCCGTTCAATTAACAGGACCCCGTTCTGCTCCAGCAAACATGATGTCATTTGACAAATGCGGCTCGCTTTATTTATGTTAATTGATTGGATAATAAATACTTGTTATTAATTAATAATTATTGAATACTGTTCAATAATATTGATCGAGTAATGACGTCCAAAAGTAGCTTGGTGTCGACAACAGCCCATTCTGAGGGCCTAGACAAGTGACAATCGCTTCGAAAGCGTTTCGTATTTCTACAACGACTTTCAACAGGATTGATCGATAGCATAGGTCTGTTCCATACATTTTTGCCTTTTCCATCATCGTTATCGTTGATAGAATTTCACGTTGTCTAGGGCCTCTGATGCATGCACAATTTCATGGGGTTGTCGTTAAACTATCTTCCGAAAAAGTCCCATTAGTTGTACAGAAACACTGCTTTGGACCATGAACCGTAGTTTTAGTAATAATTTCTCTTGATCTGCCTCCTTGGGCTTGCACTCAAGCGTTGATATCGACTATTATATACCAAAGTTGTTATGTATTGCAATTCATCCGAGCAAAAGCTACCGGTCTTGCAAAAAACAAGATAACTTGACATATAATTTGCGATAACGTGAGATGAACTTGTACTAATTAAAAGGTTGTATGTAGTCATCACAAACTTGTGACTCATTCACAGTAGCTGATACGTACTGTTACTGATGGTTAAATTAATTAATCTTCGTTTGTTGTTCCAAATAAAGTAAAATCAAATAATCTATTACGTATGCTGGAAATCTTCTAAGAAACGTTGGATGGACTGTGTGATAGATGATATGGCTAGAAAGGGGGTGACTACCGAGATGACGACTAATAGAGAAGTGTGGAAGAAAGCGACATATTGCGCCGACCACAAATAAATTGGGATAAGGACAGGAGAATGATGTATGCTGGAAATCTCCGAGATAGGGGAAAAGTCTAATGTAGCCTTGCTGCAAAGGACAATGGCGGGCTAGTATGGAAGTTTTGTACCGCTTATAATTTTCGTGTTTTGTATTGTTTTTATATTATATTTAGTCGATAGATAATATGATCAATAAATAGAGTATAAACGATTTTTAGAAGATAGGGTTCAAATATATTTTACTTTGTTTTATGTATGAGAGGTTACATTTTGAGGTAGGTAGATAGGTATATTGTAAGATGACAGTTGACTGTCAATGTGGTCGTTTACAAACTAAAACGTATTTTTTATTCCTCATATTAGTTGATCCTGTCGACGTTACGAATAGCCAAGATGTTCACCGAGTTTTATAGACTATTCCTAACAATTCCTTATCATTATTCATGAGTACCTACGAAAACGCATTCATATTTTACGTAAATAAGGATGTCACTTTAAGATGCATTTCCGTACTATCCCTTTTATTACAAGTAATACAACAAACAGATACCGATACAAATAATCTAAATGTTTCTAGATTTTAGAACTTTTTGTGTGAGCTGTAATGTGTGATCATCTAAGGCTTCGCTCTTTAAAAAAGCATTTTTTTGGTAACTATACCTACAGTTTCTTAGACATACCTGTACGGTTTCACACACATAAATAAATAGTGTCAAGTTAGTTAAATTAAATGTTGAACACAGTTACCAATACTTCTATGCAATAATGTAATTAAAGGTGCATACTATCTAAACCTTTTTTTAATAATATGTTGTGTAGTAAAATAAAACAATAGTTTTGTTTAAAACAGCTTTTATTTTAATGAATACAAAATGGTTGCAAAATCACTTCATCTAAGAAGGGAGCAGGTCGCGTCATACCCTCATGGCGAGCATAACTCAAGTACCAAATGATACTCATTACATGGGAGCAGCACCCCACAGCTCTTAAGCCAACGATACAATTACAACAATAAATTAAGAATGCTTCCCGACCATTCCTATTATATCCACAATCCGATAGTGTTGACCAGGCCCTGACTCTCGTCTCCTAGAGCGTGCCGTCTCATGCGAGACTAACTCAGGTTGCAATTGCACTATACACTGGACATCGCGTCGAAATCCAACACACTATGCACAAGAATTAAATTGAGCGTCCGTTCGCAATTGTCACAATAATACCACTTAATAAGCGTCCATTCGCAAAGTAACCTCAACATTATCAATCGGTACGGAGGAACGGATGCTCAACTCAGCATATCAACGTAATCCAAAAGATTTAAAAATGCACAAACGGATTCACACACCGCAATTCAATAAAACAGCAAAGACGCCATCACAGACTAATTAGTCTTGACGCCATTGACAAGTGACAGATGATTTTCTTGAATTATCATTTCATCAACCATTATATGGTTTTATTTTACACATGGCTAGTTTTGAAAATGTGCTTTACGTTTTATTGTCAATAAATTAACGTTTAGTTATTTTATTGTTATCATTTTTAAATCCCTTTTTTTAAACGTTTCCAAAGTTCTAAAAATATAATAAATACGTAAAAAGAACTACTTTATAAGTACTCAATGTCTTATACCGAAACACTAACTAAAGTTGGTGCTCGGAGTTCCGTACTTACCTTACCTACTACAAAACTGAAGCATTTTCAGTTTGCATTGATGCATGTGAATGAACCTTACATTGTTTCGAATTAGACACAACAGTCGGTCTTTAAGTCTCAACAAGTTCCAATATCTGTAGTTTCTACTCATGTTGCATTGCGAAATTAGGCGGTCCTGTGTCCGTCTCTTGGCAGTTTCAATCAACGTTGTGGTTGTGCCATTATGAAGCAGCAGTTTAGTATTCTAAAGAATGTCCCTTCTTCCAAAGCTTGTTGTCCCGTCTCTATAAAACAAATGGAAAGAAATATTAAAATAAAAAAAAACAGACAAATCTCGGCCATTTTAAAAACTAAAGCTTGTTTACAAATCGAGTACTGAAGTTACCATTAACCTTGATTCCAGATGCGCTGCTCGCCGACCTTCAGAACTCCATCAACCCTGGCGCCAGGGTAGGCAGTCCTGGAGGCAGGAGTTCCCCTGGCGGTAGAACCGCCTCCCCTGGCAGAACCAGCTCTCCGCTTGGCAGAGGAAGCTCACCTGGACGCCTCAGCTCTCCGGGAGGCAGTTTGAATTCACCGTCGTCTACGGGTTATGGTTCGATAAATGGATCTAGGAATATAACGACAGATTATACTAAACCTGCTTCGGTAAGTGACAGTCTAATCCTAAAAGATTTAGTGAAGTCTGTCAGTTGATTATCTTTTTAAGACAGTATGATTTCAATTTCCAACGTGGATTGAAGGTTGAAGACATTTTTGCTAAATTTCGAATTTATTCTAGTCTTCAAATTGAGAGACATAATCTGGTGACGCGTAACAGCCATAGGAGGAAGTGTGATAAGAAAGCTAAGCTTTTTAAGAACCAAAACTGCTGTGTTTTATATCTATCGTCTGACCATGTTTTTTTTCTAAACTACACAACGGATTTTAATGCGATTTTCATTATCATTTAGAGAATTCATTCCGGAAGGTTTGTGGGTATAATCTTAAATTCAGTGAACAAATCTGGATGTTTTGTCAAGTCATAAAAACCGTGCGAAGTAGGGGCGGTTGCTAGTCTTCATTAAACAGCAGAATTAAATTGACTTATACTTAGCTTCTTTCAAAACGGTGAAGGAAAATATCGTGAAAAAGCCGATCCTACCTAGAACTAAAAATTCGAAGACATGTGGCATTCACCAACACGCCCTTGTCCCGCGTGTAGGGCCCACTCCCTCTCACAGACAGAGGAGGCCTGTGTCCCAGCAGTGGGAACATTATAGGCTGATTATGCCTTCGCTAAGCTACAGCGTCTTTCAACCACCATGCTTTATTCCCAACAAAATAATTACATCGTTTACAATAGACTAAGTGAATAAGTTAATGCACCGTATAAGTATTAGGACGGCCATGCCCAACTGACCCGAATTACCGTCATTTACGAGATAGCCGATCATTCTACAATACAGGATGTTAGTGTAAACACCGTTATCCTTGAAACCAGTGGTTTGGTTTCATTTATAGAACGTAAAATCAATGGAAAAATACAACTTAAAAAAAAAAGAAAATCTACATTTTTCCACAAGAATATTTCACCCTACACGCAAGGGGAACGAACTTGCGTCTCAACACGGCGACCGGCGGTTGGCGGGGGCGGGCGGGGCGAGGCGGGGCGCGGAACGTTACATGACCGGCCGTCTGCTGTTTCGCAGCTATCTCGAACGCGTATCCATGAGTATCGGGACGGTGACGGATATTTACTTTTTAAAATCTTTTAGTAAAAATAATGTTTTTTTTTGTTGTTACTGGGTCATTTATTTTTATATTTAAGTCAATTACCCATGGTTTGAGTGACAACGGTGTTTACCCTTGCATACTGTATAGCGATGATATACTTGATTACTTACTTACATAAACATTACCTATGTGTGGTACAGAAAGATAGCATTGACATGACTTTACGATAATGTTGACGAGACTATATTTGTATGATGATTTATCTCTTAGTTCAAATAAACTACTGATACCATAATTATTACAAGCAAGTATTTATGTAAATCATTTTATCCTAAGTCTTCTTTTACCTGCGTAGAACTTAGTAGGTACTTCATAAAATTCAAAGTTTTTTAGTTCTTAGCTTGAAAGTTATTACTACTTTTCTTTTAGATGAGTCGGTCATGTCAATTCTCAAGTACATTATAATAATCTTTAATCTCTGATGGCTGTATGCTTAATGCTTGTCCCGAGAAAGGTTTTAGCCGAGATCCACGACTGGACGACATAGAAGACCTTGTCGAACAAGGAACATTTGAAGAATGACACTTTGTCGAACAAGATCTTTTTATCTCCGAGTTCTTCAGTTTCAAGTACTTAATCCTATCGCTATCTGCTGTTGATCATGGGCCTTTCCAAGTTGTACCAAATATTTATATGTTTTCCGTTAACCTTTGTAAATAAATTAGTTCTCTTGAAATACAGTTATTTCAAAAATAACTTCTCAAGGCTCCTATGGGTTTTGTCTCCATATTCCCATTAAAATATTATTGATACTGACGTACGTGACTAATATAGTTTAACTATACGAGTATTCCATTAAATGTACCAAGTATTTATAAGTTTTCCGTTAACCATATTGCATAAATTAGTTCTCTTGAAATACAGTTATTTCAACAATAACTTCTCAAGGCTCCTATGGGTTTTGTCTCCATATTCCCATTAAAATATTATTGATACTGACGTACGTGACTAATATAGTTTAACTATACGAGTATTCCATTAAATGTACCAAGTATTTATAAGTTTTCCGTTAACCATATTGCATAAATTAGTTCTCTTGAAATACAGTTATTTCAACAATAACTTCTCAAGGCTCCTATGGGTTTTGTCTCCATATTCCCATTAAAATATTATTGATACTGACGTACGTGACGAATATAGTCTTACTATACTCAATTAAATACGTATAAATTCATAGAATTTAGTCATCAAAGAGATCCACTAAAGACTTGTTGATGAGTTGTTGAGTATTCTAGGAGTTCTGATAATAATAATATTCAATTCAAAGTCAAAGTTTACTCAATATTTGTATAGTAATCTATGATTTCTAGGAATCTACTGACAAGTAGAAATGTAATACAGCTTTATAGTGGGTTTCTCCAGTCGGCCGATTAGTTGCGTAACCATGGTTTCTCAGTGTAATATAGGTCTTATTAAAAGTCTTTAATAGAAAATTGTAGTTAAAACAGAAAACACAATCTTCTAGACTGATGATTTCTTCGCTAATGGCGGCAAAATTATCAATTTTAGAAGACTCTTTGCTGATCATTTTTCCCACCAAAGTAACTATAGTCATTACCTCTTTTTTAGAAGACTCTGTAATGCAATACAGAAGATAAGTTATTTAAACTTATAAACGGTGATAAGCCGTTGGTCCCGGCTGTCATTTGTAGATCTTTGACAGTTGTTATGGGTCGTCAGAAGCCCAAAAGTTTGACAACCGGTCTTACCAAGAGGTATCGTGTTAAGTAAGTTGTGGAAGTCATTTAGGCAGTCGCTCTATGTAAAATACTGCTATTCAGCTGCATCCAGTTAGACTGGAAGTCGACCCCAACATAGTTGGGAAAAGGCTAGGCAGATGATGATGACACGGTGATTTTTAATTCACTGTTAACCTTTCAAGGGATGAAAGTACTGCCAGGGTTGCGGGTTAGTCCGAAAGGGATACCAGGACCTTGGGAACAGGCAACTGAAGGAACACGGGTGGGTTTTAGTCAGTAAAAGTCTGACACGCCTTTCCGCTCCGCCCAGAGCGGGAGAAGTCATTGGATGATTCCCGACCCTCAAAAAAAAAAAGGGTTGAATGTACTCATGATTATAAACAATTTTCACTATAGGAACAAATACGAAATAGCAAAAAAAATCAAGTAATAAAAACGTGCACGTGTTAGGGCATAAATCGAACAGATTACGTGTGACTCCGGATTTTTAATTTGTCTGTCTGTGGTGTCTTGTTTATACCTTTTAAGTCGTAGTTGGGTTTTAGTTTTCATTACTTGATTTTTTTTAAATTCTTTTGGGGTTATAATATATATATTTTTGAAGTGTACTCATTAAGCCCTTTCATTTAATACCCAACATGGTACGACTAAACCATTTTTTTTTTAATTTCCTCACTTTTTGTCCTCTAGAGGGCGCCATTTTTAATTTAATGTGACTTCACATAGCTTATAACCAGCGGACAATCACGACGCTTCTAACGATACCTCATTTGTCAAATTGTGATAAGTGGTTTGGAAGATAGGAGGGAACAGATGAACATACATACATACATACCGTTCAAAATCATAACCCTTCTGTTTTCTTCGCCGTAGTCGGGTAAAAAAACGTTTCATCGGGTAAATATTGCATTTTTGTATGAAACAGCTGATATTTTTTTCGATATTTCGAAGTTGATCTTATAGTGAAAGTTGCTCTAAATCATGAGTACTTTCACGGCCTGAACCAACAGTGTATTAAAAATCACGGAGTATATACTTCAGCTATGTTATCAAGAATAGCTTTTATAATATTATGCATGATTGTAATACATAGTTCGACCTACAAACAGTGTCCAACTGCACTAAAGTCAAGTACAACTGGTCCTCATTCAGTCATAAGACATTCCTTGTTTCTATATTATTGTTATGTTGATTATTTAATGATAACAGATAAACTGTTTTCCTTAGATTTGATATTGTATTTGTAACTGTATATTTATCCTCTTTGGATTGAATTTCGGTTGGTTAATTCGGTAACATTTTATATTAGCCAGAAAGATTATTGGACTCGGTGGGCCACGGATGGGATAGACAAATAAAAAAACCGGCCAAGTGCGAGTCGGACTCGCGCACGAAGGGTTCCGTACCATTGTCTATAAAAACGGCAAAAAAATCACGTTTGTTGTATGGGAGCCCCCCTAAATATTTATTTTATTCTGTTTTTAGTATTTGTTATAGCGGCAACAGATATACATCATCTGTGAAAATTTCAACTGTCTAGCTATCACGGTTCATGAGATACAGCCTGGTGACAGACGGACACACAGACAGAGGAGCCTTAGGAATAGGGTCCCGTTTTACCCGGGTATGGAACCCTAAAATGCCAACTTGTATAGCCAACTTGCCAACTGTATAGTTATACTCTCAAAAACACAAGCCTAGGTCACGTATAGTAGGTCAAACCATTACATTACATTTATTCATTGGTTTAATTGATTCAAGCGTGACTTTGCAGAAAACTATTACAAAATACAATAGACGTAGATATACCTATGAGTAACCTATTCCGATTAACTATTCCTCAAGCGTCATAAACCCACCGAGCGCTGGACGCAGAGCGCCTCTGTGGCGTGGAAATACGTCGTGTTCGGGTTCGCGACTGGTCAATCGTCATCCTGAGGATGTCTCGTTGAGAGGTGAAACACGTGCCGATTTCTTACAGGGTTATTTATGCCTCTTGAGGAATAGTTAAGTGGAATAGGTTACTAAATATATCTACGTCTATTGTATTTTATGTATTTGTTGTTTTGCATGAAATGTTTTGTCTAATAAAATCTAAAAATCTGGTCAATTGAACGCTTCCTAAATCCTAATTAAGGAGATCTAGCTAGATCAGTTAACAGTTTTAAATGTTTATTATTTATATTGCTCATAATTTTCTTCAAAAACCTTTGTCTGTATATTTTTGATCCATCAGGTTAAACTACGCTTGCCGGGTTGGTCCGTGGATGGGTGACCATCATCACATATCGTGCCTCGGAGAGCACGTTATGCCAAGCCATTGGTCCTGGGTGTAAATCGTGAATCCTTGACAGTCGTTACGGGTCGTCAGAAGCCTGACAACCAATCTTACCAAGGGGTATCGTATTGCCCAGTTACTGGGTTGTGGAGGTCAGATAGGCAGTCGCTCCATGTTAAATACTAGCATTCAGCTGCATCCGGTTAGACTGGCAGCTAACCTTAATATAGTTTGGAGGCTAGGCAGATTGAATCTCGTCCAGTTCTTTAAACGCATGAATATGTTGTTATGACACAGATGACCTTACTAGCCGACAATGTTGCGGTTAGTTGATATTAAAAACTGTTAAATCATGACTCACGATCATAATAAGTATGGAGACTAAGCAAGGCAAGGTTTAATAAAATTATTTACTACTATATGCCTTGTTTCACGTGCAAACATTTGCAAACGTGCAAACATTGTGTTGTATAGTAGCTGTTGCGTGTACGATTTTATGCGCAAAGATTACTTCATTACTCCTTCAGTTTATAATATGTAGCTTGTTAGGTGTATCTAAAAAACTGAATAACATTTTTTCTAATGTATTATCTAATCAGCGTATTAATTTTCTAATTTTTAGCCTCTGTTCAAAACTTTTCTCCATTTGTGGTATACAGCGCCATCTAGCTTTAAATGACGTAAGACCAGCGGTACTCTGCATTTGAAATTGTTCCAAGAAGTATTGCTTCGAGTGTAGATGTCGCTACTATTACATCCTATGTTTAGAATCTTTCCGTTTTCATACTTTCATTTTACTAGACCATTGCTTGTCAAGCTTAGTTTCAATACAAATAGAGTTCAAAATGGCAAGTGACAGAACAGTGCCACCAATCGCGTCACGGGACTAGTTAAATTGAACGCACTGTACGTTGTTTTGAGTACAGTACCTTCAGTTGTACTAATGGTCCAACCCGTCTTTCTTTGAATATAAATCTTTATTTAATTTTTGCACCAACGTACCTACAGCTAACCACACCACCATACCACAGACCATCAGACCACAGACCATCAGACCACATCCATACAATACAGTATTATTAGTAAAGATTTAAAGCTAATGTTAATATCCAAAGAAAAGCAAACAAAATGCAAAGCTTAATCCACTGGAAATAAAGACATGCATGTAATTCTGAAGATAATCCTAAAGCCGTCCCTAGACGATTATGCGGCATGACATGCATGACCGACCGTTTAGCTGTAGGTATTGCATGATGTGAATGTTGATTGTCAATTTTTGCATGTCATGCCGCATGATCGTCAAGGGACCGCTTAAAAGTTGTTAAGGCAAAAATTGAATAATTCTGTCTTAATGCAAGCATTAAGACAGAATTATTCAATTTTTGTGCAGTCTCTAATGGTGTAAGTTTGTCTACGAGTGAATTCGAAGTAACATCTTCGAAATAATAAATCAGTATTATTATTAATATCAAAACTTGTCTGTCTGTATCCGTATCAACTATCAAGATCATAAATAACACCCGTCACGTCCTTCTCCCATTTCTTTTACGATGCTAACACGAGACTGTGTTTTCCTTGATGTTAATTTTCCGTGCAGAATACAGTCACTCCTACTTTTCCAATTATTTTCAAATTACAAGTACCAGTACTACATAGTGTTTAGATTGTCCTAGCAACTCGTCAAAATCAAATAGGCCGTAAATAAGGAGTGATTCACGTTCTTCGGTCATTAATAATAAATAAATACAAATCTTTATTGCAGAGTTCATGATTCACATAAAAAACACATAAAAAAAACACAATAAAAAAAATATTGGTACTCATTAATTTAAAATAAAATGAAAATTTTATTGACGTTCCTAACGAATCCCACAAAGTGAGATCGGATCAGAACAAAATATTCATTTTATCCACGTTCCTAACGGATACACAACGTGGGATCCGATCAGAATAAGCCTGTTGCAATCCATTGCTTGACAGTAAGGATATGTGTCTTCGGGTGCTCCACCACACCTGATATTCGACAAATGTTTTCTTATCAGTCCGCCTTTGTATCTTTAGGTATTGTGCACTAAGATAAATATTTTTTACTAGTAAAAACAAACAACGATGAAGCTGAAAGCAATAGTCGACAAGTATTTGACAAAAGTACCAGTAGGGGAAACTACTTTACCTCTAACGATTCAAGTGCTTGGGTAAATGACAATGCGTGTTTTCAAAGAACTAGATACCTTATGTTCTAAAACATAATAGTAAGCTATTATTCATTTGTTATGTCATTTGTTATTATTGTTGCGCGTGACAATCGCATTGTTAAGACATAGCAGTCATACCCCATTAGCTGTGCGCTTCTATGGATTCGAATAACTGCCTCGTTTAGTCGCATACAACTTATGAAAGAATATACACCTCGTGGCCATATCAAATTTTTAAACGTGCTTCGATAAATAACATTCCCTTTCGAGGAGACTATCAGGATTTGCATTGGCAGAACGCGTAGGGCCATGGTCAGTTTTTTCATAAATGGTTTACTTACTGTAATTCATTCTAATTTCAAATACCCGAACTAGTCGAAGCCAGACACCCCCAGAATACTGCTGCTGTCTCAGATATTTAATCCAAGGAAATTGTTATTACTTTTTTAGTATGGAAAAATCTAAAATTTTCAAAAATTTAATTTTTCCACCAATTAATTAACAATTTTGCAATCAAAACTAACAATAAACCTTTCTTTGTCAACAGCCTACCTATCAAAACACATCACTTCTCAGAGAGACCAAGAAGGTAGCACCAGTGGAATACAGCACAACGCAGACAACCTACAGTAGCCACTCACCTGGTTACAACTCAGGACAATCCACCTACAATGCAGGACAGACCAACTATGGGTCAGCACAGCCCGTGTATGGCAGGACAGGCTCGACGGAGAGGAGTGGACGCGGTAACCTAACCGAACTGGACACACTTCTCGATGACCTGAGCAACGCGAGATACGGGAACTATGTGGACAAGTCGACTACGTATAGTGAAAGAAATGGTGAGTCTTTAATGTTTTTTTTTTTTTTAATAGCAGTTTGATGGGCAAAGACCCGCAGTCTTTGAACTACTTAGCAGAAGTCGGTATAGTATTCTTGTCGTAGTACGATTTGTTTAAGGTCAGTTTGGTAGTCAGTATAATAGTGATTGATAAATTTCGTGGAATAGCGCTAAACGCATATTTTTGCAGGGTTCTTAAGTGCTTTACATCTACAGTGAATAGATATTACATACTTTTAAATGAATAACTTCTAAGTACTTTATATTTGCGAAACTCATGAAGGTCAAAGAAAGTCACGAAATCTTTCTTTTCATTTATTTGAAATCAATCGTCAACATGAGCTTTAAATATTCACTGCAGCACCCTAACCCTAATTGCGATACACGATCATTCACAATCTGAATCGGTTTGAAACTTTCTAATCCATTGCTTCATAAGTTCGAAAAAAAAATCTGCTCAACAACGTAAATAAAACAATTAATGTTGTTGAACTGTTCATTAATTAAAAAAAAATAATAAGTAAAGAAGTTACGCAATTAGATAGCTGGTCAAAATCCTTGTCATAACTATGTCATAATTATAAGCAAAATTAATTCTCATACGAAAGTTTATTTCATCATCTTTGAGTTATTAAACCGAATAATAATCTTGACTGAAAGCACAAATCACTGTCATTCACAAGGCTAAAACACTGAAAAACACGACTGTTATTCCAAAGAAGCGGATGTATGATGAATTATGTGTTGTTCATTGCCAGTAAAAAACACCAGAAGAGTACAATATTAGTAAGAAGAAAAAAAGAAATATAATTCTTGCCCCGCACAGTAATTATACAGGCATACATGGCGTGTTCCGTTCCGATGGTCCTATTCGCTTCCCATTTTAGGATAGATAGAATCCTCGGAGACAAATGAGGCAATCTATATAATATAATCAATTCCCGTGCGTTAGTCTCGCAAAAACTGGAAAATGGATCGACCGATTGTGATGAAACTATAGGCTCCAAAAAATACAAGCTAATAACAAAATGTCCAATTTAGAAACATCAGTAGCAACATCTGATAATCTTAATTAAACATCCAACCACTGAAATACACCATTGCACTATCAGCAGCAATTCGTTATATCCAAAGTTGAGATAAATATGATTTATCAAAATCAAGCGCTCCCATAATTCTGGCTCGAGTGATTATTTCATGTACGCCGAAACGATTCATTTGCCTCGACCTCGGGTGTAACATTTCTGCAATATATTAGCCCTGTAACCTGAATTTCATGTTGGAAAGCACTTCAATTATAAAAAAATATCGTATTGACCTAGATATTGTAGTGATGGCAGCCGATTTATCTTTCCATGTAATATCAGAGTTTAACAGAAAAATATTTGTGCAGTAAAAAGAATATTTGAATTAGAAATAACTAGGATAACCTAGAAATAAAAATGTTATCGTTCCTGGATGTTCGTATCCGAACATAGATTTTATTTTGTTTTATTATGCTGGCTACATTTGGCTAAGTAATAACAGCCGCACGGGTCGATCCATCAGGTTAAGCTACGGTTGCTGGGGTTGGTACATGGATCGGTGACTATCTTTACATACCGAGACTCCTCCGTAACTCGGAAAGCAAGCACGTTAAGCCGTTGGTCCCGGCTGTCATTCGTGGATCTTTGACAGTCGTTACGGGTCGTCAGAAGCCCGAAAGTCTGACAACCAGTCCTAAAAAGGGGTATCGTATTACACGCTTACTGGGTTTTGGTGGTCAGATAGGCAGTGCTCCGTGTAAAATACTAGAGTTCAGCTGTATCCGGTTAGACTGGAAGCCGACCCCAACATACTTGGGGAAAGGCTAGGCAGATTGATTATGCTGGTTACATTTGTATTTATGTTCTCGGCTCGGAATAGGACTAACTTTGTTCTTGTCTGTCTTATAATTGTTTGTTAGTGGCGCTATTAATAATTGTTGCTTCTGTTTGTTTCTCAACTGATTCTTTTTCCCGCAGAATCGCTTTGGTTCTGCAATTAGTCTTTCTATTTGCTACTGTTCTTTCTCTCTCTGCTTTTGCTGCTATACGATAAAAAATTTGTTCTTCATCTTCTTCGTTTTGAGTCGATGGCAAAGTTAAAAATATTTTATTATGTTACATGAGTTGGGCTCAGTAGTTGGCCACGCCTTTCGCGGCTTCAGTGACGGTTTTTAGGTCCTCAGACGGTCTCGATCACGTGGGAATATCGGGATAAAAAGTATCCTATGTGTTAATCCAGGTTATAAACTGTCTGATGGCCAAATTTCATCCAAATCCATTCAGTAATTTTTACGTGAAAGAGTAACAAACATCCATCCATCCATCCATCCATCCATCCATACTTACAAACTTTCGCGTTTATAATATTAGTTAGATAGTTTAGTCAGGAGCGCCGCATTTGCACTGGGTGTCGGTTCTTCACCATAATCATTGTAATATCTAAATTTCACGAACAAGGTACCAATTTATTTCTTTAGCCAAAACCTTTTCACTACGCCATACATCAACAAATACATCGGAATACAGTAATAAATAGTATGTTTATAGCTGTAAGTAATCGGCAAATGTCTTCACCAAGGCCAGTCCTCGCCCCATCAGAAATAGAACACCGTTCCAGATTGTTTGGTTTACAAACTAATGTTGTGTTACTGGCTTTGAATATATTTTCTTCCTTGAGTTCTTAATAATATGTGGTATTATGACAGTGTTCATTTCAAGCTTTATCATCTTTGTAGTGGTGGTTTTCTTGTATCATTTTGGGTTGCGTAAATTATAGGAAAGTTTTTAGTGGCATTCAAATTGTATGATACCTAGTGGTGTAGGATTTGGGTTTAAATTTGTGACGTGGTGAAACACGTGGTGAAATCCTTAATAGCAAATTGCTAAAACCGTCGATATAAAACATTTTATTATTTTTGTTTCTTAACAAAAAGAATAACGGGTTTTACGTAACACAAAATCCTTTCAGTTCAGTCTGTCACTAATTTGTCCGTTCAGGGGTCCTAAAACAGCCACATTAGCAATTCCTCTAAAAGCAATTCATTTCCTGAATTTCCAGCTGTCTTAAGCAATTCCTCTAACTAATTTGACACAAAAGCAATTCATAATGTGTGGACCATATTACGAATCTCCATGGAAAACTGATGAATTATTTCATAACATGAATCGCACGCAGATCATATTATAAATTGTCAGTTTGTGACATTTTACGATGATTCATAATATTTTCCTATTATGATTCTGCCAAAATTACTGTTTTAAGCCCCTTGAATTTTGTCAGCAAACATTTCGTTCTCTTTAGAAGCTATTCCAATTAGTGGTGCATGATGTCTTCAATCTAATAAACTTTAATACTCTCTCATTTAACGACATTTGGCATCATCCTGACACTTGTATTCAGACATTTAGATCCGTATACAAGAACGTATTTTATATAAAGCTTCCAGCTTGTCATATGTTTTGGCAAAATTTCTAGAAATGTAGACTGCATTTGTTTAGTTTCTAAGATTACGTGTTGCTATCTCCAAGCTTCCAGTGATCTAAAGATAGCAGTGCAGTATTGCGGCGCGTGTAAAAATTTCACTCTTGAAAATATTTCAACTGTTTCTAACGTATTAGAAGTTATGGTTGTATAATCTAGTTATTAGTTAGTTATTTGCTTAAAAGAGATTACTTCAATATGGCGATGTAATTTCAACTTCAGCTGTTTCGCGTTCGCATTTATTATTCCTGATCTTTTATCTTCAATCACCTGTACAGTTTGTGTAGTCTATAACGTGACCTTTTCAGTAAAGTCGTGCTTCAATTAACACGTTTTCTTCTTCATCATCAAACTCTCGTAAATCAATATTGATAGCAAATTCGTTTCCATCTTCTTCAAAACCCAGATTCTTCAGATCATAGATCTTCTTCTTCAGATCATAGCTGCCCACTGTTGTCTATCTTTAGTCGTCCCTATCACGCGTGACTTTAATCTTTAAACGAGCGAAACATTTCCTCATCTAGTTGTCGTCACTTCATCTGTCGTTACTTTATCCTCAAACTAAGAACTTACATCATAGACCAAGGTCGATTTTTAGCATTCCGTGTTCAAATTCTGGGACAAAATTTTAATAATAGGTAATACAGGAGCTTTCAATTTCACTACTACCAACTCCACAGTTCCTATCAGATCAAATAGCATATCAATCACAATAATGCTTTTAGCATTTCATTCAATAGATAGTATTACATGCGTGCACATCAATTTATCTCCTATTAAAAAGATAAATAAATCTTTAGGACCACTTAACCTTACAGGTCAACCGTTTAAGGGTTCAACATCTGCTTCTAATAGCTTAATAATTTCCCTAAGGCAATTATTATCGTAGTTTATTACAGAAAAGATTGCTGTAGTCATAGCCAAAGGTAAGGGAACACAGAGCACGGAGACGCCACAGCGGGCCCTCTTAGAGGCGTTGTCAACACTTTCCATGCAAATCAAGCGTGTCATCGTTTAGGCTGCCATCAGAAGGACTGCATCGCAGCAACCGCGTGCAGTCCGTCTGATGGATACCCTCCGGCGGCCAATCTCAACTGAGATTAGCCAAGTACGCAGGAGATATGTATTATAGTGCACAACACAAGTGTATGCGCAAACATCGGTGCACTCTCTGTTCCTTTACTCTCATCTCCGATGGGACGCATTAGGACACTAATGACGTACAGACTGCTTTGAAGACGGTTCATGACAGAAGTTGTGCGCTCAACGCACTTTCAGCGCCACGAAATTTATTAGTACCACTACCACCGTCTCTAGACGCTGCCGGCGCGGCAATTCCGTGCTCTGTGACAAGAAACCTTAGAGTTAGACGCCAGACGTACTGGCAAGCGATCACTATTCCACAAGGGCCTGCACTTGGCATTGGACGAATTCGTCAAGACCATCCCACCTGTCTGGTTCCTTTTCACAAAACAAACATTATTTTTGACCACGTTTAATGTTTCATACATTTCAGTTTTCATATTCGAACTTGTCACAATTGTATGTAAACAAGCCTTTAACTACTGCAAAGTAGTGCTAACATTGTTTGTTAATCATAAACGTTTTGCACTCAAAGTTAATGAACCTACAATTATTGTTCTTAATGTTGGTTTCGTTGCCAGAAATTCGGTACATTTTGTACACTTTTGAGTATGATTAGCAAGGTTTCTGGATCATAAATAACTTTGCTGCAGCAATTTATAAATCTGCAGTGTTGGAGCTGGACATTTTTGAGCGCTCAGGCGGTATATGTTCGTGCAAACTTTTTGATTTATCTAAGTATTCAGAAAGTCACCTGATTCTTTTCAACGAGTGATTATTAGTTACCATTTGCGTACAGATGATCAGACGAGTTAAATGTTTCTACTAATTACTTGCATTCGAGATTCAATCCTTATGTTTTCTAATGGGAATTACATCTTGAGTAGTCTTTTCTAAAGTCTTAGAAGGTCTTCAGGGGGCTGACTCTGAAGTATTAATGCCATCATTATTCCACGCGAAAAAAGGATGGTGCTAGCGGCCTTGTATAGCTCCGTCTCTCACTAACACTGGAAAAATGATGGCATTAATACGTAGTAGTAAGGTGCTGATTACTATTGCGAACCGAAGTAGGTTTTATTCCAGTTTATTTAACGAAATGTTATTTGCGAAAAATAATCAATTAACAAGTTGAAGAAACATTGCGGTGATTGCGTTTCCGATAAAGACCGCGTGAAAGAAGTAAAATACGTAACGTCGAACGTTGTATTTACAGATTTGATAGATTTCCTGTGCATTGCATTCTTTGAGATAAATAAAATCTAATGACTTAGTACTTTCAAGATAGATGCTTTCTGCGATTTAGGTACCTGGATTACTTGGTTTTAACTTTTAACCCAGTAGATGATTTTTAGGGTTCCGTACCCAAAGGGTAAAACGGGACCCTATTATGAAGGCTCCGCCGCGCTGTTTGTCCGTCTGTCACTAGGCTGTACCTCTCATGAACCGTGATAGCTAGACAGTTGAAATTCACATTTGATTATTTATTTCACAGATGATGTATATCTGTTGCCGCTGTAAAAACAAATATTAAAAAATAGAATAAAATAAATATTTAAGGGGGGAGCAAAAATATCACGTTAGTTGTATGGGAATATTTAATTACATATTCACTTTAAAAATAAATAATTAAATTAAAATAAAACAAATATTTAAGGGGCTCCCATACAACGTGATTTTTTTGGCGTTTTTATAGATAATGGTACGGAACCCTTCGTGCGCGAGTCCGACTCGCACTTGGCCTGTTTTTACCAGTATGCGATGATGCAGTCTATGATATCTGCTGATTACCCTTTCAGACGTTTTAAAGTTTATGATTAGATATTACAGCTTTATATTACTGCTAGCTCTTTCTGGAACATTTCAAAAAGAGATTCGTCTTCATTCCATTCAC
This sequence comes from Lithophane semibrunnea, assembly GCA_947363905.1. Taxonomy (NCBI): domain Eukaryota; kingdom Metazoa; phylum Arthropoda; class Insecta; order Lepidoptera; family Noctuidae; genus Lithophane; species Lithophane semibrunnea. The sequence continues at coordinate 15,634,883 of OX376195.1, forward strand.
TTTATTTACGGTTTTATTCATGAGTTATGATTTCTTTGACAGTATCTGATGGATATGCCCGTACCAACGGCTCAGCCAGCCCGGCCTCCTCCAGACCAACGGTGGACTCTCTCCTCGACCAGCTCAGCGCAGAAATTCCCAATGGGTAAGTTGAATTTTATTGGTCGTCATTCCTGATATTGACTCGCAACGTCATAGTTCTTGAAATGTTTGGATAGAGCCCGAAGCACATCTTTAGCAGCAGAGCTTGAGAACTTCGAAGATATCTTTAAACTAGCTTCCGCCCGCGGCTTCGCCCGCGTGGTATGTCGATAAAAAGTAGCCTATGTCCTTCCCCAAGATGCCATCTATCTCCTTGCCAAATGTTGTCGAAATCCGTTCAGTGGTTTAGGCGTGAAAAGGTAACATACAGACAGACAGAGTTACTTTCGAATTTATAATATTAGTATGGATTCTTAATCTATTGCTGACTTTCCAGTTGTTGTCTTAGCTGGCTGGGTGATATCTTGGCCTTGCACACGTTATTTGATAAGACCGGCTTTACTTGAAATAATCTTCTGGTGGATGAAGTGATGATAAGAAACGAGCTGATGCCTGCGGTTTCCCACGCGTGGATGTCGGATATTATACATACTTAAATTATTATATTATACTTAAACCTTCCTCAAGAACCACTCTATCCATTGGTGAAAACAGCATGAAAATCGGTGCAGTAGTTTTTGAGTTTATCGCGAACAGGACGACAGACAGACGCGGCGGAGGGCTTTGTTTTATAATATGTAAGGATAAGGATGGATGCTTTCTGGCAATCAATGATGTAGCTACTGCTCAGTTTGCTCGCATCGCATAACCGTTTATGAGTTCGTCATTCTTTCATAATATAAACTCAGCAAGTTCGTCACATGATTTGAAAAGAGTGCGTGATATTTTGAGCCCAGTAAAGATGGGCCCTCCTTACCAATGACTTCAGTTGTTATGTATAGAATAGCGATAGAGAAAATTTATTAGCAGCGTGTGGGCTTTCCCGCGATGTGGAACCATAAAAAACAATTTATTATTTTTGAAAAAATAGATCAGTTTGTGACAAACATCTTTACAGACAGTACGCATCTATAAAAATAAAAATATTTAAGTGTCTGTTTTTTTAAGTCCAAATAACACCTTTTTACTAAATGCATTTGAAAATAGTATATTATGGTAACTTAGGTAAGTACTTAAAACAAAAAAAACAATTGTCTGTCTGTTTGTTTGTTCCGGCTAATCTCCGAAACGGTTGGAACGATTTTGACTGGACTGACAAACACGTAAGGCGTTACTACGTAAGACGTAGGATACTTTTATTTTGGAAAAAGAATTAGGGTCCACGCGGGTGAAGCCGTGGGCTGCAGCTAGTTTCAAATGAAGGTGCAGTACAACTATTTTCTTAATGTCCCTCGGCAAACTTCGTGTTTCGTCAGTCCTCGGGTTTCCATCAGGTGCCCATTGGACTTGAAACGCCGACCTCATCTAGCTTATTTTTACAACTTTTTAATATGACGTGTAAAAGTGATTCCAATATCCTATTTACAGAATAAACAATTTCATTTCATTTCATTTCATTCAAAATAGCAAAAAGTTAACAAGTATGAAGAAAAAAGTTTCCAGCAGTCGTTTATAACTAATGCCAGAAATTGTTCCGACCATAAATAAAGACCTACTAGAGCTGCCAAGTACTTGAACATATTAATTTTAATAAAAGGAAAACCCGTGTTGTGTAAATTATACTTTTATGCTCGTGTAAAAAATATGGTTTTCTTTGAAGTGTGTGAACGAGCCATTATGTGGCCTCAAATAATACGTTTTCAGCCATAAACACTGGTGGAAGTGGTTACAAACTTGTTTTAATTGTAACTGTAAAAGTTTTAAATAATAAAGCTGGGCTTGAAAGTAATATTTAGGATTTTCTTCTCTGATCGGCTGAATTTCAGGATTAACGAAACGAACGAACATATTTTATTTCGTCTTCTCAGGGCTTGAAATACCGTTAAAAATATGGTATCGTTACAGCCTTCTGATGCGGGTATCGTTAACTAATAAATAACGTTATATTATTTACCGTTATATCTGGCACATTTTACCGTTAAACATACGTAACGTTAAAATCTAAGGTAACGATAATTTTATCGTTATAATTAGTTTTGTTACCGTCGCTCTCGTCCAATTGCAAAAGAATGTCAGATTGCATCGACGCTAAGACTGCCGTACGACTATTTGCGCGTTTAATAGATATTATCTTATCATTGCTATTCTGTGTTGTGCTTGTACTTGAGAATATACTTGGTTGGTTGGTCCACCGTGTTCTGTAAGCGCCAAACGACAAACGAAATGGCAACAAACGACAAACGAAATGGCAACAGCGCCGACAGGGTGTGAGAGTGAGAGGGGCGCGCGCGCACTCCGGCCGCGGCCGCCTTTGAGGCGGGCTGGCAACGTCGCTTAAAATAACAAAATAATACCGATAATTTTTTACCGCTATTTTTACAATAACGTTAAAAATACCGGTAATTGTTACCAAAAATGTTAACGTTATTATTATGTTATGCTACTAAGTAACGCTACCAAATTGTACCGATATCGAAGTATCTCTACGGAAATACCGTTACTTAACGTTACTTTTAATGTGAATTGGTATCGTTTTCAAGCCTTGCGTCTTCTTCCTTTCTTCTTCTCAACTATTACCACATATTATACAGTACCGTTGTTAAATAAGATTAAACAATTTATAAAAATAACAAAAAAAATACTTCTAAACAATTTGTCCATATTTTTGTTGTTCTATCAATGACATAAAATATATCCTATGACACTCAGCAATACTTTAGCTTTCTATTAGTGAAAAAAAATTCGGAATCGGATCAGGAATTCCAAAGATTACCCCCTACAAACAAATTTATAATATGAAGAAAGATTTTTTTAATCTGCACAAACTAAACGCACATTACAAAATAAAAATATCAGTATAGATAATCAAAACAGCACAATATTGTCACTTTCAGCCATAGTAATATCCACGCAAGTGAAGCATATAGCCCATCTGTTAGAATATATGTAATGAGAAATGACATTTGATGGCACTGCCAATTCTTGTAGAAAATATTACGTCTCGCTTTCTATAAATAATTTGGCATATCGAACATAATCATATTTATATTATCTGTTGGTTTTAATGACAAAACTGTAAAGTAATAGATGCTAGTTCCTTCAAAAATAATAAAACGATGATTGATGAGGATACTTACAGATTTGCGATTTTGACGATTAACGACGATTTAGTATAGCGTTCGTCGATCTATCTGGAAGCCGACCCCAACATAGTTGGGAAAAGGCTAGGCAGATGATGATGATTATTGATAAGGACATCATCAGTACAAAGCAGTTCATAATTACCCAATTCCCTCTTCAATTTAACGCGAGTTAACCAGATTCTTATTCTAGACTTATACTTAGTTGATATAAGTCTGAAATCTCTATTCTGTCTGTATGTCTATTTTTCAATTTTACGACTCGTAGCCCAATCCTCGACCAATCTCATCCATCTATTACCGGCCAGCTGGCCGCATCCTGACAGAATCTTTTTATCATCAGGCTATGGCACTCCATTGCTAGACATGAAATCTCCCATTTAACGCCTTTTAGCCCGATCCTCGACCAATCTTATCCATCGATTACCAGGCAGCATGTAACGATCGATGCCTCCACCTTGCCTGAGAGCGTCTTGTCATCGTCAGTGATAGCAGTCCAGTTCACTGCTGATCAACTCCTCAATTTTCGGCTCTCAACTGCTACCAGCCACCCTGCGAAGATCGTCGCTCCTCTTAGCCTGAGGAAGTTGTAAACAATTTTACTTTATTGTTTGTCAAACTTTCGTTGCTGTTTACTGTCATTTTAATTGACCATTTTACTCCTACGTAACTATTGTTTATAGAATTGGCAGTCATGTTATTACGGACATAGGAACTGGTAGCTCGTGCATTTACTAATGAGCTCATGTGCACTATGTGCAGTTCCTTTGCAATAGCAATAGGCGTCATATTGCCTTGGCAATAAGCCCACAGTTTGATAGGACGATGAAGAAGAATTGTTATGTGCGATTGGATTTATTAGCTTTCACGTAGATCGTGTTTTAGTATGTTAAAAACTAACGTTTATTTTAAAATAATATTGTATTTTATTGAGAGATAAAGGTGCTTACAGATTTGCGATTTTGACGATTAACGACGATTTAGTATAGCGTTCGTCGATCTATCTGTAGAAATCTATGAAAAAGACCACGAAGCACCACAGTAAACAGCTTGAATTTTAATCCACAGCTAGTCAAAAATTCTAACCTCAGTTTAATTATATCCAACATGTATGCCAGTATAGATTTAACTCGTACTTTCAACCGGAAATTCCAGTTTCATTACGATTTCATCAAACTTTTCTTAGTGCAAGCAAAGAGTATATATAACTCTCTTTTTCTTCAGTATTTTCTGTGCTGCTTGGTCTAGCCTTTGTCATCCCAAGAGAGGCCAAGGGCAATTCTATTCTTTAAAGCCTTCATGAGTTTTCCTATACGGAACCTGAAAAAAATAATCACGTTTAGATAGTGTATCGGGCCGTGGGCCGTCGACTGGGCCGTGTGAAAACTTACCTATTTTTGTAACACGCACAAATAGCACGGGATGACGTCATAGCAGTGTTTTGTTATTATAATCGCCCCTTCGGTGTGGCCATGCGCCGGAGTCTGGAGGGACTGACTAATTCCTGTGGAAATGATCTTTCATGTATTGTATGTGGAAGATAGTTATTTGTTGCGCAAAATGCTTATATCTTTTCTTGTTTCAAAATCATGATAAGTCTCAATATTCATCTCTTTTAATTTGTCTATTACTTACCTATATAGATGTAACACTGTTAGCTTTCTGAATAGTAAAAAAATATTTTAATATTACCTCAAAAATAAGAATCTAAACCACTTAGGTTCAGTTTTGATACCTACTGAAATCTTCTAAGTATGTAGTATGTATATGTATAGTTCCAATCTAGACTATATATTTCTAGCGTTACTTCAGCCAGGTGCAAAACTTATTGTATATTGGATTCAGCACTTATCTTTTACATTCAGGATTTTTTTCTGTAATCATAACTTTGCTAACCTACCAAATTCTTTTCAAGAAATGTTAAAAGCATTCAATACATTCAACTTTCAATTGCCCTCGGCAATAATTCAATTTGACAGTTCGTGTGCAACAGTCTTAAAAATAATAACTTTACTAAACTGTAAACGTGTAAAAACAGAAACGAATTGCATGATCATCATCATTAGGCCTCCTCCCTTTTGTGCCATGCTGCCCTGAGGCCCTAGACAAAGTTACATTCTATCAGCGATAACGATAACGATGATGGAAAAGGAAATGTATAGATAGGACTGACATAAGCTATCGAAAAGCTTACGTCAGTCCTGTTGAAAGTCGTTGTAGAAATACGAAACGCTTTGGAAGCGATTCTCACTTGTCTAGGCCCTCTGATCTGTGCGAGTCTCATCCAGAAACGAATGTATTGAAATTCTTAGCTTAGTCAGAGTCGTGATCTGCGCCAACATAAATTCGAACCATGTTGGGTTTATTTGCGTTACTGCGTGCAATGCAATCATGCTATGACTTCAGATTTTATCCCTCCAAAGTAATAAATGCGTAAGTGAAGATGGATCTTTATTACCCGACCACGCAACACGTTAATGTGTGTTCATCTTCGCTTCGTAATTTTGTACTGCAATGTTACTCTGTTTATCGAATACTCAAATGTATTCGGAAAACGATAAGTATTCTTTGGGAAAACAACGAGGCCCGAATTGCTGCATTTAATATTTTATCGGTGTTAAAATGTTCACTAATATTTCACTTTGAATATTTGGATATGAACCGACTCGACTGATTGAAATCGAGCGCAGACAACAACTGCCTGACGTCTTCAGTTGAATACGAAGATTGATGACTTTATTCAGGTTTATCTAGCTTTGGAATATTGCAGAATTACTATAGTACCGATCATCACTTATATCTGCCAGCCAAGAAATCTCAGTAGCACAGATAAACATTTCCTATCCTTCACATTGATATGGATGTACTACAGTAGGTGCGAAAGCTAATATTGGACAACTGCACTACATCTTGTAATAACTTCCTAGAGGTATGTAGTCTGGTGAAAGGCAATTACTTCTGCAGTCTTGAGTGACTTACCTCGATGATAGGCTTTGTAATGTCTTGTGGAAAGATTTATTATGTTACTAAAGTGCAAGGATCTATGCGTATTTCCCTCAGCGCTGTAGGGTTAAATGCGGCTCTAATGTAGTTATGATTTTAAAAAAATCTTAAAAGATCTTCCCTAGTAGGTCAAATACTCACTCCAGCACCATTCTTGGCTAAGATTTGCGACAAGAAAAGTACAGTACCAAACGTTTGTACAGTACAACTATTTTCTTAATGTCCCTCGGCAAACTTTAACTATAAACATAACAAACGGAACAGCTGAACGGATTTGGATAAGCACACGGGTAGACCACGAAATTGGATTACAATTACGACATATCGGATACTTTTCATCCTGTTTGTGATTTTTATAGTTTAAGTTTGCCGAGGGACATTAAGAAAATAGTTATACTGTATACACTTGGTTGCTTTGACCCAAATGACTCCAAAAATAGGTCTAGGCCACAGACGGGGGAAAAAACCAGGAGGATGCACAAAAATGAACAGTTTTAGGTAAAATCTATAAACATTACAAGGTTTTATATCAGTTGATATCCGCCAGATTTTAATTATACCATCGTAATCCCATCGCAAAAGTTCTGATTCGAAGGCAACGCGTATTTTTTCAAGCAATTTTTCATCATCAGATTTTGGCACCGATCCACTACATCCGTTGAACGTGAATATTTTTACATATCGACCGATATACTAGGATCTAGTGTGTCGTAATAAATATTGTATTATTTTGAACGTTGACACGTTGAACAGTGATCGGACTTGCGTAGTTGCGTCAAGTAATATATTGTGGAATATGATGGGAGCCAGACAATATAGATGAGAGAAATCGATTCAATAATTCAATTGATAGTAAGGTAATTGAACTCTGAATGGTAGAATTAATTTATATTGCGTAGCATTATTGCCTTTAAAGTCATTGCTCCGGTAAGTACCTCCTACCTTTTCCATAAGTAAAGTTTTGTAGAGGAGGGTGATGAACATGCAAATGGCCTAAAACGGCCACATTAGCAATTCTTCTAAAAGCAACTCATTTCCTGAATTCCCAGCTGTCATTAGCAATACCTCTAATTTGACACAAAAGCAATTCATAATTTGTGGATCATTTTACAAATCTCCGTAGAACTGTTAAACAGATGAATTATTTCGTAATATGAATCGCACGCAGCTGATATTGTGAATTGTCAGTTAGTGACATTTTACATTGATTCATAATATTTTCTTATTATAATTCTGCCAAAGTGGCCGTTTTAAGCCCCTAGTAGTACCTATTCTTAGTATAGGAGGTATTATGTCTCTTCAAGCCTGAAAGAAAATTCGGAATGTGCGTCAAATAGGTTTCATTAGAAACGGTGAAGGAAAACATCGTGAGGAAACCACCATGTCCTAGAACTAAAAATTCGAATACATATGACTATCTAATCTACCAGGCCGCACTGGGCCCGCGTGGTGGATTACGGCCCACTGCCTCTTATCGAGTGGAGGCCTGTGTCCAAGAAGTGGGAACATTATAGGATGATTATGTATGTTTGTATGAGTAATATCACTACAACCTAGCTACATCAGCCATTGGAAAGCCTTGGGAAGTCATTGTATATGTATAGAACGTCTTACCAAGCTAATTTCAAAACCAATCCTAATCTATTTCCCGTGTCCCAACTTGTATTTTCATTCGACTTGCGACTGCTGTACGTAACTACGTAATGAATTAATGGCCAAGCAAACAAGGCACATTATCCCTGCATAAAGAATATTATAAACTTTAACCTTGTAATTCGCATTTACTGCTATCATTAATGTCATTAAAGAGAACTTTATATCATCAACGTCACGCTAAATGTAGTGTTTGCGTGTCGTAAATTTAAAAGAGACTGAGGGATTAAATTTGTTGGATTAGCAGAAATTACCTTGACATTGATATCATTATAATATTGTGATTCGCACTCTGCTTGCCAGACGTTTTGATTTAATGATATCGTCTTCCAAAGATCGAGGTTGTGGCTGTCTATTACAGAAGCCTAATATGTTCAGTGGTGGATCTACAAGTCCAATCGTGGCCTAATGTCGAATCCATTTCTGAATCTGTGTTGTAATCCGCACTTCCTTACGGAAAACGCATCATTAAGGTACTCCATCAGGCTATGTGAGAGTGAGAGTACATCGCGTCAGTATAGACGATAATTTGGTTTTCTGACTATAGGGAGGTACATATATAATAGAGAGTTTGTACTATAGTGAATAAACGTCTCTGCGGCGTGTAAAGCCAAGCAAACCATCGCTCCTTTGTAAGAAAGATCAATGTTCATGCCATGCCAAAAATTCAGCTTTCATAAACCCTGAATATTTGTGAATAAAACAGCCTACAGATTTTAAACTTCTGAAGAGCGACTTTAACATACAACTTTGACATTTTACACATCGCAACTCACTCAAGCATAATTCAAACTTCTCCAAAATCCCCCAACAAAGGTTGACAATGTTAAATAATTGTTTCTGGCATGGACGAGCGAATCTGGCGCACGTTTCCGCTCACTAATTAGTATTTATGTGCTATCAGACGGTAATCACACCTGCCCCCGAGTATCTAACGTATGTGGTGTGTTGTTTACTAGAACATATTAAGTGGGAACAGGGACGGCCTGAGAAGATGAATATGAGGATTAAAAGCTGTTGAAAGAAGTTCCGGCAAGAGATCACTCATATGCGCCGTTCACGGCCTCGAGCGATGCGACTTGCGTCAAGAGACGCGTGCGCGTCTCGGACCAAATAAAAAACCAAGACAGAGCGCTGTCAAGTGTCAACAGTGTCGTTAGGCCGGTTTTGTAAACATGTGTGTACTTAGTGAGGTGTAGTTTGATTGTAAATGTGTGCGTGTGAGTGTGTATGCACAGAGCGGCGGTGTAGTTTGGGCATGCTTCGCTGTATTGTTCGCAGCGCTCTGTCTTAGGTTTTTTATTTGGTCTGAGGTGCGAGTCTTCTGTTTCCGTCCGTCGTCGCAACGTAAGTCGCGTCTCGGAGACTCTTATGCTTTAAACAACTTCTTTCATTTGTTCTCTGCAATCGCTAGTTATTTCGTAGAGTTTACGTAGCTCTACTGAAGTGCGGTTGACCTCACCTTTTTACGAAAGAATGACTACTCATTCTTCATCTTCAATTCGTTGGATGAATGGGTTCTGAAAAGATGTTTTAGGAGTTAAACAAATTCAATTCAATTCATTCAATTCATTTCAATTCAATTCATTTATTCAATAACAATTTACATCGTGTCTGAATTTTTATAACTAAATATTATAAGAAACATCATGCATGCAATCTATATTTAAATCATTCCAATAATCCAAATTTCATTATAATCAAAATAATTATAAAACTAATTAAAAAATAAGTATCAAAATAAATGTCATAATAGTCAATTCTCAAAATTCAATAAAATTTTCATTTCAAAACAATAAAATTATGTTACTTTCGACTTTTGTATTAATTTATAATTCATCAATAGAATATAGACACTTATTTAACAAGAACTGTTTGAGCTTATTCTGAAACCCACTTGTATAGACTAGACTTTTTATTTCTGTCGGCAGTGTATTGAACATTTTTAATGACTTGTGGTAGGCGCTATGCTTTACAACATTCAGGTGAGTCACTTGCTTCAACTGGAGATCTTTTCTTCTTGTACTCTCCCTTTTTTGCCTTTCATCTTCAGTCTCATATTCAAAGATATATTTTTTTAAGTGACTAAGTAGGACCATAATGTACAAGCTTGGGACTGTCAATATATTTAAATCATTAAAATGTGGCTTGCATGATTCTTGCTGTTGAATTCTGGCTATGGTTCTGACTGCTCTTTTCTGAATTACAAAAGCTTTTTGAGTGTTATAATCATAACTTCCTCCCCAGAAAAGTATGCTGTATCTCAGTTTTGACTCAACTAATGCGTAATAGACCATTTTTAAATGTTTTATGGTTATCTCATTTCTCAGACTTCTTAGTACGTAGCAGGCAGAGCTGATTGCTTTCTCTAGGTGTGTTAGCTCTTGTTTCCACTTTAACTGGCTATCAATATGAACTCCCAGAAACTTAACCACTGGGACCACGTTCACTGTTTCTCCATTTATAGTGCAGTTAATGCTATCTTTATTTTTGGAAGTTGAACGAAAAAGCATAACATTGGTTTTGCTGGCATTGACTTTAAGACCGTTAACAGCAAACCAGCTGTGGAAGATATCTAAGGTTTGATTAACTATGGAATTAAGAGCGTGTATATTGTCAGCCGAAACAACTGCATTGGTATCGTCGGCAAACACCACCAGCTGGATAGATCCCGCAGCTTTTTCACTCATAATATGTTGTATAAGGTCATTAACAAACACGATAAAAAATATCGGACCCAGTATGGAGCCTTGTGGTACACCAGTGTGCACAGGAGACAATTGGGACCTATATGTTTCTTCACTAGGACATTTTTTATCTGAAGAATTTTTCTGTGACACCACTGCTTTAATCTCCACGAACATCTTCCTATTTTTTAAATATGACGTGAGAAGTGCCAATACTTTACCCCTGACACCGTAGTGCTCAAGTTTTTCTAGCAGTAATTTATGATCCACCGTGTCAAATGCTGAACTTAAGTCTAAGAAAAGCCCAGCTACTTTCTCTTTGTCGTCCAATCTGCTAACTACGTCCTTAATTAGAGTCGATATTGCGTCCTGTGTCCCAACGTTTTTCTGATAACCAAATTGTCTTCTACTTAACATACTATTTAGGTTGAAATGTCTGAGTAATCTAGTTTTAATTAGCTTTTCAAGAATTTTTGAGTGAATAGGTAGTAATGAAATGGGTCTGTACATCTTTGGGTCTGTTTTAGATCCTTTTTGTGTACAGGTATTATTTTGGCTATCTTCAGTTGATCTGGAAAAATTCCTTCGTCAAAACACTTATTATAAAAAATGCTTAAAGGTTCCGCTAGTATGTCTATATTGTCCTTTATTACTGATATATTTATGTCATCATAGCCACAAGATTTTTTGTCGTCCATTTTTTTCACCATTTTGAATATTTCAAGGGGAGTGACAGGGTCTAGGACAAGGTCATTGGTTACTCTTTTTGCACTTTTTCGTAGAATATCCAAAGCAGCCCCTGTGCATGTACTAGTCGATGAATTAAATTCGAACTGCTGGGCAAAGATATTCACAATATCTGATGGTTCTGAAGCTATCTTATTATTTGATTTTAAAATTAGTTTTGTATTGTTTTTGTCTTTGACACTCTTATTTCTATGCTTGTTTATAACTTTCCAAACATCTTTTGAGATGTTCGTTGATTTTGCTAATTCAGATTGTACTGTAAGCTTTTTAGCCATATTTATTACTTTCCTGTAAAGAGTAATGTATTTTTGCCTATAATCTATCACAGTATCACTTTGTCCATTCCCTTTGCCAGCACAGAGAAATCGTTTCATTTTACTAGAAACCTTCAATCCCTTAGTAACCCAGCGCAGCTGCGTATTACGCGTTAAGTGTACCTGCAGTTTCCTTTTTCTAAAACAGCGTGTGAACATTTCTTCGAATTTCTTCAAAAATGAGTTTATTCCGAAATCACTCCAGTCTTGATTTAATAGCAAATTTCTAAAATTTCTTCTTGTATTTGCATTAAAGATGCGTTTGGTAATTTGAACATTACTGTCTTTTTTATTCCTACATAGTTCATTACTTCTGAATTCTGTACTGCAAAGTAATCCTGCATGTCCATCTGCCAAACCATTGTGGTCAATATCGCAATTTATCACGCAAGCGTTTGGTAAATTGGAGAAGACATTGTCTATACAAGATCGTGAGTCATTTCGAATAAATGTAGTCGAACTAATTAGTGGTCTAAAATTGTAACATGTCAATAAATTTAATAAGTCATTTCTTTTTTGATTGTCAGTTGATAAGTCAATATTAAAATCACCGCAAATAACACAGTTCTTGTTAAAGAAATGTTCTAATAGTTTTTCGAGTCTCACCATAAAAGTGTCCAAGTTTTTATCATAAGGCGTACGATAACAGCAACACACAGATAGGCCTGTTAAAACATCTTTGACACAGCATATTTCAAAACTGTCCATTTTGTATAATTTTTTAGCTATGGGCAGATCCTCGTATTCTCTATCCCTTTCTGCTAGGATGATAGTCCCTCCTCTCAACTTATTTACTCTAGTATTATATGATGCCACATTGTACTTTGAAAGATTTAACAAAGAAACTAGTTCTTCGTTAAGAAAATGCTCGCTAATACACAAGTAATTCGAAGGGCTACTCAAGCTATCTAGATATATTTCTAACACATCTTTCTTATTATTTAGGCCACACATATTTTGATGAAAAATGTTTAAACGATTACACAATGAACTATCTACAGACTCGTTTAGATGTGTTACAGTTGACACATGTTTATTAACGAAAAAAAATTTCTTTTTTTTTAAAGTAGTAAGGAATAGTACCAGGTTGTAACTGGCCGATTTTGCTGCTTTCGTATTTATTAACGATACTTAAACCATCACAGTTATTTTCATATTCAGAGTTTAGTGATAGCTGTATGTAACTATTCAAGTTCTGAAAGATATTTACGATAGCCCTATTGTTGACTTTGCCTGTATGTTTAGAAAACATTTTATAATTATATTCCAGATGTTTGTTGGTATCAAACAAATATGCATATTTAAAAGTCTGATTACTTAGGTACATAAGTCGATTAAAAGCTTCTATTCTAGTATTAAATAAGTTAACATTCCATTTTAATTTAAAATTAGGAAAACATAGAATAACATTAGTGTGCATGACATTTTTGATTTTACATTTTATGTCATTAACCAATTTTTCATAATTATTGGACTCAAGAAAGTCTTTTTCGCCTAGGAAGATTATACAGTAGTCATTTATAGTAAAATCGACTAATTTCTTGTCCAATGATGCAAGGAGCTCCGCTGTACCCGCATTGGGCATACAGTAGTGACAGATTTTGGCGTTAGGAAAAGTGTTTTCGGCAATTCTTGATATATTATTTACATTATTATCACTAATTATACATAATTTATTGAAACATGTGTTTTCCACAATTAATTTATGTTGAGTCATCGATCTCATTGCTAGTTCTGTATTCGTAGTGCCCTCTGTAGTTACGTGTAATGGCAGCACATTGTAGACAACATTAGGTTCCATAACAGGTAAGTTTGGTACTTCAGACGGCGGTGTATTTATTCCAATTTTTTGAACAAAACTCTTTTTTGTGTTTTTTGGTGTATTTAACTGTATATCAGTTTGTGTTTGTTTTGTTTTACAGTTTGTTAGAGGTTTCCGCTTTGGAGTACTTTGGTTTGTTTTAATTGGGCTAATTGTTGTTACTTTTTTGTATAATTGGTTTTTCTTAATCAAGTCTTCATTTGTGAACCTAAGTTTACTATTTTCTAGATTCAATATGTCTATCTCCTTGTGAGCACTATCTAATTGAGATACAAGTTTTTGGATTTCTTCCTTTAATACTCGTACTTGTTCATAGTCTTCGTCTTCTGATACGTCAGGCATGCTACTAGCAGTGTACTCGAATATCTCTGATTTTGGGTCATTGTCGTCCGGAGCAGGGTCCGAATTGGATCGAACGCGCGAAATGTGATATTTTCTAGGAAGTTCATACTAGAAATCTTGAAATAAATACTAATGAAATAAACAAAAGAACTTTTTGTCTTCACACGTATGTCTAGGTTTGAACTCGCAACTTTTCACTAGCAGTCACTGTCGCATACCACTTAATCAATCTGACATTGAAAACAGAAGTGAAATTTGCGACCATTAGGCGAGCAAGTGTTCATTAATTATGTATGAACTAGATGGCTCTGTTTTAAAGTTTTAAATGACAAGATGTTTATTTTCTTTAGGTAATACACATTAAGTGCTGGTAACACAGTTCGGTAGTATAAAGTTCAACACTAGATGGCGCGATTTTAAGATTTAAATGTTCATATTATAATTTTTATGGTCACACTGGTTGAAGATTGTCTATTGTTGATGTCAAAAATTTGAATGGGATGTAAACAAAAACGGCTAAATTACTGTTTTTGTATGTTTTTTTTTCCGTGTAGTGTCAAATTCAACTGGTTTATGTACATATTAATCGCACATTCTTGTTAAGACGATTGTTTTAATGTTTACGAGGTTTTACCACACATAGTATTCACTTAAAGCTTCGTTTTGAAAGTTCACCGGTAACTTATTTGTTTTCCACATATCTCGGTAATGTCTTATTTTCTACGCACACAAACATTGGTCACTGAACTCGACGCTAGTGTCTTTATGTTAGAGTTATCACAACACTGATCATAACTTCTTTTGTATTTTTAACAATAATTTTAGACAGAGCTAGATGTTGACATGACGTTACTCGTACTCGTTTTTTGAGACTCATTAACTTGACTCATTAACTCGTTTTCTGAAATTACACAATCATTTAGCAGTCTTGGATTGAAATGTTTGTAAACTTCATTTGACGGGCTAAAAGCTCTTGGCTATTCTAGACACTAACGTTCCTCTTAGAATCTTAGTGCAATGAGGATATTGATAGCCTGTTGTTCATTTAACATGTCTGCTGCTTAATTGACTAAAATAATCTTCTTTATATTCTGACCAGTTACGGTAACATACTGACCGCAAGTGTTAGATAGTGTAATTGTGTTTGCTCCGTATATTCACCAAAATGTAATTGTGTCCAGCGACCTATCATGCCATCATATCAGTCAGTCGCAACAGCGGATAATAAAAGCTTATAACTAAACACGTTTTACATTATAGCAACTGCACGCGTAGAAAAGCATGACAATCATAGAAAAAGGTTTTGTCGACGCAAGAATAGACAAAATGACAGATAAACAATCACGATGTCATTTTGTCTATTCTTCCGTCGACAACACCCGTTTCTATTGTGGTCATGCGAAGCGTGCTGGGCATAACCAACAAGAAAAGCTAATTAGAAAAAAACCCATCCATTTTCGAAACGAAACCGTGTCTAGACAGCCACCAAAAGATTCTATTCGTAGTCAAACAAAATAAACGACCCATAATTCCTTTTCATTTCCTCTTTCAAGTCAGTCCCTGCGCGTGCGCATGCCATAGAAACGAATGTACACCTGACGCAGATTAACTAAATAAATAATCGTTTTGGAAGGACAATCGGCTATTTAGGGAATTGAGACGCACTGCATGCGCCGGCCAAACTCTAATAGGTCTCATGTACTGGAGTAATTTATAACTGGTTTCTGTAAACACAAGACATGCATGACATGTGAACCAATCACGAGTCGTCGAGATGTTCGATAGTGTCGTCATTTCAGTTTATAGAGAAGTTTTAACTTACTTGATGATCGGACGGATTTCATTGATTAGGAAGCTGAATTGAATTGGTAAGCTATATTCGTTGGAATAAAAGAGCAGATAACCTTCAAAGCATGTCAATTTGGTGATCGAGGTGCCATATTTTTCAAAATGTCTGAAATATAAATTTTAAGAACTGCACCCTAATTGCCGTAATACACGATCAATCAGAATCAAAATCGGTTTGAAACAAAAATCTAATCCATTGCTTATTAAGTTCGAAAAAAAAATCTGCTTAACAACGTAAATAACGAAATGAATGTTGTTGAAAACTGTCAAAATGAAACCAATAATCGGTTACGAAAAAAAGTTACGCAATTAGATACCTGATCATGAATAGTAAAGTAAACCGATAGCAGCATGCAACCGCATGCTGAGCACCGTTTTGTCGACGGAAGAGTAGACAAAAATGACGTTTCCTGTAGACAGTAGACAGTACGAGACGGCAGCAAAGTAGAAAGAGTCAACTGCACTTTTTACGAAATTCACTCTTTTACATAATTCGACTCAGAATTCTTTGTTTTGTCATAGTATTTATCGGTTGTCAGTGTGATTTTGACAGTAAGGATAGAAAACTTTCTTCCTAAATAGTCTACCTACAAAAAGACCTAGAAAAAAGATCGTTAGAAATGATAGACAAAATGACAGATTGTAGAAAGATTTCTACGGTGGATGTCAAAAATGAAGAAACGAACTGTCACTTTGTATAGAAAAAGCTATGTCTATTCTTCGTAGAGATAGAAAGCGCCATGCTACGCCTGCTGCTCTTTGCGGGTATTAAAGAACTTAAATATTTCAAATATTGAAACATAAACGAATCTCTTCTGAGGAGCTCGTGGCTAAGTAATAACAGCCACAAGGGTCGATCCATCAGGTTAAGCTACGCTTGCCGGGGTTGGTCCGTGGATGGGTGACCATCTTTACATACCGAGACTCCTCCGTGCCTCGGAAAAGCACGTTAAGCTGTTGGTCCCGGCTGTCATTTGTGGATCTTTGACAATCGTTACGGGTCGTCAGAAGCCCGAAAGTCTGACAACCAGTCTTTCCAAAGGGTATCGTATTACCCAGTTATGTTGTGGAGATCAGATAGGCAGTCGCTCCATGTAAAATACTGGTATTCAGCTGCATCCGGTTAGACTGGAAGCCGACACCAACTTGATGAAACGAATCTCTTCTGACCATTCCATTTCTTTTGCCCCCAGTCGCGCCTCAACATCGCCAGTCCCACCTTCACAAGGGGGCACCCTCCCGCGTCCTGGCACCAAACAAGTGACAGTCACGGTCCAGGAGACGGTGGTAGAACCAGCCCAGTCGCAGCAGCAACCGCCTCAGGTGCAGGCGCCGGCTGTACGCCACCATCATCATGCTTCCAATGCCACCAAGGAGCTGGATGATCTGATGGCTTCGCTCTCTGATTTTAAAGTAAGTTGTTGAAAGAGGTTTACCTACTTGGTTTTTTTAGGATCTAAGGAGTCGCCAGACTACTATCCAAATAAGAACTCAGAGCAAGACACTTGAGACGAACGCTTGTTCCATTCGCCACATTTAGCAAGCAAGTTGGTGACCAAGCCACAGTGGCCACAGTACCATATTACTAACCGACTTCTTCAAAAAGGAGGAGGTTCTCTATTTTTTTTTTTGTGTCAGCGATTAGTCCGCGAAATATGAATCGATTTTGATGATTCTTTTTTTGTTTGGTAGGTCATGCTTCAGAGGTGGTCCCATATAAACAACCGACTTCCCAAAAAAACACTTAAAAGTGAAAAATAACTTTAATTTCGGAAGTCGGTGGCAAAAAACGAAAATTGAAAAGCAAAGACACCGACTTCAAAAAAGTTAAAAGTCGGTTGTTTTTTTTTTTTTGTTTCTTCCTTACCTACCTACTCAAATGCCACCTTAGCCAACAAAAGCGAAAATAAAATAACAGTTTTTGGCGGGGAAAAGCTTCAGGAAAGACCTTTGTGAGGCCATGCTAACGCTGTTGACGTGGCTGAATTGAACGTCATATAATTTGAAATCATCGCCGACAAAGAAGGAAAACGGATAGTTCATATTCTAGCTACCACACAAAACAGAAATATTGGCTAAAGTGCTTTTGCAGATACACGTGTTCGTCGTTGCGTTGAAATCCCTTAGCCGTAATTTACATAATGAATCATGAGGTTTTGAGTTTATGCAAATCCTCAAAGATTACTCATTACGTATGTCTTGTGTTTATTCCGAAAGCTATTTGAATAGAGGGCTTTTGAAGTTTGATGGACGTTCATAATTTCGATATTATATCCGAGCATCTTCATTATTCCCAAAAGATTCCCTTTCTTGCCAAAAAATGAAGGCATTGACGTCTTGGTGCTATCAAAACAAATCTTTGGCATCTACCTCATTTTTATTAACGCCATAAATATTATGCTCTGTGCCGCAAATTTTGTAACGTAGTCATGATAAATTAACAGGAGTGCAGTACGCATGAAAGTTCAATAAATCGATATCGAAAAACTGCGAAAACAGTTGCCTAAATTCCACTGTCCACAAGATGTATCTTCGTCTAATTGCTAATGTATAACGTGAAACAAATTGCTAATGATTACAATTTGTGTACAAATTACACTGCAATCCAAGGTAACTTGTAAAATAAAGGATAGTTGATTATCCCACAAGCTGCCAAAAAGATATTGGAGCTGGTGGCGTCGCAATAGTCGCATCTTATACCATTGTTTATGTCCTCCACTGTTATCACAGTATTTTTCATTCATGAACGCGAATTTACTGAATTAACTCAGAATTTATAATCTGGTGGATCGTTTCGGTCGGGATTACGATTCGATTCTGTAGTAATATACGAACACCTGGTGAGTCATCGCCACCCTAAGGTCCAATATCGGTCGGCATCTGTCACGGCCACCTCGGCACACTGCACTACAGCAGTCTCCTCTTTTCCGTTTATTATAATATTTACAACTCGCCTTTCTTGGTCCACGGCTATTTCCAGCCGCGCTAGAAGCCGTTCCTCCAGCACTCGCGCCGTCTCCCTCGCACCTCCGCGATGGCCGCCGGCTAAAGATAGTTCCCAGCGTTACATCACAGGCGTGGTGGGGACTCGAGCTTATAATATTAGAGTACATAGACAAACATTTCACTCGGACGGCATTCGCTCCAATCCACCACGAACGGGCGGGTTTACTTCTGTACGTTGGGATCACGATGAATTTTCGATCTTTTACTTGGACTTAGAAAATAATTGAAGTCCAAATAAAAGATTCAAGTTCACTCCCAACTGTTTCTACTTTGCCATCACTTCATCATCAGCCATAGTATTAAGCGAATTTGACCTTTCAAGATGGCAATATAGAAACACCTCTCATAAATACTTCGTCTATTCCCCAGGTAAGCGGCACTGGCACAGGAGTTGAAAGCGGTACCCACGTATATCGCGAGAAGCGTGCGTGGCTAGAACACTACCGCAGCAACCCGCGGCAACCAGAGTCCGCCTCTCTAGAGCATATGCTCGGATCTCTCCGGGCAGACATGAGCCGCCAAGGAGTACAAACCCCCCAGAAGGGATGCTGCAACGCCTGCGATAAGCCCATCGTCGGACAGGTGGATATCTAACCGTGACGGGAGCAGAATTCGACGTCAAACATCATTCAGGAAGACAGTGAAATCCAATTCTGCTCCTAAAAGTGTTCAGTGATTTTGCTAAAATAGTGAATGACGAACTGTTGTGCGCTCCAGGTCATCACCGCGTTGGGTCGCACGTGGCATCCCGAGCACTTCACCTGCGCGCACTGCAACCAGGAGCTCGGCACCCGGAACTTCTTCGAGCGCGACGGCAGGCCCTACTGCGAGCCTGACTACCACAACCTGTTCTCGCCCAGATGCGCTTACTGCAATGGGCCAATCCTCGATGTTAGTTTCGGAAAAATCGCTTAACTAATATCAGACTCTAAATTCATGGTGCTAAGGTGTCTTTCTAATTTCAGAAATGCGTAACAGCGCTGGAAAAGACCTGGCACACAGAGCACTTCTTCTGCGCTCAGTGTGGCCAGCAATTCGGTGAAGATGGCTTTCACGAGAGGGATGGCAAGCCTTACTGCCGCAATGACTACTTCGACATGTTCGCGCCCAAATGCGGCGGATGCAACAAGCCCATCATGGAGAACTACATCTCAGCACTTAACACACAATGGCACCCTGACTGCTTCGTATGCAAGGTCAGTATCGGTCTCCCCATCACAGGTATCTGCAGGATAAAACTGTTTATTTACAAATATTGCTCCAATATGCCAGGTCAAGTATAAAAGCTCTCCTAAATATTCAAAAGTCCAAAGCTTTTAGATATTTAGGATACTGAATTTCTAATACAATATTTACCTCACAGGACTGCGAAAAGGCTGTCAAAGGCAAATCTTTCTATGCCATGGAAGGAAAGCCGGTATGCCCCAAATGCGTCGGAGTCGATGAGGATGAATAAAGGATGACGTCACCAATGCCCCCCTCTCAATATGCCCTCCCCAAATTTCTTTTACAGCTATGCTCATCGTTATGAACAACAAGGGAATGATCTAAACACACACACACAAACACAGATGTTATTTACACATAATAATGAAACAACAACTAGTCGTTAGTAATTGATAGGGAAATTAATTTATGTAATATATTTTTGTAATATTATTGTAATGCTAAGATTTATAATAAAGAGAACAAAAATAAAAAGAAAGAGAAACAAAAAAAAAGAGAACAAAAATAAATAAAAACAATACAAAACTATATGAGATTGCGGACGTGCCCTCTGATAGGCATTCAAGGTCACGTGCGTACGCGCATGACAATGACCTTTTATCGGATCTCATTGTTGTTGCATAGGGAAGGACGTTGTGGGAAAAATGCAGCGAAATTGTGGAGCAGGTCAAGTGCCGAGTATAGGGTTTCCCGGCTCCCGAAGCCGAACTGTCTATAAATAGTGGTGTGAGTGACGTCACGGGACGTCTGCAGCCACACCGGCTGCTAGTAATCAGAGCGTTTTGTTTATGGGCCATCGGATTTAACGCTATTTTTAAACCCACCGCTCTATTAATACCCAGTCGTTACGCGGACAAATATACAGAGAATTAAGGGTAATAATAGTGCAAGTTTAATGCTCAATAATAGTAGCTTTATAACTACGTTATAGTTACGAAACGAAACGCGGGAGCTTGCCAGGCCTGTTGCGTAATATGAAAACAAAATACTTAGAAATGTTTCGAGTACGCACAGATTATTCAGAACGCCATTTTGTTAGTTTAAATTTGACGTTTTTAGGAATAAATTGCGATTTCCTTATTGCTTTAGCAGCTGATTGGGTGACTCCTCCGTGCCTCGGAAAGCACGAAGCTGTTGGTCCCGGCTCTCATTCGTGGATCTTTAACAATCGTGACTGGTCGTCAGAAGCCCGAAAGTCTGACAACCAGTCTTCCCATGGGGTGTCGTATTACCCAGTTACTGGTTTGCGGAGGTTAGATAGGCAGTCGCTCCATTTAAAATACTGGTATTCAGCTGCATCTAGTTAGACTGGAAGCCGACCCCAACATAGTTGGTAAAAGGCTAGGGAGATGATGATCTGATTGGTTGACAGAGTCTTGTCTATGTAAGACCAATTTCACGTAGAGCAGTTTATTTCTTGTTGTTTTTAGCTGAAACGTCCATAGTATATATTTTTCTCTGTCGTAAACGAATCGACTAGAAGACTGATATGATTGTTATATAACTTTTACTCCAGCCGGTCTATTCTGTAAAAATCTCACCGTGAAAACTGAGGTGAAGTGAGCTTGGAATGAACTGTCACTGCCTTAGCATCAGTAGATATCGATGACAATGACAGCTCACTCGACGCTCACTTCACCTAAGTTTTCACGGTGAGATGGCTACAGAATAGCAATGCTGATCTCATATTATTGAATGCACGTCTCTCTGTGAAAAATAAACTTATTTTTCGTTCTTTCTTTCTCTAATATAATAAAAAATGTATAAAAAAATATAACTCTTTGTAATGTAGTTGTTTGACAACATAATTTCTCACGTCATTACACTATGAAACACAACTTGTATGTTTTTTTCGCGTAATAATGTGACATTTTCATGGATCCCCGCCAAATGATAATTGTCCAGCAAATGAAAATAACACTCAATGACGTAATTATTCATTCGTGAGTGTAAACTGTATGGATTTTGACAGCTTATTAGCATTTCTTAGTTTTGTTGATTTTGGGAAAGTCTCAATGGTCCACATGTTGTCAATTATAAAATGTTATGTAACCTAAATCCATTGTTAATTTTGTAACTTCTTACCTAATTAATTTATTTACAAAACAATCCCTAAACTAGAAAATACGATGTTTTTGTTCTCTTTTTTATATTTTTTCATCATAAGATATACTAAGAATTCAACAAATAATTACAGGATATCTCGAAGAAGGTATCAACATAGTAAGTTCATTAGATGCTAAAAGGTGTTATAAACTTTGTCTACCAAATAATCCCCAATTTACATCAAAAGATTGCATTGCAACTTATTTTAGTTTCTACATTTGTAATATCAAAGAAAGTAATACATACAATAATGAGTACCTACAACAATATATTTCGTGGTAATAATAGATCACTTCTCACAGTTTTATTTCTGTCATAACAAATGTTTATAAATTAGGAAAGGTTATGGTGTGGACCTAATACTAAAGTAGATCAGGGTTAACGTTGTTAACTCTGAGTTAAACACATAAGCCAATTTCCTACTAAACATCACGATAAATGAAAGAGATCAGACCACAAGCGTACGCAGCGCCCTCTCATTATGGAAGAGATAACAACTCTTGGATGGCAGCAAAATAGTAATCGTTGTTTTTCTGAAATCAATCATCTAGCTAGACACAACACATACTTTGACCTTCAAAAAAGAGCAGGACTTTTGTTTTCTCAAGCATAGTGGCATAATCAGCCTATAATGTTACCACTGCTGGGACACAGACCGCCTCTCTTCGAGAGGGAGTGGGCTGTAATCTACCACGCGGGCCCAGTGCGGGTTGGTAGATGTCATATTTCTTCGAATTATTGGTTCTAGAACATGGTTTCCTCACGATCTTTACCTTTACCGTTTTCTCAAATGCCTACTAAATGCAAACAGTACCAATGCTATTAAAAAAACCGAATATTAGTTTTTTTTTCCCAATTCCGGGTTTATTGTTATTAGATCCATTAAATGATAACAAAAAAAAGATATATCTCCTAAATGACTTGATATTGTATTAATCATGGTATGAATCTCGATAAATAATGAATTTGGCGTCATTTCTTTAATATTTACATCCTCACCGAACCGAGACCTGTTTTTCTATAATCTGTCATATTTGTATTAGTTTCAACGTAATCTAACTCAAAAATATATATTTTTTCTTTTCAGGAATGTCGCGAGCCTTTCCACGGTGGCTCATTCTTCGAGCATGAAGGCCACCCCTACTGCGAGACCCATTACCATGGCAAGCGGGGCTCCCTATGCGCTGGTTGCCACAAACCCATCGCCGGCCGTTGTATCACCGCCATGTTTAGGAAGTTCCACCCCGAGCACTTTGTATGCGCCTTCTGCCTCAGACAACTCAACAAAGGAACTTTCAAAGAACAGAATGATAAGCCATACTGCCATACGTGCTTCGATAAGCTGTTTGGTTAAGTTGTCATGAATTGTGACGTCACAGTGCACGAATATCGGCGAAAAGATTCGATATTCAAACTTTGTTGGTTATAAAATCGATTTGGGATATCGATTGTCTTATAGGGACTGTGAGCGTTCGAAATATAAATAAATAACGAATGGCGCTGTGACTGAAAATCGATAATATCGACTTATTATTGCAGTATTTTTACCCGACTGCCCCAGAAGGAGGGTAATGTTTTTATTGTAAAAATGTTCAAATTATGAAGGCAAATGTTCTAAATATTATAACTAAGTATCGACTGTAAGTCGTGCTAGTGCCATAACGTCTATTACAAGAAAAATGTATAATAATATAAATGCTGTAACATGTAAAGAAATACTAACTTTATTTGTTATAAAAATCTGTTTGAAAGTTATCAAAATAATAACTGAATGATACAAACATGATTCGTCTAGAAAATGAATGAAAAATGAGATTATTTTTCGGTCAGGAGGATCAAGCATTTAATACGTTTTTATCGAAAGATAGAGTAAAACCAATTGGATAAACAAGCACTTTGTCAAGATAAAAATTATTCATGAGGTACATAACGACTTATTTGAATTTCCTGTTTTAATAATGCACAGTATATTTACTACATATGGCGCCTAGCGATAATTTTACGTGTTTTTCTTTGTATACCTACTCGATAAGTGCGTCGAATCGAAATGGCCTTCAAGCATTCCGATAATACCATACAGGTATGTTGTGATAATTTGAGTGCTGTTCGATACGATATGCCGTGTTTACCTTAATATTTTTATAACAAAACTAATTTTCTAATGACTCACACCTTTATGGGGTAGGCAGAAACTATATTAAAAAGCGGCCAAATGCGAATCGGGACTCGTATGCGAAGGGTTCCGTATCACCATACAATATTTAACAATACATATATTTTTTAAGTACTTTTCTTGTAAGGGCCCCCTTTAATTTTTACTAGATTTAACTTTTATTATTTGTTGCCCGAAAGTCTGACAACCAGTATTACCAAGGGGTATAGTATTACTCAGTTACTCGGTTGTGGAGGTCAGATAGGCAGGCCCTCCATGTAAAATTCTGCTGCATCCGGTTAGACTGGAAGCCGACCCCAAGATAGTTGGAAAAAGGCTAGGCAGATTGATTGTTATGTTATAGCGGCTATAGTAGTGCATACTCTGTGACAATTTCAAGTGTCTATGATGGTTCAAAATGTACAGCCCTTTTTTTATTGTGGGAAATCATCCAATGACTTCTCCCGCTCTGGGCGGAGCGGAAGGGCGTGTCAGACTTTTACTGACTAAAACCCACCCGTGTTCCTTCAGTTGCCTGTTGCCAAGGTCCCGGTATCCCTTTCGGACTTTCCCGCAACCCTGCCAGGTAAATATACAGCCCAACGTGACAGACAAACGGACAGCGGCCTTAGCAATAGGATGCTGAACCCTAATAAAAGGCCTCGTGCCAAAATATCCTTACCAATGACAGTTTTTTATGTACACAGCCTAAAATAGCCTTTTGCTTGGAGAAGGCTCCTATTTCGGCCATTACAGTACGCCGCCTACCTTACATAACATAATGATGTCATCGATCCGTCTCGCGGGGCTTCCCTATACGTCGAACGATAGTTATTGCTGATTCATATCTTAAGATAATATCAATAAAGTATACTGTGCATTATTAAAGTTTGATTTATTACATTCTTTCTGCTGGGGCCACACTAACGGTCAACGTCAAATGCCCATCATTGCCATAAACAACGCGGTAATTATTCCGATAATTATAGCGATAAATTGAGTGGTCACACTTGAACGGTCAACGTCATTGCTCATTTGCCCATTTACCGAGTTATCGCCTAACGTCAAACGCCAATGTGAATGCCGTTGTCAAATTCTCGCGATTAGTTGTGGCTACACCTATGGTTAACGTCTATCGTCGCGATAATCAACGGCGTTTTCCGTTGGTGTGGCCCCAGCATTACAGAAGGTTCAAATGATTTTTAGAACGGTATAATATATGGAATATGTTGTAACAGCAATGATTTACACAATAAGTCGTTGATTATAATACTTCTTAAAAAGATTAGTAATTTTCTTTACAAAAAAAAATAGACAAAGGACTATAAAGCATAATGTCCTGCAATTATAATAAAAACAATAACTTGAACGTACAAAAATTATCACCGCCATACAAATATATATAAATGAATCAAAATTGTATCTGAATACAACTTCAAAGTGAGATGTAAATATAAAGATTTATAACAAAACTACAAAAAAAAAGCTCACGTTATAACATTCTAGTATTTATCGATGTAGTGTAACTAGTGCATGTGATTTTAACTAATTAAGCATAGTGTTTATACTAAAAATCGTTCTACGAATAGATAGGATACAAATTTTGGAAATGTTATTGCAAATAGTGCTAATATTGTACGGTCTAAATGTCTCAGACATTACTTTTAGTTCGTAAGGCTTAGTTTGCTGCATTTTATGAAGGAGGAAACAATGACGGAATTACCTATTGATATCGAGTAGGTAGATAATAGTAGATGTAGATAATATAATCCTTCTTGGTTTTTTTTTTTTTTTTAAGTTATATCTCCATCAGATGCCAGTTAGATCGCTGTCATGAGTTCTTTCAACGAAGAGATAACTTGGCAGTTCCGAACTACGCGTAGAGGTCTGCGCAGTAACATTTTGTATGAACCAAATGGTGACATGAGGCGAGTGTGAGTGAGAGAACATGCGCGAAAGTTCGTAAAGCCGTAGTTCAACTGTCATTAACGAGACACAATAGAATTTTAATTGTTATATATCATAAAAGACTGTTCGACAGTCGGAAGGTGCCAGGTTGTATCAGCCGTATTGTAATGCGTTCATTTTATCTTGTCCCGTGACGCGATTGGTGGGACTGTTCTGTCAGTCGCCATTTTGAACTCTATTAATATTGAAGCTAAGCTTGACAAGCGATGGTGCCAACATCACGGCAAGGGACAAGTTATAGTGAACGGTCTATAGGAATGATTTTGCCATGCGACTTGGTATTGCATATGTTCATAGGCGGCGTTGACCAAGCTTATCAGTTGGGTTGTCTGCTTGATTGTTTCACTGTTTCATGAAAGTACAAAGGACCTAGACAGAATGTCATTCTATCAGCGATAACGATGATGGAAAAGGCAAAAATGTATAGGACTGACTAAGCTATCGAAAAGCTTATGTCAATCCTGTTGAAAGTCGTTGTAGAAATACGAAACGCTTTCGAAGCGATTGTCACTTGTCTAAGCCCTCTGCACCCTACGATGTATTAATGCCATTATTTTTCCAGTGTTAGTGAGAGACGGAGCTATACAAGGCCGCTAGCACCATACTTTTTCGCAGTGGAATAATGATGGCATTAATACTTCATAGTCAGCCCCCAAATCTGAATAATCAATATGATGACGTTTCCGCAGAACATCAATTCATTTTTAGAAACTGAAAAACTTTTAGAATAAGTGTGAATACCCCCAAACTTTTCCAAGAAGAGATAACAAAAAATTCCGTCGTTGTTTCCTAGGAACGACATATTTGTGCTGCTATGACAATCCGATAGTTTTACATGCATTTTTATTTATGTTATACGCTTCCCGTAATATAATCGATTTGACTCAATTATAACAATAAGTTGTGTATCTTCCATTAGCGTTATGCTGTACAGTTATTTGCTATATTGTTGTTATATTTTTATTACTCCATTCTACGTTATTGCTCGAAGTTCGTTAGAAAGTGCCAAACTTATCGGGCATGCTTGTTAAGGCCAGCGCTCACGGTCTAACATTTTTATAATGAGAATTTGTTACCAACAAAAACTATGTTTTGGTGCTATTTTGTTGGAATAATATGAAAATACATCATACTAAAATAATACATATTTGTAAATACATATGCCAAAAATATTATAGAGGAAATATCAACCGGTCCAGTTTAATAAAATACGAATTTTCCCTACTATCAAAAGGAAAAAATAATCTTTTATCGCCATGGCAACTTATCAAAAGTTAAAATTGTAACTCAAAATATGTTATGTGCGGCCATGAGTGCTGGCATTAAGTTTATCGCTTCAGTTAGTTGATAGCAATGGTAACGAGTGTTGCAGTGTTGCCAACATTACGGAAAATGTTAGTAGCAACGTACCGTACGAGTATGTAATCTATGAGACACGATTTTATTGAATCTGTAATATTTTAACAAATATATTTAATGTTTTTTTAACGCTTGTGTTTTATTGAAATTATATACTGTCTGTCTATTACAGTCACACATCTGGCGAGGCGCAAGCAGCGTGGTTTTCACAGAAAAACAAATATCAACCTTGCAATTTTGGAAACAAACTTGTCAATACATATTTATTACATTTCCATAAGTCCGAGACGCACATTAGCGGAACGAGGTGCGCGAAATGTTATTAATTTTCGACTTTATGTTAAGAAACTCAATGTCTATATTTGTTTGGCAGTAAAAACCAGGCTACGCTGCGCCTCCCCGTCGTGCTACTTTTCACTGGCTCTTATTTTATACCACTCCACCTAAAAAGAATGAAACGAAAATCGAAATGTTCAGTCTTGAGTAAATTGCAATTTAAAGATAAGGTTTTATAGCACAATGCTAGTAATTGAACTGCTAACTCCTACAGATAAGGATTATTAATTTCTGTCTCTTTATGAGATCATGCATGTCGTCTTCCACAGCATGTTTTAAATTTGTTCATTTTTAGAGTACCGGGGAAGAGTGCCAAACGCCTTCGCTGTCCATCCGTCTGTCTGTCAGCGGGCTGTACCTCATGAACACAGATAGACAGGTTTAGGTAGACAGTTGATCACAGATTATGTAATTCTATTGCCGCTATAACAACAAACACTTAATAAAAATAAAAAAAATGTGTTTTTTTACTCAAATAAAAAACGTAGTAAGTATTAAATATTGTACGGTGGTACCTACGGAACCCTTCAAGAGACTTGGCCAATTTTATAATTATTAAAATCGATATCTCATTTATCAAATCAATCGACCTAAAAACTTATCGAAGTAGCACAGGTGTGTGTGCATAATTTATATCATTATTGATTTTGAGTCGTCCTTCATAGCATCTGTCTGCTAGGAGTAGGTACTAAGAAATACGCCTTGATTGGTAGATAATACATTTTTATTATCATACACAACGGATGTATTTCTAGTGAATACCATAATAACAGGGACTTTCTTATTATAGGTAGGTACGGGATTATTATGAATGGTCAACATTAAAAGCAGTAATTAGGTAAAGATTAAACATTTGTTTTCCTGTTTATCCCTTTAACTTAGCGAAAGAAACTTGTGTTAAGAGTAAGTATAGTTGACCTTAAAATTGCGTTATCTCCCTAAGGTTGAAGAAGCCTAACACCGATTGTCTACCGGCACCGTCAACCGTCAACTGGGAAGTCACGTTCGGTCAGAATAATCTCGTTTCTAGTTGACGTCCCGTTGACGGTGGCGGTGAACTGGACACAGAGCATGTAATTTTGTAGTGGACAAACATTAAATCTGTATAAGTGACAAATATATAGTTTCAATCTTACAGTCGGACTTTTAATTAGCTGCAGTAACATCTGTAAAATGAAAAACATCTGTTTAGTTAAAAAAGAAAATCTATAATATCGACGAAATGACATAACAAGTATTATTTTACTGGAGCTAATTAGAAGTCCAAATATAGTGCAGATAGAAATCAATCCACTGGGAATTGTTGGCAAAAGTGGTAAAGCAATTACAAGGTCGAATAAACAACGGGTGGGCATCGAACTCGCGACCCATCCTTTCCCAGTCCATTGGGCGATTGTACCTATGAAATAAAATGTCTATAACACAGTATCTAATAAATACCTACCATTCGTATAGGTGTACCTACCTACATTTATCCTCTTGCTTATGTAGGTACCCATAATTAGGTATGTATTTAATTTATATAGTTTTGTTTATCTATTTCCTTATCAATGCTGAACATTATTAACAAATGTATTTACAAAACATACTTAGAATCCAGTGGAATTTTCGCGTAGATACTTTAATTCTTTTTGTGTTTATCAAAATTATTTAATGTAGGTACTTACTTGTTCAGTAAGTATAAAAGTATAGTTCTCCTACTTGGCACTCTCTAGATGTACAAATCGAGTAAAAAAACGCCGAAAATACACGTTTCTCCTTAATTATTAACTTTATTTAATTTGTTGTTTTATTGGCAATAGAAATACCTACACAATCTGTGAAAATTTACAACTGTTTAACTATTACGGTTCATAAGATATATCCCGCTGACAGACAGACAAACGTACGGACAGCGGCGGAGTCTCCCTTAGACACCCTCCCTTTGGCACCCTTCAGGTACAGAACCCTAAAAAAAAGGTTCTAAAAAGTTTTTGTTTGCAAATTGCAATGGAATTTGAACTTTGTCATACATGTATGACATTCAGTTTGTTGTTCCATAACT
The DNA here is from genome assembly GCA_947363905.1 of Lithophane semibrunnea. Taxonomy (NCBI): domain Eukaryota; kingdom Metazoa; phylum Arthropoda; class Insecta; order Lepidoptera; family Noctuidae; genus Lithophane; species Lithophane semibrunnea. Next base: position 15,664,778 of record OX376195.1, read on the forward strand.
TTATAATTAAATATCTCAGATTCTGAATTCAAATACACTTTAACGATTGGGCAATAATTGCTAGATTTTGTATAGTTACCTTCCCTACTTATCATTGTGGTTGATGATTATTGCCAATATAATCACTTGAAAAAATCACAAATATAATAAAACGTGAAAAAAGAACCGTGCTTGATTAGTGCCGATAAGCCGGCACTGATTACATTGTGATTTGTGCTGTTATTGCACCATAGTTATCAGCGTCGTCGTTAGCGAACGGTGGGCGTATCCAAACGCTTTCGAGAAACTACTCTCCAATGATCATAATAATGGCAATCGGCTCGCCCTCTTTTAGACATAACTAGCGATCAGTAGGTGTCGTACACCACTATACATCACCAGTCTACTCCTCTGTCCACCTCTTCAAATAATAGTAGCGTTATGTTATGTTAATATTACAAAATGAATGTATGCTCGACCCATCATCACCTTGAAACGAGAACTAGCACTAACAATGATATTATATTAACAGATATGTTATACTGTACACTCACAAAACAACCGAAAAAAGTGTTCCGCGCAGCAGCGGCATACATACCCACGTTTCATTCATTTTTACATTTCACTACAAGTAAAAACGTTACAATTGGAAAGTTTTCGAGTCTTTACGATTGCGCGCTTATAACATATCTGTTAATTTAATATCATTGAGCACTAAGCTGTAAAAACACTTGTGTATTTATCACAAACAAGTGTCTGTCTCCAGTGCTTTGTGTACCTATCGATATTCATAATAGTTAGTAAAGTATGCGCTTAACAGTATCGTTAATTACGTTTTTATCATTAATTTATGCTTATCAGCACGTTCTTTTTGTGACAGTTGGATAATTCCATGTTGAGTAGTTTAAACCACAAATAGATAAGTAGCTATGTATTATTATATATATATTTTCCCTGTATCAGGAATCCGGATTTTCAACTTTGTTTTGATATCTATTGGGAATTCCAATTCCAAGTTCATGACATTATTATTCATTATTTTTACATCATTTTTTTTATGAGTCAGCAGCACCCCCTATGAATAAGATTTTAGTCTAGTCATTAAGGGAGAGGCGGGGGGGGGGGTGTGTTATACCATTTGATTCATGACATTGCATGACGTCCGGTTGACCTTGACTTGATTACTACCCACTTTCCAGGAAGTACATACCTACCTAGAATTTTTTTTTGCGATTTATACTCCGCTTGAGAATTTTTCTCCACGAGTCATTATTTCGTTGTAAAGCAGACACAGTCATGTAATACTTATGTAAGTAACTACTTACAAAAATTACAAAATACCTAAACAAAAACCGGTAGTTTGATATACCAGACGTCAGGTTTTTTTTGTTGAGGAATACTTGAATTGTTCAAAGACTTTTAGTAAGTGGTAGGTAATATTTAATTCTAGTTATTTGTTTTTTTTTGTGTTGATTTATAAGACTGGTTGACTGGTGACTTTTTTTAATCCTTGTATAATTATTTTGTGCACAGAATAATTTGAATGAAGAACCAAGTTATGATTTTCGATGGCATTATTTCTTTGATAATAATTGTTTCTCCACTGGGACTAGTTTGTTTATCTAAATATACTTATGTAAAGAAAACTACTAAGTTCGACAGGAAATTGTTTATTTACATCTATGTGCATCCTAACTAAACACTAAATTATAATTTGTTATATATTATAAAAACATTTATTTAATAAATAGGTAAAGAAACACTAATTAAATTGTCATTTCATAACTTAACAATATAGATTCAATAACTTAGATAGAGTTTAAAACTAGTCAGTCTTTGGTGGGAGTCGAAATGCAGAAACATTCTATGCTAGACCAGGGAACAGTTCTGAAAATGATTCGCACCAAAAGTCTGACAAGTCCATGGATTCTGGCTCACTGAGTGGTGAGGCTAATGACTCGTATCCCAGGTCGGAGATCGTGTGCGATGGAGACAGGCCGAGATTCTCCTCCACAGATTTAGGTGACATGGTCATTGGAGACAGCATTTTCATGTCACACTCCAGCGTGATCCCTGAACAGTTGTCTATCAGGGTGCTGAAGTCTGTCTTAATCTGTAAAGGTGTTTCTTCTACAACGTGTTCTTCACATGGCACTTCGATTGTGATGCAGTCATTGGCTTCATCACAGCTGGCGTAGAACAGGTCTCCCTTGTCATTGTTCTCTTCTTTAATTTGTACTTCTTCTGTGTCAGTGACAACTATCTCTGGTTTGTAAGGATGCGCATAGGAGTGTTGGGACAGTATCCTGTGGACGTCGTGCTTGATGTCTATGACAGCACCTTCACTGGATTCCAGGTGCTCTGCTGCGGTCCCCACCACTTTAGGTCCTTCAATGCACTCTCCAGTTTTCCTGACTGTGTCCTGTAACAAGAGAAAACAGTGTTCAAGTAATTTGATTTTTATTTTAAGGACATGAATACTAACAGCTTGAAAATGTAGATTGATATTATGATAATGCACCATTTGATTGTGTAAATAATTATTTATATCACGGACTAGTTTGAGACCAGATCACATTTTAGTATCATATTAATAGTTGGTCTATGATGCAACACTTGTTCCACATTGCATCATCTATGTCGGTCCATTTCAGATAAGGATGTGGGTTGATAGGCTTCTCCCTTTTGGAACCCAGTAACACACAGCATGCAATGTTATCTTATCAAGGTATTTAATCTGTTGACAAGCTGGTGAATATGTAAAATGGTGAAAGTGTAGTATCAAGTCTAATTATTTTATTGCAGCATGATTCATATCCTATTGACCTAAAGGAACTTTGTTGGGCCTGAAAAACAGGAAATTTGCCAACAATGCATAGCTACTGAATTGTGATACCTATGAGTAATTTTTATGATGTAAATAATTAGGTTTATTTCATAGTTTACTTACATTTTGAGGCGTTCCTGCAGCACTTGCATCAATTTCTTTGAAGAGGGAGTCTGCAAGTTGAGTGAGGGTATCGAGGTACTCGTCTGAATCGAAGTGTGCGAGGAGGTCTGCGAGAGGAGACACATCGCCAGCAGCAGGCGTGCCGCGCGGATCGCCGTCGGGGGCCCTTCCTTCTGCTGAGGAATAGACTCTGCTGGTCTGGGGGCCCCCGCGACGTTCCGCGCCGCCGCCGCTTCGCTGCGAAGCGTTGCGTTCTCGCTCAACAGACGCTCGTTCAACGCCTTCAAGCTCTTCACCTCACTTGTCAACTTTTCATTCATATCCATAAAGTATTTGATGCGGTCCTCCATCTCGTCCATCTTTGCCTTCTTCCTGTCGCGCGAAGTCTGAGCCGCTACGCGGTTCTTCAGCTTCCTGATAAGCAAACAATCCAGTTAGAACAATTTGATATCGCTAACAATGCTTATTGATAGTGCTAACTTTCTGTTCGTAACTGTACATAACGGAATGTGAGGTCAACATACTCTGGGATTTATGACAATATATCGTCGCATTTTACGTATTCCCATTATCAACTGATCCCAAACTAAATATTTATTCAAATACTGATGGAAAGGATTTTGCAATTATGTAGATGCCATAGATGTCTGCCTGTGATAAACAAACAACCCAATTTAACACAACAATCAGAACAATGAGAAACGTCCAGCAACACCGAAACGTCATTGACCGCTGCCCAGTCTAAGCTGACCTCCCATTCTTGCATTTACGCGACACGCAGGCAATGTTTCATCAAATTAATCAATGACTCACTTTCTTTGCATCTTCTCCTCCCAAGTCAAGTGATCCAGGCGCCGCTTCCTGGAGGGGGTGGGAGATGGCAGGTCCACCAGCACCTTGGACTCCATCTCCTCAACCGCCTCCAAAGCCAGGTAGTTGTTAGGCACCGTGATGATTATAGGAGCGCTCATCTTGTTGACTTGTTTAGACACAACTTATAAACAAACACTCCACAACACTGGTCTAGTAGTTGGTGATTATCTAATGTCTTAACTTTAGCATACTATCAGAGTTCCCTATAAACCATTTGTTAGAGCACTTTTATATGATATTTCCTCGCGGGCGAGCTAATAACGATTGCGTCGTACATGTTCGGGTTCTCAACGAGTAATAAATATTTTTCTAGATTCTCGAAAATGTGTATGTGGTTCAACGCGATTGGTGCAACCTTATCAAGGGGGTGTTGACAAAATGACGTCAACAACATAAAAGAAAAGGATAGGAATAGTAACAGCGTTGGTTGAGCTGAGATAAAAGATGTAACGTCACTCAAACAGATGCTGGCACCTGAAACAGACTAATGGTAATTTGCATACGTAAGACAAAGATAAAACATACAGGTATTTATTCAAAGCGTTTGATAGAATCAAGTATCAATCAATGAATATTATTTACGTTTACTATTTGATTCATTCGTTACACCAAAAGTTATACAAAATAATAAATTGTCTAGTATTTACTTTGCTACTTCTGTTTAGATTTTCGTGGAAGACAAACTTCCCTTTATGAGTCAGTAATTATGGTAATTTGCATGATGAAATATATTGCCGGTGATCTTTGATCGGCCGGTAAACAAACGGCTGATGTAAGTTTTTAGAAAACAAGGTAATTTGGATGAGTTGTGTTTTTCTGATGTAATAATTTTAAAACTAAATATTGACTGCCTTTTTGGTCTGGTGGTCGCAGGTGCAGAATTGCTACTGCTGAGAATGAGGTCCCGGGTTCGATTCCTTGATCGGGCAAAGTATCATTGGGTTTTCCATCTGGAATTTCTCAGTAGCAGCCCGGAGTCAGGATTTGTGTCCGATTGATGGCAATAGGCTCGCCCCTTAGCACATGGGACGTGGGTGTAATAGAGGTACACCACTATCTATTGCTTCGGGGAAATACAGGCGTGACGTGATGTTAAGTTATGTTATGTAAAACCAAATAAAAGATTTGTCAGGCCCGGCTTCTGATGACAGGCTACTGTTACTGGGCATTGGTAGTGCTTACCCATCACAATATTCAAACTTGAAAACTGTGCCCTTTCAAAGTTAGTAGGTATTACAGATTTGACAAATTGACTTGAACTGACTCATTCATTGGTATTAGTAGTCGTAATCACTGTTAGAAAAAGTGAAATCAGGTGCGATCTACAAATTGGGTAAAAGGTGAACCCTATTTAATCGTTTTACCCAATTTGTACAGTTTGGAATCGAACGAATATTACCGCAAAATAAACTGGCCATTACAGCAGTGCTGATCTGAAATTTGTGACTCCAGGGCCCCTCAAAATTATGCTTTCTAGTAATTTAAAGAAAAAGTTTTGCATTGCATGCATTTTATATTATCACATTAGCGCCGCGCGCCACCTAATTAAAGTTCTACTGTAAAACTAAGATGATAAAAATTATAATCATATTGCAATCTACAATCTCTAAACCTACTTAAAAGTTCATTATTCATCATCATCATTTCAGAAGCCAAAAACGAAAAAGTAGACCAGTAAAATTTTGAGATGCAAGCACGCTTTCTAAATTCTTAATCACAAATTCTAAGTCGAAGTCATGAAGCTTTGAATTCTGCCTATCCCACTAAACCATCTATGACTTATCTTAAAAGACAGAGAGCTGAATCTTTTTTTTTGTGGAGTAAACGACAACTGTCAGTGTCAAATGATTGTCAATGTCAAGCCAATCAAAAAATCAAAACGCAGCCATTGTGCGTTTGTTGAACATTTTGTTTTTCCAACCAAAATCATAATTCTCTTCAAGGTGTTTAATAACTTTAGTAGTAGTAATATATAGTATATCAAATTAATAAAAGTTGTGAAAAATGGCATCTACAAGTGCCGACTCACAGTCATCCATCGCTCAAAAAACATGGGTGATGTCGAATAATATCGATACCGTATCCAGTGTGGACGAAATCTATCGTTATGATAAAAAACAACAACAAGACATACTTGCCGCGAAGCCATGGGAGAAAGAGTAAGTATTTCAAAGCATTTCACACGTTAAAATTGTAACATAGCCACAATGCTGACTGTAATGCTTCTTTGTTTCAGTCCTCATTTCTTCAAAGATATCAAAATATCTGCCTTAGCTCTACTCAAAATGGTGATGCACGCGAGGTCTGGAGGAACATTGGAAGTCATGGGATTACTTTTAGGTACAACTTACTTCCTCAACCCCCAATGGTTTGTGGTTCAATTTCAGATCGTATATTCTAACCAATTAGCTAACTTTTCCCACAGGTAAGGTAGACGCAAATACAATGATAGTGATGGATTCATTTGCACTGCCAGTAGAGGGTACTGAGACACGGGTAAATGCTCAAGCACAGGCCTATGAGTACATGACAGCTTACATAGAGGCAGCGAAGCAGGTAAATACTAAATATTTACAATTCATCCGAGTGAAACTCGCGATCTTGTTGAAAATACATAAATTATATGTGTAGTAATGATAAATTCTTTCATAAATAATGCTTTGAAAAATTGATTGAAATATTAACAAAAGTTTCATTGTGTCATACTTTATTTTAGGTGGGTCGCCATGAAAACGCCATAGGTTGGTATCACAGTCATCCTGGCTATGGCTGCTGGTTATCCGGCATTGATGTATCCACTCAGATGTTGAACCAGAACTTCCAGGAACCTTTCGTGGCTATTGTCATTGACCCAGTCAGAACTATCTCAGCTGGCAAAGTGTGCCTTGGTGCATTCAGGACATATCCTAAGGTTGGTATTGCAAAATCTATTCATACTTGTGTTAGATAAACCAATCTTCCCCCCCTGATGTTTTGATGGCTTTTCCGCTCTTCTGAAGATAGAATATTGAAATTAATAATTCAATTAATATTCCATATTATATTTTTTCTGGTCAAACTACAACTCAACTTATTTCAGATTCTGTTCATCATTAGGTAACTCATCCAGTTTTACACTTTAGTGGCAATGATGACCTGCCATGACTGTCTAACTTGTCCCAACAGTAATATTCCCAATTCAATTATTTCCAGGGCTACAAACCAGCCAATGAGGAGCCCTCTGAATACCAGACAATCCCACTGAACAAGATAGAGGACTTTGGAGTCCACTGCAAACAGTACTACTCACTAGAGGTATCCTATTTTAAGTCCTCCCTGGATCGGAGGCTACTGGACTCTCTATGGAATAAGTACTGGGTGAACACACTGAGTAGTTCCAGTCTCATCACTAATGCTGATTACACAACTGGACAGATCTTTGACTTGTCTGATAAGTTGGAGCAGAGTGAAGTGTGTTTGGGTAAGTTTTTATGAATCCACTCATCGTAGTCCTGCCCCTTAAGTTCCGCTGTTCCAGTCTGACTCTCGCGTGTTCAATTCAAGACGTCGGTTGCTTGAAATCAGCGGGCTTTTGTAGCAGGACATGCCTACCAAAACTGTTGACTGATCTACTTTTGAGCTACCAATAAATTATTTTGTTTACATTATGTAGCAGCCGTGCCATGAGATTATCTACTTGTACTCCCACAAAAAAGTTATCTGAACAATTTATGTGTTCCTCCATCAATTCTACAACCTGACATTTCGTTGACAGGTCGCGGCGGATTCATAGTCGCTGGCGCAGATCCACATGAGAAGCGAACTGAAGACAAACTGGGAAAGGCAACTAAGGACGCTTGCAAGACCACCATAGAAGTGATTCATGGCCTCATGGCGCAGATGATCAAAGACAGGCTGTTCAACAGTGTGAGCGGACGACCTGCACCAGCGACGCCCATGATCGAGTAAATAGAAAATTTCTAAAGCTCAATGTGTATTAAATGTTTGTAAGTGAATAAATGTATCTGTGAAATTCGATATACATTTTACCATATGAACTGCTCCTGTAAAGATCCCCATTTTGTAAAAGTATCTAACAAATTCTTCTTCTTCTAAAACTGCGTTTCCACTTGTAACAATCACGCCAACAACTCTCCCAAGTTACGCATAATGTAGGCTGGGATTTAAGCATTTCACTCAGCGCAGCGCACTCCGAGCTAGTCCAAACTAAGCGGCGACGGTTCGAGACTAATACTTTTGTCTGTAGGGATTCTGTGTTACCCATATTAGGAGGCAACTTATGATTCTACTTATCAAATGTTCATAGTTTATTTATTGATATGTCAATAAATAGAACAATTTGTGTAACATAATCAGCCTATAACGTTCCCACTGCTGGGACACAGGCCTCCGCTCTGTGAGAGGGAGTGGGCCGTAATCCACCACGCGGGCCCAGTGCGGGTTGGTAGATGTCGCATGTCTTTCAATTTTTGGTTCTAGGACATGCCGGTTTCCTCACGATGTTTTCCTTCACCGTTTTGAGAGCAGTGGCGATGAAAATAATTTACACAAAGTAAAGCGCCTCTCAGGGTTCGAACCTACGACCTACAACTCGTAAGTCGTGGCCGTTACCATTGGGCCACTGCTGCTGGTGGATCGTAAAATCGGTTCTGAAGTGATTTTATCTTGTAGATAGTTAAGTTTGAATATCTTATCTGGCAGGTGATTAGTTTTGCAACAACGTTGCGTGTTTTTCTTATATGATAGTTTGGAATGGATAGCAGTTAGCAGTGTGACGTCATATTTTGGTACTCTTACTTTACTATTGAAAGTTCGGTTTGCTGAACATGTTATGCAGAAGTAGATAATTGGAAGGGAAGTGGGTGCAATGAAATGAAACCAACAAATTGATTATATAAACATTCTCAAATATTTATTAACCAATTTACATAAAATCATTATAATCATTATGTACATCTTTCACATAGCTTTAGTTATACACAAAATCATAAACATCTCACATTGTGGAGGGCCTTCTATTTATCAGATATTATAGTAAAACGAAGCACCAAATTGACGATATAATCTTTTGCCAAGCTCTCTTTACATAATCAAAAATAAAATATATGCCTTCATGATTGTCACATGAACGCTTTACAGAGAATATAAAAACTATTAAGAGCATGTGCAACTTCTATATTTCCAGTGGCTTCCAAAATTATATCTAAATATACATACTCCTACGATATTTCATTAGAATATGCTGGTTAGTCAATAACCTAAATAATATAAATAGGATGAAAATAAACATATGAAATAACTAATCTAAATGTTAAAAATGTCCGGCTGTCGCCGAACGAGTGTAAAAATCTTACAATAATCCATAATTTGCATAACTAAGTGTTTGATGAGATGTATTTATCATTATTTACATCGTCGCAAAATATAAAATTCTCAATAAAAGGAACAGTACTGTCAGCTTGACTGTGTAGGATTTGAAGTGGCTCACAGGTGTCGTACACTAACTTAAACTTAACTTACAGCATTTTGTTAAGAATGTTTTCTTAATAAAATGCTGTATGTATAAGTGGTCTACGTTCAACCTAATGAGATTAAACACACGACTATCTGGAAATTAAATTACATGGTTCAAAATACAATGACGAGCAAAAAATCAAGGCACAAACATTAATTTATAAATACTTAATTGGGTTCTAAAACAATTTATACAGACTGGAAAGTTCATAAAACTTCATAAATACCTTACCAACATGCAGAGTGACTAGAAATTTTAGTTCGCCAGTGTATTCCAGACCATTGACTACTTCCACACAAGGCCAATATTTTGGCCTGCGTTCTAAAGTGCATTATCACACAAAATTTATCATTATTAGTGATTTATTTATATTTTATTAAGTACATTCCATACAGCCCTCCAATTCACAGGTTGCTTACTATAAATCGTTTATACACAATCTCAATTTATGTACAGCGCGAGCGACACAAAAAGTCCTAGTACATCAATTTACAATTTATCAAGGGCAAAATGATCAAATTCGGGAATGTTCACAACGGCTGGAAACCACAAGATAATACGACTAATTAATAAATCTTAAAGACAACGTTTTTCATTTGTGTCGCAATGCTAGAAATTTTTATAAGCAACTATTTCAGACATAATTTTCACCTTCGAGAAGAATTGATAGTAAAGCTAGTCAATATTAAAGATCCGATCATTGTGATGGAGTGCTAGATCGGTTCGGAAAAATAGCATTTTTATGATAGAAGCAGTAAGTAGACTGGTATTAGTTGCTTTGAGATTGTAATAATACTGACGCAATGTGCCCAGAGAAATATAAAAGCAAAACCTCTACTGACCGCAGGGTTTCTATTACGTAAAAGACTCGCATTTTGAGCTCTGAACCTATAGACAAAATCCCTTTTCTGTAAGCGTTAACGCCAACGGAAAGATCAAATTGTATGGAGTTGACATTAGCTTTAGAGATGTCACGTGACTGCTGCTGTCACCTCCATACAATTTGATCTTTCCGTGCTGAAAGAAACGGATTTTGTCTAGGCCGTCTGGGGGCCTAGACAAAATCCGTTTCTTTCAGCAGTCACGTGACATCTCTAATGACAAAATCCCTTTTCTGTAAGCGTTAACGCCAACGGAAAGATCAAATTGTATGGAGTTGACAGCAGCAGTCACGTGACATCTCTAATGACAAAATCCCTTTTCTGTAAGCGTTAACGCCAACGGAAAGATCAAATTGTATGGAGTTGACAGCAGCAGTCACGTGACATCTCTAATGCTAATGTCAACTCCATACAATTTGATCTTTCCGATGGCGTTAACGCTTACAGAAAAGGGATTTTATCTATAGCCTCTGGTCACCCAACTATAAACCAACAATCTGCTTCTGCGGATATAAACTTTAAACACTACGTAACACATGGAATGTTTCGTGAATCTCAATGGGAACAGGTGAGCTACATAAAGCTGTGTACATCTCGACATGACGGCTGTGGCGGGTTCAGTTAGTAAGGTGGCCGGTGTGTGGTCAGTCTTTGTCGAGTAGGGTGGAGCTCGCCATCATTTGAGACGTAGTTGAAGACGGTCATCGATTGTTTCAAATGCATTTTTGAAATGAAAACTTATTTACGCGCGTTGAGGGGATTTTTGGTAGGAGATATATACTTATGGGAGTCGCGTCACCGACATGCTTGCGCCGTAGTGCTGTAATATAGAATATAGATGGCGCTAATACCAGTTTTAAGTTTTCACTTCTGTCGGCAGCCCCCGTAACTGCCGTATTTTTTATATTTTCGGATTTTAACGTTAATAGTCTTTATCGCACTATGTATTGAAGCATAAAAAGTGCAACGCAACATTCCTATGCAATAAAAAATATATATAATGAGATCATATCAGCTATCCAGATCACAACACCATTTGTAATTGTAAAGCTAGTTTAATCTCAACATAAAATATTTCTCGAAAGACTACTCGCGAAAAAGGCTTATGTGAATTGGGTTTTAGCCAGCCCTCACTGTTTCAGTGCAAGAGAGAGATGGAGCTATACAGTGCGAAAAGCACCATCCCTTTTTCGCAACAAAATCATAGTGGCTGTAACATTTCAGACTTCAAAGTACGACTCCGTATATTGGTGATGGTATTTCTCCCAAGTAGCTGAGCTGGGACCAACAGACATACCTTTTTATAAGCTTTATCTTCGCTTTTGTCACAAACAGATAACAAATTAAAAATAGTGCCCACCCGCCATTGTTATGACTAAACGGCAAAGACCTGACGAGCTGGACACTGTCATCCATTTGTGACGACCAAAAGCTTCTTTTCGGGACATAATTATTAACAAATATTACGAAATAACCAAACAATCGATGACCGTGTAACTAGTAACTATTGCATAAAACACAGGTGATCGTGCAGTGAGGTGGCTAGAGGCAGTAGCCGGGCGGACTGGCCCCTCGTCAGTTGAACAGGTCGGGCGGAAAGCTGTTCACCTCCGCCTGCTCGAGGACTGGGACGCCATCCACGTTGTATGATACTCGTATCCGTAGTCGAAGGGCAGACTGGAAACATAGAATACAAAATATTATTATATGTAAAAATAAACTTGAGTATTTACTTGTCTTTGAGTAATCTTGTGTATCAAAGAACGCTCTTCTTTAGGTACGGCCATAAGGCGGCATCGCTGTCTTTTGAAACCCAAGCTTAGAAATAATTATTATTCCTATTACTAAGACTCCCTGTCCATCCGTCTGTCATCAGGCTGTATCTCATAAACCGTGATAGTCAGACAGTTGAAATATCCACAGATGATGTATTTAAAAAAAAACAGAATAAAATAAATACTTAAGGGGGGGCTCCCATACAACAGACACACTTCCCTAATTCCTCTCGATTGTTACTTATAAGTAGGTAGAGTTGATAAGATATTTTTAGGGTTCCGTACCCAAAGGGTAAAACGGGACCATAATACTAAGACTCCGCTGTCCATCCGTCTGCCACCAGGCTGTATCTCATGAGCCGTGATAGTTAGACAGTTGAAATTTTCACAGATTATGTATTTCTGATGCCGCAATAACAAAAAATACTAAAAAACAGAATAAAATAAATATTTAAGGGGGCTCCCATACTACAAACGTGATTTTTTTGCCGTTTTTATAGATAATGAAACGGAACCCTTCGTGCGCGAGTCCGACTCGCACTTGGCCGGTTTTTAAATGCTAAACACGGATGCAATATCAAATAAGAGATAAAAAATAAATGTTTTATTGACTCCGAAACACGAGCACTATCATCTTTCCGCTCTTATCCCAATTTATTTGTGGTCGGCGTCACATATTTTTAACCGACGAAAAAAAAACGGAGGAGGTTCTCAAGTCAACCCGTATATATTTTTTTTTTTATGTATGACCACGCATAAGTTTTTAATGAGTGGTCCGATTTGAACGATTTTTTTTTATTGGGAAGGGTATATATACCTCGAAGTTGGTCCCATTTAAAATTGAATACTAAAATCCACCCCTAAGAGTAGAAAAAATGGGATTGATTGATTTTTCACCTACTGTATTTTCAACTGTGGACCGATTCTGTTGAAATTTCGCACACATACATAGTTCTGATGACACAACCACGTCAACCACTCATCATCAACTCAAGGTCTTTAACCTGGAGTTGATCTGATGATGGAGACGGAAGACAGTCGCGAGAGCTCCTTAGCAATTTACAGCAGCTACATCGTGTTTGGGCTTATGTTGTTCACTTTGATGAGAACTATGACTGTCATCAAGGGTCTGACGATGGAGACAGAAGGCAGTTAAAGGAATTCCTTACTTGAGGAAAATAAGATTAATCAAATAAAAAAAAATGGTAGGTAGGTTTTAGCCACAACAATAAATGGTAACTCAAAAGCGAAAAATAAAAAACTTTTTTACAAAAATGTAAACCGACGAAAAAAGTTAACTGAAAAGCGAAAAATAAAAAAATAAATCTTTTAGTGTAACTAAGCTCATTTTGAGGCGGCGCCGAACACACATTCAACGAAGATTCATCAAGCTGCCATTATACGCTATAATTAAGTACCTACCTAAATTAATTAGGCAAGTACTTACCTACCTAATTAATTTGTTTGTTTGTTTGTTCGGCGCCGCCACACAACTTTTCAGTACCTTTGTCACTTTCAGACTTCCTCTTAGCAACCAAAACTAAAAAATATAAGTTAGCTCGAATACCTACTTAGCAAAACAAAATCAAAATAAAGTTTTTTTTCGGTTTAATAACATTCTGCAGGCGTAGCATGAACATCGTTTTGTCGACGGAAGAGTAGACAAAAACGACGTTTAGGGTAGACAGTACGACGGCAGCAAAGTAGAAAGAGTCAACTGCACTTTTTACGAAATTCACTCTTTTACATAATTCGACTCAGAATTCTTAATACAATGATTTTAAACTTGGATATTAACATAATAAGACTTACTTTGGATGGATTAGTGATTTTGAGTACTTGAGTGATTTCTCCCTGGGGCGGCAACACGGTGCCAGAAGGTGACATCATGTCTAACTGGAACGTCTGCAAGGCGGACAAAAGATAAAATCAATTACTTCAATTTACTACGGTTTTGCGGGACTACTCACAGCTCCGAGACAAATCAAGTGTGAAAGAACTCTATTTTCCGGATAAGATTATCAAGTCATACGCTACTCAGAGGCTATAGACAAAATCCCTTTTCTGTAAGCGTTAACGCCAACGGAAAGATCAAATTGTATGGAGTTGACATTAGCTTTAGAGATGTCACGTGACTGCTGCTGTCATTACTAACGCTTACAGAAAAGGGATTTTGTCTTGGCCCCCCTGAGGGCCTAGACAAAGTAACAGTCACTTCGAAAGCGTTTCGTATTTCTACAAAGACTTTCAACAGGATTGACATAAGCTTTTCGATAGCTTGTGTCAGTCCTATACATTTTTGCCTTCTCCATCATCGTTATCGCTGATAGAATGTCACTTTGTCTAGGGCCTCTGTTCAGTCGTGTAGGCGAATGCAGAAGTATAACGATAAGTTTCGACGACGACGCAACTTATCATTGTAGTGATTTACACTAGGCGATATTTTTTTTTTTTCTCAATAATTCTGCGAATTGACTCGACTCTAAACATGACGATAAAGGTGAACACACACTTATCCGATCTAAATGCATCGAATGAATCGAAGTCAACGAGAACGCAAGAAACGGTCTTCCAGATTCGGACGATTCGACGCGGGCAGATGTGCGAGGTTTCATAGAATTTAAGAAAGATATATTTCATTTAAAGAATTCTAAAATTCGTTTCGTTGCCTTCCGAGTTCCGACGCGTTTCAAACCCGCACTGCTTTGCATCGTGGTTTTGAGTATTAGTCAACTAATAATATTTCTATTTCGACTTTTATAAGTTACTTACCCTGGGCACAGCGGCTTGGAACAAGAAGTCAGTGAGCGTGGAGGCGCCCTGCGAGTGTGCGCGCATGGTCAGCGTCACGACGTCGCCGCCGCGCTGCACGCCGAACACTACGCGCAGGCCGTTCTTCTCTAGAGCCGTCACTGTTGGCAGGTCCACTGAAATAGAAGAATTATTTCAATTTAAAAAATATTCTTCTTCTTCGTGTAGTCACGCGTAATCTGTTCGATTTATGCATAACACGGGTGACTCCGGATTTTTAATTTGTCTGTCTGTGATGTCTTGTTTTTAATATAAGTTACCTTGCGTGACTGGTGTGTTTATATGCGCGGGCGCGGCGAACAGTCCGTCGAGTAACGAGACGGGCGCAGGCGCAGACACCGGCGTGGGGAGGTTGTTGTTCATGACACTGGTTGGCGCCGTCGGGGTCAGGTCGAGACCGCTCAGCAGGTCCAGGATATCCTGGAAATTTTAATAGAAGCGTGAATTTCAAGTAATTGTAAAAACCCAACTAAGATAGTCCCTTTCTGCTATCAATACACATTAATCTTGCCATACTCTTGCTACTGAATCAACCATAAGCATTTTTTTTTTGCTTTAAATATCGCATTGTGCGTTTCGTATCTATTTAAAAAAAAAACTCCAAAAGTTACCAGCTCTCAAAAGCCAGTTGATGAAGTTGATAGCGTCAAGAAAATTGTTAGCGACTGGATGGAATATAGTAATAGATTTTCCCAGTAACAGCAATCTAGGTATGGAAATAGGATACCCTTAGTAATAATGCGATTTAAACATAGTAAAATGGCTAATAATTATAAGGAACAGGTGAAAGCATTCATGTTAAAAATCTGTACCCATGACGTCTCCCAGATACGAATTCAAATTCAAACGTTTATTTCTTAACACAGTACATAATCATACATTTCTAGATGTCAAGTGAATGCGCCGTCCACTGTGTTGCACCAATTCAGGCATGCAAATTTATCATTAAAATTATACCATGTAATAATTTCCAATTAATACCATAAACAATGTACGAAAACAAATAACACAAGTACTCACATTGCTGCTAGTATTATTGTTGCTGGCAGGCGGCTGCGACGGTTTGTGGTCCACGTCGCCGTTCGTCAGCGAGTCGGAGCCGATGATCAAGTCTAATAGCGCGTCCTAGAACATATCTCATAATTAGCTTCTTAGGTATCAATTAGTCGAAAGGATTCTCAATGGAAGTATTGTTACTACTAGGAATGGGATTCTTCAAAACACGGGCACTAACGGAATCATTCTCATACCAAAATGCTGCAGAATCACAGTACGAACTGGTTTCGAGATATTACATATAAACTTTGTTGAAAATTTGAAATGTGTCATTTTGTTCCTTTCGCTTTAGGTTGCTAGAGATTATAATTCAATCTGCCTAGCCTTTTCCCAACTATGTTGGGTTAGGTTAGTATACCAGTATTTTACATAGAGCGACTGCCTATCTGACGTCCACAAACCAGTAACTGGGTAATACGATATTCCTTGGTAAGACTGGTTGTCAGACTTTCCGGTCTTCTGACGACCCATAACAACTGTCAAAGATCCACACGAATGACAGCCGGGACCAACGGCTTAACGTGCTTTCCGAGAAGCGGAGGAGTCTCGGTATGTAAAGATGGTCACCTATCCACGGACAAACCCCGGCAAGCGTAGCTTGACCTGATGGATCGACCCGTGCGGCTGTTATTACTTAGCCGCGAGCTCCTCCGCATATAATATAGTTATGTATGCAACTGTTATATAATAAAGGGTACACTCATGTGATACTATTATCACACTCGGCTTATTCGTGTTTTAATTCCTAATTCTATACAGTTGCATACAAGATTTTATCTACACCCATGATATGAATATGAATCTTCTATAAAAGTTTCTTTGCAATACCAATATCGAACAGAAATGGTGCGGTATGAAGTGAATTCGAATTTTTCGAATTCGAATGTGTTTTGATTTTAAATTACGGTGCTTTGTTAGTTAAACGCTCGTGAATGACCATGTTCTTTTTTTGAAATGAGTTGCATTATGAAATTCAGTACAACATTAAAACACCCGTTTGGATGATAGTATGGTTACTATGACACTAGATGTTTTAATGTTGGCTATAAGCTAACTGTTTCAGAAATTTTTAGAGAGGATTTATAGCATGGGTGTAGATAAATTAATTAATAGTATAATAAAATATTGTTGTAGTACTCACAGCGACCTGGTCGGGTTTGTGGTCGGGGCTAGTGTCTGACAGGTCGTGCTCGTGGTCGCTGTCGTCGCGCGCGTCGGGCCCGCTTGTTGGGGCTTCCATAGCTGGCATGCGCTCGAGTAGGGCTGGTCGCAAGTGAGCGTAGTTCCTAGGTAAATGATATTTATTAACAATCTTAACAGCTTGGGAAAATAAGACAAGTCTTTGATTAAAATCCTAGTAATAAGACACCGGGATTTTCATTAGAAATACTATATGGAAAGTCAATTTTCGAAAAGAAAACGAGTCAAAAGTAAGAGAATAATAGATTTCGAATATCTCCTACATTATTGTCTCAAAGGTTATTTCTTATCTGATTCCACATAAAATGATACGGAATTATAAGACCACTAGTTCTCGAAATATAGATTGATCAATGTGAATAATTACCTGTACAGTTGCGATAGCTCAACGCCCCTCTGTTGCAACTCGATATGAATGTGAGATCCGAAAGTGTCGATGATGACTCGGATTTTACTGAAATAAGGCAAAGTTATGAAAATTGACCACATTAATTCTGTTTCTACTGTAATGGAATTCTATTGGTTTCTTGTAAGTGGAAGCCATTTGGTGCCGTCTCCAAATAACATTTATTTATTTTATTAACATACAACAAGGACCGGCAGAACAATAATTCAATTTATATTACCTGTACGTAGTAACCAAATTAAATATCAGGACGAGATACGTCTGCGCAGGTTGTTTAAATATTAATTGGCACTAGCTGCGCCCCGTGGTTTCACCCGCATTAAGTTTCGATCCAGTGAGAATATTGTGATAAAAAGTATGTCCTAACTCAGGTCATGGTCTACCTATGTGCCAAATTTCACCCAAATCCATTCAGCCGTTTATACGTGAAAGCGTAACAAACAAAAAAATGAACTAACTCAGTTTCGCATTTATAATATAAGTGAAGATATCAACGATCGACGAGACGAGACGGACGTTGATACATATTATTTATTTTACTTCAATGGTCCTAGTTTATCATTTATAACTTCAGTTACATCTAAAAATAGCTATATGTAGGCGGGCACGCCCTTCGGAGGCTTTTATTTAGTTAATTTATGTTTACATTTACTTTTATTTCTGCTTGAGTACATATAGTACTCGTTTTTTTTTTATTGGTATATTAGCGTGTGCTAGCTGACATATGGCTAATAATTAGATTTATGTTTTGTGTTGCATAATGTAAATGATTTTGCATACTTTTGTATAGAATCATTTTTTTTTTCTAACTGAACAGACAGCTGTGCTGCTGGGGAGTTTGTTGCGCCACTTGTTCTTCCGAGCTAAAGCACTAGGAAGTGGTGAAGGGTGGGCGTCTTTGGGGGACTGTCTTATGTAATTTTGACGTTCGAAAAGTGCTGATTCTCAGCCTAGTTTGAATAAATGACTTTTGATTTTGGACCATCCTTAAGCCACTGAACTACTGATAAAGTTAACGTAAATTTTCTTAATTATTCTATAAAAGCGGTTCAACTCACTCCTGGCTTGGCTGTGTAGTGAATCGTGTGGACAGCTTGGCGAGAGAAAGCAGCAAATACTCTTTCGTGTTGATGGACAGTTGTGTAGACCACAGCAGCTTCTGATAAACGTCAATCACATACTCTTCCGAAGGACGGACGAAGTCGTCTGAAATTAATTAATTGGAGCTAGTAAATATCATTAAGACCGCCTTTGTAAAGTTTTTTTTATTTGTTCAATAAAAAATACCAAACGTTTTCTACCAATGGGTGTCGAAAAAGGGTAATAATAGTAATATTTTAAAGCAGCCTGTCTTGCAGCAAGGAAACTTAATTTTTAGCAGACATAATAGTACTTTACAAATAATAAAAAAATGAATGTAATGACTTACCAACGCCGTCTTCATCGACCATCGAAATAGCATTGCTGGCTTCAGACACCAGCAAGTCTCCGTATTCTCCGATAGTCCACGCTGCCACCTACAAACAAAAACACAACATTTGTATTTTGATATCAAGAAACGGCATTGCAACTACAACAAGCCAATTATTTTTAAAAGAGTAACCGTGGAGTTTCTTTCCGGCAACCAATTGAAACCGAGCAGTTTCTGACGTTTCATAAGTGTCCATGTAGGTTTATGTGAAATGAAATATTTTGAGTTGACTGCTTCGCCATTTGAGAAACTGGTGAAATGTCTGATATCCATATAATCTATTTTCCTGTATTTACACACATACCTTTCAAACCGACAGACCGCAACGATGCTAAGCGGTACAAACCTATGGTGGTTGAACCTTTCTAGACGACATTTCTCAGGGCTCTATTTTTGTAGGTTCTTTTGATTTTAGAATTTGGGAAGAGAATTTGGGATTGTTAGATGCCGTAGAAATTCTCTGCTGGGGAGTTTGCTGCGCCACTTCTTCCCAGCTAAAAATCTACGTTCGTTTTGGGAGGCTGTCTTACGTAATTTTGACAATCAAAAAGTGCACATTCTCAATTCTCAGCCTATTGACACAATAGTACAGAAGGCTCACACCGCATTTTAGGTATTTGAAGCTACAAGTACGCGGCGGGCTCGACTTGTCGAGCCAATTCAGTGGGCGTAACGTAGTCAAAAGATTTACGCGATAGAAGAGAGTCACTTCTAGGTGAATATAACTGTAGATAATAAGCGCTGTGCGACTAGAATTGCACGTTTGTGTCGAACAAAGAGTCGAATCAATAAAAACGACTCCATCTTCTCTTAGCTTACCTGTACTAGTGGCTGTTTCTCAGTGGCGTCGCCCGAGACAGCGGATCGTTCGAGCGAGGTCCACAGCCGCATGGCCGCGTACGCCTGTCTCTCGGGCGCAGCTGATGAGACGATCTGAAGTGTGCTGGATACTGTGTCGTCACGGAGATAGTTTCCAGCCTGGAATAAAATAGATTGTAATTAGATTTCATATGAATAGAGATGTAAACTTCACTAAGTAAATAAGTTCTGCAATCATGATTAAGGCCCACTTGAAATGGGACCAAACTTGAAATCGTGAAAAAAAAAATCAGCTGTTCCCTACACTTAAATCGACAAAATGTATGGAACAGCAGATTTTTTTTCGCGATTTCGAATTTGGTCCCATAGAAAAAGTTGTTCAAAATTATGAGTACAATGACCCCTTTTCGGGTTAAGCATAAACAAAAAATAAGGTTGTATATGTATATATATTTTTTCTTACCTTGAGCAGTACTCTGAACAACGTATCAAGATGCCATTTGTTGGAGGGCGCGTATCGTTCGGCCGCTAACACCATGGCGCTAGAGCAGTGTGCCTTGAACTCGGCGTCGGATCGCTCCAGGAATGCGAGCAGTTCCTTCATCATGCTGCGAATGTTCTGTCCGTTGATGAGGGCGAATGAGAGCTCCATTGCACGGCGACGGATTGAGACGTCTGGGTCCTGAAAAAGAATTAAAACATTTTGAAGTCTTTTTTTTGTAATAAAAAGGCAGTTGACATGTCACAGCAACTGGTGACATTATACGTTTTATAAATTCATTGACTAGAAGTCCGCTGGTAATTGATTGAGTTATTGGTATAGGTTTGGAGATAAAGAAACATGATGTGTCGATTTAGTGGCAAAGTATTGATGTAAAAAGTTGCATAAAGGAATTAATAAAAAGAAACCGGCCAAGTGCGAGTCGGACTCGCGCACGAAGGGTTCCGTAGTCATGTCTGTTGTATTGGAGCCCTCATACACATTTATTTTTATTCTGTTTTTTAGGATTTGTTGTTATAGTGGCAACAGAAATACACCATTTGTGAAAATTTCAACTGTCTAACTATCACGGTTCATGAGATACAGACTGGTGACAGACGGATAGACAGGCGGACGGACAGCGGAGTCTTAGTAATAGGGTCCCGTTTTACCCTTTGAGTACGGAACCCTAAAAAATGAACTCTTCTGAATAATTCATGCCAGTAGCTTGACATCTGCAAGGCTTGTATAATGCACTGTGTTAACATTCATAGCTAGTTTGCTAATAGGTTCACCAACTAAAGTGTAAATTAAGTCGTAGTATAAGTTGAACAAATGACAAAATATACAGAAAACTAATTCCTCACCTTCAAGCACTCCAAAATCGTAGTCCGATGCCTCTGAACAGCCGACGTATCAACATGCACAGTCCTCAGTAGCGTGTTCAGCGCTACATATCTAATGTTCTTATCGTTGTTCAGCAGGAACCTGCCCAGGATGTTGATGGCCAGCACTCGCAGACTGCTCTCGGACTTGATGTCCATGATGGAGAGAACCGTCTCATATAGGATGGTGTTGCCAACGTTTTTGCTGGTTTCCGTGTTGGTTGCAACCTGGGCTAGGATGTCGTTCATCGCTTCTGATGCCTCCGCATCGTTCTTGCCTAGTATTCGGAGGAGACGGAGGATTTTTACCTGTGGGTTTGGTTGATTGTGTTACTGCGGTGTATTTAAATTAATTACAATTTATCATAGACTTATTATAGTTGGTAAAAGCAAATCTACCACCATGTGAGTCCCAGAAAATGCCTGTCGACATCGAGGCAGACCCAGGAGATGAGACGACCTTGACGCCTACAGAGTGGATTGGTCCACACTACCTCAAGATAGAGAGGAGTGGAAAGGAGAGAGCAAGGCCTTTGCCCTGCAGTGGGACACGGAGGCTTAAAATAAATAATTATTATAGCTGTTACTATCATTGGAATGCTAAATAGATATGTATATGGAGAGCCAATAATGCTTGTATTAAAAAAAATAAGGGAATCTTCGCAGCGAAACTGAAGAACTAATTAGGTGCTTTGGGACATTTAATTTCCTGTTGATTCCAATAATAATGTGGGGACAAAAAAATGTATGCTAAAACAATATTTTAAAGAAGGAAAATTATTTGTTTTAGAAGATGTTACATCATGTACATATTACTTAATAATAAAAAAAAACAATCACTTATGGAAAGTTACATAATTAATTGTCGAATATTATAGGATAAATGTTTCTTCCACATGGACGAGCTAGTACAATATAATTTCGGGTATAAACAAGTGGCCGAAGAAGGAAAATCAGATACCTAAACGTAATATACGAGTAGTACCTGATATTGTAAACGAGACACACTTGATTTAATAATGCAAAAGATAAGCCAATCGGTTACATCGTTTCCTTAAACATTTTCAAATGTGTTTGCAGTTACCGCGGTATTCACATTTTTTGCGGAAAAAATCCATATTTTCTGAGAACGATTGATTATTAAGTTGTTTTAGTATGATATAAATAAGTAAAAGGAAACTTGGATGTAAATCCTGTCTCAATTATTGGCATGTTTTTAAAATTACCTTTGCTTTACCAGCTGGTGCTCAACTATTAAATTACTATACAGGGTTATTTATTGGCAATCCATGAATTGGCAATGTAGAAAAGGTAATTTGTGACCAAATGACTTTTTGACTCTTATGCAAATATCAACAATTTTCGAGTCATTTGACATGTTTTATTTTTATTTCATTCATTTTAAAATATAAAATGTTAAATTACTCGACAATGGTTGATATTGACATAGCGGTCATTAGGTTGCAAATGACCTCTCCTATCCTACATCCCCTTGACGGATTGCCGACGTATAACCAATAACCCTGAATATAGCAATAACGGATGTGTATTGAATTTAAAAAGTGATCGCCAAAAAATATGTTTGTTTTAATCAATCAATCAATCTTTATTCGTGAACGCAGGTATTACAATATAGGTCTTATGTAAACATTTTAGCCGAGCTCTCTGTCTTACCAATGAAATTGGTATACAATTAATATATTCGTTTTTTTTTTGTAACAATTTGGGATATGTAATTTCTATTTCATGTTATTGAATTCTAAGTGATTTTCTATTAAATAAATGTTTATTTAGTTTTTACATTACCTGCAGGAACGGGTCTGAGACTCCACTGACGTCATGCTCCGGTGAATACCCCGCCAAAATCAGGTTTTTCAGTATCCTCACCAGATTCGGTACGATCTACAAACAAACCCATGCTCTTACATGTACTGACCACAGACAACAACTCGCCCAATGCACATAGACAAAGATTGCGAAGCCAGAAAAAAAAAAAACAAACATTTTACGTTTCAGGCAAGTATAAAATACATACTAAATACTGTCGGAGATATATCAATGAGTTTACAGGCTTACAACACGATACGACAGCGAATATACATGGGACTGGGCATTTACATCGACAATAAAAATAAAAAAAATATGACCTTCAACCTTTTTGCTATAATTAGTCACGGTTACTCTTTGGTGCTGAATCCATACTATGTTTTGAGTAGTTAGTAAAGTGTGAGATGGGATTTCCAGATGAATGCATAAGGAACTTTAAGATATAAGGAAAATCTTTACTTCGTACTCTAAGTAACTAATTTTTAATGTTTCCCTCTTCACACTACAATATGCGATATATTCTCGTTTAGATAAAAAAATTCTTCAGCAATAAAAACAATGATTAGCATTTTCTTATCAATTAACTTTTGAATACTTATGATGATAGCTCAGACCGACAGCAAGTTCTATAATAAAAGCATTATTGTGTTGTTGGCAACTTGTCTATAATCTCTGGAAATCCCAAGTGTTATCAGTACAATTACATACATGGAAAGAATAGACTATAGAAGAATCGAAAGTCAGAGAACTACCAAATTATTTTTAGTAAGGAAAATGGAGGTGAAATAAAATGGAAAACGTACCCTATACTAATATCAGTCCATTATAATTTGTATGAGGAAAGTCAAATATGACCACAATTTATTTATCAAATGAGACTTGATTTATTTCAAAGTAAGAAAAAAAATCGTTTTATTATCTATTTGTTGGTATTATTTCTTTTGCAAATAAGAGAAAAAACCTTTTTTTATTTGTAAGGAGTTCATAAAAATAATAATTTGGTAGTTACTAGAAAGAGTAGTTTCTATCTAAGTAAGAAGATGATGTTCTTCATAAAGTACTATCTACCTAATACTTATGATATTATTATTATTATGTATAAATTATGTATGATTTTGAGTGCTATTCACACAAGTTCTTACTTTGCTATCACTACTCGGATGTTTGAGAGTATTGTTAAACCTTTATGAGTCTGTCCCAAGATTTTGCGAAAGCCATATAGTCTACTAGCCACGTAAATAATAACCTTACGCCTTACGCCCAGAGGCCCTAGACAAAGTGACATTCTACCAGCGATAACGATGATAGAAAAGGCAAAAATGTATAGGACTGACATAAGCTATCGAAAAGCTTATGTCAATCCTGTTGAAAGTCGTTGTAGAAATACGAAACGCTTTCGAAGCGATTGTCGCTGGTCCAGGCCCTCTGATAGGTAATCGTTAACGTCAATAGTCACGAATCCGTCGGCTCACTATTTAACGAAAGCACTCAATAATAAAAAGCTTACTGTTAGAGCTGTCAAAATATTATCTCTGGGTTAGTTTCGGTTAAAGTTTTCGTTTTTATTCAATCAATCTACTACTAGCCGACCCCAACATAGTTGGGAAAAGGCTAGGCAGATTGATTGAATCTACGTAGGCCTTTTCCAACTATGTTTGGGTCGGCTTCCAGTCTCACCGGATGCAGCTGAATACCAGTATTTTACATGGAGCGACCCAGCATTTCCACAACCCAGTTTCTGGGTACGATACCCCTTGATAAGAGTTGTCTGGTTTTCATTATTATTATCTAGTAAAAAAATGAGGTAAAATGCATAATTACTAATGACATGACTTGTTTGACTGTATGGCTTCCGACAAACAGCTTTATATTATAACCCACGTATAAATATGGTTATATAACCAACACAATATTACAATCATGCTTGTTCTGTAGTCTGTTGACAGTGTGTCTGACATTTTCCGAAAACTTATTTATTTTTTCACGCAACAGTAATCTGTGCACTCTGCCTCGTATATTTGCATGGCAGATGGTCACCCTACTATTAAATTTTACTTTATCATCGAGACAATATATTTCTTAGAATATTTAAAATCAAGGATTGATTGAATACTCATAAACCATAATTTATGGATAAGACAAGGTTGCTTTTATGGATCGCGCACCGCAAATTATATTAACACTTTGGTGACATCATTTGAATTGAATTTTGACAGAGACACTGTTATGCAAAATACATATTATCATCATAGCTTATAAATGCATTTGTTGAAGGTTGAAATTCGCGTGACATCATTTGAATTGAATTTTTGATGGTGACACTTTCCTACACAATTATCGATTCTAAATGTAAGTAATTAAGGTTCAAAATACAATGTCATCAGACTACCAACACGTTTAAAGTGCATGGATCAGCGTTTGTATGTTACCTCGCGCTGCCCGCTTTCCTACGGGACAACACAAACACATCATTAGTGTTACATCATACTTTACAAACGATTCATTATAATAATTTTAATTAAGTACGCTTAGCATTATTATAGTACCCGGCCGCAAGTGTGGTACAGTCAACCTCACGTCAGTAGCAACACTTGAACAACGAAAACCGCCCTAACTGCTATGAAATCAAGGCGACGAATAGTCAAAGTCAAATAGCTGTACATGCGGTTGACTGGACTCAGAGTTTTAGAAGAAGTTTGGCTTTGTAGAACGTGGTTTCTGTCACACATCATACCTGTGTGACAGTCTCATTCTAATGCTCGGCGTGGCAAACCCCGTCCGGGTATGTACACTCCGGGACTCCTAAATAGAACCACAGTGGATTTCCACTTTAGGTATAAAGGTTTCAAGTATCAAAATAATGATTGTGTCAAAGAAAAAGTTTTAATGTAGTTTTGAAACCGACATACTGGCCGTCCTTTTGGTGCAGTCATTATTCCAAATTTTGAATTCACGACCATTTTAAAAACCTTTACAAAAAACATTCCACGGTGGCTCGATTTAGGAGTTATAAGAAGATTTTAGAATAGTTTAATTCGGTTACGCACTCGCATAAGGCATAAGGGTGCGTTTCCACTGAAGCGGCGACGACTGTGATTGGACGATTCCTGCACGTCTCCGTTCAGTGGAAACGCGCTATAAATGCTGCGCCGGCCCCAAATATATAAGGAGGAGGGCAGGCGAATGATTAGTCGCTTTAGGCTAAGCAAAGTTTATCAAGAAACACACTATCATGCTGAGAGCTTTTAGCCTCGTAAAGGACTTTCTGTTTCTATTTTAATTTTACTTTATTTTTTTATGTTTCTATGATTGTGTTTAATTTGTGATCTTCCTGTGCGAGTCCCAATAAATACTTTTCTATCTTTATAGAAGAGATCGTCTAATTTAAAATTGCACGCTCCTCCACTAAGGATCTTCGCACACGGGCCCGTGTGCGAAGATCCGGCCACGCAAGACCGGCCACAACCACAAAACGCCGCCACCGGCATATTTCCTGTAGTTTTCAGCCACAAACGCCGCGGCGTCACGTGTGGCCTGTGTGCAGCGAGTCCATATAAAAAGTGACGTTTTAAATAAGACGATCTCCACTTTAAAATGACAGAAGGCACATGACAGTATCATAAAAGAATTTCTGCACTTATAAAAACTGATATTTTAATACTGCAGACAATTCCTGTTGTTAAATATTTTTCTGTGAAGAAACAACTTCGGCTATTGATCGGAAGGTATATGACATGCTAAACCAAGCCACTTTTCCCTGATAAGTTTATGATTCATAAATCATAACTCATAACATTACATCACGCCTGGAATCCCCGAAAGGTTAGACAGAGGTGTACCTATAGTACACCCACATTTCGCCAGTTATGTTTAATTCCCATGTAATAGGGGGCAAGTCTATTGCCATCAACCCGGCCCAAATCCAGATTCCGGGCTGCTACTGAGAAATTGCAGAAGGAAAAACCCTGTGAAGTCCTGGGAATCGAACCCAGGATCCCCTTCATGATCAGCAGATTCATGATTTATTTCCTACACTTATTTCTAGACCGTACAGAAAATAATTGTCCTCAATCGAGAAAATCGGATGTTTGATTACCAACAATTTATTATAATATAGTAGAATAATTGTCACATATAATAAAACAAAAACAATAGCCTTCCAGGCTAACAGACCGTGTACACGTTGCCATTACGATTAATATGATAAGAGTGATACTGATAAGGCAAGTAGGTACCGGTATAAAACGACGCGACTCTGATAAGCACATGAGGTGTATTATTTACAATGCTATTTATTTACGTGTCATTGGGATATTATTGATGTATATTTATAGACTTGTTTTGAATTAAGAAAGTATAAATATAGTAACTTGCATTGAACATTGACTAAGTGAATATTCCTGAATATATGAAGTCAAAGTCAAATAAACATCAAAAATATATATATCAAGTAAATGCACAGGAGGTACACTTAAAATGGGAAAATCCATACTACAATAACTTGTACCCAAGGGTGCAATTGAATGCATTATGCTACATGCAACACAAAATATTTATGTTTCCAATTTTGCCGCAGTGTAACTTAATTTATTGGTACTTAGTACTAACACAAAATATGTTTTCGCTCATACAGGTATGGCTACATACATTAGCTTTTAATCAGTTTATGATAAAATGGCGGAATAAATCATATTCCAGCCTTTTTTTTTCTTTCAAATATTATATATCTAAATTTTATTGCATTCCACATGTCTTCATGTCTTGGGTGGTTCTTCTTAGGTGGTAAACTATAATTAGATCATAATGGACCCTGTCGGGCACAGCAAAATAAGTGAGTTAGATATAAGTGAAATAAGTGTCGTAAGTGAAATATACATGATTTTGTGGAGGTCAATTTATAATACAGCAGTGAAATACAGCAGTATTTAGGTGTTCCCTCAAAGTTGGGAAAAGCCTTTGAGCGAAAATTTACTTGAAAGGACCATGGGGGATTTTGTATGGACTCCGTCCCCACCCTTCAACAGTCATAGGATACGTGTCAATATGTTTTTAGGGATCCCGAGAAAGACTTACTGTCTTGCTCCATTGCAAAATCAATGGGGTTTTTTTGTAAGAACAAAATACTTTTCTGTTAGCTAACCTAACCTAAGCTATAATTGCCTATCCTTGCCAAACATAACCTAACCTCACCTAACCTAACAGTGATAATTTGATCTTGGATTTTGAAGGTCAAATGTAACTCCTCAATGATGAACAGCATTTGTGTATTCTTGTGATTGGATAATTGTACAAAAAACTTAAGAAAAACGGCTAACCTAACCTATTTTTTTTTAAATCCTCATGGATGACCTCTGCCCTGGGGCGGGCGGAGGGGTCTATCAGACTCTTACTGACTACAAACCACCCCAGTGTTCCAGCTCACACCTTCGCCGGGGGTCACGGGAACGTAAAAATCTTCCGCAACCCCAGACTGGCCCGCCATTGCGGGACTCCTCGGGTCAGGGGCCCCCCCGTGACCCGAGGAGTGAGGTGTTTGACTCCCTCCGTGACGTCTAAGAGGGGCGCGCGTGGAACACTACGCACTGCCACCTCGGGTCCTGATGTGTAGGGGGCGACGGACGTCCCCGAGTCCGTCGTCCCTGGATCCATTTAGGGGGGCTGGAAGAAGGCGTTTACCGCCCTCCGTCGACGCCCGGTGCGCCTGCTGCGGGCCGGGTGAGTGGAAGAGATCTCCCTCTCCCTTTCCGCAGCCACCTTCTGCGAAACGACTGTCTCACGGAAGGAAACCACCGCGTCCCAGGACTCCTCGCTGCCGACCATCGACTCGACTACAGCAGCAGCGACAAGTCACTGCCTTCTTCTGAGATGAGGGCACGGCGCAGCCCCTCCTAAGCGGGACACTCTGCCAGCGTAGGCCGCGCCGTGTCCTCCTGGCATTCAACGTAGTGGTGACACCGGGTGTCCGGCTCCCTGTTTATGCGACACAGGTACTTCCCGAAGCAACCATGCCCCGAGAGCACCTGCGTGACCCGAAACGACAGGGAGCCGTGCCTCCTCCCGAGCCAGCGCTCGAGCACCGGCCGGATTGCCTCGATGATGTCGAGGCCGGCGCTGGAGCGTGAAAGCCTGTCCCGCCATTCCGCCATCAGGACCTCGCGAAGCTGAGACCGATGCAGCTCTATGTGTCGCTGCATCGGTTGCTCACCCCGCACTCTCGCTTCCTTGCGCCACCGATACGATGACGCGAGTACTTTCGCCTCGAGGTCCCAGGGCGGGGATGCGGCCAGTGCACAAGCCGCCTCGTAGGAGATCGTGCGATACCCCCTGATGACTCTGACGGCCATCGCTCTCTGCGGCTTGCGCAGGACTGCGATACTACCGGCCGTCAGGTCAGCCGCCCAGATCGGGGCCCCGTAAAGGGCCATCGATCGCACGATTCCCACGTAGAGCCGCGTTGACAGTGCACAGAAGCTAACCTAACCTAACCTAAACTTTTCGGTTAGCTAACCTAACCTAAGCTATAATTACCTATCCTTACCAAACATAACCTAACCGAACCTAACTTTAAAAAAAGGTATCAGAGAAAAAAAAAATGGTCCCTGATAAAAAGAAAGGTTGTCATGAATGAGAACCATATTTAGGTCGCTATATTCTATGCCTCTTAAGTGCAAACTAAGAAAATATATAAATGTAAAATAATGCTAATATTGAATAAAAAAAGTAATATTCCAGGAAAACCCCACATTTTTGAAAAATGTCGCCATAGTAAAAAAGTATCGAACCCACCAGACGCTTCGAATGACACTAGTCTCAAGCGTGTTGGTGGGTGGGGACGTTTCTTCCCATGGTCCTTTAATGACGTGTTTTACTCTCAGGAGCAACATAAACGGTCCAGTATCAAATGAAATCAAAACCTGTATTACGACGCAAACAGGTTTAACGACCGCGATTACGGTTAGGTATCGAGTTATATGTAATTATCGATTACTGAATCGGATGCGTTCGATAGAGATAAGGTTGTATAGTATTGATGGTTAGGAGGCCTAGTGGGGGCGTTTGGTTTCTAAAATATTCTACATCTATCCCCAATCAATCAATCTAGAGGTTGGGCAAAGTGTTATTGGGTTTTTCTATATGGAATTTCTCGGTAGCAGCCCATAGTCTGAATTTGTGACGTGATGGTTATAGGCACGCCCCCTATTACATGGGACTTAAATATAACTGGCGAAATGTGGGTGTACTATAGGTACAGTCACGGACTTTAATTGATGAGCCACATGGCACTGTTCGTATTTTAGCCGTGTAATGCAAATCGGGTTTATTCGGTTCCCGACACGCAAAGTCTAGAAGATGTCTACGATATGTCTTCATATTAGAAGAAGAAAATTATATTTCATATCTTTACCGGTTGGCTAGCCTGCGAGCCAGAACTACAAACTTGACAGCAGAGTGACTACCCAAAGTCAGCCAATTGCAGGTCTAGCAACGATAAACAATCGTTGCTAGGTTACTGTTGCAATAGTAACGTTAGCGTACGGACAAATATTAATAGTCATTTCGACAAGTTCGAAAGTAACGTCTCTGACATCGATATTTCAACTGTCACTGTCTTCAGTTATGTTTTCATAATTATCGAGTTAATGAGCTATGATTCAAAGGAGCTCGGTATCAAATAGATTGGATAAACTTAATGCAACATTGTATTTATTTTTATCATTGAGAACTTTTTAGTCAACCTCTATGGATAAGGCTATTTCCGATTAAAAGTAATTTATTTGTCATCTTGTTTACGAGCTTGCGATTTGAGTTCGTGTTAAATCGTGTAATCTCGTGAATGTATGAAACTGCAAAATTGAAAAGTATGAAGGTGGGTCATCAATTAAAGTCCGTGACTGTACATATCTGCCCAACCCTTCGGGAAAACAATGCGGGATGTTATGTTATATTCGACATAACAGAACACCACAGGGTGTTCTGTTATGTATATATCATATATCATGCGTAAGTACACTAATATTCATTGACCATTAAAAAGTTATCGATAAACTGGTTAAGTTTCTAAGGAAATATGCATTTTAAAGAGTAAATTGTAAATAATTTGAAAGTACTTTCAGCCATTTTTTAAAGAAAAATCTAATAATATTATTAATCAATTACAATACATTTAATAGCGATGGAGAAATGCTGCTTCAAGTTAGCTTATCAATCAATATTAACTGTAGTAAACAGACATGCCATTTGCACAGGTCTTTAATGAAAAACAAGCTTTCAATTATGTATTTACAAACGTACGTAGATATTAGTAGTACAACATCTAAAGCGGTACTGTACAAGTGTACCTACATTATCTATTTTATTTTTCACACGTGGTTAGTAAAAGACTTAAATGATTTGTTTATATTTTATTGTGACAATATACTCGTAAGTCGTAATAGTTAATGACGCTGCTTATTTTGATGCAACTACTAACCGCTGACGTTTATCGCAGGCGAGGTCATAAAAGGCAAGAGCGAGACACCATGAGTCCCGGTAGCTTTAAAATCCCTTACTAAGTACGCACCGTCCTACTCGCACATAACATGACCACGCCTGCTAAGAGTAGGCGTTTAGAATAAACGCTATCATTGAGTAAAATCTTGTAAAACATGAATAACCTAAAATACTTTTCGCTTTATAACGTCTTAATCTATTTCCAAAACAAACAAGTGACATGACAACCCTAATGCTTTTAAATCTACCTGCAAAAGGCAATCTTAGCTTTAATTGCATAAGATTCATATTTGTTCTACTGTACTGTTTGTACTGTGTTTATTTTACTTCCTAATTCAAATGTATAAATATCAGAACGTCATATGTTAAGCAAGTTGTTTTAAATAAAAATCCGTCTTAATTTAAGGAAATAAGGTTGATATTCGAAGACTCACCTTCTTGAAGTGGTTGAGGGTGTCAGGGCTGTTCTCACACATCTCAGTGATGAGGGTCACGCCAGTTATCAGCACACCTGGTGATGTTCATACAAGGTTTACTGTGTTTGTTATACATGTGTCAAGTAAATCTAAATCTTTATGTTCTGTCAAATGCTCGTGGTTATTTTTATGTTATTAGATGGCGAGACAGACGACCCACCGGACCTAGGAAATGATAGGTGATCAGATCACTCACCACCATTTATTAACGTCTGCCATACAAGCGGCAGCGGGTCTTTGTAAAACGCAGCATGTTTTCAAGAGCCTTTGAAAAATAAAATCTAAAATATCTGAAGATACTCTGCATTGTCGACGGATCCAAGGCAGAAGAGTATCTTCAGGTGTCTTAGACTATCCCAATCATTGAAAAATAAAAGTTCAGACATTAAAGGAAGAGGCAGCAACCCTACACGCATTCAATAAAATCCAAAACCGGGCTTCCCTGTACTCGGGTTGTACGGAATTT
This sequence comes from Lithophane semibrunnea, assembly GCA_947363905.1. NCBI lineage: Eukaryota > Metazoa > Arthropoda > Insecta > Lepidoptera > Noctuidae > Lithophane > Lithophane semibrunnea. Next base: position 15,697,138 of record OX376195.1, read on the forward strand.
CTCATAGCAAAAGAACGTAGGTTCAACATAATATATTATACTCGTAACTTTATCTGATAAAAGTTAATAGAAATAGCTACAAGAGGTGGAATTTGAGCTAGCTAGTAGGCAAGGTAATAAAGATGTTATGCGCCACAAAGGTGCGACAACCTTATTAGGCATCTGCCACACGGCCAACGAGGAAACGACTGGCTATCAACGATTTTTTCGCTCAAGAAACGTACAAATGATTGTAAATCCAGTGTAAGTAAAAGAGATACATAATATTAATAATTCACCGCTGACTGTTCACAGCCGGCGTGTGCACGTTTGTCGCAACGCCAAGAAGTATCAAAGAGAGTTCTCCGCTCTCTTCACGCGTCACTCGCTTGAAGGGCAGAAAACTCGCCGAGAGACTCACGCTTGATAAACAAGCATAACAGCTAGTAATCACTCATCGACCTCGCGCACTTGCTGCTCACCAACTCGTGTTTAAGCTAGCGCGATATAGCGGGAGCAGGGTTGTGCTGCCTGTCGCGCCTGCGATATCGCGCTAGTTTGCACGCGCCTGTTTGTGGAAGCCTTTAGTTGCTAGCTATATTCTCGTTAATCGCTGGCGGTGGAACAGGTGCCTTACAGCCGGTTTCTGATTTGAGAAAAGTAGCAAATCTCAACTGATTATTCTCAAATACATAAGTATGCGCTTCTAAAATCGAATTTCGTTTCTGAATTAAGAATTTTTAAACTCTAATCAAGACTGGAACGTGTTTGCATTGATCAGGAATACTTAAGTAAATGATCAGTTGATTATGGTTTAACGAAATTCGATTTTAAAAGCGCATACTTATGTATTTGAGAATAATCAGTTGAGATTTGCTACTTTTCTCAAATCAGAAACCGGGTGTTAGTAACATAGCGTGCCGTCGTCACACGTCGGAACTCTGTGCGGTTATCGACATATCAGAATCAATATTATGTTGTAATGTTCTGTGTGACCTGCAATAAGAATTTTATGAGTTTCTATGTTTACGCTAATGTACGAGATATGCATATAAGAAGATTTTTATTTTTACCTCAAACCTATACAGTATGTTAACTAACAAAGGGCGTTCCCGTTAACCTGCAATAGTACAGCGCCTATACAAGCTAAAAAAAATATTACCAGTAAAAAAAAAAAAAAAAAAAAATTATTTGTGTCGTGAAAAATGTTCACAAAACGATTAAATTTAAACGTAAAAGAAACACTCTGTACACGCACACTTGTATTTCAATGTAGAAAAACAAGTGTGGCAAGTGGGCGTGTACAGAGAGTTTATTTTCCGTAACAATTTAATATTTTTTGTGAATATTTTACTATACAAAAACAAAAAAAAAAACATTTTTTTTTTAATGGTGATATTTTTTTTAGCCTGTATAGACGCTATACTATTGCAGGTTAACGGGAACGCCCTTTGTTAGTTAACATACTGTATAATAAGAATTTTCTGTACTTTTATGTCCCTAGTCTCATTGGAATTATCTTATTTATTTATTTTATTATTTATGTACTCACAGTAAAATACATAGAGATACGACATACTTATAATATGAGTACAAAGGTACTGGTTATTTCTTAAGCAATTTCTTCCAGCAGACCTGTGAAAGCCGACCTGCTTTATCTTCGTTATAAAGGAAAACTAAGATGGACGTCTTCTGACCAAAAAGTCTAGATTCTAGACTCATAAAGCTGTTTAGGTATATCTCGCAAAATCCATTCCTTTGCCAACTAATAACAAGCATACAGGTAAGGTTCTTCTTGATTTTCTGAGTAGGTAATAATGTGCATGATCATCATTGTGCTTGACCTATGACCAAATCAAATCAGAAGGCCAATTCTCTTACACAAAAAACGTTCATATTCAAGTCGCAATCTGTCATACTTGTGAAAAAATTTGGTAAATTGATTGTATTTCAACAGATTGCGAATGCGAACGTTCATAAAAATTACGGGAATTTCCCCCTTTTTTATTTTTTTTGAGGGTGGGAACTCATCAAATAACGAGCTGAGGTGTCTGACTTTTACTGACTAAAACCCACCCGTGTTCCTTCAGTCGCCTGTTGCCAAGGGCCCCGGTATCCCTTTCGGACTTTCCCGCAACCCTGCCAGGACGAGCGTTTCCCCTCAGATATTGAAATTTTTGCAAAGATGTTGTTCAGGTTGGAATAAAATTAAAAGTTTCAAACATGCTCGCCGTAAGGGTGTCATATGTAAAGTATTGAGCATTGAAGGGCACATAAAATTTTAAATATCGGATTTTTGAAGGCCGTGGTAAACCACAGGATAGTAGATCGGTATCCTTACCATGATTCTTCTCAGTTAACAAGCTCCTAGTAGCAGGCAGGAACATCTCCATCAAATCAGGAACTCTTCTGATAATTCGGAAGGCGCATAGCGCTGCCTTCTTCTTGATATACGCGTTAGGAGACTTGATGAGGCGCTCCACCTCTGAGGCCAAGTCCCGGGCCATTTCCGGAGAGGCTATAGCCCCGAGGGTACATAGGGCCAGGCCAACTACGAACTGGGTGTTGCTGTTGAGGTCACTGTTGAGAAAACGTTTGTGGAGTTAGAAATGTAGGTTTTTGTAGGTACGTCTTCTTGTTTTGTGAAAGCAGGAGTGAACAGGTGCAGTGGCTACAAGATTCATCAATCAGTAAGGTTGGTAGGGCCGCTCTCTGACCAGATTTCACTGGGTAATCTTTATCAAATGAAATTCCGTACTACGCTAGTTCTAGTGTAGTCATCTGCCTAGCCTTTTCCTGACCTCCACAACTCAGTTACTGGTTGTGGAGGTCACACGATACCCCTTGGTAAGACTGGTTGTCAGACTTTGGGGTCCTGACGGCTCGTAACGACTGTCAAAGATCTAAGATCTACAAATGACAGCCGGGACCAACGGCTTTACGTGCTTGCCGAAGCACGGAGGGGTCTTGGTATGCAAAGACGGTCCCCATCCACGGACCAACCCCGGCAAGCATAGCTTAACCTGATCGATCGACCCGTACGGCTGTTATTACTTAGCCACAAACCCCTCCTAATACCGAATGTAGCTAGTCCTAGTGTAGTACGGAGTAATTAAATACAATAAGTTGGTACGCAGTACGTAGCGCAGGTAAGTGTGACATGCGGCCTACCGTACCAAGACCCTCATATACCTAAGTGTCTTTTCCCAAGTAAATTACATTATAAGTAATGTTATTTATGACTACTCCCGCGCGAAGAAATAATACATAACATTTATAAGTTGATCTCCTGTGCGTGGGAGCGAACATCTCGGGCTAAAAGCATGACATTTCATTGTGGGTGTATCAACAAAAGATCCCTGTAGGTACTTTGAATAATCTATGAGGACGATCATTTTGTACTAAGACGTGAGTAACAAAGCCTCCTTGTTTCGGTAGTCACGTAAAAACAATTTGTAGTTTCAAAACAAAACCTGACGAAGGCATTAAGTATTGATAACACCCAAGTATGACAATCACAGAAGGCAAAACACAAGGGACTAATTAGGCAGTCGAGCAATATAGGTTGGCCAATCAAGATGGAGCTTTTCGATCGACGTAAAAGCCGGAGAGAATAAGGGCCAATCAGCTTACAGCATTTTTTAGCCGAAGTTGGCAATTCTTAGGTAACTTCGCAAAGTGAAACGTAATTGGCAATCTAGTCGAGACAGGTAGCGGAAAAACCGTATGGTACAACTTAATGATTTTCCTTTTCATTAGCGTATCGAATACTAAGAAAATTACTGTCGTTTGAGTAGGTAATAGGTATCACCTCAACCGGTATTAGTTTATGTTGTCTTAAGTGCTTTTGGCTAGGTACCTTTTTTTTTTTCATATACGCTACATTTGCAAACTTTTTTCTATGCATTTTTTTAAATAAATTTTCCGTATTGTTTCCAGTATTTCATTGTTTTCTGATCAACAAAATTGAAACTGATTGACCTTAAATAATGACTCTCCTGAGGTAAAAAATAACTATTATTTAAATGTGTAGGCAACGTTTATCTCTGGATCCAGATGGTCATTTATATATGAATTTTAAATGTATTTTTCCTCAACTTGGTTTATGTCAGATTTATTTAAATAAGGAAAATATTGTCTCAGTTGTAGATATCCCAAAAATTTGTATGTTGCTTATGTTCTCTACTTTACTTTTAGAAATTCTGCATTATGAATGACATTTCAGGAATATATGGCACAGGTCGATGGCGCGTCTTGTCCCATGCGCGCCTCAAAGAGATGTCAGCACAATTGGCGGGGTCCGCTAGGACCGATGCCTGCCAGGGTTGCGGGTTAGTCCGAAAGGGATACCGGGACCTTGGCAACAGGCAACTGAAGGAACACGAGTGGGTTTTAGTCAGTAAAAGTCTGACACGCCCTTCCGCTCCACCCAGAGCGGGAGAAGTAATTGGATGAATTCCCACACTCAAAAAAAAAAAAAAAAGGAATATATGGCAGAAATCTACGTAGGGATGTTTAAGGCCCGTATTACAAAACCTCGCTCAAGACTCACAAGCATTACTCAAAACTGTTTTCAGCCAATCAAATGGCTTTGTCAAATTATATCCGAAGTTATCCGGAAAAGATCTGGAGCTCTCGACATAGCTTGCAGAGTAAGCAAGCTGAAGTGGCAGTGGGTTGGCCAAAGGACCGATGGCCAGTGGAACAGACGAGTCCTGGGGGCCTACCACCGCTTATATATTATTTTAATCTTACTTCGTGGGGGAAAGAGATGGAGCTATACGTCTTGTAGAGCTTCATCTCTTCCTGCACTGAAGTAATACTAAAATAATACTGCTGTAAGCGGTGGTGGTAGGCCCCCTAGATTGGAGAACGCGTATCGGCAAACGTAGTGTGGTACGCAACCCAGCCAGATGGACCGACGAGCTTTAAAAAATGGCTAGGACGGATTGGATGCGGAAGGCAGAGGACTTGGTGTTGTGGCGCAGACTGGGAGAGGCCTATGTCCAGCAGTGGACTGCGATAGACTGAATTGTTTGAAATGGCTTTAAACTAGTTTTAAGTAATGTTGGAGTCTTCATTGAGGTTCGGTAACCGGCCTTTGACGTTATCTCAGTTTCCGAAAATAAAGTTATATCAGTCTACACGTGGTATTAGGAATATGTTAATCAATTATTTCTTTACATAATCCTTTACTAAGGTGACAGTATAACACAAGGCCATGTCTCGCGATGTCAACGACACAGGCCAATCTGCTTACTGATAAAAATGGCAGGTGGAGGCGCTATCAACTAATTTATGGAAATGGAAACGTTATAGATGCACTGAACATTTTTGCTCTATATTTAATGTTAAAAATGGCAGGCCTTATCAACTAATTTATGAAAATGTAAACGTGATAGATGCACTGAAAATGTTTGTTTTATTTTTTTTTATGTTATATTTAGGTGTTAAACGAGCTGTAATCGAGGACTAAACGATGCCACATAGGATTCCATTTTTACAAGCTTTTTTTTTTTGATCCGAATTCATAAGGAAAGTATGATAGTAGTAATGAATAGGGTAATTTAAATTTGTTCACACTAGGTATTTGTCAGTAATTAGTCACACGTTGTCTCCATCTCTTTTTTATCTCCTTTTTCCTATCACAGGTATGCTGGAAGAGATATTTTTCTGTTCCTTTCTTTTTGACTGTACATAAACGGGACTGGATAATGCATTTGTGCCGGGTTAATGGCAATAGGCTCGCCACCTAATAGAAAGGACTTCAACATTAATATTTATTACACCATTTACAGGCGTGTTATTGCGTTAAGATTATGAACCAGAGGCCCTAAGTGACATTCTATCAGCGGTAACGATGATGGAAAAGGCATAAATTTATAGGACTGACCAAGCTATCGAAAAGCTTATGTCAATCCTGTTGAAAGTCGTTGTAGAAATACGAAACGCTTTGGAAGCGATTGTCACTTCTCTAGGCCCTCAGAGCTGACCTTTGTATATTCCAATATTCCCAGCCTTAAGCGTGGTTCACGTACAAAACATTATTTATATGTATTTCCGTGGGTGCCAGATAGGATTAAAGTGGGTAGAATACTCCTACACACATACTAATAATCCTGATTTTCTTATTTCTAGCCTAGCGTTGACTATAAAGGTCAAATGAGAGACGATAACAATAGGGATTATAACTAAAATTTGTTTGTCCTTCAGGTAGATTATTAAAAAATAATGAACACGATTTTTTTCTTTGTCTATGTAATGAAAAGATAGCGGCGATACATTGAGTTAAAATGTGACATGACGTCACGCAATCTAGATTTTATACTTAGTTGTGACGTAGCGAGCCCCCACTCTCCAACATTAATGCGTTTTGTCTAAGTCATTTTTTTTTATTAATAATATGTTAAAGCAAAATATACGTGTCTAATATTTTTTTACTATCATCTTACTGACGGACTAAATGGTTTTTTTTTACCCAGTTTCATCCCTATTAAACTAGCCGTGATTAAGCTATAAATGGACCGGGTCCCAGATATTATAATACTACGACCGCGTCAATGTTTAGTGCTAATAACATAATTATTACTGACATAAAATTATGATGCCAGTACAGCAATGGTCATAAACCTTCAGCTCTTGCCTTTATATGGAACCATTAACACGTATTGTTAACATGATAGAATGATGCAACCAATCACTCTATAGGATAATGTGACGACTCGTTTTTATAGGTCGACAGGACTTGGAACAAAAGGCTATATGCATGCTATGAATGAATCAATAAATATCGATGCAAATATTGATTGTATCTTTTAATAGCAACGAGTTTTGTGGTATCAATGCAAAGTAATTCGTATTGATTGATGTAACTTTGGTCGCAGATTTGAATAGTCTGAATAAAAATATAGTCTGAAATATCACAAGTCTGGGAATATTTGCGAATGCATTGTGTGCACATTTTGTTTTGCATGTCTGGAAGCTTGTATTTTCATATTTGTACATGATATTATTGGGTTTTGGATACATAAGTATTGTGTCGCGTGCATTTGAACCCTGAATTTTGTTCTTTGTATAGTCAGATTACAATGGTAAAAAATATGCTTGATAAAACTGTAGTTAAATAAAAGCCGATTTCTAATCCTACTACAAAATGCAAATGGCCACCCATTAGGCGCAGCGAATGCAATGAAAATTTAAAAGCCTGTACAACGTCTTCGTAGGTTTAAAATTTTAGTTCAGCTGTGCTCAAGTTGCGGCCCGGCCCCGGCTTATCTATGCAGATGCGGCCACAAACTTTTCTGTGGGGGCCGCGGATAGGAGTTTATTTATGATTTTGTCTAATATGCAAAATTCTCGGGAATCGGAAAGGAGCAAAACGACACAGAAGGTTGCTTCTGGCTTAATTACACATACACTGAGTTTTTATTCGATTTTGTTTAGCAAAAAGATTTTTCTCTACAAAAGTTAATACTGTCATATCCGATCATCCACTGTGCAAACACACAGACAGATATTCACTCAAGATAAGCTTCATAAAACTACCCAGAAAAGGCCAAAATAAGGCTAAAATAAAAAGAAATACTTCCTAACAATATTCCCTAAAGCTTTATCAAAATGACTGTGAGATAATCCGAAAGAGCTTTCTAACGACCTTCGTTGTACTATAGTGCGCAAATACCTTACTAAAGGCAAACATTGTAGTGACACCAAAGTACAGAGGGCAATGTTACATAAGAATTTAATAATCATATGCGATCAACATATGGGTCGCAAATTACATATGTGGGCGAATGTCATTGTTCGGAATTGTCTATTCATTTTTGTTACGCGCCTACATAGTGTAGGAACTAATGCGATATTGTGATTGTTAAATCATGAGCCACCGGACACGGCGGGATTATAGCACTCATATGCGTTCTGTGGCGTAATTCCTCGCTTCCTGTTAACGTAACGTTATTTCATAAGTAATAAAGAAGAATGGAGTCCGTTAATTTTGTCTAAATATAGTTTGGTTTTTCTTTTGTGTTCCTTCATCTATTGTTGGAATATAAAACGTTAATTTACTCCTTCGTTTTCATCATAGAGCATAATGAAGTTAATGAACCTATTTCGTAAGATTCTCAGCGCTAATTGACGCTAAGCATGCAGCTAATTCGGGACAAATGCAGTCTAAGATACCCAGTAAGTAAACCTACATTTGAAGATAGAAACTAGATGAAACGGCGTCTCTATAGAGGCAAAGTTCACAACAAGTTACTTTACTTCAGGAAGCGACCCATCTATTACTTACAGTTAAAGTTAGGAACTTTAAACCGGAAAAGTTGCTGATACCGCCGCTGGCCGCTGTCCCAAAAATACAGACAGACTGATAAGGATGACAAAACCAACCGTCTTTGGTTGGTTTTGTTAAGAAAACCTTACATTTTTGTGAAGTTAATGAGTTTTTTTTTTAAGTGAAACACGGTTTGTTCGTGTACGCGTAATTTAGGCCAGTATTTATTGATCTCTTGGCGCCATTTGAAAGTTCAAGGCCCATTGGCCCATTGGTTCCGTTTCCAATAACCCAGTTATTGGAAACGGAACCGTGGGCCTAATCTCATTTCACTTACGTGGTTCGGCCGAAGTTGTTTCGTAGCTTAGGGATGGAAATTGAACGTATGAGAATAATAGAGGTTTATTACTGAACGTGAATAATTGAATAAGTATTATTCTTTGAACCGTGAACGGAAATTCACAAACAAAACTAAGATTGGTCGAGAAAAATAAACATTATGTTCTACTAGCTGCGCTCTACGGTTTCGATCCCGTGGGAATATTGGGATAAAGAGTATCCTATGTCATATTCCAGATCATGGACAGTGCAGCAGCAAACAAACTCACTTTCGCATTTATAATATTAGGATTATTTAGTTGCCAGTTGAAATAATAATTTCAGGATGACAGTGTAACACAACGTTAGGTACATAAGCAAGGAGTCGTAAAGTGTCCTTAAGAGGATGAAAAGGGCCATCACTTCCTCAACAACAAAGGACTAGAAGGGTCCTTGGTTAGATTAAAGGCGAAATGTCAAGAGGACGGTCGACACCGTTCCCCTTTCTGCAAATATCAATAAAATACGATTGCCAATTCGTCTGCAAAAAATGTTGACTAACAAAATATACCTTTCTCTATAATTGGGAGACTCATGTACAAGTGCTAACAGACTACAATAAAGAGAAGCTAAAATGAAAAAAAAAAAGCGTCTGACTGTATCTATCTGGCATTCATGGACAATGGCTGAAATTGACCTTTTTGGCGCAGCCGTGAAGTACCTTACCTACACACTATGTTTTTAAAGGTTTTTTTTTTTTGTATTCTGTATTTAATGAAGTGCCGAGCAAATGTTATTCTTTCATTCTTATCTTATCTACTTGACGGAAGGTTTTGTCCTGCAGTTGGACACTAAACGCTAATATTAAATATCCACTTACTTCTTCAAACAGTTGGTGATGAGCAGATGGACGTCTTGCCGTTCATCCAGGAGCAGCATCGCGCCGAGGTACCCGACTCGCTTGTCCGTGAACCGCGGACTGGCGATCAGTTTGAGGCACTCCAGTTGACCGAAGTGTGCTGGGTAGCCCAGCATGTGGATGTATAGGAGCTTCGCTATGTTCCGACATCTGATGACAAGCGAGGTTTTTATTAGAAATGAGTATGTATTTGATGGTTAATGGAAAGCAGTGTTGCTGATGTGTAAAGACTGGACTAGTGGCTGTGGCGGCATCTGCATCGCCACATGCGAACTACGCATCAAAGACCTGGCTTCACACAAAATCCTGCATCGCACAATTAGAGTTTACCGCGATCAATCGTTGGGCAGTTGCCCACCAGACACGACACCCGCCTGGTCGGAGGATCCTCCCTTTTCTATAGAGTATGAGTGAACTTAACCTGAGGTTACTCCATCTTTACACAGACATGCTATAGACTTCCTTGCATATTATAAAATGCAACCGTCTGTCTGTCTGTCTGACCCGTAACGCGCTTATGCTCTAGAACCACTGATCCGATTGTGGTTTTGTCTTGTCCATGTCATGTCCATCGACAAAAAAAATCCCAAAAAAATTATTTTGTCGAGATTAGGCGCTAGTTAGGTACTGAGTAAGGCGCTAGTTAGGTACTTTATTTAGGGCAAGGTTATCAATATTAGAAACGAAAGAACATTATCTAGTACCTACTTTTTCTTGGGACCCAGACTTATATTCACGACACTGATTACTACCATAATAGAAGTCAGCCTATATTTTCTATAGAGATTATATTACTTAGATAACCGAAACTCCGAAAGTATCTACCTTTACCAAACTAAATTAACTTTAAGATCTTTCAGTTTGGGCCTGTTGGGGTCCCGCTATTTTCCTTTACAAACAACTTTCTGCCCAACCGGCTTTGTAAGATCCTAAGACAATATACGATTCTTTGGCGAATCTCAAAGATCACGTAGAGGAAAAGGTGGTAATGTGGTCCCTGCAGGTATATTGACCCCCCTCGATATTTGTAGTTTAGAAACACGACATCTAGAATTTTTTTGGTGCAACGCTGAGCTCGTGTGACATTGTTGATTTTAACCCAATAAATCCGTGAGGGGGCGTTACGTTTTCTTTTTCTGCGAACCAGTCGAAACACGCAAGCGGCAAACTTTTATTCTGCTCTGCAATTTATTACATTTTACTAGAAATAAGTGAGTTTTAGTTTTGGTGATTTGTTCATTGTGTTTAATAAACGTTATTCTCCAGGATTTTGAAGGTAATTATAAAAAACATTTGATAGAATATTTTTGTCATGGTTTGTTTATAAATTCTTGCTTTCTTGGAATTTGGCCCCCTCACATTGTTTGTATTATGGTCCCGGGGGCCACAAAATATGTATGACCATTATATCACTTCGTAATTTTTTTATTTTCCGTTTTTAGATGCCTCGACAAAGTGTGTTATCTCCATCTTCAAAGAAAAGGAAAACATGGGATCCTGACCAAATGAAAAAGGCTATTGAAGCAGTGAGGACAAAGGTCATGGGCTATAAAAAGGCTCTAAAAATATTTTCTGTGCCAAGAAAAGCTACAACAGCAAAAGTGATCACATTATCACCTTACAAAAACCAACTAATCGAATCTTTGAGTTTAGCAGAAACTCGGGGACGTAGACGAGGACGTGGACGTGGCCGTGGACGCGGCCTCAGACGTCAAGATGGCGAGGGCAGCGGTAGCAGTACTAAACGACGCCAGAGAGTCATTACATCTAGCAGTAGCTCTGAAAGTGACGCAGTCGTGGAAACCGACTCTGAATATGACGACAATGTCTATCCGAACAGCGTACCTGAAAACTCAGATACGATCTGCATATTCTGTGACACTAGTTACTCTAACGACACACGTGGGGAGGAGTGGATTCAGTGCCAGAGTTGCAATTTATGGGCTCATACAGCCTGTGCAGGTGCTGAAGGCGAATATTATGTCTGCGATTTTTGCCGTTAGGTTTTAATTAAATCAATACATTTAATATGGCCCCCAGGGTGCCATATAACCCTCACTCGATCTCATATTGCCAAATTTGTTTTTTTTTAGAATACATAAGTTTTCGATTATCCTGTTGCAGTTTCATTTGTTACTTAGTAAGGTACGTATAGGCAAATAAATAAGGATGATTTTAACATATTTATTACATTTCTGAGTCTCGTATTTTTTACATAAGGCCTCAGAAACAAAGTAGGGGGCCACATTACCACCTTTTCCTCTATATTATTGCTACCTGTTATTTTGGCTCCTTTCGTTAGTAAGTCTCGAGAAACTGGTATATAATTTAACGTAAGATGGATGGCAATTTATTGCCTGAGTGACTGATAAGGAAATCTGTGTCGACGTATCTAGTGCTTAAATATTGAAACGGTGAGATTGAAATGTCTTGTAAGATATCATTAAAATTTAGTTCCTAAGTAAAATTTTATGCGACTTCCACAGGGTGAGGTCCACAAATAATAAAATTTTGAGGTCAATTAAAAAGCTTCAACAACTACGTAATAAAATGATGTCCAAAATCACCGTTTTAGCAGTTAGCCCCACTATACAGATAGACACACTAAAAATACAATAGACGTAGATATATTATTTAGTAACCTATTCCGCTTAACTATTCATCAAGAGTCATAAAAAATCGACACGTGTTTCACCTCTCAACTAGGCATCCTCAGGATGACGTTTGACCAGTTGCAACACACACTATACGAAAAAAACTGCTGTTCCCTAACATTTATGTTTAAACCCTACATTTATGTTTGTATACATTTTTTCGCGATTTCGGCGTTGGTCCGATAGCGAAAATTGTTCATAATGATGAGTACAATGACCCTTAATCTCACATTAAGAGTATGCCCATTTATTCAACTTCACCCTGTAGTAAGAAAGAACACGAGTCAAGCAAGACTACATCAGGAAACTTTCATTTCAAAAGTAAATTAATCTACTGAAACTCCTTGTGAAGGCACGCCCGATTCCAGAATTTATACTCGAGTGTTCCATTTCCGGTCCCCTCGTTCTATGTTCTATGTTAGGGATCTGGTTTCCGCAGTCAGTCCTTAAGGAGTGACCGTTGTGCGTGGGCCATGGCGGCCGTCGGTGGTTATTCCAACCAGCCCACCTCCCTCCAGAAGTTAAATAAATCTCCTGGTCTCTTCAGAACGTCTATGAAAGATCAGCAGGCGTAGCATGGCGCTTTCTATCTCTACGAAGAATAGACATAGCTTTTTCTATACAAAGTGACAGTTCATTTCTACATTTTTGACATCCACCGTAGAAATGTTTCTACAATCTGTCATATTGTCTTTCATTTCTAACGATATTTGTCTACGTCTTTTTGTAGGTAGACTATTTCGGAAGAAAGTTTTCTATCCTTATTGTCAAAATCACACTGACAACCGATAAATCCTAAGACAAAACAGAGAATTCTGAGCCGAATTATAAATAAGAGTGAATTTCGTAAAAAGTGCAGTTGACTCTTTCTACTTTGCTGCCGTCTCGTACTGTCTACTGTCTACAGGAAACGTCATTTTTGTCTACTCTTCCGTCGACAAAACGATGCTCATGCTACGCCTGCTGGGTGACCCAAGGGTTTCTGTTCTGATTTGGGTGACGCCCGTGCATTCAAAGAGCACGTGCGGTCCCCTCATCTAGAGGAAAGGAAAATGTCTCGGGCATTTTCTTTAGGGTAAATAGTATACGAAAGACGGAAACAGTGTTGTTGTATGTATAATTTAGTATAGAGTGAAGTATGCCTAATTGCCTACTGATTGAAAAAAAACCAGACTTGCCTTACCTTATAAGAGCGGTAAGTGCTTATCATTATCAATCAATCTGCCTAGCCTTTTCTAAACTATGGTGGGTTCTGATTCCAGTCTAACCAGATACAGCTGAAAACCAGTGGTACGGCTGCCTATCTGACCTCCACAACCCAGTTACTGGGTAACACGATACCCCTTAGTAAGACTGATTGGCAGACTTTTGGGCTTTTGACTGCCCGTAAATAAAGACTGATGTAAGTAATTTAACTAATCAAATGATACATAATAATTATAATCTAACATAATGCATAATGGATAACACGTAAACCTTTAGTGACCTGAGAGGACTAATAATGGCGTTATGTGCGCAATATAACATACACAAGTACTTTGCAATCAATCACCTGTTGTAAATTAGTTTGTCGACCACTTTGCTAGCTTATGTAATTATGTTGTGCTGCATGCTGTATTGAAAATATGCGCTCAGATAAAAGGGGATTGGTTTACCATCGGAACTAATCATTTTTGGAAGACTATAAACTTAGATTTTGTTAGTCAGCTTCTGCCAGCGATTTCGTCCCTGTGGAAGCCAACTATACCATAAAATATATCCTATGGCACTCGGAAAGAGTCTACACTCTTTCCGAGTGCTCTTTGTATAATTGAAAGAATTTTTGAACTCGAATGAGAAGTTTCGGATATTACCTCCTACATCTACACTAATATTATAAAGAGGAAAACTTTGTTTGTTTGGTTGTAATGAATAGGCTCAAAAACTACTGGACCGATTTTAAAAATTCTTTCACCATTCGAAAGCTACATTATCCACGAGTAACATAGGCTATATTTTATTTGGGAAAAAAATAGGGTTCCGTAAGATATTTGGGATTTTTGGACACAAGGTGTAAAAAATCAACCAGAAAAGTTACTTATTTTGCGTACGCTGCCTAAACTATAAAAGACAGAACCATAAAATGTTCTAATTAATTGTAGATCTTATAAATATCTACAAAAAAGTCCGCGACACACTATACCTATCTATGTCGAGTGAGGCACAACAACCGTTTTTTTATTTAAAAATCTTGAATTTTTTTTGGACTACATTTAAACGCATTTATTTTACTCATGCTATTAATCCTTATCTAAATAAATTATTTCATCACTAAGTACAGTTTATGTAGATAATATTTGGTCTTTGAATGATTAAAATTGGACGTTTGCTTTTGAAGTTATGGCGAAATTAAAATATTACGATTTCTGCTGCACGGCCCGTTGCGAAGTGGGCGTCACCAAGGCGGGGGTGCGCGTGCGGGAGTTTAGATCTATGAGTAAGGTACCCGCGCGGCTCAGTCGCGAGGTCGGCTCCCTAATGATTTTCGTTGGCTGTGTTGTAGAGCAATAGTTTCTCCCAGGAATGAAACAGTCAACGAAATAAACAATTTAATTATGCAGAAAGTACCGGGTGAAGTTAAGTGCTATAAATCCATAGACACCGTCACTAACATCGAGGACGCTGTGCCCTACCCCCAGGAATTTTTAAATTCTCTGAACCCCGCTGGGCTACCACCTCATGAACTGTCGTTAAAAGTTGGCACGCCGATAATGCTTCTCAGAAATTTAAGCCCCCCCAACATGTGTAATGGCACGAGACTTCTTATATTATCACCGGCCCTGCAGCTGGTGAATTAGCTCATATACCAAGAATACCCATGATCCCTACTGATTTGCCTATACCCTTCAAAAGGCTCCAATTTCCAGTAAAAATTCTTTCGCACTAACGATAAACAAATCCCAGGGCCAAACATTCAAATAAGTAGGAATTGATTTACGAAAATAATGTTTTATGCATGGGCAACTTTACGTTGCCCTATCACGGGTCGGGGCTCCCGACCATCAGTATATTTTGTTACCTGAAAATAATTTAACGTCAAATGTTGTTTATAGAGAAGCTCTACAATAATCGCTTTAGTTATCTATCCTAAAACAACGGGTTGCGCTCCGGGACTGCCGGCAGAAGTGAAAACTTAGTATTAATTACATTTAAATATTTTCATCATTAACAACTTTAACATACACAGAAAGACAATCTGTGCAGCCTGCGGATAATGACTGCGTCGTCGATGTTACTGTCGGTGTCTGTGAATTGACCTGGGAATCATTTTGCTGACCGTGTCTTTCCTGGGTAGGCTTTTTGCAGGATGCGGTAACCGACATCCACGCGGGCGGAGCCGCGGGCGACCGCTAGTGTTTTATAATATTATTGTAGATATAAATGATTGTCTTACAAAACGATGTCTCCCTATTAGAGACAGACCACTGTCTAATTTTAGCTATTATTCTTTGCAATACCATGATATGGTGGAGTCCCCTCATCATCATCCACAGACTGACTTCAGCCACTGCTGAGCACAGGCCTCTCTTTTCATGTGCCGATCCCCACGTTCCTGTGCCAGCCTCATCCAGAATCTACCCGCGCTGGTAAAAATGTCATCCGCCCATCTCGCCACCAGACGACCGACACTTGTCCGTCCTCCAGTCCTTGGAGGCCACTCGGTCACTGCCTTACTCCACCTGGCATCACTGCGCCTTGCCAGGTGTTCTGCTCAACTCCATTTGAGTTCGATAACTCGTTTTCCTATATAGAAACCCTTCGCACATCTGCGGAACTCGACATTTACCCTACTACCCTACCTATCTCAAAATGGGAGTGTAAAAAAATCCTATTATATTACCATTGTTATTTATCATTCCTTGCAAGCGTATAAACGATGGCGGCTGTTAAAGATATCATTCTAATCTTAAGTTATAGCCATCGCCGGAAGACTAGGGCGTGAACTTCCGATGAAATAAGGGATCGGCAAGTTATATCACTTTCGGCGATTGTGAATAACCGAAATATGACCATCGATCCGCGTTTTTCTTTTCAGTTATATAAAAATGTTTTGCTACGATAGCGACGTCAGAGATAAGCATATACCTAGTGTACACGGACTGGGATTTCAATTTTACTGCTCCATTAAGTTTATGACACAATCTTAATGAACGCAGACTGTCTGTTTATGCCCTTGGAACAAGTCATAAAGTCGAGCAGATTGGATTCAGCTTTGATTCTTTATATTTTTTACCACCAATTTCGCTTGTTTTTGCGGTCATTATGAACCATTTTTAGTAACCTTTAATTTCTTATGAACATCTTTTGTTGGAGGTCCTAATTAAATAAATAAGTTTTAAAAGAGGTCCACGGACACAATAATGATTGCTTCAAGATCTTTATAACGCGATAACGGCTGAAAATCATTTTTACTTTTACTATACTATTACTTTTACTTTTCTCGTAAAACAAAATAAATACCCTAGAGAACAGCCGGGCTCGTTCACCCTAATATAGAGCGCTCTAATTTCAGCGAAAATGTCATGTATTTAGGAACAAAGATGTAAAGGCCACATGATACTTTAGCAAAGGTAAATATTAGACTAGTAAATTGCACAAGCAGTCTTCAGTACCTAAGGCATGAGTGGTTAGAGTTTGAAGAAAAAGACATGTTGCGCTTGCGCCGACACCAAATAAATTGGGGTAGTGGCAAGAATGATGACGATGATTGATTCGAGTTATAGAAGTGTTTTAAAATAAAGGCTTGCTAATTAATTTACTTTATTCAAGAAAATATACGACAAGACGTATTATTTTGCTGTACATTTCTAATCCACTGATTCATATTTTCGACAACGTAAATAGTGCAATGAATGTTGTTGAACTGTCAAAATGAAACAGATTGTGATTGATCGTGTGTTACGCAAATGAGGGGGCTGATCAGGGGACCAAGGAATTCAGTACCAAGGTCGCATTCGTAAGTAACCATATTATGCAACTGAATTGATCAATATTTATAAAGACGACTATTGTTACAAATCAAGAATGATGTTTGGCGTCTAAAATATTACTAACTAAAGAAATATGTATCGCCTTTGCTGTTAATTTATTTTCGTATCCAGCAAATAGTTTACGCCGCAGTTCTGTAACGTTGTACACACGGCTACACATCAAGCTATACAATTCCAGTTTATGCTGATCTCGCAATGTATAGGATTTCCGTACAATGTGAGGTCAGCTTGTACTGGAAATGTATAGCTTGATGTGTAGCCGTGTGTACCTTGCGGTTACGTTGTGGTTTTCGAACAACCTTCAGGCGACCGTATCTATACTTTGTTAGAACTTATCTGATAAAGTATGAATATTAGTCGTGAAAACAAACAGCTGTCCAGGGGGCCAAGTCTACTAATTTACAAACGTGTCAGTGGTCTCACAATGATCAGTTTTTGACAGATATGCCATACAAAATCTGTCAAAAACTGATAATTGCGAGACCACTGACACGTTTGTAAATTAGTAGACTTGGCCCCCTGAAGTAATGTTTCAAATCAATGCAGTCAAGTAAGTGATACGTGGGTAGCTTAAATTTTGACTAAGGACTAGATCATTTGCGTTTGCGCCAAAGGTCACGACCCTGGTACTCATGACCCGGTTTTTGTAAGCTATAAGAACGTAAACTAAGCATTTCTTATGACTGAAGTTTAATAATTATCTGTCATACAGTAATTCGCACCTAAACAAAAGGGTGTTATTTTAACGAGCGTTCGCACTTTGCTGTATGGAAAACCTGATGTTATGGAAAAACCTATCAATAGATGTACTTATTATAATATAATTATATCAAATCTGCTGCTTAACCTGCTTTGATTTATAATGCAATACGATATTTTTTTTTTTTCTCTCTTTTTCCTCTCAATTAGAGCACCTGCCATCTAATCTCTTCACCACCCTTGGTTGACTGGTAGAGAATGCCACAGGCATTAAGTCCGCCTTTGTACCTTTTATAGTGCGAAAAGTTTAAATAAATAAATAAATCTATTCGCAGTTGAATAACCCTTATTACAGTCTGTTTTTAATCTCTTGAACTAATTTGACAGATGCGAATGTCAAACTCCAAATTGAAAAAAAAAACAAACAACACTATCTTGAAATGTCTAATAGTCTACGAGATTAAAAAACAGACTATAGTGCTAGATACAACCCTGGCTAGTTCTCACGTCATCTAAATCTAAATAAGAGAAAAGTACCCAAACAAGAGTTGTCCTAAAGAAAACGGTTGCGGTAAACCTAAGCAATCGTACAAAAATATATATTCTAACTGTCCATCGGCAGGGTCATGGCAATGTTAGTAAGAAAATCAATAGGGCTACTCCACCAGTCCTATAGTTTTCATCATTAGCTACTCAGCCTTTTCGATAAGCGTTCTGTTCTGCACGCGTAGCATGATCAATAGACAAAATGACAGTTAAACAATCACAATCTGTCATTTTGTCTATTCTTTCGTCGACAAAATCCGTTTCTACGGTGGTCATGCTACGCGTGCTGATTTGCGTAGCATGGCGCTTTCTATCTCTACGAAGAATAGACATAGCTTTTTCTATACAAAGTGACAGTTCGTTTCTTCATTTTTGACATCCACCGTATAAATCTTTCTACAATCTGTCATTTTGTCTTTCATTTCTAACGATCTTTGTCTAGGTCTTTTTATATGTAGACTATTTCGGAAGAAAGTTTTCTATCCTTACTGTCAAAATCACACTGACAACCGATAAATCCTATGATAAAACAAAGAATTCTGAGTCGAATTATGTAAAAGAGTGAATTTCGTAAAAAGTGCAGTTGACTCTTTCTATTTTACTGCCGTCTCGTACTGTTTACTGTCTACAGGAAACGTCATTTTTGTCTACTCTTCCGTCGACAAAACGGTGCTCATGCTACGCCTGCTGCTGGTATAATAAATCTACTCGTGCGAGGCAACTGTTGGTGCCGTATTATGAAGTATTAATGCCACCATTTTTCCAGTGTGAGAGAGAGACGGAGCTAGACAAGGCCGCTTGCACCATCCCGTTTTCGCAGTGGAATAATGATGGCATTAATACTTCAGAATACCCCTGGTCCTGCAATTACATCAGCATAATAAATCGCCGTTTGATTACGATCTGACGCTTTTTCTTTCACTTTCGTAATGTTTTTATGCAAGAGAATATTGACTGGGCTACAAGCCAATAATGAGGCTCGTTGAACTGTCGAAACTAAGGAAGTGTGACTTCGTTTGTTTGTGTAGTCGCTTTTGGTAACCGGATCACAGGTGGTTCACACAGCACGCTTGAGCGAAAATTATGTCCACCGTGACGTCCTACTTATTCAAATTTTGCAGAGCGCTGTCGCTCTGTGCAATTTAACCAGAATAGATCTAAGTGTAAATGTATGTGTGCAGACACAGCATGGCTGAGGGTAGTTCTTTTTCTGAAGTAATTTTTGATCGAGTCCTCTAACTAAACTGTTTTTCTTCATAAACTGGCCAAGAGTATGCAACATAGTGATACGAATGGAGTAAGCTCTGTGGCTGAAAGAAAATACAAAGAAATTGACACAAACTCACCTCCACACACTATCTTCTTCTCTGAAGGTAGACCGTATGTAAGCACACTCCTTGTTAACTACGCTTCTTTCTTCGGCCGCCGTTCTTGCGGCTCTGATCTGCCTGATAAGGTCCCGGAGACGGGTCGGAGTCGGCATCCGCACTGAAACCGGCGCGACTGTTACGGACGACACACACACATAGAAAGCATTGATCAGTGCTTGTTTGGAGTGCGTTATCTTAACCTAGGTGATGTCAAACGTGATTGGTGAATCATTGTCGAATCGATTATGAGAAAGTTTGTGATTGGTGACGCAATGTTGGATCAATAGGCTATTGATTGAGCGGAAGGTTATTTATTAATGACTTGAATTTTTAACCACAAAAATATAATTATTTATTATGATGGTTCTCATTCATGAATAGAACGTTTGCTTATCTTACATTTATAAATTGATTTTCTAAATAAGTGACCAACCAAAGACTATACTGCTATTAAAATATTAAGTAAGTATTTTTGGAGTAGGTAGCAGATTACCTACTCCAGAGAGTTGAGTGGACTTACTTAGTCATTTCAACGCATAACTTCAGCAGTAGGTAAGCCGCTATCACAAGTGTCCAAGTATCATCGTTCCGTGTTCAATTTGTGAAAAGCTCAAGTTTAAAAGCCTTTTCCCACTTACAAAGTGTTACGATCAATTAACCGGGAACGATTCAGTTACGACGCGCTAACTTTGCGATATAGAAATTACAGTATTCACGAAGCAACGTAACAAATTTAACTGTAATAAGATAGACATTTCAAGTTGTATTCTGACTTTGAATTTGAAATAAGTAGTCTTATTTTGCTAAGATATTAATTTCAGCGAGTTAAATAGGTTTGTAGGTACCTCTTGAATACCTAAATCAAGAAACCGTATAAAAGTCTAAAGTATAAAGGTCACACTCAACTCAACCAAATTCTACACAAATTCTCAAAGGTTTTTATCATTCAGTTTATCGATTTCAACAATAATTTCTTGTGGTGAATTTTATTTGTTAATAAATAGCCGAAAGCAAACTTCGATATGATTAAAATTTGTTATTTTATATTATCTTAAATACCTATTATAATTTATAATATTAGTAGGTATAGCTACAAATAAATTAGTCAAGGTGCGAACGCGAAGGCTAACTGAAGTTATGTAAAAAGTAATAAAATTGTGCAATGTTATGTAGGGCTCTCGGACAGGCGCGACGCGACACCTGAAGTTTTCATAGAAATTGATCCACCAGTGTCGCGTCGCGTCTGTCTGCAGGAACCTTTATTAATGCTTGTAAATTGCGTCGATTTTATTATGGTTTCAAAAGGCATTTTATATTTGAATATTTTGTTTGTGCCGTCCATAAATTATTGGCACTCGATAATCAAGACTAGTTATTCAAAAGATTATTTTGCCTTTTTCCTGACTGTTGAATTACTGAAGCTACTGAATATGTAGTAAGTAATTATACCATATTCATGGAAGGAAAGGTTCAAGTGAAATAAAAATAGTGTATATAATATTTTTTACGGTTCCTTGAATATAATGGAGCTGCTAACCGTATGACGGAGGTTCCACTTAAAATTTGGCGGCAATTTGATCCGATTGACGCT
This sequence comes from Lithophane semibrunnea, assembly GCA_947363905.1. NCBI lineage: Eukaryota > Metazoa > Arthropoda > Insecta > Lepidoptera > Noctuidae > Lithophane > Lithophane semibrunnea. The sequence goes on from OX376195.1 coordinate 15,718,519, forward strand.
ATATTTATTATCTTATGCGTAAAGGATGATGCAATTATTAAATAATTTTCGTCAATCTCGTGACGAGATTTATCAAATTGCTGTCCAGTTAATAGAGCAACCTCCGTCCTCCATCTAGTAGTATGTCTTTACCTTGACTAGATAAACAACCTACTTTGTCAACATTTATTACGGACTATGCTTACCTCTTTCTATGGCCTCATTTACCACTTGTTTGATAGTGGCAATGTTAAATGCCGGGTTGAACCTGCAAAAAAACTGAAGTTAGATAACAAATATTCAACATTCAGATCAGACATAAATGTCAGGACAAACTGGTATTTTAGCACAATTTTGAGGAATTGATTAACACAAATCTGGTTTAATATGTTTTGATTAAGTGTGTTTATATTTGTAAATATTTTTCTATATATATTTGTTCAATGTTGAGTAAGTATAAAAAGTACAAACAACAAGTAAAAAAAAAAACAGTTTTAGTGTTTTACTATTTCTTCAATAATTACAGGTTAATTGTAAAGGGATTTATTAGGTAGAATTAATAGAGTAGAGTAGAGTAATATTAAGTAGAATTCTAGAATGTGTAAAAGTTGAATTTTTAAGGCTGTGGGAGATTTTGTTTTATTTACTTGTTATTTAATTTTTTTGTTCTATTTAAAGAAGTTTTCTTAAGAGGTCATACACCCAAAATACTGCACTAAACTTAATTTCAATATACTAATACAAAAACCCCTTCTGATAACCAGTTTTAATAAGACAGATTTGTGGGAGTCAATGTGTTCATGATTTCAAAATATAATATGTATTTATAAATTTGTGTTGCTAGTTATGTAATTATTAATCACTGTTTAACCATTCATTTTTTATGTTTAAACATCTCTTAACTTTAAGCAATGTTTATAAATAAGGGCTTATGACCAAGTCATTCCTGAAGTCTGTAGATTAAAAATTGATGATATCATCTGCATAGTTCAAAGGGGTCAATTATTGAGTTTGAGTGTACTCATAGATGGACAATTGATAACTTCATGACTTTGCAATGATCAATTAGGATCAATTACCAATTGGAATTATCAGATGTATTACAATGTGAAACATGTTAACCTACTGATAATAATATTATGATAGTTTCTTGTATGGAGAAATATTGTCCTGTTCGTTTTAAACCTAACTGAACTTATTTTTTAGTTAAATAAAAATAGTTCTGGTCTGCAATAAAAAAAATTAAAAAAATGATTTAATATCAGATTTATGAACATATTGTTTTTTATTTATTTTATAATTATTTTTAATAACAATTCAACCCAATATTTTATCAAATTATTAAAAGGTACTCATATTCTAAGCAATAAGAAATCTCCATAGATTTTAGCAGAAATTGTTGAGTATGAAACTAGCTAGAGGAAAAAAGAAAACATATCACATTTTATAGGAATAAGTTATTATTAGGACTTCAACCACTATTATTATCTGTACTGAACATACAAAAATCAAACGAATTTTTATCCAATTTCTTGTCTGTCTGTCTGTTATTTCCGTCCAAAACGTTCACTAGCAGATAGCTGATGTTATAAGGAGTAACTTAGGCTACATTTATTTTAGAAAAAGAATAAGGGTCCACGCAGGCGAAGCCGCGGCCTGGAGCTAGTTGAGTAATAAATCATTGCCTATTCATTGTCTATGAGATATATCCCAAATATACAAAAGCCTGACAGCACAGGTAGGGCTACTCTAGCTATTATCAGCATTTAATACAGGTACAGGCTTAATGACCTCATGCCCTTTGCTCCATGAATGTCACATGGCATCAAAAGCTTTGTTTATTCTAACAATACCTTTATGTAATGACTAGCGGCATTGTGTACATACTATAGTTGTATAATACAGACAGACCATTTGTATAATACATGATGAATGCAATTAAATTCATAGAGGAATTAGATAGGTCTGCCTTTTTATTTGGTTGAGGTCAATTTTTTTGGCGCATTTGAAAGTTATTCCAATACTTAGAGAATTATTTTGAATCTGTTATCAAGGAAATAAAAGTATATTATAATTTGGGAGCTATGGAACTCTTTTAAGTTCAGAATCAAATCATTTAGCCTGTAAAGGTAAATCAACAGAAGCCTGTAGGTACCACAAAAAAATGAATTAATAATTACACTATTAAACATACAAGTAATTTATTTTGCTCATTTATTACTGAAGTGAAAAAAATAAAAGTAGGTAAATAGGGTAGATAAATGATGATAGCAAATCATAAAAGAACAGGTGCAAGGGTCAAGTATAGTGAATGTAATACATACAAATAACTATGGATATTAACACAGTTGTTGTTGGAAATAGTAAAGAATAGTATTCAGTTATCTCTACACATCACAACAATATAAACAATGAGATCATGATCAACTGTTTTACATTACTGATGATAAGAAGCAATAAATACCATAAATTTGTCAATAATTCCTCTTTTATTTATGTTCACTATCGCTATTTTGTCGTAAACATGTCTCACAAGAACTGTACAATTTATACAAAATGTACCTGATTACTCAGGAAACCATGGAAGGTAAATGTTCAGCTCTAACCTATTTGGCAAGGAAAATAATAACAATATAATTTACCCGGATTCAGAGCCGTTCATCTTGACCGTTTTATCAATCCTTTACAGGCAACAACAGATGTTTCTTGCGGTTCACGAACACAGGTAATCTTACTTCACAGGGGCCAGGTGCAAAGAACGAGAGGTCAAAAACCAGTCAAACGAAAAACCACTCTGATACAAAAACTATCACTGGAATACTCTTAAAATCATAACGTAAGGAACTAAAAAGGAATTTACACGTATTTAGTTAAGTCTGCGAGCATTTTATTTCGTCACAAACCATAGAAATGCAAGTGAAATCGCATGCCACCTTTGACTAACTTCTGTCATATTTTCACTTCTAATTAAAACTCAAATGCGGCATTTGCTCATGTTTAAGTTCACTTATTATCACAGAAAAAGGTCTTTGTCAAAACTTAACGCTTTATTTTAATAATTACAAAGAAATAATACAATTGCCAGCTGACATTTCCGTGGTGCGTTGCAAGAAATTCAACATGGCCGCCGTGACTCGCACATGACGTTTGCTTAATTTTTGATCAAATAACTTTCCGTAATAAGTTTCAGGATGTTTATCATTTAGATTTTTATATCAAACGATGTGTAAATTAAATATATTGTTTCCTACGTTTATTTAGTGTGAATTATTAAATTGTAACCAAGTTTAAATCAATTATGATTGAATGAAACTGGCAACTTATGAATCCTGAACGAATGCTACGTGGAAAACCTTTTAGGAAAACGGAAAACTATTTCCGCTATGCTCCACTTCTGCTACTGTGCATGATTGACATGTTTACACTGTGGAATTTATTCAACAGATTTCACGAGGCATTATCATGATCAACATTACTTATCTGGTAATAATAATCATTTATATTTTCACCTACCTTCTGTTTTGTTCTGGCGGCAATACACTCCAATCAACTTCATACATAGGATATGCCATAATTAAAATTTAAAAACCACACTATCAAAATGTCCTAAAATTGCTTTAATAAAAACATTTCACAAGTTATGCCACAATATTCCACGACGGTGTAAACTGTACTGTTATCAGAAGTGTTTTATCAGGTGCAGGTAGGTACTCCTCAAATATCCAGTCACAATCACAACGTATCTCTTATCAAAGGTACAATTTATCACTGAAAAAGGATAGCAATACAGCACCAGTTCTAGTAATGTTTTATTCTTAAATGTCAATACTGTATGTACAAAACAATGGGCCGTACGAGTCACATCATTATCTTAATAGGAAAACTAATTATTATTCATTGTATCGGTAGTGTCGTTCGGTCGAGCGTAAGACATATTATACATGCACCGGGTGTAGGTGTCGCCTTTATAAGTTATCGTCGTGGTTGCGCGCCGGTCGGTCGACGCTGTTTCTCTTTATACAGTCCACTAGCCATCTGATGCCTTCATCCACTCCATCCCTGTAAAGGAATTATTATGAGTAAAGAGCTAATTTTAATTAAAAAGAAATAAACAAACTAGTATTTCCTGTTCATTGGAAATTGTGTCTTAATGATAGTTAATTACAAATTTCAAATAGCTTTTTTTTAGGATGCTATTTCTATTCTAAGTAGGTACATTTATATAAATTGGATAAGAAAAGAAATAGATTTTAAACAACTCCATGTTCCCAACTTTAAATTAAAATATTTATATTTTTAGTATAATTGGCTTGTAAAATTTGTTTGATGTTAAAATATTCGTAAAATTCATTTTTACAACTGCAAAAACGAATTTTCATAGGACAAGTATGAGTTTGGGTGATTAGCATTAACTTAGTACCTACTTAACTAATTTTGTATGTACCATCAGTACTAATAAAATAATTAAGTAAGTACATAACTCAGCAACATGCGCGCTGACGCAACTATTTTCTTCGTTGTCAACCCACAAAGTATCTGAGAGATAGGAGCTTAAGTTATACAATAGACATATCCGTCCTATATGGATATGTCTATTGTATAACTTACTCACTGCGAGCATTCGCTTCACGAATTCGTTTTGCAAACGTTACGCGAGCGTTTGTTTTGCAACGAATATTCATTCGTGAAACGAACAGTCAATCGCAAGCATAGATAATTTTTTATACGTGTTTTGTATTCAAGTACGAATGAACGTTCGTTACATAACAAACATTCGCGAGAAAATTTTCGCAAAACAAATTAGTACCATCCTTAATAAAATCTGAAAATGCAGTCAACATTCTTTCAGGTTTCTAAATCGCATATTGACGAAATAGTGCTCACATTATTGTCTTACAAAAATGAATAGTCCCAAGAGATGACGCTGTCCGATCGCGTCAAAATATTGTAATCTATGATCAAAATTATAGCTAACAAAATGAATGGTTGGCTGTTTAACCAAGCAGACGCTAGGTGATCTACCCAACATAGAGCTGTATATATTTATTTGACAGCGCGACCTACCGACGATGTTGCAATGGCCTCCCGGTGCGGTACCGTATGGTACTTTCTCTTCTATACGACATATTACAATATATTTGTTTATGCATTTACCCAGTAAGAGCAGATATGGCCATAAGCATAATATCCCTCGCTCCAATGAGATGAGCGTTCTGGTTGAATATGGGCTTCACAGTGTGAACTCCCATGCAGTCTGGAATGTCTTGTTTGTTGGCTAACACAAGCAGTGGGACCCCGGAAAGGTGCTCCGAAGCTATCATTCTGTCTGAAACATACAATATACAGTGATTTTAGAAATATATCTATGTAAAAATTTATGTATTTTTGTATGGGGAACAATCTACACGTGCAACAGTCAAATCCACAACCGCTAGCATAACGAGATTTGAAGTATTTTTAACAGGTTGACCAGCAAATGTCTGCAGTTTTAAGTTACAATTTCAAGAATTACAGTTATCTTCAATCAGTACATGTTTTGGTAATTAAGACGTATGATAGCATCATTAAAGGCAAACCATTTGATTGGTTCTATTAGTTATAGAATTTCAAGAAATTTATAGTTCACAATACAAATTCTGGCCTGGCCTGTAACATCCTACAGCTGGCCAAAAGCTGTGTGTGTTGTCTCTCTATGTAACTTTTTTTTTTAAATTATATTTCTTTACAGAGGTGTTACTTAATTCTAAAACTCGCCAAACTTTTACGTTTTACGTATCTAATCTTTTATGTATTCAGTCTTAATAATACATACTCCTTTTAGAATTATTATTAATACAGGGTTTTCGAGGTCAGATAAGCAGTCGCTCCATGTAATCCTAACTAATATTATAAACGCGAAAATGAGTTTTTTTTGTTACACTTTCATGCTAAAATGGCGGAACGGATTTGGATGAAATTTGGCACAGGGGTAAACCGTGACCTGGAATAGGACATAGGATACTTTTTATATATAGTCTGTTTTTTAATCTCGTAGACTAATTTGACAGGTACAAATGTCAAACTCCAAATTAATCCACCAGATTAAAAGACGCTCTGCAAATGATGGTACTGGTTTTCTATACAGAGAAAGTAAAGTAATTACTAACCAAAAGTTTCCTTGGACTCTGAAATTCTTTCTCTGTCAGACGAGTCTACTATGTAAATGACAGCGTGGCACTCTGCATAGTACTGAAAACATTTCATTTATAAACTAATTATAAAAATAATTTTAAGTGTACATAATGTAGTTGCCTAAATTGCAGTTTTGTTAATTTTCTTTTGATATTCTTGAAATCAATCTTTATCACCCAAATTTGCAGATTTATCAATAATAAAATTAAAAAAACTGGCTCTACCAGTCTGCTTACAAACCAAGTCTAACATATATTTCATAGACTGCTGTCAGCAAAACTTGTTTTCTGATGTGTAATTTCACAATCCGTGAATTTGTATTGGTAATTATAATAAAAATGTTATTTAAGTGAGACATACTTTGTCCCAAAGAGACTGCAACTCCTGCTGCCCGCCGAGGTCCCAAAAGTTAAGCCTCACGCCATCCACATCTATTTTGCCTATATTTAATCCAACTGTTGTTGTTATCCTATTGGGGTTCATTGCTTTGTATTTCTTGGTAAATTTTGTTTTTGTAGCCTCCAGATACGTCTGTGAAATATGAAAAAAATAAAATGTTTTAGGAAAGCTTTATAGGTGAATTCGTTATTAAATATGTTGTAGTTGTACATTTTATCTATCTCAATAACTATTTACCGTTTTGCCTGCATTGTCAAGTCCTAATATTAGCACACAGTATTCGTCTTTTTGCACCAAGTATTTGTAAAACCCATGTAGTAATGTGTACATTTTATATCATTTTAGAATGTATTGTAATCGGAAAAAAAATATTTACAATGAAAATAATGAAATTAAAACAGCAGTTCCAACTTCCACATAGAAATGTCAGATGTCAGTCAGTTTGTCACACGTTTGTCAGATGTCATTGTCATTAAAAAAAGTCAGTCACTAAAATTAACAACTTCTCTGTACCATTACATAATCATTATCTCTTTCTAAAACGAGGAAAACTATGAGGTGAATAGCAAATAAAGTTTAAAAATATGTAATAAAACTGGAACGGAACGCAACTTCAAAGGAATTTTATCCAGTCGCTGTTGTCGTCTATCCGTCAAAAATGACATAGGTGTCAACCTCCTTATGCTCGGGTGCTGCCAAGAAAAAAAACTTTCGTTCTGAAATGAAAATAAACCTGTGTCATCGTCTGCTCAAATTGTGCAATATGTATGATATCGGTGCTGTATCTGGACGCCTGTAGCCGAGATCGGATATCCGGTACCATGTTCATATATTCCCGTCGATATCGGTGTGATTTGACCATTTTCTCAATAGCATTGTGCGCGCAGACGGCTAGGTATACTAAAAAACTTTATTAGCTATAGATTAGCTACCTGTCTACCTGTTGCCCGCAACTTCGTCTGCGATCCACAAACGACATATCGTTCTCCAGGTCATGGTCTACGCCTGCGCCAAATTTCATAATACAAGATAGACATCTGTGATGGACACCACCGGTCTCGGAGGTTTACAGCCGCCGCCCGGGGCGGCGTAGCGTATTCGTATTGGTATTGGTCCTACAACAGTGGAGCCAACATTACGGCTTATGAACTATTTGATGAAACGCAATAGTCGTTACTCTACTATTATTGGTTGTCAATGTCATTTTCAATCAACCGAACGGGATACAAAGGCATTTCTTGAACATTAAGGTACTGTTGGGGTCCACTAGAGCAAAAGATTCAGAGTTCAACTAGGAATTAAAATTAATTTGAAAATATTCGATTAAAATGCCCCCTAAAAAAAAAATTTCTCCTCAAAAACCAGCATCAGCATCTGGGACAACTGACACTCAAACAGATACACTTTTAGACGACAGTGAAAAGTCCGTAACTCCACGTTCCGTGAGCCTGACCCTAATTCTAAAAGGTACCCCACCTGGTTCAGGAGACTTTAATTTGTATGCCTACTTTAACGGAATTATTTTATTATCAGGAAATTGGGGTAATAACGAGATTCTTGAGACTGAAACGCTGCCCATTATAAACCTTTACGATCCAAATATTCAAACAATGGTCGCGAATACGCCTCTATTTCTTGTCCTGCGTGCCGTTGGAGGGAAACCTGCAAAGGATCCAGATCCTTTAAGTCACCCGGAGAACCGTGCTGGTGCAAGTGTAGATTTATTTCCACTGCTATTGGGAGAGCAAAAAATATTGATCACAACACCGTTACTTTGTATACAAACAGGGGAAAGGACCGATTGTTCAGTTATAGTTCGTGCCATCTCGCCTGGCACGAAAGATGATAACCTAGTTCCTTTAGTACTTACTATGATTTCAGTTCATTGTATGCCTGCAGCGAAAGAAAACACATTTTATGTGAGTGCCATTGGATTAAATGAAGTACATGATCCAAAGGCTATAAACTTTAATTTATCCCTGAGCTCACCAACTGCTGAGAAAATTGTGTTCGCAGCCGTCAGCGCTGCCGGCTATGCTGCCAACACAGCAATGAACGTCCATACTCAAGATAAGTTTGTTCCAAATGATTTACAACGTCGAGATACTCAACATTGTCGTTCTTTCTACTGGAACGCTATGAGACGAGTGCTAGTTGACCCAGAGAGACTACATGAAAGATTATGGTCACCATTTATGATCGAAGTGGCGGGTGTGCCAAGAACTGGAAAAATTGATTTACGAGGACGTTATATGGGATTAGTAGATGCAAGAGTGTTATTAGAACCAGGTCAAATGGGCGTCACAGTTTGTTCGAAGTTGGCACTTTATAATGAAGCTAATACACTTGACAATATCGGCCCACTACTGGAGCTCCCCCCCGTTAGTGCTAAAGCTAGTGCACGTGATGTGGATCCAGCTATAATGGATGAATTTGGACATTCTGCCTATGCTGTAATAAGATTCGATTTAACAGATTCATTAGTTCCTAAATCTAAATTGGAAAATCTTTATGACATATTGGGGTTTATTTTACCAGAAGAGGCCGAAATCCCTGTAAAAGAATCAGAATCCGATAGTGTCCAGGTTGATCCTGGTATTGATGCGAATACCATAAGAAAGGAAGGAGGTGCTCTGGCCGTACATAAAGAGCTAAGTGGGTTAGCTTGTAAGGGTATGATACCAATGAACCAGGGTATAAAACGAACTGCCGCGAATCGTCTTCTGATGCGAGTGAGAACAATGCTCAAAAGTTTTCCTCCAGGAGAATGCTCCTACCTAGATTATGAGGACACAGTGACTGGCCAACATGCTGCAAGTAGACGTGCAGTGACAGCATCTTTTGCTCCTCAACCACCACCAGCTCGGCTTCCACCTAAGGCCGCTGCAGCGAGATGTCGAATCGCCGGAGATACTAGAATTGCCAATACACATTTGGAGACATGTTTAAAAGTGGCAGAAAATCGCGCAAGCTCATTAATTTGTAAGGTTTTACGCTGTTTAGAAGATCGTAATGATGAAGATGCTAAGAATTACTTGCTTGAAGCTTTAAGCAGCCTACCAACGAATAGATACTTACTATGGATTTTTGGCGGCCTAGACTTTGATCGAGGAAAGGAGGCCTCATTTATAGCCGGTGCAGCCCTACGTATTGCTGTAAAAGGTGAATATTCAGAGGGCACAGCTAATTCAATTGGTTGGGCGGCCATTCATACTTTCCATCACTGCAATGGCAATATATTTGCAGCATTTGTTGCTGCCACGAAAATGAGAAAATCTTTTTCGTTACCCATGGAGTGGCATCAGATTTTAGTGCGATGGACTGAGACCAGTGGAGAGGAAGAAATATCTTGGATGCCAGAAGTCGTATCAACCGATAACCCTTTATTGATTGCAGCTGCGTTTTTTCTATGTCTTCGATGCTATAAATTTTCCGAGAAACTTTTGCAGTGTGTTGAGCATGGCTGCGCTAGCCGTGGCAGTGACAGCTTTAAACACCAAGTGAACCCGGATTTGTATTATTTGCGAGCTGCCTCGCTTATGTTAAAGCGTGACTATAACAATGCAATGATAAAGATTCTTGAAGCAATCCAGAAGTTTGGTCCTACGCCTAAAATGTCGCAAATGCGTGCAAGTTGCCTGGCTTGTATTCGTAACTGGGATAAGGAATGTGAGAAAGCATTACGAGAAGCTGAAAGAGCCGGTTCCGAGCTTTGTTCCTCGCTTCTGTTTTCAGCAGCTTTGTCCGACTTGAAGTTAGATCCTATGTTGGCTTTGCAGAGGGCTGCACGTGCTCATAAAAATAACCCTTCGGGTCACACAGCTCTTCTTATGGGACGAATTTATGTTGCATTGGACAAGCAATGGTTTGCAGAACGTTGGCTGTCCGTTGCTGTTGACACTGAGCCCCTTTTAGCAGATGCATGGGCCATGCTGGCTATACTGGCAATGCACAACAGAGATATAGACAAAGCGAGAGCTATGTTGAGGTCAGCAAGGCAGGCGGGACCGCTAAGTGCAGATATCGAAAAAGAAGTGAGTGAACTCATGAAAATGGTGGAACTTGACCAGCTGCCAGACTTCCTTGTAAAAAATCTTTGCCTTTGCGATCATGTTTGAAACCTGCCAATTTACCTACCTAAGAATTATTACTATAGGGTAATACTCAAAGACCGCACTTTGATTGTGCTAAGTAGCGTAGTCAAAGTGCTGTCTGTGAATCTTGCTCTAAGAATAAAGTATTACGTTGTTTTCATAATTTCATGATAGGCATGATTAGATTAATTAATTTTCCCTTATATTAATATTTTTAATTACACGACCAAAAAAATATTGTGTTTTTTTCTATCAGTAAAATGCGGGTATTCAGAGGAAAAGGACATAGGTCCGATGGGAGGTAGCCAAGAACTTTTGCGGCGGGAAAATTCAAAACAATTAGTTTCGTTTTTCAATAACGCTGTAGGTATAACTACATATAGCGATAAATGAATAAATATAAATGTAAAAAATAAAGCAAAGATCATCAGAATACGGTCAAAATAGTACAATAACCGTTATGAATCTACGCTGACGTCACAAACACCAAAGTGTCAACTGGTTATTTATAACCACAACCTCGTTGCAGAATGTAAACTTGTGCTATATATCTACCTCAGTCGGAAACTAGGTTAGATTACAACAACAGTTTTTACTGATGTATACTGTTATCATGATAAGCTGATAACGCTCAATCGACATCAATATGAAGTCAGATTCTCAGAAGCTTTAGAATCTTCGTCATTTAAAAATGACGCGCCTTTTTCTGTTTAAATAAATACACTGATAATAGTAGCGTTCGAAAGATAAAAATGTCGAATGTTTAATTTCGTACAGTCAGCGGTGTCGTGGTTGCATCACTCGAGTCGTGAGTTGCGGCCACTACGCTGTCTGTACACAAACATTTCCCGTGTGGAACGAGCGCTCTTTGTTTTGAATCAAGTTTCAAACAAGATTTCTGACATGTGAACACACAAAATTACAATGGGACTCTCAACAAATTGCTGGAAATATCTTGTTCTAACCTTCAATGTATTATTCGCAGTGAGTATTTTATTGTTTTAGTGAAAACTTTACGTTTATTTTCGTAGAATAGAGCAGTGGCAGCGAATTTCCCCTTTGTTGTCATAACAACTATAATAAAACATGCACTTACGGGTCAATAACTTCCACTTTTGTCAATTTTTTTTTTTCAATTTTATTATTTTCATGTATTAAAGCAATAGAGACGCTAACACATATTTTATTCATTGCTGTAATTGCAGTGACTTTTTCTTGTGAGTGCATTGTACGATCAATCAAGATAACCCAAAAAAATGGAATAGCTCATTACTATTTTGAAAGTGGCGCTAGTAGTCTACCCTTTTCAATGTGACAGAGTAGCACTAACATTTTTGACGGCTAAAGCCAACAACGTTTTAATTTGTTCGGCTTATAATAGTTTTCCTTAATAGTTCCGTTTTTTGTCAACAGATGTCAGCGGTTGTGCTGTTCGGCATAAGCGGTTTTCTTATTTACAGGCTTTTCGTATACCGGCATTTCATTGGTGTCAATGCGGAGTATCCAGCCATACTTCTGCTAATGATGGCCATAATCACATGTTCCATCGCATGGATCGGCTGGAGAACTGCCAAGTCTATGCACCAGATTCATGTCATTATTGTAAGTATTCATTCAGTTTCGTGAGTCATGAAGACGGCTGGCATGGCGTGTCAGTATTTTATAATAAACGCGTTGTTATCTAATTGATCCCAGAGTTAACAGATCAACCAATTATAGTACAAAGGTCGAATAAAAGATAGAACGATCCTAGGCAGTTTGTTGGTTGTTATGTGGTTGGTAGGTATGAGAAACTAAATATATAGTTACTAGAGGTAGCGTTAGTACTACAGAGTATCTAAATATGATGTACCTACTTGAAACGTCTAAGCTCGAATTATGATCTTAGAGGATATTGACCTCGACGTCTAGAGCACCAGAGGGCCTAGGCAAGTGAAAATCGCTTTGAAAGAGTTTCGTATTTCTACAACGACTTTCAACAGGATTAACATAAGGTTTTCCTTTTTGCCTTTTCCATCATCGTTATCGCTGTGATAGAATGTCAGCTTGTCTAGGGCCTCAGTTCGGTAAATTAATTACTTATGTCATTTTGATCTTGAGGAGCTCGTGGCTAAGTAATAACAGCCGCTCCGGTCGATCTATCAGGTTAAGCTACGCTTGCCGGGGCTGGTCCGTGGATGGCTGACCATTTTCACATATCGAGACTCCTCCGTGCCTCGGAAAGCACGTTAAGCCGTTGGTCCCGGCTGTCATTTTTGGATCTTTGACAGTCGTTACGAGTCGTCAGAAGCACGAAAGTCTGACAACCAGTCTAACCAAGGGGTATCGTATTACCCAGTTACTGGGTTGTGGAGGTCAGATAGGCAGTCGCTCCATGTAAAATACTGGTATTCAGCTGCATCCAGTTAGACTGGAAGCCGACCCCAACATAGTTGGGAAAAGGCTAGGCAGATTGATGTCATTTTGATCTTCTCTTGTTTTACTATACTTTGCTGAATAAACACAAGAACCGTTGCGTGATTTGGCTTAAAACCATATGGGTTATAGGCTTATAGGTTTCAAATATTAGGTAATATAATATTATCAGCAGATGGACCTGGATGCTGCTATCCCTATGCATCTTTCGTTTATAAATTTTTACAGTCTTTCACGTCACGTTTTGCGGTTTTCCCGCAAGTTTCGAGACTGAAATCATTCTTCATTTGAGTCTGAAACCATAATATAAAATTCAAACCAGTAGCGAAACCATTACTCCTTTGGTAGATAAAAAATGTGTCGCGTATGCGCGTGCGTGTGGGAGACCGCGTATCGGCAAGCGTAGCGTAGTGGGACGCCCCCAAGCTACATAGATGGGTGGCTGGGAGCCTGGGCCACTGGATGCGGAATGCGAAAGAGAGGACAGGGTGTTGTGGCGCCGCTTGGGAGAGGCCTATGTCCAGCCTGCGATAGGCTAAGTTGATTGTTGATTGAGATAAAAAAAATGCTACTAACCACACGACGCGACGGCACCTATTAATATGAATTGCCCTAACTTTTTTTTTTTTAATTTTATGAGTGGGCCTCCTCTTGACTTCGATCTCGCCTGGTGTAAAGCAATGAATAAGGATCTTATTGATATTCTAATGGTATGTTTCCAGACGGGAATCCTGATAGTTCTGGTGGTGGTGATCGAGTTCTCGTGCTTCGTCTGGGCCATGGTGGTGTGGGACAACGTGGAGATCGACATCAAGTCCACCATCATGCACTACTTCGAGCATGCCCTGGAGACTACTGACAGCACGAATGTTGATACTATAAGATGGGACAGGTTACAAGTTAAGGTGAGGTGTGTTCAAATTATCTTTCTGCTTCAGTGTTTACGCGTAGCATGCATGATCACGGTAGAAACGGGTTTTGTTGACGGAAGAATAGACAAAATGACAATACATATTACGCTAAAAAGCGTCACGCTGGCCCGCGAAATTCAAATTTTCTTACGTTTTTTTGCAATTTGCAGGTCAGTATCAGGTTGTCCCTATGTTGATCTAAATTTGATTCGCGACCTTAGCGCATCCCCCTTTTTCTTTCACACAACCTTGCAATTTTGGTTTACCATCAAACAAACAAATTCTTCTTATCTTCCTAGTCCTACAACATCTTTACTTCTCATTCCAGTTCGAATGCTGCGGCGTGACAGGTCCAAGTGACTACACCTCAAAGGGCCAGGTCCCCTTCTCCTGCTGCGGCCAGGGTCCTCTAGACGCCATCCACAAGCCTTACGCGTCTGATTGCTCGATGCTGTACCAGAGAGGTTGTGGGAAGCCATTGCATGACTACGCGAGACAACAGCTTCTGTTGGTCGCCATGACAGCTTTAGCAGCGTCTATATTGCAGGTAAGTTATTATATTACAAGCCCTGTGCTACTAGATGACACCTATATTAAATGCCAAAATAAAATCGCCTCAGCCATAGAGATATAATATTACATAGAGTGCGCGGGTTGCACAAATCGCTTAGTGCACATCGTAGACAAGTGAGCTATGGATTAGTGTTAGGTAGGACATACAAGAGGCACTTCAAATGTCCCAACACCTCAAAATAACATTCTGTACCGCTTCACTGTGACCAAAGACTATATAGCCTCCTCTTTGACTGTGACATACAAATGAATGAATCGCGAACTGACAAGTGAGTGAGTGTGGTGAGGAACGTCGTGTTGTTCAAACCCGTGTCTACTGTTCATAGTTTGTTGCGCACACTCTATTCTATAATTATATGTCTATGGCCTCAGCGCCCTAATAATATTTAGGTGTCCATTTAAATGTTTCCTAGTGTTCGTAAAAAAGGCCATTAGTCTCCTTACCAGCGGATCTCGCACACTAGACGACGGTATTGTATGGTCTGCGGCTAATTGGCCGTTGCGACCAAGTGTGCGATTCGTATCGGTTTCAATAGTTTACCTGGCCGCTGCGACCATTGATCATGGTCGTGGCCGTCTAGTGCCGCAAACGAATAAATTAAAGGTTCTTTCCGTGGCTCTTTCTGTTTTATTCGTATCGCGGACTAGCAGCAAGAGTTCTCAGTCCCCGAATCCGATGTCATGTCGATGAACCACGATTTAAATTACTTAAAAAACAATAACGACGTCATTTGAATACATAAATTCATATTGAAAAGTAAGGTACTTATCTTTATTTACGAATTAATCGTGGATCGATACTGTATATACGAGGGGTAGATGAAACAGGTTACGAGATGTCCTTGAATGTCCAAATGTGACATCATTCGTCTGGCTATATGCTATAAAGAGGGGATTGAGATCAAAACAAAACTATTGTTTGATGATAATACTTTTATTTTTGCGTACTTTTCTCCCCTAAGGACTAGGGTCGATCCTTTGAAGGCTAAGCGAAGCATTAATCTTGAGGGTGCGAAGGTGAATACTAATGTCGTCTCGTCTGGTCAACATATTCTTGAGATAGTTTTAAGGGAATGCACTGGAATATATTTTAATTTATTATTAGGTATTTATTTATTTATATTTCAGACAAAATAAAATAGTGCTTTTAACTATGCTCACATAGTTAAAAGCACTATTTTATTTTGTTGTTTTTTTTTTTCACACATAGACGAATACAATGTTTGAAGAATGGACAGTCATACCTGTCCGCTATCATACTCAGACATGCTATCTCAAACTCAAACTCAAAGCATTTTAAACCATTGACAGGCACTTTTGAATTGTAAAGGAGTCGATCAGTCAGAAATATGACGCTAGTTGCCCATTCCAAAGCGTAGTAGGTACCTATGGAGAAGAACGGGCAAGAAACTCCACGGACAGTCTTTCAAATAAAAAAATGATGTTGCTACTGACACGCACTCTGTGCAGCAGTGACGCCGCTATTATTGATATTGATAGGGCTTTTCACATAACTATATGAATTATCTTGTACGCAGGCTTTGCATATAAAATCGATAAATTTACAATTTAAGGACGTTGCCCGTCTGCTGCTTGATGTCTTATTTCGTTGTCGTCTGGATCTAAACGTGGGTATTAAAAATGGAAACCGATGAAAAGTGTATTAGCTAGTTCAGTTTGAATCTGTGTTTCATTGCTTCTCGCCAGAGAAATTAAATAGCAGAAACACTCGGGTCTCCACTTTTTTGCATCAAGCCTTGTGCAAACTGAAATGAAATGAAATTGTTTATTCTGTAAATAGGATATTGGAATCACTTTTACACGTCATATTAAAAAGTTGTAAAAATAAGCTAGATGTCGTCGGCGTTTCCTATCTGAGTACTCTGAGAAGAAAGGCCGAAACAAACTCAGAGGTCATAGTCTCTTTTAAATTCCAGACATAATCTTGGTCAGACCATATGAGGACCATGTAGATTAAAGTCTGAAATGGTCTTTTGAGGAAAGAACCACAAAGATTTGAGTGTACCTGTCCAGTCAGTGCAAGCACTTGTCAGTAATAGTGGAGCTCAACTCAGAACTTAAGGAGCTCAACGACTCAACTGGCGCGATATCGCAGGCGCGACAGGCAGCGCAACCCTTGACGTTCCCGCGATATCGCGCATATTTGTGGGAGCCTTCAAGTCTACCGTAGTCTACGCCTCCTGCGCCTGCCTGCCTTCCTCAGCGCCCTATTTGCGTAATACACGATCAATCAGAATCGGAATCGGGTTGTAACAAATGTCTAATCCATCGCTTCAGAAGTTCGAAAAACAAAATCTGTTCACCAACGTAAATAACGCAATGAATATTTTTGAACTGTCAAAATGAAACAGATTAGTCTTAATCGGTTACGAAAATAAATTACGCAATTATACAGGGTGTTAGGGTAAACACCGTTATCCTTGCAACCAGTGGTTTGGTTTCATATATAGAACGTAAAATCAATGGAAAATTGCAACTTTTTTTTTAATTTTTTTAGACCTAAATTTTACCACAAGAGACGCAAGTTCGTTGCCCTCTGCGCTAGGGCAACGAACTTGCGTCTCAACACGGGCAGGGGGTACGGGATGTGACCTGACCAGCAGCAAGCGCGACCCCTCCCTTAGTCAGTCAACTGTTTCGCTAGCAAGCACGGTGTCAGATAGAAACTTTTTAAAATCTTTTAATGAAAATAACGTTTTTTTTTGTTGTGTTCGGGCATTTAGTTTTATATTTAAGTCAACTACCCATGGTTTGAATGACAAGAATGTTTACCCTTACATCCTGTATAGCAGATCGTATTCCACCTGGCTGGATATCGTCCTATGCTTCATTTATTATCTTAACGATTTCCATTAAATTAAGTTATGGATCATCACGACATGTTCTTACCGTTCATGGAACTTAATTAACTTATTTTATACCCACAAAATCAAACGCGAATCTATTTTCAGACAAACTAACTAAGTATTTTGTCTGAGAATAGGAACGCTACTTTATAGTTACTTATCTTTTCCTTATATATATACACACACGTGTCTCGTGGCCAAGCGACCTTTATTAACATGGTCATAGGCAAAATATAGCTGATCCCAAAGGACTGATGGCCTCGAAACGTCAGTACGTTGGTGACGCTCTGAATAACAATGGCGGCCTTGTCATTAACAATTGCGTGCCTTATTATACGTTATGTCGTCAATATTGTCCCTTGGGTTTGTTAAAATGAATCATCGTTTTGTTAAGTTATTTATCCAAAGGATAGGCTGAACTGGTTAACGTTTTTTAACTAAACCGATAGCATCGCAAATCTCAAGAGCTAGTTTAAAATCTGAAGTGTCAGGCATATTGAACGAGCCGCACATGAACCTATACCACGGTCTAAGGATAAATGGTTTCAAAGGTCAGACAGGTCGCTCCACAAAAACTAGACTCACATTTAACTTTCAAGGATAAATTAAATACGGGGCGACGTTATCGCTCAGCGATAAACCCTCGAAATATTAAAAAAGAGGATAAACAAAAAATATAAAATTTGTTACTAACTCATTTTTATAAATGGGCATGTGATACGGAGGAATGCGGAAAATGACGTGAGGAAAGTTTTGAGTATAAATGTTGATGGCTATACGAGTACGGGAAGAGAAACGATGGATGGACTGTGTGAAAGATGATATGGCTAGAAAGATGATATGGCTGACTACCGAGATGACGGCTAATAGAGAAGTGTGGAACAGAAAGCCATGTTGCACCGACCCCCAATATAAATTGCAATAAGGGCAGGAGAAACTGCCTCTCGAAGAAAGGAGGCCTGTGTCCCAGAAGTGGGAACATTATAGTCTGATGATGAAGGACTGGAGAGAGATGACTCAATTTAAACAAATAAAAACTGTTTCTCCTAAGTCTTACTCATTAGCATAAAACCTAATTGACAGCTCCATGTAGACTTATTAGCACGACAAGTTATCTACGAGTTCGTCACTGAACACTATTACTAAAACTGTAAATAAAACGAGTAGGTAATATCTATTTTTAGTGGCCACTCATGGTTGGAAGGTGACTGGGCATGGGTTGTTGGCAGCCGATAAGAAATAAACGAGCGTTTTGTACGAAAATTTTAGTATTTTTTTAGGTTTTTATTTACACGAGGTAGGGCCTGAGGGCGTTCGAAAAACAAAGTTTTAAAAACCGGAACCTTCTGCATTTGGAATGAACCATAGACATAGAGGGACTGAGCGTTCCGTATTCTGTTGTGCAGTGAATTTAATACAGACCGAAAAGTACCAGAGAGACAAACCGAATTCGACGTGTGATGTGACACACACGAGGCTAAAAGAATAGTACAGCCATGAGGATGTAAGAATTTCAGTCAAATGGGCTCGGATAGAAGAGACAAAGCGACTAAGCGGCCAATACTTACCTGCGTGTAGCATGACCACCATAAAAACGGGTTTTGTCGACGGAAGAATAGACAAAATGACAGATTGTGATTGTATAAATGTCATTTTGTTTATTCCTACTTGTACTTGTCTATTTTTTTAATGGTAATATTTTTTTTGCGTAGATAGACGCTATACTATTGCAGGCCCTTTGTTAGATAACATAGGTACTGTATAAATATACAAAAAGGATAATAAACGTATGATTGAAATACTCAGAACGGCTTTTCCTGTGGTGTCCGGGATAAGCTACGAAATAATAATTCCAAACGGTCGCCGTTATCGAACGCGATAAGGAAGACTATTAATTAATATGTTTAATATGTTGCCCCGCGGTTTCACCCGCGTAAGTCTCGATCCCGTGGGAATATCGGGATAAAAAGTATCCTATGTGTTAATCCAGGTTATGAACTATCTGTTTGCCAAATTTCATTCAAATCCATTCAACCGTTTTTACGTGAAAGAGTAACAAACATCCATCCATCCATACTTACAAACTTTCGCGTTTGTAATATTAGTTAGATATGTAATGTGTAATTGTGTATGTGTATAATGGTAACGTGTTAAAAAATTAACTTTACTAGACCATCGAACTGAGACACTTTTACTCATAGGACTGAGTTAGAAATGTGCTTTAATATTTTTATAATTAGTGTGTCATGGCTATAATTACTTCTCTTTAATGACCACGGAAAAACCTAATAAGTAATACAATTTCGAATAATCGAAATAGGATATCATGACGAATGGTGCCTACGCTACATTATAGGTACATAACTAAATATTTGAGCGCGTTGAAACATTCATGTTATTATTACCCAGTTACTGGGTTGTGGAGGTCAGATGGGCAGTCGCTCCATGTGAAATACTGGTATTTAGGTGCATCCGGTTAGATTGGAAGCCGACCCCAACATGAAATCGGCGCAGTAGTTTTTGAGTTTATTCATTACAAACATACACACAAAAATACAAATCTTTCCTCTTTATAATATTATTATAGTGTAGATAGTGTAGATGACTATCTACCTTTTTGGTCCAGTGGTCGCAAGCGCTACTGTTGAGCATGAGGTCTTGGGTTCGATTCCCGGGTCGGTAAAAATGCTATTGGGTATTTCGATCAGGAATTTCTCAGTAGCAGCCCGGAGTCTGGATTTGTGCTCGGTTGATGGCAATAGACTCGCCCCCTATTACAAACTGGCGAAATGTTGGTGTAAAAGGCAATAGGTACAGTATAGGCAAAAATATGTATACACTCAGCAAAATTCAATAACGATTTTCTCGTGGAATTAAAATTGTAACTTTGAGATGATATTTTTTTCATAATAATAGGGGTTCCAAAATACTATATTCGTAATATCATAAAGTTACAATCAATACAGTAGGAGAAAATCACTTTTAAAAGTTGCTAAGTGTATACATATTATTGCTCGTGACTGTACACACCTGCTTAACCCTTCAGGGATTACAGGTGTGAAGTTATATAAATTCAAGGAGGTTTTATTCTCTTTCACATACGTGAAAAATAATAACCTAGTAGTCATTTGATAGCTCAGCGTGATGTAGGTAAGTGGCCATTGTTGGTACACATTATTCACGTGATAAAAATAGCCCGCAGTAAATGTTATACATAACAAAGATGTTATATTGTAAATTGTTGTTTATTCACCTCGTTTAAATCGCAAGTGACATCATAAATAAACGCCAGACGAGTTTAATTCTGTCTCTTGCATCAATCGAAACGAATAATGAACCAAAATACGAGTAACGGATGAAATCATATACTATGTAGCATAGCGTAGTATTCGTTATTAGAGTAAAGACTCAGACCAACAAAAAAGAAAAGACAGATCACGCCGTACATCAAAAGTGAAGCCACCTTTTTATCTATGTGTGTGTAAAAAGGGTTGTCAGTTGTTAAAGTTTTTCCCTATAACTTGGGGAATAATATTTAGGGTAGGCTAATATTGTACGAGTAAAATATTGTTGAGTATGGTATTGTACCTCAATTTTTAGGAAGAATTCCGAAACAAAAACATTTTTTTTACATTGCAAAATAAAATAAAAAAACAATTAAGTACAAAGTACATTTATGAGATCACCTTTTATGCAAGAATTGCTTGTGTTAGGAGACTCCGCTCTTTCACTTAGAAATATCCATTAATTTTCAATTGAGTGTTAAAAAAATATATATATATATGTGTATAAATAGGTTAGTAAATAAGCTACTATCCATTTATTTTTATTTTCAGTATTACATGGAAATCTAAAATATTAAATGCATAAAAAAACAGACATATAATTACTCGAAGTAAAAATATCGAATGGGGAAATTTGAAATCATATTATAGCAACCCTCGTTCTTTAAATGTCACTGTTTTCGTTCGTTCATTCGTTCAGGTTTTTTGTTCCAAATAACCTAAAATTCATAGTTATCTAAATTATAAAACGATGTTATTTTAAGTACTTACAAGTGAAAAGTGATTCCGTGAGACTTTTCTATGATTTAGTCTTGTTTTTACACGTTTTCACTACACAGGAAGGCATAATTATATTTGTTTTGGTGATGTTAGCTAGACGACGACTCGTGACGTACTAGGAGCGATGAGCTTGGTTTTAGTGTAGGTGTGTGCGTGAGCCTGTGTGTTTACTTGCAGGAGCTTGGTTTTGTGGCTTCACTTTTGATGTAGGGCGTGATCTGTCTTTCCTTTTTTGTTGGTCTGAGAGTAAAGAGCGCTCAATAGAAACTGGGATGCGGCAAGATGAAGAACTAAAGTAGGTAACCTAGGTAGGGACTCCTGCCAGGGTTGCGGGTTAATCCGAAAGGGATACCGGGACCGTGGCAACAGGCAACTGAAGGAACACGGGTGGGTTTTAGTCAGTAAAAGTCTGACACGCCCTTCCGCTCCGCCCATAGCGGGAGAAGGGACCCTATTACTAAGGCTCCACTGTCCGTCCGTCCGCCCATCCGCCCGTCCGTCCGTCCGTGTGTCACCAGACTGTATCTCATGAACCGTGATAGTTAGACAGTTGAAATTTCCACAGATGATGTATTTCTGTTGCCACTATAACAAAAAATACTAAAAAACAGAATAACATAAATATTTACGGGGCTTGATGTTTGGTACGGAACCCTTCGTGCGCGAGTCCGACTCGCAATTGGCCGGTTTTTATAAGCCGGTGAAAATGACGGCCGTCATATTATGACGAAACCGCTCTTCTAGGAAATCGCGGCTTCAGCATCATTTCTTAAATATTTCACGACGTTTTTCTTATTTTTCATTACTAGCAGCGACCGACGGCTTGACATAGTGACCATATAAAGGAACGTGAGACGAGGAAGACGCTAACTGATTGCTCTGGACCTTTCATAAGATAGATCAGTCGATCGTATTGTTTTTAAATCATCCGTTTGATGTGATATGACTCATATGACCAAGGGCAAATATCAATTTCGATTAAGAATCTACGTACTTAAGTTACTTTCTGTCAATCTTTGGACAAAAATTGCTTGTTTATAGGCGTAGTTATTTATAAACGTTGCTTATTAAGAGATGTTTATTCGTCAACAATATATCTTTATCGTTAAACGGTCAAGCAACGTTTATAAATAAATCTCTTTATGTCGAAGGGATGTCTATTTTTCACTTTATGCGTTTTCTTAACTTTTTTTTAATTTATTTTTTTAACTTTATTTTTTATTTTTAGAGTTGGTTTTTTTTAGAGTTTAGAGTTGGTAGAGCTTATGGTATGTCAGCAACCACACAATAATATTCCCACTTGATCAATAAAAAGTTTAAGACTACAGTGGGGCTTGGGGCTTACAGAGCGGCTTATGTGACTAAGAAATTACAGCCACACGTGTCGATCAATTAGGTTATGCTACGCTTGCCGCGGTTGGTCCGTGGATGGACCATCTTTACATACCAAGACCCCGCCGTGTCTCGGAAAGCACGTTAAGCCGTTGGTCCCGGCTGTCATTTGTAGGTAGATCTTTGAAAGTTACGGGTCGTCTGAAGCCCGAAAGTCTGACAACCAGTCTCACCAAGGGGTATCGTGTTACCCAGCCCAGTAACTGGGTGGAGGTCAGATAGGCAGTCGCTCCATGTAAAAAACTAGTATTCAGCTGCATCCGGTTAGACTGGAAGCCGACCATAACATAGCTGCGAATAGGCTAGGCAGATGATGATCATTATAGACGTATAGTTCGCAATATATTTTTTCCTGTGCCTCATCTTTTATTTGCATTAATTCCATAGACATTGTTAACTTAATTACTAGGTACTATTGTTAATAACTCTATTAACTTGAGTGAGTTCAAATGTGAATGTCGAGGTTAATATTAAAGGTCAGACAACTTACGCTAGCTTCAATTCAAATTACTTGCTTCTCTAAGCATGGAAAAGTCTCTAGTTTGTGAAGCTATTTCTAATAAGATTTATGAAATGATCTCGAATAGCCCAAGAGCTGATTTTGAGTTAGTAATTAGGCCATCTTTTAGTCAGAGAATGGAAACTCCAATATCGATATTCCTGTTGTCCCCCCTTGATAAGGAATCCCCCGAACTTCATTGTCTCATAAGGAGACTTAGGTATCTCTTTCCATAAAAATACTCAATACTCAATACTTTATTGCAATCCATAATGTGTACATAATAAGTTGGTATGTTAAGACATCGAATCAATTATGGACCCTGTCGGGCACAGCAAAAGTAAATTTTTAACAGGAGAGAGGATGAAGGCGCTTTTTAAAAAAAAAACCGGCCAAGTGCGAATCGGACTCGCGCACGAAGGGTTCCGGTACGCGTATCTATAAAAACGGCAAAAAAATCACGTTTGTAGTATGGGAGCCCCCTTAAATATTTATTTTATTCTGTTTTTTTAGTATTTTTTGTTATCAGAAATACATAATCTGTGAAAATTTCAACTGTCTAACTATCACGGCTCACGAGATACAGCCTGGTGGCAGACGGATAATATTTTGATTTATTTTAATTTTTGAATAAAATTGTTTGTATCGTTTTAGCTTTTATTTACGGACTCTTTTAACCTGCACGTTTTTCTACATTGTACTCACATGTATGATTCCAACATGAATGATGTAAACAACATATTGTAACAATATTCTGATTTGTGTCCGTGGAGTTTCTTTCCCGTTCTTCTCCATAGGAACCTACTACGCTTTGGAATGGGCAACTAGCTTCATATTTTCTGACTGACCGACCCTTTGACAATTCAAAAGTGCCTGTAATTGGTTTATTTGAAATAAATGCTTTGAGTTTGAGTTTGAGTTTGGATGGACAGCGGCGTCTTAGTATTATGGTCCCGTTTTACCTTTTGGGTACGGAACCCTAAAAATATCTTATCAACTCTACCTACTTATAAGTAACAATCAAGAGGAATTAGGGAAGTCTACTCAGCACCGTCAACACTGTGGAACATATTATCTTTGTAATCTATGGACCACATGACAATTCCATACTATTGTACCCTGAGTTACAAATCACAGACCGTTAAAAAAGTTGTTAAACCGGTCCCAATCCCAACAAATGGTACCACGTCGGAATCTTGCGCAATCATAGAAAGCTGCACCATTCGCGTCGCCTACGCATGACCAAACCAAGACCTCTGTGACACCATCACATTGCCCCTCTGTCACCCTTTTAAAGGAGCCACGCGGGGGAAGGGAAGGTCCAACACAATGGTCGATATTTTACACTTAAAATTTTTGTAGTAGACTTGAGTAGGCTGTAATGCTAACATTTGAAATAGTGAAAGTGATTTCATTTTGTTTGTAGTGTGACGTAATCATGTGATAATTTGTATGTAGGATCTTTATTGGGTATCTGTTTGTTTTATAATCGTGTCTGCATATTCTACATCTACCTAGTCACTGTTTAGTTTAGTCACTTTTGGTGTGTTCATTATTCTAGTTTTACACTTTTACTACTAGTCTAGAGTAGTGGCGGCCCAGTGGTAACGGCCGCGACTTACGAGTTGTAGGTCGTCGGTTCGAACTCTGACAGGCGCTTTTCTTTGTGTAAATAATTTCATCACCACTGCTCTCAAAACGGTGAAGGAAAACATCGTGAGGAATCCGGCATGTCCTAGAACCAAAAATTCGAAGACATGTGACTACCTACTCACAGTGGACCCGCGTGGTGGATTACGGCCCACTCCCTCTCACAGAGAGGAGGCCTGTGTCCCAGCAGTGGGAAGATTATGTACTACTAGTCTCAACATTTTAGTAGAAGACACTATAGGCCCGTATAACAGCACCCCATTCAAGAATCAGCATTTCTTAAAACTCATTTGTGTAGTAGTAAATAAAAGATGTTCTTTAAAACTATGCAGTTTCAAATTCAACCAATCAAAAGGCTTTAAACGAGTTTTATTGAATTTAGTAATGCTTGAGTTTTGAGTGAGGTTTTGTAATAGGGACAGTAGCGAGGCAGTCTCAATCTCAACACGAGTACATCTTACTAGCTGCGCCCCGCTGTTCCCGTTGGAAATATCGGGATAAAAAGTCTCCTATGTCCTATTCCAGGTCAGGGTCTACCCCTGTGCCAAATTTCATCCAAATCCGTTCAGCCGTTTTCGGGTGAAAGCTTAACAAACAAACAAACTCACTTTCGCATTTATAATATTGTATTATTTAGGAAAAAACTCTGTACTTAATGCAATTTAATGTACCTATGAAATACAATAAAAAACAATTAGATATCTTCTCCTTGTCTTGTATGACGTTAATATCAGTATGTACGTAGGTACCCCAATAGTACCCAAAGTCAGGGGTAGTACCCCAGCCTCTTGGATGACGCGTCTGTCTGAAACTCTGAATCAATATCAGAAGTTCATCGTTCGAGCCAAAACTATTATGTAGGTACCTAGGTACTTTACTTATATGCGTATTTTTAGTACATCGTACTCTTACCCTTCAGAAGGACATTTGGAGATTAGAAAGGAATTTATAAGGGCTCTTCAATCATCGTCCGATAATAAATCAATTTGGGCTCAAAAAGTACTCGCAGTATTGAGTGAGTTTTCTCATGCCATGATCTCCTGGTAGGAGGGTGAGCTGTTAAAAGTTAGCAGAGTGGAGTAGAGTAGAAAAAGCATTGATTTCATACCTAGTTAAGTTTTTGTCTCGGCTCTCAGGGCTCTCACCAAGACCAAATCTTGCGACTCACGAATTTCTAGATTACAATATGTTTTATGGTAGACTGGCTGCGCCCCGCGGTTTCACCCGCGTAAGTCTCGATCCCGTGGGAATATCGGGATAAAAAGTATCCTATGTGTTAATCCAGGTTATAAACTAACTGTTTGCCAAATTTCATCCAAATCTTTAGTAGTTTTTACGTGAAAGAGTAACAAACATCCATCCATCCATCCATCCATCCATCCATACTTACAAACTTTCGCGTTTATAAATTAGTAAGATGTTTTCAGAGCACATGGTTATGAGCACAGCACATTATTCACTGACCTCTTTTACAGTTTAACAATTTGCCCACAATATAATACGAATTTCCAGATTTTAAAATGTTTAATTTATGGCAATTAATGTTGAACAGCGATAACCATAGAAAGCATTTAGCACATTTAGGTAGAGACTGACAGAGGAGCTCGTGGCTAAGTAATAACAGCCGCACGGGTCGATACATCAGGTTAAGCTACGCTTGCTGGGGCTGGTCCGTGGATGGGTGACCATCTTTACATATCGAGACTCCTCCGTGCCTCGGAAAGCACGTTAAGCCGTTGGTCCCGGCTGTCATTTGTGGATCTTTGACAGTTGTTACGGGTCGACAGAAGCCCGAAAGTCTGGCAAGCAGTCTTGCCAACAGGTATCGTATTACCCAGTTACTGGGTTGTGGAGGTCAGATAGGCAGTCGCTTCATTTAAAATACTGGTATTCAGCTGCATCCGGTAAGACGGGAAGCTGACCCAATTTGCTTGGGAAAAGGCTAGGCAGATGAGGTACTGAGACTGACCTCTTTAGAACACTGTTATGCATGGTTTTTCAGGACATTTGGCTGCATTTAAATTTGCACGTGACTGAATCCTACGTAGAATATTATGCATTAAGTCTAGACGTACTGTGCTACTTCCTTATCGCAGAGTTATAAAAATAACAACGAAACAGTTTGCTATTAATCCCAATTTTAACGTTGATTTTGCTTATCGTGAACTTAATATCAACATTTTTGCATATTATTTCGATTTAAGACAAGTTACCACATTTTAAAAGTGCTTGGTTGCAGTTTTGGAATGGCTGAAGTGCGGTTCATAGGAAACGATAAGGATTCGAACCATGGCCATAAATTAAAATTTTAAAAGTTGTTTTAAGTGTCTGTTTTTTTTAAATTGTAGATTTCGTGCAGCGAGATTGTGACGTACAATCAACCGCACGCCGTTGGTGACACCTTAGTTAGACCTTGAGCTGTTCCAGCGTAGGACGGAGTTTCAATAGATAAGAGTCCAGCTTCTTCCTTTTTTCGTGTGGTTAGTGAGTAGTGACTAACCGGGTGTCAAAGTTTTTATGTCGCCCATGGGCCTCTGACTTGGCTTCACATGCCGTCAAGAAATATCTCTCAGGCATGCCGGTTTGCTCACGATGTTTTCCTTCGCCGTTTTTGAAGCAAGTGATAATTATGCAATACCTACGCACATGAATCAGAAAAGTCCGAGGTGCGTGTCTTAGGTTCAAACTCGAGACTTATGACTTGGGAGTCTGACGGTCACACCACTAGGCTAAGTGGCCAGCTTACACTGGTTTTCAAATCAAATCCAATTATTTGCGAGAATGTAGGTTTAGAATATAAATGATCCCTTTACATTCTACCGGTACTTTATGGTGTGCAAATATTTAATTTCATCCTAAAATAGCTGATGCTTCGCCCATGTTGATATCGTTTTTACAAAACCTTCCTCGAGAACCACTCTATCCATTGGTGAAAATAGCATGAAAATCGGTGCAGTACTTTTTGAGTTTATCGCATATAACACGACGACAGACAGACGCGGCGGAGGACTTTGTTTAATAATATGTAAGGATGTTTATCCCTCAAAAAAAATGATCCCTCATGACTAAGATCTCATGCTTTAGGATTTTTGTTATCACTGACGTGCGGCCTACTGTACTTATACTAAGGTAAAATACTTAAAAACTACTGTAAGTGTCGAAGTGATGACATACTTATTTTAATATTTTGCCATAGTATAGGTACTTCAGCAAGAAAACAATAAATTATTATGCCATAATCATAAAGGTACTACAAACGATACTGGGCAACAAAAATCTTATCTCGATGTAAACAATAACATGGTCGGACGCGATAAGCCAGTGTTGACACGCGATGACACGGCTTTGTTCCGACTTTTATCGATAGTTCTGTGTCTTTAGAGTAATTTAATGTTATTTGTAGTTCAAGCACAATTTCTAATGGTGCAACTTACTATATTATTAAATGAGCAATATTTGTAATCACGTTCTCGAAAACGGCTGTAACGAAGTCGATGAAAGTTACAATATAGGGGTTTACGGGGGCGAAAAATCGATTTAGTTAGGTCCCATAAATAGTAAAATTCTAGGTAGGTACCTATAATTATTATTTAGGGTCTTGGTAGGTACTTATAGTTATTATTTAGGGTAACTACCAAAGTTAAGAATGATGGTCACCTATAATGACGATTCCAATATTTGTGGTTATACTGTCCTCATTTTCATCAACCACAGTTTGTTGTAATAACATTATTTGTCTACAAAATTAACAAAGTAAGTTAGTATTTAATTAACAATAGAAAATCTGAAATTCTATGTCACACATCAACATCATCATTAAAGAATGGCTACATTTTCCGAATATTTCTTAGTAAGCAAGTACCTACGTAGCTCATTGACGACATCGAATTTCTTGATTCAATAATGACTGATGCGTCATTATTAACACTAGTAGTGTAATTTAAATTTGTTGTGAGTTGTGAGTAAACATACTATAGCTATAAATCTATGTTCTCTGAAACGACATCATAATGAATATGCAATAGCAGTGAGATAAGTCTTTCCTTAAGATAAAGCTGCAATGCGTCGTTAGGGCTTTACTTAAGCCCTAGCTTTGGTAAACTACCGCTGTATTTGATGCATAGAAAGTAAACTGTCTTCTTTATCCTAATGCTGGTTGCCTAGTTGCCAAGACAATAGACAATTATATAAATAATTGTGCTGATATATTCTGTAAAAAAACTCACCATGTAAGTAACTAAGATGAAGTGAGCTTGAAATGAGCTCATTCCACCTAATGCTAGGAATTGACAGCTCACTGCAAGCTCGCTTTTCTTAAGTTTTCACGGTAAGATTACTCGTATATCGGCAGTTTTATTTCCGGCATAATTTAACTATACATATCAGAATAACCCATAGATATCTATCCGAAATAACCGAACAACTCCTATAGCATGAAATAAAATAATTAGTTACAGTAAAACAGATTTAACTTTATCGACACATGCACATCCCTATTTCAACGTCAAACGTAGTAAAGCTAAATAATTTATGTATTTACGATGCTTGACCTAAAAACGCGTGTATTAAGTACCAATTTCTTTGTGGCTATGACGTGAACTGAAAAATATGCCACCCAACATTCCTTGTTTGAGTGCTATGTTATTTATGAAAGGACTTCAATGTTTGTCCCGATTTTGTTTATTTAGTCTATGCATATTTTTCGTGTTTATGTTGGCGACAAAGAAGTTTTCTTGGTACAATACATAAATTAGTAACAGTGTCAAACGTATGTGATATACCTATTGTAAAACAAACTTGGTGAATATCAAGCTTTGTACGGAAGAATAAGACCACGTTGGGAATGTTGAAAGAGCCAACAGAGTCGGTTATATTATAACATTATGCCTGTATTTCCCAAAGGGTTAGGCAGAGGTGCATTTATAGTATCGCTATGATAATAATGAATAGCCTTTATTAACAATCCATTTACATATTATATTTTAATTATTTAACTTACTTACACCCGGTTTCTGATTTGAGAAAAGTAGCAAATCTCAACGGATTATTCTCAAATACATAAGTATGCGCTTTTAAAATCGAATTTCGTTAAACCATAATCAACTGATCATTTACTTGAGTATTCCTGATCAATGCAAACACGTTCCAGTCTTGATTAGAGATAAAAAAATCTTAATTCAGAAACGAAATTCAATTTTAAAAGCGCATACTTTTGTATTTGAGAATAATCAGTTGAGATTTGCTACTTTTCTCAAATCAGAAACCGGGTGTTAGAGGAGCTCGTGGCTAAGTAATAACAGCCGCTCGGGTCGATCCATCAGGTTAAGCTACGCTTGCCCGGGTTGGTCCGTGGATGGGTGACCATTTTCACATATCGAGACTCCTCCGTGCCTCGGAAAGCACGTTAAGCCGTTGGTCCCGGCTGTCATTTGTGGATCTTTGACAGTCGTTACGAGCCGTCAGAAGCACGAAAGTCTGACAACCAGTCTAACCAAGGGGTATCGTATTACCCAGTTACTTGGTTGTGGAGGTCAGATAGGCAGTCGCTCCATGTAAAATACTGGTATTCAGCTGCATCAGGTTAGACCGGAAGCCGACCCCAACATAGTTGGGAAAAGGCTAGGCAGATGATGATTTTAATTATTTAACTAATAAAAATAAAAGTTAATTCTTCAGACATCGGTTTAATAAGAAGATTGTTTTCCGCGGCCTCCCTCATATTCTTCCACAGTTCCCGGTCATGGGCTTTCCCGCACGGATAGTCGCTAGTTATGTTTAGTGATGGTTTTTTTTTTCTCGTCAATCCCATTGTGTGTAGTATCGTCGGAAAGCTCGTTTAAAAATAATGGGACTTTGTGATGTGAAAGCCATTTTTGCATTCAGGGATCCGTTTGCGAAATATTAAGCTTTACAGTGCTAATTTTTGTTAGAGTCAAGTGTCCCCCCCCCTGCCATCTAAATGGTTGGTTTTGGATATGTGAAAAAATTCACGGCAGTAATATAGAAGACGAAATTAAAAGGAAAACACAGCTAAGTAGGCTCCACAAGTTACCGAGTAATAATCGACTGCAATTCTCCCATACATTCTGTATGGGAGAACATGTTTTTTGCAACTATAATGTTAAGTTTGTTGGATAAATTCATCCCAAGTACGGAACTCTTCATTGTACGTGGTTCGATATGCACTTGGCGGGTTTTTTTTTTGTGAACGACCATGGTTGTGCCTCGACTGGTGTCCTAGTGAGATAGGGCCGTAAGAAGCCCGCTTAGAGACAGGTTTTGTTACCACTGACGCGGCCTACCTACAATTACTACGACAAACAAAGCATCCTGTATACTTAGTAAACAACCTCTATATACTAGGCTCTATTGTAAAACTCTACCCACAAACAACTTTATCTTTTCATTACTTGGAAACATTACCTTACCTTGAAAGTTAATTCAGTAATCACCGGTATTCAAGACAATGTGAACGGTGTTGCTATAGCAGAAAAATAATTTGCAAAATGTAATATTTCATTTTAATGCAATGTTTTTCGAACTTAACATGATCATCCTTAACATTATGACACCATTCGTCATCAGTCATCCAATCCATCCAATGGACCAATAATTATCTCCAAAAATACCCGCCTTACCTATTTGTTAACCTGCGGGAAAGTCCGAAAGGGATACCGGGACCCTTGGCAACAAGCAACTGAAGGTACACGGGTGGTTCTTAGTCAGTAAAAATCTGTCACGCCTCCCGCTCCGCCCAGAGCGAGAGAAGTCACTTGATGAAATCCCACACTCAAAAAAAAAAGGGCAAGTAGGAGTAATAGTGATTATCATAGAAATACATAAAAACCAGTCGTGAACAAAACAAACGCATCAAGCTATACATTTCCAGTTTATGCTGATCTCGCCTTGTTTAGGATTTCCGCACTATGCGAGGTCAGCTTATACTGGAAATGAATAGCTTGATGTGTAGCCGTGCACCGTACCTTTAGACAGATACCACAGTAGGTACAGTCACGGACTTTAATTGACGAGCCACCTGGTACTGTTCGCATTTTAGCCGTGTAATGCAAATCGGGTTTATTAGGTTCCCGACACGCAAAGTCATATGTCTTCGAATTAGAAGAAGAAAATTATATTTCTTATCTTTACCGGTTGGCTAACCTGAGAACAGAACTACAAACTTGACAGCAGTGACTACTCAAAGTCAACCAATTGCAGGTCTAGCAACAGTAACCTAGCAACGATAAACAATTGTTGCTAGGTTACTGTTGCATAGTAACGTTAGCGTACGGAGAAATTCTCTGACATCGATATTTCAACTGTCACTGTCTTCAGTTAAGTTTTCAGAATTATTGAGTTAATGAGCTATGATTCAAAGGAGGTCAGTATCAAATAGATTGGATAAACTTAATGCAACATTGTATTTATTTTTATCATTACGAACTTATTAGTCAACCTCTATGGATAAGACTATTTCCGATAAGTAATTTATTTGTCATCTTGATATTTCAACTGTCACTGTCTTCAGTTATGTTTTCATAATTATCGAGTTAATGAGCTATGATTCAAAGGAGGTCGGTATCAAATAGATTGGATAAACTTAACTCAACATTGTATTTGTTTTTGTCATTAAGAACTTATTAGTCAACCTCTACGGATATTTCCGATTAAAAGTAATTTATTTGTCATCTTGATATTTCAACTGTCACTGTCTTCAGTTATGTTTTCATAATTTTCGAGTTAATGAGCTATGATTCAAAGGAGGTCGGTATCAAATAGATTGGATAAACTTAATGCAACATTGTATTTATTTTTATCATTGAGAACTTATTAGTAAACCTCTATGGATATTACTAATTAAAAGTAATTTATTTGTCATCTTGTTTACGAGCTTACGATTTGAGTTCGTGTTTAATCGTGTAATCTCGTGAATGTATGAAAGTAAACAAGATGACAAATAAATTACTTTTAATCGGAAATATCCATAGAGGTTAACTAATAAATTCAACCTCTATGGATATTTCCGATTAAAAGTAATTTATTTGTCATCTTGTTTACGAGCGTGCGATTTGAGTTCGTGTTTAATCGTGTAATCTCGTGAATGTATGAAACTGCAAAATTGAAAAGTTTGAAGGTGGCTCATCAATTAAAGTCCGTGACTGTACTTATAATTAATTCATAAGAAAAGACTCATAGGCCATGCCCGATCGCCCATGACCCAGGACACTAGTTCAAGGTTCCAACAGCCATCAATTGGAGATAGTTAGGAAATACTTAGATTCGAATAAAATGTTAGCTGTATGTAGGTGTTACTTTGCTAGGACTGTAGTTCCGCGTGCCACTATAATTTCACGGCCCTCATTCTACAAATAAATACAATTGAGTATCTGTTTGGAATGTCAACATAATAGCTTTTTACTAAATTAAAAAAATAATCTGCGAAACGGCTGGAACGAGTCTGACGGGATTTTCACTGACAGGTAGCTGGTGGCTGATGGCTGATGGATGATGGCTGATGGCTAAGTAACTTAGGCTACTTCTCTTTAGAAAAAGCATTCACGCGGGCGGAGCCGCGGGCAGTAGCTAGTTATTAATACATTTTATTGACAACAATAAAGCCATAGTTATTTTAGAACAATCCATCAAAACATAAATAGCGTATTTAAAATTATTATTATCGTATAAAACCCATTTACTAGAAAAAAATATTTATTTACAATTAATATAATATTAATTATAAATAAAGTTTTCTGTTGTTGGCAACCCAGAACATTAGGCATCACGATAGATGCGCGGGAGTGAGGTCATTGTATTATGTAATATTTAAATGTCCATTATCTTGTAGCTAATTTTAAATTCAGCACGTAGAAACAAAGAATTTGACTTGAGTTGTTTGTCAAAATATTGACTAAACTTGACTTGTTGTTGTATTGTGCCTATTGTGTCAATATTCACAATGTTGGCCTTACCGACAGCCGTTACCACATGTTGGGATAATAAGTATCATATGTCCTATTCCAGGTCATGGTCTACCCATGTGCCAAATTTCATCCAAATCCGTTCAGCCGTTTTGGCGTGAAAGCGTATATAACAATCAAAGTCACTTTCGCATTTATAATATTTAGGTAGGATAGACAGGCCATCAAGATTATTTACTCAGAAAATAACTACCACCCCTGTTTTATACACGTATTTATCGTAAAATACACTCAATGAAATAATTATTATACATTAGAATCATTACGCAATTATAAATACTTTGTAAGACGTGTCAATCCTAAAGAACACTAACTAAGATTTTTCTAGCTTTAGGGACAGGCAGGGGTGCGTGGCTAAGTAATAACAGCCGCTCGGGTCGATCAATCAGGTTAAGCTATGCTTGCCGGGGTTGGTCCGTGGATGGGTGACCATTTTCACATATCGAGATTCCTCCGTGCCTCGGAAAGCACGTTAAGTCGTTGGTCCCGGCTGTCATTTGTGGATCTTTGACAGTCGTTACGGGTCGTCAGAAGCTCGACAGTCTGACAACCAGTCTTACCAAGAGGTATCGTATTACCCAGTTACTGGGTTGTGGAGGTCAGATAGGCAGTCGCTCCATGTAAAATACTGGTATTCAGCTGCATCCGGTTAGACTGGAAGCCGACCCCAACATAGTTGGGAAAAGGCTAGACAGATGATGATGATGATGATGTACTTACTTATTGTACACACGGCTACACATCAAGCTGTACATTTCCAGTTTATGCTGATCTCGTATTGTGTATGATTTCCGTTCAATGCGAGGTAAGCTTATACTGGAAATGTATAGCTTGATGTGTAGCCGTGTGTACTGTATAGACACCGTCTTCCTATTTGCTAATAAAGTTACAGAGAGCGATCACCAATCTGTTGACGATTCATTTGATGTTCTTTTTTAACAACCCAGCACCCTTGCGTAATACACGATCTATCACAATCTGAATCCTTTTGAAACAGATTGCTTTCATTGCTTCATAAGTTCGAAAAAAATCTGCCTAACAACGTAAATAACGCAATTAATGACGTTGAACTGTCAAAATGAAACAGATTAGTCTTAATCGTTTACGAAAATGTGTTACGCAATTAGATAGCAGGTTTTTTGTAATTTCTTTGCCAAATAAAACTCTGCGTCCAGCGCTCGGTGTGGCTGTCTTTCTGTGCGTCCAGCGCTCGGTGTGGTAACACGCCGTGTTTTGGTTTGCGACTGGTCAATCGTCGTCCTGAGGATGCCTCGTTGAAAGGTGAAACACGTGTCGATTTCTTACAGGATTTTTTAGGACTCTTGGAGAATATTGAAGCGCAATAGGTTACTAACAATATCTACGTCTATTGTATTTTATAATGGATTTCCGTAAAGTCACGCCTGAATCAATTAACTAGTGTCTTTCTTTATTATTAATACCTTTTTTTGTTACATATGGCAACATTTCCTAATTCAATGCATACCTACTCCATCTTCTTAGCTAAATAGAGCTGAAGACGATAAGCGTAGCGTATCGCGATCCGCGTAGCATATCACGTAGCGTAGGTACCGCGTCGCATTTCGCGTAGCTTATCTCGTAGCGTGTCGTGTAGCAAGTTGCGTAGCGTACCGTAGTCTGGAGCCCAATTCTCGTACCTACTTTAAAAACTCTACTTCATATTAAAAATAACGGGATTTCCCCTCTGTTATGTACCTCTGTCGGGACTCGGGACTAGGAGTGAGGCGTATTTATCGTCACAGATATTAAAAAATAGCAGATAGCAATTGCTCCTAACGATAAAAAATATCTGCTACATAAAATCACAGATCCTCAAGACTGTTACCGCGGCTGTTACTGTTAAAACTTCGGATACGATTTTCGACTTTAACGAAAAGAAATAAAGAAGACATTCAATTGAGTTAAATACGTATTTATCATCCGTACAAAAATAGCAGGCTGTTATTTTATAACAGATAGATACGATTTTTGACTTTGAACCAAAAGAAATAAAGAAGATATTCGATTGAGATACGTATTTATCGTCCGTACAAAAATAACAGGCTGTGATTTAATAACAGATCTGTTATTTTTTTGTCACAGTCACAGTGATCACAGATATCGTGTTTCACCTGTTACAACGCATCTCTGCCAACCGTGTCCCGAGTCGGGACACGGTTGGCAACCGTGTAGCAGGCACTTTAATACCAGAGGGACAATTCCGTTACTTAATAATGTTCACATTGTCACCGATGAGCAGTGGTGGCCCATTGGTAACGGCCGCGACTGTACGAGTTGTAGG
Source organism: Lithophane semibrunnea (assembly GCA_947363905.1). Lineage (NCBI taxonomy): Eukaryota > Metazoa > Arthropoda > Insecta > Lepidoptera > Noctuidae > Lithophane > Lithophane semibrunnea. The sequence goes on from OX376195.1 coordinate 15,754,813, forward strand.
TCGTAGGTTCGAACCCAGACAGACGCTTTACTTTGTGTAAATTATTTCATCAACAGTTCTCAAAACGGTGAAGATAGGAACATCTTGAGGAAACCGGCATGTCATAGAACCAAAAATTCGAAGATATGTGACATCTACCAACCTGCACTGGGCCCGCGTGGTGGATTACAGCCCACTGCCCCTTAAGTAGGCAGGCACATAAGTTGGTTGGTTGAAATAAATGACATCAGTGATGTTAGGGTGTTTGTGCACTACAAGGAAGTTTACTGCTCGGCAGTAAAAATGTGAATGCAGCAGTATTATAACTTGAAGTACGAAAACAGACTTCACTGCTTCGAAATAAAGGTGCTATCAACATCGGACCGTAAAAAATCGGACTGCCGGACAGTAAAATTCCTACTGCAGAAACGCCCTTAGCGCGGTAAACAAAATAAGTTTATTTAATTATTATTATTTGCAATGACGCCAGTCTCTTGGGTACATTACCAGCCGACAGGCGATGCGGAGGAACTTTTCGACGCCATATTTTAGTCAGTTGTTTATTTGTATAGTAATTTATTTAATCTATTATTATTTGCCTAACATTTTTATACAACAAAGTATGGAAGTATGGTTAGTTGTGCGTAATTTATCCTTTGTTATCTACATAGTACGTCATTTGGTAAATTCGAATACCTAGGAGTCGTTGCTTAGGGTGACATTAAACCCTGCCAGGGTTGCGGGTTAGTCCGAAAGGGATACCGGGACCTTGGCAACAGGCAACTGAAGGAACACGGGTGGGTTTTAGTCAGTAAAAGTCTGACACGCCCTTCCGCTCCGCCCAGAGCGGGAGAAGTCATTGGATGATTTCCAACAATCAAAAAAAAAAAAAAGGGGGGCATTAATATTAAATTCAATCGCCTTTGTATTCAGTCTATTTATTTTATGGCGAACCATTTTGTTGTTAGTTACCTACATTCATTTGTAACAAATGGAGCCTTTTCAAAAGCCCGTTATGAAATTATTTTTAATTCAGAATGTTTTATTTAACGATATTTCAGTAAAAATACGCTAATTTAATTTAAATCTAAGTATTAATTTCTCTCGGCTTATTTATTTTGCATAATCGTGATGGCTGTGTTTTTAGCAAATGTTAGCATTTTTTTGCATAATAAATAACTCGGTCATTGGTTTTAATATTGCGATAAAATACCAGTAAAAATATTGGTGTCATTCACCTGCTAGTGCAGTTAATTATTCATACAAGCTTTTATAAGTTTTAAGAAAAATATAAATGTTTTGCGTCATTAAATATGTTGTTTAAGTATAGTAAATTCTGATGATTTCATGGTTCTATCAATCGACGAATCGATGAAAAAACAATCAATCTGCTTAGCCTTTTTCCAACTGTGTTAGGGTCTGTTTCTAGTCTAACCGGATGCAGCTTAGACTGGAAGCCGACCCGAACATTCACATGGAGCGACTGAATAAAAATTAAGAACGCAACAGTTCGGTCTATTTTCTCTCATTTAAGAATTTTTGAGCAATTATGAAGGTCTCGGCTACTCATCAGCTCTTCCCAACAGAATTAGGATACAAAAGAAGAACTTTATTCACTTCACCAATCTTATCAAGTCGTCACTCGCTCTCGAGATCCTATGGATTTCTGTACCTACAATTAGAGATGGGTAGCTCACCTTTTTAAAATGAGGATCGTGCGAGGCACACTTTTTGCAAAGCACAGTGTGCTACCACGATTGAGGCGAGGCTGCGGTGGCTTGTTGTGAGCACGAACGTGCTGTGAGTGAGTCAGTGAGTCGCGTGACTCGCCGACTCACCGAGTCGCCACGCGAGTCGCATGTGTGGTGTGTAGTGAGTAGTGACGACAACGCAACACAGCACACATACGTAGTAGAGTAGGCACACGCGCGGTGAGTTCTGTGGTGTATGTTTGTGCTAGCAACCGTGAACGAAGATATCAATGATCAAAATACAAAAAAAGAGTGAGTGACTCGATCGACTGACTCATTTCGTTCAAAACAGTACAAAAGTTCTGTGTGTAGCTAATCTGTGCCATTTTATTTTGATGTGCTAGGCTAGCACATCAAAATAAAATGAGTGAGTGACTCTTTTCAACCAAGTGAGTAGCTACAACTGTGCTAGCACGTGTGCCGAGTCAACCAACACTACCTAAAGTGCGAGGTCAGCTTATACTGGAAATGTATAGCTTGATGTATAGCCGTGTGTACTAGCGTCTTTAGGATTGGTGTAGTGACGACTTGATAAGGTTTGGTGAAGTGAATAAAGTTCCTCTTTTGTATCCTAATTCTGTACATGTTCCAAGGACATCTACAAAAAAAGTTGTTACTACTAGAAAAACTTAAAAAGTATGTTAGTACAATAGGAAAAATAAAAAAGTCTATGACATAATAGGTATCCCAAAAGCGCTGTAGCTCCAAGATCTGCTAACAGGCAACAAACGACAAGGTGTAAATCAGGATTAGTGTAGTTATCGAGTAGCAAGGAGCGCCAACGGTCCGGGTAACCTTGTTCTGAATTATGCGCCCGCGCTGCCCGCGCCGCGGCTGGTGACGTCAGCGACACCGGGCGTGGTCGTGGTCTCGAGTCTCGAATTCTCGATACGACACGAGGAGATTCGGATCACATCGGATATTACTTGATGCGGGATTGTCGTTTTGAGCACACATAACCCGCCCGTTTTCCCAGAGGTTTACCGACACTAATACCTACTGACGAATGCGTGAACTGACTGGACAGGTCCACTCAAATCTGTGTGGACCTTTCGTCAAAAGAAAATTTCAGACACTAATCTACACTTAAAAAAAAAAAACAAAGATAGCTGACGTGGCTCAATAAAAGGCTGCCCAACTTAAATGGGACTGGGCAGGACATGTCTGCCGCATGCCGGACAAACTGTGGGCCCAAATAGCGCAGAACTGGTGCCCTGAGACATTGAGACGGGGTCGCGGCAGACCACGTAGGAGATGGCGGGACGAGCTGGATAGGTTCCATCAAAACTGGAAAGAGCACGCGCAGGCTCGCGAAAGATGGAAGGAGTGGAGGGAGGCCTTTGCCCAGGAGTGGGACAGAGCACACTAGGAAAAAAAAATAAAAAAAAATCTACACTTACACGGTCCTCACGTGATCTGAATAAAACTATGTCATGCATGACTTTAAAAGAGACTGTGAGTTGTGAACTCTAAGTTTGTTTCGGTTTTCTTCCCAGAGTAGTCGGATAGGAAGAACCGACATCCTCAATTTTTTTAAATTGACGTATGAAAATTAAAATTATTTGCTTATAACTACTTTAAAAAAAATTACGTGAAGCACCTTACTGTACGTGATAGAAGCAAAACTTCTAAAACAATCAAGAATAAGAGAGACAGAGAGAGTTATATCTTTCTTCTCTCTCATGTAACGAAATGTGCCTAAACGTGACGAGTCCTTGTTTCACTCTCAATTCTCCAAGTTCAATTATCGAATCTGCAGTATGAAACTGCCATGTCATCCCAAAATTATACAATAAATATTGCATTCTATCAGCGATAACGATGATGGAATAGGCTGGTCGGGATGATCGAAAAGCTTATGTCAATCCAGTTGAAAGTCGTTGTAGAAATGCGAAACTAGATCATTGCCGTGTGAACTGGATCTTAGAATAGATTTTTTAATCGCAACCCATGAGGTCTTGTATGTGTAATCATTTATTAACAAAAGGTGATATGAAAGTACAGTCACGGACTTTCATTGATGAGCTACCTGGCACTGTTCGTATTTTAGCCGTGTAATGCAAATCGGGTTTATTCGGTTCCCGATACGCAAAGTCATATGTCTTCGTATTAGAAGAAGAAAATTATATTTGATATCTTTACCGGTTGGCTAACCTGAGAGCCAGAACTACAAACTTGACAGCAGAGTGATTATCCAAAGTGAACCAATTTCAGGTCTAGCAACAGTAACCTAGCAACGATTAAGAATCGTTGCTAGGTTCCTGTTGCGATAGTAACGTTAGCGTACGGAGAAATAATAATAGTCATTTCGACAAGTTCGAAAGTAACGTCTCTGACATCGATATTTTAACTGTTACTGTCTTTAGTTATGTTTTCAGAATTATCGAGTTAATGAGCATTCAAAGGAGGTCGGTATCAAATAGATTGGATAAACTTAATGAAACATTGTATTTTTTTTATCATTGAGAACTTATTAGTCAACCTCTATGGATAAGACTACTTCCGATTAAAAGTAATTTGTTTGTCATCTTGTTTACGAGCGTGCGATTTGAGTTCGTGTTTAATCGTGTAATCTCGTGAATGTATGAAACTGCAAAATTGAAAAGTTTGAAGGTGGCTCATCAATTAAAGTCCGTGACTGTACCTCAATAGTTAACATTAGGTCCATTGAGGAAAAAGAACCATTATAATTAGCTTTACCTACTTACATAATTATTTTATCCCGGAAAAATCAAACAAATTAATCATATTCCCAAAACCACAATTAAACAAATTAGGTGTAGGCCCCGCTCTCGCCTTGGATCTTGTCCCTTAGATTAAAATGTCCCACTCGCCCCGCTTTTTATTATTTTTGTGTACTGATTCGCACCTTACGAAGGGGCGAGTGGAAAATTGACATTTAAATAATTATTTTGATGTACCGACTCGCCCCTTGCGGCATTTCCTTTGAAATTTAACCAAACAAGGTACAGTCAGAAAAATGCACACGTTATGAATAACGCTATATTTGATTAATTTAATAACTCTATCTGTAATCTCACCAACTCGTGACACTTGTGATAGTTTTTGCTACCTGGCTTACCTATTATAACAAAAGGAACCTTTTTCATAGGTCCAATAAACAAAAGGTTTGTTAAAATATGTTACCCGTTGAGAGAGTCGTATATATATAATGCTTTCTTTTTCTATGTTCGTATTATAATGTGGAAGGGATGCGTTTTGCGTTATTTGCTAATTAGTTTAGTACTTATCTCCAAGTATAACTAAATTTATGCAAGCCTAGTACTTTTTTGTTAGTTATAAAATATTTGTGTGCCTTTCATCCAAAAGCTTATAAGTGGAATAATACTAATGATTGTAATACCATCTTGAATTCATACAAGCCTAGTACTTTTTGTTGGGTTTTGATTGAAGCAGAATACTTGATGATGGTAATATTATCTTGAATTCATTCAAGCCTAGTACTTTTTGTTAGTTATAAACTATTTATGTCCCTTTCATCCAAATCTTAATATTGGGATAATACTAATGATTGTAATACTATCTTGAACTCATGCAAGCCTAGTACTTTTTGTTAGATTTTGATTGAAGTTTTAAGAAAAAAAAAATTATTTTAATATTTAAAAACTTAGAGTGCTGACTGTACTTATAACCTACTAACAATCGGGGGCGACTGGGGCCAATTAAGCAAGCTGACACTAATTTTTGATGTGTAATAATATCTTTCCTCTCGCTTTCCTGCAATCTGTGGGAGTGATTTCGTGAAAAGGGACGGAAGTGTGTAACAGGAAGCCGGGGAAGCGCGCGTTGTTTGATTTGAATAAAGAGCGCGCGCGGTGCTAGAGTTATCCGTCAGATGGTACCAACCCATTTTCCGAGATATTGGTACTGTCAGCCAAGATGTCAGATGTTACGCATCATATGCGACTACTTTAAGACTCGTTTCTTTACTTACGCGCGCGCTTACTTTGTTATAATATAATATTAATAGAAATTGAATGAGATCATGAAAGGTACAGTCACGGACTTTAATTGATGAGCCACCTTCAAACTTTTCAATTTTGCAGTTTCATACATTCACGAGATTACACGATTAAACACGAACTCAAATCGCACGCTCGTAAACAAGATGACAAATAAATTACTTTTAATCAGAAATAGTCTTATCCATAGAGGTTGACTAATAAGTTCTCAATGATAAAAATAAATACAATGTTGCATTCAGTTTATCCAATCTATTTGATACCGACCTCCTTTGAATCATAGCTCATTAACTCGATAATTCTGAAAACTTAACTGAAGACAGTGACAGTTAAAATATCGATGTCAGAGACGTTACTTTCGAACTTGTCGAACTGACTAATAATATTTCTCCGTACGCTAACGTTACTATAGCAACAGTATCCTAGCAACGATTGTTTATCGTTGCTAGGTTACTGTTGCTAGACCTGCAATTGGTTGACTTTGTGTAGTCACTCTGCTGTCAAGTTTGTAGTTCTGGCTCTCAGGTTAGCCAACCGGTAAAGTTATGAAATATAATTTTCTTCTTCTAATACATAATATGTATATGACTTTGCGTTTCGGGAACCGAATAAACTCGATTTGCATTACACGGCTAAAATACGAACAGTGCCAGGTGGCTTATCATTTAAAGTCCGTGACTGTACATGGTATTACAATATTATTAACACGTTTTGATTTGTTGTCGATCTTGCAAATAACCCCTAGATCTACTTCTTATTACGATTATGAATGGCGCATTGTAAACAGCTGACGCAAATACTGTAGCAGCTGTTTTATTATTATTTACTACTAGAGTTAAGGCAGGCAATTTTGCACCTGGTGAAGTAGCATGATTTTTTCAATATTTTAAATAAATAAAATATAAAAATACCTATATGGTGCACAACCTTAAAAAAAAATCTACTGGCAACTAATAAAATACTCAATCTTTTTGGTTTGAAAAGCCTTTCCCTAAAGTTTAACAAAACGCTACGAAAATAATTCTAAAACTCTAATATTCAATTAAAAATACAATGTCTTTTCTCGTACATTGAAAGTAAGGTCGCTACTTGCTGAATAGCACATAGGGACAGAAAATTAAGTCTTATTTAATAATGAGCTGATTTGTACTAAGATATCGTCGGGGGCGTAGCTCAGATGGTAGAGCGCTCGCTTAGCATGCGAGAGGTACCGGGATCGATACCCGGCGCCTCCAAATAGTCTTTTTGGTTTTAAAATTTATAAGAAAATGGAATTGATTCTTGTTGCCCTTTCTATAAAGTAGTTTCGTATGGGCAAGAAACTCCACAGTTACTCTTTTATAATGTTTTGTATAATGTTATTTTATTATATGTGAAGACGATGTACGTACCTATAATTAAATAAATTACTACATATATAAGTTTCAGCAGAAAACAATGTAAAAACAAAATATTTATTGCTGCCAAAATGCTTCGAACTTCCGTCATTTTTGTGCAACTTTACTAAACAAAACAAACGTGAAGCGACCTTCCATTTACAAAAACGTACAGCAAAAAGAAAAAACAATTTTTATTTATGGTAACAATTTAAATGAAACATTTAAAATTCGTTCACTAATAACTCGTTTGTAACGTTTTCTTGCTCAATTTAGCAATTTTGTTCACGGTCGTACTCAATAAGCATAAAGTTATTTTTTTGTTGGTTTTCAGTTTCACTCACTTTGTGCAGCATGCTCTTATTTTTTTTAAATAAATTATTACTTACCTTTGTCAATGGTAGTTACGGCAAATAACAATTCACAACTTCCAACCGAGTTAGCCGATGGGGCAGACGATTTCTGCACCCTCATTACGTTAAACACGATCAAACACAATCTGAATCATTTTGAAGAATACGATACCATTGCTTCATACGTTTGAAAAAATTGTCTGCTCAACAACGCAAATAACGCAATGAATGTTGTTGAACTGTCAAAATGAAACAGATTATTATTGATCGTGTGTTACGCAATTAGCGTTCTGGAGTGGAGACTGCGTATCGGCATTTGGCAAGCGTAGTATGGGACGCTCCCCAGCCCTAGTTAGATGGACCGACGACCTTAAAAAAGGTGGCTGGGAGGGACTGGATGCGGAAGGCGGAAAGAGAGTGTTTTTCTGCAGCCTGGGAGAGCCCTATATCCAGCAATGGACTGCGATAGGCTGAGTTGATTGAACCGATCAACTGAGTTAATAAATAAAATTTAATAAATTAATAATAATTTTTTTTCTTTATTCAATTAAAAAAAAAAAAGTACATTTTTCATATCTTATTTTCATATCTTATAGGCTATATTTTCCTGTGACACATGATTGAGACATCTGTAGCCGAACTAGGCGAAAGCCTGTATTTCGGCTATCAGCGCCAAAAGCTACCTGATAAAATGTCAAAAGTCAAAATCTTTAGCAGAGGGGTTAATCTCAAAATATTTACCTACCTTAAAATAATTTTGTTCGTTTTAACCTATTTAAACCTCATATTATATCACTGAGCTCTTAAATGCCAACCGGGAACGTTATGACATTGAAAAACGGCCACCTTAATACGAAAATTGCCGTGGTGTAGAACAGAGAGGATGTCATCTAACGCGTCATTTAATGCAATGTACCCAGCCATCGCTACTAGCATGGCCTAGTACACTACTCGACGCTTCCTAAAACCAACTCCCAGAAAATCATACACGATTCTATATAAAAGGCATAAAAGGCAAAATACTTTGACAGCATTGAATACATGGAGCGTGGTTTTTGTTGAACGTTGTACAGTAAATAATGTATCCTAGAGACTGTAATATTTGATTAAAAGGTTGAATAGATTTTTGTCAAACTGTTGTGCTGCAAATAAGAATGCCTAAGTTTTTCTAATATTTTTTTTAGGTGCTCGGAAAGTGAGTCAGATGGAGCATTTACAGTTTTTGATCGTTATTTAAATAAACATCCTGGTTGGTCTTCGCGCCTTATATCTAACCTTGTGTCGCTTGCATTTGTAAAATAAAATAAGCTATAACAGGTACGTACTTACAAAAAAGTATAAATGTCGCGGATAAAATCGAAATAAATAATTATTTTACATAGTAATTACTTAATTAGGTAATACGAAAAATAATGGCTTCGAAAATCGGTTTAAAAATGTCATAAAATTGTCAAAGAAGCGTGATTCTCGCAATTTTTGCAAAAAGGTTTTGTCAGGCGGAAAAAAATAAAAATAATTGTTGATAATAAAAAAAATAACGAGACCAAGAATCTTCCTACTATTTACTTAGTACCTACTACCCACTACACCTACGTATCTTACCGATAAGAGAAAAATGCATCGCAGTAAGCAACAATGAAAGGACACTCCACACAACATGAATTATTTGGACGAGATATTAATTATCTAATTATCTTCAATGAGAGTAATGACGGACGGGTCACTAGCGGAACTCATAAACTTTTATTATATCATTTATTATCCGGACATAGCAATGAACAGGCACATTTAGTTTCTTTGTTAGCCATTAGAAAATATTAATTGGATTACTTCCGCTGCTTGTACAAAATAACCTATTTTTTTTTGTAGAATTATATATAATATGATTGTTTAGTAATGTCTGTAGGATCCTAACTACTTTATAATATAAATCCGAAAGTGGCGCGCTTTCACGTTAAAACGGTTGAACGGATTTGGATGCAATTTGTCACAATATATGAGTGAAATAAAATACTTGCGTTTGACTAATTTTATTTTGTTTCTGTGTTACTAATTACCTGCCAACTGAGCGCATTATTAACTAAATACTTACTAGTTGTGCCATACAAATAACAATCCGAGTCAGTACTGGAGAGGTTTTATCCTGCATGGTAGTCTAACTACTTACGACACTAAATATTAGTATAAATATTTTCCATAAAAGCACGTGGTAGACGTGTTTCAGGAAAAATATTTATCCTTATTATTCAAAATGTTAGGTAAATGTATCCCAAAAACCTAACTAAATTCGTTTATAATAATATTGGTTAGTTAGTAGGTCTGTAAATTGAAACAATTCGTATTTCAATATGATGGGCAACGCTTTATTGGGTTTTTCCATCAAGAATTTCTCGGTAGCAGCCTGGATTTGTGCCCGATTGATGGCAGTAGGCACGAAATGTGGGTACTAGCTATTGGTACACCTCTGCCTAACCCTTCGGGGAATACAGGCGTGATGTTATGTTATGTTATTCTTAATATGAAATAGTGTTTTTCTCATAATTATGCTATTAACTTTTATCATTCTCGCGGAGGTTGCATGGCAACACCACTCAGGCTAAGGTCACCTACATAGTAAAACGTTAACTAATTAATAATTACCACTAGAAGTAGATAGTGAAACAGGAAACTAAGTAAGTAATGTAAATAAAGTAATGCTTAAGACACATAATTATAAAGAATGGCTTAAAACGCAGTCACTGTACACATATTTACAAACAGATTTACAGTCACAAGACTCTGGGAAACATCAATCACTTTTTGTGAATCATTTGTTTTCGACTTATAATTACGTCATACTGCTCGTGACGTAATTGATGCAAGATCGCATTCATGAGGAAAACAAGACGTAATACTGAAAAAAACCGCGGGTTTTTTAATATCTCAGCTTCATCAAAAGAGCTTCGATGGTTTATAAACGCCAGCTAGAAAGCAAGGACTCAAGTTCTGGCTGAAATTCAGCAAACAGTAAACCTTTGTATGATCTGCATGGATACATAATAAATAAGATAATTCTGAAAAAAACTGAAAACATTTAGAAACTACTCCAGAAGGTCAATAAAATTCTCGTACTTATAAAACGATTCAAGTCGCAATCTGTCCAAAATGTTGATAAATTGATTGTATTTTTGACGGATTGCGAATGAGATGCGAATGCGAACGTTCTGGGAATTGCCCCTCAGAAATGCGTGATTTTTTAATAATGTATATCTAATTCCTCTGAACCATGTGTTTGTTTTGTAGGGTTATAGCTGCAACAATTAAATGATTAGGAATCACTTGAAAATCCTTGACACCCTTGCAGTTAAAGATTTATAATATTTTATTAAAGACAATTGGCGTAATTGACTTTTAATGATCCTTCCGACCGTGGTGTGAGCTGCACGTATCTGAAGACTGAGGTTAAATAGAGGTTGATAATAAACGAGCGGTAGAAGTCGATACGTGGTAGTCCGAGACATTTTGACGGAATTATGATGCCTATGATGCTGTGCGGCATAGGTACAAAGAGTGGAATCTCTGCGGTTCGGACAAGTGCTGTTAAAATCAGTGCTAAGAGTGGCATACCTCCACATAACACACTACATTAATTATAAAACGAAGTCCTCCCGCCGCGTCAGTCTGTCTGAACGCGATAAACTCTAAAACTAACAAACGGATTTTCATACGGTTTTCACCAATGGATGGAGTGATTCATGAGGAAGGTTTTGTGTAAATTGGCTGAATTGTATGGCACGCTATGTCCCGTCTAGTCCCCGAAGATCTAAGGCCTAGCCGCGTAAAGTAACCTTACCATAATAATATTAATTTATGGTGTCTGTAATCCTTTAGCGCTGCATCTGAGTCATTAATATTCACAAATGATTCAGTTGGTACGATATAAGGTCGGAGCTCCTTGTAGGTTGAGTAACATCATCGCGTGTGACGGTGTGACCTCTAACACTCTGGTATTAAACTGAAGTGCCTACAAGTACAAGTATGGCGCGATATTGAGGAAGTTTATTTTTATTTTAGCCGCTAACAAAAGTTATACTCAGCAGGAAAAAATAATCGGCCAAGTGCGTGTCGGGCCACGCACAATAATAATAATTTATTCCAAAAATAAACTTAACTTTGTAATTGAAAAACTGTTCTCCCATACATCGATAAACGTCACGTCAATTCTCCAACTGATCAAAAATATTGTTTTATAATAGGTATGTTATAATGTGATAAACTACAAATTAACGATTGTCGAATTTTTTCCTTTAAGTCCCTGCTACTCGGTTGCCAACCGCGTCCCCGACAGAGGTGCAACAACCTGCGTTGGCTTAAAAGCTTGATTCCGTAGACTCCTCGCGATCGAATCGTGAGAAAAATGATCTTGAGTGACAGACTGACAGACAGTCAGACGAACAACGAAGTGATCCTATAAAGGTTCTGTTTTTTCCTTTTGAGGTACGGAACCCTAAAATTATCAAGTACTTATTTGCCAAATTAGATTGGCATACACATACAGTGCATATAGCAGCGTAAGTAGGTAGGTGTACCTACGTAAGTACTTTCTAAGACCTATAATCATGGTGTTTTCCTCTGCCTACATTTTATAAGCTAACAATTTTTTTTGTACCGCAGTAACTATAACTATGTACCCATCATTCCTTGGCATGTGCCTTTTTGGCAAAAACGTGTTTAACATTTATTAATTTTCCATTATTATAAAATAAAATATAATAATTACCAAACTTTTTAAGTTCCAAGAGGTCATTCATTTGTTAATTATACTTAATTATTATTTTTCTGAATCGATTTACTTATACAGGCTGTAAGGGTAAACAGTCTTGTCATTCAAACCACGGGTAGTTGACTTAAATATAAAAATAAATGACCGAACACAACAAAAAAAAAACGTCATTTTCATTAAAATATTTTAAAAAGTTTCTATGCGACTCCGTTCTCTCTAGCGAAACAGTTGACTGACTGAGGGAGGGGTCGCGCTCGCGGCCGGTTAGGTCACATCCCGCACCCCCCGCCCGTGTTGGGACGCGAATTCGTTGCCCTAGCGCATAGGACAACGAACTTGCGTCTCTTATGGTAAAACGTAGAATTTAAAAAAAGAAAAAAGAAGTTATAATTTTCCATTGATTTTACGTTCTATAAATGAAACCAAACCACTGGTTACAAGGATAACGGTGTTTACCCTAACACCCTGTATGTTATCAATAATTATAATAATTATGGCATATGAGAATTATGACATAATCAAGCTATTATAAGTCACACTAGCTGAATCAATTAGCAATGTGTAATATTTAGGTAACGCGTAATCATTTCAAGGAATGTTAAACATTGCAGAATTACACTTCCTAGTTGCGTTGCGTCACACGCTACGCGAATTTTTGTGTAAACTTTATTGGTTATTTCTAGGAAATTCGTTAAGATAGTTCAATTTATGAAAGTAAAATTTGTTATAAGTAAATATTTACTTTTTTGATCGTTATTAACACGTCGCAGTTCAATGTTATCATGAAAATAAATCTAAATATGGCGCTGCCAAAAATAGTCGTTCCCTTCGGCCATTGTTATTATTTCGAATTTGGAGCATGTTTGGACGGTGCGTAACCATTGGAATCGTGTTACAAAATATCTCAAATGTCTTTCTTGCGTGTGGTGAGAAGTTTGAAGCCCGATGGGACTGATATCTCTGTGTAATTTCCCAGAATAATGCTGGCCAGTTGGCTATGTCATTTATTTTTGAGTAGACAGAAAAATACTGAACATTATAAAGCCGCGTCCAGACTTGCTTTAACGTAACATGCAAGGTAACATGCAGTGTAATGCGAATGTTAAGTGTAAGAGGAACGTAGTTGTTCGCGAACACACTTGTATGGGAAATGTTACATTGCATGTTCCGTTACAGTTGCTTTGCTATATATCGAACATCGGTATCAGTATGCCAAAAGGGTCAGATGAACAGTTATAACTTGGTCTTATCTTTGATCTTCCGGCTCTGTTCTGCCTGCTGAATGTAAATCCTATAGGACTTCTTAGTACTGAAGCTTCCCGTTTCGTACGTGTTCCTTCCTCTTTGCGTATAATGTGTATGCATAAAGAAATTAAACGATGTACGGATCTATCATTAGTGGTAATAACTAGGAGGACTACCAGCACCCATAATAGTAACACGATCAATCACAATCCGTTTCATTTTGACAGTTCAACAACATTCATGGCGCTATTTCCGTTGTTGAGCAGACAATTACAATTAGTATCTACTGTAATAGACAATTTTAGGATATACGAGGCAATGGATTAGCAATATCCTTCAAAATTATTCAGATTGCGAATGATCGTATGTTACGCAAATATGGTGCAGTGCAGTGACAACCGACTTTAACTTTGACATATCGTTGACATTAGTTATGTCTTCTTACGCATGGAAATATTAATAGCACATGTGCCGGAAACCTCTTTTATCTGTTCTGTGCCGGAAACCAATCTAATGTCACCTATGAGCAGCATTCAGTTTTTTTTTTTGAGACATTCGATCTTTGTCTGCTGCAGCCGTAGCTAAGGAAACATGAAGTTAAATACAATAAACGCTCTATCTTTTGCTGGCATTTTCATGTTGCAAAAACCACAGACAAGACGTAGATAAACAACATTAGTGTTACAAGACGTTAATGAATGAAAGGATAGATTAAGTAGCTAATAATAATGATTTCAGAGAAAAAACCGCAAGATATACAAAGTGGGACTTATTATCAGTCAGCCATAAACAAGTATTTCGTTATTCTGTGTACAATGTCTTAGCTTAGTACAGCGCTTAGTCCAACTTATCTGTGCAGGTGGCAAAACACAGAACTAAAACTTAATGTACCGAATTTGTCATGCTGTTGCATTTTTCCTTGACAAGCAGCGCCACCGTGAACTGCACACTTAAACTGGTCATGCTGTACTCGTATATCTCAATAACAATGTCTCTTTGTTTCATGGCGGATTCCTTTGACTCGTATGTTTTACTCACACTGTCAAACTCCCGGTTCTTCCCCATTCATTATTAGCAGGATGTTTACCGAACGGTTACAGGGAATTTTTAAATAAACAAATAAACAACGGATCAAGTCACATGGGAACTTGGACACGGATTTGACAGTTTGGATTGTATCGATAAACTATGAGTTATGTTAGTGTACATTGTGTTCACTACATTCAAGTGGGTCAATACCTAATCCATATTTATATAGTGTGTCAATACTCTCGATGGTTTATTATTTTTATGATAAAAACAACCGAGCTAATGAAACCATGTATTTGTTTGAGAATACAAAAATTCATTCTTTAGCACAATGCTGTGTAAAATTTATAAAATTACACAATGTGACGGACGATGACGAGTCGACATTATCACGCTATACGTTTCCAGCTTAAGCTGACTTCTCATTATTCAGAAACCCAATGCGAGGTCTGCTTATTCTGGGAATAATGTATTACGAAAATAATGTGAAAGTAATTCTGTCTGTCCGTTGCCTTTACGCCCTGATCGTTATGAAATTTGACAGACAGCCCTGGATAGGCTACTTTTTATCCTGGATCGCAGACCAGGGCCGCGGGAGACGGTTAAAATCAATCTGCGTATCCTTTTTCCAATTACGTTGGGATCGGCTTCCAGTCTAACTGGATGCAGCTCTAGTCTTTTACACGGAGCAACTTTGACCTCCACAACCCAGTTACTGGGTAACACGATAACCCCTGGCAAGACTGATGGTCAGACGTTCGGGCTGTGAAAGATCTACGAATGACAGCCGGGACAAACGGCTTAACGTGCTTTCTGAAACACGGAGGGTTCTCGATATGTAATGGATGGTCACCCATCCACGAACCGACCGCAGCAAGCGTAGTTTAAATTTCGATAGACCCGTGCGGCTGTTATTAAATAGCCTCGAGCCCCTCTCGTGGGTAACTGCTAGTAGCTTGATAATGATTTGTCGTCGTGTGTAGGTACACACGGCTACACATCAAGCTACACATTTCCAGTAGAAGCTGACCTCGCATTGTACGGAAATTCTATACAATGCGAGATCAGGATAAACTGGAAATGTATAGCTTGATGTGTAGCCGTGTGTACCTTCGCGCTATCAGTGACGAACGGAGCGGAAAGCATCTTCACAAAAACGCTAGACAATAGTCTTTTAATTTGAATACCTATGTACCTACCACATCCATACTACTTACAATGGTTTTTTAATTTATTCTGCGCTTGGGATGTTCGTAGATAATGAGCGTTGAGTGAGTCGAGTTGGCAAGGCCGAAATAGGCCGAAAGTCAGATCTTTTTCTAGACTAATTTTGACAGCTGTCAGTCGAAAGGATATTATTAATGCGAAACTAAGTTTGTTTGCTAATTGGATTTAGATGAAATTTGGCACATGAATAGACTATGACCTGGAATAGGACCCGATATTCCCACGTGATCGAGACTTACGCGGGTGAAACCGCGGGGCGCAGCTAGTATTATTATAAATGCGAATGTGAGTTTGTTTGTTACGCTTTAACGCTAAAACGGGTGAACAGTTTTGGATGAAATTTGGCACATGAAAAGTTGACGCATTAAATGCTGTGGCTGTTGTTCGCTGTTTGCAACAGTTTGCAACAAGAAAGTGTTTACCAGTCTGCTATCTATCACAACGACTCTTTGTTCATAGACTGATAAAGTTGTTTATTCAGTCTATCTATACTAGGTATTTATCAAGCTGACTCATCTTGAAAAGTGGAAACTCCGGGAACATAGTGCATAACATGGAACTTCTGATACCAAAATTATTAATAGCATAGCCATAGTTGCCGTGATAAATCTTCACTTCACTACATATTATAAAACAAAGTCCTCCGCCGCGTCTGTCTGTCTGCCATAAACTCAAAAACGACTGCACCAATTTTCATGGTGTTTTCACCAATGGATAGAGTGGTTCTCGAGGAAGGTTTTAGTATATAATAACTGACATCACGCGGGCGAAGCAGCGGGCATCGGCTTGTTTGTAATAGAATAAAGATGACTGTTACACAATTATAGATGACTGCTTTATACAGGGTGTTAGGATGAACACCGTTATCCTTGCAACCAGTGGTTTGGTTTCATTTATAGAACGTAAAATCAATGGAAAATTACAACTTTTTTTTTCTTTTTTATAAACCTACATTTTACCACAAAAGACGCAAGTTCGTTGCCCTATGCGCTAGGGCAACGAACTTGCGTCTCAACACGGGCGGGGGGTGCGGGATGTGACCTGACCGGCCGCGAGCGCGACCTCTCCCTCAGTCAGTCAGCTGTTTCGCTAGAGAGCACGGTGTCGGATAGAAACTTTTTAAAATCTTTTAATGAAAATAACGTTTTTTTTTTGTTGTGTTCGGTCATTTATTTTTATATTTAAGTCAACTACCCATGGTTTGAATGACAAGAGTGTTTACCCTTACAGCCTGTATAAAATCCGGAGTCACACGATTTCCCTAACACGTGTGATTTTTAATTTATCTGTCTTGTTTATAGGTACCTTTTTAGTTTACTTTTTTGTCGCAGTTGGGTTTTAGTTTTATAACTTTTATTTCTTGGGAAAACCCATCGGGCACACAGCTTTTATTATAATAATTCTCTTTCAATTTGCATTTGTTTGAAAATATAATTCAATTCACATGAGATTATAACAGAATCAGGGGGCCAAGTCTACTAATTTACAAACGTGTCTCGCAATGATGAGTTTTTGACAGATTTTGTATGGCATATCTGTCAAAAACTGATCATTGTGAAACCACTGACACGTTTGTAAATTAGTAGACTTGGCCCCCAGATCATGTGGATATCCAGGGAGGGGTCCCCAATTCTCGTCAATAGCTCACTTGCCGCCGACACCCGTGGCCCGTGGGCCGTCGTGTTCAATTGCACGGTGCGATTCATACGTTATCGTACTTCGTTTACTAATATGAGCCATCCAGTACTTTATCAGTGGAGGCATAAAATATTTTTTTTATGACACACTTCTATCTGATTTAAAAAAAAAACATAGATTTTGTAATGAAACATTGTGTTCTTTTTACAATAAAATAATCTAGCAAAGTATTCGCTTTTCTGAGAAAATTATTGACATAATTATTCTTTTTAAAATGTAGCAATTCTCTTTTTTTATCAAATTATTGACCTTTATAAGTATCTGTAAATGGCCTAATTAAAATAAATGATTCGACTTTGACTTTGACACGTATTTGCACTTGTTAGTCAGGGTTTTCTGGGATTTAAATTGAGTTGTTAGATTCGAATATTTAAATGATGTATCACGTTATTGGGGGCTTTGAAGCATGAACTATCACTCGATAAAACGTTTTCATGACACATTTCTAAGATTAAAAAAAACAGGTTCTGCAATGACATGTTCTTTTTAAAATGTAGCAATTCTCTTTTTTTATCAAATTATTGACCTTTATAAGTATCTGTAAATGGCCTAATTAAAATAAATGATTCGACTTTGACTCGCTTTTGCACTTGTTAGTCAGGGTTTTTTGGGACCTACGAGTATTACAATGATGTATCATGTTGGGGGCTTTCCGAATTGATTTTCACACAACACACTACGAAATAACAACTGACTATCTATCTACTATCAACTATAAAACCTATCACGCTTTACTATCAGCCACACTATCAATATCTCAACTCCTATGGGGCAGCTTACCACTCTAATGAAGATAGCGTCACAATAACATGCCCTATGTCCATTAGTGCACTTATTGTGTTAACCAAGCCGTGGGTGGTGACAGCAGCTGAACTCAGCTTAGTTATTATGTACACTACATGAGTATATGCAGAAGTTTTAGTTGGTACAACGTAGACGGACGCACGTGCGAGCGATCACAGATCAAACATAAGAAATTAATTGAGTCGTCGCATTGCGGGGGAATTCTTCAAAACATAGATCTCTTCATAGACTTCTGGCGATGGATAAATTCTCAGTAAATAATACTATAATCGAACATTCAGCTCCTGTAACATTCGGTTGTTTTTTGCTGTTCTGGAGGATTCTGTTTGTTTTCCAGTCTCGTGGCCCTAATTGCGTTATACAGGATCAATCACATTCTGAACCGTTTTGAAACAGATTGCTAATACATTGATTTATAAGTTCGAAAAAAATGCAATAAATGTTGTTAAACTGTCAAAATGAAGCAGATTTACGCGAGATTCCTTCACAACTAGGAATGTACTACACCAAATTTAATCAAAATTATGATGAAGGACACTTCAAAGGTTGATGGGTACAATTTCTATCTTAGCTGGTAGGGTCAGATTCTTCAGCACACTCGTGCACTTCTAAGGGCGCGTTCACACTATGTCGTGACGATTAATTTATCGTTTCATTTTAAATACACAAGCCACGACGCTTTAAGGCTCTTACATACTGGCGCGATTCGTCGCGCAACGCGAATTTTACCAAAACAATTTCTGAGAAAACTTCACGGCGAATAATGCGGCGGGCGGCGTCGCGTCGCGCGACAAATCGCGCCAGCATGTAAGAGCCTTTAAGCGACACGATAATCTGTTGTCACGGCATAGTGGGAACGGGGCCTAAGATTTTTTGTTTCTTTCAACATCTAAGAGTTGTGCCTGAAAGTTTTCCTTTTGATAGGAAAGTAGACTTTCTGTATCTATATTGTTTGTGGTTCTATGTAACATAGTGATTTAATTTGATACGTCGGAAACTTGGCGCCTGTCTGCCCTCGATAGCTTTATATTATACACAGATTAAAGGGACAGTTAGAATGTATGAGAGAGTTAGAATACTATGTAACTAGCTGAAGGGGGGGCTGTAGGTAGTTTCAGGATATTTCAGGGTATACAGGCTGTAAGGGTAAACAGTCTTGTCATTCAAACCGTGGGTAGTTGACTAAAATATAAAAATAAATAACCGAACACAACAAAAAAAAAACGTCATTTTCATTAAAAGATTTTAAAAAGTTTCTATCCGACCCCGTGCTCTCTAGCGAAACAGCTGACTGACTGAGGGAGGGGTCGTGCTCGCGGCCGGTCAGGTCACATCCCGCACCCCCCGCCCGTGTTGAGACGCAAGTTCGTTGCCCTAGCGCATAGGACAACGAACTTGCGTCTCTTGTGGTAAAATGAAGAATTAAAAAAACGAAAAAAAAAAGTTGTAATTTACCATTGATTTTACGTTCTATTAATGAAACCAAACCACTGGTTGCAAGGATAACGGTGTTTACCCTAACACCCTGTATAAGTAGGTACGTTTGTAACTTAGAGATACATTGCAGAGAGATTGCTTTGTTGAGTAGATTGATCTATAGATATACAGGGTTATTAGTAAAACACCGACAACCTCTTAAGGAGTCATTGTTCTCATCATTATGAACAACTTTTACTATGGGAACAAAGTTGGAATCGCGGACAAAAAAAAAACAGATAATTCCTCCGCCATAATAAGGCAATTTGTGAGAAGACTTATACCCTAGTTTCCACGTCTCGGTGTCTAGTGAGGGTTGGTCTTCTCACAAATTCGTCTTTAGTTTAAGTTACTAACAATAGTGTTTTAAGTGCCCGTTACTAACAATTTATGGATCTCTTAGTTGTCCGAAATAAAATGATTTTATTTTATTTATAACTCGACATTCGTACAAGTGTACAAAGCTTAAGTGCAATAGGGTACTTCGTTCCAATCATCTTGGAGAAAATAAGTCCTCTCTATGGCATTATGTTAAAGTCATCATTTTTCCCTTACGAATATCAGATGTAGCTAGATGACCTATAGTACTTTTGTAAATTTTTTTTGAGGTTGGCAATTCATCCAATGACTTCTCCCGCTCTGGGCGGAGCGGAAGGGCGTGTGACTTTTACTGACTAAAACCCACCCGTGTTTCTTCAGTTGCTTGTTGCCAAGGTCCCGGTATCCCTTTCGGTTTTTCCCGCAACCCTGACAGGCATCGGTCCTAGCGGACCCCGCCAAAGGTACTATAGTCCTGTATAGCTCCATCTCTCTCGTATTGGAATGATGACGGCTTTATCACCTCATTCTAAGGCCCAGACGTCAGCGAGTTATTCTGCGAAAAACCCAAATCACGTATGGTTCTGAGTAATCAGTTTAATTGAGACGAAGATAAAATTATTATTTAGATGACACACGAGTACACGACACGATGAATGTGAAAAAGGTTAATCACCTTAAAAAACACTAGCAAATAATAAAAGAAGATAAAAAAACAAAGTCATTTGAAAGTAGGAATGGTTATGTCTTCTAGCTCCAATTAATTCCAGTTTGATCATTTGATATTAAAAGATGGTGAACTTGTTTAAAATGTGATTCGGTCGCCAAACTGGATTTACAACTTTTACACAGTTGCCATACTCTTTAATTGCTTTTAAATTGAATAAAAGAGAGCATTGGGCAGTCTTTTGAATCAAATGAAGATAGCTTTTGCACCCTTTCGCTCGGTTGAAAATTATTGTTGGAGGTGGGAAATTATTTTTATCCCGTGTTCGTTCGTTATCGTTTCGTTAGTAAAATAAATGTAACGATAACGAACGAACATACTAACGAGGGTGTCGAAAAGGTCCTGAATGGCTTCGAGAAAATTTGCAGAATTAGGTACTTTGACTGTCTGGCGTAAACAATGTTTGCCTACGTGCTTACCAGTGCTTACCCTTGACAGTTTCAAAATATTGCTAGAAACTGCTATCGTATAAAATACGTAACAATTTCGTGTCCTTCGGACATCACATCTCAAAATCAAAAGTTCAGTGGTACTCAACCTTTTGCCGTGGCCGGACAATTTAGGTACTTAATATTCTCGCTTGAAATTATCAAAAGCTTAGGGTTTTGGATCCTTCGTCGAAAAACTGACACATACTCCAATATTTTTCTCAAAAATAACCATCTTTTCCTATTTCAGCATATCTACGATATTATTCTCGTAACCTCAAATCAATCTCTTTTGTTACAGAGTACAGGCATATTTTGCACATTCTTCCTCGCACAAGCTATTAAGGAGAAACGCCGGGCATCCATCAGGAACTCGACGACCATCAGGGAATCAACATTTGCGAATCCTGACGACTCGCTACTCGCCTCACCCACTGCCCCAGCTCCTACCTTGCCTAAGTATTAGTACATTAAGCAGAAAATATAGTATATATAGATGACATGTGCACAATTATGATTATGATGAAGGATACTTCAAAGGTTGATGTTGGTAGATTTCTATAGTACAATACGGTCGATGACTATGGCCGGTTCGAACTTTGCACAGAAAGCTGCGCAATAGCATTTTTAAGGAGCCAAATGGTGACATGAGGCGAGTATGAGTGAGAGAACATGCGCGAAAGTTCGGAGAGCCTATGTTCAGACCGGTCATGATTCATCGGCGTATTATACGTAATTACGTGTCGTCGTAATGCGTCATAAATGTGTCCAGTAATTAGGTTTTACTTATACCAACGTATATTTATAAAGAATATCATAGACAAACTGAGACTTTTACGTCAGTTCAAAGGCTACGTTTCAGTAACATACAAATGCAATATTTTAATATACAACCATATTGTTTGTTACACACCAAACGTCCTTTTCCCTTTTTATTATAGATTGATTTATTGTCACGGGCAGTTATTTATTGGAGAGTTTTAATTATTAAAATAATAATGTTGTGTAGAAAGGTTTATTAGAATAAGCTGAAACGTATTATACTGTTCTTGCCACAAACTTATTAATTAAGTATATAGACCATTTTTTTTTGTTATAAATATATAACGTAAAACCCCGTCCGCTCACTTCCATTAAATTGATAAAAATAATGACTGTACCTTCCACAATCTGCTATCAAATTGTTAATTTGTATTTTCCATTACCTACCGATGGCACTGTATATTTATAAAAACCACAACTAAAAAGTAGTTGTGGGGTAGTTTATTTTTCACTTTTTAGTTGTGGTACCTACCTACCTTACCGTACACAAATTCGAATATTAGGTTAACGGCAATTTCATAGGTAAAGACCTATTATATCACTACCTGTTATGTGAATAACAGTGACAGGAACTTACCATAACATCATCCAGATGGCTAAGTGGGAAAAATACGTATTATTAAAGCTAACTCGGCGAAATAATCGCGTAACAAACACACAAAAAAAACATAGCGGAGAGAACTTCCTCCTTTTTGAAGTCGGTTAAAAATGGCTCCTAAATAATTATTTTGTAATAATAACATAACACCATTGTTCTATAGGTTAAAATAATAGTAAACATAACGTAATCTTCCTATGCTTAAAGGCTCCCACAGACAGTCGCGACGCGACTCCGGTAGAGCATTTTTTATGTAAACTTCATGAAAATTATTATATTAGAATCGGGTCGTCAAGGCTGTCTCTGGGACCCTTAAATAAGTCTAACAAAAATACGAACTATAATAATTGACGCAAGCAAACACTAAATGCGTTGTTCGTCTAACAATGTTTATAAGTCTATGAGTTTTTGGCTACAAGTAGTTTGAATACAATGAACACTTATTTTCAGTACAAATTAGGCCTGTTTTGTAGTTAAGGGGTAATTAACCTTGGCGATGGGGGCTCCGCATGACAGATAGTCGGTCTTTGACGTGGGGTCTTATCGGGGTATTTCTAAAATGACGATACTCAATAGTGAATGAATTTCATACACTAGCGTATTTGCTATCAAATCAACTAAAGCATCTGTTTCAAAACAAAAAGTTAGCGGTGGTTGACAAAGTTGTTCTACATAACATAACATCACGCCTGTATTTCCCCAAAGGGTGAGGCAGAGGTGTACCTATAGTAGGTACACTCACATAGACAAAGTTGTTCAGTTCAGTTAAACTCTTTTTGGGAGGCGGCCAGACAACCTTACCAAAAGGTTGAGAAACGGTAACTTTTAGGCTGCGTGAGGGCAAAATGGTCTCTATAATGCAAATTCCGTCCTATGTAGTTACCAAAACATTATTATAATATTTTGTTAAAGTTTTTAAAGGTGTCCTAAATGCACCCTTACTTGATTGTTGATGGACCATAATATGGAACTGAGGATTTTATACAAATCAATGTATGGGTCCAACAATATTGTTCTTTAGATAATGCAAGTTTACGAACTTTATTATTATTATTTTTTTGGCTCTTCCTATTGCTTCCATTTTATACCTCTTTTTCTAATCATAGTAGTAAAAAAAAAACATAATTATGTATTTTTTTAATCAATTACCTATTATTATATTTTATCGATTTCCTGTATGTTTAACACATCATTTTACGTAAGGAAATTGAATACCTATAGTTCAGTCACAGATCTGTGACTGAACTATAGGTATTCCTTTTTTTTTGTGACTGTGACGAATTAGATGTTTCCTACGACGTCACGGATGACTTGTCTTGCCTAACGATATTTAATTTATTAAGTAATTTATCTATATGAGTCGACTGTTACCACTTGACTTTATGAAAATCATGAGCAATCATAAACAGTGCCGTTTTTGCTCTTTATGTTGCACTATGTTTTATAGTTCGTTTTAAACTAACATTAGTTCATTTTGTAACTTTAGGCCTGAAAAACATAGAAAAGCGATATACGTTTAAAATATTTACAATTACTTTGTTGATAGTGTGTGGTTAAAAATATGCGTTGAATGAATAGAAAATAGTAAAGGAATTTTACATCCCTGCCTATATACTTCGCTCGGAGACTAATAACTCGTAATATGTAAATTAGGTAAACATAAGAGAAAATAAGAGATAGTGCAGCTATATTTTCAATGCAGTTTATTGTAGATTTATCATATCGATACGAATAAAGACTAAAGGCTCCCGCAGACAGGCGCGACGCGACGACTGTGCGACGCGATTCTGGTAGAACAATTTTCCATTACATTTTCATAGAAATTGCATTCTACTAATGTCGCGTCGCGCCTGTCTGAGCCTTAAAACAATAAGGAACAAGTTTCACAAAACTATTGTCGCAAAAAATGTCATTCTTATAATCCCTAATTATTTAGTTTTAATCATAGTGTAGATATAAGTATTCGAATATAAAATATTTATTTTAAAAAAAGTTTTATAATATCCAGTTTCGTCACCGAATCAAAGCAAAGTTACTTCGATATTAATTTAAATTTTACTGTCCATTGACTTCCAAACTCAAATTAACTGCAAACAATCCATGTTGAAATAATAATTGTATAATATTTTTCTCCAGTATTATTAAATAAAACAAGGTATTTTCAAGTAAAGTCAGCTTCGTAAATCGACGTGTTATTCTTTCACGTTTGCTTATGTTAGTCTTACCGTCAGACTACAAGGTAACTCCTAACTACTGAAGGAAAATATTTTTCCTTAATTCCGATTTGCCAAGGTTGTGCAATAAAATCGTACTAAAGAGGCACAAACAACATGTTCTGACGTCATTATACTCGTACAGTGTCACTGGACATAATGTGTTTCAAAGTCAAGACTGTGTTTTGTTAGTCAGACATAGATCGTTTTACGAAAAAGAACGCACACGCAACAAAACAGTCTCATACTTAGTCTAAAAAATAAAACAAAAAAAAAAGTATCCATTGAGTAGCACAAAATGTTTGTGACTCCACGCAACAGTCAGTAGTACTAGCACAAGACTAATTAGGAACAAGAAGGTACTCGTATGGCCGCGGCTGCTTTTGAAAACTTGAAATTGTATTTATATTTCTGATAATCTGTGCCTTTATTATGAGCATTTTCGAAAAAATATTATATTTAATTTATTTTAATATTTTACCTACGTTATGGCTGATTTTTATCGTCAATTTCAGAGATCAGCACCTACGACGTATTATTGCCATCATTTTTCCAGTGTTAGTGAGAGACGGAGCTATACCTACAAGGCCGCTAGCACCATCCTTTTTTCGCAGTGGAATAATGATAGCATTAATACTTCGTAGTCAGCCCCCTGATCACTTTTATCTGAGGAATAATGTGACAGTTTGACAGATAAATGTTGAAATGAAAAATCCCTATAAAATCCCTAAATAAAAGAATCGATCCGGACTCGATCAGGGCCAAATAAACTTCATAATGATGAGTCGGCAAAGTCTAAAATCTTACCAAAAGACTACAGTGAAGTACGTTTGACAGCTCAAACGTCAAAAAATCCAATTTGGCGTGTTCTTTTACGATCCCAATTTAAATAGTTTTAAGGTTTTATTACAACATGACATCACGTCTGTATTCCCCGAAGGGTTAGGCAGAGGTGTAACTATAGTACACCCACATTTCGCCAGTTATGTTTAAGTCCCATATAATAGGGGGCGAGCCTATTGCTATTAACCGGGCACAAATCCAGACTCCGGACTGCTACTGAGAAATTCTAGATGGAAAACCTAATATTCTAACACTTTGCCCGGCCCTGGGATTCCAGGGCCGGGCAAACTCCCTCATCCAGGGTTCGATTGAACCCTGGATGAGGGAGTTTTATTATGAGGTTTATTGCATATTTAAATATAAACTTATGTATAAATAGCTTAGGAATAGTAATTGTGTTGGTTGTGTGCATTGAATAAATGTGATTTAATCTACCCGTAATCAAGTACCTACTGACGAATTTGATATAGCTACTTTAAGAAAATATTGTATTGATTTTTGTACGTTTTAATACTAATAAATGATCCAGTATTACATTTTTTTTTCTATATAATTTCTCCATAATTATGACAAAACAGCCTAAGAAGTGGGACTGATGACTGCGCCAGAGGAAAAATTAGTAACTATGTATAATGTTAAAACAAGACATGCTAGGGACGCAACAAATGTCAAAAAGTATCGATATAATTTTATCGTATCGATATTTATAAAAAATATCAATATCAATTTCGATATATCGAAAAAAAAATATCGATATGTCGATATATCGGTTGTGTTTTCAAATTGTTTTTTTTACTTTATGTTGTTCAAGTTTTTTATTTATTTTAACACCAAACTAGGAAAAAAAAGTATGCTTTTTACGGCTCAGAATTCCAGCGGTTTGAGTCAGTGGCGAGAAAGTTGTTGCTATTGCAAATATATCGGTTTTGATACATTTTCGATACTTGATATTTTATATCGATATATCGAAATAATAAATATCGCCTAAAAATATCGATATATCGATATTTTTTCTGCAAGCCATGATTTTCTGCAGACATGCAATAAGTACTAAAGCAAGAGGGGTTTTATTATTTCTGAATGATCAAAGACAAGCCATTCGAGAGTATCGAATTCGAGAGGTTACGAAGCTAGGAAATTGTCGTAATCAATGTGACAGGATAGGCGCGTAAAGTGAGTAGTAGTGAGTACACACGGCTACACATCAAGCTATAAATTTCCAGTATAAGCTGACCTCGCATTGTACGGAAATCCTATACAATGCGAGATCAGCATTTAACTGGAAATGTATAGCTTGATGTGTAGCCGTGTGTACGTCCTCTATAAATAATAAAAAATTATATAGATATTGCTTCTTTTTTTGAACTAAGTACTATTAGTTGCTAAAACCCCTCATCCTAAAAATCTATTATTTTCAGCAAAATATTTATTCTAATCTCATCTCGGATGCAGCCGAAGGGCGCACCTAAATAGTAAATAAATCCCTACGTATTGGAAAGTGTTCGCGAGTTCTTTAGAAACTTTCTCCCTTCGCTGCTTGTTTATGGTCAGAGCACGGAGCCTCCACTTTTTGCTAAGTCGAATGGCGAATCGAAAGCGAAATAACTACATGTCTAGGTACCCGATTGGTATTCGTAATGTCGACTGTCCGTCGACGAAATTGCGAAAATGAATTTACTGCTTTTTGTAATGGAACCAGTTTTGCATAACCGTTTTATTGTAAGGCGATGATATTTTTTCCCGCTAAAAAATCCGAATTTCTTCAACGGTCACCAATAAGGCAAAGGTATTAAAAGTGAGGGCCAATTGCTATTCATTATCGTGGCTGCGCGAACAAGTCCTGTGAACCTGCGCTGCGTAAATATATTATGGTAGGTATGTCCATAAAGTTTTGAAAAACTGTCCCGTTTTCTTGCAGATTTGTAGTGGTACTTAGTAGCAAAGATGCTGAATTTGTTTTGTAAATAAATAAAAGAGTTTGTTAAGTAAAAGCAAATGAACAACAATTTTGTACCAACATAAGCAAAGCCGAAGACCTTCATAAATATGAAACGTTAAATGTTGCATTTTTTTTTTCAAGAGTTTTGGAAATCATAATGGTATTCATCAGGGAATTTTGGTATGATGTTCAGGGTGCCGTAGTCAACAAGGAACCTTTGTACTTTCGCCATCTTCGTCTGTTTCTCTGTCTCTCTGTCCGTCGGCCGGTCCTGCACGCGTAGCATGGCCATGACCACCATAGAAACGGGTTTAGTCGACGGAAGAATAGACAAAATGACTGATTGTGATTGTGAATCTGTCATTTTGTCTATTCTTCCGTCGACAAAACCCGTTTCTATTGTGGTCATGCTGCGCGCGCGTATTTGACAGCTCGTTTAGGAAGATTAGATTAGACACCTACCTTTATCTTCCCTCCTTGCCTCATAGAGCAAGTAGGTAAGTACCTAATTATATACCTACCTACATCAAATCTGTATTGTGGATTTCCTTAACTGTTTAAATATGAGATGAGGTACTACCTACCTACCTGCCTGGGTACTTGCTATGGGAAAACCAATAACGGCATCATAAAAATTGATTTATCAACTGTTCTTGAGAAAGTCGCGAACAAATATACGTAACTACCAAAGTATCAATACACTGGTCGATTATTGAA
Organism: Lithophane semibrunnea; assembly: GCA_947363905.1. Taxonomy (NCBI): domain Eukaryota; kingdom Metazoa; phylum Arthropoda; class Insecta; order Lepidoptera; family Noctuidae; genus Lithophane; species Lithophane semibrunnea. The sequence goes on from OX376195.1 coordinate 15,783,101, forward strand.
CCTCCAGTTTTGAAGTTCGCGTCTGAGCGACTCCCAGACATTCGTAACTCGTAAGTATGTACGCACGGCTACACATCAAGCTATACAAAACCAGTTTACGCTGATCTCTCATTGTAGGGAAATCCTATACAATGCGAGATCAGCTTAAACTGGTTTTGTATAGCTTGATGTGTAGCCGTGTGTACCTATCTCAGACCAACAAAAAAAGGTTTTTTTTTGGTCTGATTGTGATTACTATTGGAATGAAATGAAATGAAATTGTTTATTCTGTAAACAGGATATTGGAATCACTTTTACACGTCATATTAAAAAGTTGTAAAAATAAGCTAGATGAGGTCGGCGTTTCCTATCTGACTACTCTGAGAAGAAAGGCTGAAACAAACTCAGAGGTCACCGTCTCCTTTAAATTCCAGACATAATCTTGGTCAGGCCTTATGAGGACAATGGTGCCGATTCTGTTGTTCACAAACTAAACTAAAATTAAGTTCAGTGCATCTTTTTCTTTCTATTTCATTAAGAAAAGGACAGAAGATACATTTTAGTTTAGTCCTGTCAAATTAATCAGCGCCCATACAAGTTTAGCCGAGATTTAAAAACTTGCCTACTAAAATTACGTCAATTTACGTCAGGCACTGATTAATTTGACAGGACTAAACTAAAATTTATCTTTTGTCCTGTTCTTAATGAAATAGAAAGAAAAAGATGCACTGAACTTAAATTTAGTTTAGTTTGTGAACAACAGAATCGGCACCAATGTAGATTAGAGTCTGAAATGGTCTTTTGAGGAAAGAACCACACAGATTTGAGTGGACCTGTTCAGTCAGTGCAAGCATTTGTCAGTAATAGTGGAGCTCAACTCTGGTTTGATTGGGTGGGTTACACTGAATAAATTACACAAATAGGTACGTATTATATACATAAATATACCTACGTAGTTATCTAATCGTCTAGAAACGTTACACCAAAATTCATAAATAAACTATAAACACTACAATCGATTTTTCAGCTATATTTTAACGAAATTACATCAAAGTATCCAAAATTATTACTTGCATAAGTTGCAAAGTTATCCTGTTGAGACGAGATGAAATATTAGAGCGGGACGGAGAAACACCCAAGGTGCGAGCGAGATAGACGACAGGTGAATGAGGGGTCATGAATAGGACCACCATACCGCGCGTGTTTTTATTGAGACGTTTATCACAAGGGACAAAGAACTTTAGGATGATTTTGATGTTTTTTAATTAACCTCACAACGAGTACTGTAGAACTTTTAAAATTATGCAAGTAACAAAAAGGAAATCAGTTACGTTACAAATAAAATAGTAGGTAAGTAAGTACTTTAAGTAATCAAATCAAGAAAATTACAATCTGTGATAATATTGCAAACTTTGAAAAATACGAAGACTGGCCATATCACAAATTGTCCAGCTGTCGTCGGATTGGTGGGATGTAACAGGCTGAAAGAACAAACATGGGAGAAAACAAGCTACAGCGACGTTACTGGATTCTATTTTTTGTTAATTTGATGATTGATGATAAGGAAAAATAAATAAAAAGACGACACCAAACACACTCAAACGTCATCACCAAGTACGCAGTTTGACTCAACGTAAATCCCCTGATGGTCACCCTAACCATGATTCATGGAACCCAAGAGGGGCGCGGGGGGGACGCGCCGCCATCGCGATTTCTTGCTTATTTTCTTTAGTAGCATTTCCAACGTCAAAGCAGGTGGGTCACGCTCGCGCTCCGCTCACATAAACAAGTAACCGCGAGTGACAAAGTGCGATTGTGTGTGAACATATACCAAGAGTGTGTATAACTCATTCAAGATGGGATGTGGAACGAGTTTTGTGAAATATGTGCTGTTCTTCTTCAACCTGCTGGTCGCGGTGAGTAGGGGAAAGGGCGGGCTTGCAATGGAACCGGTTTGCTTGACTTGTGTTCCGGTGGACGGGTGATGCCTTGACCAGCCAACAGTGAAACTAACGCCTTGCGTTGACCACGAACTATTAAAAGTTCCAATCCGACGCCGACATGTGGTCTTTCCAACATTTTGAAGTAGCGATCTTTTAAAAAGGTTTTCCGCTAGATTTTTATTCAGAAGTTACCTAATTCAATTACACCTTTCATTTTAAGCTCGCAGAATATTAATGTTTCGAGGATAAATCCTCAAACAACTTCATGACAGCGTTATTTCTTGCAATAATCTTCAATAACAAGCAAGGTAAACTTTACCACATCTTCTATTTCTGTCTCTCGTAAGCATTAAGAAGGAGATGGAATACATCTTCCCTCCCTCTCCGTCTGACTGGATTCGAAGATAGAATTCGTAGGGTAAAACGTACTGTTGTTGTCAAAGTATTTAATTTAATGTTTTTCAAAATAGAATATTATTATGTACTATTGATTAATAACTATGTTTTGAGCCTATTTGCATACATTATTTCGTCATAGTAGGTGCCTACTCATTTAATAGTTTTAGTAGATATGAAAATAATTAAGTTAAAAGAACTTAAATATTAATTTAAAGTTATAAACATTATTGTTTAAATGCTACATAAACAGCCATTTGCTTGGTTATTATTATAATTGTGAACTTCAAATCCCCATGATAATAAATCCACATGCTACGGGAACTTCCTAAATTACCCCGTCACGATAATCTAGCAGATAGACAACCAAAAGCGATATGAAGTACAATATGAACCATATTCCATTAGACACTGTCATAAAACAGCAGCGTTTAAACATAAATAAAAAAAAATCAAAATTCAGTAGGTACTACAAAGTATAAATATACGTAGTCCAACAAGTTTCCTCTCAAACCAGTTTATAACGTAATACGTTTTAAATAGTAGTGACTATACAGATGAAATCATGAATCACCAACAATGCCGTCAGTCAGTTATTGCTTATTGCATTTTTTCCCCCCTTAACAGGCATGTAGTCAATGTCGCAAAGACAAACAATGTGACATCATGGATGTTTATAGTAGCAGTACATTGGAAGGAAGCTGCCTACATGGCCATAAAGAATTTGATCTGATGCATTATCTACATCTTGGCACATTTTTGTACGTATTGTCTTTCGGACGTACGTGTCTTCTCGGACAGCAATTTGGTAGATTATCACGTAGCAAATAATGACGGTTGCTGTTCCTTGAATAGGTACTTACGTCGTTATTGAAAGCTGTTGCGAGATGGCGCGAAAATGAACCAGTCTCATAAAAAACAGAATCATTAATTAATTAATTACGTAAGGTCTTGAAGTTTCAATCTAAAAACAGTTGATGAGGTGCTAAAAGTGTCAAGCAAGATCCCATAAAAACAATCTTGTACATACCTAGTACCTACTCATACCAACTATGAAATTACTCCTAGAAAAAGTAGTCCTTGAAAAATAAGTACTGCGTTAACAAATAAAGCAATTCTCTTTGAATGAGCTAAGTAATGTCAAAGAATCTGATGCCTTGACAGTAACAGATGTACAAATATTAGTAAGTATTACTGTCATCTTGCTCACAGCTTACGTTTCATTGAATGTAACATGTCTGACCTTGGTTTACAACTGCTTGGTACTGGAATAATAACATTTATTACTAAGCCACGCTCTGGTGGTGTTGGTGTGACAAAGACCTGTTTTACTGCTCATTCGATAAGAATTTTTAACGACGTTTCCACGACAAAAGGAAATTAGAATGTCGATAAAGTTAATACTTGTTAATATAGGTATTTCCATTCAATATTGGCATGTAGCCATTTAGTTTGAACATATTAGAACCTTCTGAACCAAATCATATCGGTTTTTGTAAAGGTAAGAGTCAAAAAGTTATAGGACATCTTTCCAATCAATAAAACTGATGCAAAGTAATCGTTTCCGCAAGCCTCGAAATATTTATTGACCTAAAAGAATGCGCTGTCCCATTTAGAGTAACTACCTAATGATGTAAGACGAAATGGTGTTCCTAATGGAAGAAACTTGTTTCATTAAGAGTCCCTATCAATTTCGGCGCGCTACGAGTTTAGGTAACTATCGGAGCGCAGTGTGTCTGTGTGCGGTCGACGTATCGCTGACAGTCGTAGTGTGCGCTGTGCGCACGGTGCAGCGCGAACTAATATCTTGGTCCGTAACTGCTATTATTAGGAGTTTTTACTTACTAGGTTCCGTAATACTAGATGGATTTTATTTTGTGATTATGACGTGCTATGTTTAGGTACCCTATAAAAATATGGTTACCTAGTATAGCATTCACTGAAGTAAAAGCAAACTATAAAGTGTCACCAGCGTATATAAGGTAAGTCTGAAACAAATACACGTGTTATTGTACTCCTTTATTATTTAGATTAATTAGTCCTTTATTATTTACATTTATGTTTATTTATTTAATCCTTTATTATTTACATTTATGTAACTATAATTATTACTATGTAAAAAAATTAAGTAAAATACAATTGTGGCGGTATCTACATCGCCACATGCGAACTACGAATCGAAGACCTGACGTCACATAAATCCTGCATCGCGCAATTAGAGTTTACCGTGCAGTGAACATATATACAAAAACCCAATATCAATCATTGGGCAGTTGACCGCCAGACACAACACCCGTCTGGTAGGAGGATCCTCCCTTTTCTATGGGGGATGAGTGAACTTTACACCCTATTCCTCATACCCCTAAATTGGTGACCCCGAATATGAACGTCAACGCAGCCTTCGTGCAACTACTCCAGCGTGACGTCATCATCATCACTCCCGCAAGCTTTCAGTGAGGCGAGTCACACAGCCAAGCCAACACCCGATGCGTCAACGGGTATCCTGATCACCAGCATGCAGCGAACGCGCATCCCTGGTCATCACCCTCAGCCTCATCACCCCGACCCACTGGGGAATCACCTCAACCTCATCACCCCGACCCACTGGGGAATCACAGCAATCACCTCAACCTCATCACCCTGAGCCACTGGGGAATCACAGCAATCACTACAATCACCACAATCGCCGCAAACAGTTCCGACCCACCGCGAACAATGCGGCACCCGGTTCCGACTCACTGGAACCACAACTGGCACTGGCAAGCATCGCAAGTTACAAGACTCAGCCCACTATCGACCTCCGGTCTCCGGAGGGGAGTGATGTGGCGGTATCTACATCGCCACATGCGAACTACGCATCGAAGACCTGACGTCACATAAATCCTGCATCGCGCAATTAGAGTTTACCGTGCAGTGAACATATATACAAAAACCCAATATCAATCATTGGGCAGTTGCCCGCCAGACACAACACCCGTCTGGTAGGATCCTCCCTTTTCTATGGGGGATGAGTGAACTTTACACCCTGTTCCTCATACCCCTAAACAATAGACGTAGATATATTTAGTTACCTATTCCGCTTGACTATTCTCCAAGAGTCATAAAAACCCCGTAAGAAATCGACACGTGTTTCACCTCTCAACGAGGCATCCTCAGGATGACGATTGACCAATTGCAAACCAGAACGCGACGTGTTACCACACCGAGCGCTGGACGCAAAGTGAAAACTTAAGTTAAAGTCACTTTGGTTCCAGCGCTCGAGTGGTTTAGAAGATAGGAGGGAACAGATGAACATACATACATACATACTGGTCAAAATCATAACCCTCCTTTTTTCTTCGCCGTAGTCGGGTAAAAAAGAATTACTGTGTGTCCCGATCCTTCTCAAATATTATTAACACATTATTAGATTAAAGAAATAATAGTAAACTACAACAATTTTCTTAATTAGTAAGATGATGGCAAAAATTATTATTTACCTAAGAACTGCACGTGCCTTCCGTGTTCTTTTAACTTTTTTCTTTTTATTACCTTTCATTCTTCCGTGACAATTAAGTTCACTTTTTCGACCCATTTTCTAAAAATTAAACACTATTGTACTGTAAGTATAATACAAAACATTAATATGGATAAATATCATTAGCAAAGTACAAAATGTTACGAGTACACCATACATTATATAGGTACTCACAGTCTCAAAACTGGTTAGCTCTAGTACAAAAGTACGCCCGATTCCGCGAATTACGTCGGGAGCGGCGGCAGCGGCGAACGTCACAGGCGACACAGGTCCGACGTCGAGAAGCCCTCGGGCGCGACTGATTGCCTCGAGCGAGCACATCGGTTTATAAGGCATTATTTAGATCTTTTATTATAATTAAATTAGTAGTCAAAAATAAAATATAAAAACTGAATTTGGTAGATAAATAACTAAAATTTTAAAATATTTGAGACTTATTGTTAATATGTAACAAATTCTTATGTGTAGACGACGATTTTGAACATGGTATTATTGCGTTTTTTCAGCGTGGATCACATTTTTTTTCAAGTACTAATTCAATCAACATTGGAAAAATGATCAGTCGCCTAACTAATATACTATATGCACAGTATTTAGGATTTTTCTCAGATTGATGTTTGCTACCAGTAAGCTATGAAAGCAATTGAAAAACCAAGTGTTTCACGCTTACGTAAAAACGTGTGTTAGATTTTTATTTTTCTTAATTTATATTGAGTAGTTAGTTTTAATTTTATTAGTCGACTTACTAGTTAAATAGGTGATGAATAATTTTGCATTTATAAACAAAACAGATATCTTAAGGATATTGTAACATTGGCTCCGAAAAAACTTGAATTTTCTGTTTTTAGACCGCGAAATTGATAGGGGCTCTTAATTACGTCTAAAAGCTTATACTTTTGGTTCGAAACACAACGCAAGTTTTCGTCCATTAATCTTGCAGTTTACGTTGGACTTACATCTACATTTCGTATTATATCTGGTGGCCAACTTATTAATTTCTTCCGTGGCAAACTGGGTCAACAATGTAGATTGCGTGATAAGAGTCAATTTTCCTTACTCATTCACCCTCCGAAAGTCAACAGGTGAATTCATTGAATAATTAATAAAGAGATACTGTCTTGTTTTGGAAATTTTGTGAGGGAACGTTGCCATAACAGTCAGGTTCAAATACAAAACTTATGACTTCATGTTGACGAATAATACAAGTTTTTAGTCTCGGAAATTCAGCGTTACAACAGTAGTTTACAGATTAAAACATCAAGGCCACTAGATTTAACGTCTTGCAATCCAATAAAATCAGTTTGTTCAGCTTTTATGAAGGCTATATCAAAAAGTCCTTGTATTTTCCTTTGAAGTGGGTCAAGGAAAAGTCCCTGGTCTGGTTCTGAAGGATAACGGCGAACGTGATCGTGATTCAAGGCTAGAATTTCCCGAAGCTTATCCTCATGCATGACGTACTTGAGCTAAGGCATTTGAATAATCCTTGCATATTTGCAATCCTCTTTGCTTACACTTTACATGCATTTCTAAATAAGCCACATAACTGTAAAGTTTTATACGTTACAAAAGACAAGCTTATAAATTCACAAAGGGACTCTTACGTACGACAAACAGTTACGAATAGATGATAATATTGATATCTTAGGAAGGTTCTCCATACCAATAAAGTTTAGTGCTAGTGATTAATCTGGACATTTTGCGCATTGTCGAAACAATAAAATCATCGTTGACGATACAGCCATAATCCATGATATTCAAACATGGTCCACGTGACCTGGCCCCGAGGTGACATCATCGCATCGCCACGACCGCCACTGCCGCCGAACTGGCGCCCGCAACACTTAACATGCTTGCCCTATTACATACTCTAGTTGAGGAGTACCTAAGCCATATTTCATTTAGGACATCTTCCACAAAGAAAAAATTGTGAGTTAGATTATTATTATTTATTATCTTTGAAAAAAACCCCAAGGTTTAAACACCATTTATGTAAACACGTGGACCTGTCTACACTTACTTCATAAACAGGCATTTCCGACTACAATTAAAAAAGTAGGTATTCGTTTCCTTGAAAACGGTTAGTAGACGCCGAATAATTTCGGTCCGAGTCCAGAAAAAACTCGTTTTAAAACTGGTTTCACGTATACCCGTGTTGCTAACATCCAGCGTTGATGCAATAGTTTTTTTGTAACAAACGTACACGTCCGCGGATGTTGCGCACACAGCCTTGCCAGTTTGCCACTAGTATTTGCGTTTCTCTTTGGAAATCCTCGGGATTATTTGATAAAGTCACACTCTGCTCACTTAGTTAAATAGAGCCTTTGTTTCCTTGTCACATGCACGTATGATAAAACGTTTCCTTCAGAAACCCAAACGATCTCTCGTGCTGTACAGAAATATTTACGGTTTTTTACACGCTACCTGTACGCAAATTCTTATCAGTAAATTAACCTGGCTGTTTAATTACTTCGAATTTGACTCATTCATAGTAATATAGTGAGGTCACGTTCTATTTATCCGGCTATAATTTTCTTATCGAATCTCTAGCATACTCTCAAGCAAAATTCTCAAATGATTTACATAATTTGCCACCCACAGGCGACCTATGACGTTTGGATGACGTAAGTTTTTCAATGTCGATAAAGGATATCTAAGGACCATCTTGCAGTGAAATCCGACCAAATATCGATGACCAAACCACACCAAGATACGTCTTGGTGTCTTGGTCATCGTCATCAGATGAGTTTGTTGAAATTGCCAATCATTAAACTGTTGCAGAGTCTGAAGTAACTATCCATGCCATGATGCAAGTGGTTTTCGACATAGGTACTATCGCAGAATAAAATTATTAGATAATCTGCTCTTGTTTGTGGCCAGTAACTGGCGCTTGTGTACAACTCAACTAAAGAAACAGTAAATCTAATATCCAAACATACACTTGAAATGGTTCTATCTGCGATGGCATTGGTAGTTAAAGTTTGGTTCAGAATAGTAATGTGTGTTGTGTACTATTCAGTAGCTCAGCACCAACACGTGAGCTGGTTTTAATTAGATTAACTTCCTGCTATATTTGCTTTGATAGCCTACAACAACACACAATATATCAAACCTTTTAGTACGAATATGTCATTTCAAGGAAAAAACAACCGAATTCGGAAGATTTTTCCGATGACTTGAGAAACCAAAAAGATTTTATGCTTTGTCCAGAATTGCCCAGTCTTTTTGACTGTTCAAAAATACATGCTTTAAATAAATCAATAGAAAAAGTAAAGACCAGTCCAATGTTTAAAAATAAACCTCAATCCAAAATCGATTCTCCCCCCAAAGAATTTCCAAGACTTTCTCGTCTGCCCCGCAAGTCAGACGTCATGCGTTTCATGACTTCACAGATCGCCATGGCCTGTCTATGCCCTTCCGCCCTCAGACCTCACCTCCTTCCTCGTCATTGTCGCTCGGTCACCGACCTTACTTATGCAATCCTCGCCATAGTTGTACACCTGGTAATGGTATTGGCTGGGTCACGCACGTTGTGTAACCTCGCAAGATTTGCTGATGAATTTTTGGCTCTTGTGGCCATGTTCTACGGACCGTGAAATTATGCGATGAAGATTGATTTGAATTTGGAGATTATGGTTTACATGGTTTGGTTTTGTGAGGCTCATAATCAAGAATCTAACATATTTTAAGTTACAAAATTCAAGATTTTGCTATCTTAATGAAAGCACAAAGGACGATGTTGGAACAAACTTCTTCAAATCCTTTATTCAAACTTTTACTTCTAAATATCTAATCATGTCATGCCATGTCAAGCCATGCCATGTTCTACGGACCGTGAAATTGTGCGATGAAGATTGATTTGAATTTGGAGATTATGGTTTACATGGTTTGGTTTTGTGAGGCTCATAATCAAGAATCTAACATATTTTAAGTTACAAAATTCAAGATTTTGCTAACTTAATGAAAGCACAAAGGAAGATGTTGGAACAAAACTTCTTCAAATCCAATATCTAATCATGTCCAAAGTTACAAGCCTTTGTTTAGAGCATAAAGCTACTCAATGTTTGACAACTTTCGGCTATTCCTAGTGGTTAAAGAAAACTCATTATAGCACCAGTGTTGCCTCATCAATCATCATCATGATGTCAGTTTTGTACTTAATCGTTAAATTGATTTCGTTTTGATCGACAGCTGTAAATCTGAGCAATATGGTTTACGAGCCGTATTAGATAAACAATGCCTCTGGATTCTGGAATCTGATGTATGCCTAGAAGTCAAGAGAGGTTTTATTTTGAGCCTATTGGGATGTGGAAATGTCCACCGTTTTGAAATTTATAATTTATTTATTCTTCGTTTTCGACTCCATCAGAATCCCATACAGTCTGGATACAATACCCCATCAAACTTGATCCAAATAAACAAGCTTTCTTTAAAAGTCACGTACAGAATTCTTAACAGCAAAATGCTTTCACAAGTCAATGTTTATTGGAATATCTAGGTCGTTGTTGTAAAAACATTCGATACCCAGCGTACGCTCATAAGTGTGTGACGCCCCATTATTCAAAAGCAACCTGTGATTATTATGGTGTTCAACCTTCCGTAACTGCTAAAGGGTGCTTAATGGCAAGTTTGAGGGAAATCGGTTTATTTCGTGCTGCTCGATTCCCATTTTAAACAGGAATAGTTTAAAAAAATCCGTCGTAAATCTGTGCTAAAGAAATTATGTCGTGTAAATCAAAAGATGACGAAGCTTTAATAGAAATAAAAATATCAGAGCCCAGAGCTTCAAAGCTACTATTAGCGTAATTCCTCGTACCGTTCGTTGTAGTGTGAATTAAAATAGAGATGTTCACATACTCTCTTTGTCTTCACTTATTTGTGGCGGAATGACCGATGACCAGCAGATGACACTCACTGTAGTGTTGGAAAACTTCGGGAGAATGAATATCACTTCACTTCACTGACCTGCTCAGCTTTAAAATATGGTTTTAATTTAACAGGCGACTCTATAGTTTGATTTTATTTGGCGAGTAATGGGTTCTGGTTATTTTGGTGTTTATGTATAGCATTTGTCTGAAATCATAAGTGATAAGTGGTGCAGCGTGGTCAAGCGTGTCATCTATTTGGGTCAACGAATCAATACCAGTCCCGCGTTCACTTTACAAACATAATGAAAAAAAAAAGTCAACCAGTCAACTCCACAATTATAACAAAGCCGATTCTGTTGGCAGCTTGCCGATCGGGGGAATTCCGGGTTTGGTGCTCCCTTGAGTCATACAAGCTTTCAGTCTGGTCTCGCTGCCATAGGTAAATGGCCTAGGCTTTTAGACTAGTTCAGTAACCGGTTGAAATGTTAATTATATTGGCACGACACCGTTATCAGTAAAACCGTTATTTGGTAAGTAAATATGGCGGTTTAAGTGCATAGATATACAGAAAGGCAACTCGTTCGCAATTAGCAACAGTTATTTGTCGTGACAAATATTTTGATGGTTCTCTTTCATGTTTTAAATAAGCGTATGAAATTGAATGCTCTGCTCTCAATACTATAATCTTAAACTTGAGTTGAACGTTACACAAATGCGTTAATAAAGATCATTTCATTAAACATGATTTGGTACCTACCTATATTTTTTTCAAGTGAATGCGATCATGGCTGCCATTTCATTACGTAACATGTGCACAGGATTACTCAGCTGCCGTACATAATCTATACAGTGTGTGCTGTAGTTATGCAAACGCAACTGCCTGTGAAATATCTCGGCCACGGTATGCATAACCATACGACTTTTAAAACGAGACGCGTTATAAATTCTCGATAATGAAAGGGGGTCGGCAACTGGGGCGTTTACCTCACGCCATGGCAAAGTGTTTTTTAAATAAAATAAAAAGTGTTATGAAAGGGCGATAGTTTTGTTTGTGGACAGAAACGCGAAGTCGCTGTTCTGTACGCGTTAAAAAAAAGTTTGAAGAAACTCAAACATCGATGTTACTCCTAATGTGCGCATAAACAATACAAGCGAGCCAAACACCCAAACTATATTTTTCCTTAGCTAAAAATACAGGGCAGCAAGTTCAACATACGCTGTTAACTTGTACTAGAATAAATCTCCCTACATGCCTTTGATGCGTCAAGCGAGACGCCTTCAGGTCACTTTGACCAATGACCTGAAAGAATGCAAGAGAGAAATTGGATACGGAAGGCGAAGAATCGAGTGTACATCCGCATTTTAGTCAAAAAGATCCACTATCTTGGGATCTACTCTTTAAGTCCTTCAACGAAGATATGGGCCCGTCCGAAAGTAGTTAATCTGTCAAAACCAGTATAAAACACAATTTTTAAGATGGGTAAAAACACATCAGGGGGCCAAGTCTACTAATTTACAAACGTGTCAGTCGTCTCGCAATGATGAGTTTTTGACAGATTTTGTATGGCGTATCTGCCAAAAACTGATAATTGTGAGACCACTGACACGTTTGTAAATAAGTAGACTTGGCCCCCTGGAGTAGGGACAACTGTCAAATCGTGTTTTCATTCTTAATTTGGGTTCCTAACTAACCTTATATCCGTAAGTGACACGGAGTAGGAACGCCCGTAACTCCTGATGAAATTACGGACTTCGTGGTTTGAGTAGAACCCCTTGTCCGAACTGCGTTCGGTAAAGAACAGTCAATCGCAGTCCGGTTTCTGGTTAAAGTTGGACAAATTCCCGATCTTGCGAGGGAATTCATAGCGCAGCACCATTTTTCTTTAGAATTGACATTCGACGAAGTATTGCATTCCATTCACAAACTAGATCCAGTCTAACTAACTCCTACGTAATATAACCTTAAAGAGACCTGTTTAAAATGGGTTAACAGCCGCATATGATTGATCAACTACTTGGCTTGGCGTGACAATTTGCTGTTCGCGGCATTGTAATGGCGTCTGGGTCCCACAAGGCACAAGTGAGCTAGCAATGGCGGTCTTGTTCGTTGATTAGTATTAATTTTACTTATCGCTACCAGCGCTACTGGCTGTAGATTTTATTTTACGACCAATTAAACGAAATTGAGGAAATTATGTAACGTTTCGAGTAGGTAACTAAAGTTTTGAACGTAATTAAAAGATTAATAAGTAAATAAATAAAGTATACGTGATAATACGTGCATGATGTTGCAAAAGACATTTTAATTTATTTTTCCGGAAAGATAAATAAAGAAAAAAACCAGCATCTTCTTAACATATCTACAGAATAATACCCATTGTTCTATGTGAACTATCAAGTAGGTGTATCTAGGTATCATTAGCATACTAATTTGGAAAAGAGCGAGGTATGAATGAATGCAAAGAATTTTCGTTATTTCCCTAACGTTTACGGCTAAACTATTCCGAGGTTAACTTTATAGTCATAACACGATAAAGATTATCTTCGATCTAAGTAAATAATTGTGACCACTACAATGTCCTACAATTGTGCGTAGCTCCTAAGTAATTCAAACGACAAAAAATGATCAATATTGTAATAATGATCAAGGCATTCTCAGATAGGTATGACAGGCACATCATGACATATATTCGATAACCTTTAACCGATGAGTGGGTTCGGACGGTATGACGAGCAATTGTTCAGATAACATCGATTAATAGCCAGACCATTAATAAATGTCATATTATAACGCCTCCAATCGATAGGTATGTGCAGAAGAAGGCAGAACATAACGGATTTGTGATAGGATAGGCCTGTATTTTAACTTGAAACTAGATCTGAATATACTTGCCTCGGCAGGTTCACACTGACGTAGTACATAAATAAAGCCGGCTCGTTATTCCAAAAAAATCATTCTTTCATTTTCGTCTTGTTACATTGTCGATGACTGGATACTTCACCCTAATTATTTTCAAAATTGGAATACGTTGTAAAGTCTGCTACGAAGTGAGAGCGTTTTTTTTCTTTTTTATTCATGACCATCGATTCTAGTCTTTCAGTCATATACAAAATGTTTGCCGTTTCTTTAGTATTGATGTTGCCAGTTCTGCATAATTCATTTATTATTAGTTATTTTGAAAATTAACATCTCTTTAGCAACTGTGCAAGTTCGTGATTTTCTTGTTATCTTGAAATGAGACTTTTAAAATTAATGTGAAGTGCTAAAAGTTATATTTTTTAGAAATCCAATTCCAGTTTAAAATCTATACATAACTTTCAAATAAACTCACATCTCATTCTTAGATGATCTTCTAGACTTCTTTTCTGTTGACGATGGATCAAAATACAGCAATATACCGAGTAATAAAGTACCCCGAAACGATCAATTGCCATTAATTTTTATTGTAGTAAAATTATGAATCGCTTCAATTGTGTTTAGTAGACGTGAAGTAAGTGTCAATCCATAAAAATTAACAGTATGTGTCAATCACGTAAAAATTGACATTTGCTTATTTGATCTTTTCGGGGACCTTTTTCAAACAATAAATGGGCATTTTTCAAATATTATCAAAAATATTTATTATGTATTTGTTCTCTTCTCATCCAAAAGTGCTAATAACTTCTGTTTGGGACTAAAAAAGCAATCTGCCTAACCTTTTCCCAACTATGTTGAGGTCGGCTTCCAGTCTAACCGGATGCAGCAGAATACCAGTGCTTTACATGGAGCGACTGCCTATCTGACCTCCACAACCCAGTAACTGGGTAACACGATACTCCTTGGTAAGGCTGGTTGTCAGACTTTTGGCTTTTTATCCGCTGTCAAAAAGCGAATTAAAGCCACACTAATAAAAAAAAGAGAAAAGAAAATTGCCTGTTGAATGATCAATTTATCACTGAGGCTATAATTTTATATAAAATGAAGAGTATATTGATAATGCGACATCATTAAAAAAAAGGTTAATAGGAAAAAGCAGTAACATAATAAAGTATTTATCAAAGGTCAAATGAGAGTCGCGTCTAGATTACATTTCCAACATTTGAGCTCGTGAAGTTACGTAAAACTTATAACTTTACATGTTACGCCTCAATTGCATAATAAGTAATAACTTAGCTTAACTTTTTTATTTTCAATCAAGATTATATTAATTTACAAATTACATAGGTAAGCTAACAGTCTTAAAATATGTAAAAATTAACGTCTAACGGGCCTCTGCGAGTTGGGCCCTCGTACGCCTTCCAAAGGAATGGGACCCCTGGGTCCCGAGATATGTGAAAAATAATTTAAATAATAATAGTACATAGTTAATTCATTCAGGCGTAGGCGTGACTTAGCAGAAATCCATTATAAAATACAAAAGACCTAGATATATTTAGTAACCTATTCCGCTTAACTATTCCTTAAGAGTCATAAAAACCCTGTAAGAAATCGACACGTGTTTCACCTCTCAACGAGGTATCCTCAGGATGACGATTGACCAGTCGCAATCCAGAACACGACGTGTTGCCACACCGAGCGCTGGACGCAGAGCAGTCGTCATCCTGAGAATCAAGTTTTGTGTATGAATGAGGATGGCTATACGAGTAGGAGAAGACCAAAGAAACAATGGATGGACTGTGTGAAAGATGATATGGCTAGAAAGGGGCTGACTACCGAGATGACGGCTAATATGGAAGAAAAAGACATGTTGCGCCGCCTAAATAAACTACGCTAAGGGCAGGAGAATGATGAATGAGGATCCTGTAGCATTCACCATGAGCAACATGACTCATGTGCTGCACGCACAGTCCTTTTTCAGTTTAGTCTTCTTCCTGTTCTCCCCACATCGACAATTTGTTTCAAGGATCTTGGCTTTCCCATTTAACTTACTTAACCCCACTTAGTAAGATGGCAGGATTGGCAGGTGCATGTACGATCGTTGCACGCTAAAATTCTGAATATATCGACTCCCGAGTCCAATTGTAAATGTAATCGGTTTACAGACATTGTTTTGTAAACACAAAGAGCAGATGTTACCATAAACACGTGTTATTGAACTTTTTCTTTCTCTTTTGTAGTAACAGTTTTTATACCACAGACTAAGACTGTGTTGGTATAAGTATCCAAGCTGTGTTCGTTAATAAATTATGAACCCGATAAATATCCTGCTGAACTTGAACCCC
Source organism: Lithophane semibrunnea (assembly GCA_947363905.1). NCBI lineage: Eukaryota > Metazoa > Arthropoda > Insecta > Lepidoptera > Noctuidae > Lithophane > Lithophane semibrunnea. Next base: position 15,799,003 of record OX376195.1, read on the forward strand.
ATTATCAGTATCAGGAAAATTGCCACCACAATTTATACACAAATACATGTTAGTCACAGGATCACAGTACACTGCAATTAGTTTCAACTTTGTTTGATCTTATTCACTGGCTATTGATATTTTGGCAAACTCCAAAACTACCAGGCAGCTTGATGTTCAGATCCTGATCCTCATAAATGATTCCAGCATACTATAATCTTCCCATGTGAATTCAAAACAGACGTTCACGAATTAGTACGGAAATAGTTCAATCATGTTTTCAGCGTGATTCGTTTCGAGCTCGCATACACGCGTGAGCAAAAGGGGTCACTAGTATGACGTCACGGCGTAGGAAATAACACTGCAGCTGAAGTACAGCCAACCGCACGTCTATGGTACAGTTTGACTTTGACAGCGTGATGATTTCGTAGGAGTAAGAGCTGTTTTCGTAGTTCAAGTCATACTACTGAGGTGCTGTTCACCGTACTGAACTGGCTCACGTGAGGATTCGTTAGGGCATGGATTGATGCGTTAATTAGGTCATTAATACTATGAAGAGGGAGATAGATGAATTGTGTAAGATTTTGTTATGAAGAAAGGAGAGTGGATGATAACGAGACGGCTTACAGGACAGAATGGAGAGAAACTCTTTGCGCAGACCCCAAGTGACATGGGACAGGACCAGGGCTTTCAGAAGATTCGTCAACATTATCTGCCTTTAGTAGTCAACTGCTGGACATAGGCCTCTCCAAAAGCACGGCATGCAGCTCGATTCTCGGCAACTCTCATCCAGCTATCAGCCACCCTGCGAAGATCGTCGCTCCACCTAGCCTGTGGGCGTCCTACCTTACGTTTGCGGATTCGCGGTCTCTATTCAAGAACACGTCTACCCTAAGTGTCGTCGGTTCTATGGCTAATATGGCCAGCCCATTGTCACTTCAGCTTGCTTATTCTGTGAGCTATGTCGACAACTTTGGTTCTCTGCCTGATCACCTCGTTCCGTATTCAATCCCTCAGATATTCTAAGTCAGAAGATTACCTACTGGTATACTAAGTGTAGTCCTCAGTTTCCGGCCAATTTTCCATCATGTAGATAGGTACCTATCTCACGGTAATAATAAAGTATTTTTTTTCACACAAGTATGATATTCATAATAATTTACCAAAACAATTGAATTAATGCCGTGTGACATGTGCCGAATTTCCTTCCGGTGGCATTGTTTACTGTGTGAATTTGTGAAGGGAACAGGTGGATAGGCCATCTGTGCTGAGGGCCTAAACAAATTGGTGGCAATTTCTTTTAAAGCGTTTTATATATATACAACGACTTTCAATAGGATTTACTGCTTTTCGGTCGGTTACTTACTATGTCAATGTCAATCCACATTTTTTACTTTTTCATCATCGTAATCGCTGATGCAATGGCACATTGTCTAAGCCCTCTGTTCTGAAGAGGAACTGGTGGGTCTAGTGCATGATTAATTAAAGCAAGCAGATTTTGGCAAATGCTAAAGATTGGATAAGTCCTAACCTTGAATCGACTTGCCCCAAATTCTGACATCCATTTTTGTGTACTTATCACTCTTTGTACAAACAACAGTTATTTTAAATTCGACCTTCTCATTGATACCATCTGTTCTGAATGTAAAACTTTTGACCTCGAATGAGATAAGACTACGAACATAACAACATCTTTCATTCTCTTGTTTTCATTTTACGAAAATAAAATCTCGATGTCGAACGGACCACGTGCACGGTCCACCGCTCGGTTCTAAATCGGTACCTACGCACCAGTCAATTACCTACTTCCATCATGTTTTTCACTAGATTCTGCTCTATTTTTTCGTAATTAGGACAGATTATTAGCCTCTCTGGGATATTAGAGGGGAATGTTGAAAGATGTGTGGTCGGCAGGTGTGGTAAATGCTGTTTAGAGAAATAATTTATTATACAGATCGTTTAGAATTTTATTTGCTTATTGATGGGGCACGTGCATTCTATTATCTCCCACGATGTGGGCTGTGGAGTTCAAATGGCTGTTTGCACATATCGATAGGATACCGGCAGCACCTCGATAGATTGAAAGTCGAATCTAACATCATAAGGAAAAATATTAATGGCAGAGATAAAAACGATCCCAAAAAAATTGGTCACGGAAATTATAGGCACGATTGCACGATTGCATGCATTTGTCATAATAACATCATCGGTACATTTTACTCATTGTAGTCACCAAATTAAAAAGGCCCACTTTCAGAAATACCCACCAACCATAGTGTTACATGACCATGACCCGATAGATTGGCTGGTCAGATAGGCCAAACAGAAAGACTAACGAATTGAGTCACCGACGCAACCAGAGTGACTTGCCGAATGGCCGAATGGCCACTAAAATAAATTACTTACTCATTCGTAAAATGGTATTTGCGACCGATGATGTTGGAACTGTTTAAAGCATTTTTGCCAGTTCATTGAAGTGTTTGTCGAAAAATGGGGATTAAAAATGTCCTAGTTCATTGAAAAACCCCTTCAGATTCTTTTCACTTTTCAACTTTCCACGATTAAACTGTATTGTCTTGAAACAACCTCCAAAAATATCCACTTATCGTTTTTGGGGGCATGCTCGTGACACCATTTTTCACAAGTCAAAAAAGCTGCCTTTCGTCATAAGGAAGTCCAAAAGCTCGAATTACGTCATCCTTAAACTAAGTTTTTGGTTTTCTACCAATCTAATCTTACATAATATCGGCAGTTTTTGCATATTACGACTTTTTTGCTTCACCTCAACCATCATGACCTGGGGCCATATTATGACGTATTAATGCCACCATTTTTCCAGTGTGAGTGTGAGACGGAGCTATAGTCCGATAGCACCATCCTGTTTTCGCAGTGGAATAATGATGGCATTAAAACTTCATAACGGACCCTGTATTTTTTGCTGTAGCGGGAAGCCTTTTAAAAAGATGCTTATTCAAATCTCAATTTTATTAAGGAATTTATCACAGTTATTGCGATTCAGCCTGTCAATGTCTAATCGTGTATTCGTGCCCTTCGTCGTGTTCTATTCTATTACCCTTGTAGCGTTCTACAAGGGTTTTTGGGCGCGTGGCCAAAGTCGGAACTAACGTCGCCATCTTGATTTGTCAATACAATATCTTTGACCATTTCACAAATGTTTACCAGCAACGCCCCCCTGTCAATGTCATTCGGACGCCAAAAGATCATTTTAGCACTCTAACGACCAATGCTATAACCTGTTTTTTTCTGTCCACAGCTCCTCGGCCTAGCAGTCATAGGCATTGGAGTGGCGGTCCAGCTCAACTGGACGGTTGTGAAGGATGAACTCAAGACACACCTGACGGTCGCGCCATGGGTGTTCATTATCATAGGCGCTATCATGTTCGTGATAGCCTTCTTCGGTTGCTGTGGAGCGATACGGGAAAGCCACTGCATGGTTGTCACGGTATGTATCCAGATCCACAACAAACTATTTTCTTTTTTTACTTACTTATACTTATAATTGATTTTATCTATCTATGCGACATAATCTAGGATTAAAGCTTGGGCCAGCTTGCTATAGCAAAAATGACACTGCTCTTACGAGAGAAATGTTCAAAGAGCTATTTAGTGAAATGAAATTGTTTATTCTGTAAATAGGAATTTAGAATCACTTTTACACGTTTAGTAAAAATAAGCAAGATGAGATCCGCGTTTCCTATCTGACTACTCTGAGAAGAAAGGCCGAAACAAACTCAGAGGTCACCGTCTCCTTTAAAGTCCAGACATACTCGTAATCTTGGTTAGGCCATATGAGGACCACGTAAATTAGCGTCGGAAATGGTCTTTTGAGTAAAGAACCACACAGATTTGAGTGGACATGTCCAGTCAGTGCAAGCATTTGTCAGTAATTAATAGTGGAGCTCAACTCAGAACTTAGTTTTCTGTGACTAGCACCATTGAATTAGTATAGGTAATATACAGGCATTTATTCTAGAGGCTTATGCCTTAGATGAAGCTGAGCAAAGTAATATTCTTATTTTGTTGAAGCCTGTTAGTATTTTAGAGTAGATACAGCCACTACTTTAAACGTGCTAAATTAAACCTGTTTCTGGCATTAATAATAATAATAGTCCTCCAGACCGTATTTTCGGCCACGGCAGCCAATCTCAACGGAGACTAGCCTTCGGCGCGGGAGATATTATAGTGCACAAGTGTTTGCGCAGACACAAGTGCACTCTCTCTTCCCTCACTCTCATAGTCCGATGGGACGGTAATCCGACACGACCGGAGAGAGATCAGGCGTAGGACCAACGGCTATCACACTGCCAACTTCCAAACTCCGGGCTGTTACTACGAAATTCCTAATGGAAAAATCCAATAACACTTTGCCCGACCCGGGAATCGAACCCAGGACCCCACGCTCTGCGGTCGCGCTTGCGACCACGAGACCAACGGGGGAGTTTTGGCATTACCATATTGCCGAAATGACAACCTTGACGCCCTAATCTAAACCATTTTAGTAAGAGCGACGTTTATAACACATTGGAATAGATTGGATCAATTACAGGCCCACATTTGGCAAACGAAACCAGTACACAAAATATTTCTCATACGATTGACAAACACAACTGTCAAACAATACACTGCTGTGTCAATTCAAACTCGGAAAGCTCGTTGTTCTTTGAAACACGTAATGGAATGTAAACTATGGAAGACATCCGTTTCGCTTTCTCAGTATTCATAACAAGACTTCAAATGATTGACACAGTTTCGGTTTTAAATGTACTTCTAACTTACCCAAGAACTTAACTTCTGGAAGTTTTGGCTTTATTTCTATGGTTCCTTGTGGTGAGATACATTTTTATTGACTCCTCCAAAAGGGGTACCCTATACATTTAAGTATACATACCAATTTCTCGTTATATTTTCTGGGACTATTTAATGTAGGGTTGAAAAGACCAAATTTGGATCATTGAACTTCAGGCTTCAGCTCACAGGCCCTGTAAGCTCACTAGTCAGTAAAGTCACAGATTAGATAAAATTGTCCGTGGATACTACAAAAAAAAAAAGAAATATAAAACTTGGCAAGGAATAGGTTCCGCCCCCCCATTTCATCCTGCAGTGCAGTTGTCGTAAAATAAGTTATATTTTACGTTTTTATCTAAAGAGGACGAGCATCCTTTTTGTGCTAGATATTATATGACCATGGGCGTACCCAGCTTCTGGCCTAGGGGGGGGCAAGTCAGATTTTTTAGGTCGGGTCGTGTTGTGTAGGGCGAACAGCCGTAACATGTCAAATAAAATAAATGCTAGTCGCTCGCAACCTCAGCTCGTAAGTCCCTAATCGGTAATCTTCGTCCGCCATCGTCGCGCGCGGTTTTTTAACAATTGCACAGTGCATTTTGCCAGTGCCTAGTGCGCGGTTTATTTAAAAGTTAGAGCATAAGGCCCCGTTTACTCTTTGATTAGTAATTAGGCGAGTTCATACATGTTCTGCGAGATTTCCAGGGGGAGGCAGCTGCTGATATGCAACGTAAATAACGCATTTATGAATGTTGTTGGACTATCAAAATGAAAGCCATTGCTACTGTACGTGTGTTACGCAATTATCCCGCTGATGCAAGAGACACAAGAACCCAAGAAAAAACGAGCTAAAACTTGCCACTGCTGGGCAAAGGCCTCCCCTTTTTCCTTCCAAAGCTCTCTATTCTAATTATACATTTTCACATTCCAGTACGCGATCTTCCTGCTGGTGATCATCATAGTGCAAGTGGTGATAGCAGTACTCCTGTTCGCTTATGGTGACACGATCAAGGCGAGTCTGGTCAAGTCCGTCAACTCGCTGTTCGACAAGAGGTCCGGCGCTGACGTCGACAAGGCTACTGATGCTGTCATCAACAATATTCAGCAACAGGTAAATATTTTATTTAATAGGTTTATTTATAGAATATATTAATATCTTGCCATGCCTCATATTTAAATCCTCATAAAAAAGAGGATCCAATCTCTTTGTTTGACTGTGCCTATTTAATGCTTCGTTAAAGAGATTCACTTCCGTAAGATGTATCATCATCTGCTTAGCCTTTTCCCAACTATGTTGGGGTCGGCTTCCAGTCTAACCGGATGCAGCTGAATACCAGTATTTTACATGGAGCGACTGGAGATGTATAACATAACAAAAATATTTATTTTCTAATCATAATTATTTAGCGTAGCCGATCAGCCCATTATGGAGTGGACTAACGAGAAAGCCATTGAGCTTCTAGAAGTTCTGCAAACTTAGCCATGTTTGTGGGATAACGATTTGGACTCATGTGAATTGGAAATAAATGCGCAGAAAAATACTTTAAATTTCTTACTTCTCAAATAATATTAACAATAATTACAAATGAACAATGGGCCTATTATCAATGTTGACGTTATTGCGTAGAATAGCAGTTATTGTTTACTCACAGGAAAATAAATAATTTCCAGAAACAGGTACTTTAGAAATACCCAGAACCTACCTACCTATTTAAACATATACCTACTAGCTGTGCTCAGTGGTTTAACCCGCATAAGTCTCGATCCCGTGGGAATATAGGGATAAAAAGTATCCTTTGTCCTAACTCAGGTCATGGTCTACCCATGTGCCAAATTGCATCCAAATCTGTTCAGCCGTTTTAGCGTGAAAGCGTAACAAACAAACTCACTTTCGCATTTATAATATTAGTTATAATAACTGGGTTATGAAGGGCAGATGGCAGTCGCTCCATGTAAAATAGTGGTATTCAGCTGCATCTGGTTAGACTGGAAGCCGACTTCAACATAGTGAAAATTTTTTTTTGGGAAAAGGCTTGGCAGATTGATTAATTAATTAAGGAAAGACCCCGTATAGCCTAGCACTTGCGAAAACTTGTCACCACTATAAATGTTATATTATAAATCTGAGCAGTAAACCATCATGCTGACTGGCCTTTTACCACGCCGTTAAATTAAACAATGCCTTCTTCGCGATTCCAGTTTGTCTGCTGCGGCAAGAACGGTCCCCAGGACTACGGCCTAAGCCTCACCCTGCCCGACTCCTGCTGCAGCACCACCAGCACCTTCGGTAACGCCATCGGAGGCAAGTGCACCATCGAGGTGGCCAACCGAGGCTGCGCGAGCGTCATATCCGACCTCTATGAGAAATGGAACAAGCCCATCGCTGGAGTTGCTATTGGTATTGCCTGTATTGAGGTACGTATTTCAACAATTTTAATATTTATTTATTTATTTAGCTCACCAAGAATAGGGAAGATGCATGTATTTTTTTTATATTTTTATTCGATAGTAAAAAAGCAATTTAAAGTACTTAAAAAAATTAAATAAAAATCCAACCGATCCGGGCTATTTAAACGCCCTCCATTTGGCGCGCTTGGTGTGGTGACGTCACAGACCGTGAAAACAAACAAGCAACTGTCAAGTCAACGTCAAACACTCCTTTTTGTAGGAGTGTTTGACATTGACTTGACACTTGTTGATTGACTTGACATTGACTTTTTGATTGTTATCCTGGATTGTTACGTCACATCCGCTCTTAGCTTTTCAAGTATTTGAATTACCCAGTTTTTTGGGACTTTAAAAAAATAAATTTCTCGCTCAAAAATAAATTTTATTCAAAAATATTGATGGAGACATAATTCTGAACTTATATAGTTTATAAAAAAATATATTTGACCCTATTTGAATCACATGCATATTCCCTATTGAATACACCGATACAAAGTTATGAGATAGATCCAATACTTATAGAATAGTGTACCAATTTCTTACAGGTAAGCACATCATGCATTACTTATTTGTCGATTGATATTGAAAGCCCACTTAAAATTAGATGAGTTCAACTCACCGAACATAATTATGCTTTCAACTAAATTCCAATTTAGAATTACTCCAAAATTAAAATCACATAAAATCAAGTTCAAAATTAAAATCATAATTAGAATCACATAAAATCAAATCCAAAATTAAAATTAAAATCACATAAAATCAAGATTAAAATAAAACTAAAAATATTAATCATGTGCATTCTGAAAGTTGCAATTTTTGTAAATTATTTCATCAAAACTGCTGCAAAACAGTGAAGGAAAACATGTTGGGAAACCGGCATGTCCTAGAACCAAAAATTCGAAGATATGTGACATCTACCAACCCGCACTGGGCCCGCGTGGTAGATTACGGCCCGTTCCCGCTTACAGAGAGGAGGCCTGTTTCCAGCAGCCTGCAATCTGACAGTTGGCAAAAAAAATTGCCAACTATCAGAATGCACCTCTTAATTTTATAGTGGCCAGAAGGACTAGTAAGAAGAAGTTCTATTAATTTAAAGGCAGAACAAATGGCATTCAGGCATACACTAAAGACTAGAATTCATTCGTGGGTAGTGCGAAAATGAGCGATTATTATTGCGATTTTCGATTATTCGTTCAGGTAAATAGGATGAAACGCTTACTCTGTGTAGTACAGCAAATTATAGCTGACTAGCTTCCGCCCGCGGCTTCGTCCGCGTGGTATGTCGATAAAAAGTCTCCCAGCCTATGTCCTTCCCCGGGATACCATCTATCTCCATGCAAAATTTTATCGAAATCCGTTCAATGGTTTTGGTGGAAAAGGTAACAGCTTTGTCTCTATAGTTGACAAGATGGGCAATTTCCCATGTGTAGGAGTCGGTAACCACTTTCCATCGGGTGGGCCGACAGCCTGTTTGCCGACCTATTACATAAAAATACGACTTTCTCCAAACATCGCGAGACTCGATGCCATATATGCCTTATATTGAATCAATAGCCAAGTATCGTGCCGCGCTATAACTGTTATGAATAGCCAAAATTAACTAAATCGGTAGCCTAAACATCTCAGACTTAGTTATAATACAACAGTATCAACATTGAGAAAGGTGAAGCTAACTATCATTAAACCTTATTTTATCCATGTATTTATTCTTGTATTTTATTTTTAGTTATTTTCGTGTTATGTATCCCATATGCTGCACCTGCCATGTTTTCTCTCTGCTTCACACTAAGGTTGACTGGTATAAAATGCCTCAGGCATTAAGTCCGCCTTTGTACGGGTTTTTTTTCCATAATGTTTTGGTTTTCTAAGCTGGAGAAGATGCCAGTGATTTCTCTTTTCGGGAGAGGCTTTTGTCTAACCAAAGGTTGTTGCTAGTCAAGCACGTACAGTCGAACAAACTATTTGGTATTCAGTAGTCAACAAACCTATTATGTCACTCTCCTAAGCCATAAGCTCAAAAATTTAAATTACGTACACAATCAAAACCAATTTTGGCAGTGTAGCGGAAAATTAATATATTTTTTTTACATGTTTCAGGTGGTCGGAGCGCTGTTCTCGCTGTGTCTCGCCAATTCCATAAGAAATATGGACAGAAGGTCTCGCTACTAATATTTTGTACATTAAAACTGGTACCTATGAACACAATTTTTTTTGGTTCTTTTTTACTTGTTAACTAATTTTGTGAGCGGACTGTACACTGCATGGCTGATTGACTTTTTTTGGGACACAATGACAGCAAGCACAAATGCTACTTTTGGCGTTCGATTTGATTCGATATAGATTTTTAATCGATTTGGTTTTTAACGATTTTTGAATACGACTTTTTATTTTTTGACGATTGCATGAAAATGCATTTTTTCTAGCATTTATGATGATTAAAACACGCTACAGGTAGCATATTATTAAAAACGCCTTTTGAATTTCACTTGAGATTGTGTCTAAAAGGTTTTGAATCTCAAATATTTGTATGCCATATTTATTGCTTGATAAAATCAAGTGGTATTCATAATAAGGCTAAGTTATACGTTATTATGAAAGTAAGTTTGTCAAAATTACGACCCAAACCATTTTGATAAAAAAATATTTTAATTATGAGCCTAAAGTTAACTTTATAGCTATAAATAACTTACAAAGCAAATAACAATGTAATCCGGTTAAATTAATCTAAAAGTGATTCTCACCTTTTTTTATGAAAAAAAAAAGGGATGTATCAACCTATTTACTAACTACCCTACTCAAAACGGTTCTCTCACTTTAACCCTTCATGCGCAAAAGAGACAATACAAACATCCCAACTGTGCGTAATTTTGACAAAAAAGTGTTCTAAAAATGCAACTGTATATTATAAAATTAATAACGCTTATTATGTTCGGAATATGCTTAACTAACATTGTTGTGCGCAATTAACACAAAATCTAACGAAAACACTTTGATATTATAATAATTTGCGTTCTGGAGATAGCCATACAGTTGAAGTCATCTTTGTTCGGTGAGAGAGTGAGATGGCGTTATTCGTCCTATCTATCTCCATCCCTCTCTCACGCCGAAACAAATGGCGGCTTCAAACACTATAGAACGGCCCCGAGCTTAGGAAGACTGGTATTCAGCCAACCGTGCCATCACGTCATTTGAAGGCTGGCAGACAAAGGAAATTCTCACAAGTTTTTCCGCATCGCAGAAGGTTTTAACTTATAACAGGATAAAACTGTCAACATTAGGTTATTATGTATCTTAAAGAGATAACTACGGGCTCTATTGACCTTTGATTTTCGGCTTTTAATGTTGCCTAGCTTCTTACTGCTGTATCTGACGATTATGATCTAAGCCTTGCATTTAAAAAAAAAGACAACTATACTTCACTGGGGAATGATACCTGCATAAAAATTCAGGTTTCATTGACTACATCCATACTGAAAATATTTTTATTAAGGTCCAATAGCATTTAATTTCAAATATTTTACTAATTAATGCTTCATAAATTTTTAGCAAAGGGTTTTGGGCTCTTATAAAATTATAAAATGAAAAATAATTATATATAAAATCTTTCATTAAAATATTAAATAAAGAGTCTCTTCTAGATGTTAAAACTTACTGAATATTATCTCTATTTAAACGCTTCGATTTAAGGAATCTCCACTTATTTTTATATGTATAAACATTTAGAATCTTGCTATGTGATATTGTATTTTCATAAAAACTTGTTTAGAAATCTTTAGGAATGTAAGTTTATTGATAAATAAAAATTGACAAAATTTTACTAGTGTCGACTGTTTTAAGTTTTGATTCCATTTTATTTTATATAAATATATATTTGTGTCCAATTTAGAATTTTTAATGATTATTTTGTTAGATATTTATTGAAATAATTGCACAGACTTTTAAGTGTTAAAATCAGTAAATTTATTAATATGTTTGTGCCAAATTAATAAAAAGAAGACCCATTTAAAGGCACACACCTATTCTAATATGTAGTTAGATTGTGGGGAAAGGAATAATAAGACGAAGGAGTTGTGCCTTGCACTGATTGATTTGATAGAATTTTGTAATCAATAAAGAATGTGTGTAATAAATAATTATGTTTGTTTTACTAATCTCACCCTTATTTTAAGGCCCATATCTATAAGCTGCCAAGCCCAAAGCTTTAAATATTGCACAAAATTAAATATACTTTAATTTTTGGAATTGTTTGGCCAAAGCATGATATTTAGGTAAGTCACGTTTTTGTAAATAAAAATACTAATCTGCATGTTTGTGGTTGTTTTTAAGTACTTTCTGTTGTAATTTTTTTTTTTTTTATTGTGGGATGAAGCGTGGAAGTTATTTTTACAATACCAAACTGAATAATTTCTAGTTGCTCAGAAGAATTCAACAGGATTTAAACAATTTCTGCAAAGATTTTTTGTTGTAATATTGTTGTAAATTATTTTGTACTAATTATTTTTGGTTGGCATGGGAGGGTTAAATTTTTTAAGCAATAGTTATTTTGTATAATATTTATGTTTGTACCTATAATACATTTGTGTTTAATTTTCTATGGTACCAGTGTTCTTAGATCAAATTGTTTTGTATTATGTATTTTCACAGAAACTCTTCGAAATACTGATTGATTTATTTGTTAATTTCAGGTATGCCTAAAACGAAGACATCACGAAATTAACATTCGAATAAGAACAATAAAAATCAACGACAGATACAAAAACATAAGTTACTTATGTACAAGTTAAGTTAAGGTTAGCTCGGTCTAGCGCAAGTCCCACCTTTTCAAAAATACATCCTGGGAAAAGTTTACTCTTGTTTAAAACTTTGAAAAAGAAATAGGTACCCATAGAGAAGAGCTTCGTGAGCTCGACTATTAAGCCAGTTATACATGATCATATTTAAACCTTTTGACATTGGCCCTTAGGCTGCATATTCATTGACCAAGAAAAACTAAAATGTAGTAATAAATTAATAATACATATAAGACAATAGTAAACTTTTCCAGGTCAAATTATCTCATTTAAGATGGTACGTTGTTGTATTTTACTCTGTATCTTCAAGCATCAATGAAAACTTGATGCCTCTAGATGCCCAGACGCGCTGTACCTTACCATTATAATTAGTTATATTCATTGTCTTTTGTTGCACCATTTTAAAATATAAAGTTTAGGTAATGTTAAGTTAGTTAAGCGACTGTTTGTAATGTTGATAAACAATTGAAATTATATAAAGTAAAAGTATTTTCATAAATCGGCGTTATAAAGCTAAGTACGTCCATTTTACAAATAATATTAAAGTGTTAAAAATTTGATATTTATGCATTTCTATTATAAAATATTATGTGATCTATTACTCGTTTCACATGCCTGTGTAAATAGTAAATGATATCGGGAGCAAATGTCTGTTTATTGTATTCTGAATCTCTTTTTGTGCATTTCTGATGAAACTGCTTTTGTGGATGATTTAATGATATTGTATTGTATGGAATAAATAAATTTTCTACTTCAACATTTTTTATCTTTTTTTTTTAAACCAGAAGATGATAGGAAATTCTGACTGGTTTATTCCCAATCAATCTGCCTAGACTTATCAACTATTTTGGGATCGGTTTCCAGTCTAACCGGATGCAACTGAATACCGGTAATCTATAGAGATATATATATATAGAGATATCGATAGAGCGACTGCCTATTTGACCTCAACAACCCAGTAGGTACCTAAGGGCGTTCGCTACGTTAAGCGTGCGCATGCGGCGGGTGCACGGAGCGGGCGCCCGCCCAACGTACAAACCCGTCGCACGCGTCCGCGCCAGAGAGTGCAGAGAGCACTGCTCATATTATCTTTCAATACAAACACGCGAGGCGTACCGAACGCACGAACTGGGTAATACGATATTATACCCCTTCGTACGTAGTATTATAATATCTGTGCCCTTGGTAAGACTGGTTGTCAGACTTTTGGGATTCTGACGACCCGTATCGACTGTCAAAGATCCACGAATGACAGTTGTGACTAACGGCAACGGCAGAATAAAATCACGGTGTATAAAGGCTCTTACATACTGGCGTGATTCGCCGCGCGACGCGAATTTTAACAAAACAATTTCTGAGAAAACTTCACGGGCGGCGACGAATCGCCCCAGTATGTAAGAGCCTTAACATTGTCGGTACCTACCTACTTTATTATAGGCCGACAGCCGTAGGTAAGCCTTTTAGAAAACTACATTGAGACTTCTGCCCTTTTTCGGTCAAGATAGTACCTATATACTATTCTACGTAGGTAAAAACTAGAAGGCACGATAAAAAAACAAAAAACTTTCTGAAATCCTCTGACAACAGTGATAACAGTAGTAGATCTCCTAGTGTAAGTACCTAAAACCCAACATTGCTGTGGGACCTTGAGTGGAACAGCAGCAGGCGAAACATGAACTCAATCAAGCTATCGCCCTGACTGACCATGACGCCTTGTTTTGCCAATTTAAAGTAGGCATCGGCTGCCGGATATATGTATATAGTGCCTGCGATCATCGCTGCAGTCAAGAACTTGTCAGTACCAAAATATAATAGAATACCTACTCTTTGTTAAGTACCTACACCCTAATATGAATCACATATAAATTTCGAGCCCAGAACAGCCCTGGTCCTGACGTCACATAAATCCTGCATCGCGCAATTAAAGTTTACTGTGCAATGGACCTATAGAAATCCGACATCAATCGTCGGGCAGTTGCCCGCCAGACACAACACCCGTCTGGTCGGACGATCCTCCCTTTTCTATGGTAACTTTACACCCTGTTCCTCAAACCCCTATAAAACTATGAAGGTGATCTTTTAATCTAAGATAGTTGAAGGAAGCACGGCGGTCAACATCTCCGCTAAAAACAGCAACTCGATAGGTACACTAATGGAAAAACGCCAAATACCTACGTACGGAGAGACCAAGCATTAGTTGTGACCGGGTTTTTAAAATAAATTCGATCTGGCAAGTCTTATTTAGCAGACTCATGGCCAATGACGCCCCAGGCGCGTCTAGGAAACAATAATTTCAAAGGGTTTTACCGGTCTAGAGGTCTAGATATTTTATGAACTTGAGGTGTTAGGTACACCTCAAGTTCATAAAATATCTAGTAAACTACTCACTAAATATCCTTTGCGGGTTAGTCGAAAGCGATACCGGGACCTTGGCAACAGGCAACTGAAGGAACACGGGTGGGTTTTAGTCAGTAAAAGTCTAACACGCCCTTCCGCTCCGCCCAGAGCGGGAGAAGTCATTGGATGATTTCCCACCCTCAAAAAAAAAAAGGTGTACCTACCTACTAATTAATTAATAAGTACGAACCCTTCGAACAATACAGGTGTGATGTTAGGTATATAAGTACTTTTTCTCTAATATTCAGATTTCAAATAAAATGACTAGGTACTTACATTATAATTAACAATTTATGTCTGACTTACTTACTTGAATAGTATTTTAGGTTTGCTTTCATAAAAAAACGTAAGGTTTGAATTTCGCGGGCTACCACTGCGGATCCAACGTTTATTAGTAATACCACCAAGAATATCATCCCAAAGACAAAACAAGGAATCTGATTGGTGCACGTCATATTTTGCTTGTGATGTCGGTCGAGCAAAGCAATTTCCTGTAAAAACTCCTTGAACGCATTTTGACATTGACATTACTCGAGCTGCATTGATTTGTCAATTTTGCTGTCAATGTCAAATCAGTCCGGAATCATGAAAAGTGCGAACGCTTGTTTGAGCACGTCCTACCTTTTCGTCTTCGGTGTGTTTAATTCCACTTTCACCTCTTCGTGAATACTCATTAGTATCAGTTTCAAATGTGCTGTGATAGAACACGGTCGTCTACTTACTATATATAATAGAAATACTCATGCCATGGCGAAAGTCGCTACCGAAATGGCATACAAAAATTATTGTGTAGTGTTTATAATATTCGCTTTAGTGATAGTCCAAGCGGTCGGTTACGACACGGAGCTGTATGAAACAAAGCCTTGCGACAGCAATGCCTGCTTTGACGAACTCCACGGGTCTCTGGGCGACTGTTCGTGCAATGTTGACACCATCGATTATTTCAATAACGTGAAGGTTTATCCGCGCCTCCAAAGTTTAATAAGGAAGGACTACTTTCGTTTCTATAAAGTGAATTTGAAGAAGGAATGTCCGTTCTGGGCCGACGACAGCAAGTGTGCGATGAGGTACTGTCATATTAAGACTTGTTCTAAGGAGAGTGTGCCTGGTGTTGAGAACGGTTACGAGAACGACCACATAGATGAGACTCCGGCGACCAAGTACACGAAGGAGGCGCAGGAGCACTGTGACACTGATTCAGACCATGACCATGACCTGGGCTACCTGAACCTGACCATCAGTGCTGCCAGTCAACATGAGATAGCTAAATGGAAAGCTCATGATGATGCCCTAGAGAACTTCTGTGGCTATGATGACAAAGATGTAGACGCTGAATATGTAGATTTGTTACTGAACCCTGAAAGATTTACTGGCTACAAAGGACCCTCAGCTAACAGAATCTGGAAAAGTATTTATCAAGAAAATTGCTTCCGACCCAAACCAAATCCTTATGGATCTTTCCCATTTGTGATGACTTCAGATCTAGGCAACATGTGCTTGGAAAAGAGAGTATTCTACAGAGCAGTGTCAGGTTTACACACCAGTATAAATGTACACTTATGTTCAAAATATTTATTGTTTGAGAAAGGAGCTGGATTCACGTCTGATGGTGAGTGGGGGCCTAACCTAGAAGAGTTCCAACGTCGTTTTGATCCATCTCAGACATTCGGGGAGGGACCCAATTGGTTGAAGAATCTATATTTTGTTTATTTATTGGAAATGAGAGCTTTGGCCAAAGCTGGACCTTATTTGGAGAAAGAGGAGTATTTTACTGGTAATCCTACTGAAGACGAGGAGACACGGCAGGCAATACATAACATGCTGAGTGTGATCTACTCCTTCCCGGACCATTTCAATGAGTCCTCAATGTTCAATGGAGGCAGTCAGGCGGCAGCACTGAAGGTAGAGTTCCGAGAGCACTTCCGTAATATTTCAAGGATAATGGATTGCGTCGGATGTGACAAATGCAAGTTGTGGGGAAAGCTCCAGACGCAAGGCTTGGGAACTGCATTAAAGATATTGTTCTCTAGCAAGTGGAACAGCCCTGAGAGTGACCCAAATCAGGGTAAGCTGCCGGTCAGACACAAATCCCATGAAAGGCTGCAGAGAACGGAAGTTGTGGCACTATTTAATGCCTTCTCTAGACTCTCTGAGAGTATACGGCAGTTGGAACAGTTCAGGGTTATGCTGAGGTAAGATTTAAATTTTATTCTGTGAATATTTTGGTGTTGGATTGACCACAACTATGTATATGTAGGTAAATATCCTACTACCAAACAGCAAGTATTTGAGATATTTAGTATTAGATTATACTAAATTATAACATTTCAATGATATTTCAATGACATCGATTTGGAATTTCAAGGATATTTATTTATTTGATTACTAAATGTTATGTAGGAAATTTCTATACATCAATGCATTTACTTATAGGATTATTTATTACTAATACAAAGCTTAACCCATTGAATACCGAAGTTAACCGTCAAGTCACACTCAGTGGCCACCATACGGCTACATAATATTGTGTAGTAGGCATTCAATGGGTTAAGCAAACCAATTATTAAAACAAGTAAAACCCAAGATTATTCCTTGATATTGTTGATCTTGTAGCTAAATGCATTTGTAGATAAAATACAAATTACTTATTTATTATTTGCATGTCCTATAACAATTATCTAATCTATTTTAATGCTTCTAGTTCTCCTAAATATTGTTGTAAGTAGATGTTTCTGGTTTTGGTTGGTTTGTGTGTGTGTGTGTGTGTGTGCATGCATGATTTTCTGTGCTTTTTTTTGTGTGCAGGGTGTGGGTTACCTATCTGTACTTTTAATGTGTTTATTTAAAAAGTAATTTTTGGTTAATTGTTTTTAGACAAGCAGTTAGTTTACTGAAATTAATTTAACTTTTTAGTGAAACTAAAAGTTATTAAAACAGTAATTAAAATGTCATTAGATAGTGAACATAATGACATTTGAATTGATCAAATAAAACCTAGAACTTAAGAGTGAACTTTTAAAGTAACTAAGTTAAATATATGCAATGGAATAGGAAGTAAATACCTGAATAGATTTCCTCTTTAAAAAATTAAATATAATTGGTTTATATTTTTGAATGGCTTTTGTGCGGTGGTATGTTGACCTATGTTCTAGTTATTGTAAACTTATGTAGTGTCATACCTTATTTCTTTTTTTTTAAACTAAAGGTAATATAACATAAGTACATAATATTGTAGCTTTATAGTTACTTTACTCTTTGATTGTAGCTGAAAAAAACATTGAACAACAACAAGAACATTGCCACAACAAAAAAACAAATTAGGTGTGCAATGCAATTAACCTAATTATTTATTCAAAGGTGTCAATGCACCTTAATTATTATTATTATCTGCCTACTTTACGTATTAAGTACAGGCGGAAGACATTACTAAGTAAGTAATCTAAAAATGGCAATATAAAACCTCGTAAAGACACGTATGTCATCAAAACAAAACGGTAACGCGACACAGTCACTTTCATATTAAAAAAAAGAAAAAACAACAACAACAAAAAAAAATCTTATCGTCTTTGGGTTAGAGTTCAAAGTTGAGTGTGTTGTAAAATGTCTCGAAATATAGTGTGGCCTATACATTCTCCTTTATCTCGATGTGACGTAGAAATGAAATTGTGCAATGTATGATATAACTTTAGTAGTGTCATCTACCATACCTTTAACTATATAATATGAGAACGCTAGTAAAATTGATAAGGAAATCGCGTTCTGACAGACCAAATTTCAATCAAATTAAAAAAATATCAAGTTAAAAAAAGTACTTTAAAAAAATCCGAACAAATATTCGGACTATTACGAACACTTAAAAATAGCCAAATCGGTCCAGCCGTTCCCAAGTGATGCGCTGACCAACGAACAGCATTTCATTTTTACTTATATAGATTTTAAAATAAATCAAATTAAAGTACCTAGCCGTATTCGTTAATTATTATTTTTAGAAATTTTCCGTCTGCCTGGTAGCAACAGCTGTTTCCAGTGCACAATTAAAACAACTCATTATTCATGCTGAATTAATTTTAAATGGATTATTGAATACACATATTTCCTTAAGTCTTTTTAATTAAAATTGTTCTTCGAGTCATTTTTGACGTCAAGACTTTTTTGGGGTCTCAAATTTTCAGTTTCACCAAAAATAACATACAGTTAGTACCTACCTAAGTAAAAAGCGTAGATAGGTACTATTTGCCCAATTTTCTAACCAAATAATCACCTACACTTACGTTTCTTTAGCTATCCGGCTTTCATATACCATTTATACCTATTGTGGCTTTGTTGCATAATTCTATTGCAGGTCATATTACATAAGTAGATATTTTATCGTAAGTAACAGAGACTGTCATCTGTCTGTTTCAAAATTAAAGATCAGTTGTGTGAAATTAAATCGGATATTTAGTGTATCTGTATGTCTATACATAGGGCCTAGACAAGTGACACTCGCTTCGAAAGCGTTTCGTATTTCTACAACGACCTTCAACAGGATTGACTTAACAATCCTGTTGATAGCATCTGTCATTCCTATACATTTTTGCCTTTTCCATCATCGTTATCGCTGATAGAATGTCACTTTGTCTACGGCCTCAGTAGTTACAACTTTTACAACAAGATAAAATTCTGCCAATGGTGTTTAAAATGCCTGTCAAAATCATTGTTTTTTGAAAAAGTATATATAATTTATTAAGATTGTACCTACACCATTTAATTGCGTAAATATTCTTTCATTCTCTGCCTCACCCGAGAAAACAGGCGTTATTTTATGCTATTTATTTTTATTTCTACATTAATTTTCGTACACACGAATTTTCTCAAAAAGCAGCCAATCCAACGGCCATCGTAACTATTTTATGGCTATCGTGTAATAATATTTTACAGAATTGTACATATTGACTTTCACAGGTTATCGAACGCATTGATGTATGTACACGTACGTGTCACGAACGTTTCCTTTGAATTTAAAAATGTAATTCACCTACCTGCATTTACCCCAAAAAAATTGCTAATCGGACCCCAAATCTAAACCTAATTCCGGTCCAAAAGAAAAATTTCACCTTCCTGCTTAGTTAAACTACAGCATTTACAGTCAACCTTATAGCATCTAAATTACAGCTCATAATCAAGGGAAAAATAAGTTCTATAGCAACACCTCGGGGCCGAAAACAATGGTTTTGTTGTAAAACAAAAGTAACAATTACTACTTTCACAAAAAGGCTGTCAAACACTCTAAAATTCAACAGCGCGCTGGGTTTGCATTTCGTATTTTTCAGTGCTCTTGACGGCGGAAAATCAATCTTGACACCCTTTTACGCTGGTAGTGAAGTCTTAACAAAAAACAAAAGAACAAAAAACCGTCTTATAAAAGCTTGCATTTTCGTGCTAACTATCCCTAAGGTATACCGAAAGTAATCGAGTATCACACAAGTTCGTTTGCATCCGATTGTTGACCGTGTAAAAAGCCGTTCTAAAATAGAAATCAAAATTCAAATAAGGAATTCATAGACAAAATATTTGGCATGGCGTCGCCGTCGTTCCAGTCACGTAGGTCGAGAGTAGGACTGTAGGAGGTAAACGCGTCTTCGTCATCTCACAAAATATGGTGTAATTGTAATTCCTGCCCGGTGACACCGATTTGCGTGTCTGTTTCATACTAATGACGTGGCCTTTTGTAATTTTAGCATAACATCTTACGGTATGAAAATAAAGAGATAGTACTAAGTATGTAGGTACTGATAAATTGACTGATTGCCAACAGTTTTGTTTTTGATAAAATCGGTGTTTGTTGGCTACTGTAAGACTAATAAACATCTCCTATTGCGTTCGATGATTGAAAATGTTCCACTACTTTCGTCTTGTACCCATAATATCTATGGTACTTCTAAATTAATCATTTAGCCCAGTCTCATTTAGCCAGCCCAGATGACAAAGCCAATTCAGTTGTCTCTGGTTAAGTTAAGGTCCTTTCTGGTGCAAGCATAAAGGTCAAACACTGAAGCGGATGACGCATTTTTTTTTCAAAACTATTACAATCATATTGGTCCCCATAATCCCAAAGTTTATGGGGATAAAACTTAATTTCTCCGGATTTAATTGGGAGGAACCTACATTTTTTCCTCTTGATTAGTTACAAGATTTGGATGATTTATAACTCGGGGTATTCCCGCACCGTATAGATTAATTAATAGATTAATCCTTATTTATATAATAGAGTCATATTTGACCGAGACTTATATTTTGTTTGCTTTATGACTTTGGCTAATGTTCGCCGGAAAAATATATATAATATCCTCATACGATTTGGCAATGCAAATAACTATTTCTGGGTCGGGAGTAGCAGAGTTCAGGGTTACTTTGATAATATACTAGACAGTCTGATATCCAAGGGGATGTTCTTACGGTATTTCCGAGAGAAGAAGGATTTCATTCTTCTTTCATTTTCACATTTTCATTTTTAAAAGAGTTTTTTGTGAACCAGCTCATGACTAGAATCTGGCCAACAAAAGTTGATCCTGATTAAATTTCAATTATCAACACGAATTATGGCACTATGTTTATGGACAGTCTTGTTTTTTTTAAAAATTTCGCGCGTGTTTTCAGGAGTAACTCTCGTTGGCCAGACTATCATGTGGTAATGAAAATCTGACCGAACAGATTTGAAAAACACACAGAATACAATATCTGTGGCTGTAGTGTTAATTTGTAAATGGATGGGTCTCAGTTATTATACCTATACTGGGACGTTGTTATGCCTGGGTAACATGATAACATGTAATTAGCATACTCGTAATTTTCCTCATAGCGGGTTATTTCAAGCACTTGTTTTGAATGCACTTTTGTTATTCGCTGAACAATAAATTTGAATATTTTATGGAGTACTAAGGCGATCCTTAAGGCTTAAGTGTTTGCACAATCATAAAGTTTCTTAATTATTCATATTACAAATACAGGGTTAATTTTTAACCTTGTTTTTCTGTTTTATGTTAGCTAGCTTAGCTATCGTAACTTCTTGATTCTTTTTCCTCATACGATTCTAGCTCTCGAAGTAGGTATCGATGTTTATAGTAAACAAAGTACAATTTGAACATTATAAACTTCAGTATTTTAATCAGTGGTTTTGTACACTTATCAGTAAAGCATATGGGTTTACGTGTACCTCATGATAAGGCTCTAATTGCATGCCTAATGGGCGGAAGCCTGATATATGTTGATAAACTGCATATATGCGTGTATAGTGTGAAAGTTTTTACGAGACTCAAAACTGGCAATACGTTTCAAATGTGTCGTGTGTACTGAAAATTTGGGTTAAGTACATTTAAATAGATAAAAACAATTTGGGACTACTTTTTTAATGGGCAAAATGTGATATCTAGGAGTTAATTTGCATTTCAATTAGTAGCACTTGCCTAAAAAATTAATGGACAGTAAACATAGCTTATCTTTGTATTACTAAATAAATACTTGAGAGATTCCTTCTTTTGTGTATGCAATGTAAAACTTATAATAACTTTTTGAGGGTAGGCAAGCCAGAACATACCTAAAGTAAAAACAACTACCCTCATTCAAATAGTCAAAAGTTATTATTTTGGTTGGTTAATTTCTTTTGTTGGAAACACAAAAGTGTAAATTATAAATGTATTCAGGAAAGCAGACAACACTACTTAGTATTGTCTGCTGTAATATTGTCTGAATACGATATAGTTGGTGTTAGCATTTCAATTCGTAGTTAGCTTGCCAAGCGCAGTGGTTCTGGCAATTTCCTCCAAAGATTGTTCTTGTTGCGGGTTGTAAAGAAAACCCGTATTTTGAAAGCCATTTGTTTAATCGTAAACGAATGATAATACCGCGAAGCCAAGTATGAGTAGTAATATAAAAATAATGATGTCAGCTGCGACAATAATTAATAATTCCACCACAATTCATATCTGAACGATCAATAATGGAATTCCCAATAAAATTGATAACGGTTGATATTATCACGGCAAGTTATTACTTTCGCGATGATATCAAATTAATAAAAAAGATAAAAAAATATGGGGAAGTTCATTTAATGGGTCATTATTAAAAATGCATACTAAGAAATACCTTAATTAATTTCAGGCGACCAACCAGGTTAAGGTTTTTTTATGAACTGAGATTCGAAAGCATATCTCAAGCGAGATGTCAAATACAGTACCTTTGATGACTATTACTACAGTAATTCATTTTCAAGAGGTCCATCACGTGTCTCTTTGATCTTTCAAGGATCCGCCATTAAAAAGGTTATGAAAGGCTTCTCTAGGGTCCTCGTCTGTAGAGTTTACTGCAAGAACGGAATAATTTGAGAAAAAGTTAAAAATAGTTTTTCCTGTACTTTGGACTTTTGTCCCAAGCTGACGAAGCTTTGGGCGGGTCGCACTGCATTGCAAAAATCATCCTGTCTCACTTTTGTATATTTTGTATGAACCATTGCACACTACAGGCGGGCCGTACTGCGCTTATTTGTCATCAAATGCGATGCGCTGCGGCCTGAACCCAATAAAAGTCGTGGACCCTGCGCGGCGATTGTGCATAAGAAAATTGCACTCGAAAAGACAACAGATAAACTTCATCAAAACCGTTGAGCGCTTACAAGGAGGCGTCATCCTATTTGGCGAAGATCGTACGATCAAACGCATCGTACGATCGTTATTAAGCATTTCATGTGCTCGCACGATTACTTGCGCTCGATGACACGATGCGTTCTCGTCGTGCGATGAGTTCAAACATACAGATTTCATCAGTGTCCTATTTGAACCTCGCAAGTAATCGTGCGAGCACATGAAATGCTTAGTAACGATCGTACGATGCGTTTGATCGTGCGATCTTCCCCAAATAGAACAACCCCGGAGACTGCTTCTTAGGTCATCGCTTTACCAGTACATTTTCCCACACTGTGGAACAGTAATGGTTGACAAGGCATTCATTTAATAGGTTTCTAGTACATTGAATACGACTATTCTCATTCGATTTACAATAAACTGATTAGTGATTATTGATTACATTGTTCAATAGACTATATAATATTAATTATTGTGCTCTCTGTTGACACAATTTGTGTTACAGTAAGAGCAATATTTACTGTAACTTTAATAGTTTATCGTTTCTATGTAAAATAATTCTATAATAAAATCGTGAATGAGTAAGTCGAAAACATTATTTGTTGGTTTCTGTTTGACTCTTAGCTTTTTGTTATTACTTTTATTGATTTTGGGACTTTTTTCATTATAAGTACAAGCCAGTCCCTCGCTTTTTAAATTAGAAATCTCGTGAGATTATTTCAATTTCTTTTGGTGACACTGCTGTAGTGCTCTGTCGCTTCAATTTCCTGTCTGTTACGAACCATCCGATTTTTGCAACGTTCCGTATGACACATCATTGTAGTCACTAGTCACCTAGTCACATAATGTATCAAACATTATCTTTGTTAGTGGAGTATCGTGGGAAACGCTCAGGTGTTCATATTGACAAATATTTGCTTTGTCAGCCGAAGTCATTGTATCTCTCAATGCCGTCGATTGTAGTTTGTATTTATACCAATATTGTGCTTAATGGCCACATGTATTTTCAAACATGTGGAATGTTGAAATGTTTATTATTTGTGCATATTCATATCTAGAAGTATAAATATGTTTATTCGTATCCTATTTTATGCCTACCAACTCAATGAGCAGTATTGGGTTAGTCAGTCTTTGTTTGTTTAAAAGAATATTATAGTGACACAAAAGTAATCTGAAGAGATTTCGTTTGCCATTTTACTTATTGCTAAAATAAAGTGGTTCTTGGTCAATGTAATATTCTTTTTGTATGTAGATTCCTACTATATGTAGATAAAATTGGTCGATAGCTGGGTTTCCCGTGAAATTGCATGTCAGTGAAAGTCAATGGGAGTGTGGTAGTTTTTTAATTTAATTAAGGTTAAGTTCAGATAAATGCAGTGCTATACCGGATTCCCACTACGGATTCTTTATTTTTAATGGAAACCTTATTGCGTATGTTGTCTGAACTTGGCCTTAAGGCTGCATGTAGCTTAAAAATAAGTGTAATGTAAGTTTAGTTATAACTAAGTAACGGAGGCTTTGGGAAAGCCTGGAATTGATTCATTACGTGCCTCATTAAATTCTTAAACAACTTAGAAGTAATTTAGTAAGTCACTAAAACTAATTAAAGGCGCCACCTTGCATTTCATAATTTTAAAACATGGCCGGCCAGGATGGTTCCAATTTCAAAAAGCACGTTTTTTGTCATTGCACGAATAATTTGACTTTTTTTTTGGCAAAATAATAATAAGAAAAATATTTTACACAGCTCGCATAAAGAAGGAAGCCAGAAGCAACCCCTTTTTGGAAGCAGTCGGGACATGAAGTGAGAAGATTAGAAATATTCTAGAATAATCTTATTGGCGTTAATAGGAATTAGAAGTACTACCTAATGTTCCTTGAACAAGTCGCTCTATTTAATATTAAAAACTCTTTTATTTATTGTGGAAGAAGGAATTGGTCGTGCTAAAGGAGCACGGAGGTTTTAGGTAAAGCGTAACGATGTAGAAGAATAGTCTATCCTGACTTTAATAGGAGTGTAACTGCTTTATAGTTTTTACTTTATCTGTGGTTGATGTTTTTTTTCCACTTAGAGGGACCTTAACAGCCTTTTATTAAGGTCTGTTCTGATTAAGAATTCGTACATTAATACTCTTTCTTTGAAATTATCAAAATTACTCATAATTCTTCAAAATAAGTTTGACTTTTACAACTTTGTGACTCTTAGGAATGAAATTATTATCTTCAACTCGACGGCTTCCTTTTAACGCCAATTTATTTTAAAATTCATCACAAGACTTAAATATTTATTGAAAATCCAGTGAAAGTGTTGAGCTTAATTTTTATACAGGGTGAAGCTAAACATGAATAGGTATCGAGTCTTATCGATAATTACACTACGTTTTGTGACAAACCATTACTTTAATAATTGCTGTGCTCGCGGTCATTTTTACTTAGTAATTATAGTGGTAATTTGCCCATAAATTATGGCTATGCCTCCACTATTATTACAGTAGTCAATTATACAGTGTATTTTTACGTAGCAAGAGATTATACCCAAAAAAAAGAATCATTTGAATAATGGAATAAAATAAAAAGTCCTTTACTATTGAATTTGTTAATCGCAAATACGAACAATCTAGGTCTTCCATATTTAAAATGAGAAAATTGGCGCGAATTACTATTTTTTTTTTTTTCCTCAACGTCGTTTAGATGTTCAGCTTTGCCCTCTGTTTTGTCTGTGTGTAGAATAAGGTTAATGATAAGTAAATAATGCAAAATTGAGAAAAAAAAAACAATAGGCGTTTGGAAAGTGTTCTTTTCTATTGTGCTGTAGTTTATTTCGGGACTGTTCAGTTTAATAATAGTATTCGTTAATTAAATTAAGGTTACTGTTATGAAATGATACGCTCCTTTTCTTAAAATAATTGTCGATGACACGTGTATATTAGAAGCTCTGTTAAGAATAAATAATGTTCTCTTAACTCTCAACAATCAATGAACGTATTGGCTGCAATACAAAATCTTTATTTTAGAGTCCAGACCAGCTATTGTGGTCCTTAAAAAAAAATAGTCGTTGCATAAGTGCATAAAACGCATAATTATTCTACTTATCAAAAATCAAATTGTTATCGTAATATCCTATCTAGCCAGTAAGTTCCTTGCCTAGTTTGTAAATTTAACACAAGATAAATGCCTAAATGGTTTAGCCTATTGTGTAATGAGGTATTTCATGAATTTAAAGGACGAGTGAATGTTTCAATAGTTAAAAATGTCATCTTTGTGTGGAAGTAGTATAGAATTTGACCATTTTCATACTTTAAAACTCATAATAGGTACCTATTTCTCTAGTCACGTATGGGGAATAATGAAACGGACGTGCAATAGTTAGTACCCTCCATTTTAAACTTATACCGTTTATTTTTACGTAACACGAACGATAGTTTTTATTGTTTTCCATAAATTCAAATTTTACTGCACATCCTAAAATGTTCAATTACTGTTTTTTTATTTCGATTATAAAGAAGTTACATTGACGTCAGGTATTAAAAAAAAAACTGATTGCTTTGTTGTCTATGGATCAGATAATTTGTATCCTACCAATGTTGACAAGAGCGGCCATTTTCAGGGTCGGAATTATTTTTTAATCAAGGTTAAAGTCAGTTTGATACATTCCAACAATAACTGGCCGCTACCCAAAAACAAAATTAACCAAAACCATTGTAATTGAGCGTTATCAGTAAAATAAAGCAGTTGATCTATATTCACATACCATAGAGATTTTTAATGATAGTTTTTCTCATGACTTTTCATACTCAGAAACATTTAGATGATGGACTATTATAATTTTGCCATCACTGAATTGACGATTTGTGTAGGTATAAAAAATATCATGTAAATTATTTATACTCTATACTTTTAACTAAATTGATGTTGTGAGAAGCAAATAATTGTCTTGTTTTCTTGTGTGCAATGCCTGTTTATTCAAAAGCAGTCTTCATGGTATAAATTGTTGAAATATAATTT
Organism: Lithophane semibrunnea; assembly: GCA_947363905.1. Taxonomy (NCBI): domain Eukaryota; kingdom Metazoa; phylum Arthropoda; class Insecta; order Lepidoptera; family Noctuidae; genus Lithophane; species Lithophane semibrunnea. The sequence goes on from OX376195.1 coordinate 15,826,043, forward strand.
TTATATACCTACCTAACTACCTAAGTCATTTTGGTCACAAACGGATTGGTACAATATTAAGTATTATTAAATATATTAATAATAACTATCTGTTCTGGCAACAATTCAATAATTTAGTTCCTTTCGCAGTTATTTGTGATCGCTTCTGTAACAATGGCTCGTAGTGGATACGCTTGGATTGTTTTATTCGAATTATTCGAAATAATGTGTTTCCAATCCGATAATGGATCAATTTGTCCACTGCATACAAGAGCTGTAAAGATTAAGCCATTTTTTATTTTTTTTTATGTCTTTTATTTATTTTTGTCTATAATATTTATTATTAGAGGCATTTTACTTATACTTAGTTAATATTTACAGCATAGTATTTTGTTTTCGTTCATTAAATAATTGATGCCAACTGTTCGTTATACTCGTATTCATTTTAATTATAGAAAAGATCTATTGGGTCATATTTTTGATAATATATTTTTTTATTTCCGTTTTTTATGCAAACAAACAAAACTGGTGTTATTTAAGTTATATAAAGCAATATCTACAATTTAAATCTATGTGGCCACCCCTATTTTGCTAAATTAATTGAATATGTAAAAAAAATATCCAATATTATTTCTTCGTTGTTTAAGTGAGTGATAACAAAAATAGAACAATTTCAATTAAGTTTTCATAGAAATTATTCTACTAGAATCGCGACGCACTGTCGACATAACTAACAAAAAGTGACATAATTATGAACGCGACGATCGCTTGTCGCGTTCATATGTCACTTTTTGTGCCGTGAACCTGAACGCGTCGTCGGCCGAGGGCGCTTTACGGCTTTCCGAACAAAAAGTGAGATAATGAATGTAAAGATCGCGTATTCGCGAGAAGATCGCTTTTTCGCGACAGTGCGTCGCGATTCTAGTAGAATAATTTCTATGAAAACTTAATTGAAATTGTTCTATTTTTGTTATCAGTCACTTAAACTACGAAGAAATAATACTCGACATTTTTTTTTACATATTCAATTAATTTAGCGGAATCGCCTCTAAAAGTTGACTTCAAAGTCATTTGCATTCCATGTATTGATTGTTACGTTTAATTAATTCTTATCGATACAATAAAATCCACCCGACCGGTCGATTTACGATCGCAATAGTTATAATTGAACGCTGTATCGTTACAAGAAATAGAGTAAACTGATTAAAAATATTAATGTCTGTGATTTTAGATTCAAAATAACACTTTATCATGACAATTTCATTTTTATTTGATTTTATTATTAAATAAATGTATCAACTTATTTTTTGGTTTTTATTCTTTTCTACGAATCCTTTATTCCATTTTCCTGATCCTAAAAAAAAATCGAGCACAAGGTGGCTGAGTGTGACCAGTTCTCAAAATGATTTCTGTGTTAACAATTTCACAATATAACCGCTAGCGTGTGTTTCGCAGATTTTCGCACTAACAAGATTTTATATTATTTTATTTTACCTTAGAGAGTTTTTGGCAGTTTGAATTTTAATCGATTTGGTTTTTCAGGTCTCTCTTCAATAGCCCAGTATTTCTGACATGCGCGAAGGGACCGGCATGATGGCGCTGCATTATAGTTTATAGATACGTTTTATAATTTTTACTCAGTCATTTAATATACTTTACAGATTATTTACCGTTTTTCAGTTATTGTAAGTTGGGATTTTAATAATTCAGTGTCTCTGCATGAAGGCTGGAATCTTAACGGTGCCTTTTTACTTCGTAAATAGGAAGCGCGGACTCGCGAAAGATGGAAGGAGTGGAGGGACTGGCCTTTGCCCAGGAGTGGGACAGCGTAGGCTAGAAAAAAAAAAATTTTTCGTAAATGCAAATCACGCTGCGGGTACCCACCTTTTCTTTTTCGTGAGAAAATAGATGATTGGAGGGTTATCTCGTATCAATAATGGCTCTTATCTACCAAAACCGCTCGGTGTTATTCCTGCTACCATGAGGTCCATACCATACATGGAGTTTAAGACTCTCACATACTTCTAATAATTGTGTATTGGATACTCAATACTCATAAAAAGCCGAAATCTCGTGAGTTTTGAAAAAAGAGCGAACTAACGAGTTTCTGATCATTCCACATTCTATGGTTAAACTCGGTTTAGTATTGCTGAAAACATTCATTTATCCACCTAAAATTACCCAAAAGGATGATTAGGTAGTTACTTACTGATGACCGACCAATGTCACATTGTAAAATTACATAGCATAATCAGCCTATAATGTTCCCACTTTTGGGAGACAGGCCTTCTCTCTTCGAGAGGGAGTGGGCCAGGCGAGCAAGTGCGGGTTGGTAGATGTCACAATGTCTTCGAATGTTTTGGTACCAACTAGGACATTTTCTTCACGATGTTTTCCTTCACCGTTTTTGAGAGTAGTAAGTCACGACCGTTACCACGAGCCACCACTGGCAGATCTCTTACTACAAACTTACTTAGGTACTTATTCTAAGCTTAGGTACTAATTATTTAACATAAGTTGGTATAAGTATTATTTAAGTAGGTACCTACTGCAGTTTTCCTCATCAAACAGTAATTATAAAAATTCCTTATTACACTCGCGACAATCTAAGAAGTCCGTTTTGACGTTTCGTTCTCGTACTTGTAATTAAACGTTAAGCCTTGAGAATCAGTTTTAATCAATGTAGATAAGTCATCGATTCCAAACTCTCTAAGTATGTTTAATCGATATGTCTCGAGAATCAGTATTTAAGAAACTATTTTTTTTTCATTGCTACACAAAGGATTTTTAAAGCTGTCAAATCGGACTTCTTAGATTGTCGCGAGTCGTGATGGTTTTCCTTCACAAAATAATTCTAAACAAGGAACTTTACTACTAATTAAGGTTTATTTTCAGCAATAAGGTAAATAAACAGGTAATACACTTATTTGTTACGTATTTTTTTGTGTCAAAGTATTAAATAATTTTCCTTAAGCTATTGCACCTTGTAAATATATTTTATTTATTTATTTAATGCTTTAAGCACACAAATGTTAAAGGCGGACCTAGTGTTAAATGCATTTTCTATCAGTCAAACTTTGGGGGATGCAGAGACAAACAGTTAATTCCGATGGATGTCGTAATAGGAGACTAATCCTACTAATAATATTATAAAAATGTGAAAGTTTGTGTGTTTGGATGTTTGTTACTCAATCACGCAAAAACGGCTGAATGGATTTGGATGAAATTTGGCAAACAGTTTATAACCTGGATTAACGCACTTTTTATCCCGATATTCGCACGGGATCGAGACTTACGCGGGTGAAACCGCGGGGCGCAGCTAGTAATAGGATATTTGGAAGATTCTCAGTAGTACCTTTATATGGCCTGATTATGGGCAATCGAGTTATATAATCGAGTATCATCTGCAAACCTTATCTTGGAATAGCGCTAAACAGGTTCAACGGAAGATCAAACTCACGCGCACTTTACTTTCTTTCATAGACTTTTCTTTTTTACCCGACTACGGCGAAGAAAAAAGGAGGGTTATGATTTTGACCGGTATGTATGTATGTTCATCTGTTCCCTCCTATCTTCCAAACCACTTATCACAATTTGACAAATGAGGTATCGTTAGAAGCGTCGTGATTGTCCGCTGGTTATAGGCTATGTGAAGTCACATTAAATTAAAAATGGCGCCCTCTAGAGGACATAAAGTGAGGAACTTAAAAAAAAATGGTTTAGTCGTACCATGTTGGGTATCAAATGAAAGGGCTTAATGAGCACATTTCAAAAAAATATATATTATAACCACAAAAGAATTAAAAAAAAAAATCAAGTAATAAAAACTAAAACCCAACTACGACTTAAAAGGTATAAACAAGACACCACAGACAGACAAATTAAAAATCCGGAGTCACACGTAATCTGTTCGATTTATGCCCTAACACGTGTGACTCCGGATTTTTAATTTGTCTGTCTGTGGTGTCTTGTTTATACCTTTTAAGTCGTAGTTGGGTTTTAGTTTTTATTACTTGATTTTTTGAGTTATTAAATTTAATATTTCAAGTGATTGTTCTTTGTTTTTCAATTTGAAGTTTAACATTTCCCCCTGTCAAATTAGTAGATTAATTTAATGCAATGGTGGACAACTCAACATCAACATAAACCTCCAACTGTCCCTAACGAGACAATATAATTTTAATTGTTATCGGCTTTCTTAAGGCCAATCAACAGTTGAGCGGAGTAGATTTACCAATTACCAAGTAGGTATGGATAATTTTCCATACATAACTACGTTACATTTTATACCAACTTTGATAGGAAACCGACACTCATACGATACCAGAATAACTTTAACAGCTCGCAAGAAATTTCTTTCAGCCTTACCGTGCGTTTGCACTGGCGAAACATTACAACAAAACATGTTTAAATCTCTAGTTCCTGTTAAAAATTGTAAGGAACATTGACAGAAGATGAGATTTCAACATGTTTTTTCGCAAATGTTTCGCCAGTGCAAATGCACGGTTACATGGATATTTCACCTATACATTTTCATTTACTTAGTTTCCCTAAGTACAAACACGTCTGTTACCGGCATTAAGTGTTTAAACAACACTTATATCAATATCCGAAGAAGGATACTACGTCGTCACCCTGTCTGCGTGTCGGCAGTCGCATTGTCCATGAGCTGACTAATCCGGGGAGTCACTGAAGCTACATAACACGTAATATAAAAGTTTTATCAGACATTCTGATATGCGTCATGGAGTGTACGTGGTTGTCGACAAGTGCGCCCTAATTCGTTGTTTGTTTACCCTGTTGAAGTTGAAAATGACGTGTGATGCAATGTAACGCAATGCACACACTACACTTTCTATTTATTGATACTGTCTAAATAGAAGTAATATACACACATTTTGTAGATGTTCATCTGAATGATAATCTTAGCAGTGCTACACGGTGATAATCGCTTATTTACACTAAACACTCCAAAATTCTTAGACTTGCGACAATCTAAGAAGTCCGTTTTGACGTTTCGTTCTCATACATGTAATAAAACGTTAAGCCTTGAGAATCAGTTTTAAGCAATGTAGATAAGTCGTCGATTACAAACTCTCTAAGTATGTTCAATCGATATGTCTCGAGAATCAGATTAAAGATTTTTTTTTTTTTTCATCGCTTCACAAAGCATTTTTATAGCTGTCAAAACGGACTTCTTAGATTGTCGCAAGTCTAAGAATTTTGGAGTGTTTAGTGTAAATTAGCGATTAGGTATGTAGGTACAATTGAACATACGTACTCATTTTAGTTGTCAAGTAAGAGGCGGCTGTTCTACCATAATACACTAATTCATCACTAATTCATAAATAAATAATTTTCTTATATCACCTTCGGAATTTAACGGGAAGTACCTATGTAACATCTAAATAGGTTTTTTTTTCAGATAACTGATGTAATGTGGTATTTTATTAGAATTTCTGTAATGTATTAATTAACTAATTAAATCCCAACTAATATTAATTAAAACGAACTACACAAATAAACAATGAATAACTAAATTAAGGCGTCGAAAAATTCCTCCGCATCGTTGCCGGCAGCCGCAGCGGCAGCGCCAGCACAGCACGCCAAAAGCCAGAAATAACTGATTAGCGAATATCTATCGAACGAGCTTCGGACCTTCCCCGGCTAGATAGTACGACGACCGACTGAGAGGCAGCTGTGACCGAGTCGATGCGAAAAACGGGTCTTGTGGCGCAATTTTGAAGAGGCCAACAGACAGCTGTCCTGCTGGGGAGTTTGTTGCGCCACATCTTCCCAGCTATACCACTGGTGAAGCGCGTTTTGGGAGACTGTCTTATGTCAATTTGGCGTTCATAAAGTTCTCATTCTCAGCCTAGTTTGAATAAATGTCTTTTGATGTTGAGGTCATAGGCTGCTGAACATATTCAGCACTGGTTTGCGATACGGTGAGCTGAAGCTACTTAAATATAAACTAAGTACAAATTCTGCTTAGTCAATCTAAAGGCCTTAACATTTATCCATCGATGCAGACATCCTAAGTCATTGAACTGCTGATTAAGGTCATTGAACGCTGTGCATTTCTACAAGTCACGAGTTGCCGTGAACTGATTTGCTGTTGTGTCTGTTGTTATGGCGGATGTTTTGAAGATAGATTGTAGGTATCATCTCATGAATACATGAGAGGTATCCTGCAAACTGGCGAGCACCGGTAAACCGTAGACCGTGTCTGGTCTGGATATTTTAACGAGCCGGTTTAGATAGCTTTTTAAATGCCTCGTGACTGCCTCGTGACTGTCTAGAGTGATCGTAAAGCGCTATAACTGCTGAGCAGGAGGTCCTGGATTTAAGAGGAAATAGGGTCGGTCCCCTCCCCGTACAAACGCTCTCGCCTGTTTTCTCTCTGGTTTATGACCTTAGAGCAATGATTTTTACAGTAAAAGAAATATCAACTAGATCTATGCCCCTATGTTTTCCGTTTTGATGATAAATTATCTGTAGAAGCACTAGAACCCTCAGAAAATGCTCAAAATTGCCTATAGACCGCTGTCATCAGAGGTTTGTTGTACAACTATTAATGAAAAAAGAAAAACATAGGGGCACAGTAAATATCTTCTTATTCAATTTATAAAATATCTTTCAAATTGGTCCAATATTGCAGGAGGAAATAGACGAGAGCCGAACTTCGAATTATGACTTTTTGTATGGATAAACCCTGACCCTATTTCCTCTTAAGTGTGATTGGGTTTATCCAATAGGATTTTCTCAGTTGCAACAAGATTTGTGCCCGGTCGATGGCAATAGAGGCTCGCCCCTGTGAGACTTAAATATAACGAAGGTCTAGTCTATTTACAACTATGTATAGGTATAGCTCAAACAAAATCAAAATCAAAAGTCATTTATTCAAACTAGGCTGAGAATCAGCACTTTTCGAACGTTAAAATTACGTACCTAAGACAGTCCCCCAAAAAGCCCACCCTTCAAAACTTCCTAGTGCTTTAGCTGGGAAGAAGAAGTGGCGCAACAAAATCTCCAGCAGTACGGCTGTCTGTTCAGTTTGAAAAAAAAAGATTCTATAACTGTAACTAACCCTTCGTGGAAAACAGACGCGATGTTATGTTGCGTAGATAAATACCCACGTGTCAGTACATACGTAACTACCTATCCCAGTAATGGTTGGTTGCGAGCGGTAGGTACAAGAAGGAGGTGGAATCTCCAAAGTGGTGTTGCGTCATCCATTTCGTAAAAATAAAGTTCCTGTTTCAAGATCTGGGTCACTGATTCATGTTAAGTTCAAGAATAATAAGATTAAATACTAAGAATTTATTATGAAGATTTATTCAGATTGAGTAAACAGAAATGACTAATAAAGTTGACCGCTAGACTTAGCCTAGACTCGAGCATAGCTCATAGATCTTTCGAGATTATTTATTTTAGTTGCCTATTTTTAAGGCTGGGTGATTTCTAAGTAGAGTGACCGTAATCCTAACTTCCTAACCATCCTAACTAATCCTAACTAGTTCTAATTCAAATCGTAACTTAATAATAGGTCTTTACCTATGAAATAGCCGTTCTGCAGTACTGGCCATTTCAAATCAAAATAATTTTTGTTTGGCTAAGAATTCTAATTTCAAATTAATTTTATTTTAAAAACATGGAATTCTTTTTTCAAAAGAAGTCATTTGTTTAATGAGTAGTGTTACATTTTCATCGCATCTCAATCTTTTTCGTCATCATGGATATGTTAAAAATTCGAGTAATTATGGAATATGAGTGCCGTCGTGGCAGCAACGCAGCACAAGCGGCACGCAACATCAACGACGTTTACGGAGCTAACACTACAAACCAACGCACCACCTGTTATTGGTTTGCTCGCTTTCGTTCTGGAAATTTCGAACTGAAAAATGAACCTCGCGGTCGTCCGAAGACTTTGGTCGACAATGACGAATTAAAGGCGATTGTGGAAGCTGATGATACACAATCTACGGCTGAATTAGCAGCAGCTTTCGACGTTAGCGTCAAAACAATATTGGTCCATTTGCGTCAAATTGGCAAGGTAAAAAAGCTTGACAAATGGGTGCCCCACGAACTCAATGATCGCCAGCGCGAAGAACGCGTCGAGGCGTGCCTTGCACTGCTCAACAGACACACAAATGAAGGAATTTTGAACCGCATTGTTACCTGCGATGAAAAATGGATTCTGTTTGATAACCGCAAGCGCTCAGCAAGTTGGTTGGATCCTGGTTCAGTACCTAAACAATGCTCTAAACGAAAACTTACCCCTAGAAAAGTGATGGTCACTGTTTGGTGGTCTAGCGCCGGTGTGATTCATCACAGCTTCTTACCAAACGGGGTGAGCATTACTGCAGATGTGTACTGTGAAGAACCGAACACAATGATGGAGAAGCTGGCACATCTCCAACCAGCATTGGTCAATCGCTCGTCTCCGCTGCTCCTGCACGACAACGCGCGACCTCATACTGCACAGCAGACGGTCTCCAAGTTGCAAGAACTGGGGTTGGAAGCTCTCCGTCATCCGCCCTACTCACCAGACCTTGCGCCTACAGACTACTACTTTTTCCAGAATTTGGATAACTTCTTGGCGGGAAAAAAATTTAATACCCGAGAGGCAGTACAAAATGCCTTTGAAGAATTTGTTGCCTCCCGTCCAGTTGATTTCTTTAAGAAGGGCATCAATAAACTGCCACTGCGTTGACAAAGATGCATTGATTGCATGGGTGATTACTTCGATTAATACAAATAAAAAATTCATGAAAAAAATTCGTTTAAATTTTTTTATACGAAACGGCAATTTCATAGGTAATGTGAAAGTGAGTTTGTTTGTTAGTTACGCTTTCACACTAAAACGGCTGAACGGATTTGGCTGAAATTTGGCACATGGATAGACCATGACCTGGAATAGAACATAGGATGCTTTATATCCCGACATTCCCACGGGATCGAGACTTACGCGGATGAAACCGCGGGACGCAGCTAGTGGTGCCGATTCTCTTGTCACAAATTCTCTAAACTAAACTAAAAATCACTAAAATTTAGTTTATTCCTGTCAAACGACGATTTCCCATTCTGAAAATAGACTAAAATGACACAACTTAACTATAATTTAGTTTGATAGCACTAAGACGGCACTGAGTTTTAATTTAGTGAAAATGCTATTCTGAATTTGACGTTTTAACCAAAATTTTTGTTCTATATCTAGAATCCTCTAACTAACTCTGACAATTTTTAATCACGATTAAAAATGTGTGGAATAAAATTAGATGTCATGAACTAAAATTCAAACCAACACCTCGAATTCAGTTGCAAAACTGTAGTGTATCTTTTTTTTATTTTCTTTTGCTTATATCTCGAAAATGGTGTGTCCTATCGCAAAAATAATGAAAATTTTGACCCCTTTGCAACCCGCAAACCCGTAATACTCAACATGTGAAAAATTCCATATAAAAATACGTCGAGACGGCCACATTGCGCGCCTCTCCGGCTCAAAAAAAATCATGTGGTAGGCAAACAAGTAGGTACCAAGTGGAGTCGCGATTGTCAAATTCGATTTTAGTTGTGTCAAAATAATTTTTAAATTTAGAGATTTTTTTTGGCAGAATAGCTCTAAGATTCTCATAGTAAAAAGTAAGGAATTTTAGTGATAGTTTAGTTCGGTGTACAAGAGAATCGGCACCAATATCTAATAATTATACCTAATACTACCAGCTGCATAGATACTACAAGTATGATGAGCGTTAAAAAACTTATGTAACTTATTACATTAATAGGACTGTCTTAACTTTTTGCGCAAATTATTAGGGTTCCAAATAGTTGGTAGGTAGGCCGCGAACTTGGGGCTGTGTCGTCCCTCGAACATTACAGTCAGGCCCAAAGATGTGGCACGCAGTGTGCCATGCGCGCCTTTATGAGAGGACGAGTGCGGTCGTGGGATCGGCTGTCGGCTGCACTTGGTGATGGGGCCCGCTAGGCATCGTGCGCTGATATCAGTCGGGGGTACGGCGACTGTACAAGTATCTCCCAGGCCCCCGACTCAAAGGAACATTGTGAGGTTTTAGTCAGTAGGAGTCCGACATAACCCTCCATTCTCCCCAGGTGGACGATATCCATTAGAATTACTCCAAATTGGAGCTACTAGATACCGACCTAATCCCTAATAGGTAGATGCCATTGTATCTTGGTAGGTACTTTAAACCTAACCTATCTAATTATCAACTACGTTGTTAATAAAAAAAACTGACTTTTATTTTTATTGACGTCACTCAGCAATTATCAGAAAAAAAAACTATTATTTATTGAACCAGTCATTATTTTTAAGTAAAGTAAAAAAAACCCACATCACGTAACCTGCAATCAGCGTCAGTTCAAGCTAATTGTTACACATACCTGCAGGTACATTCTTATCAGCTTATCCAATGTTTAGTTTATTGGTCGTATTGCTAAAATAGGTTAGCATGCGGGTAGTTAGAAATGTTAGAATGCAACCTCGTTGAACGTGGATTTTTGTTGCATATTTTGAAATGTTTATGAGCAGTGGTGGCCCAGTGGTAACGGCCGCGACTTACCAGTTTAGATCGTAGGTTCAAATCCTGACAGGCGCTTTAGTTTGTGTAAATTATTTCATCACCACTGCTCTCAAAACGGTGAAGGATAACATCGTGAAGAAACCGGCATGTCCTAGAACCAAAAATAATTCGAAGACATTACCAACCCGCACTGGGCCTGCGTGGCGGACTCCGGCCCACTCCCTCTCACAGAGAGCAGGCCTGCGTCCCAGCAGTGGGAACATTATAGGCTGATCATGCTATGTTTGTCTGGATTTGTGCCCGTTTGATAGCAATAGGCTCGCCCCCGATTGCATGGGACTTTAAATGAAATAAATAATTAATAAATAAATTTATGAAAATGAAATAAATAATTCTCTAAAATTAATAATAAACTGGCTCAACGGAAATAATCTTATCATAAACCTTAACAAAACAAATATAATGCATTCCATCAAAAAATTCTTCCTTTAAACCTAAAAATTAATTATAATGGACAAACTATTGATAGCGTTAACGTGGCAAAATTTTTGGGTATATTTATTGATAGTCAATTAACTTGGAAACCGCAGGCTGAAGAAGTTTGCAAAAGATTAAGCACGTCCGCGTATGCTCTCTACAATCTGTCCAAGAAAGTTAACGTTGATACATTAATGGTTGCATATCATGGTTTGGTGGTCTCTGTTCTAAGGTTTGGTGTAGTATTTTGGGGTAATTGTACCGAAAGGGAGTCTATATTTAAAGCCCAAAAACGGTGCATAAGATCCATTTTTAATCTCAAGGTTACAGATAGTTGCATTCCTTTTTTCAAGAAATACAAAATACTAACTTTTCCCAGTATATACATTCTCGAAGTAGCTATCTTCGTTAAAACTAACAAGCATCTATTTCCGGCCTTAAATGATACGAGGATGCGAACTACTGCCATGAGATCAAAATATCAGAGTCTATTGTGTACTGGTAGATATAACACTGTTTTGCTTAAAAAAAACATTATTGGTATGGCACCTATTTTATTTAACAAATTGCCAAATTGTATTAAGGATAGATAGATAGAAGATAGAATACTCTTTATTATGTACACCATAAAAAATACAGGATCAGCCCTTAATCAAGTTTAAGAAACTCTTGTCGTCGTTGCTGACAGAGAAATGTTATTACTCTGTTACCGATTTTATAAATGATGAATTGTAATATTTTACTTCACTGTATCTCATACAATAAGCAAATAATCTCAGACTTAGCTGATCCATGATCTAATTTTCAATTTAAGTACCTACCTAGTTTCTAAATTATCTGTAAGTTATCCACTATATTTTTGTATGCCAACAGGCAGAATGTACTGGGAATATATCTTAAACGAACACCCTTATTGTAACACCTGCATTCTATACAAATAAAGAAATTATTTATTTATTTATTTATTTAACATATCTGGCGAAATATGGGTGTAGGTCGGGGAATATAGAGGGAATCTGATTAAGGAGGTAGTTTCCCGCGACTAATTTCGTGTTAGCATAGGTACATACTTAAACCCCTAGTTGAACTAACTCAGGGATGGCTTTCAATGTAAAAAATAAATGATTAAATACACCACTCAAATCCGACCCAACCCAAAATAGCATAGAACCTCATCATCATCATTTCAGCCGAAAGACGTCCACTGCTGGACATAGGCCTCCCCCAAGCACCGCCACTTCAACCGGCTCTGTGCTTCTCGCATAGCAGCAAAATTATCAAAATACAACCTCAAATTCAAACAGCATAATATAAACATGGTGTTTGGAAGAAGGACCGACACAATTTTCTTAGAGATAGGGGGTGTAATAAGCAGTAAGTTTTCACCCATAGATATTGAGTTTTTTTTTTCATGTCGTCATTATTATCTATTTTGTTTGTGGTTGTAATAGAACTTAATAACTTTTGGTGTTTTTATTTGCAATGCGCATTTAAACCTAAAATTGGTTCTAGAAAATGACTTTTTAGTTTCCAGTCTTAAAATTGTAGTTCGTTCGTTCGTTCGTACTTAGACCAGTTATAAAAAATTTAAAAATGTGCTAGCAAATGACACCCCTAAAAATTGTACTCGATCGTGAGCTTTACTTCTCCATGTGGCTCCTGCTGTCGATCTCCGGCCATCCTCCCGAGCGCTGGTCTTCTTTTCCTCTAACTCTCTCTCTGATATGAGTACGATGCGGAAAAGATGCGCTTCCCTGGTGCGCCGGGTGCGGACCAGCCCCAACATTAAACTGCAGTGTGTTGCAAGCAGACTGGACTGTTTGTGTGTGAATCGCTGCTGCAAGCTTTCTACATCGGTTTTAAGCTTGTAGCAGGGATTCTCATACCTTTAAGGCAGTGTTAGGTTAAATGTGTAGGTTAGTGTACTAATATAGTTGATAAGATAGATTGTTACTAACTTTTTGAGTCCTGTTACTTGTTAATTAAATATAAATAAAATAGATATCATTCAGAGACGTCTTTGGCCCATTTCTCCATTCTACTTCTAATAGTAGGAACTGCCCACTGCAATTTAAGTTTTTTTTATTTTGAATGTTACGTCTGCAACATTCGAATTATAAGCGTATTTTTACAATTACATTGTGTTGTGGCGGGGTCCGCCCAAATGTGCGCGGCCTTTAGTTTTTAAACAAGGAACATATACGGTTTGTAACCGACTTCAAAAAGGAGGAGGTGTTGTTTTTTTTAGTTTCCCTTTGTCTTTCTTTCTTCAGGTAACTACATAAGCGTCGCTCCATATTTGTTAGCATGTTTCTAGCTTTTTCATCTAGCGACAAATAGCTCCCCCTTGTATAACACCATAGATGGATGCCTTTTAATTGACCCTGACCGTGACCTATGTCGCGTCAGTGTGTAGTGAGAACACAATGCCCCGTTGGTCTCGTAGTCGCAAGCGCGACTGCAGAGCGTAGGGTCCTGAGTTCGATTCCCGGGTCGGGCAAAGTGTTATTGGATTTTTCCATTAGGAATTTCGTAGTAACAGCCCGGAGTTTGGAAGTTGGCAGTGTGATAGCCGTTGGTCCTACGCCTGATCTCTCTCCGGTCGTGTCGGATTACCGTCCCATCGGACTATGAGAGCGAGGGAAGAGAGAGTGCACTTGTGTCTGCGCAAACACTTGTGGACTATAATATCTCCCGCGCCGAAGGCTAGTCTCCGTTGAGATTGGCCGCCGTGGCCGAAAATACGGTCTGGAGGACTATTATTATTATTAGTGAGAACATTATCGCTGGTGTGATTTAAAAAGAGCCTTTTGTATTGGAACTTGGAATCTCCTTTTTAAGTTTTTCGCAAATATCTCAAAAACTAGACGTTCCACGACGTGGGTGATTTTAAACTGACCTTGACCCTTGACCGTGAATTTCACCTTTGCCAAAAATTTATAAACATGGGTACAGTTCGCGTCAAGCGATTTCTGTGAACTCCATGTGTGGCGTATTGAAAACAAAATGTACGTTGTTGAGATTGAAGTGCCTAAACTTTAATTAGAACTTGGAATCTCCTTTTTGAGTTTTTCCCAAATATCTCAAAAACTAGACGTCCTAGGTAAAAGATAACGAAATTTTCACCCCCCCCCCTTGTACAAAACCTCCAGAAATGTGTGTTTGTAGATATTTTTTAACTGACCTTGACCCTGGACCGTGACTTTCACCTTCGTCAATAATTTATAGACAGGTATGTACAGTTCGCGTCAAGCGATTTCTGTGAACTCTGTGGCGTCAGTGTAGATACGTGTATTGAAGAAAAAATGTACGTTGTTGAGATTGTGGAGCCTAAACTTTAATTAGAATTTGGAATCTGCTTTTTGAGTTCCTTCAGTGTACTCCGTGAAATTCAAAATGTCTTAGGGCGAATTTCACCAATCTTTTATACCGAGTATAAGTCTTATCCTGTGAATAAATTTTGAATTTTTGACAGTTTTTCCATACAAAAACTGTCAGACGACAATTTTAATCCACGGATAAAAGATACCTGACTTTGATGAAATCAGCCCTTAGTAGTATAGTATAATAACTTTGTATACTGGGCTGGTGTCCGCAACTCCACATCCAAGCGCGCGTATCTTGAAGGTTCGAAATCTGAGGGATAATGCAAAGAAAAAAGAAGAAATTTCGAGGGCTAACGTATATTTTGACAAGTTCTTCTTTCACTTCATAGTGGTCCTTTTCGCCCCGTTGAACCCTATTGCACCCACCTAATGGAAAAATCATAGGGAAGGGAATAGGCAGTATCAATTAAAACAAAATACATAATTTGGGAACGGAATCGTTTATTGAACCCATTTGTAATAGTAGATAATTAAATTATACTGTTACTCTACACATTTTGTACTGTTCAAAGTACCTACCTATGTCAAGTATTCCTATCTCTTAGGTTAAAATGTACCGACAAATGCACCCAATACCGAGCAAATACCACATTTTTTATTATTAATCTTTTAAATTTCCAATTGTGCTCCAAAATTCAGTGGTAGCTACCAATCACAGTACCATTTGGATCCTACGAATAAACACATGGACATGTACTGTATTTCCCATGACAAATGTATAGTCGACTTTCTATTCATTTTTTTTTAATAATATGACAATGACACTAATGTTAATGTATGATAGGGTAAAGTAAACAGATTGGTCGTTTGAAGAAAATATTCGTTTTGATTTTTGAACAACTTTAAATACAACTACAGGTTGTTTGTTATTCAGGTTATTTTGATAAGATCCAAGAGTTTTACTTGTAGTAACTTACTAGAATAAGGATTTTACACTTGTTGTTTGGATACAAACACTGCATCACGTTAACATATTAGGTACACATTGTTTACAATTGTATAAATTCGTTACTTTAATAATTTAGGAGGAATTTGAATATAAACATTAGATAATCATTTAAATAGTCGTTCTTTACATGTTTTTTTTTAGCAAAAACTTCATACATCAGTGTGTGTATCCAAAACAACTAAGGGGACGTCTTTTAAATTTCAAATTAGGCATTACATCGTAGCCATTAGTAGCTTACACTAAATAAGTTAATATTTTAGATAATATCGATCGAGTCGTCGCTTCGTTTATATATTAATAATAGGTATAAATCTTCCTTTATTGTCTTCATTCTTCACCAATAAAAAAAAAGCTGGGTATGAAATAATTGCCAATTAAAAAAACAAGGAACAGTGTTGTAGCGTAACGAGTGGCGGCGAAAAATTGTTTTGTGTAAAATCGCTTTGGTTCAGCCATTAAAATATAACAATATAATTAAAGTGTACATTTCTGCCAAGGTTTATAACCGTGTCCAAAGAGGATAATTTTACAGATAGTATATAATAGCGAGACGCTATTGTGATAAAAATAACAAACGGATGGTAATTTTCAAGATATTCATGTTCCTAAATGCAGCAATTGTTTGAATTTTCTTTATTGGTACCAAGTATTTAAACTTTGTAGCCTGTTTTATAGTCAGTTCACATCATTTTGTGTTTGATTTGGACATAAGTGTTGTACGAAAAGATATCAATAGATTTATCGATATTGATAGAAAATATAGTTTTTCAATCAGTTTTTATCGGAATCACCATCATCGTTTGCTACTTTTATCGAACATTATTAAAATTATAGTGTATCGTTGCCTTAATAAATAATACAAATTCATGATATGTACCTAAGTATACACAGAAAAGATCGACAATACGCAAATGATACCAAATAAATAGCATATCGATGACGTCATAATAATTATATACATACACTTAACATACTTTAGTACCCTTCGATTTTAATGGATCTTTATAAATGGTTATTCGATTGTTATAGATGACTATTCTTTAACCAATAAGTAGTTTCTAGTTCGATAAGTAAATTGTAATCGATATTTACATAAGTACCTATTATTATGATTATTACGCTGCGATCGTGCGATTGGATCATCCGTCCCTTTCTGACTCGTCAGTCAACACGTTTGTGCAAAAGAGAGGGTACCAGGTATCGATTCGCGCGATCGAGTTTACTTGACAGGTGCACAGACTCTGCTAAACAGAACTCCACCTTAGTTCCAACGTTAACGCTTCGTTCGGTTAGAAAGGAATCCATTTAAATGTATATGAAAATAAGTGGGACTTACAGTATATACAAAAATATCACATTACTTCGAGGCCGCAGCTTTCAATCACTTAGTCAATTAATTATTTCGTCTTCTTACCTAAGTTGTCGGTCGTTGGTACGAAGCGTAAGCAAGTTAACGCAGGAAGTAATCGATCATAATGAATATTATAATGTTTTTGAAGCTGTCTCCGCTCGCCGGAAGCCTTCTTTTGCTAAGCGCAAATCACCCAATAGCTCCAATGGCTCGCGAGATATATCAGTAACTTTAACATTATTGCTGAACAAGTCAGTCGCGTATAAACTAAACAATGTCCAATTATACAATTATCATCGCATCCGTGCCTTTAATGCGTTAGTCTTCCCACACCTACTAACGAATATCTAGGAAGAATTTATTTCTTTAAAAAGACTAGGTGCCTCGTCATAGACCTACTAATTCAAAGTGAGTACTACGACACCTACGAGATCTAGTTTTCGAAGCAGAAGTATCTAAAAAGCTGCAGCCGGCGGATTGCGCAGTCGTCGTCGACGCTGCACTACAAACATAATCGGCCGACACGCGTCGGACGGTGACGTCACACCGTCGGCACACCGCCGCGGTCTATCACAACGACATAGAAAAATATAACGATCTGGGACGCGTTTTATTGCTAAAAATTTAGGTACAGTCTTTGGGTGCCTCCGGGGAGGATCCTCCGGAGAAGTCGTCCAGGAAGTCGAAGGTGGCGACGGCGGCGCGCTCCGGCTCGCCGTAGCGAACGAAGAACCCCTCGCGGCCGAGGATGGAGGGTCGCCGGAACCGGCCGCGCAGCCCGCCCGGCCCGCGCACGCGCAGCGCGGCCGCTGCACCAACACGAGCGTCAGCACGAGCCTACTCTACAAGCGAGCGCCCTCTGGACGAGACAACACGCGTGAGCCACGCGCCCCGTCGTCCAGCACCGCTCGCACACACACGCGACGCAAGCCACACCACGCTCACATTTAGCGTAGTCTTATCCCGAAGTAATACTCTCCCCACAAAGGGTAGAATAGAGAGCAAACAAAAGGTGAGCGGAAAGCTGTAGCCTAAAATTTTACGTTACATTAAATATTTCACAAATAAAAATATTTGCTACAACTTTTGACTCAGCTCTTGTCGCACACACGAAATATTCCAAAACATTAATATTCTTCAGCTTAACCGCTTGAGTCCTAATGATCCTAATGATCTAGTTATGTTCTCAAATAATGTAGACCCCGAGTTTAATGTGTGACTTCGGGATATGATTGTAGAAAAATCGATATTTTTTAAATCGATAAATGTCCCTCCTTTTAAATCCTTACTGATTTTGTTTTTATTCCACTATATACACAGAAAAATTAACTCCTTGTTTGATAGATTGACAGAGTAATGAGCGTGGCGTTGCCTGCTGATGACGTTCTACTCGGAATGAGGCGAGAGAGTGAGATGGTGCGTGTGAGTGAGAGCGGAAACGAGTGACGTGGCTGGTCGTGACGACAGACAACATGAAATGACATGACACATATACGTCAGCACAGATCTTTGGTGGGCTCAAGACTTAACCTGCAAGGCAGTTCACTTAATACAATTTGAGCTAACATGAGGTTTTAAATATGTTTAGTGCTTATTATATTTAGTGAGCTGTCGTGCAAGCAATTTCTAACATATTTTAATTATTATGAATTGAATAATAGATATTTATTTAAAAAATCTAAGAAAAAACTGTGTAACCGGATTTAAAAATAATTAATTCATGCAGTCAAGATCTGTGCGGACTTAAGAGAAACGTTAAATGTAGAAATTTACATTTCAGAAAATTATGTGCAATAATCTGTTTGAGCTATTAAGTTCCATGAAAATTAGAGAACGGTGAATCATTTAGAATTACCCAGTTTAAAAAAATATATATAAAATGCAAAAATATGATATTATCAACATTTAACGTTTAACAGAAAAAGCAAAATTAAAACCAAATGGAAAATGTAACTGAATTAAATTCAGAAATGGAAGAGCATTTTTAATGCTTGATTTTATGAAATAATATGTATAGAGAACAGAATTAAGTGTACAGAAAATATTTATTTAAAAAATGTTAAAAACAGATCATTAGGGACTCTCGACATTTTGATATCTGAATCGACTGCTAGCACTACCACTAGCACAGCACTAGCAGTTTGACATCCTTCTTGTCAATTTGACGCTCGATTCGGTTTATTCAAAGAGTCGATTCAGATCATGAAGATATCGGAAGTAAGGCTGGCCTTCCAGCTACAGCTGGAATATCTAAATTCATAGCCAGAATTCATAATCTGAATTTAGAAAGAGCAATTAATTTAAAATTTACCCACACACATAGTTTTTAAGATTATGAGTTTCCGGAGAACGAAATTTTAATATTATTACTTCCGGCCATGAATTTAGACAGTTTTTTAATTCAGCCTTTATAATGCCTGCCTAAACCTGATGGCTAATGTTCAAATTGACCCAATCGTGTTTGGTCTCTCTTGACAAAGTAACGATGCAAGTCTATTGTATAACTGTGGCGTAAAATCAAATAAGTTATGGTAGCTATGCCACAGGTAATTAAATTGCATCGTGTAAATCAGGGATTTGAAAAAAAAAATAGAAAAATTTAACGTCAATAAATCCAAGTAGGTCAATTTGTACTAGATCCATTATGTTAAACTATATTTGACGACAAAATGGCCGATTCACGAGATTGCGTGAAGATTTATCGTGGGCAGAGATTCTATGATGGCTAAGTAGGGTTAAAAATTAATTACTCCTTTCATGGATGAGCATAAGCTAGGAAGCAATTTCAAATTTCCATTGAATCGGCCATTTGTCTATCTGGGTCTGAACTTCACCGTCAAGAGTCAATACTATACACGGTGATTTTTAATTCACTGTTAACCTTTCAGGGGGTGAAAGTACTCATGATTATAAACAATTTATACTATGGAAACAAATACGAAATATAAAAAAAAAACATCCGTTTCATACATTTTCATCGGGTAAATATTGTATTTTTGTATGAAACACCTGATATTTTTTTCGATATTTCAGAGTTGGTCCTATATTGAAACTTGCTCTAAATCATGAGTACTTTCACGGCCTGAAAGGTAAACAGTGAATTAAAAATCACCGATTACAGTAACTTTAATATATTTGGTAATAATTAAATTACGTTTAACAAATAAGTAATGCGACAAAGCAACAGTTTTACATTTTTATCTGATTCGAAAGACATTGACATTGCGAGACTACAACCCAGTTTTACCTCTACAGGGTCAAAGTAAATTTATTTATTTTGATCCTGTATCGTTTACCTTAACAACTTGTATAGCAAAAAGTTCCCATATTCACCTGTCTTCTGCCTCCTAGACCTGTGCAGTCGATGTAGCCGCGAGTACGGCGGCGGCGGCTCGGCGGGCGACGAGCCGCACGACGACGGCGACGAGTCGCTCGACGCTAGCATCACGTCTAGTAGGTTGGCTCGGGCCTGGAACAGGTTGATGAAGCCTTTAGTCTATGACTGGTTCAAGAATATCAGAGAATTGCCTAAAACATTGCAATCATCAAACCATATAAAAAATCAAGACAGAGCGCTGCGAACATACATAGTGAAGCATGCCAAAACTACACCTCCACTCTGTGCAGTGCATACACGCTCACACGCACGCGTTTACAATCCAATTACACCTCACTTATGTGCACACATGTTTACGAAACCGGCCTCACGTCACTGTTAACAGCGCTCTGTCTTGGTTTTTTATTTGGTCAGCAAAATTTTTTTTTTTTTTTTTGTAAATTCTGAAAACGGTATGTTTTTTTTTATACGCGCGTCGTCTTCCTAAAATTATTTTCGACAAATCACTTCCTTCTGACTTTTGTTTATTTTCGTTTCGCTAGTGCTTCACCTTGATTAACTATCCTGTTGTCTTCGTCTCAATTTTTTATAGGTAGTTACCCAATTTCATCAATTTGGTAAAGTGGATCTATGAAAACCTTGGTCACCTTAGAATTAGAATAATAGAAAGAATAATGTTTGTAGAATAAAACAAGTAAAGAGAGACATCAAAAACGTCGCGTCAACGACGTAAAATCATGAGTGATAGACATAAATATCAAATGACAAGTATTATTTCAATAGGATAATTAAAAATCGAAATAAATACACAATATAAAAAACAATATTTACCTTAGGATCACTAAAATCGATGTCCTTCTCGACATGCACCCAGCCGGTGGGCGCCCACAGCGCGGCGTCCCGCTGCGCGCGCCGCTCGCCGCGCTCCTCGGTGCTGCCCTCCGCCGCGCCCGCCGCGCCCTCGCTTTGACGAATCATTCTGAAAACATTAGCCATCAAGTTATTACTAATTATCAAGAAGATAAAAACTATGATAACACAAGAATTGATAAAAATACAACAGCTGTTATTGACCGAAATGAAGATAAGTATTCAAAGAACTACGACTTTGACACAACACGAAAATAACTTGTTCATAATGTGTCTTAAATAAATTTTACACGAAAAGAACTGTTTTTAAAACTGTGTAACTTATTTTTTAAATATTTTATTATATTAAAAAAATATAAAACAACCTATCTTAATTATGCACACAATAATAGATAAGTATCACTTATCTTTTGCGATATAAGGAAAGAGTACTATAGTTCTTGCATAGCACGAGCGTATTCCAATTTAAATCTTAAGTCATGGATATAAAAGTAACTATACGTCCGATTTTAATTTGCAACGACTTATCGTAATCAGTTTGGCAATGTTTTAATGGGTCGTTCATATCTTTGTTTTGATAAAATCAATATCGTCAAAACAAAAATAATATAGCGTCATAAAAGACAATAGTTTAACTAGAATACCCAGACCCTGCTTACGTGTTCATTTTTGGTGATCTTTGAAGTATTATAATGACGATTTTCTATACTAACGAACACTCACCTATTGAGTTCCTCAATAACGTCTTTCGAAGTTGCAGCCTCATGAAAACTCAAAGTATGTTCTTGCTTCACAATGATCGGTTCCGGGATCGACGCTTGCGCAGTCCCGGGCTTATTCCTATCCACAACGGGAATCTTCGACCTGGTCCTGCTCGGCGAAGACGGCGGCCTCTTCCCTCCCATGAGTGTCGGGATCCGGCTT
Organism: Lithophane semibrunnea; assembly: GCA_947363905.1. NCBI lineage: Eukaryota > Metazoa > Arthropoda > Insecta > Lepidoptera > Noctuidae > Lithophane > Lithophane semibrunnea. Next base: position 15,847,860 of record OX376195.1, read on the forward strand.
CTCTCCCTCAGTTTCCCATCTTTAGTTGCATCGTTCTTATTACTTACTATCACAGTTTCAGCCGTAGACGTGCTTGTTGTATTGGATTCAGTCATTTGTGGGGAACCAGTCTCTGGGGACGAGCCTTCTTCCTCTTCAGGGACAGGAACTAAAGCCCCTGTGCTTCTTCGACAAGCGCTTAAAACCTCTTCGACTAAGGATATCTCTTCGTTGCTGACGTACGGAAAGCTGGACGATTTCGTTAGACAAGGCTCCACTGTCTCGAGTGGCGATTGTTTGTTCAACATTATGTTCACAGTATTCTCTTTTAGTGCTGAATTGTGGTCTAAACTTCGACTAGATTCGATATCACTCGGCTTTTCTTCCTTCATAGCAGCAAAAGGCTGTTCTTCAACTTCGACAGTTTCAATCACATCAATGCTTTTATTAATTTCATTCTTTCTCTGTACTTTAATGAGATGCCTCTCATCTATTTCATTCTCTGCGTTTTCAACTCTGGAAAATTCGTCGAAGAAATCTTCAGATTCAGTGTAAGGGTCTTCGCGTTCGATGAATCTCGGCGTGGACCGTGGCTCGGATACAGTATCACAGAAGGCAACCCTAGGCCGGTCGCCATGGAGGACGTCACAAGAATCGTTTTCAGAGAAGCTGCCGAAGGAGTCGGGTCTTTGTCTGTCTTCTGACACTTCACTTCGAGGACCAACCGAGTCATCGTCGAAATCCGCCGTTGCATATGGAGGTGGTAACTCCCTTATCTCCGATAGCGGCCGCGACGACACAGAATCAGACTCTTCCCTATCTCTACAATATTTCTGCTGCTCAGCAATAAAATGTAGGACGTTCTGCAACGCCACCTCTCTATCCTGCAAAGCCATTGCTTGAACATCGTGGATCCTTAAATGACTGCTCGTATCCTGCGCAGGAATACCTCTGGACGAATTTGATGCTAAGCTCTTTGTGCTTTCATATTTAACGAGACGATAGAAATCTCTTGTGAAATCTAGGCCGACATTTGCACAGTCACCGTCTTCGCTCAGAGCTGTACTAGATCTCTTATCAGGTGCGTCTGATGCACTGGACCACGAACCACCAGGTGAATGTGTGCCATTGCAGTCCCACCTTTTCTCCGACGTATCAGGATCATCTTGTATTCTGCATTCATCTATTTCTATTGTTGCAAATCCGCAATCGTTCCAAAGGCAATCACCTACATCTTCTTCTAATTCTAACGCATCATCTTCCCTGATGCTGGGTAACGTTGACAAGGATATTTGGCCTGGCGTAGTTATTTCGGCAAAGGGAGACTGCCTGTCTCTGAGATCTTCGCAAGATAGTGATAAGCTCCAGTCTTCCAGTTCAGCCCTATCGTATTCTAAGTCGGCTAGATCCCTATGTCTTTGTTGTAACGCTGATCTTGCATCATCTAGTTCTAGCCAATGTTGGACGTAATCAGCATCGTATTGAGAGCCATCAGCTCGATCATCTAGTGTGCTTCCCCACGATACCCTTTCAGAGCTTGTTGTAGAAGCGATAGCCGCTCTCCTCAGCGGTCTTTCTGGGGCAGGTTTCAGATCTAGTACTAAAACACCAGAGCTAGGCGTAGGAGTGTCTAGACAGCTAGTGGGGCAAGTTGTTCCAGCGATTAGCTTTAAACACAGATGAGAATCTGAGAAGCTTCGCACTACATGCTGGAAAGGCAGCACTGGTCGTGAGGGAGGGTAGCTGCCTCTGACGCCAGCGAACGCGACTCCTATTGGGAAGTAGATGTAGTCTGCATCTGTAGCTAGAAGTCTGGCGTGTCTTCGAGATTCTCTAGGGTTGATGGAGACAATAGTTTGGTTGTCTGTTTCATCCGATGCCTCGTTGAGGTCTGGCAGAGCTCTGTCGGCCGCGTGGTCACTCTGTCTGGAGGCGTCGGCTTGTACGTCGCTAGACATGGTGGAGTAGCCTTCGTCCTTGGCACCACTCTCAGGGGATTCGGCGCCTGCTTCGCCGACTTCGCCGCTTTCTTCTTCTGTTACTTTTTCTCCACTCGCTCCTGGAATTATAGAATTACGCGTTTGAGCACAAATAAATATAATAGGCAGATAGTATTTGGATGCTATAACTCGATTGATCGAAGATTAGCTTTTGGCTTCACAATCATCAATATGTAGTTTGGAATAAACATTTATCAAAAACTGTAATTCTATTGGCTAAAGGGGTTTATTACCTCTGACAGGGTCGGTAGTGGGCTGCGGCATGCTGAGGCTGAGCGTGTGCGGCCGCGCCGGCGCCGCCCACAGCGTGGGGTCCACTGCGGACAGGGCGCGCGCCAGGTTCGCGGGAGTCACCTCCAGACCCTGGAATATGAGAGGAATGTTTTGATATTGGATTGATGAAGCGGCTAAAGGCACATTTGTTGGAGAGGATGGAAACATCATTGTCCAAAGAACTTACTATTGATGCAATAATTTGTTACTTTATAATAAATATTATAGTAATGTTTTAGTTTGGATTAAATTTGGGAAAGCCTTATTGTACTGCAGTAGACGTTATCTTGCTGAAATGATAACGATTTCAGATAAGGTGGTAGAAACTAAAAATTTTGGTCTCGGTACTAAACTACTTGCTTTGGTTATTCATTTTTTCTTCCTTTATTTAAACTTGAGATACAACTTAGTTTGGTCACTTTACCTTCAATTCAGTCCAGATATCAGCCAATATCTGGTGGCGTCGTTTGTCGTCGTGGCTGAGGGGGTGCGGGTGAGGCACGGGCGGCGCGGGGGGCGGTGAGTCTCTGAACGACACCAGAGAACCGCAGGAACCGACGTCTACCAAGTGCACTGGAATTTAAAAAATACATGCTTTAGTAGACTCGAAAATAATCAAGGCTTTTTGTTTATGCTAAACCCCACAAGGGGTCATTGTACTCATCATTTTGGACAACTTTTTCTATGGGACCAACATTGAAATCGCGAAAAAAAAATCATCTGTTCCATACATTTAGTCGATTTAAGTGAACACAAATGTATGGAACAGCTGATTTTTTTAAACACAACAACAACAGCTGAAACACAACAAAGTCAGCGCTATGCTCGCTATGCTGTGAGTCCCCTAAAGCACAGCATCATGCTGAGTGGAAGCCTTCTTTTCACAATCACGACGTGCAGCTGTCTTACATTACTATTCCGTGCATAGAATTGAAGCTTTTGATTTTACTAACGTAAATCTATGTTATCTTCGTTAAACGACGCTGTACGCTGGATGCTGTTGCTACTGATTTCTATAACTCTATTAGTTAAACTGATATCGCATCAATCAAGCGAATTTTTACTAAAGCAAAGAGTCGTGAGCGGAATTCGCCTTAAAAGGTGAATTCCCCAGCTGCAGAACCAAAAATATATGCCTGTCGCTGGATAACTTTACTTGTGCGATGCAGGACTTGTGACGTCAGGTCTTTGATGCGTGGTTCAAATGTGGTGTGCCGCCACAGATCTAAGCACCTTTATAAAACTTTACCTTGTAAGTCCCTTGGCGTGTGAGGCGAAAGGGGCGTATGAGGCGTGGCAGGCGATGGTCGCGGCTGAGGTCGCAGCTGCCGCACCAGCAGAGCGCTCAACGCGCGGTTCTGTGCCTCCAGCTCGCGGATACGAGCGCGCGCGCATCCCAATTCTTCGCGTACGCTCTGAGGCAAGAAAACGATATTTTGTTAGTAAATGTGTTCAGAACAAAGTCTCATTTGAAGGAGCAGATAGGGTGTGTGCAATCAAACTTTTGGATTGATTAATCGGATCTTAATTACTCGATTATAACTGTGAATCTCATCGTTTCAGTTTAATCAATCTTTGAAAACCTTTTATGAAAAAATAAAAATGCAATAAGTATTGTTTAGGATTACGCATTTAAATACCTAAACGCAGTACATACAAATCCGAAATAATCAGAATTTTAGATGGAGTTCTACAAACCTAAAACATAAACAGACCTTCCAATCTCGCGTATTCTTTACCAAAAATACCTTTGAAATCCTAAAACATCTATTACGCGTTTTCCCCAACAGCTATCAACGTCACCGTAGAAACTTCACCGAATTTCCCCCCCCCTCACAGGATCTCGTCAAAACGTCTTCGAAATAAACGCGTACATTTTAATTATACTTCATTAGTTAAATTAAATTCGAGTGGGGTAATTATAGGGGGATCTCGGATACCCGGATGCGAAATAAGGATGTTTCGGGCTTGGGACACTCTCGGACCTTGCTGAGGAAGATTTAGCGAGTTTATAGCGCTCATAACTTAGTTAGGGATAGGTTTAGTTTAGAACTTTGAGCAGCTTATAGGAAGTTGTGCTGGCAGCTTAGAGGGGAAAGCTGTGGTTAGATTATGTCTCTAATAGCAACAAGGAAAATTCGTGTGCTTCACAAAAAAACAAAGAGCAGTCTTTGGGGACTGCCCATATAAGTCAAAACTAAGCAACAATGAGTAAACTCAACGTAATTCTAACGGTAGACGGTAGATGGCGCTAAAAACATTTCTTCAAGCGTGACGGTGACGCTGACGCGAGTTCCATGATTTTTGTTCACCCAAAAAGTGCTCAACAAGTTTTCACTTCAAAAACGGCCCAAAAGTGCCTGATGTAAGTAATGCTGATGTTGATTGATAATGCTTTTGACGAAATCACTTATAATAGACCACTACTTTTTTTTCTTAGCACCGACGACTAATTTTACCTAGGATACCTCGATACATCCTAACTATCCTTTGTTTGTTTGTTACGTTTTCACGCAATAACGGCAGAACGGATTTGGATGAAATTTGGCACATGGGTAGACCATGACATGTAGAAGGACATAAGATACCTTTTATTCCATTATTCCCACGGGATCGAGACTTATGCAGGTGAAACCGTGGTGCGCAGTAATTAATAAAACAATGTTAAAACTACGACTCAGTTACTACTAATTTACAGAACAACTCATGTGTAAGTGGGACCTTACCATATTTAAAAAAATCAGGTATCCTAAAATGGATGAAACATGTGAGTTACGAATTTCTAAAGTACTGCAACCATTTTAGCTACACAGTACCTCCATCTTATAAATTCTGCGAACCTCACCAAGCATAATGCACAAACCAAGTTTAATTAAACATTTCCACGAACTTCAGCAACAGTTTTAATAAATTTAATAAAGCGTAAATAATATTAATGGAGTAGAGTTATAAATTTTAAGTGATTTTCGTTTAGACAGAAAGGATTTAAATGTAACGGTAAGTAATGTCATGTCGAGGGGGACGAAGATAAGTTTCTTTGAAGATAAGATGTTGAGATGTATTTGGGAGACTGCTGTATTAATTAGGACTGATTTAATTATTTTAAGGAGTTGAATTGATTGTTTGTTTTGCTGTCTTATTAGCTTCTGTCGATATTGCTTTAATCATTAAGAAATATCTTGTTTTCATTTTAATTACAATGTTTTTGGTGATCTTTTAGATATTCTAAATAAATCGCATTATTTCTCAATTCTATCTAATATTCTAGTATCCCAGACTTTAATCTACAACAAATAAAAAATACATCGCTGAGTAACATTGTATTATCGTCATCATCTCCTTCCAAGTTTACGTAAGGGTTATTTTGAGTGAGTTGTCTCACTCAAAATTACCCTTACGTAAACTAATAATCTTCCCTGTCGTCTTTCATCCCACATGTGAAGACTGAAGTCTCTAATTACTTCAGAAGGAGTCTGTCTATATACACCTACTCTATATATTATCAATAAACTCAGAGGAGACAAGCCTTCATCATTTATAATCACCATATGACGTTAATTGCCTGATAATATCCTTAATGTCATCTCAGAATTTACACGGCTGAGCAGCTAATAGATTTAGAATATTGATGAAGATTGAGTACACGAAGTTTCCTCGTAAATTAAGTTTATAGCTCCAACTTGACCATTTGTGGTCATAAAATAATTTAGGATCATTTTGTGGGTTTAATCTTTCAAGTCAGGTTGATTGTAGAAGTTAATTCTTTTATTTCCTTGAAGAGTCTATTTCTGCCCTATTTGTTATTCACAGTTTTATAGATCTTTTAGCATTTCACTTAGTTTTAAAAGCTGGTAACATTTACGAAGAGTCATATCAATATTTTTAAGAATGGTACATAAACGATGGTAAAATACTTCACGCTGAATGAATATTTAACGACCAAAGTTTGACATTAACATTTTCCAGCGTTATGTGAAAACAGGAGCGTCAAACTTTGAAAAACAATCAAAAGCGGTCGTCGCTTGCAACCGGCGCCATCTTTATCAGGAAAGTTGGCGCCAAAACTACAGCAACATGGCGGACATTCACAAACTGGATTTAAACACAAACGGTCGCATTATCGGACAGATTATGCCCAGATTATAGTGGGCCAGGCCTTCTGAAATTATTACGGTGCCAGCTAAGGCCGAAGTGTCCCATTTCGCACGATTTATGTGCGAATGTAGGCACCACATAATCCACGGACGCGGATACACGGGCGAGTATAATTATGAGAAAACAATTTCCGGGATGCATCTTAATGCCAGCAGGGATTACGGTAGACATTCCCGTTTTTTGCGGATTAACATTGCCGACTGTGTTCCTTTGTTTTAATCTTTTAAAGGACTCATCGACTGCCGGTTGGTATCAACGAGTGCTTTTGAAATGCACGTCCTGTAAATATCAACGGCGATCTTGAGAGTTTTGTATAAATTCTACAGAATAAGAATGTGGGCGAAAGTTTTATACATTACGGAACCCGACTCGTCTACATTATATTTACAGAAATGTAACCCAGTGCTTGTGCCAAGAAAGAAAGTATGTAACAGTGATCGAGATAGGGCTATGCTAACCCTTTACAAGAACAACGACGTTGAGGTGCTTGCTCCTACAATATGTCAGTAGTAAAGCAGACAGAGTGAGAAGGATATAGCTACTGTCATTGCTGCAAGATTACTGCTTAAAATCCTCACCTTCTGCGACAGAAGCGCTCGCACGACCTGCTGTGCCACATCGTCGAGCCGTCGCTCTTGGTCGCCCGCGCCCAGCCCGGCTGATAACGTGGACAGTTGACTGCGCAGCCGATCGTTCTCAGAGCCTAAGGTGGACAGCTGGCTCTGATAGTGCGCCGCGGACGCCTGCAACAAGCACTGACGGTAAAGGCCATGCTGGGCCAAGAACCGAGAGAATTGACGCCCAATAGGTGGATTTTTTGGGAGTAAACAAGATTGTTTGTGTACATGTGAAGAATATTTAATAATATTTGTTATAAATAAAATTCACTATACAATCCAATCGTATTCTTATTTAATTTTCCAAAGATTGTTAGAACAGTTATGTTTTTTTCGTTACTATGGTAATACAACCAGTCATAAAGACCTTTAAGGAGTATGCATAAGTAGTACAATCTTTACACCCACACTTCTTTTAAGAATTTGCTTGAAGACCAATTCCACGAGAGAGGTCGTTAAATCTTGGTCCGTATAGAGGTTTTGTAAACATGTCTGCTAGTTGCACTTGTGCTGCAACTTGCTTAACAACTAGTTCTCCTTTTGATACACATTCTCTAATGTAGAAGTGCCTTAAACTGATATGCTTTGTTCGCCGGTGAAACTCATATGGCGGATTATTTGATAATTTCACAGCAGACTCATTATCAATACATAGTGTAACTTTTAAAGATTCTGTGTTGGATAGATCTGCCAAAAGTTTTTTCAACCACACTATTTCTTGTGTGGTCTCGCTTGCTGCTACTAGTTCGGCCTCTGTCGTTGACAGAGCAACTGAAGTCTGTTTCTGACTCTTCCAGGCAATAGCAGTGCAGGCAAAGGCACACCATGCCCGTGGTAGAGTGCCCAGTCTCTGGATCTCCTCCATGATCAGCATCTGAGTAGCACATTAAGTCATCTGCTCTGGATTTACTCATTGGATAAAATGTTAGACCTTTATCGAGAGTTCCCTTAAGAAAGCGTAGAATACGCTTTACAGCCACAATATCCTCCTTACTAGGTTTTTCTAAATGCCTTGATGCGACAGACACTGCATAACAGATGTCGGGTCTCGTTGCGACCATCAGGTAAGTCAGTGCTCCGACACAATTTCGATATGGAAATTTCATGTCTACATTTCCATTACTCTCTTCCATTTTTGGCATCTTAATTGTCGGAGATGTAACTGGTTTGCAGTTTTCCATGTCAAATCGTTTTAGGACCTTCTTAGCGTAGGCTGTTTGTCTTAAGTTTATTGATCCGTCTTGGTTTTTATTTATTTCCATACCAAGAAAATATGACGCTGGCTTCGTGGTTATTTTGAAGTTTCTTTCAAGTTCATGTAAAAACTCTTGACCAGCGCTGTCAGTGGAAGCTACCAAGCCGTCATCAACATACAGTCCTACAATAACTTTTGAGTTTCCCTTGATTCTTACATACAAGCAAGGATCTGCCTCACTTCTCTGAAATTGGGCGTCTATCAGAAATGTATGTATGCACTCATTCCAGCATCGAGGCGCCTGTTTTAAGCCGTAGAGGCTTCTCAAAAGTCGACATACTTTTCCTTTAGGTACATCAAGTCCATTCGGTGGTGCCATATAAATCTCTTCTTCCACTGTACCGTTTAGGAATGCAGTTGTTACATCGAATTGTTGTAAATTCAGATTTTCATTAGCTGCAATTCCCAGTATAGCTCTGATAGTTGTAAGTCGTGCAACTGGACTGAAGGTTTTATCATAGTCAATACCTTCGCGTTGGGAGAAACCTTTGATGACTAGTCTCGCCTTGTAACGTTCTATGGTTCCATCAGGGTTTCTCTTTATTTTGTATATCCATTTGCTTGGTAGAGCTTTTCTACCTTTTGGTAGTACGGCAAGTTCCCAGGTATTATTTTCCTTAAGTGAATTCATCTCGTTTTGCATAGCTTCTTCCCATTTTTCTCTATTTTCAGATGACATTGCTTCATTATATGTTTTGGGCTCAGTATTGTTGACTTCCAGCTCTGCCACCGCGTTCATAACAAAATCATCAAAACGTATTGGCTTGCGTATTAATGATTGATCACGCAAAGTTCTAGTTTCTGTTCGCTCTTCGGTGACTTCATTCTGAGGTGGCAGTAGTAGTTCTTCTTCTTCTGCGGAATTAATTTCATTTTCTTCAGAAATTGAATTATCATTAGTTCCTGTTTGCATTTCTGCTTCAGCCCAGACGTCTTCTTCTCTTTCGTGATTTTCTTGTATGTCTCTATTTATATTTTGTTCTAGAAATTCAATCTCGACATATTCTTTTTCTTTTCTTGTTTCATCTGTATTATTTTTACGAGAATTCTCTCCTTCCTTTATGTCGTAGTAGAATTTCTGCATTATGTTTACATTTTTGGTTACAATCACTTTTTGCTTTGATGGTATCCAAATCCGGAAAGCCTTGGATATTTCGGAGTATCCAATGAAGACTCCAAGTATTGCTTTAGCGTAAAACTTATTTAAATTTTGTCTTCCTTTTAAAAGAACGAACGCCTTTGCTCCAAATCTATTAAAGTGCGCAACACATGGTTTTCTGCCAACCCATTTTTCAAATGGTGTTGCATTTCCAATTCTGTTGTTTGGACTTCTGTTTGACAGGTAGTTTGCTGTGTAGATGGCTTCGCCCCACAAATACATCGGTGCGTTAGACTCAATCATTAGACTTCTTGCCTTTTCCAGTAAAGTTCTGTTTTTCCTTTCCGCAATTCCGTTTTGATGCGGTGTATAAGGTGCAGATAATCTTCTGGTTATGCCATTTTCTTTTAAGAAATTGTTGAACTCATTGTTACAATATTCCGTGCCGTTGTCGGATTGTAGGCATTTAATTTTCTTTTCCATGAGGTTCTCTACTTCTGCTTTATAGACCTTGAACATATTTATGACTTCATTTTTAGTCTTTATGCAATATACTCGGCTATATCTAGTGAAGTCGTCAATAAATGTGACAAAATATTTGTTTCCGGCACAAGAAGCTTTTGGTATCGGGCCACACACATCACTGTGTATAATCTGAAGTGGTTCAGAAGTGCGAGGCTCAGTACTTGGTTTCCCGATCGTAGCTTTCATTTTAGCTTTAATGCAGACTTCACATTCTTCCAGTTGTTCATCTATTTTGAAATCAAGCCCAATCAAGCTTTCATTCTTAAGTGCTAGTTTCATATCCTTATAGTTCATATGTCCCAGCTTTGAATGCCATTCAGAAATATTATTATTTTGAACATAATTGGCTTTTTCATCTTTTGCGTTTATCACATTCTTGGGAAAAATCGCATAGAGACCGTCTTCAGTTCTTCTTGCTTTCATCACAATGCCATATTTTGGATTTTTTACCGTAGCTTCATCCTTTTTGAAGAGTACTGTATTACCAGCATCTGTTATCTTCCCAATAGATAGAAGATTAGTACAAAGGTCTGGAATGAACAGCGTATTGTGTAGATATACTTCTTTATTTGTATTTAATAAGAGATCAACTCTTCCTTTTCCCAGTATGTTTGTATTGTGATCTTTAGATGCTAATTTCAGTGTTTTATTCGTTTGTTCTATTTCATTGAAATATTCTTTGCTGTAGCACATATGTGATGTGCATCCACTATCCAAAATCCATTGTTTCTGGAATACTTCATTATTTGCTAATAAAGCTAGGCTATTGAATTCCTTTTGGTTATCTCTATTCCCTTTATAGTTGGGATTATTATTATTTTTGTTCTTATTTTTGTAATTTTTCCAGCAGTTCTTAGTCATATGCCCCTTTTTGTTGCATATTTTGCAGTATAAATTTGTTTTTGCATAGAACGATTCTTGTTCGCTTAGGCTTGTACTCGGATGGGTTCCTTGAGTGTTTTTCCGCGCTTGGAATTCCTCTATGATTTTTATTTTTAGTTCATCCGGTTTTGGAAGGTTATCACGGGATTCAATTGCAACTCTGAAGGTTTCAAATTCTGAGGAAAGGCTGTACAGCATCATAATACTTAACAAATCTTCATGAACGGTGACATTCATTTCTTCTAGTTTGTCTACAACATCCATAAAGATGTTTAAATGTTCCCTGATGTCATTACCTTTCTCATATTTTGTTAAGATTAATTGTTTCAGTAGTGTTGCTTTTCTCGCCGGACCTTTGCTGGCGTAAGTTTCGTTCAGTTTTTTCCAAATTTCATAAGCCGTTTTGCAGTTTTTAATTTGTTTTAATTCGGATGGCGAAATTATAAGGATTAATTCGCTGATGGCCAGCAGGTTGCCATCAATGTCTGGCTCACTTGCTTTTTCAAATTCTATTTTCTTTTCTGCATATTTCCATAGTTTTGTTTTAACTAAAACGGCTTTGGCTTGGATTGCCCATGTGTCGTAATTTTCTTTATTTAGGCTTTTTATTCTGTTCGACATCTTTTTACATTATGAACCATGAATCATACGAACCACGCTCTGCTACCATGTGAAGAATATTTAATAATATTTGTTATAAATAAAATTCACTATACAATCCAATCGTATTCTTATTTAATTTTCCAAAGATTGTTAGAACAGTTATGTTTTTTTCGTTACTATGGTAATACAACCAGTCATAAAGACCTTTAAGGAGTATGCATAAGTAGTACAATCTTTACAGTACAAATATAATTTGTTACGTGTCAGTTTGGTTATTCAAATTTTGTTTTCGTTCTGTTTATCCCCTAACAAATAAGGCGTAAAAATATAGCAGTTTAATAATAACTTCACGGCCGAAAAAAGAAAAACAAGCTTTTCTTTCGCCCACAGCAGTATTTTTTCAGTCTCACTCATCAAAACGTCAGAGCCACTCCTGTCGTCATACTGCTTCACTAAAAAAATACCCCCGAAAAGGGACCATCGTTCACACTCTTAATTAAGCCGGAGTTCTCACAGCAAACGAAACCAGCGTAAATTGACCTACTCCGCCCCCTTTGGACCCTTCAAACAGGACATCATTCAGGGTCATTTCTATTCCGAGTCACGGGTCTACTGATATTTGCCATTCTGGAATTCTACGCAACTTGAAGGACTTTGAATCGTAATGACCCAGCAATAAAGTGTATTATCAAAGTAGTATAATATATGCAGTGTGAGGTTTTCATTAGTCATCGAGTGAGGGCGAGGCAACGAATCTGTTTGTCTGTGTGTCTGCAACAACACGCGGTTGATAAGCAATGAAAGGGTTAGGTTTGAATGGCGAGGCTTTTCAATTTGGACATGCTTATAATTATGACTGCAAAGTTTTAGGTGGGAAAAGTCTAGACGTTCTACCGTTTTATGAATAGCATGAAAGTGAAGTTTTACTTACAGGGAAAATTCAAATGTAATCGTGATACCTTCAAAAATATAATAAAAAAATAGGTACTTAGTTGATCTTCAACTATTGATCTGCGGCTTTTATGGATGGGTCATTACAATTTTAGCAATATCATAAGATCACTTTTGGTTAGTTTAATTTTATGCATTTACACTCAACGGATGCTGGATGCTATCTATCACTGTCAAACGCGCAAATGTCAAATGATACAATTAATTGTTTTAACAAAATGCACAAAGGTTGTACTTTTTTCTACCAAGGAGGTTTTACTATTTTTAATACTTAACTACCTATGGAATTAGAGTTTAACTAAAAGAAGCAGCTGATACCTTAATTATTTAATTAATGATGTCTTTATTAAAATTCCTACAGACAGACAATGCAACCACATCGTTTGCGATACGATAATATAACAACTCAAACGATTTAATTAAAATTCCGCGTGATTGACGGGCGAATCAAACGTGCGTTTATTTCATGATTTAATTATTTACCAACCGCCGCCCGCGCCGCCATTTTGCCGTCTACGCACTTAATTTAGTGAATTTAATTTATATTTTGAATTTCGAATGAAACCGCAGATGTTTCACGAGATCAGGTAATTAAAGTGAAGAGTCTGTTTGATTGCTTTCCCATCGAATCGCGGAGTGTTATAGGATTCCATTTATTAATTCGCTTTTATTTGTTTTGATGCCATGTTTACACGTGTTCGACGGATTTCATATGGTGTAATTTTTTTTTCATTATCTGCAAATATATTTTTTCATTTAATTTTCTCTTGGTTTTTATTGTAATTAGCTCTAGTTTTATAAGAAAGCGGTGAACGGTCACACAACATCGGCTGTCTAATATGACGGCCATCGCTCTTCCGAAAACCGTAGCTATACAGGAAAAATGATAAATAATAACGAATGGATATCTCATTAAAATATTCATATATAAAAAACATAGTTTGTACTTCTATCGAAAGCGATAATCCACTAAATACTTTCTAGGATCAGTTATTTTTTTTTAAGAACAAATCCAAAAATAAAACGTACACGTCATTTCAAGAAAACTGACCATTTATAAAACTGATTTATGATATCAATCACCGGCTGACTATTACGCCTTCCTTAGTTTTATGTTTGGTAATAACAGCGCAAGTTTGAGCATAAATCACAACCCTTTGCAAAGCAGCCACGATTTGTCAAACGTCGTTTTCTTTGTGTTGCTTGTAAAAGCGATATGTCCTTTGTATATGATTAGGTAACCTCGCACTTTATGTCAAGTGATTTTATTCATAGCAATTATTCATAAGGCTTAGTCTTACCAATGGATATCGCGCTACCCAGCAATTGGGCTGAGGAGGTCAGATTGGCCGTCGCTCCATGTAAAATATTTTTATTCAGCTGCATCCGGTTAGACTAGAAGCCGACCCCAACGTATTCGGGAAAAGGCTAGGCAGATTGGTTTTTGAATTATTCATATTTTATGGCTTATTCACTTCTACAAGCATTTTAAAATTCGATTATGAATCACTAAATATTACTAAAAAGTAATAACGATTTTTAGTAGCACGTTGATCACACTAAAATACACGAGTTACTAGATATAAACACATGAATTAATTCACATAATTAAATTATCCAATTATCCACACCACCATGACAAGTAAAACCACTAATTAACAATTACGTAACATCATAGTTTTGCGAAACTAGCGAATCATAAGATTAATGGTTTCGAAATCAGAATCGCGTTGATGCCGAAAATAGTCGTATTGTTTCGTATGGAACGACAGGGGCTTTCAGCGAAGTGATTACATTTACGGCAATAACTAGGATTAAAGCGAGGGGTCATTAATCATGGCCTGCAGTGTAGACATCATTAGGTTTGTTCGGTCACGCTTCACAAATGTTGGGGGCACAAGTTACTATTATAGTTTCTTTCAATACTTTTCGGTATGGAATAGTTTGTATTAAACTGCCGGAATGGAGGTAGTAATAGTACCGTTATCTACTGCTGGGATGAACATTAAAAAAAATGGAAAAGGCTTTTAAATCAGGGGTTATCATGTATCAGAAACCAAGAGTTAGATGACCTCGCTAGGAAATATGTATGTAAGCTATGGCCTACATATTTCATTTAACCCTGTTTAAAGTTAGGGTTTCCGAGTGCGGTGGCCTTCACAGCGCCCGCGAATGTCGTCACTGAAACGTTATTTAAGAAAGTAAGTTGGTATATTTTCTTAGAGACCATTTTTTGACACCGTAGATTCAAACATGACATGACAGCCGTCGATGTGGCCATTACGTGGCGGCCACCGCTCTTTAGCATTTTTTTGATCTGTCGTGGTGTTTCATCTTTTCACAAGGCAAGGAAAAACGGAATTTGGTCAAGATAACACAACTATGTTGTTGACGGACTGCTACGTAATGAACTAGGCCAAAAACTGACTCGTTGTTACTAAATAGATTAAGACGTTATCCCCTTCACTGGTGCGCCAACCATTTATTATTCTATCAATAATTCATAACATCCTACCGGTCGGTTAATAGATGGCGCCAGTTTCCAATTTAGTCGGATTATCTTATCGCGGAATATGCGCAGAGTTAGTTCGGCATCCTGTGCCTGTAATAGCTACCTTGAGAGGGTTTCCACTGTTTTACGGTTATTTTTAAGATATATCCGAGGGCATTGAGCAAAAAAAATCATTTACTGAATCTTCAAATGTTACGCTGCAGTTGGTATATATCGTTTTTTTTCTGTTCTTTTCTTCTTGTCTGTTTATTATGTGTGTACATAAATAGTTAAATAAATATATTTACGTAGAAAGACCGAGAACGGAGTTACTTAATTAAAGGTATTTTTAGTGACAGAAAAAATTTGGTTCATAAGATAAGATATGACAAAACAAAATAAAGATAGAGTACGACACAACTTAGATGTAGCATCGGCCAAATTCGTAAAACCGATCACATTCCGAACTGAGTGTGCTTTCAAAATCTCCAATCTGTATTACTGCTTTAGGTGAAAAAGATCTTTTCGCAAACGCAATAACTTGTAAAGTTTTATAACCAAATAGATTAATAAAATTGAAATGAATGAATGTAAATTTTCAAATGTATGCTACATCTAAGTTGTGTCGTACTGTACAAGAGTTTGTCACCAAAACTGTTGTCAAAAACTTTTTGTTTCGTTTAAGTTTCTTTGTGAATGTTTTCAGATTATACTGAAACTGGTACCTACAAAAAAACTGAAATACACCCCTTTGCAAAAAAAAACGGGCACCTTAACAGTCATTGGCTTTTGTATGGATAATATTAATATTTTTACTATGTCATTAGCATAAATGACTAGTAATTTGTTATAATCAATAAGAATATAGTTTTTTGGCTACACCCCGCAGCGCTACAATTTTACTAGCTCTTATTGCTTTTTCTGCCATTACAATCGACACAAAGATATCACTTTAAAATCACAATAAGGCTGGATTATGCGACAAACATTTAAATTATTCTACTAAAAATAACGAGAAGATAATTTTAGTTGCCAGGATAACCTTCTAACCGCAAACCTGCAAAATGTTAGTAAAAGTCACAAATGGAAAACGGGATTATTATTGTTTTTAAACAAAAGTTTCGAATTTGGAATTAACTTTTTTTCGTACCCAGACTCTTTATTAAGTGCCAGAAACATAGTTTGGCTATTAAAACCTCTTTACAACTAAATCATCTGCCTAGCCTTTTCCCAACTATGTTGGGGTCGGCTTCCAGTCTAACCGGATTCAGCTGAATACCAGTATTTTACATGGAGCGACTGCCTATCTGACCTCCACAACCCAGTAACTGGGTAATACGATACCCCTTGGTTAGACTGGTTGTCAGAATTTCGTGCTTCTGACGACTCGTAACGACTGTCAAAGATCCACAAATGACAGCCGGGACCAACGGCTTAACGTGCTTTCCGAGGCACGGAGGAGTCTCGATATGTGAAAATGGTCACCCATCCACGGACAAACCCCGGCAAGCGTGGCTTAACCTGATGGATCGACCCGAGCGGCTGTTATTACTTAGCCACGAGCTCCTCTTCTTCTCTTTACAACTAAATGATTACCAATAATGTACAAAAATCAAAACCGCCCGTTTTTTTTGCAAAGGGGTTTATAAGCATTACTTATTTGAAAGAACTTTGATGCTGTATTTTTTAATTCCTACAAATAATTTGACTTCCATCTTAAACAATCATGACGTGTAATTAAAGCAAAAGATTAGCAAAATAATTACCATTCCAAAAATATCGTGTCGTAGAACCCGATGGACACATACTAATTGGTTTCGTTAGCACACAACTATGGCGGGCCCGGAGGTTCGCTAACGTAATTATGAAGATACCTCAGCCTCTGCCTACCCGGAAACAGTAATGAATAACTTGCCTGCTTGCAGTTTAAAGTGCAGTGGTTTAACGTTCAGTGAATATTACAGATAGTGAACGTTAATTATTTCGGTATTTTGGTTTAGGTGCGCCTAATTAGTCGTAGATTTTAGCTGGTAATATAGATTGAGGTTGCCGTGGTTACTGGGTTTCTAATTCATCATCTGCCTAGCCTTTTCCCATCTATGTTGGGGTAGGCTTCCAGTTTAAGCGGATACAGTTGAATACTCGTATTTTACATGGAGCGACTGTGTAGCGGACCTCTACAACCCAATTATTGGGTATACCTATTGGTAAGACTGGTTGTCAGACTTTCGGGCTTCTGACGACAGGTAAACCTTGTCAAAGATCTACATTTTTATATAATAGACTATATTTTTATATAATAGATATATTATGCAGATCTTGTTTTTAGAACCACTATACTAAAGTTTAGCACAGTCAATATACAGCTCCCATACAAAACTTTAGAGATATCGTCATTTTAATGACACGTGCCGATATCGCGCGGGTATCCCGGAAGTATGTGCGAATTCGCGAAAAATGGCCGCGACTGATGGATGAATGGTCTTGTACATACAATTATATGTATATGCAAGCGAAAGCGACAAGAAATAACATACTTACGGCAAACTGTAGCACCAAGAAACTACAGTATTTTATCTATATAACAGGTGCACATATTTACTGGTTCATCTCGGAAATGGAGCATGAACCCAACCTACTTATACACTTTGTTTATCTTCAGAATATTTTCCTATTTTCCTCTTTTTCTCTTTATATAAGTTAATTCGCGAGTCGCCGACGACATGGCGCCGTTTCTAACAAACTGTCTCATTACGACAACATTTTAGTAGTCACGGACGAGATATAAACCGACACATTTACGGGAAATGCAGGGTTTTTGTTGCTTTAGTTGTAGTAAATATTGTCATGGGTGATTCTCGATTGAAATGGTTGGCAGTTGGCTTTGTGCAGTCAAGGCATTAATAGGGTCTGCGAGTTACAAAAGTACGATAACTCCGACGTATCAATGTTGAACGTTTTAACGGGATGTTTTTCAACGTCATGAAGTAATGTGTAAGTACGAAAGAAGATGTAGCATAATCAGCCTATAATGTTCCCACTGCTGGGACACAGGCCTCCTCTCTGTGAGAGGGAGTGGGCCGTAATCCACCACGCGGGCCCAGTGCAGGTTGGTAGATGTCACATGTCTTCGAATTTTTGGTTCTAGGACATGCCGGTTTCCTCACAATGTTTTCCTTCACAGTTTTGAGAGGAGTGGCGATGAAATAATTTACACAAAGTAAAGCGCCTCTCAGGGTTCGAACCTACGACCTACAACTCGTAAGTCGTGGCCGTTACCACTGGGCTACCACTGCTCATAAGATGTAGAATTCATACAAATAGTTCGACCCAACTATCCCCCAACACTACAACTATCTTTTGGCCCTATAAGTACGAAGTTTTTTTCGTATTTATGTAAATCGAAACCACACGAGAAGTACCGAAGTACCTACATAATATCTCACAACAATCTCACAAACTCTATCCAAAATTGCAGATACTGTCGAAAATGATAACAATGTAAAAATATAAACCATAAAAAGCGAGTCAAAAGTTAATAAAAATATTAAAAAAAACACTGCGTCACCCGTGTTATCAAAATGATTTAGGTTAGTAAGTAAATTCTTATTGAACATTCTTAATAAACACACTTTATTTTTAATACCTAACCACTTACACCCACAACCACTAATCCCGAAAACGTTCGTTTAAATACAATATAACCTGGTAACAGACAAACACAATTAGTATGTGAGTGTAAATTCGTGGTGCGGGCGGCGCCGGGGGGCAGCGTGCACCCTAGACCCCTGACTGTGATCCGTAGGGGTGCAGCCATTTTAAAATTATGTTCACAGATAGACAGATAGTCACTATGTTTTTAAAATGGATGTAATTTATACAAGGTTTTGCTGTGGTAAGCTTAGGGTAGGGAAGTATAGTTTTGAATTTGTAGATGTGTTTGAGTCACGTTTTTTAAAGCTTGTTTTTGATTTGAAAGTCATATCCATTGATTTTTTCAAGCCCTTTTACAAATAAATCGCATCTGTGACTGCCTGTTTTGTTCATTCATTATTCATTATCAGCCTATAGTGTTCCCACTGCTGGGACACAGGCCTCCTCTCTATGAGAGGGAGTGGGCCTGTTTTGTTAACAGAACAAAAATAATGTTGATGACTCTAAAAAATAATGTTGATGACTCTAAAAATAATGTTGAAGACTCTAAAAATAATGTTGATGACTCTAAAAATAATGTTGATGACTCTAAAAAATAATGTTGATGACTCTAAAAATAATGTTGATGACTCTAAAAATAATGTTGATGACTCTAAAAATAATGTTGACGACTCTAAAAAAAAATGCCAAAGAAATTGGCCTCCAACTAGGGCTTGTATGTTGGGTACCAACAACATTTTTGACCGCGCCCCGAGGTTTCACCCGCATAAGTCTCGATCCCGTGGGAATATCGGGATAAAAGGTATCCTATATGCTATTCCAGGTCATGGTCTACACATGTGCTTAATTTCATCCCAATCCGTTCAGCCGTTTTAGCACGAAAGCGAAACAAACCAACTCACTTTCGCATTTATAATATTAGTTAGGATTAGGATGTCAGGATTTGAGGCCGTAACTTTGAAAAGGCTTGAGAATATTTCTCTGCTCGATATTTAAACATTAATAATAGCTCCTACTTTTAAACAGGTCTCCGATAATGGCAACAAAATACATACTATGTAAGTAAATTCTATACTTTTTCTTCATAGAAATTGAGGTCATTGCCTATTTACCCTATAAAAACGGCAATCGTACTTTATCCACCATTCACAGGACAGTGTGAAACAGTCACGAGAAATAGGTAACTTTCTCCAGGTAAACGTTACCTTACTGTTTACCTAGTGGTTATTTATTATCTATTAATGTGTGGGAGGACTTTATTACCTTTGATTATTGGTTATTTATGTTGATCAATGGCTGTTACTGAAAGGCATATTAGTAATTAACTAGCGACCTTCTCCAGCTTCGCACGCTTTTGTACGACTTGACAAAACGTAGAGATGTCTTTACGGAGCCGAAACGTGGACACTCACGGTACGGCTGGTCCATAAATTCAAGGTCGCTCAGCGAGCTATGGAACGACCTATGCTTGGAGTATCTCTGAGAGATAAAATCCGGAATGAGGTAATCCGGCAGAGAACCAAAGTTATTGACATAGCTCACAGAATAAGCAAGCTGAAGTGGCAATGGGCCGGCCATATTAGCCGTAGAACCGATGACCGATGGGGTAGACGTGTTCTTGAGTGGAGACCGCGAATCGGCAAACGTAAGGTAGGACGCCCCCAGGCTAGGTGGAGCGACGATCTTCGCAGGGTGGCTGGTAGCAGCTGGATGAGAGCTGCCGAGAATCGAGCTGTATGGCGTGCAATTGGAGAGGCCTATGTCCAGCAGTGGACTGCTATAGGCTGATGATGATGATGATGAGAGATGTCTTTATAATAATAAATGTTAGTATTTATTAATGCAATATATCATAAATATTCCGGAAGACATAAGACTAATTGATGGAGAAAACCGCATCAAAATTCGTTTCGTATAGTTTGGAAGAACAACACGGTTCGCGACTGGTCAATCGTCATCTTGAGGATGCCTCGTTGAGGAATAGTTAAGCGGTATAATAGGTTACTAAATATATCTACGTCTATTGTATTCTATACAAAAAGTGCAGGGTGGCACGATTTAGGATTGCGGGGGTGTACAAGTATGGATTTTCATAACTATTTCCACGAATATATCTACCTTTCCATGAAGCCTCCACTCATTTATTAGGCAGCTTAAACTATCGATTTTAGAACCGCAACCCCATCCGAGTGCCCTCAGTAACTGCGCCCTTGCACTTCGCTGGGGTGTAGCTGAATTATTGTTTAGAGGGGGTGGCCTTTTAAAGCGGGAAACCCCAGCTATTGTGCATAGCCGATTTCCCGCTACCCGCCATTTTAATGTCCTTCCAGCGCGGGTTTTCTTTGTATGTGTGTTGGTGGTACGGTGTCAGGTTTGAGAGATAGCGAATAGCGATTATTTATTTATTTTATTTATTTTATTTATTTTATTTATTTTATTTATTTTATTTATTTTATTTATTTTATTTATTTTATTTATTTTATTTATTTTATTTATTTTATTTATTTTATTTATTTTATTTATTTTATTTATTTTATTTATTTTATTTATTTTATTTATTTTATTTATTTTATTTATTTTATTTATAAGCTTCTTACACTTAAACAAAGCACACAATTAGACCTCTGGGGCCTATTTTAGCATGCTGTGGCCTGAAATTAGATCAGCGCGCTATTAAGAGTTAAGTTATAATCGAGTTAATGTTATGTTCTTTGGATTAGTAATCTAATAAGAGTATCGACTGGATTAAAAAATATGAGAAAAAAAAATAAATATAATTATTATTTTTTTTACTGTATGTTATACTTTTTGTTTATGTTTTATTATGTTACTCATTTTCAGATTAATTTTACTACTTAGAACTTTCTAAGTAGTAAAATTAATCTGAAAATGAGTAACATGTGCTTCATCGCTAAGCACATGTTACTCATTTTCAGATTAATTTCAGTGTATGGCAGAAAATAGAGGGTCTTTCAATTTTGAATCTTGATAGGTAGGATTCAGAGAATGCCCAGGAAACAAACAAACGACGTTTATCCGTAATCCATAATTTTTGTCAGGGTTTTGAGTATTCCTATACAATGAGATTACGCTGTTTGAATATTAAAATGCTAAAGTCTGTTTTTTAATCTCGTAGACTGATAATTATAAGATAAAAGATAATTTGACATTTCAAGTTGTTTGTTTTTTTCAATTTGCACCTGTCAAATTAGTTAATGAGATTAAAAAACAGACTTTAGTTATATATTATTTCATCCCGCCACCCTCTTATCACTTGCGCCACGCATAATTTTTCAGTGTGTTTAAACATTAAGGTATGAACACAGAGTCGTGTGTGTGATCACTCTACAACCTTTATTACTGTTCACTGTATTTTCCTATTGTTGTCATGTCCGCCCTACAGGGCAACCCTGTGTCATATTTAGAGCTTAGCTCTGCTCTTTCTAAGTGCCTTTTTGATACCTGAGTGGGGTTTAGTTCACTTATGAAGCATAATAGCATAGGTTGACTGGTAGAAAATGCCTTTGGCATTAAGTCCGCCTCTGTACATTTGTGTGCTTAAAGTATTAAATAAATAAATACCTAATGGCGATTTTTTTTAAAGTTTATTTTGAAGAAAATAGTTACAAAGATTACGCACTCACGACTTTTGTTAACATAAGTTCAACAGTAAAATAAAATAATTTCAATAAAAACATACATTTTGATAAGGATCAAAATGCAGAACCATATTTTTTTTTGTAGTTGGTTGTAAATAAAAAATCTTCAGTAGATAGTTTTGTACCGATTTAAAATCATTGTCCCTTGCTGACTATCATGTCTTTTGTGTCATGGAAACCCAGAAGAAAAAAGAATCCTCGAGGAAATTGTATTACAATTACGAATCTAAATAACTTAAGCAAGGTTGTATCATGCTAGCGTTTACAAAATTTTCCTAAGACCAAGTTGAAAACACAAGGCCTGTATGTAGATATAAGGCTGCGTGGATGTGATACTTAAAGTATATTAAACTATCAGGGGTCTGTCAGTCCGTCATTTAGCAGTTATTACGAGGGTGAGCTCTGTAATCTTTCCGGAGGACTCTCAAACCTTTAGTGGAGTATCTTTGTTGTTATATTTTGGATCAAGCCTATGTGGAATAAAGTGAGGTGTACTAAAAAACTTTTTTGACAGCGATAGACAGAACTGTTTCTAGGTCGATTAGTCTATAGTGCGTTTCATCAAATAGTTCGTATGCCGCAATGTTGACGAAATGCACTCTAGGTCCCCGTTTACATCCTTAAACAAGTTGTGATGATACTTATGTTTTCAACAAGTTTTGTATCGACTTGTCAAAAACATGTCCTATAAAACCATTGTAAACCATCATACATGTAATGACGTGTTTTCGGGCATGTTTTGTTAACCTTTTTAGTATATTGACAAGTTTGATAGGTATCGGTGTAAACGATAGGTACACGAAAACTGTAGATTAACCATATAGAATACTTGTTTTGTACCTTTGTGTAAAACGTTACACAAATCATAAAAGTTGGGAACATTATTGATGTTGATCCAGTTTTTAAATTTAATGTCATTCATTTGTTTTTATAACCTCTATAAGACCGTTTTGTTTCAGTATTAATATGGTTATGTGATAAATTAAACTTTATATTTGTTCTTGAATAATACGCGAAACTAATTCAAATGTGTCGGGTTTAAACCTGGGATTTCATACTAGAACTAGAATAGGATATTGAATTAATTGAAGTTCTGAAACTAAATACAATTTGAAAGTGTACTTAGGTCCTGAAACTATTCTAGTTTAAACTGTTCAGTCCTGAAATACCAAGTTCATTTAACTACAAACAATTGATTGTATTAGAACATCGGCTGTCTAATTGTAGCCTCTTATAGACAATAAATTAGAATCTCAGTTACACTATTTTTAAATACAGGCCAGTGACTGTATTTAAAAATAGTTCTGAGATTCTCATTTCTATTTTAGATTTGCGTAGGTACTTTCATTCGAAATTATAACATTTGGGAAACCAAAAAGCGTTTAGCAAGAAAACAACCACAACAAACAAGGCTTGTCCCCGGTCGGGACGGCCGTTTAGCGACATTAAAGAGCATTTATCGACCAGAGGGGGACACGCGATCATTTTTGGATTATAACCTCTCCAGTTATACGAATTAATTAATGACAAAAACCAATACATCTAGATCCCTGTCACTTTAAGAGTCCCCTTTAATTTCATCATTATTTTTTGATCCCCGCGGGGCGAGGCGGCTCAAACCGGCTCAAACTGGTTATGGCTGGTTTGCGCCGGTCATAACTGGACGTTCTTTGAGGGATTATGGACGGAGCGTGTTTGTGAGGGGGATGAGACGTTTTTGCGTAATTAGTGCTGCAAGTGGGTCTTGATAAGTGCCACTTCGGTGCAGTGTGGGTGGTAATGGATATTATGTAAGAGGATTACTTTAGAAGCGGTAGAAGAGACAAAATATTAAGCTGTTGAGAATTCGTAAATGTACGCTACTTACAGAATTCTTAAATTACTAGACGCTCTTCGCTTACAGAATTCTTAAATTACTAGACTACTCGTATGTGTATGCACGAAAGAATCTCACAGACAGCAAAATATGGAAATTCCTCTCTGTTCATTCAATCGAACACGTGTCTGGAAATAAAATGAAACGCGATTCCGCACACATTTTCAGTAAATTCCCTCCCATTTCGTCTGACCGTACTATGTAACGTTAAAAGACGATATTAAAGCATAGGGGTTGTTACACAATGGTGAACAGGTACGAAATGTACGAATATCATTCAAAAAGTGACGGGAAATGGAAAAATCAAAATTCTCATCCGCCATTCAAAATGGATAGCTGTGACGTAGAAGGGGAGCGCACAATGACCAACGGTGTAACGAAACAGGAATATACCGAGGATTTTTTTATACTCTTTTTTAAATACGAAAGTGAATGGGATTTTTAAGCAGAAAAGTTCAGGTGAAAATGTTTGAAATAAACATGTAAAAGGTGAGAAAAATAAGAAACGTTTGATACAGTTGTTGCTTAGTAGCCGAACAAATTAACAAATGATTTTAGTTTACTAAGTTTTAGCTCAAAATATTCATGATTTAAATCTTCCTTGTGACTTTCGTGATTCAGTTATTTAAAAAATGGAGAATTTCACACGGTTGTTTTGTGTTCACTGAACATCTTACACAACATTTATTGTCAGTATAAAATCTAAGCTTTATTTTATAAACACCACAAAAACAAGGTTACGGTTGAAATCTGATCGGAAACAAACATTACGGCTGGTAGAGTCCATTGTGAGTCCATCTTACTCGCTTCTCCCCTAACTTTTCATCGAAAAATGGGGGAGAGAACAATGCAGCCAGCCATAATGAAATATTTTGAATATTTGTATTTGATTCCTCTTAAAAGTCTATATTAGAACACCAGTCTAACATGACCTCGCGAAAAAAACTTTTTTAATAATAGCCCAAGGGGAGATAGGGTCCATTTTGCCCTGGAAAGGGGAGATATAGGGGTCTTTCGTGAATTTTTAATTCCACAGTTTAGAGGATATTTGCTCAGGAATTTTCGCAATGAAGATAAGTTTTTATTCGTATTTTATGGTTCCATATACGTGGGCACACCGTCTCGATAGGGATCGTAAAGTTTGCTTGTCTGACCACAGTATGCTGTGGTCGAAGAATCGATTTTAGTCTATATTGGAACTTTTATTACATTGACACTTGGCCCCATCTATCTATATTATAAACGTCGAAGTTGATGACGCTAGAATATGTACATTACGATGTTTAATTCGTAGATAGTCTTTGGCCTAGGGTCTAATAATATCTATACCTAAGTCTTACGGCCAACGTAGACCCATCAAGACTCACAGCATAGTAAGTACTTTGACATTATATGAAATAAAACTTTGGGTTCCTTTAAAAAGCGTTGAAACACAATACTTTTTTTTTTTCTGTCTGTTTTTTTTAAGCGTCTGATATCAGCTTAACCTTTATTGAAATGATAATGAAAAGTTCTTACCTCTAGTGCTGATGATAAGGACGCCTTCTCCTGCTTCAGAGTTTCCACGCGGCTCTTGTATTGCAGCAGCGATCGCACTGTCTCCTCCATCCTGTAACAATGAAGAGAAAAACATTAGTTACCTATAGTGGTATCTTAAACCGATGCTACAGAAGACAATTAACAGCGCGAATTTAATAATTTCGTTGGTACTTAGGTATTACTGTTTATTCAATAGATGAGGTAACTTGTAACTTTGACGGAGTATCTCTCAAAGTGAAAATAAGTTTTACTTAACCGCCATATCAAACACTCAAGCCCAGTATCGGGCAAATCTGGCAAATTGTCGCACGTGCTGGGAATATCTTATACATAATATCGTGATACCTAAATTAATGCCTGAATAAAAGCAAGCTGTTGGATTCCCAACTTTCGGCGCTCAGCCGAGGGTTGAAGTTCAGAAATCATAGACAATGTTAAAGATTGGTTAGTAATACGTAATAGTGTGGTGCCAGAATCACCTGTATTAATTTCGATTCAAAGATGAAGAAATGATAGAAGTTATTTCTTTGTTGCAATTGTCCATAGCTATCTCAAACCTAGCTTAATCATTTCTTTTTTTACTTTGACAAACTGTCTGTTTCATTAAAGAAATTATACCGAAGACAAAAACAACAGAAGACAAACGATCTTACAAAACACTTCATTATGCAGATGGATCAAAATGGCGAGCTGAAGATTTGCATACTCTGCGACAGAGCGTAACAAAAGATGTTCCTTAAAAGTAAGAAAGAGATGAAAGAAGTGCACTTGACGCATGTCGGGACTTCATTAGCGGGAGACGTCCGTTCGCGAGAGCACATCAATGTCAAATGACGGCTAAGTGAAGAAATATGGGACTAGTTTCTTTTTTATGTTGCTATTTCAGCAGGCGTAGCATGGCGCTTTCTATCTCTACGAAGAATAGACATAGCTTTTTCTATACAAAGTGACAGTTCGTTTCTTCATTTTGGACATCCACCGTAGAAATTTTCTACAATCTGTCATTTTGTCTTTCATTTCTAACGATCTTTGTCTCGGTCTTTTTATATGTAGACTATTTCGGAAGAAAGTTTTCTATCCTTACTGTCAAAATCACACTGACAACCGATAAATCCTATGATAAAACAAAGAATTCTGAGTCGAATTATGTAAAAGAGTGAATTTCGTAAAAAGTGCAGTTGACTCTTTCTACTTTGCTGCCATCTCGTACTGTCTACTGTCTACAGGAAACGTCATTTTTGTCTACTCTTCCGTCGACAAAACGGTGCTCATGCTACGCCTGCTGATGATACGCATCAGTCGTGTGGTGACAGTATTTCCATAATTTGGTAAGTCATTTTTGTTTTTTTTTTTTGGTTAGGTGTCTAAAAACGTCCTAGAAGGACTTTTAGTGACCTTATAGGAGATGTTCTTTAGAAAGGTCAGGTGCATAGTACTCGCAACCGGTGTGCGTGTATGATCGGATTAATGAACGTAAACGAAGCAAAAGGAGTATGTAAGGATCGTAGCTTTGTGTTGCCATCTGACATTATGCTGAGCTGAGGCCCTTTTGGCATTTTAATGATTGTTTTCTGTTTTTATAGTTTTAAGCTGTATTTTTCTGCTACAATGCCAATAAACGCATTTTACTTTCTTTCTTTCTTTCTTTAGCAGGTGGCGTATCTTTTTCTCATGGGTGTAGCCAAAAACTGCAGAAAGTTTCTGGCAACACCCATGGGAAAAAGATGTGAGTTTATGTTTGTATGGACTTTGTAGCCTGAAAATTCCCCTGCTTCCACATTGGAAAAAATGATTGTTCAAGAAAATTGTGATTTTTATGTCAGAACTGTCAAAACCATAACTCTTTTATTTTTGTTCTCCAAAACATTTTCAAAGTAAACAAGAAACTTAATCGGATTTCCTAAACCCTGTTTTAAATGAACATAACCAACCTGAATTATGAAAACGCTCATCGCGAAGCCACAATGCCACTGTTTTAATCTCAGAAATTAATCAACGTTGAGTTGCAATTTTAATACTTAATTCTGCCGAAGCTGTATTAAGGTTTTAAATCACAAAAGGCCTTGAGAGCCTTCTTAGGAGATAATGCCTGAAACAAAAACCCCTCGAAATGATTATTTCACCCTCTTTTAATTATTAATACACCGTTGAGGGCCAAGATTACAGTATTAAGGGACGTAAAGGGTATTACGGGGTAGCACTAAATATTACGTTTAGTTACTGGAGAGAACCGGTCAAATTACTGCACAAATAGAGATGGTATTGTCTGGATGGTTTGGTTAATTAATTTAATTTGAACGCGAATTAAAACTCGAGTGTAGCTGATTTGATGAGTGATCGTTTTTTATACTTTGGAACTGCTCCTTTAGATGGATATTAAAATTCATATGGGACTGGACTTAGAGGTTCCTTATGTTGAATCTAAAGAGACAGAGATTTATACTAAGATAGGTAATTATGGTGCTGTTACCAATAAGCGAGTCCCATCTCTCAAGAAGATTTTAACCTGTCTGCAATAGTTTTCCCTTACAGTTGAAGGAGTTATCAAGAAGAACTGGTGAGAATAGCTTTTGTCAGATCAGGCGATGAAAACCATACGAATCCTTGCTACTTACAACTGAAGAATTGGGACAATCCGCGTTTGGTTGCCACTCCATTATTAACTCGTTCCATAACGAATCCTTTTATTAAAAAGCTGGCAACGGAATCCATTCCACAGATACTGCATAATGGAACTTTTTCAATAACTCTGAATAGGATGAGTTCTCTCTACCGCTGTAAGAAATTATTCACTTTTTTTTTCAAACTGGCAACATAGAATTCTTTGATTAGAATTTTAAAGTTCCATATGGTTGTGTTCGATTTTTAATAAGTTTGCATTTGGTTTGATTAAATGTACGAATGTACAGTTTTTAATCAATTAATTCCGGAAGCTAAGGGCTCATTCGGAAATTAATTATGCTTAATGCTGAAAATGCATTTCATAAATTGACTATTTATTAACCTTTCCAATCATACAAGTAACAAAGGTCGAGTAATTTTTAGAACTTTTTGCTCTATGTAACAAACAGATTGAATTTATTAAGTCAGATGCATCGTATAATGAAACGTTTTTACCTGACACATACAACCAGGGTTTTCACAGGTGACCGGTCCTCTATCGTAACATTTTCGTATGATTTTGTATTAACAAAGATGTAGATTTGTATGGTTATATTCATCAAATTATTATCTACACAAAAAAGTTACCAAATCAGAAAGCTAAAGTCAAACTTTAAACAAAATTAATCATCCTAAAATTAATTTCTGGGGCAGCAATTGAACCTTTTTTCGCGTATTTCCCACGTGGCATATCTAGTTGGTCGGTTCGGGGGTCGATTACCTTATACCGAGCCTTATTACAGCGTAATTTAATGTTTTGTTTTTTTTTCGTCGGTGGCTTTTTTTACGCGGGCAATGTTTTACTGCGGCCAGTCACGGCAGTATCGACCGGGGTGTGTTCCTATTTTTGATTAATACTCACATGTTTTGCGGCCAGAAGAGAAATTTGTTTTCGTGAAGGTATTTTCGGGAAATTGCTTGGGGATGATAGTTTTGTAGGCAAAAACAAGGTTTTGGTAGGAATTTATTTGTAAAAACCGTTTTGCATGAAAAGAGAAAAGAGTAATCAAAACGGTTTGAAAATGGAATGTCAGTATGAAACGAAGAAAAAAACCATTCAGACAAAATCACTGCCGTTGAACCCTAAACGATCTTTTTACTACGAAAATCCAAAAAAGGAGTATTAAAACCACGGTAAACAATTACCATTTTTTACCAAGCTAGCCAAACATGGCGGCTCGTCCCCTGGCTTCCCCTGCCGCGACAAATTACGTCGCATTCAACCCTTGACCAGATGAGAGCTCGTAAATCTTATCTATTAAAACCTGTGTCGGTTGGTACTGTGGTGTGGTGCAAGCCACAGGAAAAAAGCGATATAATAATTATGGATATTAACGTGAATTTCCAGTCATTTTTTTTCGGTCAAGATTCATAGATCAGTCGAAGATATCAATGCCTTTTCCCAGGAGTGGGACAGTGTAGGCTAGTAAAATAAAAAAAGCAAAGTAAAAACCTTTGTACTATTTACTTAGAAATAAAAGAAAGAAAGAAAAAAAAAATTGCGGTAAACATAACACAAAAAGAACAAGGTGGGGGAAAAAATGCGTCACATCAACGCAAAACGGCAATCGCTCAGCATAATGCTGCGACCCTATGCGAGACAGACCACTACCCACCAGACTTCCATTACCTTTTAATTTTGATCACTTTTTCCACATCATCAATCGCTTTTCGTCCATTCTTAGACCACCGCTCCCCCATATCGATGTATTTGCCTAAACGCGAGGATTACATTCAAGCCACGCTCCTCGCATTGTCGCCAACGTGCCACAGTGTACTGGGCACACTGCTAATGCCGAAGTAATTACTCATTGTATATCAGTTATTCTGTGGCATTTGCATGATATTCGAATCATTGGTGAGTGGGCGCATGAAAAAATGTTTGTAAAAAATGTGGATACAAAAATGCACGCACTTGGAATGATTTTTAAATTATAGCAGTAAAAAATATGCATGGATGGAACTATGTTAGGTACTTGCAAATTGTGGCTGTCTGAACTATTATCTGTCTTCATATAGTAAGTTTTTAAGAAGGCTTTTATAAGTAAGAAAAACTTTCTTCTTCGGAATTCTTGTACTCTGAAACCTAAAAGATTTAGGACGTCTGTACGTGGTTATAGACCTACCTAAGAGCCTGCCTGAATTTATACAGAAGTTTGTAAGATAGATCTTCGAGTTGGTATTTATTTCAGTAAACTTTCGCAGAAAAGAGGTTTTAGTACTCTTGCAACACAGTTTAATAGATACTTTCACTAAGTTACTAATCAAAATTCAGCTCATATCTGGAGTTTACGAAAATCTTTCTTAGGTACGATATAAATAATAAACTTCACCCAAATTTATTTCACTCCCTTCAGCATGAAATCAATGAAGCATAATGTTCTAGATCCCACAGGATAAGTAGTAGTAACCGGGTCCCAACTTTTTTGTGAAAACGATCGATCAATTACTGCCACTACCTACTACCAACCTTTTTCTAACTGGCTATTCGTCTTATCAGACTTTGGCAAATATTAGTGTTATAGCGATAGTTTTTTGTCTATTAAACCTATACGGCCTTATTACAAAATAATTAACTTTAGAACCCGGTTCAAACCATAGAGATATTTTTGAATTTAGAAATTTATTCCGACAAAGTTGATGATGATGATCTCGGTTTTAAAATCAGTTTTTGTATTTAGAAAAATAAAAAAACTGATTTTAGTCTAAATTGTCAATTTCATATTAAGAACTTTAGCAACAAGTCTAAGTTGTCAATTTCGGAATAAGATTCGAAATAACAAAAATTCAATTAATTCGATTTTAAACTAGGACTAAAAAGCTAGCTAATAAGACGGATAGAATTTTTCCGAAGATGAAAAGAGAATGAAACTAAATGGACAAACATACATAAATATGAACTCAGGCCTCGTTCCCATGGGGGCAGGTAGAAACTACAGAACGTAAACGCAAACGCCTTACATACTCCATTTGCCTCTTTTACGTTCATGCATCTTACCATATACGCACGCCGGTTGCGAGTACTACGCACCAAAATCTCCATCAAGTGGAAATATATTACCATACCGAATGAACATCATAAAGAAAGATTAATTTAATTTAAAAATACGAAGCATACTCATCAATATTTTTTTTTTCATAGAAGATGACGTCAGAAGACGCAAGCTAATCTGTAATTTATGTAAAGCGACGATACTACATCAGCTTATTAACACGAAAAAGCTGAGCCACGAAGTTCATCATCATCATCAAGATACTTTCTTAAATATTCAACCTCATTTTTAAGCCTCAAAATTCACTTTGAGAAACGACCCGTTGTTCGCATAATTTACGCCTCGGTATACCAGTAGCACAGAATAGTACAGAAGGTTGACTACAGATAACGAGTCGAAACAGGGTCAAGTAAACATGGACGCATAGTGCGTACGTACGGCGATATCGGTCTATCTCGGTAAATATTTCAGTTTTTATTCAGCGCGGCATCCTAACAAGTAGTCACAAGTTGCAACGCCTCTACTGACATGCCCCTCGTCGAATAAACCGGTTAGTTCTTTAGAAAAGTTCGGAGGAAAACCGAAATAAACCGGTATTAACCGCTATTTTTAAACCGGATGCGAGGCTTGCGAGGCTCCCTGTACGGTAAGCGTGACTAAGTAACATAACATCACATGTGTTCCCCGAAGAGTTAGGCTGAGGTGTACCTGAACACTCACATTTCACCAATTCCCATTTAATAGTGGGCGAGCCTATTGCTGTCAACGGGGCACAAATCCATACTCCAGGCTGCTACTGAGAAATTTCCGATTAAAAATCCAATAACACTTTGCCCGACCCGCGAATCGAACCCAAGGGGCCTACCACCACCGCTTACAGCATTATTAGTTTAATCTTACTTCGTGGGGGAAAGAGATGGAGCTATACGTCCTGTAGAGCTTCATCTCTTTCCTACACTGAAGTAATATTAAAATAATACTGCTGTAAGCGGTAGTGGTATGCCCCCAGGACCTCATTCAGTACCTCTTGCGACCAAACCAGGGAGGCTGTGTCTATGTATTCGAGTGTTCCCGCTAGTTGTATGGAGCCAACCTACTGCTGTACCTTCTGTAAGTAATCTATATCATGCCTGTAGGTAGGAGTTTTACTGACGATATGCCTTAGTGCGAGCGATGGATGTAAATTTTTAATAGAACGCAAACGCTAGTAACTGACGCACCTGTGTTGGGGTTGATGTGTATTGACAGTTATATTTATTTGACAGCGACACCCAGTCTTTTGGGGGAGTTTGTAAAATGTTACGTTGAGGAAATTTTTGGGTTAAAAATATTCATGTAAGCATATTTAAGCACGTAGCAAGTATGTTAATGAAAAACAATGCTTCGAAGCGTACTAGAATTCTGAAATGTAATATTTCTGAATTAATATTGTTTGTGCTTTGTTGCTACGAGTATCTTTGAAAATATGCAATCATCAGTTAAAATATAACTACATAGATTGAAGATTTTTTTATTTTTTTTGGTTCTGTAATTGTATTTGTTTTTTCTATTTATTTATTTAGAAGTGTTTTTAAAAGTATTAAGTATCTTGAAACTGTATGTACTCTCCGTCACTTTTCTTAAGGGTTCATTAGAAAACCGGCGCTAGACAGCATTATTTGTCTGGCATTAATGCTGAAATGAACCTTTTTGGCGCAGCAATGAGGCACACATTATTTTTAAAACATTATTTTCTCTTTTTTTATTTTTTGTATATTGTGTTTCACGAACTGTGTCCAAATAAATGTTATTCTTTCTTTCTTTCTTTTTAAGATTTAGTATTCAACTAGTACCTACTTTCCTAGCTAAATACTGATATTCAAGTGCTCCCGGTTAGACTAGAAACTGACCCTAACATAGTTGGGAAAACCTTAGGCACATGATGATCCACATTCCTTGCTATTGAAATAATCACCACCATCAGTATTTATAAAACAAAGTCCTCCGCCGCGTCTGTCTGTCTGTCTGTTCGCGATAAACTCAAAAACTACTGCGTCGATTTTCACCAATGGATAAAGTGGTTCTCGACGAAGGTTTTAGTATATAATCGACATCCACGCGGGCGAAGCCGCGGATATCAGCTAGTAAGATATAAAAACATACACATACATACATAAACTTACGCCTTCTTCCCACGGGGGTAGGCAGGAACTACAGAACGCGACCTGCTACGATCCTTACATACTCCTTTTGCTTCGTTTACGTTCATACAGCTGGTCACACACGCACGCCGGTTGCGAGTACTACACACGCGATGTAAACATAATTATGTTGTATTGAAATAATCTAACTATCTAACTAATATAATAAACGCGAAAGTTTGTATGGATGGATGGATGGATGTTTGTTACTCTTTCACTTAAAAACTACTGAATGGATTTGGATGAAATTTGGCAAACAGATAGTTTATAACCTGGATTAACACATAGGATACTTTTTATCCCGATATTCCCACAGGATCGAGACTTACGCGGGTGAAACCGCGGGGCGCAGCTAGTGTTTGATATTCTACACATAGGTAAACAACAAAAAAAAGACTAATTAGTTAGGAACGTGCGAAATTGAACTCTCTATTTAATTTCCTAGTTCCTCATATTATTGCTTACTCCATACATCGACACTTGCAAGACACCCTACAAATGCCAACATTTCCAGCACAACCCCTCAATGCCCACATAAGGTGCTCAGCAGTATTTCTCTGCTCAATACATAATGGTTGGTAGCAATATTTCTTTCTGCGACACCCAATTAGAGCCGGGTTGCGATAACGAGAGGTCAGAGGTCAAAGATCTAGGGATTATGAAGACCTTTTGTTGCGATTACTCACGGCTGGTAGGTCTAGTGGGGTATATTCCCTTATTAGGGCTTTTGTTACAGCTGACATTATGTGGAGTATGTAGGTCAAAGAAATTAAATGAGTGAATAGTTTCTGATTTTATTTGTAGACTACAATCATATTTAGATGTTAAATAGGGCTTCCAGAAATACAACTCCTTAAGTTAGATTAGTCCTCAAATTCATAGAATAGTCATTCAATAGGATTACATGAACTCATAGATATAGATATTTGAAATATAAATAAATATTTGATACGACTGCGAATCATATTGAGATCAACATACAACCTGATACTGACCTGCAAAAAATGTAAGAAAATTTGAATTTCGCGGGCTACCCTGAATCTTTCCCCTTGACTCATAAATATTTGTTTACCTATTTGTGAAAACTTGTAATTAGCCATATTCGTTATTCGAGGAGCTCGTGGCTACGTAATAACAGCCGCACGGGTAGATCGATCAGGTTAAGCTACGCTTGCCGGGGTTGGTCCGTGGATGGGTGACCATTTTTACATACCGAGATTCCTCCGTGCCTCGGAAAGCACGTTAAGCCGTTGGTCCCGGCTGTCATTTGTGGGGCTTTGACAGTCGTTACGGGTCGTCAGAAGCCCGAAAGTCTGACAACCAATCTTACCAAGGGGTATCGTAATACCCAATTACTGGGTTGTGGAGCTCAGATAGGCAGTCGCTCCATGTAAAATACTAGTATTCAGCTGCATCCGGTAAGACTGGAAGCCGACCCCAACATAGTTGGGAAAAGGCTAGGCAGATGATGATTGTACCTAATACCTAGCTGTAAGTTAACCAAAATTATAAAAATAATGGCCAGCAAAATAAACAGTATAGTTACCTACCAGATATAGGTTTTCGCTGGTAAAAAATGTACATCAAGGGACTTCTGCCTTCTTAATTTCCCATCAGACGAAAACTAAACGTCATAAAACCGGATTTAAAAAAAATACAATATTCCTACAACCCTTCTCTCTTGTCATGAATAACTGAAGACAATCTATTCCCTGTTTTGATGTACGACCATTTTTCAACGTATATAAGAACGAGTTATATAAAAGGCAGTCTACGGACAATTTGAGCGATAGAAACTCGAAAATGCAGCTACCGAGTATGTGTATCTAAGGAGGACACTGAGGTTCGATTTTCAAAGATTTTTGAAAATCGAATCTGTCGAAGAAGCCCATGGGATCGCTGGTTAAAATACTTATATTCAGATGTTATTTTTTGCAGATTATTTGAGCTGAAAATGTTCTTGATTCTGTTCTGTAACAAATGATACAACAGACACTGCCTACCCCCCTTATGAAATTCAATGATGTTGTAATACTTCAGCAGTAAAGTATGTAGGTCGAACAAACAGAATGCCAAGCAAATATCACGGGGTCAAGGCATTTAGTGAATCGTTAGCAGTTCACTGGAACTGTGTTAATGTGGACGTATTTCATACGCAACGTAGATAATAATTATTACATTATTTATGTTATTGTGGAAAATATCTGAAAAGTGACCAGTTTTGAGCCAACACTGTCGTGTCGAATACAGAATGATTGTGGTCATTGATGTAAAATTGTATTCAAGCATATTTGATTTTATGTTTTTGTTACAACTTGAACTTGTACCAATGTTTACTTAGATTATCAAATGAAGTAAGCGATCATTGGTCTCTATTTTCCAGTTCTTAGTCTAGAGGAAAAACGCACCCAAGTACCAATTAAATAAAGCATTAATTCTTTCACAATTTCCACAATTAAAAACTTCTTTAGTAGCAAAGCTGAAAAGGCGTTTTAAAACCGGTGGCCGTGTAACACGGTCGCTATTAAGCCCCGCATCGACGGAACAATGTATGAACACAATGCCACCGGGTGTAAGCCCATTTCGTAGTGTGGAGCACGCTTTTAGTCGCACCAACCTCGAGAGTTTACAGGGTGTGGTCGCTGTAACTGCTACTCATTATCTAGGAAAGTGAAAGCTATTATAATTATGTCAACTTGATTATACAGCTGTTGCCCTAATTGCATAAGACACTTTCAGTCAGAATCTGGCAGATTTTGAGGAAATTGGTAATGCATTGCTTTATCTTCAACATCTGCCTAGCCTTTTCCTAACTATGTTGGGGTCGGCTTCTAGTCTAACCGGATGCAGTTGAATACCAGTATTTTACATGGAGCGACTGTCTCTCTGACCTCCACAACCCAGTTACTGGGTAACACGATACCCCTTGGTAAGACTGGCTGTCATACTTTCGGGCTTCTGGCGACCCGTAACAACTGTCAAAGATCTACAAATGACAGCTGGGACCAACGGCTTAACGTGCTTTCCGAGGCACGGAGGGGTCTTGCTATGTAAAGATGGCCACCCATCCACGGATAAACCGTGGCAAGCGTAGCTTAACCTGATTGATCGACCCGTGCGGCTGTTATTTCTTAGCCACAAGCTCATTAATGCATTGCTGTATATGTTTGTAAAAAAAATCTCCTCAACAATTTAAAAACGCAATGAATGTTGTTGAGCTGTCAAAATGAAAGGCATTGCCATTGTAGGTAAGCGTGTTTGCAATTAGGCTGCGCGTTTATTCCAGAAACATTATTATTGTAATAGGAATAAAATTACTCCGATTTCAAAGGAAAACTATTTATGAATGATTTTATAATATTATGCTGAGGAGCACAAAAATTGGGGACTATACATCAGCTAAGATTTACAGAGGACTAAGACCCATTACAAAATATCCTGATTCCTTTTATTTATAAACCGAATATTTTAATAAAAATCGCTCTCGCTTATGCCTTAAACCGCCCTAAGACTTGCGCTGACTCGGCTCGGATATTGATGTAAGCGATAAGCGTTTTATGAGCCGCACATGTGCCACTTTTAACAACACCTGTAAATGAGTTTTTGTACACAATATGTGAATATGTACGTTGTAGGCACGTGTCGTAAATCTTAGCTATGTTGTGGCAACATGAGATAGCTGGGTAAGTTGTTTATGTTGGTGTAATAGATATATTTTTATTAGAAAATGTTCATCTTGAAATGAAATTGTTTATTCTGTAAATAGGATAACGGAATCACTTTTACACGTCATTATAAAAAGAACTCCTCTATTACTATTACATGGGAATGGGACTTAATCATAACTGGCGAAATGTAGGTGTACTATAGCTACACTTCTGCCTTACCCTTCGGGGAATAAAGGCGTGATGTTATGTTATGTTAATTAAAAAAAAATAAGTTAGATAAGGTCGGCGTTTCCTATCTGATTACTCTGAGAAGAAAGGCCGAAATAAACTCAGATGTCGCAGTCTCTTTTAAAGTCCAGACATAATGTTGGTCAGGCCATATGATCCTACCGTATTGCACCCATGCTTATAAAGCCTGATCAAGGTAGTTTTTGACCTGCACACTAACTGTCAACTCCTTATTTTTTTTTTGAGTGTGGGAAATCATCAAATGACTTCTCCCGCTCTGGGCGGAGCGAAGGGCGTGTCAGACTTTTACTGACTAAAACCCACCCGTGTTCCTTCAGTTGCCTGTTGCCAAGGGCCCGGTATCCCTTTCGGACTTTCCCGCAACCCTGGCAGGCATCGGTCTTAGCGGACCCCGAAAATTGTGCTGACATCTCTTTGAGGCAGCTGTCAACTCCTGAATGAGCTGATGTGATTGGTTGACCAAAGAAAACAACCACTCATATTGAAATACGATCTAGTCAAATCTGGTGATTTACAGATCGAATTGGTAGTTGAGTGACATTCATGGGTTACTATTGTATAAACGTGGATTTTAATAAAATATCAGTGCCATGGAATTACGACACTCTTTATTTTATACCACAAAAACTATGCATTAGAAACACACAAACACATGGCATGCAACGCAATAAACGATAATAATAAAAATATTATAAATGCGAAAATAATAACAACCTCTGTTTCTTTATTACGTTTTCACGCTAAAACGGCTGAACGGATTTGGATGAAATTTGGCACAGGGGTAGACCATGACCTGGAATAGGACATAGGATACTTTTTATCCCGATATTCTTATGGAATCAAGACTTACGCGGGTGAAACCGCGGAGCGCATGATATCTGAATTTCTTATATTTTTAATATCTAAATATTAATATAGAAGGATCCATAACATTTTCCTTCAGCCTCTTTATAAGCTATCCTTGGCTACAAAGCGACCCAATGAAGCGTAGCCACCATTCTCATAAGATCTGTAACAGCTCATTGATTTGTTCAAATACAATGAGATTTCTTCAGCTCGAGAGCTCTGCGCTAACTGGTTTCAGATACTGAAATCAATTTAATTTCGACAATGGATTCAATTTACTTCTTCTATGTATAATATGAACTGTTATTGAAATAGAATTCATAATTTTGAAATTATTATGTTGAAGAAGGATTTATGTACTTAAAGGTTACGTTAAGATAACGTTAAGATGGGAATATATGCTACGAAAGTGCAAATAAAATAAAATTGGCGGTCGTATTACTACAACAGTCGAGAGAATGCGTTCTTGACACCTTTCAGTTTGATACTAACGAATATGTGTTTTGCGAATTTGATCCTTATTATTTCTAGAAATTGTCCAACTGACAGGTGTCAGAAACGCATTTTCTCGACGGCTGGAATGTGCTTAGTGATCTCTCCTAGAAAAACATTGGATGATGTTGTAAACAAGACCTTTTTGTTTAATACTTAAAATATTTATTGATCATTTGTTATTAATCCAACTGTCATTAACTAGACACGATAGAATTTTAATTGTTATCGGCCATTAGAAGGCCAATCGACAGTTGATGGTTCTTAGATATCAGAAACTTACACACAATAAAAACATCTAGAACTGTCGAAGTGGCGGTGCTTGGGGGAGGCCTATGTCCAGCAGTGGACGTGTGTCGGTATCTATATCGCCACATACGAACGACGCATCAAAGATCTGACGTCACACAAAAATCCTGCAT
The DNA here is from genome assembly GCA_947363905.1 of Lithophane semibrunnea. Taxonomy (NCBI): domain Eukaryota; kingdom Metazoa; phylum Arthropoda; class Insecta; order Lepidoptera; family Noctuidae; genus Lithophane; species Lithophane semibrunnea. The sequence continues at coordinate 15,886,929 of OX376195.1, forward strand.
CGCGCAATTAGAGTTTACCGTGCAGTGGACATAATATATACAAAAAACCCAATATCAATCATTGGGCAGTTGCCCGCCAGACACAACACCCGTCTGGTAGGAGGATCCTCCCTTTTCTATGGTGGATGAGTGAACTTTACACCCTGTTCCTCATACACCTAAAGACGTCTTTCGGCTGAAATGATGATGATGATGATAAAAACATTTAAGACAGCCAACACTAAACACCCACATTTTTAGACCAGAAAATTCTTGAAAACGTAGGTACGACTCACCACAAAACCCTCTCGGTTATGCCGTAACAAATCAAGCAAGATCCAATACCCATTCAATGATATCCCATAAGTCCCCACCTGTTTGGCACATCTGCCGCATAATCTATAGGCACCGGCCACTTCGGATCACGGGAATCACCGGCGATTAGTAGCCTAATAGCCGCAGTAATAGCCCATGAACATAAATAGCCGGACTATGAATTTGTGGCCAATTTATGGCATTGCGATGGGTATTAGTGTCATAAGTTTGGTGGTGGAAAGGCAGGTGGGTTTTGTTGGTTCCTTGGTGAAGATGTGTTGAAGATTAAAGGTTCAATGTTAGCAAGACTCGTTGTTTTTGCAAGGTTAATGTTACGTCATCGTTGTTTTGTAAAGAAGTCACCACGGTAGGTTGCTTAAAAAGTTATTACCTACAAGTTTGCTTGAATACTTTTGAAGAAAAGCCTCAAAAACTATAAAAACTAGTATAAGATGCGGGCTTATGGAGATACATAACACTTGATATTGATACTGAGATACAAGTATCTTTTTACTTAGTTCAGGAACCAGCTGTTCTACCTGTTTTTGACAACCACTTGTACAATCATCCTTAGTGTATAATTTATGTGTTTCTTCCGTGTACAATAAAGTTTTTTTTTTTTTTTTTTTTATATACTTCATTATTTTATGATGTCTGGCGTATAGCCAGAAATCATAAAATAATGATGTATTTAGATGATTTTTTCACCACATGAAGATGTGTTTTCAAAGAAAAAAGAAAACAAAGAAAGAGAGAGAGAGGACAGGTACACCTCTGCCTAACCCTTCGGGAATTACAGGCGTGATGTTATATTACGTAAATATTTTCAAATACCTATGAAACCTCTGCATAAGTCATCATCATCTGCCTAGCCTTTTTCCAACTATGTTGGAGTCGGCTTCCAGTCTAACCGGATGCAGCTGAATACCAGTATTTTACATGGAGTGACTGCCTATCTGACCTCCACAACCCAGTAACTGGGTAATACGATACCCCTTGGTAAGACTGGTTGTCAGACTTTCGGGCTCCTGACGACCCGTAACGACTGTCAAAGATCCACAAATGACAGCCGGGACCAACAACTTAACGTGCTTTCGGAGGCACGGAGGAGTCTCGGTATGTAAAGATGGTCATTCATCCACGGACCAACCCCGGCAAGCGTAGCTTAACCTGATGGATCGACCCGTGCGGCTGTTATTACGTAGCCACGAGCTCAAACCTCTGTATAAGTATCATAGTTAGTAGTTTAACTAATGATACTTAAACCTCTGCATAAGTATCATTCGTTAAACGTATTTTCGTTCTTTCTTTCTTTTCTTTCTTTAAACTATACCAGCCCACAAACCCTTTCAATAACCCTACAACTCCAAGTCTAACTATATCCAGCTTCTTCCCCCCTTTCCCCCCGATACACTGCCATAACTTACCCTGGAGTACAGAACACAGGCTTCCACTCAGCACCAACATTTCCATAGCCGATTGACTTATCGGTCAGTTAAGAGGTCAGCCTGATTTATGTACTCCCATTCAATTGTAGCTGTGAAACTGTTCGAATTTGAGGGTGGTATGGATTTTGGGTTAGTGAACTGGAGGATACTGAGTTTGTAGGTGGTTTATGTAAATTAACTTGGAGTAGACAATATGGAAAAAATAAAATAAAAAAAAATGTATTTTTTTTAATATAAGTATTATATTTTTGGTGTATTGTATTTATAATGTCTGTAATTTTTATGGTGTACATAATAAAGAGTATTCTATCTATCTATTGTTTTATCTTAAAAATATAAAGTTTAAATGACTAAATAATTATGTCCCAATAGGATCGGTGTTTCTTAAAAAGTCTTTGAAAACGCAGGGTGAAAATGCTAAAGGGATTTTGAAGCAAAGACGACCGCAATAAGTCTTGTATGAAAACGAAAATATGCATTCATAGGTGATGCTTGTTTATTTGAAAAAATCCAACATATTATGTAAAAAAATCTTAAAATTTTAGAAAGTCTCCACTTTTTTCAAAGGAGATCATTCACCGTCCATACATTTTCGGGCTAAATGTGAAAGTGAAAAGCCAAACAAAAAAAAAGCTATATTCCGAAAGATTACGTTTTTCTCTTATTTTTTATTACTACAAGCTATTATTTTAATTAGATTACTATTAATTATTTTAACTATACATACTGAATACAATATGTTTCAAAAACGTATAACATCGCAGGAAATTGCCCTACCGATTTGGTCCAAGAGTGAAAATTTAAACAATTTTTAAGTGGCTTTCTATGCTGCGTTTTCAAACAATTTTAGACATCTCTTGGGACGTATATAGTCATTTAAACTTCGAACGATAAAGTACCGTACCGTAGAAAGAATAAGGCTTTGGTTTCATTTCAGTCATAAAACTTAACAAGACGACAAGCAAGTAATAAATCCCATGTGATCTCATATCACCATTTTTATTGTCCATCAAAGATTCAATAAGTCGCAGAACGACACTTCTTATTAAACTCTCTACCATCTCAGGTACAAAACGTTCAGTTTGATCGCTTCAATAAAAGTAAGGTTCAACTTGAACCGTTCGTTTTTGTCACACATTACCGTAACAATGAGATTAGAGTTGCCTTCAACTTATTAAACGGAGCACGTACGGTTCCACGGTAATGTTTTATTGTACCGATTAAGAGAGGCGACACACTGTTGGAAGATTTAAAGAAAATACAGTTTTAGAGCTGTTCGAGACGAACCTCTCTAGTAGTCGCCTCATCAAATTATTATTTGAGATTTTCTTACATTCATCAGGGCCTCAAATAAGTGTTTTTAACCCCCAACGTTAAAAGAGGGGTGTTATAAGTTTAACGTGTGTATCTATGTGTCTGTCTGCGCCATCGTAGCTGCCAAACGGCTGAACCGATTTTGATTTTTTTGGTTTTGTTTGAAAGGTGACTTGATCGAGAATGTTCTTAGCTATAAAAAAAATCGTTTATTAGATGCTTTGTTTTTGTCAGGGGTTTTTGAATTTTATTAGCTTGTTATTGATATTATTGATTGCGTTTATTATGGATCAAGATCCCACATGAACCAAAATACGTCTAATTACTCTTCCATTTGTTAAAACGGTTCTTTAAACTACCACCACAAAACTGTGATGGTTTACCGAAAATATAACCAAATTCATAACGGAAATTGTGTGAGGAATTATGTAATACCTACTTCAGCCTAATACTTCAGAGGCATTTTAAACCAAGAAATTACAAAACCTTGCGTGCATCTAATACCCTTAATCCTCTCTCTCACGAAATTTTATCCCCAACGCGGCTTAAATCTAATTTATTTTCGCTACCTTGCATTTCACCTTAATTACTCACATTCGACCTTTAAAAGACCTCGATCGCGTCACATTTTCGTGACTGATATTATTACGCACGACAGCGCGTGTGCCGTGTGTCAGTGTTCTTATAAAGCGCGGGAATTAAAGCAGCCGCCATCTTGAAGAAAGTTCGCGAAATATTGCTTTTGTAATGAGTGCTGTATGTGTAATGTTGGGCGTTTAAGGTGTGTTTTGTGCTTTTCATACAAAGAGATGCTTTTAAAATCGCAATTATGAGATATATTTATTAGTTAAAGATATTTTTAGCAAAAAAAATGTTTTAGGTTAGAAAAAATAGCATACAACAGTTCGACTCATATTACTTTTATTTTAAGTTTGTAAACATGTTTAATCATTTCAAACTGAAATGATTTACGATATATGTATGTAAGTCATGTATTTATGTTGAAGAATTTTCCTTTTAACCAAAATATTGAAGAAATCTTTTTGTATGGAGAAGAATCAAAACTCGTTCCCCCCTCAAGCGTTTAACTAAATGTGAATTAGTGAGAAGAATTCCTCCACATTCATCACCGTTACGTTAAAAGTTCAAGTGACACGTTCCTGAGTTTAATGTAACGTTTAGGATTTTAGAGTTGGTTGCGCGTTGCGAGGAGGGTTATTTCGTGAAATGATTTAAACTAGCATTAATCTTAAATTAAATTGTTCATTTTTCTCCATCTAATATTACACTAAATACAATAGCATTCTATAATTCAAAAGGCTACACAGAAATTACACTTTCGTCTCATTACAGTGACCTACTATTTCTTTTAACAATCCACAACACTATTGTGACATTTCACTTTATGACACTATTGTACCATCACCTCTAAATCACTTTAGTGTCATTTTACCACTTTTTTCCTTCTAGGTTTTCGCAAACCGGAAGTCGTGGGGGCGGAAACGAGCCATCCCGACATCCGGATGTGACGTGGACTGAATGGCGCCAGAGATTAGCGGCGCCATCTTGTATCCTCCACTTTTCATATGGAAATTGACTTGAAAAACTTCCCTAGAGTTATTCTTATGGTGATATTAGGTAACGGGTAAATCTAGGATTTTTATTTTAATGGTAAAAGAGATGTGCATTGAAGGGGTTTAGTATTCTTCGAATAGTTATTTAACCAAGAAGTTGTATCACGTTATTACGTGTTTTCTGATAGGATGCTACAGTGACTTTAAAACTTACCGTCGATACAGGGAATAAGAAGAAAAAACCGACCAAGTGCGAGTCGAACTCACGCAGAAGAGTTTCGTACCATTATCTATAAAAACGGCAAAAAAATCACGTTTGTTGTATGGGATTCCCTTTAAATATTTATTTTATTCTGTTTTTTAGTATTTTTTGTTATAGCGGCAACAGAAATATATCATCTGCGAACTGTCTGACTATCATGGTTCATGAGATACAGCCTGGTGACAGGCGGACAGACAGAGAGTGGAGTCTTAGTAATAGGGTCCCGTTTTACCCTTTGGGTACGGTACCCTAAAAAATTGGTTACATTTAACTTACATTACCAAAGCAATATCTAAACCAATTCAATAAATGCAACCCAATAATTGTCAATACCACTTCAAATAATGCATTACAGTTAGCACTGAACAAACAGACATAATAGTCATTCCGACCACATATAAAGCCATCATCAATGTATTAATCTCGTCCTACGAACACAACCTGTGGATGCAAAATACTATCATTATTTAAAAAAAAATCAAGTAATAAAAACTAAAACCCGAGTCACACGTGTTAGGGCATAAATCGAACAGATTACGTGTGACTCCGGATTTTTAATTTGTCTGTCTGTGGTGTCTTGTTTATACCTTTTAAGTCGTAGTTGAGTTTTAGTTTTTATTACTTCATTTAAAAAAAATATATTTTGGGGTTATAATATATATATTTTTGAAATGTGCTCATTAAGCCTTTTCATTTGATACCCAACATGGTACGATTAAACCATTTTTTTTTTAAGTTTCTCACGTTGTGATGTCCACTAGAGGGCGCCATTTTTGCGCCATTTAATGTGACTTCACATAGCCTATAACCAGCGGACAATCACGACGCTTCTAACGATACCTCATTTGTCAAATTGTGATAAGTGGTTTGGAAGATAGGAGGGAACAGATGAACATACATACATACATGCCGGTCAAAATCATAAGCCTCCTTTTTTCTTCGCCGTAGTCGGGTAAAAATTATGGTATTATCGTAGTATGTAACATCTTTGTAAAATGTATTTGAACGGGTCGCCAGACAGATAAACCATGAGAGGTTTTCGTTGTGAGGCTAAATCAAGAATGTAATAGGTTATGTGTTTGAGAAATAAATAATTGCCTACTATCACAACAACAGCTCACAGCTACCTAGCTCCTTCCACCATCGATTCAACCTGGATTAGATTACCGTCAGTCTTAGACGGGCAGCCATTAGACGTCGTTTATGGAGATTGCACCCTCCCCTCCCTCCCCCACTTGCTTCTTGCCCCCCTCGTCTCATCTCTTCTCATTAATCATCAGCTGTCTATCAGCTTGGCATGTTGCAGCATTGGGATGGAAAATGCGTGTGGGAAGTATAGTTCGAGTAACCTGCAATACCTGTATACCCAGTTATCGAAATTAGCGTGTGGTTTTGAAACGCGTTGTGACGGTTAAAAATAAATTAAATGTGTGTTACTATGGTTAAGTTTTTGTACGTTACGCAAAATTGAATTAGATTTTCATTTTTACTTTTCATTGTCATTTTTGTTTTCAGTCCAGTGCATTTGATATTTATAAGTGCCCAAAGATTTTAAGCTTTCAATAAATTTACAGTGAGAGATATTTAGAATTTCAAGATATATACAATGTCTTGACATTCTGATGGTTTAATAAAAAAATGAGGAGGTTTAAGCAGTTCTTGCCAAAGATCACATCTTCCATTGCATCGGCTAGACTACGCACCCAAGAAAATCATGACATTGTATAAAACCAGTTGTGTGAACTTGACGCATCAGAGAAGTTTTAATAACCTGACATGTCATTTTCAGTTAAAATGCATATTTAAGTTACAGCTCATTCACATGACGACAATTCGTGTTTTTTGCCGTACAACTCGTCATTTTTCATGTCTTTTTTTGCGGGTGGCAATGTTTTTAGAATATCCGTATTCACAGGAATCACGAATCGTGAAAAATGATGGATACGTCTTAAATGCCGTGCCATCTTTTAAAAATCACTCTCGTCTAAAAACACGAATCACAATTTTTTTCGTGACGTTTCCCTGAAGGCTGAACTCTGAATCACGAATCAAGGTGAACATCTATTCTGATATTTTGACGAATCGTCAATGACGGGTCCCCTGTGAATGAGCCCTAATTGTATTTTTCCATGGTGAATCTTTATTCAACAATATCAAACGCCACCTAATTACGAATCCTCTAAAAAGAAACACAAGACCGTTATATCCGCTCTTCAGACCCACAAAGGCATTTTTATCGGCCATTGACAACAATAGATTGAGGTCAGACCGCCTTTGTCAGAACTACGGCCCTGAGGGTCATTGTTCTGACATCGAGTGGTTGTAAGACATCTTTGGCTTTAGTAGTTAAGTGGGCGATGAGATGTTGCTCAGTGTATGGGCGAGAAGGTGAAGATTTTTTATGGGATTAGGAATTGAATGGAACTTGATGAAAATATCTTAATGGATAATGCTGAATATGTAAATAATACCAATTAATTGATTATTTTTTATTAATTTTTTAATGACTTTTAATATTATAAATTATTATGTTTATAATAAAATAAAATAAATATTAAAAAGAAAATGTTTTGATAAAAATATTTAAAAATAATAAAGAAAATATAAAAAAAAACGAAATAATAAAATAAATTAACTGTAAGTAATTACGTAACTAGCGAAATGTGGGTGTACTATATAATATATCCCTTTGCCCAACCCTTTGGAGAATACATGCCTAAGTTTTCCAAAAAATATAAAATAAAACAAAAATATACGGGTATATTTCGATTAAATCTACTATTTTAAGGGTAGTTGCTTAATACCTCATATAAGCCGATTACCCTTTAGGTAGCCGAGAGGCCCTCTGTGCTAATTTCCACTATCAAGCTTGACTACACACGCATAAATCAAAATTGATATTTCCACGCACCGAATATGCCTACGCCGTAGCTTCGTAGCTGTCTACGAAACTCGTAGCATTTGCTACGTCGTAGCAAGGCCAGCGCTACGGTTGACTGGGTCAGTTGCGTCGAACTCAGTGAACCGGATGACCACTGCACATGACATTTGTCATGAGATTGATTGATATCAGTTTCTAGAAATGATGATATTGTTTCTGAGATATCACTTTCGCAGGTAGATTTTCTCGTATTTTAACAAAGTTTTCATTAGTATTTCCAATTGGATATCTAATTAATTTCATAACCCGTTGTGTTTTTATTGCACCCGATAGACGCTTCGTATTTGCATTTCTCTAAAGTCATCATGTTGAATATCCTTTCCTTCAGATAAACCAAGATCAAGATGTAACATGATAAATTAAAGTTAACTTACAAGTCATACAAAACTATCAATAATTTTTCTCCAATCCTAACTAATATTATAAATGCGAAAATGAGTCTGTTTGTTACGCTTTAACGCTAAAACGGCTGAACGGATTTGGATGAAATTTAGCACTGGGGTAATCCTAGAAGGACAGGCTACTTTTCATCCTGGATCGCAGACGAAGTCGCGGGCAACAGTTAGCTTACTATAACTACGAAACCCATAAAAAAAAACACAAAAAATACCTTTTTCAATTTATCACACTTCCCACTCTCAAAAATACTTCGTCACATTTTCTTCCAAACATTTTTATCTTCATCCTCAATAACCCGATGAGATCAATTTGACGATCATTTTCGTTCGCAACTCGTCATTAAGGTGTTTCAGCATCTGTCAGTATTCAGTCCCCTCAGGTGCATGATAATATATCACTGCCGCCAATCATTTAGGGGGTTGAGAATGTGGGAAGGGATTTGGATGCGGCACTTTTAGTGTGTACTCTTACCACGATAAGGATTTGCTAAAAAAAATTGCTTGTTTGTAAAGTCGATTTACGGACGATAGTTTAACGTGACAACGTCATAACAAGTGTCTTTCGCTCGGTCGTGTAGCGCTCTCGCTCCGATCGTAACTTTACAATGTGTGTAACGGGACAATGAGCGTAACGGGACAATGAGTCATCAGTTTCGTGCGTGTAGCCGGCGTTCATCGATTTATTAGACGTTGTCACGTCAAAATATTCATCATCATCAACTAAGGCTTTAGCCTGGTCAAGTATATTTCTCCAACGTGATCTATTTGCGGTTTTTTCTCTCCAATTTCTCAGTCCAACAGTTGCTTAAATCTTAGTCTACGCCATCCAACCATCTGAGCTTGGGCCGCCCTTGACTTCTACCAGTAACCAGTAACCGTAACCTATCCAGTAACCGTTTGGGTGCTCTGGTCTCATCCATTCTTGCGACATGTCCAGCCCATCGAAAACGACCTATTTTGATGGCTAAAAATGTTGATTGGTAAGATACAAAAGTTTGAAATTTGATGTTTTTTAAGCATACATACAGTTGCCTTCTCCATTCTATATGCTTTACAGTTTGCTCACACATACACCGAAAATTGTTTGAAACCTCCCCCCGTCTGTATAGACATTTATTTCGACGTCCATTTATTATTTTGACGCAGAACGTCTTAGTAAGTTCAACCGGTTAGTCATATACGTTGGTTCAATTCTCATTTTAGACATTAGTTGTTTATTTGTAGTTAGTTTTATTTAATATAAGTTAGAAAATTATTTAGGTAGAAATAGCAAATAAACTAAAAATATATAATTTAAATAACAAAATAAATCTTATTTTCTTCAATATCTTATTTTATTTTTACCTAGAAATGTTTTACTCCTGCATTTATTAGGGGATTGCTTTATAGTATGTATGTTTAGTAAGTATGAACATCACTAGTGAATATTGGATGATAGATGGACATCACTAGGGTGGAGACTGTAATGGCGTTTAATAGTGATCTCTAAGCACATGTGCATTATTTTTCCTTTTTACAAGCTTTATAGTAGCTTGCTCTGTCTGTTTTATTATAATCAACATGATAAATGGCGTCGTCGTAATTATTTTAACGTACCCATCTTTATTTGTTTTTGGCATTTTTTCTTTCTAGTTTTGGCCTCGAAAGGAGGTCTAATTGGAGGTCAAAACTATTATAGTTGGGCAAACACGAAATAAATGCATGTGTGTGACAACTGTAAAACATTAATGTGTATTAAGGCCGGGACGTAACCAAAATTGCCTGTCTTCAATTTGATTTTTCATAAAATTGATAAGACTTAGGTATAAAATAAAAATAGTATGAGTAACTACATGATATTTCCAAACTTTTTGTGTAACAGAAACACAAAATAATAAAATTTTCTCGATAAAAAAATATCACGAAGTTACCTCTAATTTTCACGTATTTTCGATTTGTACTTAAAATGCTAATGCCTATTATGATAAAAATTAGATGATTATATGTATTAAAACAAGGCAAAAAAAATTGTGTAGGCTTTTTTTTTTATTCCTTTTATTTTTGGTTTTATTACGAATCAAAGCTTGTAGGACTTACGACGTTCTTAGTTCGTGGAAGAAGCCATCTTCCGTCGCACATTACGGGAACTTCAAGCATATTTTTGTTTCACAAATCAGTCGGCGTCGCTCTGTTGAGACGAGAGGACTGCGCTCAAATTTTTAGCTGCGCTGAGATATTATTTATTTTCGTAAATAATATTTTCGTAATTTATCACATTCCACAAAAGAAACTGAGACATAGAAAACATGAAATAAACACTAAAACCACTTCCAAAACGAATATTACAAGTGTTATTGATTGATAAATAAATAAATACCGAGTCTAAATAAACATATAAAATTCAATGTTGATATTTGAAAACTCAAGATGACATACATTTTATTTGACAGATTTTTGACTGATATATTAGCACGGAGTATAGAAAGAAGTAGGTACAACTAGCGCCATTGTTCTGTATTGCGGTGAATTTTCTTGCGGAGAAAATTTACAACATAGCCAACGAGCCCATTCTACGTTCATTTGAAAGTTCGCACTGGAGATTAAATCTTATTGCGATTAACTCAGGATCCAAATTCGTTTACTCCCACTTTTTTTGACAAACTTCTTGTAAGGTGACCCTTAGACGAACAATTGGAGCGACTGACCTAAATAAAACTTGTTTAGAATAATACCTTTATTCTTCGGTTATCGAACTCGAACAGATTACGTATGACTCCGGATTTTTAATTGGTCTGTCCGTGATGTCTTGTTTATATCTCTTTATTTGACTTTTTTGTCGTAGTTGGGTTTTAGTTTTTACCTGACTGCGGCGAAGAAAAAAGGAGGGTTATGATTTTGACCGGTTTCTATGTATTTATCTATGTCTGTTCCCTCATATTATATTCTAAAAGACTCATCACAATTTGACAAATGAGGTATCGTTGGAAGCTTCTTGATCGTCCGCTGGTCATCGGCTATATGAAGACCAAAGCACAATCAGTCACACACACACACATACACTCATACACACACAATCCTACAACACACTCACGTACACACAAAACACACAAACATACATAAACCACTCACGAGCAAGCATGCATGCACTAAATTTATATTGTTTTAATTTTATTGCATAAATTGTTAAGTTTAAAAAAAAAACGGGTGAAGACACTGGCTCCTGTAACACAGGCTCAGGAGTCAGGGCTTATTAGAATGTAACACCTTTTTATGTCAATAAAACATTTTTTATTATTTTATTTTTATTTACATTAAATTGAAAATGGCGCCCTCTAGGTGACATATCATGAACAACAAAAAATATTTTTTAATCATACCATGTTGGGTATCAAATGAAAGGTTTTAATTAGCACATTTAAAAAATATATACTATAACCCCAAAAAAAAGCAGCGACAATCAAGACGTATACTGCCATATGTTATGTTAACGCGTGGGATGATAAGTGCCGCTTCACGCGCCGCCGCACCGTAAACAGAAAAAACGTAAGACGCGCCGCGTGACGCCACACTGTACGCGACGCGCCACGCCCCGCGTCTCCGTAAATGAGGCCTAAAGTTATAATGCAACTTGGTGTGTGTTTTCAAAGCTACAATTTCAACAGTTAAAAAGAGGGACCATACTAAACTTTCTACTAAGGGACTAGTTATAACAAGCGCCCGAGACGCGCATTTTGTACGCTGCGTTTCGGGCGCTCAATAAAATTGTATGAATTCCTATGTAACGAATTTTATCAAGCGCTGCAGTCTAAGCGAGCGCCCATGCCGGGCGCCGTTAGGCCTGCACATGTTGTGCGATTTACAAATAAGGCTGGGAGAAGGTATGCCGCGGGCATCGCTTCATCGAGAATTGCTGCTGTGTGCGCCGCCGTGATGAAACACCGCGTGTGACGCGGCTATGCCATTCGCGGGCTCCGCCGTAAAAAACGCTCCATTTCAAACAAACGCGTGTAAAATCGCGTCTCCGTAAACGCACTCATACAACGCCATATGTTTGAATTCAGTGCGGGCCGCGCCGCCCAAAGCCACGCGCGACTCCTCGCGTCTCCGTAAATGAAGCCTAACCGTGCCCTTGACGCTTGGACGCGAGTTCCTTTTTCACTATTTTTCCTTGTCATTTTCTCCGCATTAGTAATAAACTTAAAAGAAACACGGTTCAAAAGTTACAACAAAATGTGGAAATCTTGTTGCGTTTGACGAGCGTCCAAAACGCGCCGGGCGCGCGCTCAAAACACAGCGCAGGTACTGAGCTGCGTACTTCGGGCCCTTGTTATAATTAGTCCCTTTGGTACTTTGGCACCCATTTACATCGATGAATAGATGTCAATTCTTTTAGTGGTGAAGCCGACAATCCTTCATTTATTTCTTTTGTACAGAACTCGGCCTCTTTTTCACATGTTTCAAATGTTTTCGAAGGGGATTGTTCGCGTTTGGCGCAGGAAAGGTTTTCATGACACGTGCCATATTCGTTGCACAATACAGTGCAAAATTCATTATACGAATATTATTTTTTACTTGGGTATCACTTTGCACGATCCTCCAAAGAGAGAAATCCACGATATAGCATTTTATTTATTACTTGGTAACATAGTTTTCCACAAAGACGTCATTAGGTACAAATTGTACAAGGTCCTAAATAAAATTTGGTAACATTTAAATTTGAACTTTTTCACGTCAACATTGAGTTTCTAGTTCCAAAACATGAACATGATCCATAGTTCTGAATTCAAGCTTAGCGTATCGTATAAGCAAAATAAACTACAGAAGATTGAAATTCGAATTCTATAAACGCCAGACGAAAAGTTTCTGCTGGCGGGAAGGCATTGTGTTTTGTTTTCGTCGTGTTTAATGAGAGGGGTAGGTAAGGGTTGCGCGGGTGAAATATGATTTTTTGCTGTCAATACACGCCCCCTTAACGTGCCTCATGGAAATGAAATATAAATCCGTCATCATTTTTATTTCGACTGTGATTGGCGGACTCGGCTGAATATCACATGTGATATTAAAAAAGCACGAATAAAAGCGAAAAAAAAAATTGCATGCCTGCCGCCATTAACAAAAACAAAGAATTTCATTTGTACAGGGATATTGCTTTTTGAAGCAACTCATCGTGGGCAGAATTTAAAAAGTTTGTGAGTGTAATAAATGAAGTTCAAATTCATCGTGTTTATTCAGGCAGACAGTTACTGAAACACGTTTCCTTAGCTTTTACATATTTTTGGTTTGTTTTGTAGATAATAAACAAGACATAATATCACGCCCTTATTACCCAAATCGAAATCGTCCATCCACCGAAAAGCTTATGTCAATCTGGTTGAAAGTCGTTGCAGAAAAACGAAACGCCTTCTAAACGATTGTCAATAGGGAATATGCATGTATTTTTTTATTTTTTTATTCGATAGTTTACATCGTCAATTACCTAATACTAAAATTCGACGGCAAAAAAGCAATTTAAAGTACTTAAAAAAAATGTTAAAAATATCCACGCGATCCGGGCTATTTAAACGCCCTCCATTTGGCGCGCTTGGTGTGGTGACGTCACATTCCATGAAAACAAACAAACAAGTGTCAAGTTAATGTCAAACACTCCTTTCTGTAGGAGTGTTTGACATTTGACATGACACTTTTTGATTGACGTGACATTGACATTTTGTTTGTTGTCCTGAATTGTTACGTCACATCCGCTCTTAGCTTTTCAAGTATTTGAATTACCCACAGTTTTTGGGACTTAAAAAAAAATAATTTCTCGCTCATAAAGAAATTGTATTCAAAAATATTGATGGAGGCATAATTTTGAAGTAATATAGCTTATAAAAAAAAAAAAACTTGACCATTATTTGAATCACATGCATATTCCATATTGCCTAGGATCTCAGGACCCAAAGCTCCGCAATCACACTTGCCGTCGCTAGACCTACAAAGCAGCCAGTAGAATGTAGGTACACATAAATAAATATTGTACTGTAAACATTTGGTTATCGATCTGCTACCGGCAAACGTTCCAGTTGATTATTCAGCGTTTTTTCTTTTATGCTTTATGTGGTTATAAATCTCTGACGACTTCACGCGTTCGTGACGTGGTCGGGTCGCAGTAGCAGTGGTTTGCAGGATAATAAATATTATGTATGTGTTAAAAATACACCTCTTATTAATATAATCCAACCCATTCGAGTGATTAATTATTAGATCTAATCCAACTCTACTACTCGACAGTTTTTCTTCTTTTCGTGTCGTTAGTAACTATAGAGAATTTTTAAAGCCACCCAAGGGTCTCTGACTTGGCATGGCATGCCGGTTTCCTCACGATGTTTTTCTTCACCGTTTTTGAAGCAAGTGAAAATTATACAATACGCACATGAATGCGAAAAGTCAAAGGCGTGTCTTGGGTTCGAACTTGAAACCTATGACTTGACAGTTAATTATTATTGTTTGAAAATCTAACCTGCACCTTTTTAAAAGAAATAAAATCTATCTGTAGGTTTAGAAGATGTAATATTACGGTATGCGAAACATAAAGGAGAAACTGTATCTAATGTTCAATGAAGCCGGTATTTTCTTTATAAACTCCTAACATATTCCGTCAAAAAGTTACTGTATTTCACTACTTTCAGATACCATTTAGTCACAAATCGCTTTCACTATTACTCCACCCAGATATTTATGTAAAAGCTTTATGAGTCAATCCAGTGACTTACGCTGGATGTTATTATGCGTTCCGTTTTTATGTCACTTTCATTTGGCAGCAGGCACGACATCAACTATTTTTGTACGATCGACGGGCTCGTAAAACGAAACGCAACGTTTGGTGTCGCATTGAATTTTATGAGAATTAAGGCATTTATTTAGTATATGTGTTGTGGTATCATCTTTTAGGGCGCTGTTATGTGGGTCGTATGTTACGTAGACCTTCCGGATTTACTGTTGTGAAGGTACTTTATGAAAAACGGTATGGAATTTCTGTTTCTCTGTTAAAATTGGTCGTAGTACAGTCAGTGGTTGATAGTATTTTATTTATAACTAGCTGCGCGCCGTGTTTTTACCCTCCTATGTCTCGATCCCGTGAAAATATCAGGATAAAAAGTATCCTACGTCCTAATCGAGGTCATGGTCTACCCATGTGCCAAATTTTATCCAAAACTGTTCAGCCGTTTTAGCGTGAAAACGTAACAAAAAACTCACTTTCGCATCTAATATTGGTTAGGATTGTAGCCGTTTATCAGCAGAATATACTACATGCTATTACAGAGTAGATACTCGTATTAACATAGTTATTTGATCACTGAAAATTTCGAGAGAAACCAGAAATATTCAGAGCAGGCGTGATGATCAATGCTCGTTCCTTTCATTCCATTTTCTAAAGGAAAACAGTACTTTTACTGTATTGTGGGAAAATCATAGCCAAAAATCATTTTATACCTTAACAACGGGCAGTTTCTCCCCATCAATTTCAAACCAATAGCTATACCACTATGCCCATAAAGCCACGCACCCATGTCGTGCCCAAAGCTATAAATAATAGCATTTCGTCAAACTTCAAAGCTGCGATTAACTCATAAACATTCGGACGAAGCTTCGTGTCGCAGATATGTCGATCGGCACGCCAACCGAATATTTGTAAAGTATTGAGATTCGCTTGTGGGGGTTAATTTGAGTGATTTTGATTATTTGTGGGTATATTTTAATGTGATGCGGTGTGGTGTGGTGTGGTGGTATGGTGTGGTGCGCTATACAAAAGATATAGGAGTTGTAAGAAAGTACAGAGGGCCTAGACAAGTGGCAAAGCGTTTAGTATTTCTACAACGACTTTCAACGTGATTGACATAAACTTTTCGTTAGCTTTTATTATTCCAATATATTTTTAACTTTTCCATCATCGTCATCACAGTGTCACTTTGTCTAGTTCCTAAGGTGGAGGTTTCCATCATAGACATACACCCGACACACGACCTTTAACGGTAAACAAAAATCTAATTGACATCATAAAGTTACGAAGTAAATCTGGGAGATAAATGATTTGGATTTTAACTGTGAACGTAGATTGACTCCCAGATAGGTTAAAAGGACACATTTTACTATAGAAAACTTCGAACAATAAAACATGAGTATACGAACTTATCTTATGAATACCGTCCATATTTTTATACAACATTAGATTAGTTTATACTAAACCCGAAAAGGGGTCATTGTACTCAACATTTTGAAAAATCTGCTGTTCCATACATTTTGTCGATTTAAGTGAACACAAATGTATGGAACAGCTGATTTTTTTTTCGCGATTGCAAATTTTTTCCCATAGAAAAAGTTGTTCAAAATGACGAGTACAATAACTCCTTTTCGGGTTTAGCATAAAGAAAAACTAATGTTGTATAACTTTAAAATCTCGCCAAATGCGACATACATTCATTACCAACATAAAATTGTCCTCCATCATTAATTCAGTTATCAAGCCACTTCACATTTCAAGTCAGATAAAGACAGCACTATTCCACCATACCTCCATCTCGTTCTACCACTTCATAAACCAGTGGGTACTTAGTTGGTCAAAAGATTTATGTCCGGGAGGTTTATCACCTTGACCATTACTTTTGGGGACTTAAAGAGATAAACTGAACTCTTAACTGGCATAAATTAGGCTTCTGTGTGAATGTGATAAATGTGAATTTATGAGGTTTACGAGAAAACCCAGAGGACGTAATTGTGTAGATTTACGAGTAATTATTATGGTTGAACTGGATTTGTTTGTGTCTGTGTGATGTTTCATTGCTTGAAGCCTGAACGGTCCATTGTTGATTGTTAGTGTACTTTTTGAAACGTTAAACTTTGCACACTTGGCGAATAGAAGAGAGCTAGACCGAAATAATCTAACATAATCTAATGACACCTATTATATCACTTGTATGTCTTAATTATGACAAAACATAGCGCACCCCCCTATTTATTTAAACACCTATGTTTCACAAAAATAAACTGATTGATTGATTGAAAAAATTTTTGACTGTCAAAATGTTACACTTTTTTCGGCCTAGCTCTTATTCGCCAAGTGTGCAAAACTGAAAGGAACTTCGTTCTAACCGGGTGACGCACCGACACCTCTCTTTTTTGTTTTTGTGGTGTCCTTTTATAATTAGCTGTTTTACTAAAAACTATAACTGCCAATTAGATCTTGTAAATTCAAAATATGTTTTATGTTTCCCAATTGTGTATCATTCGCATCATTATCATCTTTCTTTACACTTTGTGTTGAATAAATAAGTCCAACTTTTTGTCCAGTCAGCTTTCTAAAATACCTGCACGGACAGGAAGACTGCACTATATTTCCTTATAAAACGTTCACAGAGTAAATTTTCCATTCAACCTTATTAGAGATAAGCTGAGAAGAAGAAGAATGTCCTCTCCGAGAGTATTCTAATTAATGTTATACATCAAGGCGACGGTTCTTCTCCGACAACGTTACGACTTTCACGTCAAAGTGAGGGTAGACATGAATTTGTGGAGGATAGGACTGGCGTGGAAAGATATTATATAAAATTATGTTATATGTATTTATCTTAATTATATATAATGTACATTTATAAATACTTATCTTAATAAATACCTAAGTCTATTTTTTATGCGAAACGTTGTAAAAGCTTATCAAAAACGCTTTTTTAACTTTTGGTACCTTTTAAACAATGTTGACATTTTGTTTTTTTTTATAAACTTTGCTTTTTACCCATACATTTTTTACGTTTAAACGTGTCTTAATTTTAAGGAACTGAATTTACAAACAGGGCAACAGTGTTCCATTAATATACATTTACTTTATTATGTAATCCAATCTCACAAAACAACAATGTTTCCAGTCGTTTACTACCCACCCAATAATATCGAACGTCTTCAAAACTACACGAAGACGGGTCCTACATTATCCGAGATTGATGGCATCTCTCCGGAAGGTAATTCGTTTACGTAGTTAGACGGATTACGTCGGGAAGTAAAGAGATTTGTTTAAGACGAGACTGTGTTCTGATGTATTACGTGTAGTAATGTGATTAGCGAATTTCCATAACTTTGAGAGAATGGAAATAATGATTATTATGTTTTGATTTTGATGCTGAACTTTTTGTAATTAGGTTTTTAGAATCAGACGTACAAGAACTTTTATAATGGGAATATTGAAACCGATTCACAATGATTTTTTTAAACAGTATTTCTAGATAAGTAACTACTTCACATTTTCCTTAAACCAAAGCCAAGCTTAGTTCAATTAATTTTGAAATTTACGACTTCTAAAACGCAATATATTTTAAAACTTACGCCATAAAAAAACATAAAACGTAAAATGGCACCTGATCATATTATATTAACTCCAAAACTACAAGGAACTAACAAAAATAACATCCAGCTAACTCGCAAATCAATTATACAAATTGGAAGCATCTTCACCTAGCTAATTAACTAAACCGCATCACTGCAATCATTGGATTATTCAAATTAACGCTAGTCCCCTAACCGCTACCAATTGATTCAGAATTCAATTGAATTGAAAAAAATCGGGAATTAATTGAGCCCTTGAGTCCTACCCTTAATCTTGGGACGCGGAAATTTGGTAAAAAAGTACCTTAGATAATGAAGGGCGGGTCTTGTATGGAATGAAATATTTAGTTCAGCTAGATGAGTTATGGTGTGGTCCAAAATATAGGAGAAGGCGGTTTTGATAAGAGATCTATGTGCAAGTTAAAAATCATGTGTTTTGTTTCTTTGAATGTTTTAAAGGGTTTTTTACAAATCTATTGTAGTAATTGATTTTTTAGTCATAGTCATTTATTCATGAACAAAGTACCTTGTATCTGAATTTACACAAATTACACAATCACACTATAAAAATTAATATTTTACAATTATTAAATTACATAGAATTAAATTTTATCAGAAGTGGCACGATACAAAAAAACCTCGTTTTGAATTTTGATTTTGGATTACGAATTAAAAAGCTGCTGAGCTGCTCTTTTTCGTTTACTCACGTTCACTCTTCAATTCACAATAATTACAATTATGAATATACAACAAACGGAATTGCAAGTATGAATAAAATTCAACACATCTTTCATTTCATCGCCTGAGGGCCTAGACAAGTGACAATCGCTTCGAAAGCGTTTCGTATTTCTATAACGACTTTCAACAGGATTGACGTAAGCTTTTCGATATTTATGTCAGTCCTATACATTTTTGCCTTTTCCATCATCGTTATCGCTGATAGAATATCACTTTGTCTAGGCAGAGGTCCTAGATCGAACGATAGAGAACCCATTAGGTAGACACCACCTCACTGCCGCTTCATCTCTTAACCTAAACTCCCTAAAAGGGTTGTCTAAACTGACAGCTGCAGCATCAGGAACAAGTAATTAAATATTTCATCTGATTAACAACACAAAGAGGTTGGCAGAGCTTTAGGGTGCTCACGGGGCCGACTTTTAATTCCTCCTTGAAGGAACCCAAGATTTGCGACTGACGGGTTAAGAAAAAAAAAAGATTTAATGGCAGAAAAGGGTGGACGTACTATGAGTTATTACGTTAAATATTAATCGGTTTTGTCGTTTTTCCGGTTGGATTAGGAAACTAGAGGATTTTTTAATTTGCTGGGCGTAATTTATTTATTTTTAAATTTATGAGAAATTCAATTAAATTTTGGGATTTTTGTCCCTCTTTTTTTTCAAATTATGTCTATTTCATTGCAAAATGAATCATCTACATAGACAATCCCAGATGAAAGTAATGCAGCAATCGTAAAAAGTTAAAAACTTTCACTTTGACGATCTTTCACTGCGCCATGAAAAACTTTTTTAAACCCAACTTCTATAACACATTCCCGATAACATTGTCACGAAACAAAACAGAAAAAAAAACGGAAAAAACAAAACAAAAACATAAGACAAAACGGCACAGATTAACATTTTTACTGTTAATAAATTTCAACAAAGAAACTTAAGGATTTCATTTGGTAGTAACGAAACGGTGGACAAAGGGTTTTATACTTCGGAACATCCGAAGTTACCCGAAGTTACTCGAAGTTACCCTCCAGTTTTAAGGGTTTTAATGACAACACTTCTAGTTGTACCGCTGTAGTGAGGCAAAGATAATTTCTTACAGCCTATTCGCCTTCAAGGAGGGTTTGCTTAGGTAAGGGTATATTTTAACTTGAAATGGGGACAAAGTTCTTGATGAAATTTCTTGATTAAAATTTTGGATTTTTGTTCGTGACAGAATGTTGGTAGTACATAGTAATATGTAGCTATAGTTATGAAGGTAAGTGGTTCATATTTTTTCCGATTAATGCAAGAATCTGAGAAAGGTTTTACGTTACACCAAAATAATGTTTACATATGTGAAACAAGCAGCAATCGCTTTCAAAGCGTTTCGTATTTCTACAAAGGCTTTCAACAGGATTGACTTTGCTTTTCTGTAGCTTATGTCATAATACATTTTTGACGTTTCCATCATGGTTATCGCTGATAGACTGTCACTTGGCCTTCCTGGCTCGCTAAGCCAAGCCTCTGTCAAGCCTTTAGACTTCATTGAATGAAAAACCTCACCACAAAATTCATTTTTTTTTTTGCTTAAGAAGAATTTCCCTGCTTTCCTATGCATGTAGATTTTGTAAGATTACCATTTACGTGCAAAGAAAAGCATTGCTTCACGTGTTAATAAACACGAGCTCATCATAGCCACCCTACAAGGGCGTCCATATTTAATCACAGCGCTACACCGGCCGATAAATCGTGCGCCCAAATTGTGAAGGATCTTGCCTTCTATCAGTTTATGAGCGCCTAGTACTTCTTGAAGGGAACGTAAATTATATACGGGGTTCCTGGGACCATGGGCCAATGTGTGAACCGTGAATAATGTATTAACCTGGTTAAAACTATCGTTAAAGTCATTAATATTTTGTTTTGCGAAAGGTAATTATTATAATAATTGACTGAGTTCTGTTTTTATTTCAGGATGTGACTAAAGTAACATTTGATTTGATAGATGTTAAATTCCGTTTTATAGTCTGGTTTTGAAATAAGTAAAAATTGATTTTTGGATAGTGATTTTAACTCTATTACGTTTTCCAAAAGACAGCCATCTTTTCCGGCCCTTTATTGGCCAATGCTGATACATTATAGCCAAGATGCAGATGCAGCTGATGAAGCTGTATCAAATAGCCCTTTTTACCTCAAATCCGTCTGCAACCTGCATTGTAAATATTACCTGTAACAAATAAAGAAAACCTTATTAGTATACAGATTATACAAATATACAGGGTGTAAAAAGATCCATGACATAGCCGTCAACTACGCATTCTGTACATCAAATTAAGTAACATTGCACACAAATAATTGCTGGGAAACGACTTTTATTTTTGGTGTATCGCTGTTTACGGTAGTGCGCAACGTTGCGCACGCAAAACATTGTGTTTATGGTGCATGTAACGGTTTAGGGTTTGTGGGGTTAAAAAACGTCTGAAAAAGTTGGAACTTTGACCTTCACTATCTCCGTAACCAGACGGTTTCCAGGTATGGTATAGAATAAAAAAAATATCACAATGACGGGAATAACAAGTGACTTTCGGCTTCGTTAAGTGTCTTTTTACACCCGTTATAATCTTTAAACCTTCACATCAAAACTTTACAAATTCAATTGAAAAACTGTTCACAACTTTAAATTTGAGCTGCTATCAACAAATTTAATTTCCCGTCGGTCCACAGTCTCCTGCCGAACTTCGAACAGAACATTATCAAACATTTGTGCGAAATCAAACGGGAGCCAATCAAAATTATAATAACTGTTCAGGTGTTGACCAGTTTACGTCGACCCCTGAGTTTCAAACAATCTCCTTTACTCGCTAGTTGAGTATGAGTGAAGGAGGGGCGGGGAGGTCTCGTTACGGTGGTCAAATTTACGTGTTACATCGGCTGGCGTTATTGAAAGGCATTTTTGCTACGTTGACACTTTATTTAGCATGAAAGGTATATTAATTAAATGTTATGAACAAAGTTACACAATGTTCGATGTTGTGTAGCTTTATGTTTTATTTTAATAAAGTGATGTTGTGAATTTTAATATCAGTGATAATTATGAGCAAAATTGTTTACCTATCATATTCATATTTTGGATGTACAGTCACGGACTTTAATTGATGAGCCACCTGGCACTGTTCGTATTTTAGCCGTGTAATGCAAATCGGGTTTATTCGGTTCCCGACACGCAAAGTCATATGTCTTCATATTAGAAGAAACAAATTATATTTCTTATCTTTACCGGTTGGCTAACCTGAGAGCCAGAACTACAAACTTGACAGCAGAGTGACTACCCAAACTCAACCAATTGCAGGTCTAGCAACAGTAACCTAGAAACGATAAACAATCGTTGCTAGGTTACTGTTGCGATAGTAACGTTAGCGTACGGAGAAATATTATTAGTCATTTCGACAAGTTCGAAAGTGACGTCTCTGACATCGATATTTCAACTGTCACTGTCTTCAGTTAAGTTTTCAGAATTATCGAGTTAATGAGCTATGATTCAAAAGAGGCCGGTATCAAATAGATTGTATTTATTTTTACTATTGAGAACTTATTAGTTAACCTCTATGGATAAGACTATTTCCGACTAAAAGTAATTTATTTGTCATCTTGTTTACGAGCGTGCGTGTTGAGTTCGTGTTTAATCGTGTAATCTCGTGAATGTATGAAACTGCAAAATTGAAAAGTTTGAAGGTGGCTCATCAATTAAAGTCCGTAACTGTACATCCAAAATATGAATATGAATATGATAGGTAAACAATTTTGCTCATAGCTAAAGTGAATCGCTAAGGTCAACGAGTAAGGCATAGATATTATATTAGATAAGATCCTAAATGTAACTTAATCTGTCAATGCAATCTCGTTGAACGCTATTTTCATATTAATAAAAAAAAAAACTTATTTAGTAAATGGCGACTTATATATCTGTATTATGATTAAAGGGAAATTAATTGTTTATCGAAATAATACTTTTTCTATTGACGGACAAATTTTTTGATGCCCAATGATTCTTTTCCCACTTTTTTATACACAACCATGTAGATATTATTATTATTATTTAAAGTGTCTTAGCTTATAAATATTACGTAAATATTATTATATTCCGAAATAAATAAATTAGAATAGAAAAACAATTAGCTGACTCAGATTAGGGAGCTAAACGAATACCAACTAAAATTGTCCGTATATTTGAATCACAACAGTAATTTTTTGACTGTTGTATGAAATGGCTGTAACACAGCAAATTGACGTAGTGTGACAATTAATTTCCCCTAATGTACTACGAAGGCTTTAGTTATGTCGTGAACTTTTAATCTCGAACGATTTTTTCGGTGAAGCGCTCGTAACCTTACAATTACTTTACAATTCTACATATTTAAATACAGAAGAGAGTTCCTAGGTAAAAATCTACGTAAGAGACCCTACAAAAAATATATTCATTCAAAAAAATCTCAAAAAGCAACGTCCAATTTTGCAAATTAAATAAGAATCTTGAAGCCCTCTTTAGCGAACAATTTCCTCCATTTAAAGCTACTAAAGTACTGGAAAGCATCCTTATTAAATTATAAAAAAAAGAAGCAGTTTTACGTCTCCTGTGTTTACCATCTTCCCCTTAAAGAGGGTGGCCCATGGGAAAATAATTAGTTCACAAAGTTTCCTATTAAAATTCGGTTTATTTAGCCATTAAGCCATTTGACGATGTATAAACCGCTTTGCCTAAATATTAAGATGGTGCTGTATATTTAAAGGAGTTTTTGATTTGTTTGTTTGTGGTGCAACTTATCGTTTTGAGCGACCATCTTTTAAGAGAACATACGATGAATAAAATCGTATTTTTTATTTATTTTGTAGTAGAATTTTCAAAACTTACTATCAATATTCAATGCATTTGTGTATGCTTGCTGATTTGTTAGATAAATAAACTGTTTGTCAGAAAAATATGATGTATATAAGTAGATAAACAGCATCTTCATGCTAATCCCCTTATTTTGAAACATTTAGATATTTAATTTAAACAATAAAATTGAGTTCAAAACTAGCTTTAATAACACAAAACCATGTTTATCAGTTATTTAGGTTAATCCTCTTTTTTAACGTGACATTTCTGTATGGAGTTTGACATAAAACTGACATTAACAAGTGTCTAAGTTTTTGTGGTAAGGCTGTAGTAGTTGTCTATTTTTTTGTCTACTTTTGTAATACATATTTAACCTGCCCATTTTTCTTCTAAAATAAGTTCATAACTTAAACCGCTAGCAGAGTCTCTCTAGGGAGATTAGCAGCTTATTTAGTCTCACTTCAATATTCATGATTTGTTTGCTAAACTCCGCTGTAAGAATGTTCAGGGACTTAGGAAACTATGTCAGAAGCTACGGAGTTTGTCTTCTGACGAATTTTATAAATGTGTTTTATTAAAATGTTAAGCGGGGGTTTCGTGTGGAAATATTAAATGGGATTTTGTTAATGGGTGCTCAGATATTAGATATTTTGTTGCATTTTGTATTGATATTACTAAGACGGGCTGGTGTCCGCAACTCCACGTCAAATAAATTTTGTAATTAGTTGTTTTAAAGCTTTTAACAATTAAAATTCTATTGTGTCTCGTTAGTGAGAGTTGGAGGTTTAAAGAAAGAAAGAATAATATTTATTTGGACACAGTTCGTGAAACACAATATACAAAAAAAGAGAAAATAATGTTTTAACAATAATGTGTGCCTCACGGCTGCGCCAAAAAGGTTCATTTCAGCATAAAGGAGGCCTATGTCCAACAGTGGACGTCTTTCAGCTGAAATGATGATGATAGCTTTTAAAAACAAAGTTAGTAAATACTGTAGACCCTTGAAATAATAAAATTAATAAATAAAAAAGCCTTTAATTTCTTACAAACAGAAAAGTAAATGACAGTAAATCAACTTAGTATATCTAATGTTTAAATAACCTATGCATAAATCTATGTTATGTATCTCTTTAACTATGTGTTTACATCAATTTTTCTATTTTTTTTATCTAGCTCGTAGTTTGGTTTGTAAGAACCCCTCCAGGGGTGAAGGCCTCCTCCAAAGAATCCCACTGGTTTCTGTCTTTGGCTATTTGTAACCAATTTGGGCCCGCTGTCTTTATGATGTCGTCTTGCCATCTCGCGTAGGGTCTTCTTCTGGACCGTTTCTCTCTTGGGCTGCTCCCTTGAAATATCAGAACTTAAATAATATGTTATCTGAGAACATAACAACAACAACTCGTATAAGTCTTTGAAAGTATTTGCTACGACTTCATAATTCATATGAACTTTGTCAGGAAGTATATTAGGTTAACTACCTATATGGAGAAAGGCTATCTTACGAATTGTTGATCACAGAAAACTGTTGAAAAGACTGACGATGTCCTTTTCATCAATTAAACACTAAACTCAGTTAATTGCCTAACCCACAAAATAAAAAAGCGTACTCACAAATTAATAGAGTGACGTTTAGAATATGATTATCAACCCTTCTCCTCATTGTCTGTCACAATTATAACCCTTGCGCGCTCGCGTGACAAATGTGCGCTTAAATCGAGGTACGTGACTGTCATTATTCAGTGAGGACTTTTTTTAAAGGCATATTTTGAATACCTGATTAGGGGAGGTATATAATTTAAAACGAAAAAGATGCAATGTGGTAGATGCAAGCTGATTCGCTTGAATGTGTCTAGAATATGTCAATTGCTTGCTGCGTCTTTCCATAAGAAATATATCTACAGCAAACTGTAGTATGTTGTTTCAATAAGTTTTAAATTCGATTGTGGAAAATTGGCTGCACCAAATTATGTTGTCACAATATAGTGACAAGGCCATTTTTCAAATTACTTTTCTTTAGTGACAATATTTCTAATATTGTGTGCGAAATGTAGCTTGGAAAGAGCTTGAATTCAAACGTCGTCAACTTTAAGTGTTATGAAAATTCCAATAGTAGGTAATTTCGTCGCAAAGAACCCTACAATACACTGTTAAAAAAGCCACTGAGAGCAATATCTTACAGCAGCAGGTTCACAAACTGCAATAACCATTCCTGTATTCAACCCTACAATACACCCCCTAGGTCTCACAGTCAAAAATATCATCCAGAATTTCTTAGCTATCTTAAAAGCAGCCAATTTAATTTCATGCATCCTGATTCCAAATAGCGTTCCCTGCCAAGGATGCTCCCCTAAGCGTAATATCACATTAGAGGGGTAATTATACTCATATTTGTGTTTGGGGTCCAGTGGGGGTGAAAGGGGGTCTTCACAAAATGGCCGAGAACCTTTCGCTTTCCTTTTGGACACTTCAAAAGCTAATTTGTGCTGAATTTTATGGAATTGGGTTTTATTTTCTTATTAGTTGTTTAGGGGTTTGGGGTGTAGGGGCTGTCTTGGATATGTCTGGTTTTATGAGGAAGGTTTTTTGTTAATTAGAATAATTAGTAACACTTTTGTGCCAATAGTATCCTCGAATTTATTAAAAGTTGATTTCCAAATTCATAATTCAATTACGTGCTTAGATACTTTTCGGCATACTGGGTTGTGGAGGTCAGATAGGCAGTCGCTCCATGTAAAATACTGTTATTCAGATGCATGCGGTTAGACTGGAAGCCGACCCCAACATAGTTGGGAAAAGGCTAGACAGATTGATACTTTTCGGCAGATTTCTGAAGTTTGACGACAATTTTGTCAAATCTGTGTTTTCAGAGCATGGAAAACGACCTCTGTCTCTCTGTCTGTCATGCAATTTTTTGAGTAAATACATTTCTGTAAAGATCGAGTTTTAAAACACATCAAATTCTTTATGGCGAGTTCCACATTGTTTTGTCTTATTTCGGAACTAGGACAAATCGGAAGCTAGTGTGCCAGGAATCAGTTTTGCAACTTAGCCTAATTTCGTATCTACGTTACATCCTACCTCGTGAACCGAGCCAACTTTTACATAAGCCTGAACAAGGAAAACTTTCATAAGTAGAGCAGTGTTGCCAAAATACCGAATCCTCCACATATCTGGGTCCAGTATAAATAACGTAAATACGTTAAGCGGGGAAGAATAATGTTTGTTGGATAAACTACTTACGGAGATACTAATGTATGGCGCTCTTGTGGATATTTATTTGTTTTTTTTTTGGCTTTTTTATATATTTGAAGAGGGATTTAGGTTTTTAATTGAATGCTTATGAACAGAAGGTTGGTTTCCCACTGCTGGGAGTTTCATCAACGTTCTCTTTCTTTTTCGGTTTGTACCTGTCTTGTGACCAAGTCCTTTCATCACACATTCAGCGGCCATATATACGGGGTGACCCATTTATAGTGGTCCAAAAATAAATAACATTAAACTTAATTATTATAATGAACAATCATGAGACGTCCAAGACACAATAAAAAAATTGGACTACCTACTATAAATGGGCCACCTGTATTTATTGGTTTAGCTAGAATGTGGTCTATAGTTACTTTGCTTTGCACAAAATTTATTTGAATTACCATTTAGAATCTAAATGGTAATTCAAATAAATTCTAGATTTTAGATTAACCAATCACTTATGAATTAAAATCAGAATATTTTTTTTGTAACACTCAATAACATGACACCTAATAACATGTTATTTATTCAATTGATAACAACCAACATTTTATTCTACCCAATGCAGGAATACCACAGCATTAGTGGTTCACAAAACCAACACATTATCGACCAAAGAGATAATCCAAACTGACCTATATCTATAAAAATTGAGTGCTTTGAGTTGAACTGTCAAAACTACAGCATAAAACGAACAATATTGCATGAGAAACATTCGGAAAATGTTTTTAAGGCGAGGTTAGTATGTTTTTACGAGGGAGTATATACATTTATGCATGTGTGTGTGTGTGACTTCCCCGGATTCTAAACGGGCATTCCGCAATGAATGTGGTTTGTTGTTATATTATTTTCAGAGAGGTTTTTCTCCATGTAATGTTGTTATGTCTTGTTAGATTGTAAAGTTGTATATAAATCAATAAAGCTGTCACTCTTGAGAAGGAAATGTAAGTCTATGAGTGGCACTTTTGTTATTAATCGTATGTGGTGTGTCAAGCAAGACTCGGAACCGGTTTAAAAAATGCCGGTTAATACCGGTTTATTTCGGTTTTACTCCGAACTTTTCTAAAGAACCCGAACGTTGAGAGGACTTTATTTTAACCTAAATTAACCGGTTTATTCGACGAGCGGCATTTCGATAAAAGAGTTGCAACTTGTGACTACTTGTGAGGATGCTGCGCTGAATAAAAACTGAAGTATTAACAGGTTTTCATTGCTCTAAACCGGTAAATCCGAGAAAACCTTTAAAAACATCGGTGTATGCGAATGAAACAGAATGTTTTTGTGTGAAGTAAATCATACCGGTTTGAAAATAAATCCGAGCCTTGGTGTCAAGTGTCGAAGTTACTAAAACAAAAGAAAGTCCAAAAGTTGTGTTTCCCAAACTATGCTACCATTTTAATAATTAAATAGCGTGGTTCCACAAGGATCGCGCCATTTAAAACATAACCCTTAGAGATACAAACATAGTGACTGTTTCAAGATCCCCTGTAAACACTACTTACTCAAATCCATAACGTACTTACAAACCCATCCATCCTTCAACCAATAAGTGCGTTCTCCTCAAACACACAAATATTACCCTTCGACCTTTTACAGGAGCAAATCCAAACCGGAACCTTGCAGGGGTCGCAAACAACGATAATAATCCGGACGAAGTTACGAACGTCCAAATAGACATTGGTACCCAATTAAATCGCTCCCAAGTTGTGTGTATAGGACTCTTTGATACAGACCATGTTGGACGTCTTTTATTTGTATGGAACTCGATTTTATTGGTGTAGGTGTACGATCCATACGTTTTGATTGGCTATTTGGATATAAATCAGATGATAAACGCTTGTTATGGATTCCTTTTTCGAATATTTGTTAAGCTGTCTGTATTGGTTGGCACTTAACGAAATTGTGTATCGTACTTTTTTTTTTGATTTTTTTCTTGTTGCGATGAAATGTGAAATTTAAATTTTTGAGATTTGGAGTGCATTCGGTTGTGATCGACGTTTCGATGTGATTTTAAAAGATGAATCGTCACTATCACAAATATTATAGTGTTTTATATGACAGATAAGTATAAAATGCTATGGTATAAAAGAAATACGAAACAAATATACCAAAAATATTGATAGTTTTTTTTAGAAAGTCAGGTATAAAATGCTATTATACATAGAAAATACAAAAAAATAAAAAAAAACTTAGGAAATTAAACCGAGACCATTAATAAATCACGGGAAGTAAATGTACCTAAGTCCCTCTTTGCAGCTTAAAATACATAAATGTAAAATTGAGAATACAGACTTCTAAAAAGAGTAGTAAAAAAACATGTTTTTGTATCGTAAAAATTGCATGTAATACTACAAAAACATAATTATACCTTCACCCATTTTACACTAACAAAACAATTCTCCTCCTCCAATGGATAATATTATCTTTAGTTCTCATTTTTGCTAGACTAGAATCCATCTCTGCATGGCTAGGGGCTAGCAATATCCTACGAGACCTCTCAAAGCAAACTGTGAAAGCGTCCGAGCGGGGAAAAACACCTACGAGGCGTGTGTGAGTTCGGGTACCAATGGCGCGTTTGATACTCTTGCTATGTTTTAGAGAAAGTGTGTGGTTTATGTAGAGTGGTATTGGATGTGTTAAAGTGATGTGTTTTTCTTTACTGGACGTGTACATTATGTTCTAATATAAAATGCCATGCATGACTCTTAAGTGTCTCATGTATAATGAAAGCGCATTAAACTACTTTTGTGAAAGGCATGATTTTTAAAATTGTGATGTAAGCTCTCGTGTGCACCTATTTCTAAATAAAAAATTGCTTTGTTTGCGAAGAAAAACTTCATTAGCTTATATAGAACCCTATATGTTACTTCCTCTATGTGTAGAACTCATTACATTGCCGTTGATAACCAAAAGTTTTTGACTCCATTTAATGGTGGCTAAAATCACATGGTAATTTTTCGCTCACAAAACTAAATTATTTTCGTGTCTACTATTCTATCTGTTTCAGAAGAAATTGGAAGAACCAACATAAGAACAGATAACAAACTCGTTTAGTATCCAACACGCTGTCATGAACGAGAGTCCACCAACAGTCCAACTCCAACATCCAAGTTTAAGTGCAAATGTAACCCTTTGGAAACGTTTGAAGCAACGTTTGCTTAGGACCAATTAATTATTGAAATCGTTTTAATTTATATTTGCTTAACCATCCTCTTGGATGCAATTTAACCTTGCTTCTATAAGTGGAGGTTATTTTTATTTGATTTGGCGATGTTATTACTGGGATACGATTTAAAAGGGGATTGGATACTCATGAAAAAGCGTAAATGAAATGACCAGGACGTAAAAAATTAAAAATCTGCACGTAATTTGAATCCGAAAACCCGAAAGTATCATATTACCCAGTTACTGCATTGTGGAGGTCAGATAGGCAGTCGCCCCATGTAAAATACTGGTATTCAGCTGCATCCGGTTAGACTGGAAGCCGAACCCAACGTAGTTGGGAAAATGCTAGGCAGATCATAACTTATAATATTGCCATAGAGAATAATATTGCCAAAGAGAAACATACCATCAAAATCCGTCAAATTTTGTTATAATTACTCCATAGTAATAAAATCTAAATACAGGCAGCATAAAAGGTATTAATTTAATAACGCGCAGCTAAACTTCAAAAGGCAAACAACAAAATTAAAATTCAAAAACTCTCCCAAACATATTCTTCCCCATCTTTCAAGTAGATACGTCTCAAAGTAATTTCGCATCTCTTTTATATGGTCGGCGAAAATTTTATTAAAGCTAGCACACTCACTTTCTTCATAATACAGATTAAGATAAAAATTGAGTTGACGTTCGGCTGTCGTCGGGCGGAGTCGGGACGACTCGGGAGCGATATTTTTTTAATTTTCTCAAACAAGATCTTGAAATTCGATTATTTTGTTGCGTCTCGGTGTTATTAAATTTTGTTTCGCTATGGGGGGTAGTACTGTACTTATTTGTTTATAGATGTGATGGCGTTTCGATGTTTTGTGTGTACTTAAATTTATGGTAAGCAAATGGGTAGTGAATTTGATGTTTAATCTCGGCATAAGTGCCAAAGGCAGCCTGAAATTGTTATTGTAAATATATTTTGTTAAATAAGCCTGTATTTATCGTAGCTTATAATAATACGAGCTGCCACATAATATTACATTTGCTCATTATTTGAATACTGTATTTCAATTCACAGCAATTTATGTTTCGATGAATAATTTAAATGAATATTCTAATGTCCAGGTAGAATAAAATTCAGTAAACAAACCTTGTTTTCGAGTAAATAACTACCATATTTGGCCGCGATAACTCTATTTGAGTTGACCCAATTTTGATAACGAAAACAACCGACAAACAACTTGAAATTCTCACGAAAAAATCAAATTAAAACGATAAACGGAACAATATCCATTGTTCCTCACATATAAACAAAAGTTTTGCACAAAGAAAAAAAATCCTGAACACAGGAGGGAAATAAAAAAAAGTTTTTAACGATG
This sequence comes from Lithophane semibrunnea, assembly GCA_947363905.1. NCBI lineage: Eukaryota > Metazoa > Arthropoda > Insecta > Lepidoptera > Noctuidae > Lithophane > Lithophane semibrunnea. The sequence goes on from OX376195.1 coordinate 15,918,853, forward strand.
AAACCGGAAACTTCCCATCTAAGCTGCGCCAAATAATTGTTAAACCTACAAAGCAGTTACAATCGTGCTCTCCATTACTACAAAGAACATTAAATATATTTTTTGTTCTCTCTCCACTGAAATTTCAGCTCCTTTCTTTTAATTTCTACCCCAGTTTCCCTCTGACTTTATGAAATAAGTTTTTTTTAACAAGATTACGTTTTATGAGCAAGAAATTGAAGGATAACGAATTTCGAAGCGCCAGTGCGGTGTTACGTACTTTTTTCTATAGGCTGAATGTTTTTTGTCTTTGACTTGCGTTCCTTTTTTAACTTTTTAAGAGGGTAAGCTACTTAGGCTTATATTTGTCTATTGTATAAAAATGCGGGGGAACAATAAATTTGAAAGTGGAATTGTTTTTGATGCTTCTTTGTTTGATATGCAATATTTTTTGATGTACGTGTAGCATCCTAAGATAAAGGCAGGAAATATTTCAAGTACGCGATTTATTTTGTCCAATATAAGGGCTATGTCGTGATATCGACTAAAGTTGTCTTCAAAACAGGATTTACTGACATATACATACATAAACTTACGCCTTCTTCCCATGGGGTTGGACAGAAACGACTGAATGCTATCTGCTGCAATATTTACATACTCCTTTTGCTTCGTTTACGTTTATACACCTGTATTGGTATTCTGTAAAAATCATACCGGGAAAGGTCAGGTGAAGTGAGCTTAAAGTGAGCTGTGTCACTGAAAGTGAGCTGTCACTCCACCTGACGCTAGGGATTGACAGGTCACTTCACCTAAGTTTTCACGGTAAGGTGTTTAGAGAATAGACCGGCTTTTCATAATTTTCATTCTCGCGCAGCGGTTTTGAGTATTAAAAATGATTTATTTGTACCTAATACTGAAAACTTTTAGAAAAAGAAAACAACTAGAAAGAAAGAAAAATTGATTTACAAAATAGAATATCAGTATTTGTAAATTTTATAACAAACACCATACATTGGTGTATAACAAAACGCCTTCCTCAATAAACTAATCAGTGAACACCTCAACTTTACCGAACCGGCGACTCCCAAATGAAATTATCAGTTCCTAAATTCAAATCAATTGCTTTCCCCAATATGCAAAGCATTCATCCCTCACCCTTCCGCATGTATTATTGCTCATATACACTAAACTTCACCATTTGCCTAAACTATGAATCCGTCAACCATAATCTGGTGGGCAGGGGCATAGAATAAAATGCAGACGCGAAATTCCCGCAATAAATAAATAAATCATTTTTACTTCAGGAATACAGCCATACAAAAATAAACACTAGAAAATAAATGATTAATTAATGACTGCATTAAACACATTATAGATGCCTACAGTTTTAAGTTGCGTGAAACTTTCGCAGTATTGCGGTGCAATCGATAATCGACATTAATGACAACCGTTTTTTCCTTGGTTGGGCTTAAGTAGTAGTATGGTCGTAGCAGATTCGTAGCTGGGTCGTACCAGTCTTAGCTGGCTCGTAGCAGGGTCGTAGCAGTCTTAGCTGGGTTGTAGCAGATTCGTAGCAGTCTTAGCTGGTGCGTTGCAGTGTCTTAGAAGGGTCGTAGCAGCTTCGTAGCAGATTTGTATCTGAGTCGAAGCAGAGTCGCGACTGTTTTAGCTGGGTTATAGCAGATTTGTAGCTTCATCGTATTAGATTCTTAGCAGGTTAGGGTCATATAAATTTCGTAGCAAGGTCGTAGAGGAGCGGTAGGTGATTATTTCGACGGCAACCGTGCACGCACAAACGAAAATACATGAGTTGCGTATCTATACGGATTTCTTATTCTATGGCAGGGGCTAGGCTAGACAGATTATCATATCGCATGAATATTTTATAAGACGGTGTGATTCAATTAGACGGCGGTTCGAATGCGCAGACAGCAACGAGAGTTACTGAATAATGTAGATAAGTTAAAGTTTTGAGTTTTATTTTATTTTTTAATGAATTTTGTGGGCGGTGGCGGTTGAACGAATTATAATTAATTTTTTTTATTAATATATATTTTCATAGACTGTTTTTGTGTTTTTGGGATGAGTATAGTATTAGTATAGTACATCACGTGATGTTGTATTCTAATTTTTTCTATGTGTCTACAAAACGAAATGTAGCTGTATGTAAAACCTGCCATAGCTTATTGAGACTCACATAATTTTTTTCAATCGTCAACGTCGTCAATTATACTGCCAACCCGCGGGGCACAGCTAGTTAACAATAATTTGTATCTAAATTTACAAAATAATTCAAATTTTACATAAATCATTCAATAATTTAAATCAGACAGGAATTACAAATCTTCAATGAAATACAGACATTAATTGTACAATAGGATTTTTTAAAATTTTGTTTTAAAAGGACTAGTGTGGAGATTAATTAAGATGACCAATGAGAATCAGATTTTGTTAAGTACCTGGTACTTACTTGTTGAAAGGCCTACATTGTCCCCCCATGCCTACCAACACTGTAATTTGAAAGTATTGTAAAAGCCAATTATTTTTAAAATAGTAACCATGGAGTTTCTTGCCGGCTCTTCTCCATAGGAAACGACCAATTGGAACCGTGCACCTAGCTTCTGACGTTTCATAAGTGCCCATGTAGGTTTATGTGAAATAAAATATTTTGATTTTGATTTTTTGAGATCTTTTTTCTTTTTAATATTAGTTAAGATTAATAAATGACTATGACTATGACAATGAATCTAAAAGAATCGCCAAAATCAAACAAAAACAAACTTACAACAAAGCTTCCGAACATAAATTGCGAAATAAAACAAATGTATTCAAGTTCGCCCAACAATAAGGAAGTCGACACAAGTACGGATGTACGTAGCGTCCAACATACGTACCCGTGCACAGTACTAGGTTGTCGTGTGTGAGCATCCTAACATCGCCGTTTGTACAATGAGTACAGAACGAATTGTGTACTCATACTAGCTCAGTTTTATGTACAGAGATTTATGATGTGTAAGTTGTAAGAGGAAGCGACGAAAGGAGAAAATACAATACAATAGGACTTATTTGTTGTTTGTTTTTACCCGACTATGGCGAAGCGAAAAGGAGTGTTATGATTTTGACCGGTATGTATGTATGTTCATCTGTTCCAAAAAAATACAATAGACGCTGATATATTTAGTAACCTATTCCGCTTGACTATTCTTCAAGAGTCATAAAAACTCTGTAAGAAATCGAAACGTGTTTCACCTCTCAACGAGGCATCTTCAGGATGACGATTGACCAATTGCAAACCAGAACGCGACGTGTTACCACATCGAGCGCTGAACGCAGAGTGAAACACGTGTCGATTTCTTACAGAGTTCTTATGACTCTTGAAGAATGGTCAAGCGGAATAGGTTACTAAATATATCTACGTCTATTGTATTTTATAATGGATTTCCACAAAGTCACGCCTGAATCAATTAACTATCTTTCATCTGTTTCCTCATATCTTCTAATCAAATTTAACGTCATCACAATTTGTCAAATGGGGTATCGTTGGAAGCGTCTTGAACGTGACGATTCTTCCTTACGAGCTGATAATAATTGTGGTAATAATGACATACATCGTTATTTTTACTTTTAACAACCTTCAAAAGTGTGGTCAACCTTCAAAACTCACAAATAGCGCTTTTGTTCTACCAATACAACAGAAAATTGTGCAATAATTAACACCCAATCTCGGCTCCCCGCTCCCCGCTCCCACTACCGCTTGTGCTTTCTGTCCTAAGCTCTAAAAGCCAACGGAACGCAGCAGTAAATCAGAGCGCGGCGCCAGCGACCTTCCGCCATCGCTTGCTATGTTTATTCATGATATTGCTCATCTAGTGAAAGTGAATCTTTGTTTATATGCGCCATGTTCCACTGTGCTCGCACGGAGGGATTTGTGTTGAGATACTGCTGAAATTTAGGCGGATTTTGAGTGGATATTGAAAATTAACATTATTGATGTAATCTAGAATAGGTACACTTAAAAAAAAATCTGTATGCCTAATCAAAGGTCCGATTTAATTAAAAAGTCAGGTACACACGGCTACGCATCAAGCTATACATTTCCAGTATAAGCTGACCTTGTATTGTACGGAAATCCTATACAATGCGAGATCAGCATAAACTGGAAATGTATAGCTTGATGTGTAGCCGTGCGTACAGTCAAGCCCTAGATAAAGATAAGTGGAAGGAGAGTAGAGAGGCCCTGCAGTGGGCGAATACAGTCTGGTAATAAAATAACATTAATTAATTGTTTATCAAATTGATACACTACGTTAATTTGCCGGATAACGATGGATTCACACATATCAGTGAAGCCACAGTACCGGCACAGTGCAAAATATTCTTTCATACATTCTCATGCCGGTGTCGGCACTGACACTGAGACACTGACATTGACAAGTGGGGATGCGTTCATAGAGAATGTATGAAATAATATTTTGCACTGTGCCGGTACTGTGTCGGAACTGTGGCTTCACTGATATGTGTGAATCGACCTTTATAGATTATATTATGCCATTTCATACAACTGTCAAAGAATTATAGTTGTGATTCGAATATTTTGGACAATTTAATATGTTGGTAGTCAATTTGCTAAACAATGTATCTACCTGATTTTACGAACTCACGTATTTCACAAAATGCTGACTGTATTCAGCTGCTAAATATTATTTCTGCATCAATATTATTTTAATGATGTGGTCGAATCTGCTAAGCATGCAACTATTGATCAATTTGTTATTTAGAATAGTAGTACCTACAACTTCATTTCAAATATGACTTTTACAATACAACTTTTACTAGTCATTTTAAATCAACATCTACATAGGAATAAGTTTGATATTTGTGTAACAATATTATGAATTAAAACTTAGTTAGTTAAACTTTTAATACGTAAGGTCCTCATGACTGACTATCACATTTATTTTTAAAGTATCTGAGTAAAAACATATACACCCCTTTGCAAAAAAAAACGGGCACCTTAACAGTCATTGGCTTTTGTATGGATAATATTAATATTTTTACTATGTCATTAGCATAAATGACTAGTAATTTGTTATAATCAATAAGAATATAGTTTTTTGGCTACACCCCTCTTCCCGCAGCGCTACAATTTACTAGCTCTTATTGCTTATTCTGCCATTACAATCGACACAAACTTATCACTTTTAAGTCACAATAAGGCTGGATTATGCGACAAACATAAATTATTTTACTAAAAATAACGAGAAGTTAGTTTTAGTTGCCAGGATAACCTTCTAATCGCAAACCTGCAAAATGTTAGTAAAAGTCACAAACGGAAAACGGGATTATTATTGTTTTTAAATAAAAGTTTCGAATTTGGAATTAACTTTTTTTCTTACCCAGACTCTTTATTAAGTGCCAGTAACATAGTTTGGCTATTAAAACCTCTTTACAACAAAATGATTACCAATAATGTACAAAAATCAAAATCGCCCGTTTTTTTTGCAAAGGGGTGTATGTATGTTTTTGTTTTTTATTATGAATTTTTCCAAACTATGGTTTGGAAAAATTCTCAAGTAAAAACACAACTATAAAATCTGAATTTCCCCACTCTACCGCATTTTCCCACGTGCTTAAAGCACAGCGAAAATTATTATACCCCCCCATACACAGACCGCGAAAATAATCTCGCTATGCACTGAAAAGATTCCTATACAATGCATGTACCCACTTAACCTATTTTTCGCACAATTGTTGGTCTACTTTAGTACATTTGAATGTAAAACGGCTCCATTTCAAGCAGAGCGACGAAAAAATGCTTATGCAAAGTGTTATTATTTTTTTTTACAGACGGGTAGAGTATTGCGTAACTGATGTCGGGTTTTGAGGTCGTAGTGTTAGCGATTGGCGGGTTGCGTTTTAATTAGGAATATACAATATTCAACTAGCCAATTTCCTAATCTTATAGAAAACTGAAATTGTGTCATACCTGTCGGTCATGAAGTTAACTTTAAATTCAAACGGGCGTAGCTTACTTATGGTCACATAATAGTTACTAAGTATGTGTAGAAAGAAGAAAGAAAACTCTTTGACACGACAAGAGGACATTGACGAAAGCCAACTTTGGCTTTGTGGGTTCAAGTTCGGTTGATCGGATGGTCTTTAATAGTTCTCCAGACTGAATTTCGGCCATGGCAACCAATCTCAGCGGAGATAACTATAGTGGACAAGTGTGCGTGCAGACGCAGGTGCACTCTCTCATCCCTCACTCTCTCGCCTAGTTATATCGGATTGCCGTCCCATCGGACTATGGCATTATAGGAAGATGTCAATTTACAGATGAATGTTGTGATTTCATTACTCAGATAGACTATATCGCACTGCAACACATTCGAGCTACGACAAATTCTTTTTAACGTTATAACCTTCGAAATCTTCATTCTAAAAACCATTACCACGACAAAAATAATATACTTGTCGCATGTACTGGTGTTGAAGTTTCAGTATAGCATAGCCTTATACCAAATCTTCTCCGCTATCAGTACCACCTCGCTCACGGAAGTTTCCCGGGCAGCATTAGGCGGCTCCCAGATATAGGTCGCGCCAGGATTTGGACGTGGCTTACTGACGACTGATTTAAATATAACGCAGGATGAGGGGATGTATCACTCGCTTTATGAGCTACTGGATCTAGTGTACTGGATTTCTAGTGTATGTTTTGGAAGCTTTTGGAGAAGTATCGTAGAATTTTTCTTGAACGAATTATACAAGAACTGGCTGATAGCAAAGAGTTTTTCCTATTCTGTCTGTTACATCACAAGAGATGAGGTGAGGTTAGGTGGCTAAAAGTCTGGATCCATCATTCGGTGAAAATAATTAACAATTAGTAGTTATGCCTTATGCCAATAAGCCATACTACTACTACTATAGGTTAGAAAATGATATGGCACAATTTCTATAAAATATGGAAACGTGTTAATAATACACTGTAGGTACAGTCACGGACTTTAATTGATGAGCCACCTGGCACTGTTCGTATTTTAGCCGTGTAATGCAAATCGGGTTTATTCGGTTCCCGACACGCAAAGTCATATGTCTTCGTATTAGAAGATGAAAATTATATTTCATGTCTTTACCGGTTGGCTAACCTGCCTGAGAGCAGAACTACAAACTTGACAGCAGGGACTACTCAAAGTCAACCAATTGCAGGTCTAGCAACAGTAACCTAGCAACGATAAACGATTGTTGCTAGGTTACTGTTGCGATAGCGTACGGAGAAATTCTCTGACATCGATATTTCAACTGTCACTGTCGTCAGTTAATTTTTCAGAATTATTGACTTAATGAGCTATGATTCAAAGGAGGTCAGTATCAAATAGATTGGATAAACTTAATGCAACATTGTATTTATTTTTATCATTGAGAACTTATAAGTCAACCTCTATGGATATTTCCGATTAAAAGTAATTTATTTGTCATCTCGATATTTCAACTGTCACTGTCTTCAGTTTTGTTTTCATAATTATCGAGTTAATGAGCTATGATTCAAAGGAGGTCGGTATCAAATAGATTGGATAAACTTAATGCAACATTGTATTTATGTTTATCATTAAGAACTTATTAGTCAACCTCTATGGATAAGACTATTTCCGATTAAAAGTAATTTATTTGTCATCTTGATATTTCAACAGTCACTGTCTTCAGTTATGTTTTCATAATTATCGAGTTAATGAGCTATGATTGAAAGGAGGTCAGTATCAAATAGATTGGATAAACTTAATGCAACATTGTATTTATTTTTATCATTGAGAACTTATTAGTCAACCTCTATGGATATTTCCGATTAAAAGTAATTTATTTGTCATCTTGTTTACGAGCTTGCGATTTGAGTTCGTGTTTAATCGTGTAATCTCGTGAATGTATGAAACTGCAAAATTGAAAAGTTTGAAGGTGGCTCATCAATTAAAGTCCGTGACTGTACCTACTTGATTTAAATCAAATTATGTTTTTGGGATTTCATCAAATTCATGATTAATATGGACAAATAACGAAAACAATGCTAAATTATTACATTGTTTATATTTCATTTTCAATCACCAATTTCCATCCAAATTGTTAATAACACAAACGTAATTTATTGAAATACATCATGAGCACAACAAAACGGAGGCATACAAAAGCATTGGTTTGTTTAACATGATAAATCATTTCCATTCCTTTGAATATTCATTTACAGAAATGTTTTTTGTTTCAATCTGTACCTGACTGGCTTGGAATGTTAATGGAAGCGCAATTTTCTGTATTGTTTACAAACATCTTTGTTTTCTCGTATTGTTTTAGAGTTTTGGATGGATGTTGGTTTGTGGTGCGGCGTGAATTGGTGGTTTAGGGAAGATTTTGCGGTCGGAGATGTTTTTGAAACGAATTTGGGTATTATTTGCAACGTATTTCGTTGATTCATTTGGTAATCGTAGTAAAAGGCAGATGAGGTGATCTTAGATTTTTCCCCTATATTATTGTTTTTTCGCAAATAAATAACGTACAGTAACCTAACAGTATAGTGACCTAGGTACTTACACTTTATCTATTTACAAATACAGATAAATGAATAGCTAACTGTATCTACGAATGGAAAGCGATTTTCCTTCACAAGCCGAGACGCTCGCAATCAAAAAAAGTCGGCTAAAGCATCGAAAGTCCCTTATTGCTCGTTGCGACTTCCCAAACGACTTTTTACTGGACCCTTTGTCTTTGTCCCTTTGTAGGGTTGGCCCGAATTGGGGGATTATTCCTTTAAGAAGTTTTTTAATGATGAAGATTTTTGGAAGACTGTTTTCAAGTTAACGGGTCGTTTTTGAAGGGGTTAATTTTTTGCTGTATGTATTAAAGGATGTACAAAATATAGTTTTAATTATTGGATTGAAATTGTTTGATGCATATCTTACATAAGTACTAAGAAAGTCTTACCTATATTTCAATTTCAGTATGTTTATAACGTTATGTTTGGTGATTTTATTGCATTTATCAAGCTTGAAGAATCATTTAACGGTTTTGGGGCTATATTTTTATTGTCTTTATTCAGAAAATGCGAATAAGTTTAATGGCTATGGACTATTTTGGTAAAATGCTGTATGATTTGATTTGATCTGACATAAGTAAAAACAAAAGACTACTTCAATTACTGTGAGTGCATCTTCACGTTCGATTTACAAAAATATTTTAATTTTTGCAAGAAAATAAATAATGTGTTTTTTTTAATTTTCTACAGACGTGATACAGAATACCTACCCAGTAAAAAACACAATATTAATACTTTTGACATGTCGTTATATCAGTAGGTACATTTCACTCGTGGAAAGCAGGGGCGGGTCGCTAGTAAATAATAAACAAAATAAATTAAAGATTCCTACACAAACAAAGTTCCTTCAATTTCCATTGCATACTTCGAGCAGCCCTGGCCACCCCACTCCGGGATAGCAGTCGTAATAGCGACAATTTATGTGACGCGCTGACGACGTCTAATTCTACTCGATCTCATTAGATGCGACTAAACGCGGCACTATTTTCACTCAGGCCGATTTTTTTGTCAGAGCGTAATTTTTTGTTGGTATTTATGCATTAAATATATTTTAATGTTTACTTAAATAATGAGAGATAGTATTCTGATTACTTATGTGTATTAATAGTTCTAATATTAGTGATGCTTAATACCATTTCTCATATAGTAAAAATATGTCGAGAAAACGATACCCATCTGAGTCGGTGTTCTGGTGATTAAAGCCAGGATTCATAACTCACTTTCAGGACCCTGATTCAACTAATTTACAAACGTTTCAGTGGTCTAACGATTATGTTTTAGACAGATTTGACGTAGAAAATGTGTCAAAAACACACCGTTGAGAGACCTCTAAAACGGTTTTTTTTTCTATAATTATTTGAATGAATGCCCAGTTATTTGCACGTAAAATCGGGAAGGCTGCATTAAAAAAACTTTTTGTTAATTTATTTTTAGCGAAGCCTTTGTTTTTCTCAAAGATACTAATGGCCCTTTCATACAAAGACAGATTTACGCCGATTGGTTACAAGAAAAGGGAAAAGCAATTAACACTTACACGACTTTTCCTTTCTTCTCATTCCGTTCAAAGAAAGTTCGCCAAGACAAGGAAAGAAAATAACATCTGTTTAATTAACTAAATTACTGTCATAAAATATTACATGCATTGACCTAATTAATGGCAACACATATCTACCTAATTAAAAAAAAAGAAACGTCAAAACAAACATTGCAATTAGTCCATCAACAGTAACTGTTTACGACAATGTTGCCATAAAAATATATCCAAACGACACGTGAACGTCAAAAAATAATTTACTTGGCAACTTTATGAACTTTATACTTGTATGATTCCGTTAGATAAATTCGTAAATTAAATTTTCTGGACACGCAATGTATTTTGGGCTTTATTTTTATGGTGTTATGACGTAATGTCGCGTGTTGGGGACGTGGGAATTCGGGCCGGGCCTTAAAATAATGCTTGCTTGAAAATTCGGGAATGAAAGGTCATTGCGCCTTGGCCTATGTAGGTCAGATAGTAAGGGGCTGCCTGATTTTTTAGGTTTATATTTGTGAATAGATAAATAGTTAATGGAGAGAGAATATTAAAGACATGTTTACTGAAGATACTTATTTCTTACTTATAGAGGAGCTCATGGCTAAGTAATAACAGCCGCACGGGTCGATCCATCAGGTTAAACTACGCTTGCCGGGGTAAGTCCATGGATGGGTGACCATCTTTACATACAGAGACTCCTCCGTGTTTTGGAAAGGACACTTAAGCCGTTGGTACTGGCTGTCATTTGTAGTACTTAACTGGGTTGTGGACGTCAGATAGGCAATCTCGCTCCATGTAAAATACTGATATTCAGCTGCATCCGATTAGACTGGAAGCTGACCCCAACATATATTGGGTAAAGGCTAGGCAGATGATGTTTACTGAAGATACTTACTTTTTTAAGTGACGGTAAAGATGCCAGACTCTTTATAGATATACTAATGGAACTTATAACCACAGAATCGAACTAATCTCTATATTATAAACGCGAAAGTATGGATGGATGGATAATGGATGTTTGTTTCTCTTTCACGTAAAAACTACTGAATGGATTTGGATGAAATTTGGCAAACCGATAGTTTATAACCTGGATTAACACATAGGATACTTTTTATCCCGATATTCCCACGGGATCGAAACTTACGCGGGTGAAACCACGGGGCGCAGCTTTTTAGAAATAATGATGAACGAATTCCGTATAAGTACTTCAATAGTTTGAAGGAAATCTTTTACCATTAAATTTTTTCAAAACTCATTAGAAAAAGCTGATTAGATGGTCAGCTGTTTTACATCAAAATAATATAAACAGTCGCCACAAACAGCGATGACCTCAATTAAAATCATATTCATATTAATAGTGTTACTATTCAAAATGGTGACATATCCTTCGGGACATTCGTGTCAAATGAAAATAATCCCGTCACAATAATGAACATTACTGCTCTATCTAGTGAACAAACACCACGACAGGCGCCATTTTGTAAAGTAAAAACAAGTGAATAACTAGTTCAGGGGGACACTTAAATAAAATATATTAACCGACCGGGACGAATTTGTATAAATTAATAAATGATTGGGCTAATTGTTGAGGGTTGTTTGTTTATTAAATAGGTATTTTTTATTTTGGTAATTAGTAGGGTAATTCTTTTGTCATTCCGGGTCACACTCTTAGCAAGCTTTGATGAAAATTCTTAAGTGCTGAAGTAGCGAAAATTACTAATTCGTCGCAGATCAGAAGGCCAATTCTCGTACTTAAAAAACGTTCACATTTAAGTCGCAATCTGTCAAACTTGTCAAAAATGTTAGTAAATTGATTGTATTTTTGACAGATTGCGAACGAGATGCGAATGCGAACGTACTTAAATATTACGGGAATTACCCCTCTGTTGGCAGATTTTAAAATAAACAGTACCTTTGTGCTTTATATCTTTTCCTTTAGATAGATAAGTTTCCTTTTTTTCTGTACTTACAAATAGAAATAGTGCGAAAATCGTAATAAGTTTATTAATCGTAGAAGTTTTTTATTGCCCATAAAATAAACGAAGGTAAGTACTGCACTACTTACTAACTTCTTTTTGGATTTGTTTCGAATAATTTGCTTATGATTCGTAAATCTACAGTCTCCAAATCGTTTCGGGATACCTACTGGTTTTTATACAACCATCTCTTTCTCTCACTAACCAGAACATTACAGTCTACTGCCAAAAATAGGCACATTCTGACGCAGTAAAAGTCACAAAACACTCTACATTTGCCACCCCCCTAAACATAGTGACATCTTTCTAGGTCAGCACCCAGTTTCAGGATGTTTTTCAGCACAAATGAGTTACGTCTCCTAGTTTGTGTTACAATGGCTTTCAAGATTTATTAGTGACAGATCTATTTGCTGATTAAATTGGATAGGAAAAGTTGGAATGTTGGAAATTAGCTGGTTTCGGCCGGGTTTTATTTACTTTGAAAACTTGTTTTTTGTCTAGATTTTTTAGCTTGAATTGAGGTCATGGTTCCTTCTGTCTACGCTCAACTACCATTTCAACAGTAAGACATAGATAAGGCATATATATTCATAATGAATATAAGTGTTTTGCGTGAAAAGATTCTTAAATAAAATAAAAATGTTTAACCTTATACTGCAAAACGCGATAGATCCAATAGAACTGCCCTATTTGCCACAGAAAACCGCTTACAAAATCTTTGAAACTCCATAATATGTCACATACATACCGCAGTCAATATATTTATACAATATTTATTTAAACAACAAACATACCAAGTAAGCAAATACGACAAATCGCAGCGACTAATTCAAGTTAGTAACAAACTAATAAGTATCGACTCGTTCACTCGTTCTGGACCTACCAGTTGTGTCGCCTTTAGCGATTCAGGAGAACTTCGCGATACAAGATAGTCTACAAGTGTAGATGTGCCTTATTTTAAAAATAAACTAGGCTTCTATAACCTGAAATTAGTTTGAAATCGAAAATGTTTAGTGCAACTGTGCAAGTAGGCAGTATATAACTTGAGCGTTGAAAATGAAAGTGGCATAACCTTTTATGCCACTTTCATTTCAAATCAAGATAAAAAAAAACCTACATAAAGTCGAACATCTCCTACGAACTCCGAACTCCTCCTTTTTGGAAGTTGGTTAAAAATAAGGTAATTAGGTACCTACCTACTAAAAACCTACCTAGGTTTTCCTCAACATAATTATTATGGTAAGGCTGATAGGCATAATTTTCATCGTAAGGAATCTTAGGTCACTAACATAATTATATTCGTCATAATTTAATCGCCTGACTGCGTTTTGACAACCGCTGAGAATGAGGTCCTGGGTTTGATTCCCACGTCGGGCAGTGTTATTGGGTTTTTCATAAGAAATTTCGCAGTAGCAGCCGGGAGTCTGGTTTTGTGCCCGGTAGATGGCAATAGGCTTGCCCTCAATTACATGGTACTTAAATATAACTGACGAAATTGTGGGTGTACTAAAGGTATATCTCTGCCTAACCCTTCGAGGAATATAGGCGTGATGTTATGTAATTTAGTTGCATTTATTAATACACTAGCTGCGCCCCACGGTTTCACCCGCGTAAGTCTCGATCCCGTGGGAATATCGGGATAAAAAGTATCCTATGTCCTATTCTAGATCATAGTCTACCCATGTGCCAAATTTCATCTAAATCCGTTCAGCCGTTTTAGCGTGAAAGCGTAACATACAAACTCACTTATAATATTAGTTAGGATCTACTATTTGGATGCCCTATTTCGTAGAGCTTAGCCTACATTTAGCTAAAAATAATTGCCAAGAAGCATAATGGCGTGTCCTTTTAACTCCAATACCAACTTAGAAAGAGGTTCTTTTATGACTGCATGTCTTATCCAACTAGTGAATGTTCCCCGAGCCGTGAAGGCCGGGCCTTCGGCAGCGGGGGCGGAATCCAACTTAAATTGTTGCGCAATCCGAGATCTTTGTCCGCAGTAATGTAGGGAATCTGCCTCTGAAGGGGATACCTCGCGGTGTGGCGGGGTTGGGACTGGCTTTTTTTACTTTACGGGACTTTAAAATGATTTAGGCGTAGATTTTATTTGGTATGATTTAGTTATTAGATCAGTTAAATAAACAAACAAACTCACTTTTTAACTCACTTTTTAAAAGTTATGATGCGAAAGTGAGTTTCTTTGTTTGTGACGCTTTCATGCTAAAACTGCTGAACAGATTTGCATATTGGTAGACCATGACCTGGATTAGGACATACTTATGGGATCGAGACTTATGCGGGTGAAACCGCAGGGCGCAACTAGTATTCTTATATATGTAAAAGTTTCTTGAATACGCTGCTTTTGAACATCCACAGGCATTATTTTACAAGTTTAAAGGTAAATGAAAATTGACGAATTGTTTGATGCACTATGATGCTTTCCCCCCTTTTTTATATACTTGTACCTAATAATATCATTATTTTAGCAGCGAACGTTTTGTTTCTTGGCTTATCCCTTGGTATCTACCTGTCTCATGGTCACCCTACAAAAGCCGGAGGCCATCGGGCGGCACCATTGGCATGCGATACTGAAAATAAGTTCAGTCTCCACAGTTTTGTGTCGAGGCATTTAAAGCTGGCTCTCGTCTTTCGGCTCCCGGCTCCCGGGTCGGGTCTCAATGGCAAATGTTTGCAGTTTGTCTGGCGTTAGTTTCGTCTGTATTAGGTTTGTCTCCTTTTAACGTGTTTTTAAAAGTTTGTATCGTTTTAGTGTATTTTAGAAGGAATTTTCAAGCTGTTCATACAAAATATGTGTAAAATATTTATCTGGTAGGAAACTATGAAAGTATTCAAAGTATTAAAGTTAGTAAATAAAAATAATCTGAAGAACTGAGCAATAGTTCTAGGATTTTTCTTTCTTTCTTTGCTTCTTTAAAACAGAACTCGAGCCAACAAACAAAACTCGAGCCAAAGAAAAAGAAGGCTTAAGAATTTTTCTTTTGGAGTTTCGCAAAAACCTACAATTTTTTTTTACTAACAATAATATGTACTTTATGCTTATCTATAAGATATAGAGAAAATTAGGACATAATATAATATCATTCTGACCCCATTGTAACAGCCTCCATAATCTGGTGGCCGCAAGCGCTACTGCGCTGAACATGAGTAAGTAATCATATATTTACCAAAAACTTAGCCTAGGTAACATCAGTGTCCCCACCGAGGGTGTCTCCACGTTGTCGTCGTGGTGGGGCTTGCGCGTCTCAATGATCTTGGGGCTCTGCCGGTAGAGTTACTCATGCCGGAAAGGCCCAAGTGAGAGACCAGACTAAGAGAGATACCGGGAAGGGGTCGCTCGTGATCGATCGACGATAGTCGATCGACAATTGATGTGACCATGCCGCTGTGGTGCAGGCGCACCATAGCGGCGCGTGATTCTCTCGTTGAGGAGTTGTCTTCAACGAGAGAACTTTCGGCGGGTTCGCTGAGTCGGGTTGGCCGGACAGCGAACGGAGGCATGTTTAATGCCGCCGCCGGGGGCTTGGCTTAATTGCCTGGCCCAGAGGAAGGCTACCTCTAAGATAAAAAACCACCTAATCCTAAGTTTTGAGGCGCGGCGAGAGGATGAGTGGCTGGTGGGGGACCAGTCGCTAGCGCTTCCCCTGTAGATACCTGCCGCACTCTACAGTATATAGGCTTACCGGGTACCTAGGCTCTGCCCGGTGGACATTCTTTACCTATATCAACTCGTGGGATTAAGATATGAATGAAAACAAAAACAAACCAATAAATAAATTGCCGATAGGTGTGGGTGCGGTGTCAGAGTCTGACACCGCATCTGATAGAATGAGCGTGGCGAGCGTAAGCTCAAAGCGCTCGCAGATAGAAGAGGAGACGAGTGGGCGTGCCTCCAAATTTTTGAGGAAACGCTCACATAAAGAGAGAGAAGGTGCAGGGTTGACAGGCCTCTCTTCTAGCGAGGAGAATCTGACGGCCCCCAAAGTGCCGACAGGCAGAAGAGGGCGAGGTCGCGCAATTGGTGGAGCGCCAGCTCCTTCAACATTGCGTGTCACTCAGGGGCGCTTCCTCAAGCGCCCCGACACGCCAGCGCCCAGCGGAGGAAGCGACCCGGGGACCGAGCAAGTGGAGGGCAGTTCTATCCAAAGCCCCATCTCTTTGGTCAGCACTAAGCGGGACATCAACTCCGCTAGAAGAGAGGAGAGACGGGCAGTAGCTCTAGACGAGGTGGCGGAAATGGCCAGTCAGGCCAGAGAGCGGCGGTCTGCTCGCTCGACCGCTGCTGAGGATCTGTCGGCGGCGGCCTTAAGCCGCCAAGTAATGGACAGCGTGGACGTGGTCTTGAAGGTTGCCACAAAGTCTGGCAACTTGAAGGGCACGTTCACGCGAGCCCTAAAAGAGGCGGCAGACGAAATTAAAGAGGCGGTTGGAGTCCTCCTTAATCGCACGACATCGGAGGAGACGGCAAAGTTGTGGGAGGAGAACAGCCGCCTCCGATCCGAGCTGGAGGACCTCAAGCGGGAGTTTGCCGCTCAGAGAAGTGACTGGCAGCGACAGGCAGCTCCCGCGGCCACCGGTCCCCCTCCTGGCACGCCTTCGACGGCTCCTGCACCTGCACTTGCTCTGTCCGACCACGATATCGAAAGGGTGGCAAGGATTTGCATGCTGCAGTGTGGGGGCATGGTTAACGCCCGATTAGATGCCATGGAGTCTCGACTCCCCCCGGCCGAAATCCTCCGGCCACCGCTTGCGGGGGATGCGCGGAGGAAGGAGGAGTCCGCTAGGACGAAACCCGTACAGGAGGCAAAGAAGAAACCTGCACAGGGAGTCAAAAAGCCCACGGAGGGGCCAAAGAAGACCACAGCGGGTGCGTCCGCGCCCCCTACCCACTCAACCGTGTCCCCGGCGGCCGCGCCTTCCACCCAAGAGGCCTGGACGACCGTCGTTAAAAGGGGCCGCAAGAAGAAGGCGACGGTGAAGGTGACGGTGCCGGTACCCCCCAAGGACCCAGCTCCAAAAAGCACAAGGCCACACAAGGTCAGGGCCCCACGCTCCGAGGCTGTCGTCATTACACTGCAGCCCGAAGCCTCAAAGAGGGATGTGACCTATAAGTCAGTCCTGGCCCAGATCAAGGAGAAGCTGAACTTCAGCGAATTTGCCACGCCAGCTGGCTTTGTTTTTAAAACGGCAGCCACGGGTGCCAAAGTGTTTGAGGTATCGGGTGAAGGAAGACAGAAGAGGGCGGACGTTTTGGCCGCCAAACTTCGAGAAGTCCTCAAACCCGAGGACGCCCGGGTTTCCAGGCCCACTAAAACATCTGAATTGCGCATAGATGGGCTGGACGACTCTGCGACCACGGAGGAAGTAGTGGCGGCCATTGCCCGAAACGGCGGGTGTCCGCCCGAGAGCGTGCAGGCGGGCGAAATTCGCTGCAGCGTGGCCGGACTGGGCACTGTTTGGGTGCGGTGTCCAGTAGCGGCGGCGAACAAGGTCGCAGATGGTTGCTGGTGGGGTGGGTGTCAGCGAGTGTAAAACTCCTGCCATCCAGGGTCATGCAGTGCTACCAATGCCTGGAAAAGGGGCATGTCCGGGCACAATGCACTGCAGAAATAGACCGCAGCGACCTCTGCTATCGATGCAGTCAACCCGGTCACAAGGCGGCCCAGTGCTCCGCGGCACCAAACTGCAGTCTTTGCGCAGCTGCAGGAAAGCCTACGGAGCACAGACTTGGTGGCAAAGCCTGCAAGGCACCACGAAAAGTTGGCAGAAGGACCGGGGCTGTCGGAGGACGTGCGCCTCTCCCACAGACCGCCTATCAAGTGGCTGACTCCCGACCCAGGGAAGGACATGCTGAGGAAATGGAATGTCAGTGATGGCACAATTCCATTTCCTCCAGGCGAATATCAACCACGCCGCCAGAGCTCAGGATCTATTGCTCCAGAGCATGGCGGAGTGGTCTATCCACGTGGCTGTGGTCGCCGAACCGTATTTTGTCCCCCCTAGGGATAACTGGATGGGAGACTTGGACGGTTTGGTGGCCATCATTGGCGGGGCTCTTGTCAACCCGTCCCGAGGTCACGGCTGGGTGGCCGCCCTCGCGGACGGCATTGGCACGGTTGGGGCGTATTTTTCGCCCAACAAGAGTCTCGCCGACTTCGAGAGGTTCCTTGTCGAGTTGGGTGCCGTCGTGGGCCGATTCCACCCTCGCCCGGTGCTGTTGCTGGGGGATCTCAACGCCAAGTCTGCGGCGTGGGGATCCCCTGTGACCGATGCTAGGGGCGCGGTGCTGGAGGAGTGGGCGGTCACGACTGGCTTGACCGTCCTAAATCGGGGCTCGGTTCACACGTGCGTGCGGCAGCGGGGCGGGTCTATAGTGGACGTCTCGTTCGCTAGCCCCGCTGTCGCGAGCCGTGTCCGCGACTGGCGTGTCGCCGTGGAGGTGGAGACGTTGTCGGATCACCGATACATCCGCTTCGACGTCTCCGCCCATACCATCGGCGGCCGCGGTGCACCGGCCCCGCGAATGGACGGTCCGCGCTGGGCGCGCAAGCACATCGACAGGGAGCTTCTCGAGGAGGCCGCTATTGTTCAAGCCTGGGGCCGGGAGTCGGCAACGAACGGACTCGTCGACGTCGAGCAGGAGGCGCTGTGGTTCCGCGGGGCGATGACGCAAATTTGCGACGCGTCCATGCCCCGGATCCACGCACAGTCCGCAAGGCGCCAGGTGTACTGGTGGACCGCCGAGATCGCACAGCTGCGCGTCGCGTGTGTGGCGGTCAGACGCCAGTACACCCGATACAGGAGGAGACGTCGTCGGGTCCCTGACGAAGAGGCCGCGCTGTATGAGGTGTACCGCGCGGCTAAGGAGACTCTGTGGCTGGCCATTGGCGAGTCGAGGACGCGAGCCAGGGAGGAGATGTTGGAGACTCTAGACGGGGATCCGTGGGGGCGCCCTTATCGCGCGGTCCGAGGGAAACTTCGAGCCGCGGCGCCCCCACTTACGGAGAGTCTCCAACCTGAGCTGCTGGAAGAGGTAGTTGCAGCCCTCTTCCCGGCAAGAGCGGAACATACTCCGCCGCCGATGGCTTTGCCCACAGCCGCAGAGTCTACAGAGGAGGAGAACGCCATCACCGTCCCAGAGGTGACACAGGCAGAGATGAGGGCAGCCGTGATGCGGCTCCGGGCCAAGAACGTGGCTCCGGGGCCCGACGGGATCCACGGCTGCGTGTTAGCCCTCGCTCTGAAGGAACTTGAGCCCCAACTGAGAGGACTCTACACAGCGTGCCTGGAGCAGGGCCAGTTTCCCACTTTGTGGAAATCTGGTCGTCTGGTCCTGCTCAGGAAGGCGGGGCGCCCTGCGGACTCGCCGTCCGCGTACCGGCCCATAGTGCTGCTAGACGAGGTGGGCAAGCTGTTTGAGCGGATAATCGCAGCCCGCCTCGTCGGCCACTTGTGCAGAGAGGGGCCGGACCTGGATGACAGCCAGTTCGGGTTTCGGCATGGGCGCTCCACAATCCACGCTGTGTCGCGGGTTAGAGTCCTGGCGGAGGAAGCGGTGTCCCGGGGCGGGGTGATGTTGGCGGTGTCTTTGGACATCTCCAACGCCTTCAACACCCTGCCCTGGAGTTGTATTCGGGAGGCACTGCGGTACCATGGGGTGCCTCCCTACCTCCGCCACATCGTTGGGGCTTATTTGTCGGAGAGGTGTGTCACCTACATGGGACGTGATGGCGGAAACCAGCGCCGCATGTCGTGCGGTGTTCCACAGGGCTCGGTTGTAGGCCCGCTCCTGTGGAACATCGGGTACGACTGGGTGCTGAGGGGCGAGCTCAGTCCGGGGGTCGACCTGACGTGTTATGCGGATGACACGCTGGTCACTGCCCGGGGGAGCTCGCACAGGGAGGCAGCGTTGTTGGCGACGGCTGCGGTCTCACAGGTGGTGAGCCGCATACGTCGCCTAGGCCTGGAGGTGGCCCTCAGCAAATCGGAGGCCATGGTGTTTCATGGCCCCCGGCGGGCGCCGCCACCCGGCTCACACATCGTAGTCGGGGGGGCTCGGATCGCTGTCGAGTCCACCATGAAGTATCTGGGATTGGTGCTCGACAGCCGGTGGGACTTCGGGCCCCATTTCCGACGGCTGGCGCCCAAGTTGCTGGGCGCTGCTGGGGCGCTGTCAACGCTGCTTCCAAATCTGGGGGGCCCGAGCGCCGCTTGTAGGCGGCTCTACGTGGGGATCGTGCGATCGATGGCCCTTTACGGGGCCCCGATCTGGGCGGCTGACCTGACGGCCGGTAGTATCGCAGTCCTGCGCAAGCCGCAGAGAGCGATGGCCGTCAGAGTCATCAGGGGGTATCGCACGATCTCCTACGAGGCGGCTTGTGCACTGGCCGGATCCCCGCCCTGGGACCTCGAGGCGAAAGTACTCGCGTCATCGTATCGGTGGCGCGAGGAAGCGAGGGCGCGGGGTGAGCAACCGATGCAGCGACACATAGAGCTGCATCGGTCTCAGCTTCGCGAGGTCCTGGTGGCGGAATGGCGGGAAAGGCTTTCACGCCCTACCGCCGGCCTCGACATCATCGAGGCGGTCCGGCCGGTGCTCGAGCGCTGGCTCGGGAGGAGGCACGGCTCCCTGTCGTTTCGGGTGACGCAGGTGCTCTCGGGGCATGGTTGCTTCGGGAAGTACCTGTGTCGCATAAACAGGGAGCCGGACGCTCGGTGTCACCACTGCGTCGACTGCCGGGAGGACACGGCGCGGCATACGCTGGCAGAGTGTGCCGCTTGGGAGGAGCCGCGCCGTGCCCTCATCTCAGAAGTAGGCAGTGACCTCTCGCTGCCGGCCGTCGTTGAGTCGATGGTCGACAGCGAGGAGTCCTGGGACGCGGTGGTTTCCTACTGCGAGACGGTCGTCTCGCAGAAGGAGGCTGCGGAAAGGGAGAGGGAGATCTCGTCCACTCACCCGGCCCGCAGCAGGCGCACCGGGCGTCGGCGGAGGGCGGATAACGCCCTCTTCCAGCCCCCCTAAATGGGTCCAGGGGCGACGGACTTGGGGACGTCCGTCGCCCCCCAAACATCAGGACCCGTGACGTCTAAGAGGGGCGCGCGTGGAACACTACGCGCGCCCCTCTTAGACGTCACGGGGGGAGTCAAACACCTCACTCCCCCCCCTGACCCGAGGAGGCCCGCAATGGCGGGCCGGCACCAGTCGGGGGCTGCGGAAGATTTTTACGTTCCCGCGACCCCCGGCGTAGGTGTGAGTCGGAACACCGGGGTGGTTTTTAGTCAGTAAGAGTCTGACAGACCCCTCCGCCCGCCCCAGGGCGGAGGACATCCATGAGGATTTTCCACCCCGGAAAAAAAAAAAAAAAAAAAAAAAAAAAAAGGTAACATCAGTGTCACATGAAGTCCTGGGTTCGATTCCCAGGTTGGGCAAAGTGTTTTTCGGTTGGTGCGGGGTTGATGGCAATAGGCGCGCCCCTGTTCCCTGGGACTTAAACATAACTGGCGAAATGTGGGTGAACTTTACTAAGGGTACACCTCTGCCTAACCATTTGAGGAAACAAGGCGTGATGTTATGTTTATGTATCCCATAGCATAGATACTTATTTACTCAAAAGCATACGCAATTACTCATTCAAACGCTTAATTGGGTTAACATTAACATTTCATATTCCCCTGAAATGACAAATAAATTCGAAAAATTCATGAATGGATAAAAATCAATTGGATTATTCGAGGTGCACAGCCAAGTTCTTAATAGCGATTTGATATGCACGTAAATTGATGCGGAAAAGTTCTGAGATAGTGAAATGGAGGGAAAGAGAGGGTGTATTAAGATGTATGGACCTTTTCTTTTTCTCTGTTTCAGGAGTGAAATTGTACAGAGGAAGTTACGTAATGGTATTTAGTTATAGTGATAAGCTAGCATAAAGGATTTTGAAAATACAACTCGTTATCTATACTTATAATAATAATAATATTACAAAGGTAAAAGTGAGTTTGTATGTTGGGCGAATCTTCGAAACTACTGATCCGATTCAGAAAATTCTTGCACTAATGGGAAGCTGGTATTGGCGGGTGTCATAGGATTTATTTAATGTTAAAACAACAGCTGGGCAACAGTCTCCACACGGTGGGTGCCTGAGGATGGACGGCGCCGCTGAGGCCGGCCCAGGAAGAGGTGGAGACCAGAAAAGAAAAATAAATATGATAAAATATGAGGTTATTTTAAATTTTGCAAAAGCAACGAAATTTTTAAGGACGAATTTTTTTAGTGTACCTACCTATTAAATGCCAACCTAATTTCGAAACGGTAAATAAATTTTTATAGCAACGAAAAATTCGCAACTCGTTTACCAAATACCAAAGCGAATGAATGTAAAATATGCTAATTGTTACAAGCTTCCAAACTTCGAACTTGGTTTAAAAATTCAGAGTGAACTTAGCTTGAACTCTTCTATGCACGATAGCGCAGACATTTTTATTGTTATGTTAAAAGTTCGTCGGGTACCAATGACATAATTTCTTTGAAATTGGGTTTCATTTCCGACTCGTGCGCTGTGCCAGTGTTTTATTGAAAACAGTGTAAATATTCCTAAAGAGAAGTACTCCAGTTTATTTTTCCTTAACTTTTACAGATTTCTGTTGTATTCTTTTATTTATTTTTGTTAACGTTTTAGCGATTCAGTGACCCAGTTTAACAGTTGGTGGAAAAATAATTGAGCTGAGTATTTCACGAAATAAAGATGGAGAGTCGTTGAAATACAGTTATGCTCGGTTCCTTTAAACTTATCGAATCGTTTTGCCTACCAATGGTAGCTTTTTTATTGTCAAACTAGAAAATATATAAATAGATTCGTAAGCTAATGTTACCTGTCTTCGTTCGTTATTGGTAAAGAATAAGAATAATTTATTTGTGAAACATAGTTAATTACATACAAAGATCTTAAAAATTAGGTAGTGCGCTATGTTTTGCCAATGGTGACATACAAATGATCAATAATTTTTTTTAAACAGTATATACAAGAAAAATATCAGTTATCAGTCTCATTTTATAATTTTGATCAGTCTCATTTAAAAAAACTCATCTTCATAAAGATACAAGTGTCTTAATTTTAACCAATAACGGTCCGTAATTTATAAGAATCGAGTATTAGGCAACCGAATGAAGTATGATTAACGAAGTTTTTTGTCAAATTTATTAGTGTAAAATTGAATTTTTGATTTAGACCACAAACCATTCTTACCAATAGGATAATAAATGCGAAAGAGATTTTGTTTGTTTATTTGCTTGGCTTTTTCAAAAAAACCCATTGAAGCTAAAAAATATACTCTCCAATAGATTCAAATATCGAAAATATTTTACTTCAAAAACGTTTCACGAGTAGTAAGAAAATGGCTTTTTACAGTCGAAACTTTACCTTTGAGAGCATCGAGTGTCATTCTATCGTCAATATTTCCTGCAATTCCATTTCGTAGCGGTTCCGATTGCGGCGATGCGATGAAAAAAACTTTATCGTTCCAAACTTGAGTTTGAATTTTTTTAAACGAACATATGAATGAGTGTTCTGCGCGTTTAGGCGTGGTTTTCAAATGTTTACGGTGTATGCCAAAGTGATTTTTGTTTTTTGACTGCCTCGTAGGTGTAGTGGTCACAAGCGCTACTGCTGGATATGAGGTTCTGGGTTCGATTCCCGGGTCGGACAAAGTGGTATTGGGTTTTTTCATCAGGATTTTCTCAACCCGGAGTCTGGATTTGTACTCGGTTGATGGGAATAGGCTCGCTCTTATATGAGACTCAAACATAACTGGCGAAATGTGGGTGCACTATAGTAACGCCTCTGCCTAACCCTTCGGGGATTGCTGGCGTGGTGTTATGTTGTTTTTTTTTGTCTGATACTATCATGAAATTGTGTTCTACAGATTTATAATTGAGAATTTCGACGAACAAAAGTCTACATGCATCCTTTTGATGACACATGATGGCACAGAATAAATAACCCTAAAATGAATGGCGGATATAAAAATGGACTGGACATTTCGAATTCAAAAATGTATTTTCGAAATTCAGATTCGAATTTCGAGCCCGATGGAACGGAAGTGACGGGAAATCTGCGATCGGAACGGGTTGGCCGGCCATTGTCTTCCGGAAACGAATGGTGCGTGAGGGTTGGCAGAATTGGTATGACCGGAAATAGTGCGTGTGACCAATGCAGCGCATTCAATTACTCATTTGATGCATGTTTGTTATTAACTTAGCGGTGATTGCATGGGATATTACCTATGTTCGCAATACTTACTGGGAAATGGCTTTAGGCATAGTTGCCATATTATTGATTAGTAGGTTAATTGATAAATAACTGTAAGTTTAGTGTTTAAAACGTGGTATCAGGATAATGAATTGTTTGAATTAAGTTTTATAATAAAATAACTCTCTTTATATGGTGCACGATAAAACGGTGAAGGAAAACATCGTGAGGAAACCCGATGTCCTGAAACCAAAAAATCGAATACATATGACATCTACCCACCCGCACTGGGCCCGCGTGTTGGATTATGGCCCACTCCTTCTCGAAGACGGAAGGCCTTTGTCCCAGGAGTTCCCACTCCTGGGATAAAGGCCTTCAGACATTATAGGCTGATTATGCTATTATGTGATGTTACATAACAATGTAAGACAGTAACTTATTCATACAAAAACTACATCATACACATTACATGTAAAACTATCAATAAAAACTTAAAGCCTTCACAGCTAAAGCAAAAAAAAGGCAAAAAACGTAAGGCAAATGAAACCAACCACCATTTTAAGCCGACTAACGACCGCCACTATTTTTCACCCACACTTAGACGTAATTAGGAGCGTCGCAATGCGCAAGTTTGTGCTATAAAATACTTTCTCTCATCGGGGTAATGGATCGTGCTGATTCGTGCATTTTCGGCCAGTCATCACGTGAGGTGAGCATGTGTTTTTGTTGTGTTGGTAGTAAATTAGAGGTGTGTTGGCAGCGTGCGTGTGTGTGTGAACGTGAGGATGGAATAATGTGTGTGTGCATGTGTGTGTTTTATTTGATAAATGTTGTGATTTGGATGTTTTGTGCTTGAAACTGAAATAGTAGGATGGTAGGTATTACACGAAAACTTATATGATTTAGTTTTTGCATGCAAGAGTTGTAAGGTGACGATCATTTATTGAAAAGTGCTGTTTAAATTGACTAGGAGTAAATAGGTAAGCAAAAGTTTAAGTCTTAAGAAAAGATTGTTTTTTTTTTATCCAATTTTTAAAATAAGACCCCCTAAACCTTCAAGTAACCAAATACCCACAAAAACCTTGGAGCCATGCCCCACCATATATTTAGTATGAAGCGAACCGGGACAATCGGGCCATTATCTGCAGGCAGAGGGTTAATGGGCCAAACTGGACTTGTTCACAAAGATAGCAAGTGGGGACTTGTGGGGAGCACTGTCTTCGCCATATAACGGCGACGGTTAAGTGCGGGGGTGCTTTAGACCTGCTTAGTTGCTTAGTTTTTGCCGGTGCGGGATGAATTTTCTTGTAATGTTGGTTCTGTGCTAGTCATTTTTGGGTTATGAGGGAATGAGTTTTCATTATGTGTACCTTTCTTGGCGTCATGTTTGCCGCAAATAAACATATTTTCTTTCTTTCTTCTTTCTTTCTTAGCATTTTTACTTTACTTTTTAAATCAGGAAAAAACACATTGGTACCTATCCAATTCTTCGTGTTTTTTATTTTCACTTTCACATTGGCGTCTGTCGCATGCGTTTTAGCGTGATTTCCTGAATAGATTGAAGATGTTTTTATTAAAATTATTATGATTTTTTACATTTTTTTTGTGTAAGTACGACCACGACTAGTGGTCGCGCCTACCAAGCAATATCGACACCGATATGAATCACGCATTTGGTCGCAACGGTTTCTATAGTTTATAAGATCGGTGCGACCACTGGTCGTGGTCGTCTACTGCGCGAGATCCCCTTAATAATTTACTTATCATAACATTGAACCGTTATTTTTATGTTTTAATAACCTATCCCTCCTGTTTAAGATTTACCACAGACATCGTTATCACGAAGCTATAATTCAGCGATGACAATAAAAGACTGGCTTCTATACCGCATAAACAAAAATCGTCCAATAAAGACGGGGGTGTTCGGGAGAGGTCGGGGGACATCGGCGTCATCCACGCGGAATTGTGATAACCAAACGATGGAGGGATGAAAGCTTTGAAATTATTTAGATAGTTGTGCTTAGTCAAGTATTAATTCATTTTTTGGTAATGGTTAAACTAACCCTGATTGTCCCTTAGAAGTATCAAATAAAAAGTTACTCTTTAACACTCTTTTTCGTGTGGTTAGTGAGTAACCGGGTGTCAGAGTTGTTATACCACCCATGGGCTCTGACTTGGCTTCACATGCCGTCGAGAAATATCTCTCAGGCATGCCGGTTTCCTTACGATGTTTTCCTTCACCGTTTTTAAAGCAAGTGATAATTCATTAATGAATCCGCCAAGTCAGAGGTGTTTTAGATTCGAATTCGAGACCTATGACTTGGCAGTCCGACAGTCACACCACTAGGCTATCACTGTTCTGCCAGAGTTGCGGGAAAGTCCGAAAGGGATACCGGGACCTTGGCAACAGGCAACTGAAGGAACACGGGTGGGTTTTAGTCAGTAAAAGTCTGACATACCCTCGGAGAATTCATATGATGAATTCGCACCATAAAAAAAAAAAAAAAGTCTGTCACTGCTGTCTTTAACACTGTTTGCGGCTAACAACTGTTGTCTTATTTAGGAAAATATTTAAACTCGTTAAAAGGGGAGTGTTTAATAAGTGGTCATATTGCGTCAACGTGAAGATAGATTTGGTTTCAAATATGTGTCTTTCAAAGAGCAACAATTCTCCTCTAATATCAAACATTTGACATCTCTAAACCGCCATCATCAATGGGAAACCATGGCAAACCGACGGTGTGGTGGATATTGCCGTCTATGCTGCAATAACCGTAAAACGGGGCACTGGTAAACACGCAATGTATTGGAAACAGGAGATTAGTACCGATTGGAGGACTTACGTATCGTTGTTAGGCTGCAGTGAAATGATCATGGAACATACCTGAAACAAAAGAAGGGATTATTAGGATTGATTCAATATCCTTTAATTCTACTATTATTATAAATTATTATAAATGTGAAAGTTTGTTTATTTGGATGTTTGTTACTCAATCACGCAAAAACAGCTAAATGGATTTGAATTTAATTTGGCAAACAGATAGTTTATAACCTGAATTAACACAGGATACTTTTTATCCCGATATTCCCACGGGATCGAGACTTACGCGGGTGAAACCGCGGGGCGCAGTTACTAATATTATAAATGTGAAAGTTTATAATGTTTGTTACACACAAAAACGGCTTACCGGATTTGAATTAAATTTGGCACACAGATAGTTTATCACCTGAATTAACACAGAGGATACTTTTTATCCCGGTAGTAAATTCCCGTGGGGTATTTTCCGACATCCACACTGGCGTCGCCGCGGGAAAACGTTAGTACTATTCACATTTTTAATTTATCTGTAAGCTTGCACCAAGAATTTTAGAGATATTATTCCTCTACCCGCTTATAGGTTATATAATAGGGAATATGCATGTATTTTTTTTATTTTTTTATTCGATAGTTTATATCGTCAAATAATAGTAAAAAAAAATTCGACGGCAAAAAAGCAATTTAAAGTAGTTAAAAAAATGTTTAAAAATATCCAACCGATCCGGGCTATTTAAACGCCCTCCATTTGGCGCGCTTGGTGTGGTGACGTCACACTCCGTGAAAACAGACAAGCAACTGTCAAGTCAACGTCAAACACTCCTTTTTCTATGAACGTTTGACATTGACTTGACACTGACATTTTGGATATCTATCCCGGATTGTTACGTCACATCCGCTCTTAGCCTTTCCAAGTATTTGAATTACCCACAGTTTTTTGGGACTTTAAAAAAATTAATTTCTCGCTCAAAAAGAAATTTTATTCAAAAATATTGATGGAGGCATAATTCTGAAGTAACATAGTTTATTAAAAAAAATATTTGACCCATATTTGAATCACATGCATATTCCCTATTCACATAAATAACAAACTAAGAACTTGCTAATTTAATTTTCGCTTGGTGTTAAGATACTTGCAAGAAACACAATTACGGCAGTGAAAAACCCCATAAGAAAGTTACAATGTGATTCCTGAAACCAGGAAACTTCAGAAGCTTAAAATTCGAAAGTTATGCAATTAAAAACAGCAACAAAGCAAACATATACCATAAAAAAAAACTCCTAATCCATTGTAAATCTTATAATGATACCCCAAACATTGCCAGAAGCAATGCGAAAAATATTAAAAATTCTCAAGCAAAGGAAACAAGAAAGTGCCTGAAGGCGGAATGTAACAATATCACAGTTATCTAATACTCATAATATTGTAACATGTCAAACTTCTCAGATATGACGTTTCATGGCCCTTTATGGCGTTTCGACTCCCATGCCGTGCCTGGTTTTTCGCGAAGTCGACAGTTTTTTCGGTATATCTCTTGGCGCCGCGGGCGGGGGTTAGAATTTGAGGGTATGGAGACTTTTTTTTTGTTTTGGAATGTATTTGATATTATGTGGATATGTTGTGAATGATTTAAGTGCTTTTTGTGATTTTAACAATTTAGCATACTTTTAGAACGTATGTAATGTGTTTATTGTAATAGGTAAGTAATATTGCTTGAGGTGGAAATCTGTTTATCCATTTCCTCCTCAAGATATTATTTGTGGATTAATGACGGACTAAATTATTTTAAACATAAATTATTTTCTTATGTACTTCTTTATTTCATTTTTCTTACATTTAAATTATATTTTTAAATATTAGAATAAAAAAATATATAAAACATTTAAAAATATAAAAAATAGTAGCCCACCGGTATCGGGAACAGGGTCCAAGCTACCGGCGGTCAGGGCTCCAGAGAGAGGAACCTCCTAACAATGCGAGCCGTGTCCAGGAGTACAGCTTTCTGAATCAAGCCCTTAATCCAGCTGCCCAACGAGAGCCTCCTTAGGTGTTGGTCGAGGCTCTTGGCAATTAAGCCTTATGTACTTTATTAATAACATGGTTAATCAGGGATCTCGACATTCAACTTACAATTTTTTTTTATGAAATAACCAAACGTAATATAATTACGCATTTCTTTGTCAAGGACCAAACCTCAGTGTTTCAAATAACTCACAAAACACATCATTAGGAAACATCGAAGAAAATTATTATCATACTTACAACAAAAACATTTCCAAGACTATAAAGAGAAAAGAACTTCAAATAACTGCGAAAGAAAATGTACAAGATATTCATGTTTAGGATGTATCCGAACTACGCAGAAAAAACCTCATTTTAAGATCGACATCCCATCATTTAACAATCAACTCTATGTCTTAAAGGACAGAGTAGAGACTTGAAGTTGTCTGTTTGAATTTTTTTTTGCACTGAATGAAATTCTGCAAAGCGTTATAGAAGACAATGGCTTCAAGAATGAAGGAAATAAGTTGAGTAAAATATTTTGTATCCGCTGTGTGATGGGTTGTGTCTTATTAAAATTTTCTTTGTCTCTCTTTTGTGTTGTTTTTAGATTATTGTAATGGAAAATACGAAGCGAGAAAGAAAAATTGTTGTCAATTGATTTTATGTTTATTGAGACACTTGCTTGTGTGTATCGCCAAAGTCAAGGATTCCGAAAAGCTCACTAGTCACTCACTCACTAAAGTCAAAGTCAAATAATTTATTTCAATTAGGCACACCGCTCAACTGTCGATTGGGCTTCTAATGGCCGTAACAATTAAAATTCTATTGTGTCTCGTTAATGACAGTTCGAGGTCTATAAGGCACTTTTGAACGTCAAAAACAAAGAAATAGAACTGATTCAGTTGCTTCCAAAAGGTAGTTTTCGCATGGACAAGAAACTTCACCGTAACTCTTTTAAAAAAGTTGTATAATATTTTGTACTATACTTATATGTGAAGACGATGTACCTAAAATAAGATTACTGAACCACAAAAAAAAAAAAAAAAAAAAATGGAGCAATAATGAATAAATTAACTACTCACACAATCACGTATTATTATTTAATTGGATTTATTTTAATTACCAAGTATAGTTGTACAGCTTTAACAAGGCTGTATTTCAGTATACTTTTCATGAAACAAAAAACCATGTACTTATACCAAAAATCCTCGATACATCGATAAAAAGTTAAACCAACTTATTTATGTAATACCGATTGTACACTGTACGGCCAATTACATCGACCTACGTATGCTTGAAGCTATCAATTTACCGTAATAAGTATTGTAACGAAGGGAAATCTTTTATGAGACGACGTAATACGGGCAATCATCAATTATGAGCCATTTGAGGTATTATTGGAAAAATTACGTCGAGATGTATTATTCCGAAAATGTTACAGAATAATAAAGCTCATTTGGTAATTCATCATTCTCATATGAACAATTTTATTGTTAAATACGTATAATTTTATTGTTAAATACGTATAATTTTTTCACTTTACGGTTCTTTAAATGGTTATGCTAATTTCACCCTTTCAAGTTGTTAATTTTAATATAATTTATTATTGTATTTATAAACTTTTTAAAGTATACAAGGAAATGATGTGATTTAAAAATAGAATAAAAACCTACTACTGAAAGTTATGTAAAAAAACGTTTAAGCTGGCCCTGATTCTTTAAATAAAAATACGTATCTATGTATTAACTTTTACACCCGTGTCAGTGGAAGTGACATTTGCCTACCCAAGCGTGAACGTGAATGAAAAGGCCAGCTTTACAGATAAATTCACGGGCGTCTATTTTTAAAAGACACCGTCAAACGCAACACATATGACTTCCTGACACTCCAAAATCAACTTTAATCATAACAAAATAGGGTTTAAAGTTGAATGTATTACATTGTTCACATCACAGGCAAAGATTTAATTTGTCCAACTAGATTACAGCATTGTTTCCGACCAACACATGTATTTCTGAAGTGAGGGAAGAGTAAAAAACCCAATTTGAGTCGCCTCGCTTCACGATAAAGTGCTTCATTTATATATTTTTTAATTCTATTTCCTTGTGAATGGGGTTAATTTTATGCTCGCCAGTGTACTCGTCTGGAATGGAATCGTAAATAATGTGAACTGGAGTGCATGAAGATTCACCGGATTCTCGTATGTTAAATTAAATTCTTTCGTTTCTGTTTTTTGGCGCGTGATTTCAGTTAATTTGGGATAGTTGGGATTTTTTATAAAGTTTCCAATGTATGGCTGAGTGAAATGCTTCAAATGCGTCGTTTTTTGTGAACGTTCGCGTTGGTACAATGGTAAATAATAGTTGAGATCACTTTTTGGCGCTCGGATCTGTATTACGAAACCCGTGATTACACGTTATCAATAGATGGATTCGATATTCTCAAATGTAATTATATTCATGGATTCGTAACTCGTAATATATTATAATAATATAACTTCGTAATTTTAAATAACTTCTTCGTAACTTTTAAGTCATTATATTAATGAGTTAGCTTTTTTAAGTTTCTCATTCACCCTTCTGCTCTTATCGCAATTTATTAAGGGGTTGGTGCAGCATGACTGTCTTCTTCTTTAAAGTTTCCCATTGACCTTTTAAAATCCTAGTCTACATCACAACCTACAGAAAATAAGTATCCCAACATCAAAGCTACGGCTACCTCTCCACATCTACCCGAAAAACAGCAGAAATCGTAATCCACCGACAGTTTTAATGACCACAGTCCGTAAGTAGTCCTCTTAAGTCCAAGACGCTCCTAATGCCTCACGCAGATCATCCGCTACATTAAATGTACGTAATTCTGGGGGCAATGGACATGGTAAGGGCGGGGAGTACTTTCGATCGAGTGTTTTGGAGATACCCTCGTCTATTGCGATGGTGAGGAAACTAGCAGGGTCGTAAAAGAAGTATATTGGCATTATTTTTTTGGATAAATTGTCTGTCTATAGATATTACTTGTATAGAAATTTTGGTAGGATGTAGTATGGGTTATATAGAGTGATGAAATTAAATGTTCATTCAGTATTATACAATGAATATAATAATAAAACTCGGTTTATAAACAATGACTAAGATTAGGATGATTGTACAATGACGCGAGTGACGCAAGCAACGGCTGTGTCGTCGTCAATGACTGTATACGAACTCGCAAACGTTGGACGTCATAGGTACTTACTTGAGTTCACTTTGTGTGCATGTGTGGGTTATATACCACTACACTTGGCTATGGAGCAAGATTTTTAGAGATAGGATTAGTCCGTGTTCGCTCAAGACGAAAAAAAGGAAGGGAAACATTTGCCCTGCACACATGATAGGCTTTAATAAGTAGCTAGGTAATAATTAAAATAGAAGATATACAAGCAAGAGCTGGTTCGAAGAGACCTAAAGGCCTTTGCTCAACAGTAGGAACGCGTCGACACAGTAATAATACTGATTGGTTTATTCAGAAACATGGAATAATTTTGTTTACCACGGAAGTAACAAAACCTTCCTCTATATTTACAAGGTCGCCATATTCAGCTGCAGCGTTTTAGGAAGTTGGACTTGAGCCAAAGCGTCTTAGGAAGATTGATAGCGTAAAAGCATCCATAGTAACTAAATATGAACACAAAGTCGTAACTTATGTAAGATGGATGTATCACACGATACATAAGCTAATATTGTTACACTAGAAGACAACGCTAAGACGTTCAGCAAAGCTGCGGTCACGGCTTACCCAACTTGAGACGAACCATTGTAGCTAGACACATCTCCGCCGAACAATCTCCATGAAGCGTTAACTAAATTAACAAAGGAAGGGAGGGAAGGAAAGCCTACTTATACTGGCTGTATCGAAGACATGACCACTTGAACGAACCTTATTTGAAACTTGAGCTGTAACCATTTAATCAAGACCCATTATTTGATGCAAATCTAAGGATTCGAAATATGTTAGAGAAATGGAGGCGCATTTTATATAACCAGTTTAGATAGACCTGTAAGTGGTAGTATTATAGAAAGTTCTAGAGGTTTTTGGATCTGGTTTTGGCATAATGGATTACCGTCAATAAATAAGTAGCATTAGCATTATGTCTGAATCATGGTGGAGGTTTATTTGAGCCGATTTTGGTGGAATTTGGGTTTGAATCGGAGTGGAGTATATTAATTAGTCATGTTGTGTAATGTTGCTTGCCTGTATTAATTACTGCGTGGATTTTATAATGGATGTTACAATGGCTTTTAATTTTGGATGAGATTTTGCATATTGTGTGTTGAGTGGGTGATTATTTGAGGAGCACAAATGGATTTCTTGTGAAACAGAGCTTTTATGTTTTCATAGCTCGTCAAAATGTGAGGAGCTCGTGGCTAAGTAATAACAGCCGCACGTGTCGATCCATCAAGTTAAGTTATGCTTGCCGGGGTTGATCCGTGGATGGGTGACCATCTTTACATACCGAGACTCCTCCGTGCCTCGGAAAGCACGTTAAGCCGTTGGTCCCGGCTGTCATTTGTGGATCTTTGGCAGTCGTTACGGGCCGTCGGAAGCTCGAAAGTCTGACAACCAGTCTTACCAAGGGGTATCGTATTACCTAGTTACTGGGTTGTGGAGGTCAGATAGGCAGTCGCTCCATGTAAAATACTATTTCAGATACATCTGGTTAGACTGCCAAATGGTCCACGAGTAATAGGATAGCAATTGTCTCGTCTCATTAGAAATACTATTGCTTTCTTGGAGAATAGAAAGGAATTTTGAGGTTACATTCTGATCATAATCTTTTAATACAGAGTTACAGACACATTCCCCTTTGTTTTTTTTTTTTTGAGGCTGGGAAAGGTTTCTCTTAAAGAAAAAATTACATGGCTAGCAATAATTCTATTAAATTCTAAAACCAAAACTAGACGCCTTAGCCAATATAGACCACAATATTAATAGTTTCTAATAGAATATAATTTACGTTTAACAATAGAGCAAGCACGGTACATGTGCCTCTTGTAGCGAGTGAAATTAAGCTTTACATAGAGCTCGCTCTCCATGATAATTACGAAATAACTACTGCATGGAGTTTGTAATTGAAACCGACGCGACGAGCTCTACGTCTGGTGCACAGGATGGGAGTAGAGCTGATAGAGCTGATTTAATTTGACAGCTATTTTGTGAAATGATGGATGCTGTGTATTTTTTTTGTTGATAATGATGTCAGTGTGGATGTTAATACAATTTATGAGACAAACAATACAATAAATCGTACTTCCATCAGAACTCAATAAGGTTTTTGGCTAGTATAGTCTAGATTATTACAGCTTAAAATATCATGGTACAAGCCTCTAAGGTGGGAAAGACTGTGTTAACATTACAGATAAACGGAAACCAAATTACAATACATATTTTAGGGTTTTGAATGACGTCGGGGTAGTTTTCAAATAAAACAACACTGTTACCCAAGTAAACACATCATGAGGAAAATAGTACGAGTGGCCAATAATAATTGCTTACAAGTACTTACAAAAAAACATCAAACTCAAACATCATCATTTATATCAATTAAACCAATTACAAACACTTTCCAATTGTCAAAGAGTCGGTCAGTCAGAAAATGGAGCTAGTTGACCATTCCAAAGCGAAAAAGGTTCCTATGGAGAAGAGCGTACAAGAAATTCCAAGGACACTCATAATATTGTTACAAAATAGTGGTCGTAAACTGAAACTAGTTTTGTGAACTCACAACAGTATCCATAGTCAGTTCAGCGTTACAAATCTCCGTGAGGACCCTGAAGGCCAGACACACTCGACGCTTGACGGCACTTTGAACTGCACGAGTTAATTAGCACCTAAAGTGGCAATCCGCTTTTTGCTATCCCGAGCTAGTTACACGAAGTGCCAAGTGGGTTAGGTGTTACATCTGTGTGCGACATATTGGTTATACATACATGTGTATGAATGTGATAGTATGTAAAAGTTTCAGTATTGGATGATTTCTATTGTTGTACAGGGAATGGCTGATTAAAAAATAAAGATATTAGAAGGCAATATGAACGTGTCGGTGATAATGTTTGAAGAATTAGAACAGTAGGCATGGGTGATGAGGAAGAATAGAGACTTGAAGGAAGAATAAATTGAAGCTGAGAATGAAGATTATGTTAATAAAATATTTGATTAGTTATGGTAAAATTTTGAAGCATTCATATTCTATTGACAAATTGTTTTCTATTTTGAATAAATAGAAAATAATGACTATACCTATGAATAAATAAATAGAAGATATATGAAAGCCCTTTAAAACACAAAACATAACGTTATTTACGAAACACTTTACGACAATTCTCGTGAACAAATAAATCCAATAAAACACGCACTCTCAATGTGCCTAACAAAACAATAAAAATCCCACTCGAGCTACATTACAACAAAAAGGAAAATCAAATAAAAGCAAACCTTGAAATCTCAGCATCGTGTAAATCAGTTCAGTGGTCGAATTAATTCATTTCCTGGTGGAAGGGAGGAAGCACGCGCGACGTACGTGATGGCCGACCAAACAGATGGTCTGATGCTATGAATGTAAGAGTTTTTGCAGCAGACTTGCGATTCTTTTTTGTTTTGTTAGATGTGACGTAAACAATGGATACAGTGGGACCACATCAGGCCATCCCATGCATGCAGAGTGCAGTGATGTGTTCCGTGTTCGTGGACGTTGCAGTAAAAATGTGCAGCAGAGATACGTTGTCGTTTTGTTGAGATTTGATTTGGTAATGTTTTTAAAATTGGGTGCGTAGTTTTGGTGAAGCGTTTGAGTGACATTATCACATCATCAAGTCAATTAATCTCTTGTTGTTATACTATTTTCTATCGCTGTTTCATATTTATTTTGTTGCTAAGGAAAAATTCTAGTAAGCTTAAAAGTTCAAGGCGACCTTAATCCTAGATGACCTAGGTTATCCGTAACTAACTGTTACGTGGTCCCACAAGGTAACTACTAGGTCCCATTACTTTCTATCCATCAGTTGGTAGAAAAGCCTGATTTACGAGCCAACCAACTTTATATTACGTCTTAAACGACGCCAATAAAAAGTTGCGCTATAAACGACAAAGCTGGAGCACTTATAGCGTATACTTTTTTATTGCCCGACGGGTATACATAGTGAAACAATTCGCTGAGAAAGTGGGGGAATGGAAAATTTTCTACGGTTCGTTTCTTTGAATATTTAATTCGAATGATGATGGTATGGTTTTAAGTTTAATAAGTTATGTTGGTTTTTATATATAACATAATTTTTTGTTTATTTATTAAAATAAATGGTTACATAAGTGGTGTCCTAACTGAGTTTATAGAAGTATTGATGAAAACAACTGTAAAGTATAGGAATATAAAGTATTTTATATTCCTTTAATACCTCCATTCAATCCCTGTTCTAATGACGAACTAATAATATTAACATAGTCAAGTTACTATTTTGATATGGCTCACGCTAGAGAGTAGATATCGGTATTCAATTTGGAATTAATACTCGTAGTATAAGTGATATAACAGATGATGATATAATTCAGAATTGGGAAATTATACCAGCAGTATAGTTACAGTACCCTGGCATTAATTTCATACACTGAGTTTTAGAGCCAGACTGACAGAAGAGAGTGTCAGAGATGTTATACGATATTGACTCTTTTTAAACTTGTGTTGATGTGTTGTAAATGTTCACTATAAACGCTTCAACAGCAGTGATCTAGATAGGAGTTTTATAAAATATATTTGAGGAAAAGGACATGGATATAATTTAGAAATTGATTCGAGATAAGGAAGCAATCTCGACTGTAACGGGGTCTGATAGGAAATTGCGACGTCTGCCTCGACTCTAGTAACGTTAGAGGAAAGAATTTGTATAGATCTAGACAATTTATTGATAAATATTTCTGTCTTATGACGGCTGGAGATAATATCTAAGTAATATTTATAACTAATAGCGAAAGTTTGTAAGTACCTACGGATAGATGGATGGATGGATGGATGTTTGTTACTCTTCCACGTAAAAACTACTGAATGGATTTGGATGAAATATGGCAAACAGATAGTTTATAACCTGGATTAACACATAGGATACTTTTTATCCCGATATTCCCACGGGGTCGAGACTTACGCGGGTGAAACCGCGGGGCGCAGCTAGTTTTCAATAAACGAGCTGCTACTGTTGTTACTACATTATATTGCTACATTTTATTTTGACTGTTAGGATACTCTTGCAAAAAGTCAACATAATAACTCAATTATCATTAATACACTACCAAATCAGATCAACTTTTGCTTTTGAATTCATAAATTAGTTCCAAAGTTTGCTTACTGAGTACTGGAGATCTAAAATTTCATTTATACCAGAAGATAATGCAACACTATCCATAAAACAGGATAATTAAATCACCCATGTCTTCTAATATTTTTTAAAGTCAATGTGCAACGGTAGGCAGATAGGCGATAAACGGTGCGATGGTGTGGAATCGTCTCGAGGGAGGTTCCGCTAATCTGCTCTGGGGTCTATCGTTAACTGGAATCCCGTAAGTCTTGTGTTAACCAGAGTTAGTGATTTATGAAATATGATTTTCAAATATTGATTATATAAGAGTAAATAAAAAAGGTCACCACAGTCATTTGTTTTAAGTCTTTAATAAATCTTGTCAGTATCAAGAAAGTAAACAATAGTCCGAAAATCAAAGATATTAGTTCAATAACTGTAGTCTCTTGTCGATTTAATCAATTTCTTTGAAATTCCTAAATATAACTATAGCATTGGTCTAAATAAGGAGCAGTGATGGCCCAGTGGTAACGGCCGCGACTTACTAGTTGTAGGTCGTAGGTTCGAACTCTGACAGGCGCTTTAGTGTGTGTAAATTATTTCATCTCTCTCTCAAAACGATGAGGGAAAACATCGTGAGGAA
Organism: Lithophane semibrunnea; assembly: GCA_947363905.1. Classification (NCBI taxonomy): domain Eukaryota; kingdom Metazoa; phylum Arthropoda; class Insecta; order Lepidoptera; family Noctuidae; genus Lithophane; species Lithophane semibrunnea. Next base: position 15,956,961 of record OX376195.1, read on the forward strand.
ACCGACATGTCCTAGAACCAAATATTTGAAGACATGTGGCACTGGGCCCGCGTGGTGGATTACGGCCCACTCTCACAGAGAGGAGGCCTATGTCCCAGCAGTGGGAACATTATAATATGCGGATTATGTATGATTATGTAAATAGGGTTCTTATGAAAACATATTCCTGAATATTCATACATCGTGAAGGTCATATACACTATTTTCTTGTTCTAATTTATCGCGTTTTCACTAAACCGGATGAATATTAAGTCTTAAACTTGGCTTAAGACTTGGCCATGAACTTGTATTGATCTTGGCTTTTCATTACGCGGTTGGCGGCAATCCAAACGTAACCAGTGTAGGAAAGGGTTTCATTTGAAAGCAAATAAAAACTATAAGATGAGCACAGTAACAATTTGTGACTTGATTTTATTGATATCGTGGTTTAGTGTTCTTACTGGTATCTTGTTGAAAGCTTCATTGGAAAAAAATAGTTCAGATGTAATTCTTTCTATTCATAAGGTCTGAAGAAAATCAAGATTAATTTATTTGACTTTTGATTGAAATAAGTCATTGATTTGATAAAAATCTTCAGCTTTGTACACTACTATTTTAGCGGGATTCTATGCTTCAATTTCATCTGCTTCTGGTTTTTAATTACAATCATGTAACTCATTCTCCTCCACTCTCATTTTAGGTGATTTCATTCATCTTTTTTTATCTAACGCACCCGTAATCACACTTACGGCCATAAAAGTATAAACACGGACAAAAGACAGGTCTACATCTGCGGCACGGAGTTCTTATCGTACGATAGGACCCTAAACGGACCCGGCGACAGATTTACGGATCTCGGACCCGAGTGACCTCGTAATTTCGGACCTATCTCCCGTATCTTTCGGTTTTATTAGATTTTCCAGGATTCCGAAGGTGAAAGGTTCGAGTTTTGGAGAAATGAGGATTGATAAGACTGATTTGTGTGTTGGGATTTTTCGGAAATGGATATGTTCGGGCTTTAAAATAGTACGTGTGAAAGAATAAGAAATTGTACATTATAGGTCTAAGGCAAAGACATTTAAATATCTTTGGTATCTTTGGTCTAAGGTATATGCTGTGGAAATAAAATGGGCATGTATAAAATTGTCATCATCATCTGCCTAGCCTTTTCCCAACTATGTTGGGGTCGGCTTCCAGTCAAACCGGATGCAGCTGAATACCAGTATTTTACATGGAGCGACCTCCACAACCCAGTAACTGGGTAATACGATACCCCTTGGTAAGACTGGTTGTCAGACTCTCGAGCTTCTGACGACCCCTAACGACTGTCGTCAAAGACGACTCAAAATATTTTTTTTTGCATGTACAAAATTGTATAGGTTCCTAATTAAATTATTAATGTGTCAAAATGCATAGTTAATAATGTGCGCATATGTCATGCATAGTTAATAATGTGCGCATATGTCGAAGAATATACTAAATATTTGCACATACTTTAAATAATACAGACCAAAAGAACTGCTAAAATGTAGTGCCTAGCAGTAAAAGGGTATTATAATAATGAAGTTAACCATTTACAGAAGTTAAGCTGCCAATTTTCTTCAGTTAGAGTAACTTTGAACTTTGAGCACTTTACAATTCGTAAAAGTTTTATTCGCTAAAAGGTTAGACGTTGCAGAAAACATCAGACAAAGGGTCTAAGAAAGAACATCTACACCTTTTAAAAGATCCACCACCACCTGTTCTCCAGACATATTGATTCAAACCTTAGCTATTAATCCGCTAGTGTTGTAGCTACAACAATTACAACAGTCTGCGGTCGAGTAGTGTTGTGCACACGTTGCGCTGTGTGACTAATGTTTGCGGAGACGAGCCTACAGTTCGCACGTCTGCTGCCGCCTAGTGATGGGATACACGGGGTTGTTGGATCACGGACTGGGTAAACACTTGGTCATGGAGTTGAATAATTTGCTGTAAACATTTGGACATGTATATGAATAATTTGATGATGAAGATGTCCAAATCGTAACATCAATATGATATGTCACACATAGTGCATTATACATCGGATTACTAATGAAGGACGGTTGGCAGATGATAAAGGTATCAATTTAATTAATCGGATTTCACTATCCATCATCTGCCTAGCCTTTTACCAACTATCTTGGTTTCGGCTTCCAACCTAACCTTTTTTTTTTTTCCGAGGTGGAAAATCCTCATGTATGTCCTCCGCCCTGGGGCGTTCCAACCTAACCTAACCTAACCGGATGCAGCTAAATACCAGTATTTTACACGGACACTGCCTATCTGACCTCCACAATCGGGTTACTGGGTGCACTATTACTTACCATAATTTTGATACATGTAATTAGATGCCCTTTCTAATGAATGAGCGCTTGAACGTAAATCAAGCACTGACGATTCGATTAGGCAAGATAATTATGAACATGTTAAAGAAGTATCTCTAACATAGACGCTCTGGCTATGGCTTCTCTATTTTTTGTCAAATTCAAAGTCAAATAATTTATTTTAAAACTTATAAGGCACTTTTGAACTTCTATGATTAAACACTAAATAAAATTGGCCAAAATCTATGATTCATCAGAATAGACAGTTAACAAATTGCCATTATTTTTACACGGCCATGAACCTCAAAATAAACGATGATACATATAGAACCTAAACCAGATTCAAACCATACCATACCATCCAACAAATCTGCTCGTTAAACTTCAAAGCCGTGAGTCCTAATGTGACAGTCAATATTTATCTGCAACCATATTGTAGGTGTTGGTAACATACTGTACACAAGTACTTGCAGGTACATGTAGTTATTCTATAGCTCCTCTGTAACGTGTTGAATTATAACTGTATTCGGGGGATCTATATTAAAGAGTGACAACGATATTGAAAATAGTACGTGCTTAAAAATAAAAATATCTTTGAATCCCACAAAATCTTGACTGTATACTAAGAGTAAGAAGAAATGCATTTTTTACGAATATTACGGTATCTGAGCGAATAAAAGTACTAGGAAGCTATTGGAAGTTTCTGATTCAGTACAAACTTATGATTGAGAATCTGGATCTTATAAAATCGGAATGCAACTTCATAAAAACTTTGTGTTATCGGTAGGTGCAAGTAAAAAGCGAATTCAGTTAAGTTATTTCATCAGTTTACGCTCCATAATACATATTTCCAATTTCATCAATTACTTAAATTATTCTTACAAATCAAATGTCTCGTTACAGTTAGATCTTACAAAATGCTAATCTATAACATTGTTCACTGAACAATTTCATCAAGTGTCACGATTTGTGAACGTTTTCCTTCACAGTCCATCTCCGGCTGAAACGTATTTATGTTGGTCTTTCAAGTTGAAGAACAATAATTACATTTGCGTTAGAATTCACGATTCTTTTAACATTTTTGTTTTTGTTGTTCTTTGACGATTTTATTTTAGGAATTTGTGTGATTATTTTGGATGAAATTGAGCCTCCTTCAGATTTTTTTCGGTTCTGCTTTACAATTTACATTACTTCAGGGTGTTGCCCAGGGACTTTAGCTCAGCTATCTACATTTTTAACCGATTAATTATTAATTTATTTTTATGTTAGTGCTTAAGTAAATACCAATTGATTTTCATTTAATGAATTGTATGGATTATAATTAACTGAAATAAATGAATTAATAATTATTATTCTAAATGATCTGAAACTTAGAGATTGACTTCTCTGTTTATAATGGGTATTGAAATATATTTATAGATATAGTGGGGTATTGAAATTAAAAAGATCTATTTAGAAATATACCGACATATTTGTTAAATAAAATTAAAAGCTTACAGCATAATATTTTGAACCCCATGCTACTGATAATTATCTGATCAGTATAAATGTCCCATTAATTATCAATCTCAGTCCCTCGCTATTGTTATGGCAGTGTGCACGCGTTAATTAATTTATCTCTATTCATTATTCAGTGATCATGATTCGTGATGAATCCTCGATATTGCTGCGATTACCGCATTGGTTGTCAGTTTCATTAGCTGTCATGTCATTCAACTTTCAGCTGGATGCGTTAAATAGATGTCTATTCAACGCATCCTGCTGAAAGTCGAAACAGTTTCTGTTACAATACATCCCTATAAAGGGATGTACTGTATCAGAAACTGTTTATCAAATTGATACGTCAATTCAGCGTGATACAGGTATTTCATTATTGGTGGTCCAGTGGTAAAATCTAGTTCAGAGCCACGGTTGAATCAATCAATCTGTTTAGCCTTTTCGTAACTATGTTGGGATCGGCTTCCAGTCTAACCGGGTGCAGCTGAATACCAGTATTTTACATGGAGCGACTGCCTACCTATCTGACCACCCAGTACTTAATTGGGTAATAAAATACCCCTTGGTAAGACTGGTTGTCAGATTTTCGAGCTTCTGACGACTCGTAACGACTGTCAAAGATCCACGAATGACAGCCGGGACCAACGGCTTAACGTGCTGTCCGAGGCACGGAGGAGTCTCGGTATTTAAAGATGGTCACCCAACCGCGGACCAAACCGCCAAGCGTATCTTCGACCCGTGCGCCTATTATAACTTAGCCGAAATAAATATTCATAAATCGTATCTAGAGAAAACCGACAGCAGTAATAAAAAAAAATCTCTAATCACTACAGCCAGACTACACAGCACACATCCAATACCAAACATTGCCACCACATTAAAACACAGACATGAAATAAATAAAGTATTTATCGAGCTATTTGTATCAGACGTCTGCTCCAACCGCTTACTTCGCTCACACCGCTCACTTCGCTCACTGCGCTCGCCGCGCGCTACTGTAAAACACTGAAAGCCTTTATCTGAAGCCGCGACCGCTCTAGCTTTGGTGTTGTGGCTATTAGGTGAGCGGGGTTTTATAAGCGGTTTTATTGCCTGGAGGTGGTAAACAACGTGTTTTATAACGTAGGTATTTAATTAACGAGTGGGACAAAAAAAAACTTTTGTAAAATTAGGTAATTTTGATTTTGTACCTGATCTTGAAGAGAGAAACCATTTTAACTGGCTTTTGTGATACAGGAACTCGTAGTAAAAGAGCCAGGGTTAGACAGATGTTTGTGACTTTGAAGTGTAAATAAAGAAATTATTAAATATTAAATTAACACACTCGTCTTTAGGTGGATTGGCACTGTGGTTGATTTCTTCTACAAATAACGTGATATCCATACAAAATTAGTTAAAACAGCCTTTGTAGTTAAAAAAAAAATGTTCCTGTCAAGAGCTTATGGTATTATTTAGTGTCCTCTTACGTCCTAAAACATTATAAAAAATATTAAAATTCATCTTAATCCTCTCTCATTATTTTTACCATTTCCAAATCGCGTTCTGCTTAGCCCCTCCACGAACTATTGAGACCTAGCCGGTCGGAACTGTTGCTCCAGGCTGCAGTCTTCAACAGTTCAGCCAGATTGTATGGCACCAATACTTCAATCGATTTCTTTTGCCAGACCGCCATCGCCAGTCCGTCTGGCAAAGCCGCCGATATGTTTTGCCAATTTGTGGCGACTTTGAGGGTATTCGGGGATTTGAGAACGAATTTGTTAAAGGGCAGATAGTGATTTTATTCAGGTGTGAAAATGTCTGCGCTTTTCTGTAGTTAGCTTTGTGCAGAGTATATACAAGTCGGAGTTTGTTTGTGGAAGTGAAAGTAAATAGCGTATTCATGCAGAATTAGCCTTTCATTCGTTCATGCAATAGTCGAATCAGGGGATAATTATTAGCTTAGTTACTAAGAAATAACTTAGAGTAAAATGTAACAATTATACTATTACATTATATTACAGTGCATGTAAAACTTGCCAGCTGTCTTAAGCCCTAACTAATAGCCTACATCAAACATCTGACATCTGTAGATGATGAGTTTAATCCCACATTAAAAAGAAACAGGGATGTATAGTTTGTCCATTCTCAAATGACGCGCCCACTACCGCATTACGGGGTGCGTAAAATGCGGTAGAGGGCGCGTCTTTTGTGAGTGGACAAGCTTTAACTATAAAAAGATGAGTCTAATCCGACTCGGCTGGACTCCTCTTCCAGGTGAGCCTTGAGAAAACGATACACTCACCTCTATTTTATATCCAAATATCACTTGTAACATAAAACCCCAAAAATCCAGAACTACACATTCAATATACTGTTTTCCATTTCTTAATATAAATCCAATGTTTTTACACATGGACACCGGAGGCGAAGACAGTAAAATTGCGAATCATCGAATTAGGGAAGGGCCAAACGATAAGCTCGCTCGTAAATTCGGCGTTCGGCATTCGGCTTTCGGCCTCCGGGTTCATCGCTCGCACATTGTTTTGGAAATGTCAGCTTTTAAATGATGCTTTGTTATTAAAAAATAATAGAGTAGGTAAATGGTTTTGTGTAAAATTCGCTATAGGACAAGGCTACTTAGGAATTTGTCACCTTTAAAAAAGTACCTCCACTTTTTAATAAGCGCTTCTGTTGAGCATGAGTTCCTGGGTTCGATTCACAGGTCGGTTACAATGTTATTGGGTTTCTTTATCAGGAATTTCTCAGTAGCACTACGGAGTCGATTCAAAATCAAAATCAAAAGTCATTTATTCAAACTAGGCTGAGAATCAGCACTTTTCGACCATCAAAAATTACATAAGACAGTCCCCTAAAACGCCCACCCTTCACCACTTCCTAGTGCTTTAGCTGGGAAGAAGTGGCGCAACAAACTCCCCAGAAGGACAGCTGTCTGTTCAGTTAGAAAAAAATGATTCTATACAAAAGTATGCAAAATCATTTACATTACGCAACATAAAACATAAATCTAATTATTAGCCATAATGTTAGCTAGCACAAGCCAATATACCAACCAACAAAAAAAAAAACGAGTACTATATGTATTCAAGCAGAAATAAAAAGTAAATTAATTAAATAAAAGATTTGTGCCATGCCGATGGTAACAGGCTCGCCGCCTATAACGTGGGACTTAAACGTAACCTGCGAAATATGGGTGACTATTGGGTATACCTCTGCATAACCGATCAAATCATTCGGGGTCACCCATGATAATGTGCCCAAACTGCAATTACATTTTTATTTAATTTAAGGAGATACTGTCTCAATTCGCTACTTAATTCCTTACAACAATCCTTCAACTTCCCTAATTCATTACTCACCAACATAAATGAAAATTATTACAACACTATCATCCAATTCTCTACTAAACCACAATCCCATAATCCGTCAATAGCACGATCAGTAGGTACCAGAATATGCATGGGCAAGCAAATATTATGATACGCGCCCCATCATGGCGGCTGCCTGCCTGTGACGTATGCAGAAAACCCATTGTTTTGCGCCCGACACCGCCTGTCAAATTACTGTCCACAGCAAATTATGGGGTGAGTGTGAACAGATTTGTGAATGTTGAGGGTAGTTATAAATAGTGTTAGTGATGTCATGGTTTTAACTGAAAGGTTAATTTGGTTCTTATCTCTTTGAAGTGTTGGGTCAGCGAACGAAAGGTCTGATACAGAAAATTAGATTTCGACGGTAAAAATTAATGATGAACTAAAACCAGCTGTTTTGTACGTAATTTAAGTACTCAGACCAAATAAAAAACCAAGACAGAGCGCTGCGAACAATACAGTGAAGCATGTCCAAGCTACACCTCCGCTCTGTGCATACACGCTCTTACGCACACATTTATAACCATTTACAATCAAACTACACCTCCCTAAGTGCACACATGTTTACAAAACCAGCCTCACGTCACTGTTGACAGCGCTCTGTCTAGGTTTTGTATTTGGTCTGAGTTTATATATATCTCTAAGTTTAATAGGTACAGTCACAGCCATATAAAATCAAGCTGCAGAGGAATAACAGTTTGGTGACAAGAAAAATAGCAACACAGGTTTTAAAACTCAATAAAAGTAGAAGTCTCAGTAAAAACCATTAACCTGCACCACTTTCCAAGATTTAAAATAACAAAAAGTGTCAAAAAGTGCAGCAGTTTTATATAAAACGTGCTATATTTAGTGACAAGGGTACTTCCCGACGTCTGGTCGACGTTCAAGACGTCTCGACAGAATTACGACTCGACACTTTTGCTCGTAGATGCAAGTTGTAGCGAATTTTAAAGTTTCCGTCGTAAATTAATATTGTATAGAAAGTCGTGTTGGAGATTGTTCTAGAATATTTATTGGAGTAATATAGTGTGATATAGGTAGTAGAAGTTTTTCTATAAGATATAGGTAGTAGATCGAGGAGCTCGTGGCTAAGTAATAACAGCCGCTCGATCCATCAGGTTAAGCTACGCTTGCCGGGGTTGGTCCGTGGATGGGTGACCATTTTCACATATCGAGACTCCTCCGTGCCTCGGAAAGCACGTTAAGCCGTTGGTCCCGGCTGTCATTTGTGGATCTTTGACAGTCGTTACGAATCGTCAGAAGCACGAAAGTCTGACAACCAGTCTAACCAAGGGGTATCGTATTACCCAGTTACTGGGTTGTGGAGGTCAGATAGGCAGTCGCTCCATGTAAAATACTGGTATTCAGCTGCATCCGGTTAGACTGGAAGCCGACCCCAACATAGTTGGGAAAAGGCTAGGCAGATGATGATGATGAGGTAGTAGAAGTTTTTATTTGTTTCGTTTTTGGTCGGGAATGAGAAAGTGTTACGTTGTTTTGCCTACTTTACTGCAAAAATGATAGGATCCTGGATGCCTGGCCTTTCAGTGCGTATAATATGTATGCGTTGGGTGATTTTCCTAACAAAATCATTTTTTTTTAAACCTGTTTGTTGAAGGTTGCTCATAAACGCCTAGCTAAAGTTCATACCTCGCATCGTCGTATCGTCGCTTTGTGAACTTTAAGCCCGTAATACACATGCGTTTTTTTTTTTTTTTTTTTTTTTCGGGTGGGAAATCATCCAATGACTTCTCCCACTCTGGGTGGAGCGGAAGGGCGTGTCAGACTTTTACTGACTAAAACCCATCCGTGTTCCTTCAGTTGCCTGTTGCCAAGGTCCCGGTATCCCTTTCGGACTAACCCGCAACCCTGGCAGGCATAATACACATGCCTGTAACTGGCACAAAAATAAGCAAGTAGCTTGCATGCCATCGTGACATTCACCAATCAGAAGTTGTCATGACTCAATGGCATGCAAGCTACTCGCATACTTCTGTGCAAATTACAGGCATGTGTATACGGGCTTTAAGACTAGAACTTTTTTTTTGTCTTAAAAATTATTGTAGGTAAGAATGTTATTAGATCGGCGGATTGCATACGGAGGTTGTGCAGAACAGCCGCATGACGTACCTTTTCTTTGTACTATCGACGACGGGTTTGCATTCTCGGGCACCTCAGCCGTGGATACGGCTGGGGTATTGAGGGGCAGGCCGGACGGTGGTGTGGCCCTGCTCTGTAGGAAGTCTGCGTTCCCGTGTGTTACAGTGATTCCGTGTGATAATGTGCGTATTGAGGGACAATCACTTTGAATATAACTAGAGTATCATCAAGAAGCTTCATTGCATGAAGATTCCCAGGGCTTACCACAACCTTAACAGATTTAATACAAAGGCTCTCTTGATAAAATATTAAATGTCGAGAAAAACATTTCGAAAACAAAATAAAGTCGTTCCTAAAAACATAATGTAAGCAGAATGCTCTAAATGCTCCAGTATTTAAACTCGGCGACGAAGGTCATCATAAATAACTAGCAACGAGTGTTGAGAGCCGAAGCGAAAGTTCTATACTCCCCTCTCTTTCACCCCTATACATTGTATCTCCTATCTCTTTCCCACCAGGGTGCTTACCGGTAGACGGGCGAAAAAATTGTCTTTATGGTTATTGGATGGTAAGAAATTTCTTATGGGGCGACATTTTTTACGTAAAGCCACTGTTGCGGAGACAATGATGATAGTTGATGTTCTTGTATAAGTTAATGGTAAACAGAACGATCGATAAACTGTTAAATAAATATCATGGCGTTTTGCCTATTTGGATAGTTTCTTTTGGTATATATACTGTACAACGATCTTTTGGCGCGTGGTCTAGCGCACTAACGCCGCAAAAATTGTTTTTTTTTTTCTATTAATTTCTGTGAAAATTTCACACATGTTTACCAACAACACCCTGTCAATGTCATTCAGGCGTCAACCGATCCTTTTAGAAAATATACGTAGCAGTTGAATATGACATGGAGTTTTTTTTCACATTTTATCGATTTTTCTATAACTCCGTCTGCTATCAACCTGACTAAAGCCTAGACCAAAATAAAAACAAACATTAAAATCGATATAAATGTAGAACCCAATTATGTTTTCAGTACCAGGATCCCAAAGGACAAAGATGTAGGTTGCAGTGGCAGGAATTCCTCTGGCACTGGTAACTTTGCCAGCCAGGTGTTTGCTAAAGTCACTGGCAGGTTATTCTACCATCCGTCGTTCAGATGCAAGTACAATTTCAAAACTAAGTGCATTAGTGAAGGTTGAAATGAAACCACCTGTGGTAGTGACATTAAAATTAATTGAAAATGTAATTGCTGTTGCAGTAGTTTTATAAAAACATATACTTACACATTTTTGTAGTAAACGTAAAAGATATTTTCAAATAAAGTTCGGAAATGATTTAGACGAAAAAGACTATGTTAATATACATAAATGACACGACAGTTAATAAATAAAACACGGCAAGTGATAAAGATGACGTCATACTAAATAGAATAGAGACAAAGACAGAATGTAACTTAAATAATAATTATTATAGCAGAGTTTCCGTCACAAGGGTTCACAGATCACTTTATGAACAAGCAGTTGCTAAAACAATTAAAGAAGTAAGGTAACATTTGAATCCCATTATTTCTTCCAATTCAGATCTCAATTCTTTTGTCGGCGAAGTCAACAAACACACTTATTCTTAATATTGAATGTGGCTCCCATTTTCAAATTTATGTTTTTGATTGGATCTTAATTACCATAGAAATACAAATAAAAACACAATAAAAAAACCTGTTGACTCTTCACAATAAACACACAAATATAAAACGTCCAAAGTACTTGCAATAGGAATATTGGACATTAATGCAATAACACGAAGGCTAACAAAGGGAATGGCTATTGTGATGTTAAGGGCGCTTGGAAACACTTGATATGATAATATAGAAGTAGGAATTTCAAGCGGTGTGGTGTTTGTTGTGCCGGTCATTTGAAATAAACAGGGAAAGCTCGTAAAGGAAATACACATAAAGGTAAGAGAATGAAAGAAAAAAAAATCAAAGAAAGCATATTATAATAGGTCTTTACCTATGAAATTGCCGTTCTGCAGTACTGGCCATTTCAAATCAAAATAATTTTTGTTTGGCTAAGAATTCTAATTTTAAATTAATTTTATTTTAAAAACATGGAATTCTTTTTTCAAAAGAAGTCATTTGTTTAATGATTAGTGTTACATTTTCGTCGCATTTCAATCTTTTTCGTCATCATGGATACGTTAAAAATTCGAGTAATTATGGAATATGAGTACCGTCGTGGCAGCAACGCGGCACAAGCGGCACGCAACATCAACGACGTTTACGGAGCTAACACTACAAACCAACGCACCACCTGATATTGGTTTGCTCGCTTCCGTTCTGGAAATTTCGACCTGAAAAATGAATCTCGCGGTCGTCCGAAGACTTTGGTCGACAATACACAATCTACGGCTGAATTAGCAGCGGATTTCGACGTTAGCGTCAAAACAATATTGGTCCATTTGCGTCAAATTGGCAAGGTAAAAAAGCTTGACAAATGGGTGCCCCACGAACTCGATGATCGCCAGCGCGAAGTACGCGTCGAGGCGTGCGTTGCACTGCTCAACAGACACACAAATGAAGGAATTTTGAACCGCATTGTTACCTGCGATGAAAAATGGATTCTGTTTGATAACCGCAAGCGCTCAGCAAGTTGGTTGGATCCTGGTTCAGTACCTAAACAATGCTCTAAACGAAAACTTACCCCTAGAAAAGTGATGGTCACTGTTTGGTGGCCTAGCGCCGATGTGATTCATCACAGCTTCTTACCAAACGGGGTGAGCATTACTGCAGATGTGTACTGTGAAGAACTGAACACAATGATGGAGAAGCTGGCACATCTCCAACCAGCATTGGTCAATCGCTCGTCTCCGTTGCTCCTGCACGACAACGCGCGACCTCATACTGCACAGCAGACGGTCTCCAAGTTGCAAGAACTGGGGTTGGAAGCTCTCCGTCATCCGCCCTACTCACCAGACCTTGCGCCTACAGACTACTACATTTTCCAGAATTTGGATAACTTCTTGGCGGGAAAAAAATTCAATACCCGAGAGGCAGTACAAAATGCCTTTGAAGAATTTGTTGCCTCCCGTCCAGCTGATTTCTTTAAGAAGGGCATCAATAAACTGCCACTGCGTTGGCAAAGATGCATTGATTGCATGGGTGATTACTTCGATTAATACAAATAAAAATACATGAAAAAAATTCGTTTAAATTTTTTTATACAAAACGGCAATTTCGTAGGTAAAGACCTAATATAACATTTAAAAGAAGAATAAATATACTTACGTGTAAATGATAACACGATCACACGGAGATTTGTAAATAAACAAAAGAAAATCGAAGTTGGAAGCAAAACTTGGTTCGGCCTTAAATATCAGAAGACCCGCTATATAAACATACCATTCAAACACCTATTAACTCTTCCAAACAAAAGTAACAAGTCAATCCCTTCCTAATTACCGTTAAATATTTAAAAACGTTGCCCCGAAAGGGTTCGGTCCAACAGAATAATCATCGAAAATCTGCACGCAGCGAAAATTTTCGACTCAGATGCGGAGTCACGTACCGACTGCAATGGCGGCAAATTTTTGCAAATACCTGCAAAATCCGTGATAATGCCTTGAAAGTCAGCTTAACTTTGTTTGTTTGGGGCTGCACTGGGACTCAACTTCCATCCTTAATCTGGGATAATTAGTTATAATTTTGAACCCTTATTAAATTAACCTTTAGTTACTTGGAAAATATGAAGGTTTTGAAAGTCCTGAGTTGGCTCTAGTTAAAGAGGGTGCAGAGAAATGAAGGTAAAGTAAAGACTAATAATAATAATTTTGATAATATCTCGGTTTACCATATTGAAATATGCGTATGGGTGCAAAGGGACTGAGTAAATATATTCACAAATAAATAAATACATACAGTAGGGGTTGTTACTCAAATCAAATCAAATCAAAATATTTTATTTCACATAAACCTACATGGGCACTTATGAAACGTCAGAAGCTAGGTGCACGGTTCCAATTGGTCGTTTCCTATGGAGAAGAGCCGGCAAGAAACTCCATGGTTTCTCTTTTAAAAATAATTGTAGGCATGGGGGGACAATGTAGGCCTTTCAACTTAAACAAATGCAAATGCATCTTTGCCTGAGAATTTCAGTAGCCAGACGGGAATCCCTCAGCGTGAAACCACGACTCCTAATTGACACAAAACTGTCAGGTTTCCTTTGTATAACAACAAATTGGAGTACCCTAATGTAATAAGATGATTTACAAACTTAATTCTCATGTCAATTTAGAGACTATCTGATGCCCGCGGCTTCCCCCGCGTGGATATCGGTTATTATATGCTAAAACCTTCCTCGAGAACCACTCTATCCATTGGTGAAAACAGCATGAAAATCGGTGCAGTAGTTTTTGAGTTTATCGCGAAAAGACAAACAGACGCGGTGGAGGACTTTGTTTTATAATATGTAGTGATTCCCGATCGGCCTTTAAATTACTCTTCATGAAAAATATTTTGGGGATAAGTGAATTTTAAATACTTTGCATATTATTATGTACTTATGTGCTTAAATTATGTATGTAGATTGCGTTGTCACGTATAACGATGAGGATAAGATAGCAAGTGAACTTCGCGACCTAGTTACTGAATGTAGATATTTGGTGTGTGGTGTAAAAACTAAAAATTGGCGGTTGATCGACACAAGTATCGAGTCTTTAGTACCTATTGTAAGTATAAAATGGATTTGAAGGCGTTTTAAAAGGAGACCATGAGACGTGATGGTTATTTTAAATCCATATAACTATTATATACTATAGCTAGTAACCCCAATTCAGCTACAATCTAGTTTCAAGGATTTTAGCATTTCTTTATTTCGATTGGATCTCTTGAGGTTTAATTTTAATTTAGTGTAACCACCACAACTTATTTGGAGCCATTTACTTATTCCCAAATTATATCTAGCAGAAGATTAAAATCATACCAACCAAGCTAGTAGCTTGTCTTTTATTGGAAGACACTTTTTACGTTCCTTTTATATTATATAATTAATTAATTGCAAAAGTGCCTTTTATATTATATTATATAATTAAAATGGGATTGGGCGGGTCATGTCAGCCGCATGCATAGCGACCGGTGGGCAACAGTCTCCACACGGTGGGTGCCTGAGGATGGACGGCGCCGCCGAGGCCGGCCCAGGAAGAGGTGGCGGGACGATCTAGACGCGTACCGCAAGGGTTGGATCGGGGTTGCCCTGGAAAAGGATCTTTGGAAGTATTTGGGGGAGGCCTTTGCTCAGCAGTGCAGTGCAGTGCAGTGCAGTGTGCAGTGCAGGCTAACATTAAATTTAAAAAAATATATATATAATAATTTATTCTACTTATATTAAATTATTTTTAATTATATTATTTTATACTTATTAAATAAATTATTTGACTTTACGGGCTTCAGTCTGTGACTTGTCCCACACAACTAATGAATGAAGTCGATATGCGAAGGTAATGACGCGCCCAAAATATACAAAGTACGCAATGTTTACTGATAGGCTTTAAGACTTTAAGCTTCCAGTATCAGGCGTGTACGCAACGTATGATCGTGAGTTTCAGTTTGCGTTGTCAACATATTAGGTCCGGGATCTATGAAATTGGTGTTTTGTATGGGGATTTTTAAAGAAGTAGCATTTTTCATACTAACATTTTCTTAATTTCAATCATGAACACTAATGTTTTAAAACTTTTATGCAGTAATGTTTAAAAACAAAGATAACGTATGCCACTTAGATTAAGCGACAAAAATAAGTTTTGGATAAGTTAAAAAAAAATTGTGTTCATTTCTGCTAACAAAATGTGGAGTCATTTTTAAGGTATTTTTTATGTTTAGAAAACTATAATTAATAAGGATTTTTTCAGTAATGGTAGTTGTCTATGATGGTCATTATTCGATATAATACCAAGCAATTGATGAATATTTTAAATCATAGAAGTGACGAGGTTCTCTATTTGTAAGAAAAAAACGCATTTACCGAAGCACAGAAAAAGAAGGAAAACCTTTATGTTTTGTAAAATGTTGATAAATTGTAAATAATGAATGAGATTTAGGAAGTAAAGCAGATGCAGTGCCTTAAGTAGGAACGAGTACAAGTTCAGTAAAAAATGATAAGAAGACAATAATGATTAATGATGGCCCAGATGAAGAAGACACAAAATTGTATATGAAAAAAATATGCTTGTATACAATTAAAAAAAAAATGTTGCTTATACTAGTGGGTTACCCTGCAGTGGGACATCACAGGCTAAAATTATATAAATAAATGTAAGGTAACTGATTTATATATTTAAATCAGTTACCTTTGTAACTGGAGCCTGAAAGTTTATTTAGGTATATTTGCAAAATATATAGTGCCAGTTTTTACCTCCAACTCATCCGTTAAAAGTACAAATCGCAAAATAAACTCAAAAATTGCCGGCAGCAAACTATTTCACTTTAATTCAGTAATAAGTAGCGGGTTCTTTTGATGTTCAGGGACGCGGCAACCTCACAAAATACCCTATTTGGGTATCTCTTAGAAATGACGAGCCCGATCGTGGAATGAGATCTCTTTATGTGAACCAGTGGCAATTGTGAACGAAATAAGTCCAGGGACTTTCGTAAATAGGTGTATATTTGATGCTGCAAATGTTGGAATTCAAATAAGTTTTTCACATGCTAAAATATTTTCGTAAATTTTGCAGGCTTCATAACAAAATCTGTTGCTTTTATAAACTTGGACTCTTTACCATAATAATGACGTCTACTCCTCGAGGTGCTTTTCGGTGAGGATTGCTTTTCGGCAACTTTCAGGCTTACATTAGACTTCAACATTGTTTTTCTTGGCAGATAAATTATAAATATAACAACACAAAATCACGCTTGTAATCTCCGAAGGGTTAATCAGAACGTACGTACGTATAATATCCCCACATTTCGGCAGTTATGTATAGGTCCCATGTAATACGGGGGCAAGCCTAGTGCCATCAACCGGGAACATATCCAGACCGCGTGCTGCTATTGAAAAATTCCTGATGGGGTAAATCCAATCATATTTTGTCTGACCTGGGAATCGAACCCAGGACCACATGTTTCCTGCCAAGGTTGCGGGTTAGTCCGAAAGGGATACCGGGACCTTGGCAACAGGCAACTGAAGGAACACGGGTGGGTTTTAGTCAGTTAAAGTCTGACACGCCCTTCCGCTCCACTAGAGCGGGAGAAGTCATTGGATGATGATGAAAGGACCACATGCTTAGCAGCAGCGATTGCGACCACAAGACCAACGAAGCAATATGTTTTGAATTTATTATTCAATGGCTGAGAAATCAAAAGTAAACATAAGACGATCGTTGCATCTTTGAATTTAATTGACAAACCATACACGGGGCCGGCCTCCAGTAACTCCACTCGGCCATTACCAAAATCCATAGTGCAATTACTGGTGGCCGCAACAATCATGACTACAATATACTGATTATTGTTGGTAGGTACTGTGTGTATACAATAATATGCTGTTTGTTATTATGTAAAGCCAGCTTCTGTGGTTGACAGACGCTTTGACTCCAATACGCGACGAGGCACCGGCCTTTGTATCATTGTGATAACTTTGTATTGTGATTCCATTGATAGTTTGTTGTTGTGGTTGTTGATTATAATGGTTTTAATGAATTGTTTTTCGATTATTAAATCATCTGTATAATCTTGCATCAATCAAATGGGTAAGTACTAAAGTTAAGAACGTGGTGGTATTTGACAGCTGTCAATACACGTCCTCGTTCTTGGGCTACTATGTACATGCACAATTCTCTGCCAACTGCTTTTCTCCAGTTTTCCGAATAGTCAGAAAATCAACATTATCTATTATTTTTTTATTTATTAATGAACAAAACAAAATTTAAACAGAAACATCACAAAAACCTCAATAGGTTTGTCCGGATGTTGAAACACTTAAGCAATCTAATCATAATACTAACGAATTATTATAATAAAATAAAAAAAGAAACATTGTGAGGTAGTTTGTAGACATACTAACCAAAACAAGTACAAAAACGATGACGGCGTAGGTCACACAGCCCGTCGATGCTAATTACTATTAGAATGAAATTTAAACAGAATGATGCAATTTCAAAGAGATTCAAAGAATTTTTTGTATTTATTTTTATTATTATTATTTTATTATCTTTCAAAATCATTCATCTCTTTTTTTATCCTTATAAACTTGTACATAATTTATATATATTTTCGTGTTAGTGTTAGCTTGTACAATGTTATTCTGGTAAATAATTGTTTTTGAAAGTCAATAAAAATAAACAGAGCTATACTGATCTTTCAAAAGTACAAGAAGGTTAACTTGTTTCCTCAATATTTTTTCAAATATCTCTTTTTCCATTACCTAAATGCAGTCATGGTGCAGCATAAGACTTTCGTCTGCGTCCATAGCATAAAATAATATAGTAAAATTGGCTTTCATTTATTGTTTTGTTACCTACCTTCTTTAAACATCTCCTGATTTTTTATTCAAGTTTCAAATGCTACTGTACTGTCTAAGCAACACGTCTGATATTTCCCCTCATTCGTTATGTAAATAAATAGCCCGCGAAACTTAAACATACCCAAGACTACATCGCAATTAGGAAGGTAACCAACGTGGAAAGCAAACAAGGGGTTGATGTTGGTTGCTGTAACCATTAGTGCGAACACACGCTAATTAATAATGTCGACTATAATCAATAAGGATTTGTTTGGTTATCGAGTTGGTTGTTATATTATAATTGACAACTTAATTCAAACTCAAACCTTGTTACCATAAAACCGTGGTTGTCAGTTGTTTAGCCTAAACACCTTTTAAACATGAAATTTCTGGAGTTTGACAAAACTGACATAAGTTTTTGTGGCAAGGCCCAAAGCATTTATTTGAATTACACTATTTACAGGCACTTTTGAGTTGTCAAGGGGTATGGAGAAGAACGGATAAGAACCAATCACTTATCACACTTTTTTTGATTCTATTGTGATGTGTCGTTTCAATGGCTATGTTTTTCGTACGTTAATGATCGATCTAGCTATGTATATCGATATCGTTATACATAGCTAGATCTATATGTGATATGGCTTAGTATATCGACTATCGTTTTAATTTTAGTTAAATTGCCTAAATTCATGGCTTTGGTTGTGAAAAGTTGACTAAATTAGCTTTAGTAACATTGTTTGATAAATTGTTTCATTTTATTTGAGCCTCATGGGAAGCGTAATTAATTACTAAATATAATTTTATGTTGAATTTGACGATTGTTATTAGGACGACGTTAACATTCTGACTGGCTCTGAAACTGACGCCCCCTATGAAATTAAATCCTTTATGAAAAATCTTTGCGTTTAGACAAACAATGATACAATCAAACACAACACCAAAACAGACATATCCAGCGAAAATATACTAACTCGCACTAAACACAGTAACTTTCCCAGCAGACATCACAAAAAGGCGGTCCCAGACATTGGTGTTAGCTTTCAGTTTACTTCTCCAAGTACAAAGAGTACAAGCACAAAGAGTACAAGAAGTACAAGCACAAGACAGCACAAAGTTTCAGCACAGACTTCTTGTTTGAATGGAAGTCGATCTGTGCGACATTGTGCGACTGTAACGAGTGTCGTTATTTCTTTTTCAAAGCTATAAAGTTGCTTTTATTTGAATATAGTTACTCTAATGGTGGGTAAAGGTAATTTTGTGGAAGAGTCGAAACTTTATGTTCCGCAGGTCCTGGCAAAATAAGCAACTTTTTGTGGTAGGTTCATCCCCTTTTTTTTCAGAAACAAATGAATGAATTAATATGTTTTTAAAGTCTGTCTCGCTGGTTGACCTTTCTGAAAAACACAATAAGGTCAATATAATAATAGGTCCTTCTAGGGCATCCCAGCGTTTCCAAGGTGTGTTTATTCGATCGACAACTCAAGCGTTGTTTAAAACCTTTATCACAGCAGTCTACAATTCCATTAATACCTTGCCTGGCCTAATGAACTCTCACATGTCTCAAGAAAATAAAAATGGCTAGAATTCGTACTTTCGATAGCACAGTTATTCAAGGAAAGGAAACATTACCGGGTCAGGTCAGGCCAGGTCAAAACAAATAAAACAGCAATTTATAATAAATTGTTCTGTATTATTCCGTTTCACATTAAAACGAACCAATTTTAACGGCTTTGATAACTTCAAGGAAAGTGGTAATATGGTTACAAATAATTCTTTGAACAATTTGTTCAAAAGGCTCTTAAAACCTGAAGACCAATTTGCAAATAAGAAACTGAGAATTGTAATTCCATCTGTTATAATTTTATTATTTAGTTATTTCTACAAAAATTACAACGAATTGCACATACTTATAGGCTAGTATGTGTACTTCACTATAATTACCAAAGATTAGTCACCGTGCATCGTAAAAATTAAAAAATATTGGTTATAAATTGATCATTTATGTCCCAATCATTAAAAAAGAGGGATAACTCTCACACTGGAATTCAAATTCAAATATTTTTATTTGTAGAACTTAAGTATTTCTTGAAGTAGATGAACTCTAGCAACATACATGCAGCAACAGATCTAAGACCAGAGACAATCAACACTACAGTTGCCATCCAAATCCAATTTACACTACAGTAAAATAAATCATAGCAGAACAGCACCAGCCGTAACACCCAGGATATACACATAAAAAAGTTTCCCAATCACACTTGCTAGTTTCCTACTACGTAAAGGTTCCTTGTTACATACTATTCCTACATTTACCGCCGTAATAGTCCGTGGAAACAAGTTTAGTGGGTAGATTTTGTCGAAATTACATTTGATTTATGAGAAAACATCAATGTTCGAAACTTTTTGTGTTGTAAGCCTTAATCGATTTAGTTTTTGGGCCAACGATGTTTTTGGAAGAACTGGCCACGTACAGCCAATTGTAGTAAGAGATGAGACTTGATTAGCTGTTCGTTCATCAATTTGAGAATAAGATATTTTCTTGGGATTGATTTATTTGTTTTTGCTTAGCTGGGAAGTTACGTCAAACAAAATAGAATGGCTACGGCGGTCAATCAGTTTTCCCAGCTGTCTCAAAGAAAACTCATTCAAATAATTTCTGCTTTCATTCATAACAGACTGATCTCAAAGCAAACACCGTTTCAATTTCTTGTTCAGAAATCAATTCAACAAACCAATGGCAGGCTTGATCGACTAAAGCTCAATCAACATCTAAAACACACAGAACCAGGAGGAAATATAATTCGCCATCTCTGGTAGTGACAGCAAAGATTTAGGTATAAATCTGAGTTCAAAAGGCATGGAACATTAAAAATAAATAGGGGGATTCTGCGGCCAGACAACGATGTTTATTCAGCTTTTAGGACTGTTTGTTAGTTCTGCTAGTGACAGTAAAGTAAAGATTCATACTTTTTATAGTGCTATGAAAATATTTGCGGTGGAATAAAATGTGGAAATGTTTTTGCTACTACGACTTTTTTGCGAACAGTCTGAGCTTGTTGAGACCTTGATATAAACGATTTAGGTTTAAGACCTCATTCAAATGGGTGCTTTTTTTGTGTGCGTTCAAAGAACTGTAGTGAAACAACTGGAAACGATACGTTTGTACGCCAAGCCAATCCTACGGTGTTTCCCACGTCATCATCATCTGCCTAGCCTTTTCCCAACTATTTTTGGGGTCGGCTTCCAGTCTAACTGGATGCAGCTGAAAACCAGTATTTAACATGTAGCGACTGCCTATCTGATCTTCACAATCCAGTTTGCTAAAACTGGCTGACAGACGTGCATAAGAGGGCTAAATGTTGGAACATGTAATATACAAGATCATGTAAGATCCTAAGTATGTAATATACAAGAAGCATATCATCATTTCGATAAAACCAGAGAAGTCTCTCACAAAGGACAATCAAATCAAATAAACAAACAAAACAACGGACCCAAATACGAATAGTGATAAAGCTAACAAATTGCGAGTTATGCTAAGGCAGCAAAAAACAATTTTTAAATCCACCCTGGAATATCCGGCCTGGAAATGCGGCCTACATATCCGAGGCCCAATTTGCATGGAGATGGCGCCGAAGCGACGGCCTGGGGCTTCACACTGTCATAATCCGAAACTCGGCTAAACTGATTTAAATTTTCACCATACAATGACTCCATGCTTTGGTAGCTGCTCATACAAAGTTAGTGATGCTGCTCCCAAAGCTGTATTTGCTTTTATTGCAAGGGATTAAGGATGCGAATGATTGGGTTTTGATTTTGCCAGTTTGGTTGAAGGGTTATTGTTTATTAAGAATTACACCTTGGGAACTTGGAATTATAAGGGGTCTGAATTTAAAATGTTATTGTAATAATATTGACAGTTTGTTATTGTAAAAACACGAAATACGTTTTAGTTGAAAATGAGTATTTCGTCTAAATAAATCAATGTTTTATTATTTTTAAACAATATTGAGGCTTAAACGAAAAACACTTGGTAAAACTTTTGGTTCATATGTTGTTTTTCGTTTTAACGGCGTAGTATTGAATTCAGGATTTAAATATTCCATTTACAATATTTGCGTATTAGATCTGATCAAATCCTTGCTCTGAATCTTATAAATCTCACTATAAGTTCAAAGAGAACCATTTTCAATTAACATTACTCAAAGTTTACAATTTCAGTAAGATAAATTCGTATTATCCTCGACCCTTTCATATTTAAGAACACTTCCACAAGCTAACATCAACTTTAATGTCGGTGTTAAAGAAAAAGTGTAAATAAACTTCTGAGTCTGTGAAATGGATCTCTTGGAGTCCGCTTTGCTCGCTCTTGCTTTAATGAAGAGATTCACAGCTTTTGAGTTTCCAGCTAAGTATGCAAATTCTTTATATTCCAAGTTACGACTTTGTGGGCTTCTTTTGTATAAGATTATTTCATTTATTTTAAAGGTTATTACGAATAAATATCCTAAGACATAATTTTGTACATTTCTAATTCTTTATCGAACTTGATGATGATATTAGTATTGTGGTCTCACATAAAAGTGTGCGACTGCCATTGATATAACTAGTATAACTATTTTCCTTTCATAATCTTTATGGCTGCACCAAGAAAACTATTTCAGGTTTTCTTGTGTCTGCCATTTTATTTTAAAGTTGCAATAGCCAAGACAGGATCCTATTAGTTTCTGTCGGCAAGGTTTTGTCATCTGTCTGGAGGGATTGCTTGGCATCTTGGGCTCTAGATTTCCTATTTTCTGCAAAATATTTGTTAAATAAATTGCCGTCAAAGACAAAGCGAGTCTCAAGGGCTTGGGGAAAACATGAATTATTATCCCAATTGTTTATTTTGCCGACCAAGGCTTTAGTAACATTACCTACAGTGATGGTCTGAACCGAAATCTACAGCAGAGCTTTTTTAAAGGCCGATAAAAGAATTAGGACGTTGGTGGGTCTAGAATAGTTGTAATGTATTCATGGTAACAGTTTGCGTGTCGATGTCTCTTGCACTCTGTATATATACTTTTTTAAACCATCCACATCAAGAATGCCAGTTTAATATCTAAACTTATTCCGAAAATCCTTCGTAAAAGTTGGAGCAAATTCAGATTTCATATTCCACCACATTATTGCGGTAGTCAGACTCGAATACACTCGGCTGGGGTAGCGGATTTATATCATATATTTATTTCGCTCCGCCTGTAATGGCGCATTAATCTTGCGCTGCCTTTCGTATGGCATTTGACATTTCGCCTCTTCCCTAGGATTGAGATTTGTTGGTTATTTCGCCTGTTTGCTTATGTGTGTAGTGACCGTTATAGATAGAGGGGTTTTGCTGTTCATCTTTTGTTTGGAAGCTTTGGGATGTTAAAAGTGGAACAGTTTGAAATGGGGCCACCAGTGTAATCCCACTTTGTCATCAGCTCGTTATAAAGAAACCCTTTTATAACATAAATACCTGTTTTGTGATTTTGATTTGCTGTCGTTTTCTAAGCTCCTTTTTGTGGACATACCTGCAACAAATAAAAGAAATATTCAGTAAACTTAAATTTTAATATGTATTACAACTGACAAGACTCATTCTTAAACCCAATGTATAGCATTCTAGATTTGAATCTCAACAATATCAAAGGGCATTCCTTGTGCATATTTATCATCATTATAGACAGCAACAGTTGAAGGTTACCATGCTATAACGCATTAACTTTACGAGTATAAACAGAAAATATAACAAATAAAACACGCAATTCTTGCGTTACAATTCAAATTTATGAAAAGCTAGTGTGTGACGGCGCATACAATCATTGGTTATAGTTTTTTATGGGTTATGTAAATGATGATAAACAAACACGCTTGTGGTAAGTTATAATTGTTTGGTTGATTGGAAACTAATTAATATTAAATGTTTAAGTCTGTTTCAATTGGGATTTTTAGTTTTAGTGTATCTGTGTATTCATGATTTGCTTTATGTAAATAGCGTGAGCAAATACAGTTTAATGAGGTGTATTTAACATTGCGCTGAGTTGAAATATAAATAAATTCGCTTAAATTGTATTTATACATCATAAATATGACGCATATTTATTATGTTTAAATACAATTTAAGCGAATTTTGATGACAAATGAAGATTATAATATTATCCAATAGAATTATTGTAATTATTAACATAATATCATTACAGCACGCCTGTATTCCTCGAAGGGTTAGGCAGTAGTGCACCTTTACTAGATTTGAATTCAGTTAAAGGGATTCTATGTGTTTTACAAGGTAAACCATAAAACATTCTAACGCTCAGACATTTCTGTACCTAGCCTATATTTGTATCCTCCATAAGGCAAGAACTACCCAACAGTGCTAATAACATTAGAACCAAATGTCGAACTGATAAGTCAAAGGTTCAACCTGACAAATCAACCAATTACCGTAAATTACACTGTAACGTTAATTTTTCCTTTTTCAAACTTTATTAAGTCGAAGTTAATTTAAAAGGTAATTCTTTTGACATGTAGGTAAATTGGACAGAAAGCGCTAATTGGTGTAGCTCTCGAGTCCTGAATTGTCAGGCTCGCACTGAGCACGCTCAAACTGAGTTTGACTAAATGTCAAACTGAATGTTCGCGCCCAGTCCGGTTTAAACTGGATTCGCTGCCTATATCCACTTATATCCAGTAGTAGTTCGCTTTGACACTTGATTTTCAAAAGGGAGGTACCTAATTGACGTTTGAATATCCTTTTTGGGTAATGGATATTTGGCTTTTATGTGATACATCAATGAAGGCGTGATTGGGGGATTCAATAATTTACAGTTGGAATTTCATGTCGAATGCTGTTTCATTACATAAGTGCTGAAAATATTGTTCAATAAAATGATGGAAAATATGTTAGTTCATGCTTGATAATTTAAATCGAATACAAAGTCCAAGACACATTCCTTTATGCGTACCTATAAAAAAATTCTTAAGGTATAAATGAGAGTAAGTAAATAATAAACTGAAACCATACCGCTAAGTTAATGCCACATTCCAAATCAGATTGCACAAACAAACAAAATCCCGATGGAATCAAACTACTTAAAACAAAATCTAAAACCTCAAAGATGATTTACGAGCTACAGGGTGAAGGGAAATAAGTGTTACATTTCATACAATAGCCACTACGGACATATTTCATTTTGACGTTTAAAGCTTAAAAAGTGAGGACTTTCAGAAGGTTAACTTTGTACATAAAACAGAACATTAGACACTAACATTAACTTTAGTACGATAGGTAAATGAAAATGCTAGATTATTCTAGAAAGGAATAAGGATCCAACTTTTCTTGACGTCATTAAAGAAAACCGCCAGAAATAATGGAAAGATCATGGGCAATGTACGCAATGCAATATCATCATCTATGTTGATTTGATGGGCTATATAATGAGTGGAATGAAGACATTCAAATTCAACATTCAAAGATCGTCATTGTACGAACTAGAATTTCTGTGTCTTTCTGTTCTATTTTCAAACAAACAGTAGCTATTGGCTTAACGCATATCGAATGACTGCGAAGCCACTTAAAAGTGCCCGTAAAATATTTAATCTGTTAAGTTGGTAATAAATATTCCGGCATAAAATCGGAGAAGGGTCTAAGTTCGGCGTTTTTGTTTTTCTGTTCTAATGGAAGATTGGAATAGGATATCGAAGCCGTAATTTTTGGGAGTGCCAAGTGATTTTTTTGGAGTTCGTGATTGCGAAAATAAACCGCCATTTTTTTTGTTATCCCTAACTAGGGGTTATCGATAATAGCCTTAAGTATACCATCTCAGTGCCTAAGAAGAACCTTGGGAAGCGATGGATGTAAACGGGTTTGAACGTTTCGATATGAATGTTAATGAATTAGGCCATATTAAGTAAAGCGGATTTTTTAATTTATTCTACACGAACCGTGCATAACTTGTTAAAAGCCGAAACATAAATAGCCGGCCTATTAAAAGACTCAATATTTAAACACAAACAACAATATTTAAATCAAATACACTCTCCACTCAACTAAATGTATTCCTAAAATCAATAGTGTTATATTTTGAGCTCTCTCAATGTGAGCAAAGCTACTGTTATTTAGACTGATGTTCCTCAGTATTTAACTAAGCTTCGGATTACCTCGTCAATTCTATCTATTACGCAAAACTGACCTGGATCTCGCCACCAAATTATAAAGTGGGAACGAGACAGCTATAACTGTATAGCTGTCTAAGTTAAGGAGAGTGACAGGGACGGTTACAGTTTTGTTCCCTTCATCGTTAACTGGATTCCAGTGTTCTGGGAAAACTATTTGTGACGGAAAGTTCTAGTTTAGTGTCAAAGCAATTTGCATGCGTAATTTTCTGTTAGCTATTTAATTTATGTGTTGTTTTAATCCAACTGGAATTATTAGTGGGTGTCCGTTTATGACTGTAATACAAGTGATGTCGGATAGTTAATTGGTTTTTTCATTACGTTATAGTCATAACACTGATATTATGTAACAGAACTTCACAGTGGATGAAAGTTACTGATTGGCTGTGTCCAGCAGTGGACTGCTGTAGGCTGAAGAAGATTGTACTATCGCATGAGAAGTATAACCGAAAATACAGATCATGTTGGACTAATCCGACTAAACTTCAGTATTCAGGTATTGGGTAGACCCAATAGCCTTAGAAGGCCACGAAATGAGGCGGTGCGTCTTGCGTCGCGGGGTGGCGCTCGAATGTTCCCGCGGCGCTCTCCTCTCCGCAAGTCGCACCGCGAAGACACATGGCATGCTCAGACGCAAGACGCAGGTCGCGCGAGCGGTGATGTCGTGGGGTAAGAAGCCACCTGTTGCGACTGATAAACAGGTGAATGCAGATAGGTTCCATCTAACTGCAGAAACTTTTACAGACACTTCTTGAATCAGACTAAGAGAGTTCATCTTAGCTCTTTACATATTTGTGTAGCTAAAAGAGCAATAATAAAATCAAAAACATCAACACAATTATCATCTGTTCTGGCAAAATTAGACAAAGAATAAGACAAAGCATTCAAATGTTAAAAACAAATGAGTCCTGCTCCAAGAACTTTTGTCTCACGAATGGATGACATAGCTCGACAAAAATAATTGCCATCGTTAAATAGTATTAAATGAAGAGGATTTTATTGAGTAACTCCCTCTGAAGAGGGTCCTTTATTTGTAGAGAAACAGAAGGAGAAATGTTTAGTTTTAAAATGGAGTCGTTTTGCTTTTTTATTAGAAAGACCCGTTTGGAGCTTTAAGAAGTTACCTTACATTTTATCATTTGGTAGTTCTATGAAAATGTATTTTTTTAAACGGAGATATTATTAAGAGGATGTGCATGTGCAACCAATACTTGTACTACTATTATTACTACTACTTGTAATTTTATCATTAATGTTTAGTTTAAATCCCACATCCTTACTATATACCTTACTAATATTATAAATGCGAAAGTAACTCTGTCTGTCTGTCCCGCTTTCACGCCAAAACTATAGTCTGTCGTCCTGTTCACGATAAACTCAAAACTACTGCACCGATTTTCATGCTGTTTTCACCAATAAAGTGGTACATGGATACAGTGGTTCTCGAGGAAGGTTTTAGTATCCGACATTTATGCGGACGAAGCCGCAGGCATCAGGTAGTATAAATAGGGGTTATAAATGCGAAAGTGAGTTTCTTTATTTATTTATTACGCTTTCATGCTAAAACGGTCGAACGGATTTGGATGAAATTTAGTACATGGGTAGACCATGACCTGGAGAAGGACATAGGCTACTTTTCATCCTGCAGGCGTAGCATGGCGCTTTCTATCTCTACGAAGAATAGACATAGCTTTTTCTATACAAAGTGACAGTTCGTTTCTTCATTTTTGACATCCACCGTAGAAATCTTTCTACAATCTGTCATTTTGTCATTCATTTCTAACGATCTTTGTCTATGTCTTTGTATATGTAGACTATTTCGGAAGAAAGTTTTCTATCCTTACTGTCAAAATCACACTGACAACCGATAAATCCTATGATAAAACAAAGAATTCTGAGTCGAATTATATAAGAGTGAATTTCGTAAAAAGTGCAGTTGACTCTTTCTATTTTGCTGCCGTCTCGTACTGTCTACTGTCTACAGGAAACGTCATTTTTGTCTACTCTTCCGTCGACAAAACGGTGCTCATGCTACGCCTGCTGGATCGCAGACGAAGTCGCGAGTAACAGCTAACTGTTGAAAAAGGGAAACAAATATCTTTTCGTTGGGAAATCTGTTCGCTGTAGACCCGGGACAGATCTGTTTAGCACAGATACAGTTCCAATTTATTGGAATACAGACATTTTTTAAAGGCATCATTATAATTTTCAATTTCTAAATCTATCGTTTCGACAATTACACAGTTAATATTAAAATGACTTACTCAAACAGACGTCTTAATCAAAGCACAAATTGATACCACTCACCCCACCATAAAGGTGGTCGCACATGAACGGTAAACAATTTTTCAATAATCGTTGTCTAGACGGTGTAATGTGAGGGCGACCGTGGCGACACCTAACGGCTAAACAACTACCATTATCATTACGATAGAGCGTGATGGGTTTCATTAAGTTCGACGTGGAGCGAGAATTTCTCAAATTATATAGAAAATTAAAACGGACGGGTGGTCTAGGACTAATTGGATTTGATGAAAAGAAGTGTTGGAGATTGGAGGATGAACAGATTTTATTCTGAAGGTAGAATAAGGAAGAGAGGATGGAATAGTAGCAATATAAGAAGATAGAGGGATAGAACTTTGCAGTTCAAGAAAGATTGAGTCATACGCGAGATTTTAAAACTACAAAGAAAAACTAAAAAAGTAAGAACATATTTTTTAAACTAAACTCAGTAGGTATTTAAATTTCTCGTTTTAAGACAAAGGATTTCTTTTGAGAAGCCTTTTAACTCCATTAACTTCTCATTATAACTAGTTATTTGCTCACAAATTCTCACTCCATTACAAATAATAATAGTACACAGTAACGATGATGTATCGTCTCATAGATTTTCAACGCACCTATTATTTGGACAGTGTTATTGATATTATCACGCAACCGTGGGAGGGGGGCATAATGGCTTAAATTAAGAGCGATGGTTAATCAACTTTTGTAATTATTAATTACACTTTTGTTCACATTAAATTTTGAGCATGAGTATCGTCCCATAACAGATTGCTTTGGAGATAACTATTTTTACCCGACTGCCCCAGAAGGAGGGTAATGTTTTTCGAGAGTATGTATGTGTATATGTCTATTTCTTTGGCATGCTCTATAGCCTAACCGGCTTGATGGATTTTAACATACGAGGTGTCGTTAGGTTCGTCTTAATTGTGGGGAGTGACAGGCTATATTTTTTTATATATTTCATCTGCAAATACAAAAAAAACGGAGGGGAAGGTTTTTTTTAAAATATATTATAACAATATGGGTATCAAATAAAAGCTGGTAATGAGTTAATTCCAAATATATGTATTATAAAACTAAAAAGCTTGAAATAAAACAAATTATTTAAAAAACAAAAACCCGACTGCAAAAACCTATAACCGAAAAGAGAAAAACAAAACTTTGTTTTTTGTAAGGTATTGGAGGCGGGGACAAACAAAAGTTACACCCATATGTCAGGTTATTGGTTTTTGCAGTCAGATTTTTAAATAATTTGTTTTATTTACCTAAACTACGATAATGAACCAAGTGCATACATAATATTTTTAGCACGATACAGAGGATGCTGGATGCTCTATGTAGATTCTAGACACTTGTTCAACGTGTGTCTAATGCCAGCCAAACGTCAAACTCCATACATAAATGTCGTGTTTAAAAGGTGTGTAGAATATTGTAACAATATTCTGATTTAAAAGAGTGTCCGTGGAGTTTCTTGCCCGTTCTTCTCCATAGGAACCTACTACGCTTTGGAATGGGCAACTAGCTTCATATTTTCTGACTGACCGACCCTTTGACAATTCAAAAGTGCCTGTAATTGGTTTATTTGAAATAAATGCTTTGAGTTTGAGTTTGAGACAACTGATAAAAACGGTTTTGTGGTAAAAAGGTCTATTATTTAAAAACATACTGTTTGGTCAAGCCTAAGATGAGAAAAAAGCAGTTCTTAGCCGGATCTCAAGTCATTTACTTAATTAACTTAGTCCAAAGTAATACATAAAAGTTTTCTTGGTTTGTAAATAAAATTTAAGACACTATCAAAACGAAAGTGTTTGACCCTTTTAACCCACTCTAGCTTGTAAATGCGTCGACAAAAATAACTAAAATTTTTACAGGAAAATTAGAATGAGATTTTAAATTATATGGTGTTCTAATAATTAACATAGTATATCAGTCCCTGACAGTTATGGGTTCTAGGGGTTTCCAAAAACCATTAACTTCTGACTCGCAATATCTACCATCTAAATTAGGTGGTACTAATGTCCTGGTAACACGATGTTTTTGGTGATTTTGATTATAATGTTGATTAGTGGACAGGTGGTGGCATTCTGATACAAGTGCTCCTTGATTTAGATGTTATCGGGTGAAATATTGTTTATCAATTTGAGTAAATATTTTTAATAAAAATTAGAAAGAAAGAAAGAAAGAAAAATATTTTATTTGGAACACGCACAGGAAATATAACAATAGAAACAAACATTAAATCTATAAAATCAGTAAAACAAGTAATAGAATAAAATAAAACAACGTGAAACAGGAAAAGAAAACCTGTGCGATGCCAAAAAGGCTCCTATCTCAGCATAATGCTACGGTATTTGAGAAATAGTAAACAAATACCGCAGCGCAAAATTGTGAATATCTCGTATTATTACAGTGACTAATACAATATTAGTATTTAATTTGTAATCTGAATTGCATCTCATCATCTCATAATGTATAAACTTAAAATATTTTTGTCCAATCAATCAATTTTATTTAACCCTCTCAAAATATCATTGCGAAATAATTTTAAATTAAAGTTTGGCACCAATATACAAAATATGCAACGTGGAAATACCCAAACAATATCAAAAAAGAAAATTCTCGTTAACCCTTTACACGCGGCGTGACCGTCTATGTCGACGGCACAAGTTTTCGACAGTTGCAAATTAAAATGGCGGCCGGCCGTGCGTGATCGCTCCAACCGAGCTCACCGCGTAATCTCTTGCGGCGACGTGACTCGAATGTCGCGTGACATTTCACCTTTGTCTTGCCCAAAAAATGTGAAAAATGTTTTCTGTTTGCGGTACTTGCCAGGTGCTCTTAAAGGATTGGATATTGATGAGTCCTGGGTCAGTGGTAACCCATAATTTTGAACATTTGGGCCTGCTTTCTAGAACTTTAATTAGTTATGCAACTTGAGTTTAGCACAGATTAGTCATATGATCTCTCTGACAGCCTTAAATCGAGACCAATAACCGAGTATCAGGCATACCAACCTACCCAAAAATATAATTTTATTTGCGTAGTTCTATAAGTTTCTTCTCTAACCAAATAGTATCAGTATGATTTATAATTGCTATATATTTCTCTAACGTACACTTCAAAACTGCTTCGGTAACAATATCCAAAATTTAGCTCCTAGCTTCTAAAGTTCAACCCTTCCCCAGCCATAACAAGCTACACCAAACATTGTCAATATTTACCAGACCGCTAGTTTGCCTGACTTCTATTAAAGCCCGAAGGGATGGTAGCCAGTAATGGTAACTAAGGTAATCCTAGGTCTGAGATCGTGAGCGCCCCGAGA
This sequence comes from Lithophane semibrunnea, assembly GCA_947363905.1. NCBI lineage: Eukaryota > Metazoa > Arthropoda > Insecta > Lepidoptera > Noctuidae > Lithophane > Lithophane semibrunnea. Next base: position 15,988,549 of record OX376195.1, read on the forward strand.
CAGACGGTCGGATAGACAGACAGCTTAGCTACATGTAGACTTAGATTAAAAGGGTTAGAGCGAAAGGTGGAAATGTAGAATTACAAGATGTCTAGAGCAAATAATAATTGCGAAATTTAGTGTCTCCTTGAACCTGCGAGAATATTCAGCTTTATTTGTTGTTTTATTACCTGCAAGTTGTAAAGGAGGTTTATTTATCTAACAGCAAATTCAAATTAGTAGACTGTTTTAGTTCCGTAATAAAATCTTAATAGATGCAGCGATAAAACTTTATTGGAACGCAATTGCAGTGTATGGTAGGTACATTTTCTTAATTATAAATAACAAATACCTACATATTAAGGAAACTGTCTCAGTATTACAACAGAACTTCAAAAGAAACGTAATCACTTAAACGTGGTCGAAAACTGCTGCTAAATATTAGCATGAAATTGATTCCACCAAACCGTAACACCAAAAGCTTACGACCAACCAATAAACCCTAAAATTAGCTTAACACTGAACGAATACTTAAAACCAAATAAAACTGGTTTAAACCGCAATAATCTGGCCAAACAATCAATTTTCCGGCTCAGTTCATCTTAGTGTACGAACACTGCAAACAATAGGAGCAGCCTTAAACCGGCACAGAAGTGTTATTTACTCGGAGGAATCACGGCACTTGGTCGCTGCGACCAGAATACCAAGTGGTATACGGTTACAGGAGGGTTAACAGAAAGTGAGGGAAAATTGTCGATATTATTGTTTTTTTATTGTGCTCTTTTGTTTTTTTTTCTGTGTTTTTTTGTTGTGTTACGGTCAATGTTTGTGTTGTAATCGGATTTTGGGATGTTTTTCGGGAAATGCAGGAAAAAGAGACATTATTTTTCTTGTCAAACTTACTTCTATACTTTATTGCCATTGTTATCTTCCTATTGAAACAGTTGATGCATTTATAATATTTCTCTCTCTTCCTTTTTGCAAGAAATACGATGAAGGTTTTCAAAACATTACAAATAATAATATTTCCTTAATCGCCTTTTCCATTATTTCCACACGCCAACAATTACACGAACAAAGCTAATCTCTTTAACGTCGCATTTTTATAAAAATAAAAGAATATGACGAGTGTCCGACATTTTTCTCTTTTACATCTGACGTTGTAACAGAATCACAAAAGTTGCGCGGCGCGGACAAAACGTCGCACACGACAATGCACTCACACTGCATGGTCTGTCAAACACAATTAGCGCTAAATTCGCTTAACGACGGCGCGTCGCAGTTGCAGGGTTGGGGCCAATTTGCAGAGTACGCTTGTTAGGCGCACTGTGGAGTCGCGACGTTGTTGGATTTTCAGTGGAAAGTAGTGGAAACTATTCGTTGCAGACTGGAATATAAGTTAGGATGATATTTTTGATAAGTATGACTGAACAGTATTAAAATAACTTATTTTAATATCCGGACTTAATAATGTCTCCCTGCTGTGAAATTTCACAGGACAGCATTGAATAGTTTTATTATCAAACAGACTTGTCTCATGTTTTGGACAAATGAATGATGTTATCTTATATTAACCCGTCTGTGCCGAGTAGACGTCAGACTAAAGACAACAGACTTACAATAGATCTTTCTTAATTTACAGTTCAGCCTACCGAAATCTAAAACTAAAAATAACTAACAGTTCTCCCATTCACATCAGAATGGAAATGAATGCATTATATTTTTAACAGAATTTCCTGTAAATATCAAGTGTGTAACACTAAACTTTAGGCTAAGTTTCATATGTCTTTCCATTGCAGGCAATTTGCAAAGTGCGCCTGTTACGACGCGTGATATGACTTGAGAGTGAAGCAACACGTTTGCTGTTTACCTTAGTTACTAAATGCAGTTAGAAACTTACAATTTTCAAGATTAAGGTATTAAAAATTTAAACTGAATTTATGAAACTCCACTTTTGTCTATGTATTTTTTTAGGCTTTTTTAGGCGAATCGGGAAAGTGACGAAACGGGAAGTAGCAATTATCATTACGTATGAATTTTTGATTAATATTCCGCTTAATAAGCTCGAAGCCCCAAGAAATTCGCAATTATGTTCTAGATATACCATACTAACCTACGAAGCCTAAGATACTTAGTGACTGAAACAACTGTAATGCTCTTCATGATTTAAAAGTTTAATCCTCAAGGGAAGCACTTTCAATAACCTGATCCACTCGACCACAGATGTCTTTTTAAGGAATTTGTTCATAAATTGAGTTAAAAACATAAGTAAAATTTTATCACAGAATGAAAACTGAGAGTTGATTCAAGCGCGAATATGGATTTTATATTAGCCTCCCCAGAAAATGAACAAGGTAGATTCGGATTAAAAATTAAACCTGCTTGTTAACATCGGCGCTAATTTTCTTCCCGGCACATGAAGGGTTAATATTAATGAGCTACATGTTCCTAATGCGTACTGCAAACATTTGTTCAAATCTGCACCACCATCTTTGTGAGACCCCTTTGAATGTTATTGCCAAAATTATTTGGAGGTAAATGGAAGATTTCTACACAAAAGTAAAAAGAACGTTACGTTATGTTTCTAAGGGCGAATTTCACCAAACTTTTATACCGAGTTTAAGTCTTACCCTGCGAATAAATTTTGAATTTTTGTTTTACATTTTACAGTTTTTCTATACAAAAACTGTCAGACGCCATTTTTATTCCACGGATAAAAGATATCTGACTTTGGTAAAATCAGCCCTTAGTGACATATAATAATTAGCAATATACAAGGTGTATACTGAAAAAAATCAGCTGTGCACCAACACGGAAATAGCGAAAAAAAACAATCAGCTCTCCTCTACGCGATGTTCGCATAGCTCGTCAAAATGTAGGGAACGCCCGACTAAATGTTTTCGTGATTTTAGGGTTGGTCCCATAGTGAAAGTTATTCATGATACCTTATAAACAATCAAGAATTTATTTTGACACAAAGACTTATAATATCTATAATAATAATTATGTACAAGGGAAAATTAAAAAAAAAAAAAATAAGAATTGAATTACAACCTGTATATTGTAAAAGCGAATTTTCAGAGCTCCTAACCCTCTGGTCGCTGCCATAAGATATGTATGTACCATTCCTATTGTCTCTTGGTAAACAGAGGATGATTGAACGAGGTTAGGCTAGTTAGTATCTGTATGCATTTGATTAGAATTCTGACTATATTAGCTGTATTTGCTGACTGATAAGCTTGTTTATATGTATTGTATTGTATTGTATTGTTAATGAAGATATTATTGCTGTTGTTACAGGGTTATTGAGCTGCATTGGAAGATGATTGGCTTGAAATTGGGAGTATACCTAAATTACTTTATTGAAATGACAGATGTAAATTATTTTATCTTTGCAACATTGTTTTTATGATATAAAACAGTGTTGCCATCTATTTATTCTTTTAAATCGTTTGGATTAATGTAAAGGATTTCATACGTTTTTTCATTTTGCAGTTTAAAAAAAATATTGAATTGAATTTCTTTTTTATAAAAGCTTATAACAAATAGTATAGTCGTAAATATTTGGCCCAGATATGAAAATAAATACAAACAAAAATGTTATTATGTAAACACATTCCTTCCATTTATACGTTGCCCTTTAGTTTGCCATGTAAAAATAAAAACCTCATAAAAAATCTCCAATTCAATATATTCAAAATAAATTGGTGCGGGTTCCGTAGTTAGCTATAAAGCGCCACCTAACATAATGAAATCGTATATCTTTCAGTTCGTAATTCAATTATACGAAGCAATCACACTCGCCCACTGTATAACAGGTGCGTTTTATACTGCCGCCAAAGGAACCCTAGTGCTGTACTTGGGTTGTGGTACAAGGGAGAAGATATAGAGGGAAATTCTTCATTGGTTACGCGTTGACCTTTAGTTTTTACCCGACTACGCCGAAGCAAAAAGGAGGGTTATGATTTTGACCGGTATGTATGAGATACATACCCGGCAAAACCATAACCCTCCATTTCATAACGTATCTTTTTGATGTTTATGCCCTGTGACGTGGGACTCCGGATTTTTAATTTGTCTGTCCGTGATGTCTTGTTTATACCTTTTTAGTTTACTTTTTTGTCGTGGTTTTAGTTTTATCGTTAATTGCGTTGGAGGAGAAATTACAAGATGATATCGTAGACTCGGCTCAATAGTCATATTGGACATGTGCAGAAACTATTCGAATTCTTCATCACGTAAAATTGAATGGTAACTGTGTTCAACATGAAAACTCATTTCAACTTTCGTATCAATCAGTCAACTTTATGGCGGGAGCATATAAATAGCATAGTTAATGGCATCAATGAGAAATGGTCGTGGTGAGTTGTTCATCTATAATTCATGCCAGCATGAAAGAGGTCCTTTTATCAATTAAATTAGTTTTTCACAGTCCATTACTCAACATTGACCCAAAATTCGATCATCTACTTCCCTCTCTTCACCATCTAGTATCAGAATTACCAAAAACTCTTCTTCATATCCACACACATCCACTCTCTCATCCCTCATACCATCCACTAGAAGCATCCATAAATCGCGGAACCCTCCGGTCTTCACCGCGGCCATTAACACGCCCGACTTAGACTTTATATCGCCGAGAATAGAGTAAACAAAACTGACTGGTAACGCGACACGACGCGTTAGGGTTTTGGGTAGGAAGTGATTTTTAGAAATGGAAAAGCTCATAGATAATTATGTTATTTAAAATCAAAGTAGTGGGACGAACGGGAATACACGAATTTGCCAATGCGGTTTTGCAGACAAAGTACAAAGGTTTCGGTTGTAAACAAAGATGAAGGTATAATAAAACAAGGTACTGTAAACCGAGAAGTAAATAAAACTGGCTGGTAACGCGCCATGACGTGTTACAGTTTTAGGTAGGAAGTGATTTTGAAGTGAAAATGTGCCTATAAGATCTAGAAATGCAAGTCCAGTACCTCTACAACAGTTGTTCTAAAAGATATAAAGTAAAAAAACAACCCTGTAACTTGACGATAAAAGTGGGAATTTAAATTGTCTGAAGTGACGCCGAGTGTGAGTGATTTGATGGGTTGAAGAAATTATACACAAGTAGGTACAGATCGTATTAGTAAGTGCTGATTTCGTATAAAATATGAACTTTACAGAACATGAGCCAGCAAAATATGATGACAATGTAAAATTAGTGGTCAAGAGGACGCGAAAGCATCCTCCGCCGCGTCTGTCTGTCTATCCGCGATAAACTTAATAACTACTGAACCGATTTTCATGCTGTTTTCACCAATGGATAGAGTGGTTTTAGTATATAATAACCGACATCCACGCGGGCGAAGCCGCGGGAATCAACTAGTGATATATATATTTGAACTAGTTTGAGTTTTTTTTAAACGTAACCTTCATGCGCTTTCACTTTTCAATGCAACACCAAGATTTCAAAACATTCTTTCCATAGAAAGCCTAAGAGCATCGCCACAGCTGCTTACCCCCTATCCCACATACAAAGACAACTATAGCTACCTCCCATAACCGTACCATAGACAGCAATAACTCGTGTTCCCAACAGAACTGTTCTACAAAATCACTGAGTAAAAAAAACAAGAACACATCGTTGTGTGCCGAGGTACACCTGATGCTCTATTTATGGTGAGGGTCCAGTGATGGAGGGTTTCATGAGCAGTTGACACCTGCTTCTGGATGTTGCGTTGTTTTAATTTGCTATAAACAATAGGGGAGGTGTATGGAGTACAGACTATGATAGATGTTTGAAGGTACATGAATGTCTTTGAATTTTAGTTTTGTTGTTAATACTTTGTGTTCGCTTAATTATGCTTTAGTTAAAATAATGAGGGCAAGGTTGAACATACATAGTTAGCTAGAATTTCTATTTATTGTACACCATAACAAATTACAATAGAATACAATAGACGTAGATATATTTAGTAACCTATTCCGCTTAACTAATTCTTCAAGAGTCATAAAAACCCTGTTAGAAATCGACACGTGTTTCAACTCTCAACGAGGCATCCTCAGGATGACGATTGACCAATTGCAAACCAGAACACGACGTGTTCCCACACCGAGCGCTGGACGCAAAGCCTTTGACTCTTGAAAAATAGTTAAGCGGAATAGGTTACTAAATATATCTACGTCTATTGTATTTTATAATGGATTTCCGCAAAGTCACGCGTGAATCAATTAACTATCTTTAATTACAATAGAACTTGGGTGGTTTTAAGTTGAGCTGTAGCAGAAAAAACCGGCCAAGTGCGTGACGGACCACGCATAATGAAGGGAACAAACAAATTGTAGTTCAAAAACATGTTCTCCCATACATTCCAACTACAAATGTAAGTTTGTACGCACATTATTGGGAGATTTACCATGCTATTTTAAGACCATATGATAGACTTCGTATATAATAATTTCAACTCAATCGATCCATTCGATTCCGACCAAATTGGTTGTGACAGACGGACAGATGGACATACACACGAGTGATCCTATAAGAAAGAAAGAAGAAAGAAAATATGTTTATTTGCGGCAAACATGACGCCAAGAAAGGACAAATATACGAAAATAAACAAGTTGCGGGAAAATATGCGTCACATTCACGCAAAACGGCCATCACTCAGCATAATGCTGCGACCCTATGCGAGACAGAGCCCCAGCGCTGATTTTCAGTGACAGCCGGCGTTGACGTCATGACGTCAATCGGTGCAGCACATAATGAGTGGACAATAACAAAAAATAAATAAAATAAATACTTGTAGTATAATAAGGCTTCCGTTTTTGTTCTTTTGAGGTACGGAACCCTATAAAAGGATTTATTTTTTGTGCATATAAATTCCATGTGTGTTGTCAGAATATCAGCGTGATTGAATTCCTAAACCTAACTGCACACGCTTGTAAAAATAGATGATCGGAATGGTAGACAAATAGTTACTATCATCGTTAGCGGAATGCAATATGTGCGCAGCAATTTATTTTACATTTTCCAAATCGTCACGGACGTACCCGGAGTAATGATCACCCCGGATTTTTCCTGCGTTTGTCAAATCCGTATCGACCAGGTGCGTCTGGAAAAACAAATCCGATGAGGTACCAAGGGAAATCTTATCGTACGATGGATAGTTACGCATTGATACGAGAAAAAGAAAAGATGTGTAGGCTTGCTGATTCCGAAATATTTATGACGGAGAATTTGGTGTTGCCAAACTAACACCAACCACTACCCACTTTATAAAGCTGTCTTTCGTTCATTATTATCACAAACAGGAAAGAATCATTATTCTAATAAGTGTTTTTTTTTTAATTTGGTACAAGACGTTAATTATTATTGAGAGACGATTCGTTATGAGGCGGCCACCGCTCTTCTAACTAATACCGAAATCCCACGATCCGCGATTTTGCGGACGGACACCGACGAGCCCGGACGACGGACCGTGTGAAGGTGCGGCGTATCGCAGACATCGGAAGCTCCTCGGTGCGCGGTGCGTGGCGGTCTGTGGTCGTCTGCCGTGCGTGTCCGACTGCAATATTGCCGATCGTGGAATTCCACCATAAGAAATCGCAGCTTTACAAGACACATTCAAGAATTAAATTATAATTGGCACATTCACACTTCTCAATAAAGAAACTCTCAATCCCCATAAGCTGAAGGTAATATGAAGACATCGCAGCACTCTCGACTCTTGCCAACAAAAGATGGACAGAACAATGGTGTATCGGTCCCCATCTTAAAACCTTCGCTTGGAGTTTAATATATTGTTCACGTCTATTGTTCCAGAAATGCTGTGAAGCAATAAAAAGATGGAGGTATGGTATGTAGGATGGAATACAGCGGTGTGATTGGAAATGTAGTAAATATTTTTGAAATATGTTGAAGATGTGTGCAGTTGCCGGCATTTTCTTATGACTTTTGTATAAAGGTTTTGCTATTGTTTTAAGTGTCAATATGTTCAGGCTTTGTTTTGATTATACAGAGATTTCGTATTAAATATTTTAACTTATTAGTTTGCTTACAATTTTCGCCTAGTTACACTCACACCCAGTTGCAAAAAGACAAACATTAATGTCACATTACGTAATGGATTATTAACGCTAATGCTTTAATTAATTTCATCAAAGGCCCGTTCAAATCGAGACTAATGTTGCTTTCTGCAAAAAGTTCATGGAAAATTAGTATTTAATGACAGCTTTAAAAGTTAAAGTTCATTTCTGCAACTGGCTGTGAGCAGAATTAGTATTGTAATTATTAGTATTATTTGATGTCACAAGACACTGTTAGCTTTAAGCATTTTATTCACGTTTATATCTTAAACTATGACTCGTTTTATTGACAAAAATTAATACAGTGTTAAAGCTTGATTACATCTTTGGAACACCTTTCTTTTTAAGTTAACCCCGCTTACGCTTACAACTTAGACTAACTGAAGGCTCTACAGCACAAAATGTATCGATGGCACGTGAGTTCAAATTCATTCTGTGCGCGGCCACAAACCGATTAAGTTAAGGCCTACAAAAGGCCATAACCCTTAAATGCTAATGGGATACCATAGGACCCCAACACACAAAGAACACAATACACCTTACTCGGGACTGATAGACTGAGTTTGTTCAGGTAGGAGGTTAAGATTATACGTGATGGTGTTAATCGATTTTGAGTGTAATAGATATAAATTGTGTTGTATGGTTTCAATGGGGTTGGGTCTCGATTAGATACACACAGCCTCACATATATAGTAAGATAAGGAAGTATTTATATTTGATCCTGTCAGATTTGATGTCTCTCGTACTCAACAAAAAGTTAAATTCAAAAATAAGTTTGAAAAAAGAAAAACAATATTGAATCCGGATTTACATTCATCATACATGCAAATGCAATTTTGCGTATGTGAATTTTGCGCTTAACACTATCAATTTGCTTTTTCATCTATCAAAAGAGAATTGAATTTTTTATGAGAATATTTTAACAACGATGTGTCGGTTATTTTTTTATATTTTTGACTAAAATATTCACTATGCTGATTGACACAACTGTTGACACATCTTAATTTATTTTTATAAAATAAAATTCCATTACGGTGAATTTATTTAAAATTAATTTATTTTATTAAAAATAATTTTAAATAAATTCGCTGTAATGGAATTTTCTAGTAACAAACAAAAGAAGATGACAATAATAATCAAAAGCAAACACTCTTGTTTATTTTCAATAAACTCAGTTGACACAAAAATTTCTTTTGAAACAAATTTTCCTTAGTGATTCTTTGAAAACCGTCACCAATTATAGGAGCGTGAAATGGGGTCGTTTGTACCCCGTTCGTATTAAAGGGTTGAAGGTGTTTATTTTGGACTTAACACGTTATACATCGACTGTTTGAAGTAACAGGTATTCCAGTGAAATGGAAATTTTACCATTTTACCATTCGCTTTACCATTTTACCATTCGAGCAAAGGGTTAACATCAAATAAAGGTGAGCGTTTATTAGTTTTTTGGGACTGTGTACCTTTTGAAATTGTTAAATCGGATAGGGAATAGTAATACCTTCGTACTAGTTTGGTTGGTAACAGAGATTTGGTGTTAAAGTGTTAATAAAGGGTTAAAGTGTTATTTGTTTACCAAATTGTTAGGTCAGCTTGCTGTCTTGATCATCTCACTTTGAAGATCTGATATTGTAACTTTCTTGATTTTGATATATATACCTTTTTGGCGCACCCGTGAGGCACACACTATTTTTAAAACATTATTTTCACTTTTTTATTTTTTTAAGTATACATATATTGTGTTTCACGAACTGTTTCCAAATAAATGTTATTCTTTCTTTTTTTCTTTGATAAATTAGAAACTGATCCCGAAGATATTTTTGCAAAGGACCTAAGGAAGTTATTATCAATCAGATTTTTATTCTAATACTACGACTTGCCCCTGCGGCCTTGCACAGTTCTTGAGTCTTGACAATAAATTGAGATTTCTGATTAAAGTTTAATATTCATGTTAATAACACATAAATCTTCTGAAATAAGGTCTCGAAATAAGGTTAAAACCGCTTCTAAACCCGTTACGTAATTAAGGGCGAATTCAACCAAACTTTTACACCTAGTCTATGTCTAATCCGGCGAATTTTTTTTTTTTAATTTTGACATTTTTTCTGTAAAAATAACTGTCAGATGTCAATTTTATTCCACGGACAAAGATTTGGTTAAATTAGCCCTTAGAAGAACAACGCAGTCACACAGATAAACACGAAAAGCGACGAGTGATGTATAGATAGATAACTGAATCGCTCTTCAAATATCTGCTTAATTATTGTCGTTAGAATATAAAAGCTCTGTCAATATCTACCCATATTTTCAGTAAAGCTATTATTACTAATAAGGGGTAGCGCACAAGAGGAAAAACACACACTAAAACATACAATGTCAAGCCGAAAACCTATACAGTTTATAACTCATTATTTTGCCCGAAACTTGAGAGGAACTTCAAAGGGATGTACCTACATTTTCAATATTTGAATAGCAGATTCCCTACTCAAATAATTACCCAAATTAGGGGGAGAATTTTACGCACGCGTAAATAAATGATGAGCGAACTTACCTGTTGTAGGGTTGCAAGATAAATAAAAGCAGGATTTTAGGAGATATTTTAAGATAAATAATGTGTGTGGAAGTCTTTAAGGAGGTGGTGAAACATGGCTTGTGGTGGAAGTTATAATTGACATCAGCTGTTTGCTCAATGTTTTAGACATGATCATGTACATAGTAATTTGTTTATTTTCGTAAAAAATATATAAAATGTATGTATCACTATGTGTCACTTACAAGTTTTATGAAAATATTTAAAGGGCATTTAGCTAGACTGTACATTTTGTTGGTATTCAGGGCCTGTCGGTACTATTATGTGCATTGTTTTTACCAATAAAAAAAAAGATAAAACCTCTTTTATCTTAGCAAAATATGTACCTATAAAAAGTGGAGACGACATCACTAAAGTAGTTTAGTGGAAAAAAACACTTTTTAAAATTCGTTGTTGGGATTTATTTAATTGTTACAAGATAATCCGATGCATAGTATTGCCAATGTTTCATTTAGTCGTACTGCTCCACATTTTATAGAAAAACAGTGTTGCCATAGGTTTCCCTTGTGACTTTATAATTTCATTAGAAGGTAGCCCTACACAAGATGTCAGAACATTTCTAAGTTATTCATAGCCCAGGAGATTATAAACTTGGTTTTGATGGCTTCATGCAGGACTTAATAATGTACACCAGGTTTTAGAGCAAATAAATAGAGGCCTAGTAGGGACGGTGAAAATTGAGGGGCCTTTTTATCAGCCATATTTTTGTAACGATTTTATTTAAGGTAAATAAAAGCTGAAGTGCACTTTGAATAAATAAAGGTTTACCACGCGGCGTTTGCAGGACACATTTCTACCGCCCTCTAGTTAGGTATAAATGTTTTTGCGCGGCCGGTAGACCAAAGCGTTCGCGCGCGGCAGTCGTCTAATCACAAGCCGCGCACATTGCCGATTTATGTTTGGACACACCTTTAAAGAGATTTTATTTCTATGGTACCTACTTTAAAAGTTACTGTGTGTAAACAAAGAAGTTCATTGATCATAATAAAATGAGAAAACATGAATTTTTAGGGGTTTATAATTCAGTTTGAACAAACATCAACAATTTTAACTCAGTTAGGCAGGGTTTAGGTACCTATAGTAGAACCACATTTCGCTAGTCATATTAAAGTCCCATGTAATAGAGGGGCGAGCCTAAATTGTCATCCACCGGGCACAAATCCAGACTCCGGACTGCTACTGAAAATTCAAGATAGGAAAAAAAAAACAATAAACCAGGCAAGCCATAGACAGTTACACATGTGCATGTAACATAAAAGTATAGTAAAACCACACAACCGAAAATTATGTAAATCAAATCCGTTCGCTACTATAAGCAATCAAATTGCAAAATACAAAAACAATTCCGAAAATCCATTTTTGAAAAACAGGTGGGTTCAAAACTACGTTACGGTGAGCATAGAGGGGTATTCCCACTTAATCTGCATACTATAATCGAGGGGAGCAGCGACATCTGTCGTGGATCTACATAAGTTTGAGTTTCGCCCAATTTGAGTGTGCACTGCCCTTTTGAATTTATCTGTGTGCTGTATACAGGCAGTTGTCGATAGCTTTCGATTATTTGTTTCTGAAAAACAAATGCAAATTAACTTTTTTTAACCCGTTATCGGCTATGAAATGAAAAACAATTTAAAGAAAACCCATCAAAATATAGTCTCAGTAATTTAAACAAAAAAAAACGATTTCTGGCTTTTTCTTGGTTCAAAGAGGTTATCTTCAGAGGTAATTCTTGGGTGATACGTATTTTAAAAAACGCTATGTGTTTGTTATGGGTGAAATCAGGGTGATTGAGAAATGGCTACATCTTGTATGTGTAATATAATAGCTAGACCCACACCATTACAGTATTATTTGAACCGACTCTGTGGTCTAGTGGTTAGACAAACTCCCTCAGACCCAGGAGGTCCTGGGTTCTATTCCCAGTGGGGGAACAAATATCTGCTCGGTTTGGTTGGAAGTAGGGCTTGTTCTAAGTCCGCCTGGCTAGCTACCATCATCTTATCTAAGTCTGCCGCCTTATCAACAATTTTAACATACTGTTAACATTGTTAAAGGCGTGTTGGATTTCGGCAGTTAGGGGTAAGATAGCCCTCCAGTTATATAGTATACCATAGTTCCTCTGTGGTTGAGGATTTCGGATGAAGCTTGCTTCCACCTTCGGCCTGATCATCACTTACCATCAGGTGAGATGCAGGTTAAGAGCGTCCACGTTATGGATTAAAAAAAAAGGTTTTCCATTTTTGAAAAACACGCACGTAAAAGTTTTTTTTTTATGTAACACACTGTTATCATTTACAACAAAACGCGTCAGCCTTACTTCCCGGCTCGTCCCCTCTATTATTGCGAGTTTTCGCGAATTTTCCCCAGGTTTTCATTAGCAGGGGTGAGTTTAGTGACTTATGCAAACAATGGAAGGGTGCAAATGATAACAAGTTGCAGGCTGCAACGGACGACTGTTTATTACAATTCGTGTGTAAACTTGAATAAATCATTCGGATTTTGTGCTGTACTTTGAAGTTTAACGGCAGGGCTTGAATTAATTATTGATGTTTTATGGAACTGAAAAAATATATACTTACTATTCTTTCTTTCTCTTTCCTGTGGTTAGTGACCAACCGGGTGTCAGAGTTCGTATGCCGCTCTACGGCCTTTGACTTTGCTTCACATGCCGTCGAGAAATATCTCTCAGGCATCGGGTTTCCTCACGATGTTTTCCTTCACCGTTTTTTAAGCAAGTGATAATAGTACATACGGCTAAACATCAAGCTGTACTTTTCCAGTTTATGCTGATCTCGCATTGCATTGGATTTCCGTACAATGCGAGCTTAGCTTATACTGTAAAATTAGAAATGTATAGCTTGATGTGTAGCCGTGTGTAAAATACGCACATGTATCTGAATAGTCAGAGGTGCAAGCCTTGGGTTTGAACTCGAAACCTATGACTTAGCATTGATACTATAATACCTATTTTTTTTATTGGGTTTTTTTTTTTTTTTTTGAGGGTGGGAAATCATCCAATGACTTCTCCCGCTCTGGGTGGAGCGGAAGGGCGTGTCAGACTTTTACTGACTAAAACCCACCCGTGTTCCTTCAGTTGCCTGTTGCCAAGGTCCCGGTATCCCTTTCGAACTTTCCCGCAAAGAGGCACTATCTACTAGATAAATTCAGAAATGCATGGAGTAACTTATTAAACTAAAAGGACTAACTAACTATACCAATAAATATAAAAACAAAAGGACACTTAGGGCGAATTTCACCAAACTTTTATACCGAGTATAAGTCTTATCCTGCGAATAAATATTGAATTTTTGACAGTTTTTCCATACAAAAACTGTCAGACGCCATTTTTATTCCACTGATAAAAGATATCTGACTTTGGTAAAATTAGCCCTTAGGCGTCGAAGTATTCGTCCGTATCGCTGTCGTTTTTTTTTTGAGGTTTAATGAGCAAAGTGTATGTTGTTTTTATGATTACGGATCATTTATTAGTGTCTGATAGCTGTTAACTCAAATAATCTTTGATGGGTTTAGATAAAAACGTTCCTATTAAGAGATGTTTTAATGTAAAAATGTGTGGCTATGCATAAGTTAATCATTACTTAACATTAGGTAACGTTTATCAGTAAACCCCTAAGGGTTTTAGAGCTACAATTAAAAGACAGTGATCCTAGATGCTCTCAACGAGTCTTATGTAGGTAACTCGAGTACAGGACTTTTTATATGTCCCTATGCTGCTCTTAATTTATTACACTGATTATATTTATAAAGATAAGTATATGCTTTATGTATGTATGTATTTATTGTATAAGTAAATGGTACATCACTGACTACCTGCAGTTTTATCTCTCCTTCTTACTTTAATCCATCCAAAGGTTGTCTGTAAAAGATCGATTTCTACATTTATATCTGTATTTTTTATGGTGTACATAATAAAGATTATTCTATCTATCTATCTATTTACACTGATTTATGCATGTAAATCTCAAAAATAATCAAACATAACTTCAACATTCAATTAACATGTTAACACGTTAAACTTCCGTAACGCAATTCCAGTTAAACCACACACAACCACTTTGCAATTCACAAACTTTTTGCGCAACTCTGAACGTTTCTAGAACCCGCTTAAAATTAATAAAGCGTAAATTGAATTGCACAGCCAACGAAACAATTAACTAAACAATAATGTTTAGGCTTTTGGAATGCAAAGCAAGCTGTATTTACTTCAAAAACTTTGGGTTCTAAATACCCCTAAATGCCCCTTGCCGTTCTTGATTGGCGGCCATCTTGAATTTGTCCGAATGTTGGTACCTACCGATGTGTTCTATATGGATTTGAATTTAGATAATTGTCCGGCTGTGATTTGTGTATCTTTGACAGTCGTTACGCATCGTCAGAAGCCCGAAAGTCTGACAACCAGTCTTACCAAAGGGTGTCGTATTACCCAGTTACTGGGTTGTGTAGGGCAGATAGGCAGTCGCTCTGTGAAAGCCGACCCCAACATAATTGGGAAAAGGCTAGGCAGATTGAGATTGATTTAATTGTTTATTTATTCGACATTATTGAAACCTGCTTTATAAGCATCTTAAAAAGCAGACCACTTATTCAAGATTCTCCCCCTAATCAATAAACAAAAAATAATTGAAAAACACACAAAACAGCCGAAAACTTTTCTGGAAACTTCCCCTAATTTACATCGAACAATATTGAAAGAGCCATAAACAGGTTATAGCAAAATAACCGTCTGCTGGAGTTTAGAAAAGTAAGAAAGAATTAGGGTTAAAATGGGGAAAATGTTTTTAATAGGGTAAGTTCCGGACAGGGACTTTTTTCGATGGACACCTGAAAGTCTAGACTTGATGGGGGGGGCACAGTTTGTCGCTGAAAACTTTTTAAGTGGGTTTGTTACGTAGTTCCTAAGGGTTAGATGCTGAAAGTTTTTTTTTTTTCCTCTCCGCTGTCAACTGTTTCTTTGTGTCGAGATTTTTTGCAAAAAAAAACGGATGTGTTGTCATTGCTGTCACTGTAATTATGTTATGAACAATTTAGTGGTATATTGACACTTAACAATGCAATGCCAGAAAATAATAGGTCTAAATAATACCTATGAAATTGCCGTTTTGTATGAAAAAATTTAAACGAATTTTTTTCATGTATTTTTTATTTGTATTAATCGAAGTAATCACCCATGCAATCAATGCATCATTGCCAACGCAGTGGCAGTTTATTGATGCCCTTCTCAAAGAAATCAGCTGGGAGGCAACAAATTCTTCAAAGGCATTTTGTACTGCCTCTCGGGTATTGAATTTATATTTAATAGAAAATATTTTGGTATTATGTCAGAGCTTTTTATACAACGTAATTGAAGCATTTTACCTTGCCTAGAGAATGCAAAGAGCATGCCTTTTAATACTTAATAGGGGAATGAATCAAGTTGTTTCAGATAGTGGATTTACAAATAAAACTTGTAATGCAGCTAATTATTTGTAATGTTGTACAATAAATTACTTTCACTTTTGTTTTAATTAAATAAACAATCTTCTCCGTATCAGTAAACCGAAACAATGTCTCTATCTACTGTGTAACATATTTATATACTCACATTCATTTTCCGTTTTTGGATTTCCTGTGTCGTGGGTGTCATTACACACTCAAATCACAAGTACAAACTTACCTACAGGGTCAGACGGAACCAACAGACTGGTCAAACAAATGTTTGTTCACACAGGTATAAAACCTGCCACCCAAAAGGTAGACACGCCATCACCACGCCAATATCTCGAAATATTTACCTGAAACGAAAGAAAGGAGGTTTAGTTTGTATTAAGCAAAAAAAATAACCGAAAAAAGAACATCATAAAATAAATAACCGAAATTTGATGCAGCCGATGCTCATGGGAAGCTCAGACTCAAACGAAACACGTAATTTAAAATCAACAGACAAGCCTCATTACTTAAAGTATTTTAAATTCGAATAAATAACACTGGCCACTCAAAGGGTTAAAACACAGTAACATGTGAAATAAATATTTTCAATTCGCACTTAATTTCGAGGCGTTATATCGAATGCTGTGACCACCTTCCATTGCAAACAAATCTATATGCCACCAAACACACTCTTATACCAACTCCATAAAGTCCAAACTCACTTACATCTTCAGCAAATACAAAGCTTTGTGTTACCAAATATTCGTCTGCAGTAATATCCAGTTCTACGTCAACGTAATAAAGTGCATTCTCAGTTGTATGGAGTGCGTTATATGACGCAGTGTTGATCCGCCGACGGCTGTCTGGGTATCAAAGGCTATCGGATGGAAACCCGATGAATTTCGCGAGCCATTCAATTTTGAATCGGAGGTTTGGTAAAACTAGCTTTGAGCACATGTGTAAAATTAACAAGCTACCTAGTCGGCATGGTATGCTCCTTAATCCAGCATTATTGCAATTTTCAGTTCAAAGCTAGGAAATAGGTATGTCTCTTCTAAGGGTGAATTCCACCAATGAATTTGAACGCGTTCAGCAGCACATGTAAACTGCGTTCGATTGTTGTCGAATATTGACACTGACAGCTCTTGAACTTGGTTTAGATGTTCCGAGGCCCTAGACAGAGAGACATTCTATCAGTGATAACGATGATGGAAAAGGCAAAAATGTCTAAGACTGACATAAGCTATCGAAAAGGTAATGTCAATCCTGTTGAAAGTCGTTGTAGAAATCCGAAACTCTTTCGAAGCGATGGTAGGCCCACTGATCGCGTTCAGTTTCATTGTTCAAAATACGCCCTAAGTAAGTTAGAACTACATAGTATGTTAAACTAGTGATATTTTCTTTTGGGTATTAAGCTAAAGATAGAAACCCATTGAAGAGCCCCAAAGAAATTAGGCTTTGCTCTCAAAAAAAAGTTTTTGTGTCTAATTCTTGTGCCAAATTAGTAAAAAGATTTTTATCAAGAATAATTTTATTTTACGTCTTCAACTGACTACTTACGCAGGAAACATATCAAATATTTTTCAGTTAATACCAAATACAACTACCTATACAGTTCAATTGAATTCGAAGATTGATGATCGCAATCATTCAAATGTGATTTGATTCAATTTGAATTCATTTGAGTCTTTGTTTCATTTTAATGACAGCTGTCGCAGAGATCAAGCTGTCTTTTATGAGGTATTATATGTACATAGTTAAAAGCCATCTGCCACAAGAAAGTTGACACTACATATAATAGAAAAATCAACCCCATAACTAAGTACCTACTTCCTACCACCCACAATTGCCTCACTTCCTCATTTCATCGATATAATTGTGACAGGACGTGGTAATGCGACTTGGTGCAGCGGTAAAGTGACCAATTGGCGTCGGCGGGTGGTCCTCGGTCCTCAATGATCGCAAATTGTTCTAGAGGAAGTACTGTGGGGGATCTCGGCCCTTTGGTTCTTAAGTAGTCCGGTTTTGAAAGCACGTTGGGGTATTTCTTTTTATTTTTGAGTAGGTAGGTACTTTTTTTGTGATGTGGCATTTTTTTTTAGGGAAGAGTCTTCGATTAGCTTACTGTTATATAACTTCATGCTGTCATGTGCCCAACTAAAATCATATGATTGTGCCCTTTTATAAATTTTCATATTTGTTAATCGTGATGTATTGTTTGTTTTGATTCTATTTATTTTCACTTTGCAAAAGTGCAATATTATTTTGGTTTTTCAATAGTTTTCCTCGCCGTTATTTTCCTTTTCCGTATTGCAAGTGGAGCAGTGGTGGCCCAGTGGTAACGGCCGCGACTTACGAGTTGTAGGTCGCAGGTTCGAACCCCGACAGGCGTTTTATTTTGTGTAAATAATTTCATCACCACTGCTCTCAAAACGGTGAGGGAAAACATCGTGAGGAAACCGGCATGTCTTAGAACCAAAAATTCGAAGACATGTGACATCTACCAACCCGCACTGGGCCCGCGTGGTGGATTACGGCCCACTCCCTCTCATAGAGAGGAGGCCTGTGTCCCAGCAGTGGGAACATTATAGGCTGATTATGTTTATTGTTAGTGAGTTTACAAAAAAATATAACAATGTATGCATAAACAGACACGACCTGGGAGCAACCATTTTTGGTTAAAAAAATATTTGTTTCATGTGGGAATCACAGTCCTGTCCGTTTCAGATTTTATTTTAGATCCCTATTTTTTTTTATTATTTGATTTTAATTTTAGACCTCATATTTTGCTTGCTTGTAAGCAACGTTATACACGTGTTACTTTTGTTATTATTCATAGGAAAAACAAAATCTTATAACCACCTCTAAATCCTCCCATAAAAATCTAAAGCGCAATACCTATAATTCCCCCAAAATTAGGGTTCCTTCGGTTATTACGGCAAGTCGTTGTCAGATGCAAATCAACTAGGGTTCCGTCTTTTTCAGGGGCTGAAATATGACGGTAATAAACAGTAGCTAGGGACGTTCCGTACACCTGACGCGGCATGGTCACCCTATTCGATATGGGAAGTCCGTATTTGAATATTTTTATGGTTACAATATGAATATTAATATTTTAATGAGGCTTGGATACGGATTTTTAGATACCTGTGTCCTGTTTATCAAAACTTACAAGCCTTGTATTACCAAGTGTCATTATTTAGTTCACAAGTACTTATATTTTGACACTTTTGTTCGTGATTTTGTTAATCAAAAAATTATTTGTAAGTTACAACTTGTAGAAAATCATATCAAATCCTGAGAGTGTCCAGCGACGCTCTATTCCGTCTTACAAGTTTACAAGTGTCGTACTTAGTAACGTAAATAAATGTTTAAATTCGATTTTCTTTTTTTAAATGTGGTCAAAAGAGAGAGATGACCTGATGCCCGTGTCCCAGAACATTATGGCTGATTATGAATATGGAGATGAGCTATGAATTTAACGAAAATGAACATTCTAGGTAACTTGTGAACATGTAGACTTGTAACTTTTGATAAACAGGGCCCGTGACCATTTCTGTAGATAGGTCATTCAGAATTTGCTACGATTGCGCTTAGATAAGGTTTAGTTAACTGTTGTGATAAAATAGTTTTTTTAATTTTTATTGATTGACGAGATGATTGAAAAAATATAACATAACAACACGCCTTTATTCCCCAAAGGGTTAGGCAGAGGTGCATGTTTAGTATACCCACATTTCGCCAGTGTTGTATGTTTATATTCTATCAACCGGGCACAAATCCCGACTTCGGGCTACTACTGAGAAATATCTGTTAACGAAAATGAATTCATTTTCACCTTATCAACATTTAATTACGTGGTAATATTGACTTTTCCTAGCTTTTCTGCTTTATTTAGGTCCAAGCGCGAATGTGTTCGAATAACAAGCGACATTCTGCTATAAAATCTCTACGACACACATAAAACATAAAAGTACGCCTAATAAAAACAAATGATGAATACTAAAAGGTACTTGAACCAGCAGGTACAGTAATATACGCGAATTATCCTTATTACTTTTTTAATTTAGAGCCGGGACCATGATAAATTTGGCTGTTAATCAAACGCCTAGGGGGCCACACGTCCCAGAATTGGAAAAAATGAAATTCAAAAATAGAACGTATAATTGGATCAAATTTTTTGAAACTCTTTGTAGATGTCGCTCGGAGCGATTGTGCCCTTTTATGAATTTTCATATTTGTCAATCGTGATGTATTGTTTGCTTTGATTTCATTTTGATTTCCTTTTTTTGTGCCCGGGCATAAAATTAGATGGGATGTTATTGAGTTGTGTTGTGTACCATTGGGGATGAGTATTGATTGGTATTCAATTATGATTATTACGAGTTATGACTGCAAATATTTGAATAGAAAATAATCAGCGTTTTAGACTAATAGATAGAATTATATACTTCATTGAACACCGAAATTGTTACACAGCTCTTTGAACACTTGTCTCACTATAAATGCTGTATAGCCTACATAAAAAAATTGCTAAAGTTTGGTTTCATTGTAGCAAATATGTGAATTTCATTAAAATTTAAACGACATCATTATTAATATCATAGATATATAGCTTCATACAGTTGTGTCATAAAACTCTAACACACAATTCCGGTTTCCACATCGGAAGCACGACCGCACAAGATTTTCCCTGCATTTTAACAATTATCATTTTCAAACAAAAGAGAATTTGAATTTTAATAAAATAACACTTATGCCGATGGTAATAAAGGTCATAAAACTTCTTAAACTCTAAGCGGGTACGATTAATTCTGGAATTTGCATGACAATTGCATTAAAACAAACCGGTAGAGGGCGTAGTTCCGTTTGAACCCTCACGTCGCCTGGTCCCCTAGTATTTGCCGTTGATTTCATTCGGAATATTTCCTAATTTTATTGTATTTCTGATGGTGTCTCTGAGGGTATCCGTTCCAAGTATTTAATGCCTTTTTTGTTGTTGATATAATGTTTTGTGGCAACGGTTTTTTAAGGTCTCATTAGGAAAATATTAAACCTTATAAAGCCTTCGAAAGGTGATACAAAAAAATCAAAGCTTTCTTATAAAAAAAACAAAAACATGACCATTCAACGTTATAGCGTATCAAATAGTAAATAATAACGTTCAAAAGGGAAAATTACACAAGAACTAGTTAATTCCTATTCATAATAACAAAAGTAGAAAAGTTCCAACGCTCAATTAACTTAAGAACACAGAAATCATATGAAAACGTAAAACTCACGCAATGGACTCATTTGCGTCAATTGTTGTAACTTGTGCTGATGACAAATTATGTTCACCCCTATGCAGTTTTTAGTTGGAACGTCCCCAGGCATTGGAGGGCAAAGTTAACTAATATAGTTAGTGGTTCTTGTTTATTGGGAGTGGAGGGATCAATGGATGGGATATTCATGTGTTTTTGCACTTTTTCTTTACTAGAGTTATCGGTTTTTGCCGCACTGTATTTTTGGTTGATAAAGTTGCTTAGAGCTTCTTAAAATTCTGTCAGGATAATAATTTAGATAAATGATTCTTAGGCGCCAAACTCTTGCGGGTTAGTCCGAAGGGGATACCGGGACCTTGGCAACAGGCAACTGTAGGAACACGGGTGGGTTTTAGTCAGTAAAAGTCCAGAGCGGGAGAAGTCATTGGATGATTTCCCACCCACAAAAAAAAAAAAAAAGGCGCCAAACTCGCCAAATTCTGGACTATTTCGAATGACACGCTAAAAATAATGATTGATATTTTTATTACAGAATAAAACTATAAAGTTATATATATTGTATTGCTGAAAATACACATTTTTGCTTGATTACTACTACTAAGTCAAAGTGTAATTTATCTATCAATATCTGTTTCTGAGGTTACAAACTAATTTGGCACCAGTAACCAAGAAAATTGGTTGATCATTTTACCACTAGTTACCACCATAAACAGACAACCGTATTATTGTTCAAAATCATCATCACCTACCTAGCCTTTTCCCAACTATGTTGTGGTCGGCTTCCAGTCTAACCGTTTGCAGCTGAATACCTGTGTTTCACTTTCACCTCCACAACCTACAGAACTTACTGTGGAACACGATACCACTTGGTAAGACTGGTTGTCAGACTTTCGGGCTTCTGACGATCCGTTACAACAAATATTATTCAAAATGATCCTCAAAACTAAGCTCCCAAAAGTATCTCTTTACTATTTCTAATTCCCTTGATATCATTAACGCCAACGAACACCAGACCATCAATCTGGTCTAGTTTTTACTGAATTATCACGATCCTTGGCCTCTCCGGTAAACTAATTTATATCCCCGTCTGTTGTTCATAGTCTCACTAATTTCATAAGAACCCTGCTTTGTTCTAGCACACGCCCAGAACACTGCCATAATTTATAATAAACATAAATGTATGGAAGCTTGTGTTTGGATGTCTGGCTGTGGCGGTAGAACACGAAATAAATGATAAGTGCTTTACATTGGAGGTGGAAAGAACACGTGTGAAAATATTAGATAGTTGGTTCTGCTTTAAGTTAAGATGGGTGCTGGTTTATTCTGCCTTATCTAGTCTCAGTTCTATTATCCTTGTTGCGTTATTGGGAGTTTCTGAGTAGCAGCCAGGAGTCTGGATTTGTGCCCGGTTGATGGCAATAGGTTCGCCCCCTATGGAACTAAAACTTATCTGGCGAAATGTGGATGCATACATCCACATTTCGCCAGATAAGTTTTAGCCTTTTTAACCTATCATAATAGGTATACCTCTGCCCCCTTCAGGGAGTACACGTGTTACAGTTCGATTCAAACTAAATGGCGGCTCGGAACATGGGGCGAGTCGCTGCGTAGTAACAATATCATATGTCAGCGGGGGTGAGGGGTGGGGTACTGCGCAGTAACTTCCGAGCCGCCATTAAGTTTGAATCGAACTATACTTATTTTGTTGAGGCATCAATTACCCATTTTTTGGATTTTTTCGACTTGTTATATTATTCGAACAATGTGACAACGCAGAGGAAATGAAACTGTTTGTACAACAATTTATTAAAGTTTACTCACAACAAAACAATAAGTTTACAAACTATGCTTTAGCATCAATCCCAAAGAAGAAACTTCGGTTTGGTTTATCAGATAGCCAAGAAAAAATTGTCATAAAAACAAGAAGTCAAATAACGTCGCTGCCATGAGTTTTTAATATCATCATGTTTAACTTTGTATTCTACTGTTACTAATATAATTATTTGCACTGTAATAGTCTTGTCTGACAAATAAAAGGAACTTCGCTGCGAACGCAAAGTTGCCAGCCAGACAATATTTAATTCAATTAAACTTGTACTGTCCCTGCTTATTATCCAGGACAAAGGCAAAAGAAAGGTTCAGAAAGAATACTAAATGAAGCGTATTTTCAATATTATGATGTACGACAAAAGTGTCTTCGTGTAGTCTTATTGAAGCTTCGTACGTTTTCATGTTAATATGTTATTCTTGCATTATCTTATCTTGATGAGTTAATAGCATCGTATTAATTGCGTATTTATAAAGTTAATTAATTTTACTATTGCAGATAATGAAAGTATTATTGCTACTTTTATGTTGGCAGTGATAGCCAAGTGGGGTGACCGTCGGACTGCCAAGCCACGCCCTCTGACTTTTTGGATTCATGTGCGTATTGTATAATTATCACTTGCTTCAAAAACGGTGAAGGAAAACACCGTGAGGGAATAGGCATTCCTGGGAGATATTTCTCGACGGCATGTGAAACCAAGTCAGAGGCCCATGGGTGGCATAAAAACTCTGACACTAGGTTAGCCAATAACCACACGAAAAAGAAAGAAGACTTATGTTTTGTTTTCATTTTCTTCACGGAATTTTCTTTCATACATAAAATTATACTGTTTTCCCTAGGGCGTATTCTGTGACTTGTAACTGTAACGATACTTACATAATTCCTTTTGCCTTTCTGAATTTTCAACAAGAATTTCTTAGTTTTTTATTTCGACCGATGTCTATAGGAGCTCGATATCAGTGATCATAAATATGGCCTCAAATGATTCTAAAATTAATTAAATATTCTCAAATTATCCTTCAAAAACAAACGTAGGTAATCTTCCAAATTAATCATCTTTTATACAATATACACCTGTCATCCAAATTAAACCTTGCTCACGCGTATGACGACTAATAACTTCCTCCGGCGCCGTTTATTAAGAAACCACTGCACCCGTTGCAGTCTCAATAATGGCTTGTCACTCCCGCGGTCGCCGCCATATTGTATCGCCATCTTGAATTTGAGGCTTCTTCGCGGGCTGTCATTTTGCGTGTAGCTCGCGCTTAGCTGGCGATTTATGATGTAGCAATTGTTATAATCCAAAGGTTGTTAAAGAATCTCGAAGATTTCTTTAGAAATTCAAGGCATCTCTTCTATTTTTGTAGGGATACCATTGTATTGACTCATGCTACTGTCAACACAGGTAATATCAAGAAAACCAGTGTCAACAAAATTATTAGAGGAGCCATTTTTGCGGCATATATGTAGTACATTCAAAAAGTTCCTATCAATTCCATTTCAGGTCTCACTTACTTTTAATTCCCAAGTTTTCAACACTGCACGGGTCATATTCTCAAAATTTCAATTCGCAATCGTGAAATTTTCTCCAAACTGCCGCCTCGCTCATTCCTCGCTACGTTTCAGCAACTTCGAAAGACTTTCGCATGACGTGAGATTAACGCGCACTTTAATTACTACTTGAGCAACCAGTTTCATAAACAGCTGTTTTTGATTTGTTCTTGTGTAAAATTTTGACGGGAGCTATGATTCTGTGCTTACGTGTACGTTTGCTCTGAGAATTTGAATTTAAATTAAGACGTTCACGCAAGTACAATATTGTGTTCCTGACTTTGGTAAGGACTACTCTTTTCCTCCCTACACCAATATTAAACAAAAAAGTACTAGCCCGAAAATTCACCATCAAATTCCTCAAACTACAATAGACATTTTAAATCTAAAAATCAAATAAAAGGAATTCCGCGACACGAAAAAAGGTCCTCTACTCCACTTTGAATACAACATAAGAGTTGGCATATATCAAGTGGCCCTCACAAATGAAATAGCTACGGGGACAATTTCTCAAGACAGACAGCACTCAAAGGGACACTCCAAAGGTCTCCGGTCCCTCCTTACCGTAATCTTGGCGATTATTAAAATCATATATCTTTGGAAAAAGGCTGGGGTGGAATGCACCCTGATTTCATAAGGGTGCATTCTGTTGTGTGTCTCTGTTTTATGCATAGTCTATGATGTTTATTTATAAGAAAGGCAGTAAAAATGATTGCTAATCTTTATTTATATTGATGTTGTTTGGTATTTGTGTTATGACTTCTTGTTATATAGCTGAAGCAGCAGGTTTGGTAGTTTCGTTTTATGGTCTTAGGTTTACTATAAATCATGGTTCGCACCGTAATGTTGCACAATTAAACCTCGGTGAACGATGGTAATAATTTCAATGGAAATCATTTCTTTGAACTCAAGTTAATACTATCTATAATTAGCCTTTTCACTAAATGATTGAGCATCATTTACTTTTAAAACTTCATTCATCACCTAGATTTCTTTATCATACCTTACTGTTACCATTTTCACATCAAAAGATAAAAACCAAAAATAGTTCACTCTCACATTCAACCATCCGCCAGTACATCACGTCTTCGAAGGCATGCGACCCGTCACAATATTATTCTTACCTCCCGCGCCTTCATTCTTTCCTTCACTCTCATTCGCCGCTCATTATCATTCACTCATTCCTCGCAGATAAGAAAAACGCCGAGCATTCGTGAGATTATCGCTGAACTTCCGACTTTTTTTCAGGAAATATTTGGCAAAATGCCTGTGAAAGAGGTCTTGTAGAAAAAGGGGGAATGAATATAGCTTGAATTCTGTTAAGCAGTGGTGTTGTTTATTCTATAGTTATTACAGGGTTTAGTGGGTTAAGTAATCCTAAGCTTTGCGGGTCATCTAAGAATCGATTTCAAGTACTTAAATGCTTTGGGTCATATATATGTAATTTGTTTATGTGTTCAAGTGCTGAATACGAGCATGGAAGTTATACAGGTTTTGTTGCATTCATGTTCAAATTGGTGATACCTACCTTAAATCCCGAAAGCAACTTCTTCCAATTCTCCGACACTTCTTTTCAAAGCAATACAAGCCTTTCTAAAGCTGTCGGGCAAAGGTATTAGATCTAGTGGTTCCTATCTCCTGCCATATTATGCTCCAGTAGTGTACGTTGCAATTTGAAACGAAGTGGTTATAACCATCTGTTGGTATATTGAGTACAAATACGAGAAAATTTTAGGTAAAAATTGGTTCCCACAAAGAATGAATCGGATAAGATCTGAATTTTTATTACTGACTGTTTTTTAGAACTGATTAAAAAATAAAAAATGAGTCGATATGAATACTGGTTATTATCAGATTCCAGCTATGTAGTCGTTTATGTAGACGATTTCTTCATACATCCACAATATTTAAACTCAACAACCGCTATAATATCTTTACACCACACATAAATGACAGAATCTTAACGAACCAAAACACACAGAGAGCTATTAAGCAACAATCTCAGCACATCTCTCACAAAAGGTCACGTTGCTCGTTACAGAGCACTGCAATCTCGAGACGACACTGCGTTCATGCGAGCCTGGTATGCAAGCCGCTATTACTCACAAGTATGACAGTTTTTTGTCTTGTTTTTTTGAGATTTTTTTGCTGGTTTTTGCGTGAATCGGAAGAAAGAATATTTGGGTCACTAAGCATGTGTTGTGGCATTTTCACGCATTGCTTGAATTAAAAGTATAAGCCTATCGGTGAGATACTCGAATGTGATTTTTTTTAAGTAAACGGTGCGATGGCATGCTCCTTTCTAATTAAGGGAAGATGAACTTGCTTTGACGACAAGAATGCCGCTGTTATCTAAATCAATGTAGATATGGATGATACAAGAACACGACATGTAAAAGGGCCAAATTACAAAACTTCAGAAACCATCAAACAAAACCTCAATATAAACCGAAATAAAACAGAGTTATTGAACATAAGAACTAAGTAGAAAGGAAAGTACAAGTTAGCAATATCGTTGAGGAGCACCATCTGGTCCGCATGAAGCTCCTCACTTTATGAACTGACAATGTACGTACTTCGGAAAATTTCTACTTTTATCGGAAACTTATAAGGAATGTTCGCATCATATCCAACTTTTCTTCGGTATACGACTTTTTACTTCAGCGGTTACATCATTGACAATGCGACGGGGTTTTTCGTGACTTTGTTGCAGGTATACTACTGTTTAAGTGTGTGCATCGTCTATCATGAGTACATTTTCAGCTTCATCAAACTGTTAATTACTACTTCATTAATAAAACAGAATATTACTCAGGGTTTTAAAATAAGAATATCATTTTTAAACCTCAATAATCAAGTAAAACACAGGTAAAAGATCAGATTATTTAGATGATCTGATTATTTTGTAATCAAATCATCTAAATAATAAACCCAATAACAAAATTATAAAATACAATGAAGATTTCGAAAAACCTATAACGTGTAACTTTACATAGCCTTTACTACCTACCCTTCTTAAACCATGGTTGCCACTAGATTATAAATCTAACAATCTTGCTACATACATTCTCAAAATAGAACCTTCCAGAAAAATACCTGTAGCAAAACAAAACCACGAACTTCCCGAAGGTCATCGAGAGGGATTCCCGCAAAAAGTAAAAAACGTGGGATCGATAGGAGGGTAGGTCGCGGAGGGCGCGTGGTCGGAATACGAAGTAGGGGTGAGCTGCGATATATCAGTCTGTTTAGAACAGCTAGAGGTGAGGTTCAAAGTGTCGCAGTGTTTTAGATTTTGGCGGTGGTTTGTAAAATGGTCTATGGTATAAGTTACGTTAAGAATTAACGGCCGTTGTTTCTGATAGGATTCGTCGCGTATCATAGTCATTGGATTTGCCCAAATCTTACCAATTCGGATTTGCCCAAATTACTATCTGTAGCGCCGTACTTAATTACTTAGCGAATGCGGCAATCGAGCCGCTGTAATAATTTAGTCGATTAATTTTATGAGAAAAAATAGGCAAGTCGAAATATTCTTAATTGGGAAGGTGGCAAGGTTAAATAGCGGTCATTAGAAGGAACACTGTCAGAAATTGGTTATAGTTTTGACGATGTTTTTTTATCTAAGGAACATTTATGATAAGCATATAAAGAAGATTTAATTTATTTTATTTTATTTTGCATTTCATGAACTGTTGCCAAATAAATGTTATGCTTGCAAAATAAATGTTATCTGTCTCTTAGAATATAGGCTATCATAGTCTAAGAGACAGGGTTATATACATTTTGTAACTTGTACATTACAAATGTGTTTATTTCTTTTTTTTTTCTGTCTTTAGCTGAGCTGCAGGTGAAAGTGCTGAAGGGTGCTGAACCTCCAAGAGTCATGTCGGTCTTCAGTAGAAATAGACGAAGCATATAAAATAAACCAATTTCAATACAAAATAAGCAAAAACATAATAAAATAAAATTGGTCGTTGTTTATGTAGAACGCGAATCAGTTTAAATTTAAATTACATTGCATGCAAATGCATTGCACCCCTCAATAGGGGAAGTTTATAGTGTTTACCCCCGCGTTTATAGGACTGAGGTATTACCTATAGGATATTTCAACCCTTAAGAAAAATATTATGTGTCAGCTGCTTATCTTAGCTATCTAACTGTCAATGGCAAACGGTGCCGTGAAAAAAAAAATTGTGACTGAAGATAATGATCTTGCTATTACAAAAGATTTTTCGAGAGATTTTTTTTGTATTATCGCGGTCTTACTTCAAGAAATAGTAGGCCTAGTCGTGAAGAAAATAATTGATAATAAGTTTTAGTTTTATTTCCTTCAGCAGTGGGGCAGTTTAAGTTAACAATAAAAAAATATATATTTTATTTTATACGATACAAGAGTTTGATGAAGACCCGATAGGCGATAAGAATATACTAGTAATTAGAAACTTGAAAAAACTTTTATCAAAACAAGCATTTAAAGAATTCGTATTCGTATTTCCTTTTTCGCGAATGGAGCAAAGATCCTGTGACATCACACACAAGATACAGAAACAAAAGGATCACGTCTAAAACATGTCATCTATTAAAAACGTTCCGTTCCACTCTCAGAGCTAATTGCGAACGTTCCTACAAACATAGAAATGAAAGACCTGTAGCTAAACATCCGAAACTACTTGATATAACATTTGAAACGCTATCACAAAGCAATAAAGTTCAGTTTAGAATTATACTTCAGTCTGAAGCGGTAATGTCAGAGCGTTTTGGACAAAGTTAACTTTGCAGTTCCGAAACCAAAGTCTACAGCAATCAATATCGTATTTCAACGGCATAAGGTTGACGTTAGAGAAGCAGTTTGATTGTTAACAGAATGGTATGTTGGTAGAGGAGATGTGACAAAGATGAGGGGCTGTTCCGTTTAATTTTCATTGACAAGTGGTGCGCGTTGCAGGGCATAGGTTATTTAGAAGATATTGTTACTTTGGAATTGTAGATTTTTCATGTTCATTTAGGAATGTAGGTACCGGGAAATATATTAATATTAATGTTACACTTGATGATAACCAATAAAAAGAGTAGGGAATGATATAATGTACATAAATAAGACGTTGTTAGTATGTGCATGATAAAAACAATGAGGAATTACTCAAAAATAGTCAGAAACTTAGATTAGGATGTAAAGTGGAATCTGATAAGCCTTGTTTGAAGGATAAAACAGACATTTTTCCCTTACATTTTTAATATTTTCTAACATTGCCCAGAATTGTAAAAGCTTCTTTCATAGCACGAAAATTAAAAATAAAAACTCCCCTGACAGTCAGATATCATAAACAGTTGTTAATAAAAGAGCTGCAGATGTTCGCGATGCAACATGTCTGCCCACCCCCCTCGCGTTCACGGTCCATGGTTCACATTGAGACGGTATGACGAGTGTGTACCGTGTTGCATTGTTTTTGTTTTAAGATATACTGTTGAATGGAGGATATAATATACGGGTTGATAACATTTAGGATCAAAACGGAATCATTAAAGATAATATTATGATATGGATGAGGCGCAATTCTCAGATACAGATACTGTCTTAAATGTTATGACCGGTGGTAATTTTGAGAACATTATAAAAAAGGAATTTAATGGCGCATATAGCTTAAAGGGTTGTGGAAAATAATAATATAAATAAATAAATAAATAAATGTTTTATTCACAACCCTTATTACAAATGGTCTTTCTTAATCTAAGGTATACATCGCAGTGACTTAAAAAAAAGAAAAAAAAGGAGGTTGGACATTGCAAATTACATTGAGTACTGTAGCTAGGGCAAAAATCGCGAAGAATAATAAATAATTTTAAGATCTTTGCAAATATATATACATGTTTGTGTTTAAAATACTACTCGCTTCGAGATTCATCATGATATATCATTTATCACAAGCTATGTAGATATTGATAAGTGGATAAAAAAAAAAGTTTTGCATCAAATAATACAAAAGATTTTATGTAAGAAACCGACCACGAAGACTAGTCTAAAAATAACCAAACGCGTCGTCACTCATTACAGAAATAGGTAACTCAACACAAGTTGCGTACAATGTGTTACTAATTACGGATAAATAATGACGAACATGATTGGACGATTGTAAAATGTGAATGGAAATTAAAGTGGGAACAAATTCCCTATGACCAAAATACTCGTTGAAGATAGGTACGGACTTCATAATACTTTGTGTTGGTACAATGAAAAAGGAACTCTTGAATCGAATTCACGTTTAAATTAAAGGGAGTGCTGTAAAAGCGTTGGCTGTTAGAAAAGGTTATAGAATTTTATTTATTTTTGCCTTCTTCATGAAGTCATCCATTTTTCCGACAATATTTTTTACATCAACCTAATAGTTTTTGTTACTTCTCGGTGCCTTTAACAATTATATTTGTTTCTAATTCTAGGACCACTTTTGACAATGCCACATTAACTTTTTCTTTTAATTCAGCCCACACAGCATCATCTACATCATCCCTCTCTCCTACCTCAATTCTAACTTCCTATCCCGCTATATATAAACTATAATCTACTTCTACTAATACTAATTCAAACTAATATCCGTATCATACAGTGCAGAACACATGTTGATCATTAATATGTTCAGTAAGCGAGAGAGCGGTGCACGTACTTGAGTGTTTTATCTGAGTTGTTATAAATCCTCTTCTATTATCTTAATGGTAATGTTTCCCTTGTGAGTTGTTGTTATTTACCTGTGTGTGTTGGTTTAAGTAAGTTAGAGATTTTAAGTGGAGTATTTGCATGCATCGCAGAAACTTTGTAGCCATTATGACCCACTATTTATTTGATTTCTTTATTCTCGAGCACTACTACTCTAGCACGCTTGCTTTTATTACTCTTCTCCTGAACTATGATACTAATTTCAAAAACAATACTTGTTTAATTGTTTATACTACTGGAGGTCAGTGTTTTAGTTCTTAATTAAGATATTCTTCGTATTTGTATTTAATTCAAGCGGTTATAATTATGTTGTACAAGACAGTATTTATCATGTATTTTTTCACGTTTCATCTTTGCGTTTCCACAAGGATTTTAAGAATCAGCCCTCACCATATACAAACACAGAATTTTATGACTGCACTTGACAAGCTACACTCAGTGTTCCTTACATTCCCGGAATGGAAATAATTACACGTCCACCAAGTGTTCAGTCTAAAATTACACCTAAATTCGTTCTTCGGGTGAAAAAACAAGGGGCTCCGAGTTCTCAGTGTCAGATGACAAATAAAACAGACAATTAGAGAAGTGAGGGGGTGAGAGGGTGTCGTTATGTGCTGGTATCGAGTTGCAATGACATCTTAATTTTGTACGGTAGGCGTGAAATTAAAGTAGAGGAATGTGGCGGATGATATAAGAAAAAATATAGTAGGGGGAGACGCTTTTCAGAAAGCTAATACTATGATGGGTATATTTCCATGAACTTATTTATAGTCTTATATATTCACTGTTTTATCGCATTAAATTAATGAAAAGTCCTAAAAATATTCAAAGCAACTGATTTTGGATATTAACGGCTATCGTGAACAACGATAACTATAAATCGTTCAGCCATCATCAAAATAAAGTACTGATCAATATCAGTTTACTACCTTTTCAGGAAATTCGTTCTTCTTCTACCAATATTTTATTGTCAACCTGTCACTCAAAAACATTTTAAAGGAAACTTCAGTGAAAATAATCCAAAATCAAAATATCTATGGTGCTACATTCCCTTCAGGGTATGTACACAGGGAGACGGGTTGCGGGTGTCTTATTATTTTTAGTCGAGCGCTCACAAGCCGTCAAACGACGCGACAGCTGCTTCAATATTTTACTAGAAATATCGTATAGCACTTGGAATTTTATTGATTTTCACTCCAAATTAATTGTGTGAGGAGTGTGAGTTACCGGTTTAGGGAAACGGTTTTGAAAAATACCAATTTCGGTCATAACACGTTTTGTTTTTAGACTACTTTTCCGGACTTTTTCAGACATATTAGACAGTTGATACCGGACGGTTTATCGTCCTAAGGTTGAATGTCACTTGCACGTCATAAAACGGCAAGGTCTATTTGTCTGTGGCAGTTAGATAATTTCAACCTTAGTGATGATTCAGTTTACTGGAAATTTTTACCAAAACTATCCTAACTATATGAAAGCAGCAAAAAGCAGAAGCAAAATGATAAAGTCAATTGTTTTTTGTAAAAATCGAAGAAGTCGCATCTAGCAACCCGCACTGGGCCCGCGTGGTAGATTACGGCCCACTCCCTTTCGAAGATAGGAGGCCTGTGTCCCAGCAGTGGGAACATTATAGGCTGATTATGTGTGTGTGTGAAGATGATGCAGATGTCTTAAAGGAACAGTTTAAAAATCGCATAAGTAGGATATGAGATCGATTGTCATACGATCGTCGATTGTTTTCAATTAACGGAAATTGATAATTAGTGAAGGAAAGATGAGTAGTATGTACTTTTAGAGGTCATAATGGTTCGCTTGCATTATTATTGAGGATCTGGAATTGTGGACATAACGTCCAGTTTTCAACGTACAGAGACGTATACGCCTGTGGTAGGAAGTATTATTCTTTAAAATCGCATAAGTAGGATATGAGATCGATTGTCATACGATCGTCGATTGTTTTCAATTAACGGAAATTGATCATTAGTGAAGGAAAGATGAGTAGTACTTTTAGAGGTCATAATGGTTCGCTTGCATTATTATTGAGGATCTGGAATTCTGGACATAAGGTCCAGTTTTCAACGTACAGAGACGTATACGCCTGTGGTAGGAAGTATTATTCTTTTACAGTCAACTCGTGTATTTCCGTTCATCGCACAATAAAAATGGTCCCAAAGACGTGACACTTAATACACACATAAAATCATAGTTTTTTTTCTTCCAGCTTAGCCAGGAACACATAACATTTTTATGGTCCAGATAAGGGTGGGACAAAGCTGGGCTATCACGATCGTCAAACGAACACATGTCTAATGATCTATGTGATAGTATCACATAAACTCGAATCTCCCTTGTGCAGCTGTTTGCCTTTAGTTTTAGGGTTGTCAATGAAGCCAAATTTTGGTCTTCTGAACTTCGCAACAGATTTTAACGTGGTTTTCACCATCATTTAGAGAAATGATTCCGGAAGGTTTAATACATAAATATTGAATTTAATTAAGACATTTCAATGTTTTGACAAGTTTTCATTATTAGAATGATTAAATAACTGCGACTTATACTGCGACGTCTACGATTTGAACGAGTAGCATAAACAAAAACGACAAACGAAAAAAATTAAAACTAGTAGTAGTAAATATTAGAACCAATAAACAGATTATAGGAGCTGCGGTAAATCCTTGAGATTTTAGATTCTACATTGAAATGATCTAAACTATCGATTATAAAAATGCATCAAACCAGATGGTTAAAAAGAACTGTAGGTAACTAAATTCTTCAACTAAAGAATTTTGACGATCCAACGAATTCTTTCTTTTGAACCCAACCCCCAGTTTGATGGTCGTGGGTTTATTATTTATAAGTTTTACGATGCAAGGGGCCTACGTAAATAGATATACGTGGATCATACCGGCCCAGACGAAGTTCACGGTTAAATTCAATTATAGTTTGAAAGATATTAGGGACAGTTGTTTTGAAAACTAATAGTGTTATTAAAAGTGATGGATATACTGTTAATAGAGAGGCGTTGAAAGAAGTTTGTTTAATTTATGTTTTGTTTTTTAATGTCAGTTGGTAGGGGTATTAGAAATTGATAGATGATAATTATAGTTTGACCGGGACCGCTGATCCGCGCCTGAGGTATGTGCTCGGGGGGGTGCAGGCCGCTCATTCGTCAATGATCACGGCGCGTGGCGTCCCGCCCGCCGCTCATTGGTCAACGCTGCCTTCTGCCTCACCACGCATTCCTAAGGCGCGGAACAGCGATGCCGGTCAAACTATACCGATATTTAAAGCCGACCGATATATAGCGATATTTAAAGTTATCAGCCCGTTTCTTTTTACAACGGCAACAATGAATGGTGGTAAGGTCAGCGCCACCGCGTTTGACTGACGGATTGTTGATAGTAGGATGGTTTTTAATGAAAGAATCTTAATTTTTTGACAAAATTTTGAACGTCTTTTTCTGGCCCCATATACTTTTTTAGACATACTTTGCCTGGAAGGACTAGTAATTTGGTTTTTGGCTAAGAGTCAATTTTTTACAGTATTATGGAAATCTAATAGATAGGTATCATAACTCAATTTACCAACCCAGGTTGATCTATCTTCTATAGCCTTCACAGGATAGACTTGCAAATGTCCGCTTACAAATTCTACTCGATATGAAAACCGATGAATCGATATAAGATTAGCGATTATGAATATTGATGGCGCGACGTGCGGTGTTTGTGAATGGAGCACGTGACTAGAACTCGATCTGTTATCGATACCTGCCGATATTGTCTAGGATTTCTGCTGACATAATACGAGTTACTTTTTTTTTTCGTTTAATCGAATAATATTTTCAACTGACAGCTGTATTTTTTAACCTGAACATACACACATTACATACATACATTTTAGGCATACGATGAAATGCAATGAGGATTGATTTGGTCATTCGTCGTCGAAAATTAGTAAGAATGCGAAACGAAGTTCTTTAACGCGGTTTGCGGTAGGAGCAAAATTGGTAAATTGGTCACGTAACGAAAAAGCGGTAATTATTCCCCCTCCACATGACTCTTCTCTTTCTTCTATTTCTCTCTGTCTCTTTCTATTATGTAAAATGGAAGAGACAGAAAGAGAGACAAAGTATTTTGGTCAAAATATGTCCAAGATGGCGTTTCATCATAGGTGTCCTTTTCATGGTGTTCGAGGTTGCTAAAATTGATAGTGAGGTCAAAATGTAAATTCAGGAAAGCGGCTCCGCAAAATTTTGTTTTTGTTTTAAATCATACGTGAGAAAGAACTTCGTTCCTGACAGGGGTCCCCGACTGCACTTTGTAATCTTTTTTTTTTTTCTTTGTTTCTTTTTTTGCGCTTTGTAATCTTTGGCTATTGCCAAAGATGCGTGTGCAGTGAAAAGTCAAGGGAATGGAATACCATTCCCTTGACTTTTTACTTTTGTAAGTACATACATTTTTTTTATGTCTTTCCTTTTCTAGGATTGTAGGACAGGCGGTCCTGCAATCCTTCAAAACATTCAGTATCATACATATTAACAAAAAAATCCACACTGTGATTTAAGCACTTTTGAATTCGATTTAATACGAGTACCGATGAATCGGTATAAGATTACCGATTATGAATATTGATGGCGCAACGTGCGGTGTTTGCGTGAAGCGCACGTGCCGAGAACTCGGTTTGTAATCGATACGTATCGGTATTGTCCTGGAAATATGAGATATCGATGTGGTGTTGTTTTATTTATTTGGTTGTTTTAATTGAAAACGTGAATGAGAAATGATTAGTAGATTTTACTTTAAAGTCTGTGTAATAATGCAATTTGTTTACCAGCGGGGTAACTGCATAACACACTAACAATTACAATGCCTTTCATTTTGACAATTCGACAACATACATTGTGTTATATTTCAAGGTTGTATGTTTCAAAGTTTTCAAACATAATTATGAAGCAATGGAATAGGATTTTTTTTAAACACACTTTCTTTCAAAATCCGAAGAATTTTGAAAGAAAGTGTGTTACGTAATTAGGGTGCAGGTTAACAACTAAGAAGAGGCAATGTGATTGTTTTTCGTAGTTAAAATTAATGGTGCGTATCAATCAATTATTTTAAAATAATAAGCAGTCTACATAACTACACGAAAAGTTTTGCACGCAAATGCTAGATTGTCAGATCATTGCTTCATTGCTTCATGTGCACTCTTCGGGTTGGTCTTAAAAGTAATGAATCAATTAAGATCATATATCACGATAGTATCCTGTTTACATTAAGAGGCCGTATGCTCTCGATTGATGTTCAATGCATAATCGATATCTCGCAATCATTGTTTTTATTCGTAGAATCAGCATTAGCATCATTTAAGGATCATTCATAAATAAATAATTCTAACTTTGAATTGGCTGAGGAGGAAACCATGCCTGAGAGTTAATTCTCGACGGCATGTGAAGCCAAGTCAGAGGCCCATGGGAGGCATAAAACTCCGAAACCAGGAAAAGAAATGGGATATCTATGAAGTTACTTAGGTACAAGTACTTACCACTTCCATATTTTACCTAGAATATTCAACATTATCCCTTTTAAAATCTGAACTAATATTATAGGGGATTTTTTTTGTCATATTTAGGTTTTTTTGTTTGAAAAGGTAATTAATCTCTAAAAGGACTTATTTATTATTTTAATTAATACTTTAATCACACAAATGTACAGAGGCGGACTTAATGCCATAGGCATAACTGACTGACTTACTGATCCGATTTCTAAAGTTCTTTAACTTATAGAAACCTACAATAATGCCGAGTGTCATAGAATACAACAATATTGTCATCACTGTGTCTAGTTTTCTTGTAATGTTTCAATTTTTTTTTTTTTTTGTATATTGGCTCCTTGTAGATATTTATTAATGTAATTAGTTATTATGTAACCGTGTTTTTGTATGTTGTGTTGTCTTTTGTGTGCACCAAATAAACGTTTTATCCATCTATCTAATATACGCGAGTGTAATATCGCGGACAGAAACTAGTCATACATATTTTATACCCTGCTCGCATTCTGAACATCAACACAATCTCAAAACAGGGGTCAGATGTGATGTATCATAGTTTATCACACCAAACTATCATAGTGTACCTACAGCGTCTTATAAATCGATGTAAGGGCCTCACTCTCATACAAATTTGAGGCAAGGGTCGGCGAGCCTACCGCACGCTACGTGCGTCGAATTTTGAAACTATTGTACTATGATGTACGCAGATTTGATGGAAAGATACCTTTATAGGTCTGTCTTCGTCGTAATTGTAGCTTATGGACAAATATTTTCAAAAATAAGGTAGAATTCTGTGGAAAATGGGCGCGTGTCACGATTCAGTGACAGTTTTCTGATAATAATGATGGCATTAATACTTCATAGTACAGCCCCTGGAAGGACCAGGGGGAATAAGTTTGAAAAAAAAAATGTTGAGCGGGCCGTTTTCTACCAATCTGCCTTTTCCCAAAAAACGACACATTGATTGATTTTGAAAATAGTAGGTACATTGAGACAAAAAATAACCTATTTTCATCACATGATAGAACAATAATTCGAAAGCAACCTCCCCTCCGATTGCACATTACATTTTGATCGCTTCAGATTAATCTGAGTATTCCTCTTCCCTCTCTAGTCCTTATTTCACTCACAATAACATTAAACGCACCTCAGACTAAACAAACAGACATTCAGACTGTATCAGTGTTTTTTAGACCGCAATAATCCTCTTATGGCCCTTAGTACAGTTGGCAACACAAGTATTTTTACATCGTTTCGGAATTGTAAAATTTATTCACATTTGGAATTCTGAAAGTTATCAAATTAGCACGTGAATTTTGGAGTTCATTAATGAAATTATTAGTATTTTACGTCAATAATGTTAACCTGCAGTTATGTTGGACTGACAAAAGCAGATCTTTTGAATCTCAACCTGATGATTTTGAGAGAAACGTGTCAGACAGTCACACTGTTATGTAGGTACCACTGGGGTACTTGAAGCATAGGAAGCAATGGATAAAAAACCAACCTTTAAAACTTTCAACAATGCTGACCAGTGGAAGAAGGCCATGCAGGAGGAATATGACTCCTTAATAAAGAATAAAACTTGGTCATTGGTAGATTTGCCATCAGGTAAAAGAGCCTTGCCATGTAAATGGGTATTTAAAAGTAAAACGAATGAGAAAGGAGACTAATTGTAACCAACTCATTTTGACCATACCTATACTTCCTTCCTGTTTCATCTCATCTCATCCATCTTGTTGTTCAGAACTCGTGGCAGTTCAATATACGTTATGTGCATTTTATCCGAGTTAGTTTAATTCATCAAAGTGACTGTAATGGTCAAAACATCATTTTTATTGAAACCTTGAACTTACTTTTTAGTATGAGAGTTCATTCACAATATTTTTTTTTTTTTCTTATACTCTTTTTGACAAATTGTGCAATGTTCTTTTACTTCTGTCGCCGTCTGTACATCACCAAACGAATTTGTTTTCCCTCTGAGGTCTTTATATAGGAGCAGATGTTTGTTCTCACGTTTTTTGATTGACATTGGATATATTTGAGTTCGGTTCAATTGTTATGATAGAAGAGGAAAATTGGAAAATTCTCGGGGATTTTACTGGTGCACAGAAAATGTTGTATTTTTTATATTAGTCAGAGAATTCAATCCCAAATAATATTTAAT
This sequence comes from Lithophane semibrunnea, assembly GCA_947363905.1. Taxonomy (NCBI): domain Eukaryota; kingdom Metazoa; phylum Arthropoda; class Insecta; order Lepidoptera; family Noctuidae; genus Lithophane; species Lithophane semibrunnea. Next base: position 16,027,675 of record OX376195.1, read on the forward strand.
TTGGTATACTATTTAGTCAATAAAACTTTGGTAGAGTCCGATTACTTAGCCTTTTTTTTATTTTAGGCAAGGTTTGCTCATTTTTAACGTTATACGAACTCTTTCATATTGCTGAGTTGCAAAGGACCAATACCATTAGGACCATAAGGAAAAGGACCAGCGGAAAGTGTTCGACAATATAAAACAATTGACACCGACACTATCCTCCTTTATCCAGAAATACGAAAGACACAAAATAAAGACGCGTCAAGTAAAGTACCTTTTAGTCAACAAATAACCTCATAACCAATAAATAGATGGACGGTACGGTCTAAAAAATCCAATTTCAATTCGAGTCCCGAACAAATTGGGTCAAATCCATAACGGACTTTGGACCGTAAATCCCGAAGTTCGTATTCCCGAAAAGTTACGGTCGATCGGCCAATCGGACGAACGCTTATCGCCATCCAATGACACCGGCCGATTACCGTGCCGTACCGTAAATTCGAAATTGGAACTCAACTTCGTTAATTACCGAAGTGAGCTCGATAGGCATCGCTCGACGGATTCTCCCGATTCTAATTTCCGATATTAAATTATCGAAATGCGAATTATGTTTTTTTTTGTTGGAATTTGCGAATTGTTTGCGAGTTTTATCAGGATCAACTGTAAAATTTTTGCATGAAAGGCATGATTCGGCGTTTATTTACGGAGAGGTTTTTCCCTGTCCGGAAAATGAACGCAGAATATGGGTGCTGTTTGTTATCTTGCGTATTTTACAGACGGACAAGAATCTTTCTGATGACACCTTAGGGATGGTTCCTAAAAGGATCTCTTTTTCCAGAAGATGGCGTCACAGTCAGAAGTTGAGACAAAATCAAGTGCGGAGTCCAAATATCGAAAACATTTTCTGAGTTTTTATCACTGGCCTTACATTTCCAGTATTGTTTCCTCTCTTATTTCAATTAGGCAATTGGAATATTACCCGAAATGCCATTGTTACACAGTCAGATAACGCCTAAGTACCATCAATGTGACTCGATATAATTTGGCAATAAAATCGATTGTAGTTCTCGATTTAAACGGCTCATTAAATCGAACAGTGCCATAACATCGGTTATCGATATAGCATCGAAACGTAAACGCCAAATTGGTATGGCTTCATCAATTTACGCGGTGGAGTACAGAGTCGCAACAAGGGTACCTAAAAGTTATGATAATGATAGTTGGTTTTCCTTGCAAAAAATTGGGTACAACCCTACCATAATTGTCACGCGTTTATCAATGTGTTATCAAAATGGATAATATGGGGCAGTTGTACACATAAGTAGTGATAAACAGTGTTTATTTATTAAAATCGATGAAACAGGCCGATTATCTAGGCACAGGTAAACTAGATAGCACGGAAAATTATGCATTAGGTAATAATGCCTTTATCTTTGCAGCATAATGTCTAACCATTCCATAAATTCCATTGCTGGCCTGGATTCAACCAACCTACATTTTAACCAGATTAGTGCTCAAAGGAATAACTTTTAAATCACATCCATGTACTAATTAAAACTTAAATTACTAGCTCCCAAGCCCGTCCCTGCCAAAAATCACGAAGGTTGCCAGTTACCACCGAGACTCGGTACTAACGAACCTAATATTCAGAATTTCAGATATATACGTCGAATTGTTTGCAAAAGGCAATATTTTAATTGGTATTCTGTTTAATTATCAACTATGGTGTGTCCGCAATCTCGTTAGTGGTTGTTTACTGTTCAACGAATTATTGTCGGCTTTTCGACTCTGCTTTTTGCACTTGCAAATGTGGTTTGGTTTGTAATTTTTTCTTTGGTTTACAATTCGTGTTATTTTCACATTTTTAATATTTTTGCTTCATGTAAATACTTGTGTCTAGAGAGTAGTGTCTTGTCTTGTCTTTTGTATTGTCGTCACGTGGCATGTTTGTAGTTCAATCACGCCACTCTAGAACAGGCTTTCTTGAATCGTTATTGTATTTATGAAAAAACGTAGTACATACAGTGACTCTTACTTACAGACTGTGACTTGTACAGACTGGGTAAAACTAAATGTTCGTATCTCGACGCGTGTTCTACTATCTGCTGCTGTATTATGGCTGCCTAGTACAGTCAACACCTGTCACATTTTTTAAAAATAATTCACAAAACTGATGTGCTTCACTGACTTGGCCATGCTGTTTCTGTCAGATCTCGAGACACGGTAGTGCCCCCCCCCAATAAAACTATAGTAACTCCTCTTAAATCTTCCTGCTTACCTGGTAATCTCACGCTGGGCGGCATGGAGTTTGGCAGCGAGCCTGGCCGCGTCTGCCTCTGCGACGCGCGCCCGCGCCTCCCAGTCGCCGCGCGCGCGTCTCTCGCGCTCCGCATCGCTGCGGGCAGCACCCTCACGCTGTGGACAAAGATATAACTCATTATAATCAAGGATACAAAGATAGTTGACGCCTCCATTTTAAGAAGGCTAGTGGTCCCTATATAGGCATGACGCAGGAGACGTCGAAGGCATTGGAAAATGTGACAGTTACGTGCGGTTCTTAGATACTTACTTGTAGATCATAGGATCACTCATATTTTATTGTTTTATTACTACGAGATGTCTTAGTCTCCTTCTCGATCTCGTCACTCAATAAAAAGTAAACTTGAGAAACACAAAACGTACCTATTCAAAATTCTATTGGAAATCCCTGTTTCGTATATTTCTCATAGCAAACTTATCCAAAATACTCCAAACTCACACGAGTTATCTCCGGAAGTGTCAAACTGACATCGAACTAGCAAGATGTTCATTTATCTCGCATACAGCCTCGCAAGAACCGTCAGTACCTCCTCTTGAAACAATTTCAATTTCCTCTGAAGAAAATTTTATAATATTCAATACGAAACTTGAGGAACTATTGCAGATGATTTATAGTTAGGAAATGGTGAAGTTTTAAAATATATGAACTTGAGTTTGAAAGCAATGTTTATAGATAAAGACAGATAGCTTTTCTCTCTGACTGTTTCTAGTATTCTATATGATTTAAATCACTGTTTTCTGCTCTGGAAAACCTGTGTTTGCTAGACCGAAACGTCCAAATCTTCGCGGCTAAAGTGCTTAAGTAACAGAATCCATCCGATTTCAATATAAATACAGGTGTTTGCACATCCGAACGGCTTAATTGCGTAACATATTTTCGTAACCGATTAAGACTAATCTGTTTCATTTTGACATTTTAACAATGTTCATTGCGTTATTTACGTCGTTGAGCAGATTTTTTGTCGAACTTATGAAGCAATGGATTAGTAATTTGTTTCAAACCGATTCATATTGTGATTGATCGTGTATTACGCAATTAGGGTGCTGGTGTTATGTGTGGATGGAAATCCATAATTATGTGTTTCCCTTGTAACCCCATTGGTTTAATGAGTTAATTTACTCTGTTTTGTCTTCTTCTACGTGATGGGTCAGCTGTTGACCACGATCTCTGCTGATGGAAAGCAATGGGTTAGGCTTAAGATAGAACGAGCGTGCCCAAAGGGTGCCACTGTTCACACTTGCTTTAAGGGTAACGGGTTATAGATGGTAGCTGGTAGGAACACAGACACTGTTTTCTGTGTTTATTTGAACGGCTCGCCACATATAAATAAACCCTGAGAGGTTTTCGTTGTGAGGCTAAAACCAAATGTAATAGTTTAAGTGTTTTACAAATAAATAAATAATTTCTCACCGTTTCTGCTGATTTGGCGTCTTTCATTTAACCATGAGCAACTCAACAACATTGGCTATATCAATTTTAAGACTACCCAACACTCTATAAAAGCAGTTTTATCTAAGAAAAACTTTAAACAGAGACATCTTCAGAACAAAAATAAATTATTCTCAGCTTCGACGTTACCGGAAGCGACGTTGGAGGATCGGATAAAAATCCAATTTGGACTGGCCGTCCGGCTATGACGTCACATGGTACGACATGACGTATCGGATCCGTCTCGGACACGTGACGACAGATAGCGCTTGATATTGAAAATTGGAGTGTATTGTTTGAAGGGTTCAATTTTACGGTTGAAAATTTTTCGGGTTGGAACTTGGAGCTATTAGGCAGATATGGTGAGTGTGAGATATGGATTTCAAAATTGTGTTTTATGAGGTAAAAAGTATTTAGAGTAGAAACTCTAAATACTTTTTACCTCATAAAACACAATTTTGAAATGGCTTGAATTCCTCCTACGCAGATGTCGGTCGTGCGTTCATTGTGTTTGTATATCACCATACACCGTACTAAATAAGGTCATGAACACGGTCAAGTATGGACAAAAGTCTTGATACTAAGGTAAATATGCAAGTCCAGCTTATCGTCATTTTATTTCTTGCTACAACCGATCAGCACCTTGCCGTTGTCCAGCACTAACTAGAAGTGACAGCGTAAAGTACCTAGGAGTCCACATAGATGATGAACTTACATGGAAAAACCAACTTGGCGCTGTCACAACTAGAACCTTGCGTCTTATACACATGTTTAAATCCCTCCGCAACTCTGCTAATGCCGATATATTGAAAATGGTGTACTATGCACTTTGCCAATCGGTCATAGGATACTGCATTTCTGTATGGGGTGCTGCATCGAAGGGTGGTCTCCTGAGGGCGGAGAGAGCACAAAGAGCCGTACTAAAAGTAATGACTAGGAAGCCCCAAAGATACCCAACAACTCAACTGTACGCAGACTGTAAGGTTCTTACAGTGCGTCAGCTCTTTGTGCTTCAATCCGTTCTTAGGAAACATAGCAGCATTCCCCCCTCAAATCCTAAAAAGCGCACAAACCTCCCCTCAGGCACCCAACATAGGACCACGTTCGCGAAGCATCAGTTTTATGTAATTAGCGCTTATACAGGGTGTTAGGGTAAACACCGTTATCCTTGCAACCAATGGTTTGGTTTCATTTATAGAACGTAAAATGAATGGAAAATTACAACTTTTTTTTTCTTTTTTTAATTCTACGTTTTACCACAAGAGACGCAAGTTCGTTGTCCTATGCGCTAGGGCAACGAACTTGCGTCTCAACACGGGCGGGGGGTGCGGGATGTGACCTGACTGGCCGCAAGCGCGACCCCTCCCTCAGTCAGTCAGCTGTTTCGCTAGAGAGCACGGTGTCGGATAGAAATCTTTTAATGAAAATGACGTTTTTTTTTTGTTGTGTTCGGTCATTTATTGTAAACTAAATGTATCTGTATTTTCGGGAAATAAAGATATTTATTATTATTATTTTTTTTTTTTGTCTTTGAAATTTCTCGGGGCCCTAGGGTCCCGGACCTTTGGAAGGCGTACGAGGGGCCGAAGCCAACTCGCAGAGGCCCCTTGGACAATTTTAAATGGAATGAGGCACCAACCGACGATTATCCCTGTATGCACTATGCAAGGGCACCCAAGGAAAACCCCCGGTTGGTGTAGGTCTATTGCAAGCTATGGAAACAAAGATATTAGATTATGGATTTGGGTGGTTCATTGAACTGGTTGTTTTGATCTATGGGGAGACTATGGCCCCTGCCGTACCAATGTTTTATATAAAATACACAGATAAAATGGCAGGGGGTGACTTGCACACTCAATAATGGGCCCCCGAAAACGGTCGCTAGCACAGAGTGTCGTAACGATAAGGGGGCAACATGTCCTGAGGTGCTTAAGAGGAGTGGAGAGGTATTCCACGGCTATCAGGACAATCCCGGAAGTACGGTCAAGATCCCTACCAGCATCTTACTGGAATACTTCCTTCCTCCGAGCACGTTTGCTCTTGCGAATCTCCACTCAAGCCGGCCAATTAAGGCAAGAATGAGGTGGGAGCTCTGTTCCTCGTCAGTATTCACTCTAGCCGGCCAATAAAGGCAAGCCAGAGATGAGGAACAAGACTTCTCCCGGGAGGTAGGGTCCGTGGGGTCGCTACTGCCCAACAGCTCGCCACTAGCTGCCCTGCGGGTTTATTATTATTATTATTATGCAGGTAAAATAATGTTTCCTTACAAAAAAATAAAACCTGAGAATGATTTACTAGTAACTAACTTTCCGAATCAAGGATCTTGCGCACTAGACGGCCATGACCACGACCAGTGGTCGCGGTCGGCACCGACCAGAGGCCCTAGACAAAGAGACATTCTATCAGCGATAACGATAATAGATAACGATAGGACTGACATAAGCTATCGAAAAGCTTATGTCAATCCTGTTGAAAGTCGTTGTAGAAATACGAAACGCTTTCGAAGCGATTGTCACTTGTCTAGACCCTCAGAACTATAGAAACCGATAAAAATCGCGCACTTGGTCGCACGGCCAACTAACCGATCGATTCGTATCAGATTCTATAGTTTACTTGGTCGGTGACGACCACTGGTCATGGTGTTGGTCGTCTACTGCGCGAGATCCCTTATTAAAGTCCAAAAGAGTTACCTATATTTAATGGAAATGACTTCTATTAGCAATATACAACTATGCATAGAGTTAACTATAAATATTATAGTGGCATACGAGTTGATACGACTATGAAGGCAAAGTTCATTAAAACTATAATCAAGTATTAAACAAAGTCTAACGATTAATGGCAAGAAGTATATAAGCCGTTTGCCACTAACCGTGGTTCAAAGTTACCTGTACTTAGTTTAGCGAAGATCTTATCTTGATTGTGGTTCAAGTTATGAGCTTACGTGCGATCTCTGCCTTGAGCTACAGCAAAGTTCAAGATGTATGAAATTCATACTGTCTTAGGCTATACAGAATAATGGCAAAGAGTGCATTAAAAATCTCTGAGTATGTGGAGTTTGTCGCATCCTGGGGCCTTAGCCCCACTACCAAATTTAATTTACTAGTTAATATTACTTTACAGCTTGCGTTATATTGAGAAATAATTTGTGCTGATACGACAGGAGAAGAAGAATGGATTTGTTGGACGTTAATAATTATGTTAAAAAGCAATCTTTACTAACATTAATCTATACTCCATTTGAAATAAGATTAGATATTTGAATAAACTTTTTTTACAGTCCCGATTTTGACTTCTATACCGTAGGCATAAAGATGGCATTAAAAGCAAAAAAAGTGGTTACTTACTATACCAACTGTTTACTGAAGCTGCCATTTTTCATACTACCAACGCAATAGAAGTCAAAATTGTTTGAACGGGCTGTAAAAAAGGTTTATTCAAATGTCTAATCTTATTTCAAATGGAGTTTAACTACATTTGCAGATCGCGATATTAGGTAAGTACTACACAGTCTTCAAAAAACCTACTAAATGAACTTTAATTAAGGATATTTTAATTTTAAAATATCCCCAAAGTCCATTACAACCGTCCAAAAACAACTCCAATTGTTTTCCTACCTTGAACCACCACCAAACTCCGAACCAACTTAAACTTTGATGAACTTTTAATTGAAAATTAGTCTTGGCCGTATCTTGCAGCTCCAGTTCATTTGGGCCCAGCAGACCGAGCCAACTTTGTAAATGGCCACAAAAATCTGTGCTTATAGATAAGATACTTATCCGAAATCTTACAAAGAGCAAAGTACCAAGAATGTTTGGTCGGAGTAGAGTTTTGTCTTTGAGGAGTCTGGACTGGACCGGGTTTTGGAAGTTGAGGAGTTCGCTATCGTGTTGAAGTTGTGGATGTTATTAAAGCGTCTGGAGGATGAGTTGATAAGATGATACTGTTGATAGACGCTGATAAAGTTAGGAGTAACAATATCATGATAGGTTAGTTGTTGGAGCTAAAATCTACACTAAATTCTCGCCGAGACTAGATAGATCGTTACATCCTAATCTTAACTTAATATTATAAATACGAAATTGAGTTTTTTTGTTACCCTTTGCGCTAAAACGGCTGAACGGATTCGAATGTTTGGTAAATGGGTAGACCATGACCTGGAATAGGACATAGAATACTTTTTATCCCGTTCCACAGGATTGAGACTTACGCGGGTGAAACCACGCGGCGTACCTAGTAATTTTATAAATGCGAAAGGGAGTTTATTTGTAACGCTTTCACGCTAAAACGGCTGAACGGATTTGGCACATGGGGAGACCTCGACCTGGAGAAGGATATACAGGATGTAAGGGTAAACACTCTTGTCATTCAAACCATGGGTGGGCATGTTAAATATAAAAATAAATGACCGAACACTACAAAAAAAAAACGTTATTTTCATTAAAAGATTTTAAAAAGTTTCTATCTGACACCGTGCTTGCTAGCGAAACAGCTGACTGACTAAGGGAGGGATCGCGCTCGCTGCCGGTCAGGTCACATCCCGTACCCCCGGCCCGTGTTGAGACTCAAGTTCGTTGCCCTAGCGCATAGGGCAACGAACTTGCGTCTCTTGTGGTAAAATTTTGAACTAAAAATTTTTTAAAAAAAGTTGTAATTTTCCATTGATTTTACGTTCTATAAATGAAATCAAACCACTGGTTTGAATGACAAGAGTGTTTACCCTAACAGCCTGTAGGTGACTTTTCATCCTGGATGGTAGATGAAGTCGCGAGCAACATCTAGTAAACTATAACATTAAAAAGTTCCTGTGAAAGTTTATAATTATCGCTAGAAATGGAGTGAGTCAGCCATCTATCTCATCAGAACACTGAGTACAGTAATAATAACTCTCAAAAATCATCATCTGCCTAGCCTTTTCCCAACTATGTTGGGGTCGGCTTCCAGTCTAACGGGATGCAGCTGAGTACCAGTATTTTACATGGAGCGACTGCCTATCTGACCTCCACAACCCAGTAACTGGGTAATACGATACCCCTTGGTTAGACTGGTTGAATAACTCTCAAAAATATAAATCAGATTTTTTTTCTACGTCAACCTGTCTTGACCAACCATAGCGATCAATCCTCGTACCTTGCTAGAGAATAGGTTTAAGATCTTATTACTTTAAACTGCAATGATAAATTGATCCCTAATTACGATTGATTCAAATTCTAAACAAAAATAAACTACTGCAGACATCGAAACATTAACATTAAGTGGTCTCTAATGCACCCAATCCTATTCCGATACTAATTCTTGAGATATTAAAATAGATCGGAAAGGGAGAAGCGAGTTACTACGTCTATATTTAAGTCCACACTGTTGTTGGGTTTTAGGTGAATAGAATTTCAAATAATACCAATTTTAGATAAATGTTGAATGAAACACCATTTATCTTTTTGTTGGTTTAGTTTGAAAGATGCGATTTTTGGATAATGATGATAAATGGTATGAAGCAAATATTTTTAAACGTTACTTAAAGTCAAGAGACGTTTAAACGTCAAAAAATTTATTGACGTTAATCATTACATAATTTAAAGCAACGTTTTTAAATAAAACCCATTAAACGAGAAAGAATCAGACTAAACGATCTCTATTTTAGCTAGAGTACGTTTATCAAAAAGTCTTCCACGAAAAACTATTGCAAAACGTTATCACAGAGCAATCTGATACAAGTTAAATTAAATTTAAAATTTAAAAAACCCCCGACAAAAATAAAGCATATGATTTTTTTATAGCTAAAAACACTCTCGATCAAGTCACCTTTCAAAAAACACCAAAAAAATCAAAATCGGTTCAGCCGTTTGGCAGCTACAATGGCGCAGACACAGATATACACGTTAAACTTATAACACCCCTCTTTTTCCGTCGGGGGTTAAAAATATTATTTATTTATTATGTACACCACTCGAATTACAGATATAAACGCAAAAAAAAGAGTGTTAAAGATTAAAACAACTCCATTGTAGAACAGAAAATCCAATTTATCAGACTGAAGCATTAGGATAGTTGGAAGACCGGCTGTCTTCCAAAGCATCAATAAATTAATGTGAACTCCAAACAGTATAAAATAGTTCCACACACTCAAAACTCGTCGCTAAACACCCAACACGCTCCATAACTTTCCGGTCTCATTTACAGACAAAAATAAACCCTAAAATATAGAAAAAATGCTCCTCTATTAGCAAAGAAAACCACAAATTAGTATGGCAACCCATCCGTGCAAAGTACACAAGTCTTTTGAAAGACAAAATAAAAGAGGTGTGGAAAAGGAAACCGTTTCGGCTATTTTCGTCTATTTCCGTTAACGTTCGGCTCAGCGGCTAACGGAGTTTCAACATGTATTTTTATAGCTGAAGATGCTTTGAGAATGTTGTCGAGACGATTATGGGAAGGGAAATATGACAAAATTTTGTATTTTTGGGGCTAATGTTTACCAAAGTTTATAATGAAAAATGCAGGAGTGAGTGAGATAAAATGGATTAAGGGCGACTTTTGTCTGGACGACTGTAAGTATTTCAACACGAGTAGGTAATGTAATCCACTCATTTGGTAGTCCGATACCTGGATTTTTAATTGCCGGGAGTTTTGAAAATTGGTAATTTCATACGCCATATTGGAAAAATGGCGCCCAAAAACGAAAAGTTTTTTGACAATATCTGCTACTTTGAAACTCACTTTGACATGGCAGCGCTCGTAATCAATAAAATCTCCAATTTTCAAATCTCCCGAAAAACCAGGTAACCCCTTTTTTGAGCTCCAAATGACTGTACTAAAGTCACCAGACAGAGTTGATTTCTAAGCCAGCCAAAGGCCTACTTAGTGAACCCATAAATTCTATGTTCTATTATTTTGTTTAGTTGCAAACTCATGTTATGGTATAAACTTATGAACCTTTCGCCTAAAAGAGCAACATAAACTTTCCTCATTTGAAATTCAATGCAGCAGATAGGAACAGTTCATACTTTATGTATCATTTCATGCCTTTAAAACTTCCAAGAAAACCACTACTTATTTCCAATAAAACACCCCTACAACCAAATAACTGTCAAAAACACACCACTATTCCACACTTGTCAGCTTGTCACCTATCAAGTTGACAGCTGTCACTTTGACAGCTCTGTGGCGTTAGCGGTAGGGACATGCCGCGCCCTTGAGCTAACTTTGGTAAAATGTTTGTACATTGTAACATTTTGGTAAGTGGTAAAGCAAACAAAATGTTTAATTTGTTACCGTATGGTTACGTTTCTGGTGATTAATTGGAGGGAAAAGTTTTATTGTGTTTGGGATGTGGATACAAGTTAAGTGATGGAGTTTCATAAGTTTGTTGGTTTGATAAATCTTCTTGGGGATGCGCTAAAGTTTTAGAAAGTGATTATGTATGTAGAGCATTATCAGATTAGCAGAATTACTTTCGGGCCTGACACTACACATTTGTATTTCGGCAAAAAACATACAAAATGGAAAAATAAAAATTCAACTAGGTACTTTGATTGCTATCAAGTTAATACCTAACATTCTTTATGTATTTTTTGCTTTCACTTTACTATTATTTAAAACTAAGGAACTCTAATCACCCGGGTTCGTTTTCATATATTTGTCGAGATGTACAGTTGTACCCAACACAGATCACGTAAATCCCTTCAAAATCTAATTCTGTAATAAACAGTTCACACTCTATAAAGCATACTAATGAAACTGCAGCAAAACGTATCACACATCTCCATTTGAACGGAAACCAGTAATTTAAAGCTCATTGCTGTGGCGTCGATCAATCAGGAGTTTACCATTGCGACGGGGCTAAAGTTCGGTGTACACTGTTGCGAAATTAGGAAGATGCATTAACTTTTAGAATCGAGCCGGATCTAAAAGTCAATTTTGCCTAGAATCGAGCTGAATGGCGTGCAATTTGAGAGGCCTATGTTCAGCAGTGGACTGCTGTTGTGACTTTTCAGTTTTGTTTCAAAAGACTCTTCTTGTCACGTCTTGTTACATCTGAGTTTAAATATAGAGGAGGCCTGTAAGTGTATTGTTCGTTAGTGACAAATAAGAAATTACCTAATGCAGCAAAAAACTGTAGAACTTTTTATCTAGAGGGTGGATGTAGGTTAAATTCCATTTTCTATTTTAAAAATAAATATGGAAATTACATGCTGATTGAAAATACCTACCTATGGATTGCAATAAACTGGAGTGCTATACATAACAGAATGTGCGTTACATTCAGAAAATACTAATATTCTGAAACTGTAAGTAGGAAATAATAAACACAGTTTTACCTGCACCTACCTACGCTATTTGCAAAGAAATTGCGCAGAAATATTTCCGACAAACATTTCCAGCGGTATTTGTAAAGTAATAGTTCTTTACACAGTAAAACAATACCACTTCAATATAAAATAATTCACGACAAATTCAATTTCAAAAGTATAACACTTAACTTTCACATTATATTCAGGTACGGCACATTACATTCCTAGCCACGTCCTAGGAACGTACGTGGCTAGGAGGAAAGCTTCTAGTGTGTACGCAGCGTAACTACCAGCCAATGCACTTCCCTACAGGAATGAGGAAATAAGTGGAGAGCTGTGTTTATGCTATATTTCATTACAGTAATATGAGTGTACCTACATAAATATTAATGGTGTGTATCACAGAAATGTTTTTATATGAAATCTGTTGTATTACAACTGTTTTCGATACATAGTAAGCTAGCACATATTTGTTGCTACACCAGTCAGTCTAATCTGTAACATTCTCACCGTGAAAACTTAGGTGAAGTGAGCTTGGAGTGAACTGTCACTGCGTTACCATACAGTAGGTATCGATGACACTTACAGCTCACTCCACGCTCACTTCACCTAAGTATTCACGGTGAGATTTTTACAGAATAAACTGGCCGGTTGAGTGACAGCTCACCCTAAGCTCAATTCACCTAAGTTTTCCCGGTGAGATTTTTATAGAAGAGATTGCATAAACAAGGTGACATACTACCATAATGAAAAAAAAAGTATTGTTAAATGAATACGAAAGCGATTGTTGCTTGTCTAGGTCGTCTAGGCCCTCTGGGCTTCCTTGAGATTGATCAATAGTCGCAGGAAAATTAATTTTGTAGGTAATATGAAGTTTTTCATTAATATACACGCCGCCAGTTAACGCCACTTTGACAAGATGTAAGATGACGTTCATCATTCGTTTCATTTATTCGTTCATCATTCAGTCATGACAAAAAAAATGGCGCTTTGACACATTTTGACAGGTGCCTGGACATGACGTCTTAGTGCTGCCACCTGGTGAACGTCATTTCAGAAAACCCTCGTTATTAGAATATCCTAAATCATCGCTGAGTTAAGACTTCAAAACAGTCGAAAATGCAAAATATCAATCAGACTATAAACCTCTAGGTTTCTTTTTTAGATAGTGTACCAGGATACCATAAATAGGTAGACGATTATGGTCTGACTGACCTACCATTCCTTATTAGTCGTAATAATAGATTATCTACTAGATTACAAATTAGACCAGAATTACAGTCGTGGGCAGAAGCATTCAAGCATTGTGATCATCAATCCTTATGCGAAGATTAATGATCGAATAATTACCATTATTTTAGTAATTTAAAGCCACATTTACAACGATTCAAGTTTCTTGCATACAATAAAATTGAGGTAAAAAAGAAAGAACATCCGACATCTAAATAAAACACAAAAAAGTGAAAAAATCTTTAATTTCGGAAACCGGTATCTTTCGTTTTGAATTTTCGTTTTTTGCCACCGACTTCCCAAATTAAAGTTATTTTTCACTTTTTATTAGTGTTTTTATTGTAAGTCGGTTATTTTTTTTTTCATAATTTCATCATCCATAATTAGCTGAGTAATCGCGAAACAAACATATAAAAAAAAAAAAAAAATGGATCTTGACTCGTGTCGTCATCAAAGACGGTGCAACCATTATTGTAGCTTTAACATAAACTACGAGCAATCAAATCTTATCGTGTAAATCAGTCTAGAAGATTAGCAAGCAATAAAAGACAAATGAAAACCAAGAAATTCTCTTGTTTTTTTATATCGAAGCTAAACAAAAGACTGCTTGACTTGCGTTCAAAAAAATTATATCGTTTAAAATTAGGTCGGTAACCCAAAGAGGCGGTTAAATATAACTTGTTCACGTAAAAGACTGATCTTCAGTGGATCCGACGTTGATTGATGATGTTTCTTATGAAATTATTAAAACTTGAGTTAATAAAGTGAATTCTGTTATTTACGGAACGTTTCAGCTATCATCTGGATTGAGATGGGTGAATTATGATTGTGATATTGTTTTTGCTTTTTTATTTTCTCTGTAAAGTCGGATTTAAACCAAACGAACACCGCATCTGAACAAGAGCAAGAGCATTATTTTCTTGGTATTCTTAGAAAAAAGAAAGAAAAATTGTTTATTCTGCACAAACAAAACGCACATTACATTAATCACTACATAGTATAAAACAAAGTCGCTTTCTCTGTCCCTATATCCCTATGTATGCTTAAATCTTTAAAACTACGCAACGGATTTTGATGCGGTTTTCACCAATGAATAGAGTGGTTCTCAACGAAGGTTTTAATATATAATAACCGACATACACGCGGGCGAAGCCGCGGGCATCAACTAGTAAAAAATAAAAGACAACATACATTCAAATTAGCCAAAAGCCTCGTATTCAACCAATAAAAGTTTGAATTTTCATTTCTTGAGATATTAGTATGGATAGACTAGCGAGCAAATGCTCTATCATAGTTTACACCGAAATTAATTTGGCAGAGTGGGATAGAATGTGCATTCGATTGTTTGGTCTAAAATAACCTTTAAGAGTTGCGTAAAAAAATGGTGTTTGGGTAAAATACATATATTGGTATAGTTTTCTACGAAAATGCGTACTGAGGGAGACTTAGGCATTTGAATAATTGATACTCTCGAGTGACAAACACAGCTGTTGGTCTCCAAGGAGTGTTCGACCTGCAGAAGTGTCTTTTATTAACAGAAAATATCCAATTTCAAATACTTACCTTCTACTTTCTGTTTAGACTTTTTGTGGGTTGATGCAGAAACAAAAATGTCTAAGTTTCAAGCTGTCAATATTTGCTTCAGGCGGTTAGGCTTTGGTGTTCGGAGGGCAATATTTAAATACTTAATTAGTAAGAAAAACAAGAATTATAACTAATTGTTTCTTTTCTTTTTAATTGGTCAAGAACCAATTTGTTTTTCCTTTTGTACCCAAACACTTAGTCATCGAATTTCCCCAAAATATTTCCCCCTAACTTGTCATTCAGAAAAAAACATTCTCGTTTTTCTAAGACCCCTGCATCCCTTAATTCGTCACCAAACATCCCTTATTGACAGCGTCCCGGTACTATCACAGTTTGCTTAGGCGTTAGGTATTAAGTAAACCCTTCGAAGGGGACTTTACAGGGGGTGAGCAGGGCACACAAATAAAATAATAGTGAAGATCAATATTTGTTTGATATTGTAAATCAGTTGTGTGCTCCTGTTCTGGATGTTGTAGCTAGTCATCTCGAAAAGGGTTCTTACAAACAAGACACTGGTCTTGATTTAAGGCGTCCTTTAGGCACTTTTAGGCACAATAAAATAGTAACGATGTCAAAACGCTGACGTCTGACGCCGAACATATTTTTTGTCTGCTTTTTCTCGATGTATGTTGCCAAAAACCTGAACGAATTTGGATGAAATTTTGCACACAGATAGTTTATAACCTGGATTAAGACATAGGGTAGTTTTGATGCCGGTAGTTTACGTTCCCATGAGATATTTTCCGACCGGGCCAAAGCTAGTAATGTCTAATTGGCTTTACCCAATTAAAGTAGGGTGTTATGCTAACATATTGTAAAAAAGGCGTGAATAAAATAAAAGCACCCACAGTCGCGAGCAAAATAATTCGCCATTTAGCGCTCCCGGACACAATTAAACTGCCATTTTTCGAATCACAAAATGACCCGTTTAATCCAACAAGGAACGATTACCATAAAACTCTTTGATTACCCAATCAGCGTGCAGTGGAAATGAAAAAAATATGCAAATTTTTCCTTTTTCAAATCGGCTGTAATGAAGTTGAATGACATAAAAGTACGCTAGCTCCCCGTCTAATTTCGTAAAAGAGTTGCCACGTGCCGGTCACGTGACTCCGTTTGGACCAATCGGGGGGCTTTGTTTGGTGTGACGTCATCGGAGGTTAGTTCGTGAGAGAGTATGATTTACAATACCCTACAATAGTTGGTAATTAAGTTTTGTTCTATATGTTTGACCCTCGGAGTGTGTCATATTGTGTTACAACGGGAGATTATTAAATCGTGTTTTATTTTTTAGAGGGTGTGAATTAGGTTACATCTTGCTAAATACTTCGAGGAAAAGCATGACTAAAAGCTAAACCTGAGGAAAAGTAGGCAGTATGAATACGAAGAAAGAAGTATGAAAGGTGTTAAAAAAATAATTTTGCAAACTTAAGAGGGCTTTAGACCATCGAACTGAATATCTTTTACTATGGACCTACTTTGAAATCAGCTGTTTCACAGTAAAGTTTAATACCTACTGTTCTAAACTTTATGGGACAGCTGTTTTTTATTTCGCGTCCTCAAAGCTGGTCCCATGGTAAGAGTTATTCAGTTCAATGGTGTAAAGCACTATAAATAGTTTGTAAAGTTAATTTTTTAACACCTTATAATTATAATATTTGAGGTATTTTATTTAAATAATATACCTAGACCACAAATGCTTTAGTATTAGTATAAAAAATATATCGTCCCTAATTTATGAAAATGAAAATAAATAATCATTAAAAGTAGTTTTTTCTTGACATTTTTCAGGAAAATTAATTTGGATTACTGGCCCTTAGCCCAGATAAACATAAAAATATGTAAATACAAGATTACCATTAGTCCCTGCACAAAAAAATATAATCCCTAAATAACTTTAGAACATACATCAGGGGGCTGACCATGAAGTATTAATGCCATCATTATTCGACTGCGAAAAAAGGATGGTGCTAGCGGCCTTGTATAGCTCCGTCTCTCACTAACACTGGAAAATTTGTGGCATTATTACGTCGTGGTATAGTTGCAGAACTCCCTAAAAAAAGGGACATGTGTAATAAAATTGGCAGCTGCCAGAATCAATAAGTTGGACTCCCAATTATTTTGATAATCCCTTCTACCCCAAAAGTGACTCATCACCCTATGTTACATGAACAACTAAAGCTCAGATTATTGTTATAAATAATTCAATAAACAATTTCGTATCGTGAAGTCGAATCGATGTCTGCACTTAGTATGATCTGCTTAGTTTAATCCAATATCTTATGGTAGGGGCTTAGGATTTAAGGAATTGAGTTAGGATGACGAAAAGTGGTGTAAATTGGCTTTCGCTGGACACTGGAAAGCCATCTCCAATGAATGTACAGTTAGCTGCATTAAAGACAGAAAGAAAATACATTTTATTAAGTTAAGTAGGTAATTAAGTTAGAGATATAGGTAATTAGATAGAGTTGAGTTTATCCTACGCATTAAAATAATATCGTAGAAAAAAGAGTAACTATTTACTGGCTAGTCGTGACTAGATCTTATAAGTTGTTCTTATACTTTTATGACACATAAATCAATCAATCAGTACAGAAAAATAATTCCAATTTTTTTCCTTTTTTTATAGCCTATTATTGTGTCCCAATGCTGGGAAAATGCCTCCCCATCCAAATCTCTGTTTTGTGCGATTTCTGGCCTGCAAATGTTGGCGGCAAACATGATTAGATCGTCACACCACCTTCGACGCGGTCTACCTCGACGGCGATGTCCTCCTTCAGGCGTCCAGTGAGTGACGATCTTTGCCCATCTCTCCAGGTGCATTCGTGTGACGTTTCAATTAAGAACTTTAGTTGAAACATTACTTGGAGGATTTACATAGAAATGTGCGATAGTGTTCGTTTTACCCGACTGCCCCAGGAAGAGGCTATGCAAAGTTTTTAGTGGCATGTGCTATACTTACGCTCATGTATAGAGATTTTGCCAAAAACCAATTAACTCCAACTAACACCTAGTAGCAAACGCCAAAATTAAACCTCCTAATCCAGCGGTTCTCAAACTTTTTTGGCGACGGAACCCTTCTGGAAAACGAAATTTTTGACGGAACCTTAGAATAATCAAAACCGTTCGTCGTTTTTTCAGATGTTGCAAAACTTGTTTCACAGGGTCCAAGTTTCATTTTTTTTTTGACTTAGTAGCAATATCGCGTATAAAAAGCAAAGCGCCTACTTGTAGTTCCATTGTATCCTGCATAGACACGTGATTAAGCAAATGCCGCCAAATCTGAAATTAGTTCTTGAGGAAACTGGGCTCCTCAAAGCGTCTGTGGGGGCTCCGCGAAAATACTGGTTCATTGTGACCAGTAATTTAGCGGAGCCCCCACAGAGTCTTCTTAGAGCCCAGGGGCTCCGCGAAACACACTTTGAGTAACGCTGCTCTAATCAATACCAAACGTCCAAAGGCCGTACAGTGCAGGATCGATCAGCTGCAGGCAAACTCGACCACACACAATGCAATGCATTTCAAAACCAACTGAGGTGTGCAATTGTGCGTTATACTTATAACTCATGGTACGGGGTTCGGTGCTCGGCACGTGAATTGGATATGGACGAAGTTTTGAAGACCTAGTTAGTTTAACGTTTGTGAGGTTCTGTAGTTTCAGTTGGTTTCAGTTGAAAATATGCTGTTTTAAAGTTGTATGATAATTGTGTAATAAGATTTAGTTACTCACTCCCGCTTCGAACGGTTTTTACAACCTGACAAAACATCGAGATTTCTAAGTTATATGTAACTTTAATGTAAATTAAATCTATAAACTATGGTGAAAACCTCATCCAAATCTGTTGCGTGGTTTAGAAAAACAACGCGAGCATGCAAGACAAGCACTAAAAGCGACTTTAGTTTATAATATGTAAGTATAGATTATAAAACTAACATTATTCACAACAGAATGTGTATTACCTATTACTTACACATTATTGTGTATCATGCTTAAAATATAATCAAGTGAAGTAAGGAGTAAAGTAAGTGTATGGTTTGGCTGTAGATTCCCCATTAAACTTTTAAATGATGAAATTAAGAAGAGCGGTAGCTTAGAACTTGAAGACAGACTGAGAGTCCTACCAAATTGCAAACATATTAACGTTTTCGTCAGGTGATTGTACGTACTTTAATTAAAAATTATAATATAACCGAATAATGTTCCCACTGCTGGGACTGGGACACAGGTCTCCTCTCTCCGAGAATCTCTCTCGAAGACAGGAGGCCGGTATCCCATTCCAGCCCAGAGGAGGGCTGCAATCCACCACGCGGGTCCAGTGCGGGTTGGTCTTGGTAGATGTCACATGTCTTCGAATTTTTGGTTGTAGGACATGCCGGTTTCCTCACGATGTTTTTCTTCACCGTTATGAGAGCAGTGGTGATGAAATTATTTACCTACACAAAGTAAAGCGCCTGTCTGGGTCACAACCTACAACTCGTAATTCGGGGCTATTACGACAGGGCCCCAGCCGCTCTCTCTTTTGAATTTAGTTTAAAACCAGCAAATATTTCCCAACAAAATCCAATTTACCTTTGAATATCAACACTTCTCTCCCTAAACAAAGTGTTAGGTATACCTGATTTGATGAGAAAACCAAAGGTTTGGACTACAATTTCGTAGATGTAACGTTGTAGTAATTTGTTCGAGCAAACGGCGAGCAGGTCGCTTTGACCCTTCATTTGGACGAGTAGCGACTAATTATCGCGGAATTTGTACCGGCTAACTAGTTGGGGTAGAGTTGTTATGTTTCCTAGTATCGATGTTACAGTACTGTTGTAGATAGAGTTCAATTAAACTGAGTAGTAGGTAGGAACGAATGCTTGGTGATGTGCAATTGGAGAGGCAAATTTTCAGTAATTCATCGATACTAATATCCATATCATCCATACTAATATTATAAATTCGAAAGTAACTCTGTCTGTCTGTCTGTATTTTGCTTTTTTACGCCTAAACTATTATACGGATTTCGACAAAATTTCACAAGGAGATAAATGGCAAAGAAAGGAAGGACAAAGGCTACTTTTTATCGACATACCGCGCGGGCGAAACAAGACGTATTTATAATCCATTTTGTTTTTTTTTTCACTAGCTCTCATTTATCAAAACGATAATGTTTTATTTAATTAAGTTAATTACACAAAAGAAAAATATTAGGGCATCAAAAAATTCGTCTGCATCGCTGTCAACAGGAAAAGTGCCCACGTTGTATATGCATTTTCTTAAAATTGATGATTATAATATTATCCAACATCATACATGGTCATTTCACAATGTTCATCTCTACAATAAATATACATACATATGATGTAGGTAAATGGCCACTTTGATTAGCAAACAGCTCAGTAATGTTGTTAATAGCCGAACTATTAATCACTTTAGCATCCGTGAGTATAACTAGTGAGTATATCGATATTATCCACAGCACTATCGCTTCGATATTATCTACATCTACATCACTAGCTCCCAATATGTAAGTGTATACCTACTCTATAACTTTGTCAGTCCAAATTGGGTTAATTTACACGAGCATACCTCCCGAAGTCAGGCTTGATTTAATGAAACCTATCCTTGGTTATATAAAATTAGATTTAACAACCTCCTACCTTTGGTAAAAAGGTCATAGTTTGGATAAACTGGTAGAATTGAATTATGATTAAAATAGAAGGCCTTTGATTTATAATTTCAGTGATCTTGTTAGCTTTTATGATTGCAGTACCTAGTCTATATTAATATTACGTAATCCTAACTGAGAGTAGTGGTGGCCGACTGGTAACGGCCGCGACTTACGAGTTGTAGGTCGTAGGTTCGAACCCTGACACCTTTACTTTGTGTAAATAATTTCATCCAACTCCAACTACTGCTCTCAAAACGGTGAAAGAAAACATCGTGAGGAAACCGGCATGTCTTAGAACCGAAAATTCGAAGACATGTGACATCTACCAACCCGCACTGGGCCCGCGTGGTGGATTACGGCCCACTCCCTCTCATAGAGAGGAGGCCTGTGTCCCAGCAGTGGGAACATTATAGGCTGATTATGTAATCCTAACTAATATTATAAATGCGAAAGTGAGTTTGTTTGTTTGTTCCGCTTTCACGTTAAAACGGCTGAACGGATTTGGATGTAATTTGGCACAGGGGCAGACCATGACCTAGAATAGGACATAGGATACTTTCTATCCCGATATTCCCATGGGATCGAGACTTACGTGGGTGAAACCGCGGGGCGCAGCTAGTAATATTATAAAGGGGTATTGTATGTAGGGGATAATCTTCAGAACTGCTGATCCGATCTCGACAATCCTTTACCGCGAAATTGTAATTTGAAACATATTTTTTTAACGGAAAACTCTTTTTGAATTTTTTTCATAAAAAAAAGTGGAAATACTCCAGTTTTTCAATGAGAATCACATAGAACAACCCTATTTCTCCCTTACCTGTTCCCTATGCGTGTTGATTCACAATTCCTAGTATAGTTCCTACTATCAATGGTATAAATACTCCATTTTATGATTATGCAACATGGCCGCGTTATCCGGAGTTATTTACAAGGGAATTATGCAGGAATTCCAAACGTTTGCGCAGTTCAGATAGTTTTTCAGCATCGGGAATTCTGTTTTAATTAGAGGAATTTATGTAATGCAGCAGGCGTAGCATGAGCACCGTTTTGTCGACGGAAGAGTAGACAAAAATGACGTTTCCTGTAGACAGTAGACAGTACGAGACGGCAGCAAAATAGAAAGAGTCAACTGCACTTTTTACGAAATTCACTCTTTTACATAATTCGACTCAGAATTCTTGGTTTTATCAGAGGATTTATCGGTTGTCAGTGTGATTTTGACAGTAAGGATAGAAAACTTTCTTCCGAAATAGTCTACATCTCTAAAGACGTAGACAAAGATCGTTAGAAATGAAAGACAAAATGACAGATTGTAGAAAGATTTCTACGGTGGATGTCAAAAATGAAGAAACGAACTGTCACTTTGTATAGAAAAAGCTATGTCTATTCTTCGTAGAGATAGAAAGCGCCATGCTACGCCTGCAGGAAGAGGAACATGCTTTGAGAAAATAAGGCCTTTGTCGTGCAGTAATTTGTATAATAAGTCGAAGAGATTTTTTTTTAACTTATTAAAAGATTGTAGGTATAACACGCACAAATAACACGCCTGTAATCCCTGAAGGGTTACGTACAGGTGTAACTATTTATATTAGGTACAATGTAAACCCATATTTCAACAGTTATGTTTAAGTCCCATGTAATAGGGGGCGAGCCTATTGCCATGGGCCGGGCATAAATCCAGACACCGGGGTGCTACTGAGAAATTCTTGATTGAAAAACCCGATAACACTTAAAGTTTGTATAATCTAATCTGATAGAGCTGCTAACAGTAAAAGCTTAATATCTTTCAATTTCAGACATCAATCTACATGGTCTTCACAATGATCTGACCAAGATTATGTCTGGGCTTTAAAAGAGACTGTGACCTCTGAGTCTGTTTCGGCCTTTCTTCTCAGATTATTCAGATAGGAAACGCCGACCTCATCTAGTTTTTTGAAATGTGATTGACGTGTAAAAGTGTTTGCACAAACCTACTTACAGAAATAAATCATTTATCATTTAACTGAAATAATACCATACCTACATTCAAAGTGGTGAAAGTAGGAGCATATAGGGAAAATACCGGTAACCTTTAAAATATTTTGGCTGAGGGAGATGGCATTATAATGTTTTCACTTGGTAAGTATTCACTGTCTGTATTATCTGGTTAGAGTATCATCAGTGTTTGTGGATTATAATGTGTCATTAGCATCAGAGCTCTCAGATGTATGCTTGTCAATTGGTTCAGATAATGAGTCACACATTCAGCTTTCTTGTATCAAGTCCACCGGAACATAATTTCTTTTAACTGTAGATTCAAGGAAGACATCCCTACTCTTTATTACTGTTCTGGAACCAGAAATAACAAATCTGAATCCCTTTGTATGATCACAATTAGCCAATGAATATTGCTTTCTGTGCTTTTGTATTCCGTAACTATTTTATCTAGACTAATATTATAAAGAGGAAAGATTTGATTGTTTGTTTGTTTGCATTGAATAGGCTCCGAAACTACTGAACCAATTTGAAAAATTCTTTCACCATTAGAAAGCTACATTCACCCTGAGTAACATAGGCTATACTTTATAAAGATTACACGCGGGCGAAGCCGCTGGCGGCAGCTAGTTAAATATAAAAGTAATCTCAAGCAATCTGCTTTTCATTGAATTAGTGTAATACTTTTACTAAACCATAAACAAGAAAACATTCCCGTACAACACAAAAATAATCTTAAGGCATAAGCTTCCATTACGCTGCCAAAAAAATAAAGATAATTCTTCCTCTTGGGCATTTATTCATTCACCAGTCTTACCCTTGTAGTAAATCCTTTGGAGCTGAATGCCATTGGTTTTACGGTAAGGAGGGGCTGGGGGGCTACACTATTTACTAAGAATCCTCAGTTCAGAGGGCTATAATCCCAAGGGAGTAGGGATCGCAAAAAGATTTTGTTTGCAGAATTAATGTGATGCACTAGTCATGTTTTTGTTATTAAATGTTGTGGGAAAGGATAATTAATTACGATGTTGTGTCGTAAGAGGAGTATTTATGTATAAGCTGGAGGATTCATTTATTACCTACTAATGTGTGCTTGTCGATTTTATTACTACTATTGCCGCCTCGTTGGTCTTGTGGCGGTATCTACATCGCCACATGCGAACTATGCATCAAAGATCTGACGTCACGCAAAAATCCTGACGTCACTTAAATCCTGCATCGCGCAATTAAAGTTTACCGCGCGATGGACATCAAGAATCCAATATCAATCGTTGGGCAGTTGCCCGCCAGACACAACAACCGTCTGGTCGGAGGATCCTCCCTTTTCTATGGTGGATGAGTGAACTTTACACCCCGTTCCTCATACCCCTAAAGTCTAGTGGTCGCAAGTGCACCTGCTGAGCATAAGGTCGTAGGTTCGATTTCCAGGTCGAGCAAAGTGTTATTGGGATTTTCCATCTGAAATTTCTCAGTAGCAGGCCCGAGGTTGGATTTGTGCCCTGTTGAAGGCTCGCCCCTCTTACATGGGACTTAAATATATCTGGCGAAATGTGGGTGTATTAATAGGTACACCTCTGCCTAACCCTTCGGGGAACACAGGCGTGAAATTATGTAATATGTGCTTTCATTTTGGGTGGTCACGGTGGGCTACGACGATTCCTAAACAAAAGAAATAAATATTGAGAAAAACAAGTTTAATTTGTAACCTACTAATTACTCTCAGTAGATTTTCGAAAACTTTTTGGATTTCTGTTAATTTCTACCTAGCCTTTCAGCTTCCAGTCTTACCAGATGCAACTGAATACCAGTATTTTACATGGAGCGACATGCAGCCTATCTGACTTCCACCCCGGTAACTGTGTACCTCGATACACCTTGGTAGGGCTGGTTTCTGTCTTAATATATAATCTTACTATTGCGAGAGATTACTGTCTATTTTATGATGTTAGAGTTTGACTTTTCAATCCGATTGTTAACGGCGAAAGTCTGACGGTCAAATTCCAAATAAATTCTCACCGTACCAACTTACAGTGCGTTCATTATAACTTGTCCAGTGACGCGATTGGTAACACTGAATTTTGCAGTTTTATGATTGGTAGTACTGTTCTGTCAGGTGCCATTTTGAACTATATCATTATTAAAACTAAGACTGCAAATTCAGTGCTCGCATAACGGGACAAGTAATAATGAACGCATTGTAGTTATTACTTTCAAAGCAGTTTATCCATAGCTGTCTCATCATCTGCCTAGCTTTTTCCCAACTATGATGGGGTCGGCTTCCAGTCTAGCCGAATGCAGCTGAAACCAGTATTTTACATGGAGCGACTGCCTATCTGACCTCCACAACCCAGTGACTGGGTAATACGATACCCCTTGGTAAGACTGGTTCTCAGACTTTCGAGTTTCTGACGACCCGTAACGACTTATAAGATCCACAAATGACAGCCAACGGCTTAACGTGCTTTCCGAGGCACGGTGGAGTCTCGTTATGTAAAGATGGTCATCCATCCACGGAACAACCCCGGCAAGTGTAGCTTAACCTGATGGATCGACCCGTGCGGCTGTTATTACTTAGCCACGAGCTCCTCCATAGCTGTCTATGTAAAACAATCGATGGCGGGAACTGGATCAGAGAGGCGTTTATACCCGGACTTTCAAACTGATATTACTTATGCAATAGGGATCGATAGGCCGTCATATGCATAGGTGTGGCTTGGAGCCTTTTGTAGGGCACGTAGAGCTTTAAATCATTTTATCTACACCCATGCTATAAATCCTCTATAAAAGTTCCTGAAATAGCTTATTGCCAACATTAAAACAACCAGTGTCATAGTAACCATAATATCATCCAAACGGGTGTTATAATGTTGTACTGAATTTCATAATGCAACTCATTTAAAAAAAGAACATTGTCATAGAGGCGCGTTTCACGAACAAAGCACCGTAATTTAAAAGAAAATAACTATTATGTAACTCGTCAAGTAAGTTTTGTATTTAAGGGTCTAGACTAACTTCATTATTAACTAAGTAACACTTTT
Organism: Lithophane semibrunnea; assembly: GCA_947363905.1. Taxonomy (NCBI): domain Eukaryota; kingdom Metazoa; phylum Arthropoda; class Insecta; order Lepidoptera; family Noctuidae; genus Lithophane; species Lithophane semibrunnea. Next base: position 16,053,182 of record OX376195.1, read on the forward strand.
GTCAATTATAGAAAAATAGACGTACACATTTCTTTGACCACTTCTTAAATCTGACTATTAGGTAATGCTTCTGCGCTACTAAGGAAAATTTCTAACTTATAGAAATTTTCCTTAGTAGCGCAGAAGATATTACTAGATTGTGTCGCCGATTTTGACAGCTAAAGATTTTACACACAACATTATGCCTGTAATCCCCAAAGGGTTAGACAGAAGTGTACCTATAGTACACCCTCATTTCGCCAAACGCTAAAGATTTTAAGTTAATAAAAAAATATGTCACCCTGTTTTTCAAAAGTATGTGTAACTTACGTATACAAAAAAATATCAGGATAAAAAACCATGCCAAACTTCCAGGAAAGTTTTTAAAAATATATACGCTACATAATCCAAAGTATGCGAGTGGCTTAAACAAGGAGAGTTGGTCTTCACGCGACGCTCTCGCTCCGATGCGTATTTTTAACGAGAGAGACAAACTGCGGACAATACCCTGTTTGGATACTAATTGATGATTTTCTTGTTTTTTCGACGTTTTTCCGACAGGAAATGGAAAAGGGATCAGCTGTTTGTTTTAGAAGGCTTTCGGATCTGTTTCAATTGTTTTTATAAGGAAGATTGGTGTGAATAAGTATGTTGGGTGTCACAGTCAAGTGTTTGCTGTATTGCTGTGTGGTTCAGTAGCTTTCAAGTCGAAAAAAGTACTATATGAATGGTCTGTACTAAAAAAGTACTTAGAGTAATTTTCAGACAAGGTGAGGAATAATAAACCTGACGGCGCGTCTAAAGATATTACGACGCTAAACTTACGGAGTTGATTTTCGAACGATTGTGACAGCTGTCAACTTGACGTAACCCCGGGTACTGAGGAGGCGGCCCCCCGCCATAATATTGAAAGATCGCGGAGATGGATCGAAGCCGGAAAACCGGCAAGGATTCATGGCGACTGTGGTATTGGTGATCATGGTGACAACCCTGGCAGGGCAGTGAGTTGTTTGATCTGTGCTCGCGCCTCACGTACCTACTCGGTGGAACGTCGTTTACATTATTGTTCATTCCCATTTAATTACATCTCCTAGCCCGCAAACCCACGCATAATAAGAGACAATAAGACCTCTTCTGATAAAGACCACGTTATAGCCGAAATGTTTTTCCGAAAATTATGGCTATAACTTGTCACAGTATTTAGAATGATGGTTATATAAAAATTGCAGACAGTAACACGCTCGGTCAAGTCCAAAGATGAAGTGTCGAAGACTGGAAAAATACTGCACGGGAGTTTGTGGCGTTCTGAATTCAAATTGAAAATGGAATGATGATGTGGCCAGCCATAAAGGATTGTCAGTAATAAATGATAGGATGAGTATGGATGAGAAGGACTTCGTCACAACGTATTGCCTTTAAACCTTTAAAAGATGGTTAATGAACAAATAATGAAATCCATTACTTTATCCTTACTTCCTAACTATAAAATAATATTATAAATGCAAAAGTGAGTTTGTTTGTTTATTTATTTGTTTGTTTGTTTGATACGCTTTCACGCTAAAATTTGGATTTGGATGAAATTTGGCACAGGGTCAGACCATAACCTGGAATAGGACATAGGATAATTTTTACCCCGATATTCCCGCGGGATCGAGACTTACGCGTTTGAAACCGCGTAGCGCAGCTAGTTGAAAATAATTTCTTTCACTCTAGAGAAATCAGCAGTTACTGTCAGCACCTTTGAAAGTCCAAAAGTTTCAATGACTGCGCCCAAGACGACCACCCTTCATAATTTCCTCCTTTTGTTTGTGCAGGGAAAAAAACTGACGCAAATAACTTCCTAGCACCAAATCAGAAGAATTTAAAGCACGAAGGAGCTTTTACAAAAATCAAAAATCCACACGGAATCACAGAAAAATGGAAATAAAAATCATCCTAAAATCTAAACAATCCCATCTCTACTCACGGTGGCCGAACAGTATCGATATAAATCTTCACGCCAGCACATCACTGGGGTGGCCAGCGATTTACATAGTGGACAAACATAAAACTGTCACCGATATATCTAATGCGCCGACAGAAAGATGGATAGTCCATTTTATTGTAATACATGAATGGGAAATGTTGTCTTTTGATCTTGGTACACCTTTAAACGTAAAGGTATTGGAAAATGTATTCAATATTTTTGTGAAAGCATTGTGACCGTGGAAGGGGATTTTCGCTGGGAATTTTCTGAAAGATTTACTTCACACTGTGCGATTTTATTTACAGGATTTACTTCAGAAGTTGCCTGAAAGATGATATGGATAGAAAGGGGGCGACTACCTAGATGACGGCTAATAGAGAAGTATGGAAGAAATAGACAATTAGACATGTTGCTGCGATGACTTCAGAAGTTACTTGGTTTCTTCGACTTACATGGTAATAAGCTTACGATTTGTAGGTCGTGAGTTCAAACCCTGACAGGTGCTTTACTTTATGTAAACTATTTCATCACCACTGCTCTCAAAACGGTGGAGGAGTGAGGAAATATTCGAAGACATTTGACATTTATCAACCATCTCCCTCTAACAGAGAGGAGGCCTGTGTCCCAGCAGTGGGAACGTTATAGGCTGAATATTGCTAAGTTCATTAAAATCATGCAAGTTTTAGATTACAAAGTTGACATGTGGTTAAACTGGTGAAAGGTGACCCAGAAAATACATCGTGGAAACGTTCTTATCGAGACGTTTAAATTCAAGCATGGTTTTTATATAGCATTTAAACCTAATTTCTTATTGTCCTTTAACCATAACTAGGTTGTACATCGAGGAAAATTAATTGTTAATCAGATTGACACACTACGTCAATGTGCCGTGTTACAGCCATTTCATACAGATCAAAGAATGGCAGTTGTGATTAGAATTAGTCGTGGAATATTTAAGCTGTTAAAAGTCAAGAAAATTAATTGTTTACCAGATTGACTATTTGGTAAACAATTAATTTCAATAACTTTTGTCTACTCAAGTTGAAACTTAATTGTTTTCTTAAAACAAAAGTTCTATAAAAGCTCTTAGTTTAAATCAAGTTGCCTTAGCCTTCACAAAGGCTTTCTGCCTTGTTTTGCTTACAAGCCATCCAACGGTTGAGCGACTTTTTTCTTAAAGGACTTAGTTTTTTGCTTGCCCCTCTGGTGCGTCTAAAAAGGAGGTTTCAAACTATCTACGTTAAACCTTGAGACAAAAAGTGGGAAGACTGTAAGCACTTTTTAATTGGGGCTTTTTGTGGGGTGTAATTAATTTTAAGATGCTTATTTAGTGTGTAAAATAAAATATGAGTAATAATCTTTTTAAAAACAAGCTTTTAATGAACTAAAAAGTACTGAATAAAACTTACGTAAACATAGCAACTTTAATATTTTCTTCAAAGCTGGGGTTATCTTTAATTGTAAGAAGGACATTTACACCTCAAGCTTTCCGTCCCATCGGACTATGAGAGTGAGGGAAGAGAGAGTGCACCTGTGTCTGCGCTTGTGCACTATATCTCCCGCTCCGATGGCTAGTCTCCGTTGAGATTGGCCGCCGTGGCCGAAATACGGTCTGGAGGACTATACAACATTCGTTTTTATTTATGCTTAACCCGAAAAGGGGTCATTATACATATAAATCACGAAAAAAAAATCAGCTGTTCCATACATTTTGTCGATTTAAGTGAACACAAATGTATGGAACATCTGTTTTTTTTTTTCGAGATTTCAATGTTTGTCCCATAGAAAAAGTTGTTCAAAATGATGAGTATAATGACCCCTTTACTTACATACTGCTTGTGTTCGCTGTCATACACACTTATCAATCCGTCCCTTTTTAGCTTAGCCGTGTTCTAGAGCAAACTGTATTCGCTCTGTGAGTAATTAAATCTTTCATCATCTTCATAATGTTCATATTTTCCTTCCAATAAACCATCAGTACGAGAAATAAAGATTATCAGTGAGAGATTATTATGATAGTATTAAATTACATAATCATGGTGAAATAAACGAACCTGCTATTATGAATACTAATATCAGTATTGCCAACCACACTGCAAATGTCCAATACCGAACATAGGCCGTCCCTATAGACGATACAATGAGCAATCCTGTGGGTTATTGCCATAATTCAGCACGTGGCAATCATTTGAAATATTATGTGGTTGAATATTTATCAGTATTCGATATTATACCTACTATTGATAACAATATGCATATACCGTCTCTGTTAAATTATAAAGTAAGTATAAGTATTTCAAATATTTCGCTAGTTTCGAGTTTACCCTAAATATTCCTAAATACAACCGCTCAATTGTCGATTGGCCTTCTAATGGCCGATAACAATTAAAATTCTATTGTGTCTCGTTAATGACAGTTGGAGGTTTATATACTATTACTATAAATTCGAAAGTAACTCCGTCTGCCTGTCCGTCTGTCTGTCTGTCTCTATGTTACCTTTTCACGCCTAAACCACAACAGATTTCGATAAAATTTGGCAAGGAGATAGATGGCATCCCGGGGAAGGACATAGCTTTATATCGACATACAGCGCGACCGAAGCCTCGTGTCTGTTACGCTTTCACACTAAAGCGGCTGAACGGATTTGAATGAAATTTGAGACATAGGTAGACCATGACCTCAGTTAGGACATAGGATACTTTATATCCCGGTAGTACCTACGTTCCCGTGGGATAATTTCCAACCTTTATTCGGGAGAAGCCGTGGGCAAATGCTAGTAATACTATAAGTGTTGAATTTCCAGCCCAAAGTGAACCCAAACTATAGCAAGTTACAAACAATAATCCTGCCACAAACCGAGGCTCTCTCCCAAACATTGTGTCCATTACAGTTGAAAGTTTGACAAATACTCCAGGGGATCAAAACAAATTAGTTCTCGAGGGAATTAATTGCATAATTCTCAACTAAACGCTTCAAAACCGACAGTTGTCGAGTATTGATTTCTAGTGCCCTCAAGTGCTCGATGGTCCAAGTGGCGAGAAATCTGCGGGGGGATGACAGCCATCGGAAAGTCGACAAAATATATGAGGTAGTAGAACAAAATCTTTGTAAAATAAATAGTAGTATACTAATTATTATTACATTACGCCTGTATTCCCCAAAGGGTGAGGCAGCGGTTATTTAAGTGCTATAGGTAATAGGGGGTGTGCTTCTTGCCGTATTATCATAAATCCTAATAATATTCCAAAAGTAAGTCAAATGATTCAATGTTAACTATGAAGTGTTATGTATTTGAATTTGAATTTAAATGAATTTGAATGTATGGGTTTTTGGCCATAAGCCTTTGACATTAGAATTACATAGCGTTTTGCAATAATGGTTTTTGTTAAATGAGCTAAGATTATGAAAGATATTATTGTACACACATGATTGCTTTTCGAATCCACTGGATGAGGGAAGCACGGAACCGGTCTAGGTGGCGGTGCTTGGGGAAGGCATAAGTTCAGCAGTGGACGTCTTTCGGCTGAAATAATGATGATGATGATTGTACACATATGGTGGTTCTTACTACTGAGACACAATAACAACCCTAGTTCATTTGAAATAGGGCATAACCTTAAATCGCTGAGCGCCTCTAACTTGTCCCTCAAACGATGGCACCCCACAAAAACAAGGGTGGATTTGCAGAATTAAATAAAAAAGTGCACCTTACTGGACATAGAAATGGCGTTAAATCTATTGGATTTTTTTCGCAGACAGCGTTTTTTCGACGAAAGCATTATTATTTGAACGTTATGTCGTGGGGAGAGTTTTTGTCACTTTTGCTTGTATGAAGATGTTATGTTATTGGAGATGATTTTGTGGGTTTTAGGAGCGTCTGAAAGTGGTGGTAGGGTGTTTGATCGTAGAGTGTTACGTAGGACTTTTTGCTGATAATGTAAAAGCCGATAATATTTTATAGGATGCGACTTAACAAACTGAAAGCTGCAAATGAACACGATGAAAGGGAAAGGAACCTTTTAAACTTACACTATAGATTATTTATTTTGTATCGTTACTATTTGGAGTTTTTATAAAATGTATAACACGAAAATATCTATTATGTATTATGATTTCCATTTCACATGCTGCACTATAATTTAATTTGTAACTAATTATTATCTGATTCCAAATAATTAACTCTCATTAGTTTCACTTCAACAACCATCGGATTAATCCACCGATGTATACAGCACGTTTCACATACTTTCACACCACTATAAAGGGCGTTCCATTCCTGAACTTGAACATTCATAAATTACAGACGCACAATTGTGCTTTTACGCATAAAATCTGACCACGTCGTATTATTCAGTCGCCGGCGCACATAAATCTAACACAATAAATCAATATTTGCAATGGCGAGCTAAAAGCACCCTTTCAGTTTGTACAAATGCAATTCATTCGATATATACATGATGCATTGGCTGCCGGTGGTCGCTGGTCTACAAATACTGGCACTACAATTGAATTTCAACTTTGTTGTAGTTGAATTATGGTTGGAAGTTAGTTGTTTGGTTTGAGGGTCATGTAAATAATAGAGTAGGGCTTAAGATTATTTAATTCGTGTACTTTTCATGTTCTATTTAGTTATTGTGGAGGTAAATAGAGTAAAACAGGCGGACTGTAAATAAGGTGGACTTGCAGAGTATGACCTGTAGCATTAATTCTGCCTCTGTATTTATGAGTCTTGAGGAATGTTTAAGCAGAATGGGTTACTAAATATATCTGCGTCTATTGTATTTTATAATTAATTCCCGCAAAGTCACGCCTAAGTCAATAAACTAACTAAATTACGGGAAATATTTTAACTGATCCTCAAAAATCTTATTGACACTTGATGAACACTTTTTGTTAATCATTGAGCCTCTTTTTCTGGCTTTGTGTCATAGTTGGTCGCAGTATCTACCCTAGGGCTCCCCGACCAAATAGGTTAGAACGTGCTACATCTAAGTTGGTCGCAGTTTCTTTGGTATTTTGTATTTTAGTACTCCAAAATAGGATTTTTTAGAGATTTGCAAAAAGAGGCGCATTAATTTTATTAGAGTGTTCAATAATATTTTTTGGAAAGCAAAATGATAATTACTTGAAGTTCGATTACATAAATGCCCTAAATTACGGTCCAACAGACTTACTACTATTCTACGGATAATGAAATAAGACACGAGTGGCATCCCTAAGCCGACAGTGATGTCAGTGATGCGCCCTGACATTTTATTGGTCGAGAGATGCTTTGATCTCGCCGCGCCGTTTTCAATTACCAATTAGATGCGGCATACGATACATGCATGTGTACAGGGTTGGCAGTTTGACTACAATGGGCATGTAGGTTGGCTGTCTGGAGTTGGCATCAATAGCAGTATTGGTTATTAGACAGAATTTGTGCATTGGTGATTACTGAAGCAGGCATCTAACAGAATAGCTACACCCTACACTACAGCTAATATTGTAGCAGACATTATTATAATGATTGAGGACCTCGAGGCTTAGTAATAACAGCCGCACGGGTCGATCCATCAGGTTACGCTACTCTTGCCGGGGTTGGTCCGTGGATGAGTGACCTTTACATACCGGGACTCCTTCGTGCCTTGGAAAGCATGTTAAGCTCGTAGGTCCCGGCTGTCATTCGTGGATCTTTGACAGTCGTTACGGGTCGTCAGAAGCCCGAAAGTCAGACAACCAATCTTACCAAGGTGTATGACCCAGTTACTGGGTTGTGGAGTTCAGATAGGCAGTCACTGCATGAAATACTGGTATTCAACTACATCCGGTTAGACTGGAAGCCGACCCCAATAGAGTTGGGAAAAGACTAGTAAAATGTTAAATTTCAGATTGATTGACACTATTGTAATGATTGTTTTTGCAGATTCTGACATAAGGATAATGGCGAAACATCGTCAGACCAAAAATGACGTCACGTCGAGGGAACCACGACCCTCAGTAGTGAGGAATATGACGCGAGGAAGAGGCCGATACTTTTATCAGAGCAGTGTAAGGTGAACAGCTAGGTAAACCTTGCATAACTTCGTAACGTAACTTTTTACAGGCTGAGTAATGAGCCTTCCTTATGCAATAACAGCTACCTAAACTATGCAAGACCTTTGCGAGGCTAACACTAACGCTGTGGAAGTGGATGGTCGAAGCTTATGAAAGTACATAACATGGAATCATCGATTAGAAGAAGAAAAACAGACGAAGAAAGCAAGATTTTGCAAATAATTATACATTTTGACATTCTAAAATCAGAAACAGTTCATTTTTAACACTGGGAAATACAGTAAAAATAATAAAATAGTAACAGACAAGATTATTCCAATGATTCGCTACAAACCGAATGAAGAAAGAAATATCTTCTTTTTTAATGAAACAGCTGGACGCGGTACGTAATGGCCGCTCGTCGCAACGTGATCAAGTTACGTTGAAAATAAATTACTGAAACTTTCAGCTATCCTGTACATTAGTTAACAGATGTTTCACACTCTTTTATGGGATATTTTTTAAGTTTCTTCGTCCTTTGTCATGTGGTTTATAGTAATTGAAAATAATTTTATGGTCGTTTTGTGTCATGTTATTTTTGGCCATAGGGCAAGACGAGTCAGTTACAAGGCCAGAAATTTATATAGGATTGGCTTATCCGTTTGTCTTATCAAAAATCTTTACACGTTACCGTTTGATGTAGATGTTTTGCTATCTGATTTCGATGTGTGATAGAATTTCAGTGGCAATAAGAGTGTAAATGTAGACTGTAGAAATGAAATGAAATGTAAATGCTAAATTTAGTAACCTATTCCGCTTAACTATTCGTCAAGAGTCATAAAAACCGCTGCTGTCTCTGCGTCTAGCGCTGGGCGTGGCAACACGTCGTGTTCTGGTTCGCGACTGGTCAAACGTCATTCTGAGGATGCGTCGTTGAGAGGCGAGACACGTGTCGATTTCTTACAGGGTTTTTATGACTCTTGAGGAAGTTGGAGGTTACTAAATATATCTACGTCTATTGTATTTTAGCAATACTATTTTAGGCTGACAGCATTGTTATATCTACCACCCAAAATTGCTTTTTTATTATAGCCGTCAATAAGTCGTATAATAATATTTTGTAAGTACCTAAATTAATATCTATTGTTGACGACAAGCTGATATATTTGGCTAGATAGTTACCGCCTAATATAGTAAGTATTGACCTCGTGAGTATAAGTAAGTATAGCAATTGACTTTCAATTGTCTTAAGTCAATGATTGACATCAGATGTTTAAGTAGATTTAATTAATTAAATGAAGCTTTCATTAACTTATTGAAGTTTGTTAAGGATTTTTAGTATTGAGAAGAAGAGTAAATGAGTTACGTTTCACTTGAAAATCTAATTTTTTATTAGGATTCTGAGAGAGATCAAAACTCCAGTAATTTATTTATCCTCTGGTCAAAATAATGTTACATATGTGTTGTGTTGTGAATGGTTCGCAAAAATAATCATCTGTATATTTTTGCCATTGACATGAAAATTCAATTTTCAAAATTAGATTTGAGCTTGCAATGTTAGAGCTATAGATCATCATCTGCCTAGCCTTTTCCCAACTATGTTGGGGTCGGCTTCCAGTCTAACCGGATGCAGCTGAATACCAGTATTTTACATGGAGCGACTGCCTATCTGACCTCCACAACCCAGTAACTGGGTAATACGATACCCCTTGGTTAGACTGGTTGTCAGACTTTCGTGCTTCTGACGACTCGTAACGACTGTCAAAGATCCACAAATGACAGCCGGGACCAACGGCTTAACGTACTTTCCGAGGCACGGAGGAATCTCGATATGTGAAAATGGTCACCCATCCACGGACCAACCCCGGCAAGCGTAGCTTAACCTGATTGATCAACCCGAGCGGCTGTTATTACTTAGCCACGAGCTCCTCACCGTTAGAGCCCGCCGTTAGAGCTATAGACAATATTCATAAATCGTAGAAAAGCCATCATTATTTGAAACTGATTCGTTTGTTTTGAAGGTATTGTTTTTTGAAAGACTGCTAATAAAACGGGCCTTGACCACAGCAGCCAAAACCCCCCATCCCCTTCATCCGGTAACAAAACCGGACTTTTTTAAACCACCTTCGTCCGGGGAGACTGGGGTAATCCGGACCCATGTAATCGACTGATCGAATATCCAGCCGGATATTGAATTTTCCCGCGCACGTACCGGAAGTCGTCGCGACTCAATCCGATTGGTCGGCTGGTCGGCGCCATGCTTTTTATCTTGTTTATGTTGGTAGTAAACCAACTTCGTAACTGTATCTCTTAAGTTTTACTTTGTTTTATGAATTTATGACTTTTATCTTTCTTTTGTTGCTGTAACTGCGATTTTGACCCCGTTTGATCTATTTGTGATGTAGCAATAAACTAAGCTGTTTTGTGCTGGAGCAGTTGCTTTGGTTAAAGAAGTGATTTAAAGAATGTTTCTAATGTCCATTGCTAATTTAGTTATGAAATCAAGAGCAGATACACGGTTAATTTTCTATACCGTTACTTTCCTCTTCGAATCAAAACGGTTAAAGATTTTGCCTAAGACAGAAATATCTAACTACAAACGTTAAACGTAAATGTTTATTTTAACAATGTTTCTAATGTCCATTTATTTACTGAAGTAGTACATTTTGTCAAACTCAAACTCAAAGCATTTATTTCAATTAAACCATTTACAGGCACTTTTGAATTGTCAAGGATTGAGTATTGGTATTAAACAATAATTTATGTTCTTAAAATGCACGAGAATAAAAATCCATATAAGTAACCTTATATTGATGAAAAACAGCTAACATATGACTGTTTTTGCTGTAAGTCGCATAAAATCCGCTATGGCTTACAATCCGTTATTCCAATAAGTTCCAAGTGTGTAAAAAAAACAATTTATTTTGCAGACCTCTGGCCTATTGAACGAAATTGTAATAGCTATTGGTGAAGGCAGTTTTATTTTTGTTTTTAATTTTATCGTATATGATGTACAGAACAACATAAAACACACAGATACAGAAACTTGCATGTAATTACCAGAGATTACATGAGTATATGAAAGTTAGAAAAGTCTTCTAGTTAAAAAAATTCTAAGCCTTAATTCTATAATTCAAATAAAAGTTTGGCAAAACATGACACTTGCAAAACAAAACACAAACGGGATAATTTCCAATTTCAATATTTTTAAAAGCTAAAAGCCACCACGATACGATAATCGTTTTTTAATCCGCTTATCTTCAAAATCGTCACCGACACGCGCGTGATTGACGCACGATGACGTCACGATCATGATCGTGATGTATCATATCACATCACATCTGATGCCGGTGACGCAAACAATTTCACAAATTGGTGTTCCGATGATGAATGATTGTGAATGCTGTGCGTTAGACGTTGGTGATAATATTAGAGTGGAATGGGGAAAGGAGTCAGTGAGTTTGAGTTGTTGTTTTTTGGTAAATGTGTTGTGTGGTTTTTAACCATTTTTCTTTCTATTTCTATGCAAATTCTTGTTTCTTCAAAGGTGCAGTTCAGTTCAGTTCAAGTTGCAGAAATGCAGTTCAGGTGGAAATATTAAAGTTAAAATAAAACACGTGCTTAATTATAAAATAATTTCCCAAAACTGTCGAAGCGCTGAAATTCAATATCTTCATAGTAGTTAAGTGACTACAAAATATTAGCAGACTGACAGTCATAAAACGAAATAACACATTACTTGCAATACGACCACAAAAACAAAATTAACAAAATGTTTATTACAAACGTTATTTACAGATAAACATAAACAAAAATAATTCCCATATCCATACAATAAATAACTTTAATACTCAAGCGTCTTCGCCATTTTTGCCATTAAGTATGGCAACACGATTAGCGTGGCACATAATAATGTTGCCAGACAACTGAGTTATGGCGCTCAGTAATGGCCGCGAGACGAATAAAACGGATAAAATTGCATTCACCAAAAGCTATTACAATTTCGTTCAATAGGCCAGAGTGTTACACACTTGGAACACACTTGGAACTTATTGGAATAACGGATTGTAAGCCATAGCGGATTTTATGTGACTTACAGCAAAAACAGTCATATGTTAGCTGTTTTTCATCAATATAAGGTTATATGGATTTTTATTCTCATGCATTTTAAGAACACAAATTGTTTAATACCAATACTCAATTCTTTTGATTTCCGTCGATAAATATGCTCGGTTGATGGCAATGGGCGCACCCCTTAATAATATGGGACTTAAAAACATATCTGGCGAAATGTGGGTGTAATAAAGGTACATCTCTGCCTAATTATTCAGGAAATACAGGTCCGATGATAAGTTATGTTAGCACATAAACTAAAAAAAAAAAACTACTGGATACCTACTGAAGTACCTAGGTTATGAAAATATTTTCAGCATTGCAAAAGACACGAACAACAATTTTGAATTGAATTTTCTCTTTTGAAATTTCTGACTTTATAGCAGCATCTCAAGTGTTTATAGGATGCTAGAGAAAATTCACTGTTTACTTGGTTTTGAATAATTAATTAAGATGCTATACTTATTTATTGTATAAATACTGGTATTCAGCTGCATCCGGTTAAAATGGAAGCCGACCCCAACTTAGTTAGGAAAAGGCTAGGCAGATGATGCCTGTCCATATTTATTCCAATATTTTATAAGAAAAACTTACATTCTGATATTTTACATAATTCTTGTGAAGAAGAGTCGTTTACAAATGCAATACCTAATTATTTTGCTGTATAAAAAGAAGTGTTTTCATTAAAAAAATCTACCATGCAATTTTAATCGCTCCGTTCACCAAGAATATAATAGAATATAGATACTCTCTATACCATATGACTCACAAATATAAATTTTACGTATACATAGTAAATCTGGATACGAAGTAAAAAAAAATCATCGAAGCAGAAACCGAAGACTGAACCGAAAGGCCGCGTACGGTCTTTCACCTGCCCGATTATGTTACATCTTGTCTCGGCAATCAAAACAGAACGACAACAACTTCAGCATACATCATCTTGGGAGGCGAAAAAAATGTTTCCCCGACAAATAACACTGATTTACAAGCTATGCCAGCACATATAACTCTCTTTTTAATGGTATATGTATCATCGAAGCGGAAATGTGTGCAATAAAATGGATTTATGCCGCGGCCTGGATTATTGGGATATAGCTGTTTTGATGATAATTGTCGTACGTAAAAATATTTTAGAAACATCATTCTGTAGATTTATCACATCGTTTTTTTTGGCGTCATTAATTTAGTTCTGAAATCGAGAACACGTTAATAACGGCTATTTTTCTATAAAGTTATTTTCTTCTTCGAATTAAAACGGTGAAATGTTTTGCCTAAGACAAAAATATCTAACTACAAACGTTAAACGTAAAAGTTAATTTTAACATTTAAAACAAGATGTGTCTACAGACGCATATTGTTCCAAGGTATAATAAAATGGCCGCGCAATTAAAACACAAGACAAAAGCAAAACAGAACCGTCGAAAAGCATAAAATTTATAATTAAAAATGTCAAAATATACTAACATGATTGACACCGGAGACTCTGGTCTTGTTCAATTTAGATAAGTTGGTGCCCATTCGTAGCCATTAATGCCGGTCCTCCCCAACAACCTCTAATTAAACTTGAACCATATGCTCGTACACATAGAGTCTAAATTCTCAGTTTCTTGTATAAGTTAAACGAAATATTTGGCACAGTTTAGGACACAAAATGTCTTGGACAATCACTATCACAATAGTCTTATTATATTTGAACACAGTTTATATAATTAATTGTTAGTAAAAGCCACTTTGGTACAGTCAGTTCACGGTAGAGCTGAAACGAAAATTTTGTTTTTAATAATTTTAATTGGAAAAGCAAGAACAATGAAAAGTCAAAAGTGTTAAATTAAACCAAACTTGAAATTAGATAAACGTAAGATAGTAAAAGTAATTATTTAGAAAGTAATTAATAAAATGTTGATTAAAACTGAATATCCCATAATTTTCTTTTTATCCTACAGCCATTTCATAATAAGAAATTTACTATACTTCTTTATTTGATCCATCTCATCTGTCATTTAGAGGTGAAATACGTGTCGATTTCTTACAGGGTTTTTATAACTCTTGAAGAATAGTCAAGCGGAATAGGTTACTAAATATATCTGCGTCTATTGTATTTTATAATGGATTTCCACAAAGTCACGCCTGAATCAATTAACTATCTCATCTATCATAAAATATCTACGTAAAACAACATTATCGAATAAATCTTTTCCCCAGGAACAGCAGTACCAATATTCACACAAAAAACATCTCATTACTGCCAACATCAACATTCATAAATCTGTCATAAAAATTACCACATCATGGAACCAGAGTAAAGATGTGTCAATGCATTATCAGTGCTTACGACATCGCCCTAAAAAGGGCAGGTCTCGTTCATTCAAGCCCACGTGTGTGTGGGCGAGCCGGTATGAATCAAAGTATCAATGGCCATACTCTCACTTCGCAACTTAACTGTGTTTTGTGAATGAGATTCTGGTTTTCGCGTTTATTTGGTCAGACTTACTTTTCAATTAACTACGTATAACGTCTTTTTTATAATTTTCTTATCGATTTTTTAACCACACATCAAGTAGAATACAATTAAAAGTGATCAGGGTTCTGCAGATGTTTTTCTTTTTAATTTGTTTATGAGTTATTTTTTTTATACCTATCAATACTAGCTTAAAGTCTTTATAGTTTTTACAAATAGTGCTATTCAAATTCCTATTTGAACTGTAATTTAAAAATTAAGATCCCGTGTTTAACTTTTAATTCATCAATTTACACCCCAAACGGTGTAAAATTGAAAAGATTATAATCAGAAATCTAGAGCACATGTCCAAATAGGTCTGGTTTCCCCTCATTATGCCGCGGCTCGTGGGGTAGGCAGTAAAACCAGTGAGTCATCCTGCACCGACCTGCATTCGGTTTAGTAATCGATAAACTTAGCTTGTTTTAGATTTACCAAATGAGGATGGTAATGTTTATATTATTGTTTATTTCTTGTTTCCATGGCTTCTGGCATGTGCTCTGATTTAGTAGAAAGGATCATGCATATTGATAATTTAATGAGTCCCTTTCACTTTGAAGATTTTAAAGGAATTTCACGATGTACCAAGGTTAGATATTGAATTATGCTGGTAACTTTTAATTCACATTGAACATTTCATAGATTTTCGATAAATATTTATAGTTTTAACCCTTATTTTGTGGGTGCGGGGTTGGTCTTCTATAATCTTTAGTGTTTAAGATGAAGATTTATCATATAAAAAGCGATAAAAGCTACCATCGTAATTTTTTTTATCATTAAAATTTTTTGCAAATTCTTTTTCTCAAAAATCTCAGTTCTATCCATCCCTCACTCCTAATAATCATTTTGTGTAGGTAATCGAAAAGCGTCATTACCAGACATGTGGCCGAGTGCATAACAAACCACAATACATGGATCGATATAGGAGTTAGCGTAGTTTTAAATACGGCAAACGAAGGGTTGGGCCCTCGCCTACAGGGTTACAGATAGCCGTTCTAATATAGATTAGTTTTGTGAACGATACGCCGGCATCGGCAGTGAGATGAATGAGTTTTGGCTAAAACGTTTTTAGTTTTAGAGTGTTTTAAGTTTTTAGTTTTAGGGTGATTTTAGTTTTAAGTTTAGAGTGTTGTTAAGGCGTTTTGAACAGATTAATTGTAGTCGTTGTTTAGTAGCTGTTGTATGTTGGATATCCAGGATCTATCTACCGCTGCTGCTTTTTAATTTTATTTTACATACATAATCAGCCTATAATGTTCCCACTGCTGGGACACAGGCCTCCTCTCTGTGAGAGGGAGTGGGCCGTAATCCACCACGCGGGCCCAGTGCGGGTTGGTAGATGTCACATGTCTTCGAATTTTTGGTTCTAGGACATGCCGGTTTCCTCACGATGTTTTCCTTCACCGTTTTGAGAGCAGTGGCGATGAAATAATTTACACAAAGTAAAGCGCCTCTCAGGGTTCGAACCTACGACCTACAACTCGTAAGTCGTGGCCGTTACCACTGGGCCACCACTGCTCACTATTTTACATTGTTCGAAGTTATTTAGAAACGGTTACGCGAAACGCTCTATGAATTGTAATAAATAAGTGGAATTTACCGAAAAAAATAGTTTAACTTAACACGTTTTTAGTTTTAGAGTGATTTTAGTTTTGAGTTTAGAATAATAATTGCATTCAAAACTGGTTATTTTGGTGTAGATAAACACTGTTATTTGATAAATTGATATAAGTTTCTACCAAATATTGTATTAGATTAGGTACATAAAAGGAATGCTTGGCAGTGCTAGGATGTATGATGAATTTCTGCGATATTGGTTGACTTGACTGATGCAGGTGTTCTATAAACAGATTCAGTTTGTAAATGAAATAAGCAGGCGGTTTGGCAGCGTTAAGATGAATGAGTTTCTGCCAAATACTGCTACATCAGTGTAGTAGAGTCTGTGTAAAATAAATTAGTCAGTTGCTCAAAATGCGTTTCATTTATTTTGATAGGGCTTTATCGCAAGACATAAAAAGTAACAGCTGTAAACCTGCCAGTGCACCTACCTACTTGCTTCAAATTGTTTTACCAGAAATCATAATATAATTACTCAATTCAAAAAGATTTGGTTGCAGGTATTATTTTATTTAAAACAATATTTACTACTTACATAATATAGGTGTTTATTCAATTGGGTTGCTTAAAAAATGTTTAGATGTTAAAAATAAGTTTCTCGTTAAATACTTGCAGATGCTAGTAACTACATTAGGAAATTGCTTACTGTTTTTAATTAAAACCATTTTAATTTATTGCTTTATAATCAAATTAATTATCGTTTCTGCTCAAGTGGGACTATTTATTGCGTGATGTGGGTGGCTGATCAATGTTGGTGGTGCTTACAATTTTATATATAAAATAAATGTATTTACAACAAGAAAACAAAATGACAGAGGAAAAAAATAAAAATAATAGAAACAAAATGAAAATTTTATGTAAAAAATATATGATTTTATGTAGGTACAGAATAAAATAAAAAACAAATGAAAGAATCACCTTGAAAAATTGATATAAAATAATTTTTGACTCCTTATCGGTTCCTTTCGTTTGAAAACCACACGCGACTTGATAAGGGAAACACGTGACGCACGGAGACACGACCGACCACTCGACAGCGGAGAAATAATCGATCAAAACACATAAATGTTTGTAAACTAACGTTCTTACAAGGTCACTTCGCACTTATAATCATTCGGTTATGTCTGTTCGCGATCCATTCAGCGCTTTGCCAGCAACACAAACCGAGTACGCGTCCTTTCTCTCCGGGATCCGACCCCACACTGAATCGGACGTAGGACGAAGGGAACTCTCGCTCACTCCCTAAGAGAGGGCCAAACTTATTTGGCCTCTTTGTTGTCCCTAAGAGGGGTAAATTATTACGGTTTTGCGATAACATAATAGAATGGTGCACTAAATAATCGAAACGATAACACTTTTTAGTGTTACGGTAAATATTGAATTTAGTTAATAGCCACATATTTTAGGTATTTTTGATAAGGAGGAAGCTATGGTGGGAGGGAAAGAGAGGGAGATATAGTAACCAGCTGTTTAGTATGGGAATGTTAGTATATTTGTTTACTAACAAGACCTTACCGTCTTAGCTTTTATTATCATTTATCAAGGATGACAGAACGGTAATGAGTTTTTGATGAAGTGAATCCGTGTGAGGAAAATGATGTCACAGTATACAACGAAGATTTAAAAATCATTACTTACGCGTACTTATAATATGGATTTCCACACACTCACACACACACAGTAGCATACACACACACACACACACGCACACACAAAAATGGTAGTGAGGTTTATCAAACCATAACAGAGCAACCAAATATATTTTATTATATTAATATAAACACGAATTTTTACAGACTAGACTAAGGTCTCATAAATAAGAAAATAAAATTCATAACGATGAAAAAGGGCACGAAATGTTGCGAAAATAAAAATAAAATGCTACTAGGTACCCTGGTACATAATAAATGTGAAATATGCTGCTATAAATCCTGTAAATTTTATTTCGGCTGCGTTTTATTTCAACAAGACAATGTCGCGATACAACTACTTTGGGGTCTTTACTCGCAGTCGCCATTTTAGCAAAAATGCTTGCTTTTTGTCTGTGATTTTGCCTCGTAAAAAACCAGGCAAAATCTCTATTACTTCGTTTTTTTTCTTGAGACACAAAGAGCTACGATTTTTCTCGAAAATAGGAAATAATATATCCAGAAGCTTTTGTCCTCTTACCTACTTGAACTAGTCATATTGTAATCTATCCTCCATAATTATATTCCCGTTTAGCGTTTCTAAAATATCATTGAACACTCCTAATATTATGATTGCGCCTCTTTTTGTGACCCTCAAATAATTCCTATTTTAGGATTCTAAAAATATTAACGACCTAACCAAACCAGTTTGGTCGGGGTACCTAGCTTAGTTACTCCGACCAACTTTCAGAAAAGGCCAGAAAGTTACAAAGAGGGTCAATTATTTAAAAAGTGTGCATCATTAGAAGCGCAATAAGGTTTTAGTTTAATTAAATTAAAAAACGGTCCATCTTTAGAAGGCCAGTTAGTTATAAAAGTCTCTTTGAATCAAAGGTGAAATAGATCTTTCATATATTGCGCAGAGTACAAAAATAAACAAGGGTTTTTTTTTAAATAAATATTTATATGATCTCCAATTCGCAAGTTTGCAGCTGTTACAAACTCCATAATCCATAAACAATGTAGAATATAAAACGAAGTTGCAGTTCAAAACTAAATTAAATTCAGTACCTAAGCACTCAGTCTGGTCTCCGAAGTCTATTAAATATTGCTTAGATCCAAAGAATTCTCAACTCAATAGAATTGGAAATGTCAGTGCTAGACGAAAGAATGTATGTTGTTTATTTTAGTTTTAGGAAAAGGGGCTACGTCTTCTGTTTCGAAAATAAAAGAATAAATATTAGGAAGAATTTTTTTTTGGCTACCTTAATATTTTTTTTTTTGTAATATCCTGCAATGCTTATTAAAAACTTACTTATTAGATTACGAGTCAATTGTCGGCGTAGACCACACTTGTTCATTATTTTGTTTATTACCTAAAAACAAAGAAAAACAAATATTAGTATTGAATGCAATAAAACACCATTCACAGATGTATAAATATTTAAACCTAATAAAAATGGGAAAAAAATAAAGTCAACCGCTTCAGAAATCATGGTTCATTAGCATTCTAGAGTTCTTTTACAGAATGACTTCTTTCCCAGACGATTAAGAAACGCTGACATACTGGGCCCATTACTGGCCGAATGGCCCATTGTGTACAAGCACCACAACACTTCTAATAAACAAAACTTTATGAATGGACCCAACGCAATTAGTTCACCAGCTGTGAACGAAAAGCACGAAAATAGTCGTCATCGTGGGACCCCCGCACTGTTACATATTTTGATTAATTTATGTATGTGTACAGTTGAACAAGGTATTTGGTACACAGACAGCTAAGTTTCAACTATATTAAAACAATGTTGTGAGTGTGCTGAGTAATCAATTCAGCTTAAAAGTACAGAAAATAAAATGAATAATAGCCATTAAAAAAAAACATAAACATACATGGGTATTGATTAAACGTCAGAAGTTAAGTGTGCGGTTCCAATTAGTCGTTTCCTATGGAAAAGAAACAGCCGGCAAGATATTCTACGGTTACTCTTTTTAAAATATTTTTCTTTTACAATGTTTTTACAGTGTTAATAGGTATGGGAGGATAGTGTAGGCCTGTCAAGAAGTACCAGGTACTCAACAAAATAGGCAATGTTCAACAAATCGAAGCATCTATGAGTCTACAAGGTAAGGTCTAAGGTCCTTCCCACAGTCACAAAACAATCTTTGTGGCTGTACAGCTGGCAATGAATACTAGACACAGTCGAACAAACTATTTGGTATACGGGTACACCAAATAGTTTGTTCTACTGTACTTACATATGTTTACGAACATGTGTGTTGACGCACTTTTGTTAGTCTTTTGAAAAAATATTGAAGGTTTGTTTAGTCTAGTTTCAATGTACCCCTTAGTGAGGGCTCTACAAATCTTGAGATTGAGAAAAGATAAAACTGTCTAAATCGAGTTTTGTTGTATTTTTTCGGAACCTTCATAATGCCTCACAGGGTTAAAATAATGCCTCACAGGGTTAACATAACATAACGCATGTAATCTGAGGGGTTATGCAAAGGTATAGCTATAGTACCTACACCCACATTTCGCCAATTATGTTTAAGTCCCATGTAATAGGGGGCGAGCCTACTGCCATGAACCGGGCACAATAGATTTGTCCCCGGCTCTGGGCTGAGAAATTCCTCATGGGAAAACCCAAATAACACTGTCCGACTTAGGAATCGAAGCTTGGACCTCGTGCTCAGTAGTAGCGTTTGCGACCTTTAGACCAACGAGGCAGTCACTACTATACTTTTTTTCATTTTTTTTTATTAGCCTATTGTGTGTCCCACTGCTGGGCAAAGGCCCCCCTTTTTCCTTCCAAAGCTATTCTATTTCTATTTTGTGCGATTTCTGGCCATGTTGGCCCCGCAAACATGATTAGATCGTCACACCACCTTCGCCGCGGTCTACCTCGACGGCGATGTCCTCCTTCAGGCGTCCAGTGAGTGCCGATCTTTGCCCATCTCTCCGGGTGCAAAAAAATATCCTCATTTCAACCTGAAACGTTTAACATGAGTTTTCTTTTTACCGCTTTATAATAGGTAACAGCATTCCTATGAAAATATTGTCATAACCGTAGAATGTTGGGGTGTAGAGTGCGTTTCATCAAATAGTTCCTATGTCGTAATGTGGGCTCTACTGTTGTAGGACCAATATGAATACGCTACGGCGCAACGGCGCTACATAGGTCCATTTTTTAAATATAACAGTGGAGCCAACATAACGGCATTGGAACTATTTGATGAAACGCACTCTAGCTAACATAATCATATTTATGTACACCCATGTTTCTGAAACAGTTAGCTTATAACCAACATTAAAACATCCAGTGTCATAGTAACCATAATATCATCCAAACGGGTGTTATAATGTTGTACTGAATTTCATAATGCAACTCATTTCAAAAAAAGAACATTGTCATTCTTGAGCGTTTCACTAACAAAGCTCCGTAATTTAAAAACAAAACTCATTCGAATTCGAAAAAATCGAATTCACGTCGTACCGCGCCATTTTTGTTCGATATTGGTATTGCAAAGAAACTTATATAGAAGATTCATATCATGGGTGTAGATAAAATCTTGTATGCAACTGTATATAATTAGGTATTAAAACACTCATGTGATATATCACAACCCACATTCGTGTTTTAATACCCTTTATTTATAACAGTTGCATAAATAACTATTTCAAGATCCACTGAGAATCGATGTCAAAATCACACTAAAATATCGGTTGAAAACCAGTCACAAACACAAAAATTTGCAAATTACACTCCCTGTCCACCCCGTAACGGATGGAAAGCGTGACGGTCCATATTCCCCGTAACATTATCTCCCCCTGACTACCGATGGGCAGGCATCCATCAAACATCAAGCCAGCAGATAAAGCCGCGATCTCACTCATTACGGTGCCAGTAAAACTGGCCGATCCATCACTTGCCAGCCTGGCACACTCTGCCACTTCCCTGGCATTATGTTGCCAGAGTAATGAGATCGTTTTGTAAGTTCGATTTTGTAGGAAACTTCGTTCTCGAAGGTAACAATGTAAGATGTATTACTTAGTTTACTACGATCGTGATTTACCGTAACGTAAACGTATTTTTATGTCATTGGACATTTCTTAATGTTTTATTAGTAACCAGCGGGTATTTAAACAGATACAGCATTTAGAGGTGAATATTCGAAGTTTAATCAAATTTTAGTCTTTTCAGGCAAGTTAATTGATTCAGGCGTGACTTTGCGGAAATCTCTGCGTCCAGCGCTCGGCGTGGCAACACGTTGTGTTCGGGTTCGCGACTGGTCGATCGTCATCCTGAGGATGCCTTGTTGAGAGGTGAAACACATGTCGATTTCTTACAGGGTTTTTTATGACTCTTGAGGAATAGTTAAGCGGAATAGGTTACTAAATATATCTTCGTCTATTGTATTATTTTCAAGCACCTGTAAGTTATAAATACCAACCTTGTAATAACATTCAATACTCCTGTTATTTAGGTACATAGACTGAAACCAAACATACTCGTACTTCCATTAACCACAATCAGAAACTTTTAAAAGTTAAGACAAGAGAATCATTTAAAAATGTTACATATTCCGAAGAACTTCTATTTAAATATGAAAACCAAAGCACCTAACATTATTTCGATCACTTTATTGCCCAATACATAGACAAGTGTTTGATACAGGCTGTTAACCAAACGTATCGTATGACATGCGTACGAGATGTCAAGTGTAGTCAGTGATAGTAACACTGTATTCAAGATCATTCGCGTCAAGTTGACGACAGAGTGTCATTCTGTGTCACTTGATAATGGTACTATTTGTTCTCGACATACGGGAAATAGGGGTTATGAAAATATGAGGTTGATAAAGGTAAACAGGCAATTGCAATCTGTAAGAATAGGTGAGGATTCTGCATCAGATTTAGACGAAATTAAGCCAAAGTTAGTATGAGCTAGACAGACCTTATGCGGACCGAAAAATGCACAAAAGAAGAATATCAAAACATTGGTTACATAATTTATTTTTAAAGTATAGGAACAAAGGTACATGTGAGAACAATGTTAAAAGACGTGCACGTTAAAAGCGTCCGTAATAATACGATAAAAAACAATTGATATAAATTAAAGTAAGTCATCTTTACTAGTGTATCTAAAATCGAAATACCACATATATTTGCATATTTATTTAACAAAAACATCTCGTTGTACCTGTAACTCTCCCCCTTTCATGAGCATTTAATTAAACATGACATTTGAAATGTGAGTGACTGAGCGGCGGGCGATGTGAAGTGGGTACAGTTTGCACTGTCAGGAGCGGGGCATGTCATTTGTAACACTTGAGGTACTAGTGGTTCTCGAATACCTACTTAATGACATGTACTAGAGTATAAAATAATTATAATCATAAATATTTAAATACTTACATGTCATAACTGTTTAAGACGACCTCATTCGAATAGTCTAATGGTAGTAATTTAGTAGTACTTTAGGAGTATGAGGAACAAGGTGTAAAGTTCACTCATCCTTTATAGAAAAGGTAGGATCCTCCGACCAGACTGGTGCTGTGTCTGGCGAGCAACTGCCCAACGATTGATGTTTGGATTGTTGTTTATATGTCCATCGCGCGGTAAACTCTAATTGCGCGATGCAGGATTTAAGTGACGTCATGGTTTTTGTGTGACGTCAGGTCTTTGATGCGTAGTTTCACAGTACCTTATACCTTCATTTTTTTTGGCTCATTTGGAATATAAAAAAAAGAGGTTAGACACTACAGTATTATTCAAGCTGCAGCAGCAGATTTAGCTTGTCTGATGCTGTTACAGTAGTAGTAGGTAGGTTTCAACAAGAGGAGGATTTAATCATTAACACTGTCACCTATGAGCGTTCATTCTAAAAGTTGGCAACGTCGCAAATAGCTGTCAAATATTTACCTGGTTTTTGATTAATTTGGCATTGAAATGAAATGAAATGAAATTGTTTATTCTGTAAATAGGATATTGGAATCACTTTTACACTCTCTTCTACCGAGCCTTTTCCCAACTATGTTGGGGTCGGCTTCCAGTCTAACCGGATGCAGCTAAATATCAGTATTTTACATGGAACGACTGCCTATCTGACCTCCACAACCCAGTAACTGGGTAATACGATACCCCTTGGTAAGACTGGTTGTCAGACTTTCCAGCTTCTGATGACCCGTAACGACTGTCAAAGATCCACAAATGACAGCCGGGACCAACGGCTTAACGTGCTTTCCGAGGCACGGAGGAGTCTCAATAAGTAAAGATGGTCACCCATCCACGGACCAACCCCGGCAAGCGTAGCTTAACCTGATGGATCGACCCGTGCGGCTGTTATTACTTAGCCACGAGCTCCTCACTGGAATCACTTTTACACGTCATATTAAAAAGTTGTAAAAATAAGCTAGATGAGGTCGGCGTTTCCTATCTGACTACTCTCAGAAGAAAGGCCGAAACAAACTCAGCCAGACATAATCGTGGTCAGGCCATATGAGGACCATGTAGATAACGAGTCTGAAATGGTCTTTTGAGGAAAGAACCACACAGATTTGAGTGGACCTGTCCAGTCAGTGCAAGCATTTGTCAGTAATAGGTTTATTGCATTTCATAATCAATATTTTAGTTCACTAGTTAGCCATATTTCATATTTCCTTAAAGTAATATTGCCAAATTAATCAAAACAGCGAAATATTTAACATCTATTTGCGACGTTGCGTTGCCCACTTTCAGAATGCACGCTCTTTATACTCGTAATTATGGTCTAACTTAAGTCTATCAATACACACTAGCTACCTAACTAACTAGTCGATAAACCTCCTTCCATCGAAGACTAAATTAAAACGCACACTTAATGAACTCAAACAATGAACTCCCATTAGAATTTAAACTAATTTAAGCCTAATCAAAGTCTAATATAAAATCTTCATTGAGTCTAGACATACTGGTTGGAATGCTTAAGGGGTCGGTACGAAGCGGTTGGTCCTAGGTATTCCATACAAATCTGTAGGTACATCTCTATTATATGAGGCAGACGGGCAACGGCCTGGCCTCAGAAAAGGCAGGCTTGTTCTATAGTGAGGACAAAAGAATAGCTATTGAGAGTCAGCTGTGTTGAGATGAAGAGGAAAGTCGTTCACTTGTTGAAGAAATTTTTGAAGAAGTTTAGTGTGCAGTGTATTGGAAATTAGTTTTTGAAGACGAATTAAACTAGAGGTTTAGGAGTTATTAGATGTCCTGCTTCATGTGACTACATCACTATGTCTAGGAGCCGAATGAGTTTCATATGTGATAAAAAATATAAGATAGAAATTAAATTAACGAAGTATCTATGACACGAAGTATTCTAGGGGTCAAACTTACAAACCGCATTAGGAACTCTATACTTGGTTCCAAAACATAAATAGCGGACGCTCTGGCCCCTCAGTTGCTGGATTAAACTGGTGGAACTGGTCTGGCGACATCTGTCCCATGTCGGAGCAGCAATAACCACCACTCAATGGGCCAGTCAAATAACAGGAAACGACTGCGCGATAGGCCCAGAAAGAGATGGCGGGATGAGCTGGACTCCTTCTGAGTGGATTGGCCTGCAATCGCAGTAGACCGGGAAAAGTGGAAAGGGGGAAGAGAGCTGTTTGCCCAGCAGTGGGACAACACAGGCTTATAATAATGAATAATTAATTTCATGTGATTTCTGAAGTTAACTAACCTGAAAATTATTTACTCGGAAACGAGTTAAAGATGACATAACGGACTTCAGGCATCTTAGAACTTTAGGAATACTTTTTTTTTTGTATCTTTTAAAACCATAGAACTAGTGCACACTGTAGATATCCGTCTAAGGTACCTATTTACTGTACACAGGTGAAAATCACCGTCCAGGTGATTTGTTACAGAGAACCATCTTAATGTTTGCTTCGAGACTCTACCATGAGTTCCGAACTCACGAGATAAACTTAGCAACTACTGAATATTTTGATGTTTCATTTACATTTCGTTGATCTAGGTGTTTTGAGGATTTTACCACTAATGCTCTGATAACCTAATTATGTGTATCCTTTAAGGCGAAAGCGCCAGGGTAGCCCGCGAAATTCAAATTTTGTTGTTTTTTGCAATTTGCAATTCAGTATCAGATTGCATTTGAATTTCACGGGCTACCTTAGCGCATCCCCCTAAGGCGGTACCCTGAGAAAAACGCCACGCTAGCCACTTTTTGTGTAGTTTTAAGAGCTATCTACTTGTTATTTAAAAAGACATATCAAATAATAAATATGCATTCAATTTCTACATAAGCTTGACTCCAAAATTGTGCATTTTTTTTTTGACAATTTAACGATTAACATTTTGTAACAATTTTTTTTTCAAAAGACCCAAGTTTGATTTTAAAAGATTTTTTTATTCTAAAATTTGGGCGTATTCACTACTGTATCTCACCGGATTTTCAGTCTGCAAAGAGGTAACAAATGCTCAAATTTATTTTGCTCAGGGTACCGCCTTAAGTTAATAAAATATTTTTCTTTCTTTCATGTAATTCACCTCCCAATTTTTTAAGTGACAATAAACCGAAGATTCCATTAGTAAGGTTCCACATCCTAGGTTCCGTACAGTGTGTACCTACGTCTAATATTTTTATTGCACCGTCAATATCGAACCTAGACAATTTATGTTAGAAAATATTAGCTCTGATATATATCTAGTGTTCTGAAAATCAAGTGTTATGGCGTTGTAAATCTTGTAGATTTAAGTTTGGAGTCGATTTTAAATAAGACGGAGTGAGATTTCTATGAGTTTAAATGTAGTTGTTTGAATTTATGGAGTTAACGGATTCTTTAAAGGTTGAAAGTATTTTGTGAAGTTGTGGTCGAAGTGACTTTTTTTCTTTTTAGTTTGGGACATCATCGAATGACTTCTCCCGCTCTGAGCGGAGCGGGGGGGCGTGTCAGACTTTAACTGGCTAAAACCCACCCGTGTTTCTTTAGTTGCCTGTTGCCAAGGGTCCCGGTATCCCTTTCAGACTTTCCCGCAACGTCGTCGATGGCCTCGCCTGAGAGTGTTTTGGTTTTTATTATACAGTGAGAAATTGAATTCATGGGCATCCTCCTATAGGGTCATTGTGGACAACATTTACTATGGGACCAACCATGAAATCGTAGGGAACAGCAGATTTTTTTTGGATAATGGTCCCGTACCGCCTGTTTTGTCGTAGCTTTATTCTAAAATTCCGTATAATGCGTAAGTGCGAGAAAGAAACAAAGTTTATTTTTCTCAGAAATACATGTCAAAAAAGACAAATTAGCTCAAAAAACCACTTAGTACAAAAAGCGCACAATGGATATAAGGTAAAAACATCTTTCGTCGGATTTTCGTAAAGACTTTCTGTTCAGTTACAGCTGTTTAAAACTTTGATAGGCTTTATGATTGCACTGACTACCCCTCAACTTTGGATATGAATATAGTTCCCATAACATCTCACAAACATAAAACCATTAAACGCACCTTTGTCCACACCATAAAAATATCCCTCTAAGCATTTTCGTCACCCACCGTCCGTCCCTCATTTTCATTCAAAACGCTTTTTTAACAAAACACACAATTTTGTGAAGAAACCCTCAAAAAGCCATAAAAACCACCATAAAATTTCCATTACTATCCATCCGGGCAAAGCGGGTAAACTGCATGTCAAAGGTTAAAAATGTCGAAATAAATTATGAAAAGTGGAAAAAAATGGCTAAGTGCAGGTCGAACTCGCACACTAAGGGTTCCGTAGGTACCACGAAAACTATAACCCCGTTAAAATAAGACTGAAGTAAAGTTATGTACCACACATAACTTTACTTAGAAAAATGTATGGTTCGAAATCGCAGTTTTAAACTCCTTTTATACTGGTGTAAAACGGCGAGCTTAGTATTTAAATTAATAAGACGGTTACCTTGTTATTTACCATGATAGAGGCCATTTATAGAAAATTTCAACTAGCTACCTATCTATACTAATAATAAATTAAGCTAAAGAATTTGTTTTTTTGTCTGTTTGCTACCAGTCGGATTTTTGCATTTGATAGCCCAATCCTTGAAGAAAGGCTATAGGCGATGCGATGGGTCGGGGGAATAAGAAATTTCACGCCGACGAAGTCGCGGGCAGAACCTAGTTAGGGATAAGAAGATTATAGCCGTATGACTGACTGACATACAGATGGCCTTAGACTTACTAACAGTGTCCCGTTGGCACTTTTTGCGAAGACACGGAACCCTAAAACGGGATAAAAAATAGTTGGTAAACAAAAGCTGATATTAATGGGCGTAGTTGATGTTGGATATTTCTCAAAATAACCCCCTTTTGTGGGCGAGATAGACTGGAGACGTGTATGGATCGGTTATATTGTCAGTGAAATGGGATCGGGTGTAGGATTTTAGCGTTACAATTTGCAAAGAATCTTATTATTCTGTCTCTGGTAAGGATAAATGGCATGACTTTTGACTTCGTTGCTTTGTAATATCAAATTAATAACTTTAAAGAAAAACAAAAGAAAGAAAAATCGATTTCTTACAGGGATTTTTATGAGTCTTGAAGAATAGTTAAGCGGAATAGGTTACTAAATATAACTACGTCTATTGTATTTTATAATGGATTTCCGCAAAGGCACGCCTGAATCAATGAACTAACGAAAGAAAAAATGTTTATTCTGCAACAAAACGCACATTACAAAAAAGGTATAAAATATACACATACAAACTAGCCAAAAGCCTCGTATCCAATAAAAGTTTGACAATTTCGTTCATTGGTGATGTCAAGGCCAGAGACCAAAGAGAATATTGCGTAATAAATTACGCGATATTGGCGAATGACAACAAAACAAAATGCCGAATACAGAGATATATCTACTTTTGTAACACATAACAAGAAAAATTAACCTGTTTGCACATCTGTGCAAGAATAGTTCATTGCTCAGCAAAATGCTGTGACTTCGGACGAACCTATCGTCAACAGCGCTGATTTATTTTATTACCTAAATGAGTAGTGGCTGTATATGTCGTTTTTTTTTAAACCACAGCGGGGTCCCTCTTGGCCTGCATCGTGAGATGCCTGAAGGTGGAAGCGAGCTTTATCCGGAATCCTCAACCACAAAGGAACTGGCTATCTTACCTCACAATAATGCTGTTAACATTATAAACTGGAAATTACATTTAATTCGCTTTTATTCGCGGCGCTCAGCTGTACAAATCTACTCTACTTTGCCGCAACCACCCTATTATAAACTTTTCTTATTTCGTAGGATTTTTCTAGCGACCATGCAAATATAACCAAGGCAATAACCTCTGAAAAAGTTTAGTAGTCTAGCAACTCTGGCAGCGGATAGTTGGCAACACTTTCAATTTATATTCATGGCATTAGGCGGGAAATTGGGTGCCAATGAAAAAGCGATATACCTACGCCGATCGAATAAACTTGATACTCCTTGGAAGACACAGTGTATACAAAGAGTTACTAAACTTAATCCAGATTTTATAAAGCCTAATAATGAAAAGTTATAATGATAGTTGTTTGTCTTGTATTAATTGTACCTCTAAATACAACATGTAAAAAAAACCTGTCCTATCTAAACAGGAGTTGTTAAGTATCGTACTAAGGGTATTTAGGAGGAAAAGAAAAATTTAAAAAAAATTGCCATTTTTTTTCAATCCCCATTGAAAAAAAATGGCAATTTTTTTAAATTTTTTGCCAATTAATTGCCATTTTTTTTCAATGGGGAATTTTACCGGATTTTTAAAGTTGACGCGGGCGGCCGTCTTTTAGCGCTGGGTGTATCCTTGTGACATTTATGACTCTTGTTGAAAATTTGCTAATTTTTAATAGATTTGGCGTTTTAATAGGTACCTACTAAAATTGTGAATTTTAAATAGCAATAACTTTTTTATTTTCAATAATAATGAAAAAAAGATTACTTTTTTGGTAATGTTATTGCAGTACCAATATTGGACAGGTTTTTTTTTACATAATATTATTGTATTTACTCTTTCGATTTTTTCAACAACAAAAATTTTAATTCCTAGTATGTTCATGTTTGTTTGGTATTTCATGAGATGCTGTTTTAAAAAAAGAACATAATTTCAAGTTATCAAACATTTGAAATTGTGCACTTGTTTATCTACCTATCTGATTATTTTTAATGGCTACATAGCCTTTCCCACATACTGCAATGTAATTCCATATTTTTGAAAAACACACAACTTTTTCATCAAAGACTTATAGAGGAAACAGTAGTTTCAGCTATGAATACCGGTAGGGTAAAATTAGGTGAAATTTCTACACAAATATTCCAGCTAAAGCTAACAGAATGGTGGTCTATAACCTTAGCTGTGAGACCTTTGTCCTCACTAATAGCTTTTAGGCTCAAAGAGTCCATCGATTTGTTCTACCAAAGCTACCATTCGGGAACCAGGGGGTAATTACGACGTACGGCCTACATCCCTACTTCGAACTCACCGTCACAAATGACTGATGTGAAAGGTTGCTATTGGCAACTACGCACGCCTCATTTGCTAGCTATTTCATTACCTCTGTCTGTACCAGAGTACGTTTGATGAGGGCCGAGCGACCCAAACATTTACAAACTTTTGTAACAACCGAAACAATCGAATATCGACACTATTTTTTGTGACATAAGAGTTGAGTGTTGCGTAGTTGTAAGTGTGTAGATCAAGTTTGAGAGTTTCGAATTTGGATTAAAGTTTGCACATGCAATTTTCAATTTTATTCCAATGTGTCAAGAGCGAATAAACGTGCTTTATTAAGTTTGTTAGATTTTGAGAGGCATCAGGTAATGTTAATATTAATATGTTTGTTTTTGATGTGACCTCAATTATACAGGCGTTTAACGTGGAACAGAGATTAATGATTGAGGTCCAGTTCGGGAAATATGGCGTAAGTTGGATAACACGTCTCGTTTTATTTATTGAACGATGAATGTAACAAGTGACTTCTAGCTAAGTTTATAGGATACACGGAGAATTTAAATGCAACGACACGTAAAACATATGAAAATCTAAATAAGTAGGTAATAGACAAAAAAAATATAATTAATTCATTCACTGACAGAACGCACTGCCTAAACCACTGGGTCTAGAAGCTTGAAATGCACAAGAGATTCTTATATAGGGTGGCGATTTAGTCGCAGTTGCACCTGCATCCATCAAGGGAGTGATTCTACCCGTCATAGTGAACAACTTTCTATAAGAAACTAATCACATACGACTCGTAAAAAAACTTTCACTTTATCGAAATTGTATAGAAATTTGTACTTTTTTTCCCCGAATCGGATTTGAGTTTAATAGCGAATATTGTAGTATGACGAGTAGAATCACCCCCTTGACGGATGCAGGTAACTAAATCGCCACCCTGTATAACGAAGGTAAGCACTAAGGAAGGATTAATAAAAATAACCCCAAAGGGGGTTAATAGTTTATATGAAAATTGGGCTTTTGTAAGAAATATAAATTATTAGAATGGACCTGAAAATTGGGTCACAAATGGTCGATATAGATACTATTCCGATCAGGAAGTAAACAAACCCAAAGAAGAGTATCTATAACCCACTAACCGAATCATAATAAAATGCAAGAAATACGGACTCCTATCACATCCTCTTTACAGATGACGTATTTTTTCGCAACAAATCGGTGCCTAACGGTGCAAGTTAATCATCTGGAAACTATTCTCTATTCAGAAGCTTGAAATTTTACGAAAAAAAGGTCTGGGGAGGTATCCGGGTCGAAGGACCAGTTTACGTTGGTCCTTCGATCCGCATAGTTACACCCCCTTGTGGTTAAAATTGTCGGACTTCGAAGAGGGGTGGGGGATCAGGGTATCCTGGTTTTAAAGGACAACAACGATGTGCTCGCTCAGCCATTATTTCCACGTGATTAGACATGTCAATGCCATGGATGTGAGATAATTTTCAAAAATAGATAGAGTCAGGTGAAAATATTGTATGTTATTCTGGCTATTATTATTTTTATGGGGAAAGTTGAGTCAAGGGATCATAATTTGGGAGATTCGAGAAGTTTAATATATTTATATGCCATCGAAAAAGCCTAAGCCAAATTGATTTAAAAAAATTGCTTGTAAACAGGGTGCTGTAACGGAATATATTTATTATTTTGTTCAGCAGTCTACTGTACACACGGCTACACATCAAGCTATACATTTCCACTTTATGCTGATCTCGCATTATATAGGATTTCCGTACAACGCGAGTTCTGCATAAATTGAAAATGTATAGCTTAATGTGTCACCGTCGCCGTGTGTACTAAATATAGGATGGTCTATTTCTTATCATAGAAAATAAATATAAAAGAATATTGTTGGTATCGTATGTACCTATTTGTGTTATTTTAACTACCCATTTTCGCCACGTAGAAATCACGTGAACAAACATACACAAACACTAAACAGATACACTATTTCAGATTTTACGCTGAACTTAGAGCAAGATCATCTCATTCCTCCCTTCAACTAAAAATCTCTATAAAAACAACTAGAAGAAAACTGGAAAATATGATGTGAAAAATCTCCGATTGCTCTCAGCGTTCCCATGATATATCTCTCTCGATGCGTGCAGACGACGTTTTAGATTAACAAGCCTGGATGTGGCAGGCCAGGACTAATGTTGGCATTTATCATACACCATAATATCTTTGAAAATAATTTTCTTATGGGAAATTTAGTTCCGTGGTAAGGAGTTTTTGTAGGGGTTATAAGATTGTTTTTAGTTAGTTACTGTGTCTTAAAATTAGACGGTTTTGACATTCAGTCATTCATTTATTTTGATATTATTGGAACATGGTTTTAAGCTGATCTAAAGTGGGTGATAGACGTGTTTACCCCATTTTTTATGTCGACGCAATCACTGTCCATTCTAAGGTTTCCTGGAAGAGATCGCAGAAAGCGATAAGGCTGCCCATTATATG
Organism: Lithophane semibrunnea; assembly: GCA_947363905.1. NCBI lineage: Eukaryota > Metazoa > Arthropoda > Insecta > Lepidoptera > Noctuidae > Lithophane > Lithophane semibrunnea. Next base: position 16,085,973 of record OX376195.1, read on the forward strand.
TTTTATATTTTTAAATTTATTTATTTTCGCAATGTATTTTCTGGTGTACAATAAAGTATACATAAATAAATAACTAGACGTGCGTACTTAAAGTAAGCGGTCTTTAAGTTCGCGATCTTACTCGCCTCGCCGTCGCTGACACACCTTAAATTTGCACAAAATTTCATTTTCAAATTGGCCCGGGGCTCGTGGCTCGCGGGGATAATAGACGGGCGAGTAAGCTCACCGAGCCATAAGTACGCAGACTTGCTCGCACGTTCTATCACCCACTTAAGAGTTACTAGCATTTATATAGCAAATCTTGGACAGTCAGACCCATTGCACCTGGCTCCTTGCTCACTATACTTTATATTTTTACACTGTTCCGAGCTGTTCTCATATACCTAGATCATACCATTACTAGAAAAGAACTTCGAAATTTATCCACCACGCATCGCAGGCCTTATACAAGACTGCGGGAGAGTCCGAAAGGGATACCGGGGCCCTTGGCAACAGGCAACTGAAGGAACACGGGTGGGTTTTAGTCAGAAAAAGTCTGACACGCCCTTCTGCTCCGCCCAGAGCGGGAGAAGTCATTTGATGATTTCCCACCCCCCAAAAATAAGGCCTAATACAGGAGTCACACTGAGAAAACCATAAAAACATGACGTCACTTATCCAGTTTCCAGTTTATTCCAGTTTTCTTATAGTCCTGTAGTCCCACAATTCCGCCATCTAACCACAGTGAAACAAATCAGTGCTGATACAAGCATTCAATATCCCCCGCCAAGGGACAAGGGAGCAACGCTTATCCCGATCACCCCAATATTTCTATTGCTTGAACGCGTCAAATGGGGACACTTGCACCCAAATTTATTAACGTGAATCAGCACTTTTGAATTTGACAGATTTATTTTTTTCATCCCTGTATGGATTTTCGTTTAAGGGATAGTGATGACAAGTGTGTATCGTGTAATGATGCCTTTAGCCTGAGGGATGAGCAATGTGTGGAGCGAAAGTGCTGTGTAATGTAAACGGGACTGTCACATAGAAGAGACAAAATATAACCTCTGGTAAATAGTATCTAAATCTAAAACGTAAGACATGTAGGTTTAAAAAACACTGATAAATGTCAAAAATCAATTATATTTTAAAACTACATGAGGTTGGTGTAGATTTATGTCTAACGTTTTAGCTTTAGGTACTATTTACCAGAGGTTCTTATTTGAAAAAATTAAATTTTTTTTTTTTTTTTTAAATCTATTTGCAACAATCTATTCTTTCTAACAATTAATTTTGTATTTATTGGACGGCACCAGTTCGGAATAAATGCAATTAAGACTACACCAAACTTATTAAAATCAATGTTCACGATTTTGTACAAGGCTGCTGACGAAGATATCCTTTGACGAGCTTGCACAATACGTAGTTTTTACCCATAAATACTTCTGCGATGACGCCAAAACCCGCATTTTCTACTACCGGAGGCATAAAAGATCTAAAAAACCACGATCTTTTTAATTCAACTCGCATCCTATACGTCGTGATGTTATCGACATTTCAGCCTGCGTTCGTCCGATAGGGTAGCGGGTTCAAGCCCGACTCGTGCTGATAACAAGGTGATGTAGGAGCGCGTGCCCCCGCATATGTTCCCAACATTACCGATAACACACAAACATATAGATTTTTGTCAGGGGAAAAGAAACTTTATGGCGATGAGATAAAGGTCGGTGGTGAAGGAAAGGTATTTTGCTCATTGGCTTAGCTGTGCGTCCATTATTTTTTAGGTAGGTTTAGAAGGAATGATGTTATGTACAGTGTTTTAAAGGTGATGAAAATTAAGCTGTTATTATTATTGTGGCAGAATCTATATCGCCACATGCGAATTATGCCTCAAAGACCTGAAGTCACACAAAAATCCTGCATCACGCAATTAGAGTTTACCGCGCGATCGACATTTATACAAGATCCCGACATCAATCATTGGGCAGTTGCCCGCCAGCCACGACACCCGTCTGGTCGGAGGATCCTCTGTTTTCTATAGAGGATGAGTGAACTTTACACTCCTCATACCTCTAAATTGGACCCCGAGTATGAACGTCAATGTAGTGTTCGTTTAAGTACTGACAAACACTGAGTACCACGCTACAAACACACACACTCACACACTTACACTGAGAATCTCGATTGTTAAAACAGGTTCACCCAAAAAGTTATAAAGTTAAGCGTTTTCAAAAGTTAAGGGTTTTCATCTTTTCTGCTTGCTAAAATTATTTAGATAGAGAGATTTTAATATTATTGGGTAGGTACGAGTACAATCGCATTTTATTTACAAGGCAGATGTGAGTGGAAACACCGGGAGGTTCCGGGAGGGCCCTACAAGGACATAGTGACCTTATTGGTGATGTTCTTCAAAAAGGTCATATGCGTAGTTCACGCAACTGGCAGTGCGTGTATGACCGGATGTATGAACGCAAACGAAGCAAAAGGACTATGTAAGGATCGTAGCAGGTTGCGTTCCCTAGTTTCTGCTTTAACCTCATTAGAAGAAGGCGTGAAATTATGTGTATGGTATATGGGGCTGATGTCCGCAACTCCACGTCAAAGCGTGTATTTTACATCATGTCAGTAAATACACGTTGCTTTTGGTTCCGGCTGTCATTTGTAGATCTTTGACAGTCGTTACAAGGCCGTCAGAAGTCCGAAAGTCTGACAACCAGTCTTACCAAGGAGAATCGTATTACTGGGTTGTAGAGGTCAGATAGGCAGTCGCTCCGTGTAAAATATTGGTTTATCTGCATCCGGTTAGACTGGAAGCCGACCTCAACATAGTTGGGAAAAGGGCTAGGCAGATGATGATGTGAGTAAATACAAAATCATTTGTATCACTTATAAAAAAAAAACCTTATCCAATTTCTCACAACTCTCATTAAAAACGACACAGCAACCGTTTTAAAATTCATCCCATAAATCATTTCCGCGTCACGAACTTCAGTTGACTAAACAACTATTTTTAATAGTCAGTTGGTTCGTGGGAGAGGGTCTTAATAGTCAATAAAGTGATAATTACTGGGGTCTGTCGATGATCCATCATCATTATGGGAGTTAACTGACTAGGGAGTGTTATGAACTGTTTTTTTATTAAGAATAATCAGCATAATTAGGTAGTGAACGGGATAGAAATTGCTCCATTTTTTCGTGAGTTTTATTTACTGCATTTTTTTGTGCATGTGACCAGATGCATGCGTTTATGAACGTAAAGGAAACAGAAGGAGTATGTGAGGCTCGTAGCAAGTGGCTTTCTATGGTATCTGCCTAGGTAACTTTATGGGAAAAAGGCATGAGTTTGTATGTGTTTTATATATTTAGTTTGTCTAAAAGGATTAGAGTTTCATTATGTTTCAATATTGTAACATCTTAGAACTTTATTCTGTCTTTATTTTTTGGTAATGGTCCAAGATGTTAAATATTGTTTATTTATTAAACACTGATATTTAACACCAGTAAGACTATTTTAGCGGGTATTTGACTAACTAGCTTCATCTTCCTGACTGACCGACCCCATGACAATTCAAAAGTGCCTGTAATTGGTTTATTTGAAATAAATGCTTTGAGTTTGAGTTTTGACAAAATATCTATAAATATATACATCCATAAACTCACGCTTTTATCCAATGGGGCAGGCAGAAACTATAGAACGCGACCTGCTACGATGCTTGTATCTACCAATCAACAACATTGTCGCTTATCTACTATTTTGATATTTCAACCTAGCGTAGGTACCACAGATAAATAATTTCAAGAAAGAAAGAAAATTTGAAACCCAGGTAAGGCACACAATATTCACACAAAAAACAAAGAACAGAATATTATAAAATAATAATATTATTGTGCGCTTCACGGCTGCGCCAAACAGGCCCAGTTCAGCATGAGTCCAGCCAACTAGTGCCTGACGCTGGTTTTCAACTGGACCTGAATTTCAACAAGGTATAGAATATCGACAAAATCACGTAACCAAAGTAAACACTTCAAACATCCAATACAACTATTTTCGCATCACATTCCTTACTAAACTAATGACTAAATCATAGACGAGTTAACCGTTCACTGCGCGCCGATCTTATTAAACCCTTTGTTCCAAGAAGGGTCGCTAAGACCCAGCTGCCGAAGAAACTACCCTCACTGATATATGGCGGAATTAATACCCACTTACACTTAAGTCTATAGAATCTATTGTTGTGGAAATTTCAAGTTTATAGCCAAGTGACAATATGGACGTGAGAGGATTTTGTTGTTAATTGGTAATGGGGAATCAATGGGTTGGTTTTTTAATTGTTGTCTTGTTCAATCGGCATAGCTATTGGTTATTAGAATTTAATAAACATAACATAACATCACGCCTGTATTTCCCCAAAGGGTTAGGCAGAGCCATATCTATCACACACCCACATTTCACCAGTTATGTTTAAGTCCCATTTATAAGGGGCGAGCGTATTGCCACGGGGCACAAAAGATTCCGGGCTGCTACTGAGAAATTCCTGATGGAAAACCTAATAACACTTTGCCTAACGAAGAATCGAACTTAGGATCTCATGTTCAAAAGTAGCATTTGTGACTTCTACACCAACGAGACAGTCAAACATTTATTAAAATGTTAAGCAATTTCAATATTTAGTTTTAATTCCGTTACAAACGAGATCCCTCTAATTCACAGTATGGGTTTGCCTGTCGCATTATACAGGGTGTTAGGGTAAACACCGTTATCCTTGCAACCAGTGGTTTGGTTTCATTTATAGAACGTAAAATCAATGGAAAATTACAACTTTTTTTTTATTTTTTTTAGTTTTAAATTTTACCACAAGAGACGCAAGTTCGTTGCCCTATGTGCTAGGGCAACGAACTTGCGTCTCAACACGGGCGGGGGGTACGGGATGTGACCTGACCGGCAGCTAGCGCGATCTCTCCCTTAGTCAGTCAGCTGTTTCGCTAGCAAGCACGGTGTCAGATAGAAACTTTTTAAAATCTTTTAATGAAAATAACGTTTTTTTTTTGTTGTGTTCGGTCATTTATTTTTAAATTTAAGTCAACTACCCCAAGAGTGTTTACCCTTACATCCTGTATTTATCTCGCCGTCTGAATTATACATATTTTCGCAGCTTTCGTGCTACATTCTGTATCCAAGCCTGGTTAAAAGGTAATGGCAGGGTTAAAACTAAATAAATAAATTGAATAAAATTGTATTGTAATGGATTTCCGTAATGTAACGCCTGTTTCCTGATAGAATTTAATTAATTTTCAAATTGACGGTTTTACCTTAATGTAACAAAAGTTTTCGCCAGTAAAAGTACTCGTTGATTAATTTGGTATAATTTCACAAAAAAAAAAAAGTTTTTATTATTAAAAGTATTGAGGCTCCAGAAGTCTAGACAAATAAAAATGTGCTACATTTTAGAGCCCAGTAAAAAAATCAAGAAACATTAATATCACATTTAAGGCTAATTTGGCCTTAACAAATTATTGTTACACACGATATCTTGGTTTAACTGTTTGTGTGACGATAAAAAATAAAACAGGTTAGTACTTACTCCAGGTTTAGCGCCATTAGTAATAATTTATTGGCGTACATACCTGAAAATAATAAGAAAAACAGCTTGTAGTAGGTTCGCCATCACAAAAAGAAAAATCTAGGCTAAATAAAATTAATTAATAATGGGTAAGATATAAATAATTGCTAAAACCTTGACCACAGAGTTGTTGAAAAAAACATTAATTTAGGTATTTTTCAAAGATTTCTAGATAAGGTATTTCAAGCTTTTATTGTTCATATTAAAATTTAGGTTAAAAACGGAAACCAGATATAAAATATGCTTAGAAAATGTACACAAAAGTATAAACAAATTGTTATTTTTCAGTCAGTTTTTGAGCAGTAGGTATAATTTGATACCTAGTTACATTTAAGTCAAATAATTTATTTCAAGAAGGCCATTAAAAGACAAAAAGACAAAATTTACAAGAAAAAAGTGTTTATAGTTGGCTCTTTCAAAGGTACTTTGTTTTGTATGGAGAAGATTAAAAAAGAGAAATTACGGTTTGTAATACTTGATTTGCTTGAAAATCTGTCAAACCAAAACTTGCCTACACATACCTATAGGTACCTAACCAAAATTTCCCAAAACAGAAACTACAAAATTAACAATATACCCCGTGAATATTACAAGCATATCTCATATACGTTGTATTAATCCGTCTGAAGCAGGCTTAATTCCTCAGCCAATAACATCTCGAGAAATTAATGTCTACCAACCATGTTTGTTGCTCAAACCAAAGTGCGTTGGGTCGAAAGTATCCCGGCGGTTAGTTAAGGGTTAAGGCTTTGCGAAATAGAGCGTTTTGTTTGTTCGTATGTGTACATGTTTATGTATAGAATGTATTTGTATTTCTGTTTATTTGGTATTTTAGCCGCAGGTTGGGGTTAAAGTGTTTATTTCAGTCGTTGATTGTAATTTCCAAAATTGTGTTGTCCAAGCAAGCAATAGGACTTGCTACTGCCTGCTTTTATTCTTTTTTTGGAGGGAAAATATCAAATAACTTCTCCCGTGAGCGCGTGTCAGACTCTTACTGACTAAAACCCACCCGCGACCGCGGCAGGCACCGGCCGTAGCGGATCCCTTCAGTGGTGCTGACATTGTCTGCCTGCTTGGATTAACAATTTAATATCATCAATCATCGGTCGATGCATAATGCAAGTTTTAATATCGATACTAGCCTAACGAATCTGAGATTCGATCGCGATCGTTGCGTTCATTTATCATATTATGTCAACAAAATATTCTGAAGTACCTATTTATCTCGGTATCTAGGTATGTCACATGTTTCAAAGCCAAGGTTATCAATGTTAAAAGCATCGTTGTGATTTGACAGTTAGAGGTAAGATAGCCAGTTACTCTGTGGTTGAGGATTCCGGGTGAAGCTCGCTTCCAACTTCAGCCTGATCATCACTTACCATCAAGTGAAATGCAGGCCAAGAGCTTCCCCGTTGTGGGTAAAACAAAAAACGTACCGGAAGACGTAGCGTTGGAAGGCGTCCCACAAGGTGGACCGATTACCGCAAGAATCCGCTGGATGCCAGAAGCACAGAAACAAAGAACTCCAGACTGATCTGGATATGTAAAAAGTTTTTTTTTTTTTTGCAACTTTCCTCTGTGTTTTTATTAAAATGGTTCGAGTTTCCCAGATACCAATACTTAGTACATTTTGATGACTATCTCAAATAGTATGTGTTATCATAAAATGACACCCTAAAACCGAGTGTTTTTAACCCATAAAATTCGCGGTGACTTTATTAGAACAATTTTTATGGTGTCACCTACCGTTATGTTATCCGGACAAATCGAATCGCATGCCAGGATTTACGACCACCCATTAAATTTGATACCTCGCACTTTTGGCAGCATTTTACTGTTAATCATAAATGAGGGAATTTAATTAAGAGGGCTCTTGAGTTTGAGTTTATGTAAGATCGTGCAATACATTTGGAGTTGAGAGAAGCATATATTATTGTAATGTATACATGTCAATGTGGAGTAAACGATGTAGAAACTGACAGACGCTGGTAAATAACTTTTATTTTCGGTGTGTTGTAATCTAATATTATAAAGCTGAAGAGTTTGTTTGTTTGAACGCGCTTATCTCAGGAACTACTGGTTGGAATTGAAAAATTCTTTTTTTGTTGGATAGTCCATTTATTGAGGAAGATTATAGATATAACACACGCTAAAAGGAGCGGAGCATAATTGAAAAATGTTGCAAAAACGGGAAAAATTATTCCTTTTAGAGAGCTTCCGTTGCGTGCGCTGCGTAAACGGTTTAAGTTACGCAAATATCATGTATGATGGAATTGTTTTTTTTTTTAGTTCTAAAAAAAAGTCCGCGACAGTTTATGTCTATCTTTTAAGATTGACTCACTATAACCTTTTTTATGGTAATCAAATTTGTTTTATTAATGAATTATTTGCGAAGGAGTTTTATGAACATAATATTAATTCTTATTCAAATAAATAGTTTTAACATCAAGGGTATTTATGTAGCAGTAAAATACTTTTTAATTTTTTCGAATCGGACGTTTAATTTCGAAGTTATCACGAGTATAACAATTCAATACGCGAACCGTTCGACGCCGGCGCCGCGCCGCCGCGACGTTCCCTACTCTAGAGAGGAGAGGATGGGCACACGGGTATACCATGACCTGGAATAGGACATAGGATCGTTTTATCCCTATATTCCCACGGGATCGAGACTTACGCGGGTGAAACCGCGGGGCACAGCTAGTATAATTTATTTATTTATTTAAATCACAATTATAACACCTGTTGTTATGTCGCTGTTTATGGTAGTGCGCAATATAACGCACGCAAAACATTGTACTTATGGGTGCATGCCACGGTGCAAGAGTTGTGGGGGAGCATTTAAAGTTAAGTCAAAAAATAATTTTTTAAGTGAAACAAAGTTTAAAAGAAACGAACGGAAAGACATCATTGGACTGTCTGTTGAACACACCATTGAATTGTCCTGTGTTGAGTTTGATAAGCATGTTATAGTATGTGTATACAGACCGCCAAGCTACCAGAATCTATCTATGTTTGATTCTGTAATGGAAGAGGTGCTAAAGAAACTTAGTGCTAATAGTAAGTCAATAATCATATGTGGTGATTTTAATATTAACTTATTAGAAAATAACTCGAATACTGTGAGATTATTAAGTCTTTTTAGGTCATTTGATTTGTCAAATGTTTTTGTTGAACCAACCCGAGTGACAGCTTCTTCTGCCACTTGTATAGATAATATTTTTTGTAATTGTGATTACTTACATAAAGAAATTGTAAATAAGTTGCCATCTGATCACAGTGGACAAACAATAACATTTTGCGCCTACATGCCTTTACAAAAAATTCAAATTAGGTTTAGGCCAATTACATGTAAAAACTTAGAGAATTTAAATACTTCTTTGGCCAGTAAATTATGTGTTCAGAGTTTTAATAATGTCTGTGACCCAAATGAGTTCTATGCCGATTTCTTTTCATTAATAAATAAGCAATTTAATGACACTTTTCCACTAAAAACTAAAACTATTTACACAAAGTTCCTATTTAGTGATTGGGCGACTCCAGGTATTCGTAAAAGCAGGGAAAATCTTTTTGAACTTTATGGCCAGCAACATATGAATAATACATCCTTTCATCAGTACGTTGCAAAATATTCTAAAACTTTTAAAAATGTTTGCAAAATAGCTAAAGCTCTTTACATTAGCAATAAAATAAAATCTGCTGATGATAAAATAAAAACTACCTGGCAAATAATAAATAATGAAACAAGTAGGAAAAAACAGCGTAGTACTGAATTCAATTTAGAGACTGAAAATGGCCTCATCAACTCAGATGTAGAAATAGCTCAGGAATTTGAAAACTTTTTTGGTAATATTCCCGTTAAAACTACTGAAGCTTTAAATTCTTCACCCGCGCTTTCTGCTGCCTTACTTAGAAAGAATGTAAAGGCATGCAGCTTAGGTTTCAGCATACAAAGCCCCAGGCCGTTATAAAAGCTTTTAAAGATCTTAAAATTAAATCAACAGAAGATCTATGGGGAATGTCTGTAAAAGTCTGTAGGTCTATCATCGAAACCATTGCGCCTTATTTAGCTTTCTTATTTAACACCAGTGTAGACCAAGGAGTCTTTCCGGATCTCATGAAACACAGTAAAGTAGTTCCTTTGTTCAAATCCGGTGATAGTAAGGAACTCAACAATTATAGGCCTGTGTCAATTCTGCCAGTTCTCAGCAAAGTGTTTGAAAAGTTGATGCTTAATCAAATGTTACGTCACTTTAATAAAAATTCCATCTTTCATGAAGAACAGTACGGTTTCACCAAAGGGCGTTGTACCACTGACGCCGGTGTCTCCCTAATAAAGAACATTTTTAACGCCTGGGAAGAAGCACAAGATGCCATTGGAATCTTTTGCGACCTCTCGAAGGCGTTCGATTGCGTCGACCATGAGACACTTCTGCTGAAACTAGAGCACTATGGGATTAGGAATACAGCTCTTGATTTACTAAGATCATATCTGAAAGATAGAAAAGTTAAAGTTCAAGTAAACGGCGTAAACTCATTGGGATCTGAAATGGCAATGGGCATTCCTCAAGGTTCGATATTGGGTCCATTCCTCTTTTTAGTTTACATTAATGATTTACCCCAATTACTACTAAATCAACCGAAGATGGTGTTATTTGCAGATGACACATCATTGATTTTTAAAATAAACCGACGGTCGCAAAATCTTAACGACGTGAATAGCGCTTTTCTTCAGGTCCAAGATTGGTTTACGGTAAATAATTTGGTACTAAATAAAAAAAAAACCAAATGCATTCGATTTAAATTACCTAATGTTAGAAGTAGCGAATGTGACATCATATTGAATGGAGAAAAACTGGAATTTATTAATCAAACAGTTTTCCTGGGAATCACGCTAGACGAGAAATTACAACGGGGACCCCATATAACATCTCTTGCGGGGCGGCTAAGCTCGGCCGCTTATGCTGTTAGAAAGATAAGACAGTTAAAAGATGTAGAAACCGCTCGTTTGGTCTATTTCAGTTACTTCCACAGCATTATGTCGTATGGCATTTTACTGTGGGGTCGGGCTGCTGACATTGAATCCATCTTTGTTTTGCAAAAGAGAGCTGTCAGAGCCATTTATAATCTATGTCGCCGCGAATCTCTCAGGGAACTATTTAAAAGGATTAATATTATGACGGTACCTTGCCAATTCATTTATGAGAATATTATGTATGTAAGAAAAAATCTAAATCTTTTTAATAAAATAAGTGATAGACATAATTTTAACACTAGAAATAAAGATAAAATAGATCAACCATTTTTCAGATTAGCTAAAGTACAAACTTCTTTTATGGGGTACTGCGTTAAATGCTATAATAAAATACCTAGTGATATATTGCAATTAAATGAAAGAAAATTTAAAACTCATATTAAAAGTACACTTTGTAAACAAGCATATTACAAATTAGAGGATTATATCCAAGATAAGAATGCTTGGAAACATGCTGGTCTTGCTCCATAGGACAAATTCGAGGCTGGACAAAATCAAACTGGTTGCTAATCTAGTTGTAAAATTTATTATTTTTATATCATCGATTTTTTTACATTTTACGATAATTAATCTCACACACTGTCCTATTAGTATTACTTGCAAGTTTGTAGGAATATTGTGATATCGTATACTTTAATGTTTGTAAATATGTGAGCACCATGTATCTATCACATACTTAATTTATTTATTTGTCATTGCTCCATTTTTAATTTTTAATTCTTTTTACCTATTGTAATTGTATTCTCGGTGCATCGTCTTCACATGTAATTGATGTATACCAAATATTGTAAAACATTTTTTTTTAAAGAGTAACGGTGGAGTTTCTTGCCCATTCTTCTCCATACGAAAACTACCTTTTGGAAGGGGCAACTAGAATCAGTTCTATTTCTATGTATTTGACGTTCAAAAGTGCCTTTAATGTGCCTATTTGAAATAAATTATTTGACTTTGACTTTGACTTAAAAAAAAATTGAACCTTCTTGTCACGGAGATTTTAAAGATCAAAACCTTTAATATCTCCATATTAAAAAAATTATCACAATGACGGATCTACAGGTAACTCTCGGCTTCGGTAAGCGTCTTTTGACAGCCGTTATAATAGATGTAGATAAGAAGTCATGTGAAACTATACCAATGTGTATGTGTATGAAACTGTCTGATTTACGGAAAGCCAGAAGCCGTTACACAAGTAATCGTAAGTGGCTCAACTATTGCCGACATGACCGATAAAGATAATCATCTTGACTTTTGATAAACGACCAAATCTCGAGTACGAAACTCAATACTTTTAGTACTCAGTCACTTCAAAACCGCAGTGAACACGAGACGTTCACTAAAATGACGGTCGAACAACAAGATGAACCTAAAAGCAGAGTGTATCGAAGAAAATCCAAAAAGTGTCTCCAAAAAACATGCAGCATGGATGTTTTGAAGAAAAGACTGCCCGTCATTGAATGGCTTCCGAAATATAAATTCGAATACTTCATTCAAGATATCATAGCTGGCATCACAGTGGGACTTACAGCTATACCTCAAGGTATTGCATACGCCGTCATTGCTGGCTTACCGCCCGAGTATGGACTGTACGCATCCCTGACCTCTGGAATCATATATGTGATCTTTGGAAGCTGCTACAATGTCACCGTTGGACCCACTGCTATTCTCGCCGCCATGACCGCTAAGTACGTTGCCGATTACTCTGCTGACTTCGCCATCCTCACTGCCTTCTTATCAGGACTGTTCATATTTCTCATGGGTATCCTCAATCTTGGCTTTTTAGTTGAATTCATATCGATGCCAGTGATAACTGGATTTACAAGTGCTGCTGCACTACAAATTGCCGCGGCACAACTGAAATCATTCTTTGGCTTGAATGGTACTTCAGGAAACTACTTTTTAGAGTCGGTCCAGAACTTTTTCACCAATATTACCACGGCAAGACTTTGGGAACCTGTGCTCAGTTCAGGGACTATAATTATGCTGATATTGTTGAAGAAGATGGGACAAGGTTGTAAACGAACAGATGGATTTGTAAAACAAATGAGATGGTTTATATCTTTGTCAAGAAATGCTGTTGTCGTCGTTATAGGAATGATTATTGCTTACGGCTTTAAAGCAACCTTTGGCACGGAACCTTTGTTAATAATTGGTGATATTGGCAGTGGACTACCAACGTTTGGCTTGCCACCATTTAGCACAGTAGTTGGCAATCAAACGTACAATTTCGTAGAAATGTTCGAAGTACTAGGAGTTCAAGCAGTTGTGATACCTTTTGTGGCAATTTTAGAAACAGTGGCTATTGCGAAAGCTTTCGCTGATGGTGGCAGGATAGACGCTACTCAAGAAATGATCGCGGTCGGGCTTTGTAACATTATTGGATCATTTGGACAAAGCATGCCCATCACTGGTTCCTTCACAAGAACAGCACTGAACCATGTTTCAGGTGTAAAGACTCCTGCTGGTGGGATCACTAAAGTTTTACTTCTTTTTGTTGCTCTAACCTTTTTGACTTCGACTTTCTATTATATACCAAAAGCATCTTTAGCTGGTCTCATTATTACTGCTATGTTCTCAATGATTGATTACAGCATTTTTGCGAGTTTGTGGAGAAATAGTATAAAGGAATTGTTACTGTGTTTATTGACGATGGTTATTTGTTTATCAGCGGGATTAGAATACGGAATTATAGCTGGAATTGTGTTAGAAGCCTTATTGTTATTGTATAACATAGCAAGACCTACTGTGGAAGTTAATAAACTGAAATGTGAGAAGGGAGATCTAATGGTGGTCACTTTGTGTGAGAATGTAGCTTACTGTGCCGCTGAGCATGTTCGTCAGCGAGTCATGAGAGCTACTTCTCATGGTAATACCGAAATACCAGTAGTCATAGATGGTGTTAATTTAAAGAAGCTAGATTTTACGGCCGCATTTAACTTAATGGCTATTATAAAAGATTTGGATAAGACGCATCGAATTGTACTTTTGAATTTTAATGTGGATTTGAAGAAGTTATGTTTGGATATTGATTCAAGGTTCGAAACAAAGTTTGTGTATGCATCGAGCCCTCAGGAATTAAATGATGTTTTTCCTAAAGATGTTTGAGAAAACTGAGTAAAATAGTACACGTACGGTCTTCAAAAGCAGCCTAGTAACTCGAAGGAGGAAAATGTGGTTTTAGAGATGGTGACTAAAGTGATGTTTTTTTTTTAACTTTATGTAAGTCTTACGTATTACTGCTGTACTGAATAATCTTGAGGGTATTTTAAATATAGGAAATAGGTTTTTCCAAATAAAGGTCATTACTAACACGTGCAAAATGATAAGATAAAATGTTGAGATGTTTTATCACAGATGTTTTTGTTGATGAAACTTGTGACGTGTCAACGTGTGTGTTTTATCTTCAAGTGTTCCGTATTTTGTGCCGTGATTATGATGATAAAAATTTCAGGATTCCCGAAGTCAAAGTGTGGTGTGTAAATGATAAATTTGTAGGTACAGTCACAAGCAGAATACGCAAAATTCGAAAGTGTTTTTCTCGTGAAATAAACTTTGCATCTTTGGGAAAAGGCCTATTTCATAATAGTATGGTCTCGATCATTTAAAATGTTCGTAACACCATAAATATTTAACAATACTTCAGGAGAAAATCACTTTTGAATCTTGCGTAACTGTAAGGTATTTACGGTCTTTATGATATAAATATATTTTTACATGGATATTGTTTTAATTTGCCATGTTTTATTTCTTTTATACCTACTATGTATATTTTCACATAGATCATAATGAAACTTAATGGAAAAACCAATGTTTTTTTCTGCTCTCTTTTTTCATGTAGTATCAGTTTGTATGCCGCCCATGGGCCTCTGAGGCCATTGGCTTCACATGCCGTCAACAATATCTCAGGCAGGCGGTTTCCTCATGATGTTGAATAGCGGGCGAAACGAGATAGGTTCCATTCAAGATGGAAGGAGTGGATCAGGCTTTTGCCCATGAATGGGACAGCGTAGGCCAGGTAAAAAAAAAAACTGCATTTAATGCATTCTTTATCTGTAATGTTGTCCATATAACCCAGACAGTTTGACAGATGGATATCCAATGGACCAATAGTTTAAGTCAAGTTTTAGATAAAGTCGGAGTAATAGAGAATTTAGATGTACTGACAACTATGGATTTTCTTTTGTTTTTATATTAACTATATCGTGGATTATAGTCATGCATATCAGAGTGTTACGAATCGTCAGAAGCACGAAAGTCTGACAACCAGTCTAACCAAGGGGTATCGTATTACCCAGTTACTGGGTTGTGGAGGTCAGATAGGCAGTCGCTCCATGTGAAATACTGGTATTCAGCTGCATCCGGTTAGACTGGAAGCCGACCCCAACATAGTTGGGAAAAGGCGAGGCAGATGATGAGTCATGCATAGCAGAAGGCCAATTCTCGTTCTTAAAAAAATCGTACACATCAAGTCTCAATCTGTCAAACTTGTCAAAAATGCTGGTAAATTTATTGTATTTTTGACAGATTGCGAATGAGATGCGAATGCGTTCTTAAAAGTACGGGAATCGCCCCTCTATAGTTTTATATTATCAGTCAGGGGACGAATTTCTTTTACCTTGGCCCTTTCATGTACAACAAAATTAACGCTAATATCTCAATATATTGTTTATCAGATCATGAATGCAAATCAGCAGTCCGCTCGTTCCTACAAGATAAGACGTATGATGAAACAGAATCATTTCTTCTTACAGTATCATAAAATACACGCATCACGTACTTACCCTCACTACCCACACACACCCTATCACACACACGCACACCATCACACACACACACCATCACATGCACACACCATCATACACACACACTACACATAAACACACATCACACACACACTACTCATAAACACACCTACTCACATCTGATACATATACTTTAACGCATTTTTGCTCTTTTCATTCTGATGTAGTTATTAAAATTGTTACTTAAAAACACTAGCTAATTTCTAAACTCTTGAGGGACACGGCACTGTTTCTCTTTACTACAGGCTATTATGTAGCCTATCTAAGAGGACAGTACCCAAACCATCCATTGTAGTGTACCAGTGTTTATATTTATAAGTGTAACTGTTTTATTGTACTTACTACAGCTCCTTTTACGTAATAAAGATTTTTATTTATTTATTTATTTATTTTATTTTTAATTTACGTACTGATTGTGCTTTGTAACTCTATAGTTACATATTGTGATAGTACTCAAAGATAGATCATCCCTGATCTATCTATATAAACTGAAAAGTTCTGAACATAATCCCAAATTAACAATCATAGTCTACCTTTATCATGGTGCATTTTAGATTAATAATCTGTTCAAATAAGCATTCATAATTACATTTTCTGAAACATGTACAGACACAAAAGGCAAACTCTCTTAAAATTCAACATAATAAGTCCTCGCTTTTGAGAAAACGCTACTTGGTCGTTTTAAATTTGTTATTTTGGACGTGAACCAACGTAAAGAGTATAGAGAGAGGATACGAGATCACTTTTATTCATTGTCGATGTACAGGCGAGCTCGAAATTAAAAAATGGGCATATACATTTAAAAACAAAATATTTGCATTTAAAACCGGGCACGAAAATTGTTGTAGATACCCAATAAATTGCAGTACTCGGTAATGTAGATGAAATATTTCTCGAATATTGGCTCAAAAATGCCAGAATGTTTAAAAAAAAATACATTCTCCATTTTCCTGCTGGCTGTTGTGGTTGTGTTTTTATTTTTACCACAGTGGCTAATATAAATATTATCTGCACATTCAGTTTTGATTTAGGTAAAATAATAAATTTTACTAATAGAACATTTGTGTTGTAGGCAAAGAGCGGCTTATCGCTCCTGGCGATTTTCGTTGAAAACCTTAGAACAAACAATATTTTTACAGCCATAAAATGTATCCAATAAAGCAGCCAATCCAATTTAGATAAAACACGCCAAAAATGCTACGAAATAATATGAAACTCATACAGTCTATCCAATAATAAAACGAAATATTCTCAATTTTCTCACTTTTATATAGTTTTAACACACATGGAGTATTGCCATTTATTTTATCGACTGTACTATTCAGCGTAGCCTTGACTTTGCCAAAAATCAGTGTCTAGACTAGCAAACGACTGCAAGTATAAATTATTTAAATTATATGAATATTAAGCAAAGATACGAACGTGTTTTGTATGTAAAATGATTTATGGGATGGAAATGGAGGATGCTGTTTCGCTTCAAAAGGCTCTGTCGACTTTATTTTTCCATCTAAGTATAGGAAAGTATTTATTTATTCGCATATTCGACTTTAACATTATCAAAGTCTTTGATTACTGTAAAAGACGAATAAGAAATGGGACGAATAAAAACAATGTAAATAGCACTAACTAACTAAGATTAACAATCGGTCAAAGCTCTTGATAAAAAACTAGTTGACCCCCGCGGTTTCTCCCGCATAAGTCTCGATCTCGTGAGAATTTCGGGATAACTAACCCAGGTCATCGTCTACCCATGTGCCAAATTTCATCCAATTCCGTTTAGCCGTTTAAGCGGGAAAGTATAAACGATACAAACACACAAAAAATTAAATCTTTTCGCTTTTTATTATTAAGTACAATGGTAATTGCTAAGACAATTTTAACATTTCCATAAAGTGATGATGCACCTCTTCCGAACAGAATGACTTAGTAAAAGTGATACTTCGACTCGGCTGTAGAATGTCATTATGAGGTTATAAATTAGCTTTAGTATGTAACTTTCATCTGCATATAAACTAACTATGGTCACACTTATAATGAAACTAGCTGCGCCCTGCGGTTGCACCCGCGTAAAGTCTCGATCCGGGGGGAATATCGGGAAAAGAAGTATCCAATGTGTTAATCCAGGTTATAAACTATCTGTTTGCCAAATTTTATCAAAATCCATTCAGCCGTTTTTACGTGAAAGAGTATCCATACTTACAAACTTTCGTGTTTATAATGTTAGTTAGATATTTAGATTAGTTAGGATAATCATACCTACTTCCAATTCAAAATTCGCCAAACAATTTTTAACCCTCCATTTGCGTCGTTTTCGTTTTTAACCCTCCATTTCCGTCGGTAACTCAACGCGCAAAATCAAACGCGATTTCCAATTAACTATTGTATAACAAAACATTCCACTTTGACGTCTGGTCAAAGTAACTTCAAACGCTCCCCACTGTACCTACGTCACACAAGTGTCAAATGTGAAAAGCAGTGAAAATGGTCATAGATGATGTAATAATAATTCGCATAGATGCGTAAGTCAATAAAATATAAGTAGAAATATTTTTATAAACAAGCTTTTAATGAACTAAATAGGGTTTTCCCAGGGCCACCATCCGGCTCCATCATCAGACCCTGAACACCACCTAGTGTCAAAGCACTTGAAACATAGCTAATGAGTTTAAACACGATGGTGCTATCTTGTTTGATTGAGGAGTACCTATGGTCAATATCCGGCTCCATCATCAGACCAGTTCCATGGTATCATTTTTTCAAAATATCTCGGTGGTTATAACTATACCAAGCTTCAGCTCAATCGGATGCCAGGAAGTGCTTGAAAAATGGATGACAATTGGAATAACCGGAAACATACGAACAGAGCAAGTTAATAAAGGCTGTAAGGGTAAACAGTCTTGTCATTCAAACCATGGGTAGTTGACTTAAATATAAAAATAAATGACCGAACACAACAAAAAAAAAAACGTCATTTTCATTAAAAGATTTTAAAAAGTTTCTATCCGACACCGTGCTCTCTAGCGAAACAGCTGACTGACTGAGGGAGGGGTCGCGCTCGCGGCCGGTCAGGTCACATCCCGTACCCCCCGCCCGTGTTGAGACGCAAGTTCGTTGCCCTAGCGCATAGGACAACGAACTTGCGTCTCTTGTGGTAAAATGTAGATTTAAAAAAAAGAAAAAAAAAGTTGTGATTTTACCTTGATTTTACGTTCTATAAATGAAACCAAACCACTGGTTGCAAGGATAACGGTGTTTACCCTAACACCCTGTATAAAGCTTGTAAAAAGATACTGTAGTGGTGACTTATGAGTTGTTGGTTTTAGGCTAGATCCCAGGCAGGCATACACTTTTCTTTGTGTAATTTATTTCTTCACTACTGCTCTCAAAACGGTGAAAAAGAAAAATATCGTGAGGAAACTGTCAGAACGAAAAGATCGATGTGTCATCCATTAGTCGTTGGATTACATTAAAGCCCATTCCCTCACATATAGAAAAGGATTGTGTCCAAGCAGTGGTAACTTTATAGCCTGATTAAACTATGCTTATGAACCCATAGGTACCTGTGTAGACAAACCTCAGAACTTTCACAAAAAGTCCATCGCCATATCAATGGCCGCCGTAGGGGCTGTGTACACGAGTTTCGCTTCTGTACGCTTTCATTACTCTATGACACAGTGAATACGGTGGAAGCAGCGAACAAGGTGAACAAAGGGGGCGGCGCCGCGCGACTCGCTTGTTTATCGGCGACGCGTCAATCAAGGCTTCCTGTAATCGGAATGAGATGTTGGAAACTGTGGAGCGAGTGTTGAACATGCTGAAAGTGAGTTTCATTTGTTTTCTCTTGGTCGAACGTGAATGTAGTCGGTTTATTTGAATCGATACCTAGCACTTTTATGCTGTGGCTACATTGTTGCGTTATCGCGAACTGTACTTCGCGCGCTCTCTGTTGCTCAGCGAAATGTGCGAGAGAGACCGCACGAAGTATAGTTCGCGATAACGCGACAATGTAGCCCCAGCATTACATGCTTGCACTTTTGTTTCTTTGCCTCTTTCATACGTTAAATTATGTTGGTTATCATTATGTTTTGAGCTCCATTAAGCTCTAACAGTGCTAGCATTATTTTCTCATTTATAAGCCGCATGGATTCTTGTAATTGACAATACGCAGAATGTTTTTCAGAAATATTTAATAAAATGTTGGGTGAAATAAGGAAGATAGGACGTTAGGATAACTTTAGATGTTATTAGTGAAGTAACTAGCTTCTAATGATGTACTTTTTTATTAATGACCCTCTTAAACCTTTTTGGGCCTCTAATGATGAAAGATCTTGATCTTGTTGAACTTTAAACAGGAGTTAACTTGTAAGTAAAGATCATACTACAACATGACACAAATAAAAGCCAAACGATTTCAAAGTAAATACAACTCAGCCTAACAAGCTACAACCCTGAAAAATGCTTAACATTTCCCTCCCCAAATCTCAAAAACACCATAAAACAATAAAGCCCATAGCTATTTATTCCTCACGGCACTTCCACACTATTACGACACCACCGCCCGCGCCGCACCGGCGCCTATGGGGCCAGGGGATCAAAACTGAAAGGTTCTGTGACATTTTCCGATGTTTAATATTTAGTTATCTTTGCCTTGTTTCCTGTGAGGGCGACAATTTGATGATATCATTAGTTGTCTACTGATAAATTATATTTTTGGGTACTTGTACATAGTTATCTTTTCACACAGCAGAAGCAGGTTATGTAGCGGTACATTCCTATAAATATACTTGCCTAAATAGCATCCTCGCAATCATGAGGAAACGTGTGACATATAATAATGTAAAGAAAAATGCCTTGCAAGAGTCTTCCTAGGAACAAAAAAATAATAATCGTCAACAGAACAGTTATAGTTTATTTAATGTTCAAAAAACACTTACTCTTTATTACACCAGCTACCGATTTCAATCAACAAATAAACAGAGGCAGTGATGGATATAGTCTTTCCACAAATTACATAACTTTCCCTATTCGCCTCTCAATCGACCTAAGTGCCAAAAAACATTTTTTCCTAGCCCACGCGATTCCTTAATCTAATTCCAGAAGCTTCTCCGCTGAAGGTCGTTCTTATCAAAACAAAGCTACGTATACAGGGTTAAGGCCGGTCAAAACAATAGTCAACCTCGTAATTACTTTACCAGTTTTGACAACATACGTAATTAAATATAACATCACGCCTGTAATCCCCAAAGGGGTAGGTAGAGATGGACCTATCTTAATAGTACACGAACATTTCGCTAGTTATGTTTATGTCTCATGTGATAGGGGGCGAGCCTGTTGCCATCAAGTGGTCACAAATCTAGACTCCGGGCTGCTACTGAGAAATTTCTGAAAAAAATGTCCAGTAAACTGAAACTGCACTAATGTTGAAACTATTTAACTATCACATAGACAAAAAGACCTCGTCGTTTTATGATGTGCAAAGTGACACTCAACCTTAAGGAAAGAAAGGTGGTAAAGGATTTTTGAGGCTGACTATGCCTTGTCCTATGTCCTCGGAACGTTATCGAGCTTAGAAACATAGTCCTGGATAAAAGCCAAGACCATGTTGTAATGGATTTCCCAATTGATTTATTAATCGGGAAGAATTGCTCGGGATCGTTGACTTTCGATCGTTGATTATGAAGATAGTGCCAAGAAAATCAACGGGTTTTGGTAATCTTGGTGAGAAAGAATTACAGACAGATGAGCAATTCTATTTAGACGATTTGGACATTAATTTGCCACAATATTGATATCGATATAAGGGGTGTCGTATTACCCAGTTACTGGGTTGTGGAGGTCCATGTAAAATACTGGTATTCAACTGCATCCGGTTAGACTCGAAGCCGACCCCAACATAGTTGGGAAAAGGCTAGGCAGATGATGATGATTGATATATTGCTGAGCCATTTACAATTTTAATAGGATAAATAAATATTATTTATGTACAGATAGTAAAAAGTCAAAGTCAAATCATTTATATTTAGGCATTTTTGAACGTTAAAAATGTACAAAAAAATTGAATTAATTCTAGTCGCCCTTCCATAAGGTAGTTTTCTTATCATATGGAGAAGAATGGGCAAGGAACTCCACCGTTAATAAACTGTTCCACCGAACCGCACTTATCAAAATTTTGTTTCAGTGCTATTACTAGACGTGCTCAAGTGCGGTTGGGAGAAGTGCCGTTCAAATCAGTGCTAAAAGTGGAATACCTCTATTTTTTGAGTACGAGTTTTTTTTTTTTTTTTAACGATCGATTTTTTCTTAGGTTGACAGTAGACCGTAAACGAAAAGATGGTGAAAATAAATATAAGCTTTTTCACAACCCTAATTGCTTCAATTTCTACCAAAAAATCTCTCTATTTACGTTTTCGAGCCATGTTTACATTACGGCTCGATTACTAAGCTAGACTTTCCTTATCCGACCTTGACCATTTGGCCTGACCATTAACACAGATTAATTTCGTCTATTGAATGAAGCCTATTTGACCTCAGAATTAAAACCATTAATGATCAGTTCCTATTACAAAAACTTTTTACAAAAAAAAACAACCGACTTAAAAAAAACACAAAAAAAGTGAAAAATAACTTTTATACCATGCACCAATAACTTTTATAACATACTCAAAGTTCTTTTTCTCGTAGTCATGGTATAAAGTAGTATGCAACTCTTGAATAAAACGGATTTATATCGAGGGCCATGAATTACTCGCGTCGTTCAGGATTCTAACACTTGAATCACTCGCTATGCTCGTGATTCAATCATCATGAATCACTCCCTACGGTCGTGATTCAGTCGTTAGAATCCTTCACTTGCTCGTGATCCATCTATGGCCCTCGCTTTAAATCCGTCCTTTATTCACTAATTGCATAATATACTATAATTTCGGAAGTCGATGTCTTTGCTTTTTAATTTTCGTTTTTTGCCACCGACTTCCGAAATTATAGTTATTTTTCACTTTTTTAGTGTTTTTTTTTAAGTCGGTTGTTTTTTTTTTGTAAAAAGTTTTTATTTTTCACTTTTTGGTGGTGGTACCCCACACAAGTTACTACCTGCTATGTAAATAACAGTGAAGGAGTCTAATAATTATATCATCTACATATTATACTGTGGGAAAAATACGTAATATTGAAGCTAGCTCAAAAACTACGCAAGCAAACTTAATAAAATTTATATGGGACCATTTCGGGAGTAATCGGTGAACATACATAAAAAAAAAAAAAAAACAATCATCCGACGTAGTACCTCCTCCTTTTTTGAAGTCGGTAAAAACAAAATGTTTTGCCTACCAATGGTAACTTTTTTATTGCCAAACTGGGCATATAAATCGATTCTGAAGCTAGTTTTACCAATGATAGCTACTTCCATAAGGGAGGGTCTACTATGCAAAACTATGAGGTCATTGCTTCACTATTGGTAAAGATACAAGAGTCTTAATGTTAACCAGTAACGGTCCGTAAATTATAGGAATCGACCATAAGTCCACCATTCTTGCGAAATTCCCAATTAAGGCCTACCTCAAATTGCTTAGCATGATCCTCCTTTATGCCGAAAATACTAGAGCATTCATTTTGAAATACATATACAGGGTGTTAGGGTAAACACCGTTATCCTTGCAACCAGTGGTTTGGTTTCATTTATAGAACGTAAAATCAATGGAAAATTACAACTTTTTTTTAATTTTTTTAAAATCTACGTTTTACCACAAGAGACGCAAGTTCGTTGCCCTATGCGCTAGGACAACGAACTTGCGTCTCAACACGGGCTGGGGGTGCTGGATGTGACCTGATCGGCCGCGAGCGCGACACCTCCCTCAGTCAGTCAGCTGTTTCGCTAGCGAGCACGGTGTCGGATAGAAACTTTTTAAAATCTTTTAATGAAAATAACGTTTTTTTGTTGTTGTGTTCGGTTATTTATTTTTATATTTAAGTCAACTACCCATGGTTTGAATGACAAGAGTGTTTACCCTTACAGCCTGTATGTTAAAGTTGAGCATTGATGTTAGCTCCTATGGTAGCGAAAACACGATTACATAAAATTTTCTCGATAGAAAAAAACAACAAAGTTACCTCTAAACCATCTTTAAACCGCTGGTATTAAAAAATACTTCAAATCAAGATCATGAAAATTTGCATAATAACTAAACTAACTATAAAGCAGGCCATTTTGTTTTTCAAATTACCATTATTTTCACCGTAAAAAGCAATTACCTAAACTATTCAAGGCTTGAGAGCCGCCAGCACCCCACTCCGTCTCGCTCTCACGCAGGTCGCGAGTAGTATGGTGCAAGCGACATAAAATCTGAGAAACTGGTCTTAAGAACTCTTTATTTAGCCAAATAGTTGTGCTGAAAAAGCAATCTTCATTTCCCTACTTTCAAGGTCAGAACGAAAATAAACCAGGTAAGCTAGACGGTAGACCATCCAGATATAGTCGACCTTGAGAGGAATACTGTATCGATTGCGCAGTGCAGACCTCTCGGCGCCGGTCGCTTTCACTCTTAAGAATATATCTATTGCGAATATGTTTTTATGATCGAAATAAAATTGGTTGGATGTTTTTCGAAGTTCGGTTTGGTTTTTATGGTTCGGGTAGAGACTAATAGTAGATGGGACTACCAAACGGAACTTCAACAAACTATACTACGACATGATTTTACTTCGACATTACGGAACTCCGACACGTCTTTACTTCGACAATACTTTACTTCGACATGCCTTTAGTCCGACACTACTCTACTCCGACAAGACGTTGCTTCGGCATTGCTGATTTGGTCTGATTGATTGAAGGTCTATTTATTTATTTATTTAATATAAGGTAGCTTCACAGCTGACGAAAGAAGAAAGAAAAATGCGTTTATTGGCATTGTCACAGAAAAGTACACCCTAAAACTAAAAAAACAGAAAAAGTAATTACAATGCCAAAAGGGCCTCAGCTCAGCATATTGTCAGATGGCAACACACAGTGTACCACCTGACGCTGATTTTCAGCTGCAACCCACGAGTGTCATACACTAGAAACAAAATATACTTCATAAATTAAAAACTGATTGAAAAGAAAAAAGAAATACAATGAATAAAATACCTAATAATTGTGCAATTGCTCCGACAGTGGACCGAAGACTATACTTAGATGGCTTATGTATAGAGTGACACGACTTCTTCGCAGGACAAAAACACAAAAACAAAGAAGAATAGAATGTTTCTTTATTAGAGTATCATGACTCAAAAATGGTTAGTAAGACTTACAACTATGTTAGTAAGAACTGACAATTTACAAAACAAAAACAAACAAATAGGATCACCGTTGTGGCAACCCATGTGAGATGGCACAACAGTGACCCACGAAAACACAGTCTAGGCGACTCGAAATCATGCTTAGGATACTGTTGGAGCTGCTCCACACCCTGCGCGCCATGGAAGCGCACCTTTTGCGCATGGTTGCGTAGAAACAATCTACATGCGCATCCGCGAACATCCCCGACGCACTATAGAAGCGGGGCAGCCCCACCAGCATCCTAAACGCGTTATTGAACTGAACGCGGAGAGCGTTGTACGATCTTTGCGTATATCTAGCCCACAGGCTGCTCGTGTAAAAAGACGTACAGTAGGCTTGAAAACACAAGGCATTCTGGAAACGTCGGGTTACACACACTGTTCTTAAAAGAAGATAAAATAAATTGACTGTAGATGACACATTTAGATGTGTGGAAAGTCTTTGCGTTTTAGATTATTTTCTGATACAATCGAAATTCTAATGAAAACTTTTATGGTGCTAATGATTTCTCAAATAATATGTGCTTTGCTCAATATGCTTTGCCGCATATTTTTTTTGGCTAATTTGATTCTGTACTTAATTTGTCTTATTTTTTTTTATTGTTGTAATGTGCGTTTTTTTTTGTGCAGAATAAATAATTTTTCTTTTCTTCTAATTTTCGTTCATTGCATAAGGATTTTTTGATTTTGTTATTTCAAATGCCTGCATTGTAGTCATTTAAAAAGCAGACGCGACCAAACTGGCCACTAAAAGCTAACAATAAAGAAAACGCACTCAGTAACAATGAACTCCATATAAATAAATTAGTATACTTTTATTTAAATAACTCATAACGCATTCAAATCCTGGCGTACAATGCTTTTATTGCCCAAATCTTCCGGCTTAACTCCTACCGCGGTGTCGGTGACAGGAAAGCATTAAGTGCCGGTAACATTGGGACCCTGTGAGCTTATAATGAACTATTCTGTATAATAAAACATTGCATTAAAACCTCTTTTATGTTTAGAGATGGTTTCTTCCTTAATTATGATCCGGTAAAATCCCGGGTTATAAGAACGTTGTGGTCTAAAAATTTTGCGTAAAAGGTTTTTTGAAGATATAAACCAAATACTTTAGAACCTCCCACTGAGTATCTGCTAGAAAGTATAATTAGAGAAAAAACAATGCAATAAAGAGGTTGTAAACCTCATTATTGCATAGTTTATTCTCTCGCTTGGATTAAATAGCCAAGAGGAGGAGGTTTTCAGGCAAATTATGAGTAACAAACTATTAAAAGAAAACACAAAACTATGTGAGCTAAATAGTAGATTGTAGTGGTCTTGATTGTTTGTGGGCAATGGGCGAATGGTAATGACCTTGGCATGACAAATGACACAAAAAATTGTCTATGACTTCCTGGCAGATGACTGACTATTAAATTAACTATTGCGGACCAGATCAAGTCAAATAAACTTTTGTCTTTCAAACATCAATTTGAGAGTTCGATATAATTTAGATTTGTCTATTACTAAATGACGTTATAATTAATACTTGGCGGAATTGTCTTACACATTAACTATGATGTTGTTTCCTCGGAAAAAAACTTATCATGGTGAGATTGAATCCAGGCTGATTTGCTGTGCCTGCAGGCGTAGCATGAGCACCGTTTTGTCGACGGAAGAGTAGACAAAAATGACGATTCCTGTAGACAGGAGACAGTACGAGACGGCAGCAAAGTAGAAAGAGTCAACTGCACTTTTTACGAAATTCACTCTTTTACATAATTCGACTCATATTATTCATTGTTTTGTCATAGGATTTATCGGTTGTCAGTGTGATTTTGACAGTAAGGATAGAAAACTTTCTTCCGAAATAGTCTACATAATAAAAAGACGTAGACAAAGATCGTTAGAAATGAAAGACAAAATGACAGATTGTAGAAAGATTTCTACGGTGGATGTCAAAAATGAAGAAACGAACTGTCACTTTGTATAGAAAAAGCTATGTCTATTCTTCGTAGAGATAGAAAGCGCCATGCTACGCCTGCTGAAAGTTTTTAGCTAAAATTACTCGGGCTAACAACCTGTTACATCTAAGCAAACAGCTTTAAAAATGAGTTGTTCCTCAACGTGCTATCAAGTAAACAACATTAATAACTTTAAATAATTCCCCGGTGGAAAAACTGGCGAAAACCCGGAATGGTGACGTGTACTGCCGTCGCATCCGGCGGCTATGAAATATGGCGTCGGCTGCATTTCCGGCCGGCCACCGATAATGGGTTTACCTTGCATTTTATGGAGTTTTGTGCTCGTTTAAAGCGATATTTTTTCGAGGGTAGTTGTAGTTTTGCAATACCTGCCGATATCTTTGCGGATGGTTGCGCTTTTCGTAAAAACGGATTTTACACTAGGTTTGTCAATATTCGGTGCAGTTTTTGTGGTGTTAATAAATCATCCGTTAGTGTTGGATTGAATAACGATTTATAGTGACAATGTTACGTAAAAAACGTTGGAAACCTATCAGTTTCGGTTACCGATGCAAAAACTCACAGCGAACGTTTCAAAATACACACCTGGGCAGAAACTCTATTTGTATTATATACTCCCTTTTGCTTTTTATATGTGTAGATAGAGTATCGCGCTGCAAAAGAACTGAAACAAATGAGCCAAGCCACTTTTTATGGTGGTGTGCGTGACAGCTACGTCTTACACTCGCGACACGTCATTGTGCTTTTTATGGTGGTGTGCGTGACAGCTACTTACCGTCTTACACTCGCGCCACGTCATTGCTTTTCTAGTGTGCGTTCATTTAGCGGCTATTTTTCGACGAGTTCACCGCTTTAAGTGTCTATCTAGACATATTTATACTTTTTTATCCACCCTTGTTTACCAAAACTAAAGCCTACTTTAAACAGCAGATAACTTCAACCCATTCCAGCATCGCTTAAACCCAAACTAAGAAGCACGTTGGTAAATCATCTCCGGCGCCATTCCGTCGTCATAGCATGCCATTTTTTATGCACCCCATAGACGTACCATAGATGCCTGATCCCGAATAACGTTAGAGGGTTGAAATTGGTATTTTATGAACGGAAGCGAGTTATATGGCATAGAAAATTGGTACACTCTTCGACGTTTTAAAAATAGGTCTTTGAAGTGTGTTAATATGATTATAGAGTGAGGTATTGTGATACTTTTCCACGAACTGTTGAGTATTTATGTACTAGTTTACTCTCACGTTATAACACCAATGTTTCATCACTAAATGTACAACTGTGTTTGTTTCCTGTATTTCATGCTAATATGAATTCTTATGTCATCTGCGAGCGTTAATCCTTACTAATATGATAAATGCGAAAGTAACTCTGTCTGTCTGTCTGTCGCGCTTTCACGCCAAAACTACTGAACCGATTTAAATGAAATTTGGTACACAGATAGTCTAGAGCCTGATAAAGAATATAGTTAGGCAGCTAGTAGGGTATATTTTCACGTTCAATTAAACTAAAATATTGTGTATTGGAAGCTCTTGTTTTAGGGGCTTATCATGAACCAATTAACGATTCCCAGGAGCTCCAGTAATAAACTGTCTAGAAATGGTAAATTTCAGTGCAACGAAGGCACTTTAATAATCGGACTTGAATAAATTGGGTCTAAGTAAATGGTAATTAAACCTTATTAGGTGATCGAAAGCTTTACTTTTTCAATAGATTCGTACAAAATGGTGAAGCAAAATCTGAGAATTTTCACTGAAAACAGATTTTTTCCCAAAACACTCTCCTTTTTAACGACGCTCTTGACCAACGTTTGTCATAAAAGTGGACCCCACATTTAATCCTTGTTGGCCAAACGCCGCTTGGCGCCAACGAGGCGAGCAATCTCGCAAGTGCCTGCCGAGAGTTATCGACTGTCTTGTCGATACATTAGGGTATCCCTTGCAATATCGTAAACACCCCATAAATAATGTGCATGTAGTTTTTTTGTAATATCTTATTTTAATCTTGGATGGCTTCCTTAAGAATTGGTGAAAAGAAGCATAAAATCGAGAGAAGCGAAGGACCTAGGGGAGGCCATGGCCTCCCATAACTATTAACACTGTAATTCGAAAATATTGTAAAAGCCATTTAACTTTTAAAAGAGTAACCGTGGAGTTTCTTGCCGGCTCTTCTCCATAAAAAACGACCAATTGGAACCGTGCACCTAGCTTCTGACGTTTCATAAGTGCCCATGTAGGCTTATGTGAAGTAAAATATTTTGATTTTGATTTCATTGCCCAGAAGTGGGACAGATCAGGTTTAAACTAAGACTGGAACGTCGAAATAAGAATGATCATGACATTAACACTGTTATGAGATTCGACAATAAACAGCATAATTTAGTTACCAATAATGTACAAATAAATGGCTGACATTCATTGAGGTTCAAGTACATAGTACCTCAATGCTGGTATTGGGTCTGCCGTCAGTGTATGAAAAAGTTTATCCAATAATTAAACTCGGAAAATCGAAGAAGAAGAAAATACTTACAATATCTGAAGAAGTCAATGGGTTGATCTTGATTCTTTTAACCGACTGCCCCAGAAGGAAGCTCATTTTATCAATTTTTAATGGATAAAATGGTAAAGAAGTATTTTAACATAAAGAGGTAATTATACGTGATATAATTATTATAATCATGAAATTAATGACAAATATGAAATTCCTTGTTTAAAAAAACACAACACTTCCCATTAAATTATGCCAGCATAATCGTCCAAATCCATTGGTACTTAAATCCTCCCCTTCAGAGCACAGTCCAACCCTTTCAAGATGCGCCATAAAGCATTCAGATCGACAAAAGCGGAGACTTAATTCGCATGCGCGCTACGGATGTCCTGTGACCGGATGTGTAGTGTATAATGTGCAGTAATACAAGTTTGAAAGAGGAAATGTGGCCGTTGTGTTTTGTTTTTTTTAAAGAATAGTAGAAGTTTGTGCCAAAAAATCGGATTTTTGTTTTAGGTTATTATTTTTATTGCTTTGTCATTTCTTGGGGACTCGTTTCGAACGCCCGAACATGTGAACTCCAAGGGTTACAAAGTAGCTTTTAATTAAAAAAACTAGATAGCTATTGGCATGGATTTGTTGTTTATTCGCTAAATATTTTCCAGGATCAAAGTAAGTTTAATGCTGAGTAGTGGAAGGGAATACTAAAAGAAAGTTACCAAGTAACTTGAGTCATTGAGTTTCAGCTAAAATCAAGGGAAATTTTGCCCTTGTTCAACTATTCGTTTTCTACTTCACTTCGCTTTTTACCTATACAACATAATAGGTATTGTCATGGTAAAACAATAAAAATAAACAACGAACTTGATTCACTGCCCCGCCCGCCGTACTGTGCCGGAAGCAGACACGAGGTTTGGGCGGGCACCGTGCACGCTTCCGAAATACATTTGCATATGCGACAAAATATTCATGCGTGGGCGGGCTAGCAATTTGTCCTAACATGCTTCTCTTTAATTTTATTAACCAGACCTAGATAAATGCGAAAGAATATGTTAGACCTTTTGGGAACGTTTAGATTAATAGGAGCGGAGCTTTACCTTACCGAGAGCCGTTCGTAGTGTAATGTTTTTGTTACCTGCAACAAGAAAAAAAGTTTGTTAGAATATTTTTTAGAACTGAAAATGATGGAAGTGGTAAAACTGTTGACATATTAATTTAAATTACTGGTGGCTTTGAGGGATGGTTGGAAAGTGTCTCCAAATCTGGGGGCTTAAAACGACCATTTTGGCAGAATCATAATAGGCAAATATTATGAATCATCCTAAAATGTCACAAGCTGACAATTCATAATATGATCTGCGGGCAATTCATATTACGAAATAATTCATCTGTTTGACAGTTTTCTATGGAAAAACGTAAAACGGTCCACAAATCATGAATTACTTTTGTGTCAAATTTGAGGAATTGCTAATGACAGCTGGGAATTCAGGAAATGAATTGCTTTTAGAGGAATTGCTAATGTGGCCGGTGTAGGTTTGAAAATACTTTTTTAACAGGGAACTCTCTGAATGATAAATGTTATTTGCGATTTCCTGCATGATGCCTGATGATTTTCATGACCCTTGAAAATAGTAAGTCTCGCTTCCATTTCACCTACCAAATCCACCGTTTGCTTTCCTATCTCTATCATTATTAATGATGTAATAGAAAATATCCCATTTTCCTCACAATTCTTTATCAATCGGACATCCGGTATACTGAATAACATTACGGTCCTCATTTTTCACACATTGTCTCCCTCACAAAGGTGTACCGTATGAAGCGAGTAGGGTATACCTTAGTATATGGAGCGAGCTTCCTCTCTTCGATAACTTTTCATATTATCTCTTCTACACCATTAGTTGGCAGAACTTATCAATTATTTATTATGTAGTAAGAAGGTGAAGTTGTAATGATGTGTGTTCTATATTATGTTGGATAAATCTGTAATGGTGTAGAAGTATACAAAATCAAAATCAAAATATTTTATTTCACATAAACCTACATGGGCACTTATGAAACGTCAGAAGCTAGGTGCACGGTTCCAATTGGTCGTTTCCTATGGAGAAGAGCCGGCAAGAAACTCCATGGTTACTCTTTTAAAAATAATTGGCTTTTACAATACTTTCAAATTACAGTGTTGGTAGGCATGGGGGACAATGTAAGCCTTTCAACAAGTAAGTACCAGGTACTTAACAAAAATAGAAGATGTTCAATAAATCTACAGTCCAATAAGCCTACAACGTTCTCACATTCACAAAATAGAAAATAATCTATCTAAAAGACTAATGATAATAAAATTAGAATTCATATAAAAATAAAAACCTATTTAAACCAATTGACGTGATTGCTATTACAACTGTAACAAATTGAATAATTATAATCCTGTCCACAAAAGCCACGAGTGATGATATATATATGCGAGTGATGATGATAGATATGCGAGTTTTGATAGTTCCTCTGAGCTCTAAATATTGTAAAACATTTTTTTTTAAGAGTAACGGTGGAATTTCTTGCACATTGTTCTCCATACGAAAACTACCTTTTGGAAGGGGCAACTAGAATCAGTTCTATTTCTTGGTTTTGACGTTCGACAGTGCCTTAATGTGCTTATCTGAAATAAATTCTTTGACTTTTGCCTTTGACTTTGAATTTTCAGATGTTTTCCCATATTTATTTAAATATAATATATTAAAATACCTTTGTTATGTCTAGGAAACAACCTACCATCTCACTATGAGTCGAGTGTTGGTAGCTGCGCAACAGTTTTAAATATTGCTAGTATCACCGTTTAACATTGGAGGAGCTCGTGGCTAAGTAATAACAGCCGCACGGATCGATTCGTCAGGTTAAGCTACGCTTGCCGGGGTTGGTCCATAGATGGGTGACCATCTTTACATATCGAGACTCCTCCGTGCCTCGGACAGCACGTTAAGCTGTTGGTCTCGGCTGTCATTTGTGGATCTTTGACAGTCGTTACGGGTCGTCAGAAGCCCGAAAGTCTGACAACCAGTCTTACCAAGGGGTATCGTAATACCCAGTTACTGGGTTGTGGAGGTCCGATAGGCAGTCGCTCCATGTAAAATACTGGTACACAGCTTCATCCGGTTAGACTGGAAGTCGACCCCAACGCAGTTGGGAAAAGGTTAGGCAGATGATGATCACCGTTTAACATTGTTTGTCTTTCTATGTAATTAGCTGCATGTTATGTAATTAACTGTATTACTGGTACTCAGCTGCATCCGGTTAGACTGGAAGCCGACCCCAACATAGTTGGGAAAAGGCTAGGCAGATTGATTTTCTTTCTAAGTACTTAATTGTTCGATACGATTTAATATTAATAAAAAAATAAAAATAAAAACGTCCCAAGGTAAGTTTTTTCTAACATAACACATACCATCACGCTTTGTTACCTCAAATGGTTAGGCAGAGGTGTACCTATAGTAGATACACCCACATTTCGCCAGGTATATTTTTGTTTCATGTAATTAATACGGGGCGAGGGGGGAAAAAGTTCAAATAAAATATTGACAGACAAAACATCCGTTTTGTCTGTCAATATCTTATTTGAACTTTTTTTTTGGGATACCCATATGAAGTTTTCAAGTTAAAATGGGTAATAAGTAAAAAGATTTCTAATTACAAAAATTATGGAAAAAATATAATACGAGATATCTTTTATGACATGCATTTTCTGCCTATGAGTTCCCTTGGTTATATTATGCACATTGAAACTATTCCATAATCAGGTTTAACGAAATGATTTAGATCTTTTAACGAGTCTTGTATATAGCCAAATAAATAAGTGAGAGACATAAATAAAATACCGACCCAGTAAATTAACCAGTTAGTCATGATTTGTTCAATTACCATTTGGTAAAAATTGGTTATAATGATGATAACCTCAGTCAAGTAACGTTAGCCGGATAACTGAAAATTCGTTCAGTTACATCAAAGCTCAATTTCGCTGTCAGCGTCCCATTAAGAATGTATGCCGTCCACCCTTCCGTTGCATTGTTATACAGGCTGTTGTCAAACCTGTGAGGATTAATAGAGTATGTTTTTAAGGTAAGATACACAGTAAAATTAAACAAAAGGACGAGTTCTTTTTGTTTTCTCAATAATAACATTATTGTACTACTTTTCTGAGAATTGCACAAATCTAAAGGTGAATATGACAGATTGACAGCACCCTAATTGCGTAATTACACGATCGATCACAATCTGAATCGGTTTGATACAAATTGTTAATCCATTGCATCATAAGTTCGAAAAAAAAATCTACTCAACAACGTAAATAACTCAATGATTGTTGTTGAACTGTCAAAATTAAACAGATTAGTCTTAATTGGTAACGAAAATAAGTTACGCAATTAGATAACAGATGTATGAACATAGACCAGGCAAAAGGAGTAGGCATGTAAGGATCGTAGCACGTGGCTTTTTGTAGTTTCTGCCTACCCCCAGGGGAAAAAGGCGTGTGTTTATGTATATATGACAGATTTTCATGACGGCCGTTATTATTTATGACGGAACCGATTTCCTAGAAACCCAAAGTAGCAGCAATGATCTACCACTGTTACTATGTCACAAATAAACCACAACCTATAGGTACACACAAACCCACCTTTCGCTTTAATCGTATTTTGTATAGTTAATAAACAATGAATTTGTGAACTCGTTAGCAAGGCGTGGTCGAGTATTCGTTTATATTGTTGTCAATAATTAATGGCATACGTGTTAGAAGTTGTGATGTCATTAATTTGAGGGGTGACTTTCAGGAGTTTCAGGGAAAATAGCTGATGTAATTGGTGGTAGCTTTAATTAGAATGCAGCTTGGGATCAATACACTAGCTTCCGCCAGCGGCTTCGCCCACGTGATGTCTTTATAAATTATACCTATTACTCAGTGATATCTACTGGTACAAGATTTTTTTTAATCGGTCCTGTAGTTTGGAGTTCATTGATTACAAAAAAAAATACAAGTCTTTTATCTTTTTTCAAGATTTTAGTCTTAATTTGATTATAATTCTACCATTTTGTTTTTTAATGCAATAACTAATCCAAAATCAATCTGCCTAGCCTTTTCCCAACTATGTTGGGGTCGGCTTGCAGTCTCACCGGATGCAGCTGAATACCAGTAT
Source organism: Lithophane semibrunnea (assembly GCA_947363905.1). Lineage (NCBI taxonomy): Eukaryota > Metazoa > Arthropoda > Insecta > Lepidoptera > Noctuidae > Lithophane > Lithophane semibrunnea. Next base: position 16,120,365 of record OX376195.1, read on the forward strand.
TTTATATGGAGCGACTGCCTATCTGACGTCCACAACCCAGATTAAGATACTACTTGTCAAGTCTGGTTGTCAGATTTTCGGCCTCTGACGACCCATAACGACTGTCAAATATCCACGAATGACAGCCGGGACCAACGGCTTAACGTGCTTTCCGAGGCACGGAGGAGTCTCGGTATGTAAAAATGGTCACCCATCCACGGATCAATCCCGTCAAGCGTACCTTAACCTGATGGATCGACTCGTGCGGCTGTTATTAATTAGCCACGAGCTCAAATTAATCCAACATGTTCAACTAAAAACTAGATTCAGTGTTCTCCACTTTAATTTCGTTGTAAATAAATTCATTTCCGCGCGTATTCATCCAATTTTTTCATGTTCCTGCATGCTGTGTTAGCGTAATTTCAGCGAAAATATTTCATGTTTTTTCCTGAAATTATGCATTCAAACATTTTAATTTACGACGTGCTATGTTTATGAATTGCTGCTCGTGAATTTTTTTTGGTTTTTCAAAGTAAATTATGACGCGGTTTTGAACATTTGTAAGGAGTAAAAAGTGACCAAAGTGAATTTAGTTTTCACACGTTCATTGTTATTGTGAAATAAAAGTTCAAAAAACACAGGACAACGATGCGACGAAAAAAAAAAACATGCGGGGTTTTTGGGGGCTGCCGATAGAAGTGAAATCTAAGCAACAATGCGTAACCTCAACGTAATTCAAACGGGAGACAGTAGATGGCGTTAAAAACATTTCTTCAAGCGTGATGGTGACGATGATGCGAGTTCCATGATTTTTGTCCACTCAAAAAGTGCTCAACGCGCCTAAAGAAGTTTTCATTTCAAAAACATTATTGTACCTACTTACCATTGTTTGTCTCAGCATCACCCAAAGGTTGACTGGTAGAAAATGTCTCAGTAAGTCGACCTTTGAAGGTACATTTGTGTGCTTAAAGTAATAAATAAATAGCACCACATATCCTTCTTAGCAGTCTCATCTCAGCTGAAACTTTAAGGCAGAGCAAACTAAAATAAAACCTATAAGTACTTGAATGTTTCACTAAAACTAACTGGAACAAAAGTGTAGTGCGTATGACACTTCAGTTAATGAGTTGCGAACTCGTTGGGCCATGTTTACAAGTAGTTACATAAGTACATGTTGGCGGTTTAATTAACTTTGTCACTGTGCCAGCACTGTTTGTTCGTTGTGAAGGGGTTTTGTTGTAATTATGGAGAATAGTCGGGAAGATGTAGTGTTCAGGAAACTTTAAAAAAACAAAACAGTGATAAAGTCTAGCAATAGAAGTATTACCGGTACAAGTCAATAAGTAGCCGACTGCAGGCAGCCGCAGTAGGCGATTTGTGTCGCCGCGACACTACTGCATAGATTTCTATGAAATACCTTCCATAGCTAGTGACATGTCGTGTTTCATAGAAATCAGTGGTATCGAGACGATACGTCGCCTGCTCTTGCTGCCTGCCTTCGGAATTGTACCTTAAGCTATAATTTAAGAATAGGATCCATCCGCATCTTGAAGCCACATTTGTTTGTACAGTTTCAGTAAGCCAAAAGTTAGTCAAAAATACAGGTTAATTAGATGTTTTTTCCACTAGCATTTCTGGGATATATCTATTGCAGCTCTAAATAGGCAGAGCATTTTGCATTCATTAATTTAAATACACATGTATTTCAATAAATGACTCTACAAGTTATTGCGCTTGCGTAAAGATCATTTTCACCTAACGCAGTAATAAAGATTGGGGATTTTGAAGGCGCATTCATTTCGGATAGTGATCGTTTTTACGAGTTTTGCCGATGCACCATCTAAGTTGTGTCGTACTGTACCTACTAAATCTAATCTAAATGAAATACAATGAAAAGTATCCCTTTACTGAATAGTAGTCACTTTATACCCTCAGTTGTAAAGTACAAGATCTTAAGATGGACGACGTGAGTGAATGATTCACGTTTATTGATAATAATTAAGTGCTCAAACAAGCAGTTAACTTGATATACTGTAATTATCTTACGAAATGGCCTGTTTAGTCGATAGATAGTATATATTTAGGTTGACGTGGAACACGTGTTATAGGAGAAAATTGAATAACAGTCTTGAAAAAAAAGTTTTTTTTTTGTAAGACGTGGTTAGTAGCAATAGTTCATCATCTGCCTATCCTTTTCTCAATTACTATGTTGGGGTCGGCTTCCAGTCTAACCGGATGCAGCTGAATACCAGTATTTTACATGGAGCGACTGTCTATCTGACCTCCACAACACAGTAACTGGGTAATACGATACTATACCCCTTGGTAAGACTGGTTGTCAGACTTTCGGGATTCTAACGACCCGTAACGACTGTCAAAGATCCGCAAATGACAGCCAGAACCAACGGCTTAACGGGCTTTCCGAGGCACGGAGGAGTGTCGGTATGTAAAGGTGGTCACCCATCCGCGGATCAACTCCAGCCGGCGTAGCTTAACCTGATGGATCGACCCGTGTGGCTCTTATTACGTAGCCACAAGATCCTCTCAAGTTAGTAGCAATAGTTAGAAAAAAAAATATCGTAACCGCATCATTGTCTGAAAGATTCCCACTATTTTTTCAATTTGGTCAACTTTATCTACAAACACTATAACATGCATGCGTTTCACTAAATGCATATTTTTAACACAAACCAAAAAAAAATCTATTAACATCCCACAACTACAGTTCAACTCATCGTTAAAACTATCCTCTAACACTGAACCTAACTACTTGACAGTAATGCACAAGTTAGACATCTGTCTGCCCTCTTACTGTAGCTAGGGAATTGAGTTTGATGGTGTTGTAAACTAAGATAAACTGCGGGTTTTTGTTACTACATACCTTCATATGTACTTAGTTTGTTATTTTACAGAATTTAAAAGAATAATAATATTATTACGCCTTAGCATAAGCATATGCATAATCAGCCTATAATGTTCCCACTGCTGGGACACAGGCCTCCTCTTTTCGAGAGGGAGTGGGCTTTTTTTAAAATCTATCACGCGGGCCCAGTGCGGGTTGGTAGATGTCACGTCTTAGAATTTTTTGGTGCTAGGACATGACGGTTTCCGCACGATTTTTGTTCACCGTTTTGAGAGCAGCGGCGATGAAGTAATTTACACAAAGTATGTAGATACGAAGAGACATTATGGAGTTAGGTAACATACAAAAGTAAACCGAAAAAGTAGCCAAAAAAAATTTTTTGCGGGGTTTTGGTTAACAGCAAAGTATTCAATAAGATCCAAAGCATAGTTCTAAGTAGAAAAGTACTCAGTAGGCTGGAATATGCATGATATACTTTACCTATTGAATCGAAATCAGAATAGTTTTATTTCACGTATATCTTCATGGGCACTCATGAAACGTCAGAAGAACATTATCATTTTTGTTTTGTAATATCGTTGAAATATCGTCCTTTTAACTATTTTATCTACACCCCTGCTTTATATCCTCTATAAAAGTTTCTGAAACAGTTAGCTTATTGCCAACATTAAAACAACCAGTGTCTTGGTAACCACAATTATCATCCAAACGGGTGTTATAATGTTGTACTTTTCATAATGCAACTCATTTAAAAAAAAAAACATTGTCATGCAGGCGCGTTTCAATAAAAAAGCACCGTAATTAAAAAATAAAACATTATAGTTTATTCAAATTCGAAAAATTCGAATTCACGTGTGTCGTAACCGGCCATTTTTGTTCGATATTAGTATTGCAAAGAACCTTACAAAGAGGATTCATATCATGGGTGTTGATAAAGTCTTGTATGCAACTGTAAATAATTAGGTATTAAAACACTCATGTGATACTATTATTCGCGTTTTAATCTCCTTATTATACAACAGTCGCATAAATAACTATTATTTCCGGCACATGCTCTCCAGTAAGATAATGCCTAACAGAACAGACGATGCAGCAATTACGTCCAATCTGCAAGGCCAATTTGGTAGCTAGTCTCAAATCGATACGTCTCTTGTAGTTAGGACGACGTCCTCTCTGTGCATGGCTAAGGAGAAGCATGTTGCCGTAATTAATGAAGGTACTGGTAGAGGCTTTACTCCACATGGTTTTAGAATAAAACCTTAGTGTTTTCACAAACATTTGATTTGTATTAAGAATAGGAAGAAATAAAATAAAAGTAAAAATCTTTTTAAAAACAAGCTTTTAATGAACTAAAAAGTACTAAATAAAACTTACTTAATTATAGAACTATAATATTTGTATATATTGTAACTATAATTATGTAATAGTGTATGTATGCCAAGTTACAGCACAATCAGATGCTAGGAAGTGCTTGAAAAATGGATGACAATAGGAGTAACTAGAAACACATATGGCCACCTTCCGGCTCCATCATCAAACCTTCAACACCACCCAGTGTCAAAGCACTTGTTAATACGTAACCAATGAGTCCAAACACGATATTGCTATCTTGTTTGATTGAGGAGTTCCTATGGCCACCTTCCGGCTCCATCATCAGACCAGCTCAATGATATCAAATTTTCAAAATGTCTCGGTAGTTGTATAAGTATGCCAAGTTTCAGCTCAATCGGATTTCAGGAAGTGCTTGAAAAATGGGGTACAATATTAGTAACCGGAAAGACATACGAACAAGCTAATATAAAGCTTGTAATAAAAACAGGAGACAGCGAACCCCTGCGAGCTGTCAGGGCGAGAAGAATAAGTTTAATAATGTAAAAAAACCGGCCAAGTGCTTGTCGAACCACGCACAGTGAAGTTGGGATGAATATATCCCAAGAACAAACTTAACATAGTAGTTGAAAAACTTTTGGTTGGAGAACATGTTTTTGCAACTGCAAATGTAAATTGGTTGATTATTACTCGGTAACTTGTAGAGCCTACCTGAATCCAAAAATGGTTTTCAACTCAACAAACTCACTTCACAAACAAACTCAATATTTAAACCACCTTTCCAACGAGCCAAACGATCGATAAGGTTACAGTATTTACACCGCTTGAGGGTCTCAGCAGCCGCAGCAGCGGCGCCAGCACAGCACTAATACTAACTTCCTATTCAAATATGCATATATTTGAATAGGAAGTTAGTATTAGTGCTGTTAGTATTTTCATTAATTCACACTAGCTGCCCGCCCAGGCTCCGCACGGGTAGCAGTAAGTACTTATCTACGGTACACCTACCTACCTACCTACTTACATACCTACCTACCTACCGTACCTACATCTACTTACCTACCTACTCTACTTCAAAGATTATTAAAAAAAAAAATGCTTAATTAGTCCAGCCGTTCTTGATTTTTGCGCTAAGCAACACATTTAGCGATTAAAGATTTCATTTACTCATTGTATTGCCACAGGAGCCAAACCATTTGCCAACATTAACACTGAAAATGATGAAAGCTGAATTCGGAAGCACTCCTGAACCTGCGTTCAAAGGGAACGTTCGGAACCTCTTTATAAGCCAATCTACGGACGTAATGGCTTGAAGTAGGCCTACTGGCGGGGGAACCTGGATAGGTATTAATAGGTGTATTGGAACCTAGACTGTGGTACTGTGAAAGGGTTGTGACTGTGTGGGTTTAACAGTAGTTTAAATTAACCTGACATTAGTTTTTAAAACTTAACGTACTAAATTACTTTTGATTGGTTTTAAAAAGTGATAATCACTTTTGAAAATAGACGATTGTAAAATAAAATAATTGTAGAAATAGCATAACTAAGGTATGCTATTTCTATTAACCTGACATTAGTTTTTAAAACTTAACGTACTAAATTACTTTTGATTGGTGATAATCACTTTTGAAAATAGAAGATAATTGTAGAACAAAATAATTGTAGAAATAGCATAACTACGGTATGCTATTTCTATTAACCTGACATTAGTTTTTAAAATTTAAAGTACTAAATTACTTTTGATTGGTTTTAAAAAGTGATAATCACTTTTGAAAATATAAGATAATTGTAGAATAAAATTTTCACACTTTTCTCTTCTTTATGTTTTTTTCTTGAATCGTATGTACCTTACCTATAAATTATAATAATGGGCTATAAATATTTATTCATATAGGAATCGATATGAAAAAAGAAAACATTTTAATTCAGTTAATAATATAAAACTCACGTACTAAAGCAATTACAGAGAACTAAGCGCCATTTTATTACCCCTGCCGCTAACTTGCTCGAATTTACTTAATTTTAATCAGTCAAATATCACCCTTACTACATAGCATTAGAGTTCAAACAATTTGATAGCTAAATTTATAAGGCTATAAAGTATATTCGTTCGGGGAATAGGTACCTGTTTTAAGTATAGCCTGCACACTTGCATTTTAATTTATTTGTAAAAAAGAGAAAGTCTTGGTTTACACGGAATCTATTTTATATAGACATGTCGGTGTTTTTGGCACGAAGGACCAACATATATACATTAACTAATGCTTTCTGGCCGCCATGGTAGGCAAAAACTACAGAACGTCACCTGCTACTAAATACTCAATACTCAATACTTTATTGCAATCCATAATGTGTACATAATAAGTTGGTATGTTAATACATCGAATCAATTATGGACCCTGTCGGGCACAGCAAAAGTTAATTTTTAACAGGAGAGAGGATGAAGGCGCTTTTTTATATTCATAGTGAAATGTAGGTATTAGGTAACAGTGATTTTTATTGTTTTTGAAATTTATCGCTAAAGTATTCATCAATAGTGTAGTAGCTTTGCTACGATCCTTACATCCTTTTGCTTCGTTTACGTTCATACATCTTGTCATACACGCACGGCCCGTTTGCGTGTACGCACAAGACCTTTCTGAAGAATATCACCAATAAGGTCACTAAGGAAATGACAAAAGATATTTAGTTGTATAATAACTGTGCTAGCAGCCATTATTCCTGTCTTTCCAACTATTTATTACGTCCACCTTTCCTTCAACAATTAGAATTTGTTCTCTCATTTAATCATGACTGCGCTGCGCAAATTCAAGACGAAATAAAATTATTAAATAAAAATTTTGTCGGTTCAACAAAAACACGGTACAATATTTAAAAAAAAACTAGTAAGTAATAGTTTACTTAGCCTTAGGCAAAAAAAAAAATTACAAATTCCCAGCTGGATCCAACACTAGGATTTCCTGTGTCGTAGGATCGTCTGAACACAAAAAAAACAAAAAAAAATTTTAAGTCAAACATTAAAAAAAAAGAATTACACCCACTTATTTTTCTTTTCATATAGGTATTTCCTAAAACTTCACACCCTACTAAAAGGTAGAAGTGCTTTATTCCGAAATTCCCATAATAAATTGCCACTGACATAACGTTCATACAAAACCCTTTACAATGGCTGAAACATTCAGCGCTGAAAATATGAAAATAATGCAGGCGGTTACTTCCGGCAGTGCCGCAACACGAATGTATTCCAAATTTGAAAGTCTGTATGTAATTTTAATGTCTGCTATGAGCAACCACGCAGATTTAATTTTGCGTAAAATGGGGAGGTTTAAGTTATGGAATAAAGCGGTTCAAGAATAGCATAACCTGGTTCAAAACTGAGAAAGCTGGTAATTATAACTACCCATAGCAGATACCGTTTTGGAAAAACTGACATCTTTTGATAATCTTAAAATACCTAAGCTTTTCCTTTCACAGCTAACATTTTCCAGACGTTTCATAAATGCATTTTTTCCGGACATCAAGTAATTGGTACCACAGTTAGGGTATTATTATCTTGAATCCTGAACCAAATCTACCACTTTTCTATAGTATTTTCTATTTAAAAATAGAAAATACTACCACTTCTTTTTTTGTCGAATCGATGATACAACCTTTCTCTACTTAGTTAATTGATTCAGGCGTGACTTCCAAATCCATTAAAAAATAAAATAGACGTGTACATATATTTAGTAACCTATTCCGCTTAACTATTCCTAAAGAGTCATGTGTTTCACCTCTCAACGTGGTATCCTCAGGATGACGATTGACTTGTCGCGAACCCGAACACGACGTGTTGCCAAGCCGAGCACCGAACGCAGAGTGTATCTACAGTATCTACTTATCTAGATTACTTTGGCTCAGAAGATGGCCACATAGTAAGTTGACTACGTTTTTAGTTTCCACCGCTTATCGCTCACACAAGTGCCAGAATACAAACCGAGCACATTTCCCGGTAACACAAATGTTCTTGCTCTAATAATGTTGTAATTAGGATCTGAAATATGAAATTGTAAAACCACTTGGATTTAAATGAGAGAAACGATAATGTTTGTTAAATACCTGTACTTTATTTAAGTGTACCTATATCCCCTTATGTACACTTCAATAAAGTACAGGTATTATCTTTAATTACTAATTAGGATTAACTAGGCAGAATAAGTTTACAAGACAAGTGTTTTATTTTAATTGATTCGTTATGTAACGGAATAAAAAAAACATGTAAAAGGAAATATTCTATTATTTTATATTGTTTTCACTTTTCACATAATTTATAAGTTTGTTTATTTGTTTTCCCAGAAAGCATCCTGTAGCGGTAATAGGATACAATAACTGTAAGACCAATGTCAAATATCCAGGAAGAAATGGCATAATAACCATATTCTAGGCCCGGAAGCACTGAGAAGCAATCCAGAAAAAAAAGTTTACTGCAATTCATCTTTATGTATCTAGTCGCCTCAAATTACTTTATCACCCTTGGGTTTAATGTCACTTGCACGTCCTAAAACATAAAGGTATCTTTTATTTTTAGACAAAAGCAACAATTACGTATTTTCAAGCTTAGTAATAAGTATTAATTTAATAAGTACTTGAAGTTTTTGTCAAAAGTTGCAAGCAATTACTGTTTAAGCTTTCCATCACCCGATATGTGAAACCCCATATAGCCAGAATTCTTGGATATGTATAGTTCGTCATAATAATCGCAAATTAATCTTTTTTGTTTATTCCCTAGGCCTTCCATAAATACAGATGTGGACACTGTGGACGATAATTAATCATTTGTAAACTCGTCTCGTTCAAACAGTTTACGGGATCTATACAAGCGGGGTCCTTCGGCGTCACTTGTCATTTGGGTAGGGGATCATTTGTAAAGGTATTATTCGCACCTGCGGCTGCTGACCGCGGAGGTGGGCGATATAAATTAATATTTGGATCATGGGTCCGGATGTATGCTAAAATGTTGCTTAGTGCCGATTGTGGAAAGTTGTACAAAAAGTGGGCAAAAATCTTGGTTTGTTTAGCAACTGTCAGAAAACTTGAATCAAACTAGTTGGCTTCTTATCAGATTTATCTGTAAAAGGTCATTAATAAAATAACGGGTGTAAAAAATCGGTTTACGAACCGACATTGTAATGTTTTTCTTATATTTGGGAACCTTCTAGTTAGGTACGGAGATACTACTATAGATACAACTTGCATAACTAACAACATGGCAAAAGGAAAACTGTACCTAAGTTTGTTCGTTTTTCGTAAAAAGCTGTTAGCAAACATTAACAACACTGACTAACAAATTTTCTAAAGAAAACACTAAAACTCATATAGCTTTTAACAAATAGCTAACTCATAAAATAAATATTAAATTCTCAATAAACTTTAAAACGTGCCTTCTCATCAACTACGTGCACAAACAATAGGCTATAGATTAGCGAATCGCCGAGATGCGCCATCTTAGCGGCCTCGCAACGTCACCCTACCTACTCAAGCGGTCAGTGACCGGACCTCAGATGCACAATTTACGACAATATAGCGTAAAAAAGCGGCCAAGTGCGAGTGGGACTCGCACATGAAGGGTTCCGTACAATATTTAAAACTAAATAACGATTTAATACAGTAAAAAAACACGTTTCTTTTATGGGGACGGGTCCTTTAATTTTTAATTTAATTTTATTTTTGTTATGGCTTATTTTATATTATTTTGTGTTATACCGGCCATACGGTACCTACAAACTCTGTGAAAATTTCAAGTGTCTACCTATTACAGTTCACTCGGTTCGGTGCACCTGTGGCGGCCATCTACGTCGCCGTATGCGAACTACGCATCAAAGACCTGACGTCACACAACAATCATGACGTGACACGAAATCCTGCATCGCGCAATTAGAGTTTACCGCGCAATCAACATAATATTATAATTATGTAACAAGATTCCAACATCAATCGTTGGGCAGTTGCCCGCTAGGCACAACACCCATCTGGTCGAGGAATCCTCACTTTTTTATAGAGGATGAGTGAATTTCACACCCTATTCCTCATACCTGTAAACATCTTTTAGGTACGGATCCCTAAAAACGTATATTAAAATGTAATAACATAATTTGGTTTCGACATATGCGGTTGAAATTATACTTTTATATTGAAAATGCTGTGTGTGGGTGCAAATTTTATGTCTTTATGAGTTTAAATTGCTCACGGCGACATTTTAGGATGCCAAATTGCAGTGTAACGTCTTGGTATTTGGCTATAATTTTTCGGTAAAAATATTGTAATTTCAGGACAAAGTAATTGCAGATGTTTGAGATAAAATAAAAGGCTTTACGATTAAGATTGTATGAGAAAAGCGCAAGAAAAATAATTTTAAATAAATTGAAATAATCAGGAAGAAATATGGGAAAACAGTAAAATCAAAATGTGAAATGCGACAAATGAGTGTTAAGTTCATGGCACACACAAAAATTTATATTGCTAGACCAACATCCCATAACTATTAACACTGTACTTAAAAAAAACAAAAACAGCCAATTATCTTTTAAAAGACTAACCGTGGAGTTTCTTGCCGGCTCTTCTCCATAGGAAGCGACCAATTGGAACCGTGCACCTAACTTCTGACGTTTCATAAGTGCCCATGTAGGGTTATGTGAAATAAAATATTTTGATTTTGAACAGTTTCTTTCAGAAACTGTAAATTTTCCGACAGGCTTTGACTCTCTCATTGAAGTCTATACTTACATTCATTGAAGGCTATTCCCCATCTTTCCTATCTGACGTCACCAAGCAACCTCAATAACCACTCCCCGATTCCGGAACCAATCTCTAATTAAAACGACATACAAATGCATGTATAACGCTGTTGTGATTAAAACAGGTGTGTACACCCCTTAATTAAGGCACGGTGCCATCGGGGGAGCTCTTCACTTGAATAAAAGATACGACACGTGTAACCTCTGCTTAACCTGGTTCTGTTGTGATGTATGATCGTATGTAGATGGGTATCGAAAATGGTGATAAAAATTTTTGGGTGATCTCTAAGGGTGAGCTGGGTTATCACTGAAACTGACACATAGAAAGCACAGAAATGAATAAATACGGTTGTCGATGTCCAAGGATGGTGTCTTTTTTTCAACATAAATATCTACATCTACACACTTGCCTTATAGCTGGAACGATTGAGGTTTTAACTTCAACAGTTTATATTTTTTGCCACAGGCGAAGTAAAAACTAGCGATACTTCGCCGATCACCAGTGCAACGTCTGCACTGCAGTGCGACTAGCTTAAAAATAATTTAAACAAGTATGTAAAATTTTATACTCCAGCGGATAATATCTTCTCTGTATGTTGTGTTCATAAAATTAAAAAAAAAAAAATCCCATTAACCATAAAACGTCCCAAGATTTTTACCACCCATTTTAATGTCCAAAAAAAAATATGCGCCATAACATTATTCCCGCCAGCTGTCATTTTACCGAAAACAAACCGTTATACATATAAACGGTGGACCTCACAATTTTGCCTTGCAAACATATGTGCCAGAATGTTGTCTATTAGCAAGTAAAATTACCTAAAATTAACTGGCCCACCCTTCATTAATTTGTGAAATTAATTGTCCAAATCTGGGAATGTTGGTGCAAGTCTAACCTTGTTTATGGGTCAACTCTACGGCCGCCATTTTATTTTATGGGACACCATGGGATGTTACTGTTTACGAATTTAGCTGGTTTTTGCGTGTGATTAGCATTTTTGCTGAGTGTTGTGTTGTGTTGGATTTTAGGTCTGAAACGTGTATTGTGGTCAGAAAGGCCTGCTCGTATACGTCCTTTTGCCACCTGATAGCGAAATGTTTTTTTCACTGGACTTGTGCGGCGTTAAATTTTACTAATGTGAAATGAAACACCTTTTCAGTACGAATCATTTCTGTATTTTTATATTCTTGCACACACACAAACTTGGTATACTTATAGCAATATTTGAAAAACTATTTAATTAGGTACCCAATTTATAGACTTTAGACTTCTTGAAGACAGCCTTTTGGTGTCCAGGCTCGAAGAACGAACGTAGAAGATAAGCGACGCTCCAAACATCATGTTTCCATTCCGTTGAATTAGAAAACCAGTACTTTTAAGGTAACTGTCAAAAAAGAGTTACTCTTAAACTTGATGATTACACTGATACAAAAAATCATTTTTCATTTAAATCACTTTAATTTTATATTTGGAAATCCATGAAAGTAGGTATGTAGGTAATTACATGCACCGGACTCAGGACAGATGTCCAACACATACATTATTGTGAAAAATACGGTATATAGCACGTTTACAAACGGCCATAACGAGATGGAGTAAAATACAATAGACGCTGATATATTTAGTAACCTATTCCGCTTGACTATTCTTCAAGAGTCATAAAAACCCGCAGAGCGCTGGACGCAGAGCTCTCTGCGTCCAGCGCTCGGTGTGGTTACACGTCGCGTTCTGGTTTGCAATTGGTCAATCGTCATCCTGAAGATGCCTCGTTGAGAGGTAAACACGTGTCGATTTCTTACAGGGTTTTTATGACTCTTGAAGAATAGTCAAGCGGAATAGGTTACTAAATATATCAGCGTCTATTGTATTTTATAATGGATTTCCGCAAAGTCACGCCTGAATCAATTAACTTTCTTGAGATGGAGTAACTCAGAGCAGACATTCTGAAGACTAAAGATACCTTCAACTCTATGATGTGTTGTCGTCTCAACCATTTATACAGTAAGAACAAGACATACAATACCACCGACTGTCCCAGGGGTACGCTCACCCGAAAGGGATACCGGGACCTTGGCAACAGGCAACTGAAGGAACACGGGTGGGTTTTAGTCAGTAAAAGTCTGACACGCCCTTCCGCTCCACCCAGAGCGGGAGAAGTCATTGGATGATTTCCCACCCTCAAAAAAAATAAAAAAAATAAAAAGGGGTACGCTCACAGTTTGTACCGTACATAATATTTTGTACAAACAATTCCTACTACGTTTCTCATGTTCATATGTAAAGCGGACACGACACAAGGACGGGACGTAGACATTCTAAAGACAATGTATTATGTTTGCCCCCGACGACAAGCAATGTCCGAATCGGGACTATGTGCAATACGTGTATTGTGCTCTAGAAATGCAAAGGACTTCTTACTTACTGTGTCGTCACAGATAGAAATCACAGATATTAAAAAAATAGCAGATAGCAATTGCTCCTAACGATAAAAAATATCTGTTACTTATATCACAGATCCTGAAGACTGTTACAGCGGCTGTTACTGTTAAAACTTCGAATACGATTTTCGACTTTAACGAAAAGAAATAAAGAAGATATTCAATTGAGTTAAATACGTATTTGTCAACCGTACAAAAATAACAGGCTGTTATTTTATAACAGATAGATACGATTTTCGACTTTAACGAAAAGAAATAAAGAAGATATTCAATTGAGATACGTATTTATCGTCCGTACAAAAATAACAGGCTGTGATTTAATAACAGATATTTGGTTCTGTTATTTTTTTGTTACATTCACAGTGATCACAGATATCGTGTTTCACCTGTTACAACCCATCTTTACATTGAACGACTTCTTCATGAAATCATGACATTTGAAAACAAATCTAACTTAGAGAGATGTATTAATGATTCTAATGATAATAATATTGTAAATACATATTTGTTATGGTCGCGAATCATGTTTTAATCAAGATATAACCTGACAGAATCTGCCTAGACTTTTCCCAGCTATGTTGGGGTCAGCTTTCAGTCTAACCGGATGCAACTGAATACCAGTATTTTACATGGAGCGACTGCCTATCTGACCTCCACAACCCAGTAATACCCCTTACTAAGACTGGCTGTCAGACTTTCGGGCTCCTGACGACCCGTAACGACTGTCAAAGATCCAACAACGACAACCGGGACCAACGGCTTAGCGTGCTTTCCGACGCATGGAGGAGTCTCGGTATATAAAGATGGTCACCCATCCACGAACCAATCCCGGCAAGCGTAGCTTAACCTGGTAAATTGACCCGTGCGACTCAACCTCAAGAATACAACCTGACACTGACCTGCAAATTGCAAGAAACGTAAGAGAATTTGAATTTTGCGGGGATCGTTAAAATTACGATAAGTCTTATTCCACCGTAAAATTAACCACAATACCATTAGTAATTCGAGTATTCATTCAACCCATCTTGAATCACCGCAAAATATTTTTGATTATTATCATTAAATTCAAAATCAACCCTTGCAATTATAACTTGTATCTGTTTACAAGTTTATTTAAAACAATAAATGTGGGTGAACTGTGAAGGGTTAAGTCTGCCCCTTCTCGGTCACGCTCATTTACCTTGTAATTATACACGGCGAGTAACTTCCGTGTTTTGAAGATGGGAAGGAATTTCAGGATTGGGTATGTGGCAGAGGAGAATTGGAAATTGTGTTGTAAATGTGCCATCGTTTTTTTTACATGTTTAAATCAAAATCGATCTAAATCAAATGTCACTTATTTAAATTAGGCTGAGATACAGCACTTTTTGAATATTTAAATAATTAAAATTACATAAGATAATAGTGCCCAAAACATCCACCCACTGGAATAATATAATAACTGTATAGTAATAGTTGGAGGATTTTGCAAAAATAAGTCTATGCTACCTCAAATGTAGCCAACTCTAGAGACTTTTAGCAACTACCGGACGAGTGCCGTTTTGTGTTATTAAAAAAAATCAAAATCAACGAGTTTTCCCTTCATTAAAGTTTACTAAATCGGAATATTATGTCGAGAGCTCCAAAAATAAACGAAATAACAAGATTGTAAATGCCACATACCGCGTTCTGTTTCTCAATACGCTGCCATGTACCCTTCTTACCAAAGTTTCTAATGTTTTGATTTCTAACGACGGGACACGTTTAATAATTTCTTACTGCCCTCTCTGCACAAACATACCTCCAATCTACAGCCTATTTCCAACCTTATTACTCAGGACATAAGGTTGTGACAGTTGCAATTAATTTGTTCAAATTTTAAGGTATTTGCAAGTTTTATTGAATGGAAAAGTTGCTTTGAAATGCAAGGAGCAAGGAAATGTTATTAATTAAAATATAAATTCCGTTACTGTAGGAGATTTTTGTATTTAAAATGCTCTTTTAAAACTTTTATTTGATTAAGGTTTCCATCAAGGAATAGCAAAGAGTATTCAAAATAACCCGAAGTTTAGATTTAATATCATGATAATACGTAATACGATATTCCTAAGATAGTTTTGTTACTGTATAATATTATTATTTCATTCAGTCGGTATTTTTTTCTATACTATTGGAAGTTACCTGATTTTTAAGCGAAAGCATTATTTATTAAAAGGCAGCGGCTGTGATAGTGCCGATAAGTTCAAATTAACATAATATTAGGGTTATTGGTAATTCGCCCGAATTTACTCGCACGAAACGGATGGATTTTCTTAAGGCGATTCCCACGAGAATTCATTTGTAGTTGAATCGACAACTCCAAAAATCGATTCGCCTGTAAATTAACTAACTTCGTGCGAAACGCCTCAAGAAAAAATAATATTATTTAAAATGGCCTATTCGCCCGGCGAGTAAATTCCTGGAATCACCAATAAATAGGCCACATAATACACAGTTCAAAATAATAAATTGGCAGAAACCAGTCTAAAAAGTACCTACCTTTCTCCTAGACTTTTGTAGAGATAAAACAAAACATTAAAACATGGATATAATCTGGCAACATTAAGAATACACCACAGCAGCTGGTCGTCTCTCCGCAGAGAATCATAAACATAGAGGATTTGCATACCTCCTGAGTATGAAGCTTGTTTGAATAAAATAAGACTTGGTTTCTGATGCTAAGTAGCGAATTTACAGGAACAAATATTTAGTCTCTCATAAGTACCTACAGTAATGGCGGAGCATAAAGGCTCACACAAACAGGCGCGACAAGGGTAACGCTGCCTGTCGCGCCCGCGATATCGCGCCAGTTTACACGAGCCTTTGATTAGTAAATGTTAGGTAGGTTTGTAAAAGTTTAAAGGAATAGGTGACGAGTGGTAAGAAATGGTGGTACAGACAATATTTTGTGAAGAACTTTTGGTGGTTTTCCCCAAAACACGTCTTTTCCTAAATAAAAAGAATTCAATTTATTAAGAGAATCAGTACAGTCATCCTTAAAATTATTTATTGTTGCGGCTTCACATTGATACAGTATTATAAAACACGAAATGTAGACAATCAAATTAAATCAACTCGATGTATATACATCTTTTTGAGACTAACTCTCGATGCATTCAAATAATCCCAAATTCATGCTAATATTATAAATTTTGAAAGTAACTCTGCCTATCTGTCTGTCTGTCTGTATGTATGTTACCTTAACCACTGATCGGATTTTGATAAAATTTGGCAAGAAGATAGATGGCATCCCGGGGAAGGACATAGGCTACTTTTTATCGACATAGCACGCGGGCGAAACCGGGGCGGAAGCTAGTTCATCATAATCCTAATATTGAGTCTACAATTTCAAGAACACGCCCACACACGCCATTTCAAAGGCTAATTTGAAGGACTGAATTATCTTTCATCATCTGCCTAGCCTTTTCCCAACTATGTTCGGGTCAGCCTTCCAATTACCATTCATTACGGTCCTCATCTCTATAATAGACTAAACTCGAAAGCCAATATTTATTCCCTGAACTACATAAATTGTAAGAGAACTCTCAAGGATGCTCTCCAAAGTCTGCCTTACGAAGATACAGAGAATTTACTGACTGTGTTAAAGTAAATATACTAATGTATAAACTTCACTTATGTTAAATATTTTTCGAATTTAGAAACTAAGAATTAAGTTATTCAACATAGTTAGTGATCTATTGTCAACTTGTTGATTATTTATTTATTTTTTAACTCTATTTTTATCTCTTCTCGCCTGAAACACAGGATAACCTAGTTCAGGCACGTCAGTCTTAGAAAAATAATTTACATTTAAGCAAAAATGTACTAATTTTTATGCCTTGTTATTTTTGAATAAAATATTATTTTCTTTATTTCATTTTTCATACATATAAATTATATTTTTAAATATTAGAATAAAAAAATATATAAAACATTTAAAAATATAAAAAATAGTAGCCCACCGGTATCGGGAACAGGGTCCAAGCTACCGGCGGTCAGGGCTCCAGAGAGAGGAACCTCCTAACAATGCGAGCCGTGTCCAGGAGTACAGCTTTCTGAATCAAGCCCTTAATCCAGCTGCCCAACGAGAGCCTCCTTATTATTATTATTATTCGTTTATTTATTTATTTTCTTATTTCTTTACATTTTTAAATATTTCATAAATTCAAATAAAAATATAAAAAAAACATTTAAAAATATAAAAAATAGATGGCCGCCGGTGTCGGGAGCAGGGTCCAAGCTACCGGTGGTTAGGGCTGCAGAGACAGGAACCTCCTCACAATGCGAGCCGTATCAAGGAGTACTGCCTTCTGAATCAGGCCCTTGATCCAACCGCCTAACGAGAGCCTCGAGAGATGTTGGTCGAGGCTTTCGGCTATCAGGCCATTGGCCGTTACGACAATCGGCACAATGATAGCCGAGCTCACATTCCACATGTCGACAACCTCGTGTCTAAGTCGAGATATTTTATTTGTTTCTCTTTCTCAGCTTTCACGAGGTTCACGTCATGTGGGATGGTAACATCGACTATCATTGCGCGGCGCGCTAATCGGTCTATCACTACGATATCAGGTTTATTGGCAACAATAGTCCTGTCAGTAATGATAGACCGATCCCAGTACAACGTGACATGGTCATTTTCGAGAACTGGGTCGGGCACATACTTGTAGTACGGTACCTCAGAGTCCACAAGTTTATATTTCAACGCAAGTTGCTGGTGAATAATCCTGGCCACTTGATTATGCCTGTACAAGTACTCGCCGTTAGCTAGACGGGAACAACCAGAGATAATATGTCTGATGGACTCACCCGGACGGTGGCATGCCCGACACACGTCAACCGTCCCGTCCCTCATAATATGTCTCCGGTAGTTATTCGTCAGGATAACTTCGTCCATAATTGCACAGACGAAACCTTCAGTTTCCCCGAAAAGGTCACCAAAACGTAGCCAGGATACGGACACTAAGAAATCTACACCGGGCTCATGAAGAGCCCGATAGAAGCGCCCGTGAAGCTCCTTGCTTTGCCATACCTCCTTGCGGTCTTCCGTAGTAAGCACTACAGGTTTGCGCCAGTTCTCTTTAGCCATGGAGAGCGGGGTGAGTCCATTATTATTATTACTACAAAAAACAATCAACCTTTGTCCCTCATAATCGCCCAATTTTTCTCCGACCTCATATAAAAGCTGGAATATCTACGCATAGGGTCTGTCTGTCCGTCCATCCATATAGGTGCAATAATATGTATGATAAATGGGCACCATCACTCATGGGGCTTGACCAGCCATTTGTATTGAGGGTCCGAATATTGCTGTATCTAGATTATATGGTGGTAGTTTTCATGGCGGTCTGAGTATAGGTGATTTGTCTGTTTGTTTTGTTGGTATTTATGTATGTATGCGTGTGTCTGTCTGTATAGTTCGCTCTAGGGTACCTACTTAGTAATCATTGTTCTCATATAGCAACCGGAGTGAGGAAGTAAAATCGGAAAAAGTGAATCACAATTGTCAAGAATGACAAGTGCATATTTGTACACCATATACTTTGTGGTAGAATGTAAGAACTAACGAAAATACTAAAACCATACTATATAAACTACATTCTTACAAATAAATAAATTCTAGTTCTAATAATTCTAAATAAAAATAACATTTATTTATCAAAACTATATTCTGATCTTAAAAGAGACTTTTACAGGTAAATATTTTAAATGTTATCAAAATGTTACCACACCGCAAAACGGTTTCCTGATAAAAAAAAATGAAAAATTGATACCTATCAATTTTAATCACTAGCAAACAAAAAAAAATATCTTCTCCGACGTTCAATGAGGTACGAAACTCTACAGACCTACCACAAAGCAAAAACATCTCTTCTCAACGTTTTCAAAAAGAAAATAAGCGCACATCTGTCAACCAACCACAGTAACACATTAACTCTTCATCATGTTTTTTTTTTAAAGATGAACTTCTCAGAAACGACCAGTAACAGGTGCAAGCAGCGCCGCGTAATATAACTAGTATTTGTTGAACTTTCTTTAAGGAGCACTTTGATTCTTTGAAGTTACCCGGAAATGGTGTTATGGATGAATGGCTGAGTTTTATAGGTTTACAGAATGACATATTCTGTCTATATTTAGTAGTACGAAAAGATTTTCCGTACTAGGTTTAAGGAATACCGGAATAATGTAGAATCCGGAACCGAAATAGTGTCCATCTGGTTTATTCTGTAAAAATTTAAACCGTGAAAACTTAGGTGAAGTAAACTGTCATTCCATGAGCTAGGGATTTACACTATTGACAAATCATTAATTTCACCTAAGTTTTCACGGTGAATTGAAGAGACGGCGATATGAAGCTTTGAAGTTACTTTACATACCTAAATAATAAATTAAAACCCAGGAACGACCAAGATCCGACCTAGGAATGGCCTTGACCCATCTGTATATAGGATGAAAAGTATTAAATAAAAAGTATGTTAGAAACTCCACCACCCTTCGGGTACGGAAGTCTAAAAACGACAGTAGTGCTAAAAGCCTGGGAGTGCATCAAATCTAATATACCGTGACCTGAAACTATGAAGAAAGTGAATTTATTTAGACATGAACGGCACTATTCACTTGAAATCGAATTGATTTATACATATACGGCAGTTATATGTGGAAGAACAGTATCCATCTATGGAAGATTATCAAGTACCATGGTATCATGTTTCCCAGTAACTGGGTTGTGGCAGTCGCTCCATGTAAAATGTATTCAGTTTCACATAGACTGGTAGCCGACTGAAAGCTAGGCAATTTATGATGATGATGATAAGTACTACTCTGAATAATGAATGCGTAAGTATCATTTTTGAAATAATAAAAGTGGCTTTTTTGTAAGACGTTAAAAATCCCTGTTGTTGATTATCTATGAGTTTCCATTCAGGCATTTTGTGCCTGCAGTCTTTCAGACGTTTAGGTTTTTAAAAACAAATCTACGAATTTTTCTTCTGTTTCAGCCGGTGTGAAAAGATTTGCCAGTCACCCAGGGCAAACTGGCGTAGGAGCTCAGGACATGGAATCAGTAAGTAGGTACTATTAGGACCTAATCACGTTACTGTCTTGTTTAAATGCTCTAAATACAATATATATATTAGTTTTATTTTTGAACTTGAAACTGAAAATATTTTCGAGATTATTCAACAGAAATCTCTTTCCTTGATATATCAGTACACCATCTCACAACCCTAACATATTGCCCAAAACCTATAAATATTCAATTATTCCCAATAGATCCATAACAGCATTATGTTCGTCCAAACATAATTGTTTGTTACAAATGGCCGCCCCCCGTGTCGCTTGATGTGTTGCACGAATAAGAAACAATTACAAGTCTAGAGGACGTGCTTAAGATCGCAATTGACAACGAATTGGGATGCACTGGGTTGGAAAGCCGCTGCTTTTTGTTCTCTAAATAATGCGAAAAAACAAAATGCGAAAAATGTTCTGCGAGCAGATAAACACTTCGACGCGTCATAATCACAGGAATTACATAAAAGAAAGAACGAAAGAAAATACATTTATTCAGCACAGACTAAACTATTCACAATATACATAATATACCAGATAACACAATAAAATAAAAGGAACAAATAAAAAGTGTAATAGTGTAAACATTACATCACGCCTGTATCCTCCGAAGGGTTAGGCAGAGGACGAAAAGGAGTCACTGGAATAGATAGTATGCCGCCGTTGGAGACGCCCTGGGCGTCGGGAATCCCAGGCGGATTCCCGGCCACCATAGGCGCGGGCTTGCGGACGGCGAGCAATGGGTAGCTCGCCGTCCGATTAGGACCAGGCCCGGGTCGATGGCACGTCGTGTTCCACGCGCGCCTCAAAGAGATGTCAGCACAATTGGCGGGGTCCGCTAGGACCGATGCCTGCCAGGGTTGCGGGTTAGTCCGAAAGGGATACCGGGACCTTGGTAACAGGCAACTGAAGGAACACGGGTGGGTTTTAGTCAGTAAAAGTCTGACACGCCCTTCCGCTCCGCCCAGAGCGGGAGAAGTCATTGGATGATTTCCCACCCACAAAAAAAAAAAAAAAGGAATAGATAGTCTATTTATTCGGTACACTTCAAACGCCAAATACTAACAAAAAAATGTGTTGCAATGTGTTTGATATCAGCCATTGTGATTTGTAGGTACCCAATTTACCTCTGGAATTGATGAAGATGAGAATAATATGAAACAAATCAATATAAACCAAATGAAAAAATGTCCGTGGAAGATTTTATTCGTTTATTTTTGAAGATTTTGAAAGTTTATATAACGCAGCGTTTCTCCGACCCAGTGCGAAATACCCAGAAGGGAAGGAGACGCATAAAGATCTTGTCTTAAACAAGGGTGTCGGGTCATCTGACGGCGTTCTGTTTAATTGAATCCCTTAAGTTTGATTAGCAGGGACATGTTACGATTATTGCCATACTCGATCTACACAGATATGGATAGGGCGTCATTAATACAGTAGTAGTTAATTAAGGAATTCATATTATATGGGACATACGAAAACGAAACCTCTGCTGTCTCGCAATTGGCGATTTCAAGATAGTCAATACATAGGTGCGGCCCATCACTACTAACTGTATGCTGGTGCCGTTCGGGGACTGAAATGTTACACCGACTTATCATTTTGTTTCAGTGCGGTTAGTGGAATTGCTCAGGTGCGGTTCGATCAAGTGCTGTTGAAATCAGTGCTCTAAGTGGAATATTTGGAATACCTCATTTGACAGGAAACAAAAGAAAATCTACGGTTAAAAAGCTCAATTATGAAACAAAAAAACAAAACAAATACGTTAAAAATTAAAGAGCACAAAGACTTCTATTATTAATCAGAAGAGGCTTTATCGTAAGCAATTCATACTTGCCAATTAACTTCACACACTGCTGTTCAAAATTTTAAATATAGTTTCCCTCATATATGCCTAGAATATTTCCTGTAATTTAACTACCGACCCAGAAATAAACTCCGTACTTTACGTTTATAATAAAATAAATCCTCTTACAGAGTAGTCGAAAGGTATTATAACATCAAAAACAATGATAAATGTCTAAAGGTGTCACAACTTTGCAATCAAAATATAAGACTGCAAATGTGAGGAATGGCATCCTGGAGATCAGCCAAAGAAACTGCAATTTCAACCCCCCATTGAAATTCCAACCTTAACATCCAAATGACTAAACTCAAAATGCCTTCCACCAATTTGGTGATTAAGACTTTTTTTGTCAAAGAGACTCAAAATCAATTACCAATCTAAATTCAACCTTGTTTCCAAACAAATACAATGTAAAATCGAAGGGTAGAAAGTAGAAAATTTAGAGTCAAATACCTAACGTAATGCAAGCAAGGCATCCGGCTGAAGGACCCACTAATTGCATTGGTCACGCGCATTCCGGCGCGCGCGGCTGCTTTTGAGCTGCGCGCGCGCCGACTCCCTGGCTAATTAGTAGAGGGATTGATTCATTTGTATGTTTCCTTGACGATTTGTCTTGGCTGTTTGTTGCAGAGGGTAATGACAGGATGTTGTGTAATAAGATTATAAGGATTTTAAGTGATTTTAATTAATCTTCATGAATTCTGGAGAACCTAGACTTCTTATGAGCTTTTGTGGTAACGACAAGAAATGTCTGGGCAGAGCTAATCATGCTTACTTGGATTGAGGGCTTACTAGCTGCGCCCTGCGATTTCATCCACATAAGTTTCCATCCCGTGAGAATATCGGGATGTAAAGTAATCATGTCCTAATCCAGGTTCTGGGCTACTATACCCATGTGCCAAATTTTATATAAATCCGTTCAGCCGTATTAGCGCGAAAGCTTAACAAACAAAAACAAAAAAAATCAGCTGTAGCAAAACATTGCGATCTTTATGTCTTAAAATTGGCTGGTTTGGTGGTTACAGTCATTTTCTTCACCGTTCTTAGACCAATTCAGTGACTGTACCACCACCTCTTATAGAAAGTGTGAGAAAGAGATGGAGCTATACGGAACATCCATCCCACATTCATCCATCTCTTTCCCACACTGTATTAGTATTTAAATAATGCTGCTTTATTGGTGATGGTTGGCCCTCTGATAGCTGTAAAATACAAATCAACTACATCTCATCACCATTAAAGACATTGTATCTCGGATCAACCCTAACTCCACCAGCATTCCGTTCTGCTAAGACCTGCTAATAAAACGTATGTCTAGTTCGTCTCTTTGTGTCGTTTCGTAAACAATGTTACTCTCAGTACTGCAGACGGAGATCGGCACTTTAATTAGTATGTAACAATGTCAGTATTGACTTACATTCCGGAGTTATTTCGATTTAGATGCTTCTAGCGACTCGTCCCTGCTTCGCACCGTTTTCACGACTTGACATAACATCGAAATTTCTGTATTACATACATGTAAGTTTAATATGAATGTATTATATTTACAGGAAAACTGGCCATCATTGCCCATATCGGATAACTTTGCCCGAACACGAAAAATAAATAAAATCTTGAATTGTATTAATAATAGCTAATAATTTGAACCCTTGATTTTATATCGCCTAGCCACGGACAATCACGCCGGTAGCACACCTCCGCAGTAGTTCAATTGTACTGTGTCGCGTCTTGTTGCGCTAGCGCTGCATCCGATTCGAGTAGAGGACATGAACATTTCGCGGCTGAGGTGTACGTCCGGCGTCAAAGCAAGGCAAACCATGTACCCTTGGCTTTTGCGATTTAAGTCATGATGGTGATAATATTATTAGTGAGTGGCTCTCTGTTCCCAGCCAGCAACGGTCTATTCCTAGCCGGAAGATCTAACGATAACCGGCACTAGAGTACATCGTAAATAATTAATTATCATCCACTCAGGCGCCCAGGCTTCAGTTGTTACCTAGGACTTCTTCAAAATTGTATAGTTGGGGCAACCATGGTTGTCCCAACGTTAAACTCGGGCGCTTGAGTCCTTACGGAAGCGAATTACAAACGGTTTAAACGCCATATACTGTTCACAAACGCATGAAGCTTAGCTTTATCTTTACCAGACAACTCATTCATATTCAAATGTAGAACACTATCATAAACTCCCGCAGACATTCCATACCAAGTACTTTCAAGTCCATTTATCCACATTGTCTGCCTAAATCCCTCGTCCAGTCTTTAATCCGAACTTGGTACAGCAAGAGGGAGGAGGGGGGGATATTAGAAAATCTAAACTTTAACGCATACATCGTCTGGGAGCGTTTTGCGCAAGTTGTGCTGTTGAATCTCAGTTGAAGTAACAATACGATTTATTGTGTTGTCGTGGTGTGACTATGAATTAGTTGGTGATAATGTTAGGGTAAGTAGAAAGGTTGGCGTGTTTTGGATTTACTTGAAGCATGATCTGAATTACATTGATTTTACATGGACCTGCACAACCCAGTAACTGGGTAATACGATAAAGAAAGAAAGAAAGAAAGAATACCGTTTATTTGGACACAGTTCATGAAACACAAAATTCAAATAACAAAATAAAGAATAAAAACAATGCTTTAACAACAATAGTGTGTGCCTCACTGCTGCGCCAAAAAGGTTCATACTCCTTGGTATGACTGGTTGTCAGTCTTTCGGGCTTCTGATGATCCGTAAAGACCGCAAAGATCCACGAATGACAGCCAGGACCAACGGTTTAACGTGCTTTTCGAGGCACGGAGGAGTCTCGGTGTGCAAAGATGGTCTCCCATCCACGGACCAACCCCAGTAAGTGTACCCTGATAAATCGACCCGTGCGGCTGTTATTACTTAGCCAGAAGCTCCTTATATTTCATCAGCACTGCTCCCATAACGGTGAAGGAAAACATCGCAAGGAAAACGGCACGTAGTAACACTTATTTTCATTTAATTGAAGCACAGATATTTACTCTAAATAATGATAATATAATAATTAACAGACTATCATTGTGCATTTATTTACTAATAGTAACGAGTTAAACCTTCAATTTATTTGAAACTGCTCTTCTTAAAAATTTCAAAAACCGCACTTGTCACGTTTGTCTTCGAGCCCATCGATTTTATAATATTTACGAAGCGACCTATCTGTCATGGTACAGTCAGGGTCAGAAATATACAACGTGTTGTTTTTGATATCCCATAACTCTAGGGTTATATTTTTTAAGTGAAAAGAACATAAAATCTCCTAGAATAGGTGGTTCAAAAATGCATAGTTTCGAAGATATAAAATGACCCTCGATGTGTATAGGTATCTAAGTTTCATTGATAAATAAGAGTAATTCATTTTTATTCAAACCAATCATTCATATTTAAAGCTAAGAAAATGCGACGTTGTCATATTTCACGTAAGGGTGTTTTACATTAATAATCGTGATTTTGTCGAATTATTTTGTATGAAAAATTAAAACAAATAAAAAATGATGATTGAAGAATAATTCATATGCCAGTTGGTTCTTTGATATGGTCTCAATCATACCCTAGAGTTATGGGATATCAAAAAAAACACATTGTATATACATCGAGAAAAGCCATGCGTTGCAATGCGTTTTTATTTTTTTTGTTAGGAACCATCTCCGGCGCGCACTCATCAACTTACCTTTCATCACAATCAGTCGAGCCATTTTCGAATTTTGGCGAGACTAACGCCCGGCAATTGAGTCAGCCTTAAAAAGATGTTATATATATTATGATAGATGGTAAGTATATCGACAAAAACTCATTTAATTGTCTACAATTTCTGTTCCTTATTAGTGTATCAATGTGTAGCTATATTAAGTACCCAATGTGTAATTGTTTTCCAGCTAAATATTGATGCAATATTGTGGAACAAAGATTTACAATAAAATTAATTCTTGTTATTAATATGATAAAATATATACATTGGGTGAAATTATTATACTAAATTAACTAAAAGGACAACTAACCATACCAATAAATATAAAAACAAAAGGACATTTAGGCGTCGAAGTATTCGTCCCCATCGCTGTCATTCTTGTTTATATCGATACAATCATGTTTTTGAGGCTGACTGTACACAGTCTCAGTACAAAACTAAACACAGACAGTCGACAAACGAAAGACTCTGTTTACCAAGACTTGGACCCTGGAGCCATCGGCCCCAAGTTTTAATGTGCAGCTAATGGAATCTGCATGTGGAATAAATGTTTAAATGTTTGAACTCTACTGAAACTAGTGTGGGATGTAAGGGGGTGAAGCGTAGTTAAGATTTGTTTTGAGTAATGTGGTGGAAGGGGTGAACTAGTGTTTAAAGAAGAATTATTTGGTGCTTGAGGCAAATAAAGTATTTGCCAGCTCATTTTACTATTATAGTATCGTATATACCACGAAAATTCGCTCCGGACTTCATGAAAATTGCACCAAAAAAATGTGATGAAAATTAAAAATGAGTCTTGTCTGCGAAAATCAGGAAAATTTGAAAATGGAAATAGAAAAGAAAGACAGAAAATACATTTATTTAGCACAGGCTAAAAACACTTAAATACACCCTTTTTATATTGATTCCCAGAAAAACCTAGCACCGCACCTGGTCCATACTGTGCAAACTGTGTTAGCTGTCATGCCATAGAATGGAAAGGAATCAGCAAAAGCCCAACATTTAATATTTTTCAAAAAAAAAAATTCTAAGCCCCGACACGTTTTCACGCACAAGTGCACTACAAAAACATCCCTTACCTTTGTGCGGTACAAAAACCCGTTGTGATAAATCTGCTGGGAATTCAGCCGCTGATTGGCTGCGTCAAATTGATCGTGCGCCGTTCCATTCGTTTTGTTTTCACGATCGATTATTATCTGTGTCCGCGGAGTCTCTGATTTTGCGTTCGCAAGTCGTTTGGGATTTAATTTGAGAAGTCGGTACCGACTTTTTATTGTAGGATTGGGTAGATTAAAAATGAGGATCTCGTGGCTAAGTAATAACAGCCGCACGGGTCGATCCATCAGGTTAAGCTACGCTTGCCGGGGTTGGTCCGTGGATGGGTGACCAGCTTTACATACCGACACTCCTCCGTATCTCGGAAAGCTCGTTAAACCGTTGGTCCTGTCATTCGTGGATCTTTGACAGTCCTTACAGTCGTCAGAAGCCCGAAAGCCTGACAACTTGTCTTACTAAGGGGTATCGTATTACCTAGTTACTGGGGTCTGGAGGTCAAGTAGGCAGTCGCTCCATGTAAAATACTGGTATTCAGCTGCATCCGGTTAGACTGGAAGCCGACCCCAACATAGTTGAGAAAGGGCTAGGCAAATTGATTTTGGGTAGATTAAAAATGTCAATGAAAAAATATTGGGACACAAACAAGGAAGACAATGCAATTAATGAAATGGATCAGGATGATGAAGTGAAAAATTTCAATGGTTACAAACGCATTGAGACGAAGCTGAAATACGGAAAACCAATAATGATGGTCCAGATATTTTTTTAATAACAAAACACAATTTATCTGCAAATTATAAGATTCATTTTCGTCGTGTTATCAAAATACACATTACCTACATAATATTATACAGAGGAGTGAAAATAATATCACAAGTCATTCCCATTTGTCTTTGTAATATCACAAAGTCAAACAGCACAACAGCATAGACTAAACAGAAACACAAACTACAACCAGAAATCTACATGTATAGAAATGTCTGTCTCGAAACGAGAATCGAACCCACAACCGCAGACACTGCCACTGCTTTAATTGGGTCGTTACAAGTTACTTTAACTGCGGGAAGGCGTTCCAGTAAACGGCAAGACAGTATAGGTTCAGTAAGTATTAAATGAGTTGTATTTCACTTTCAGTGAATAACTTTGAATGATTGTTCTTAATTTTAACAGTGGTATAATAATTCTCCGACGACACTGCTTTTACCAAATTTTTACCTTCGAGCTTTCTGACTTGCCCTGGTTATTTTCCATCACTTTAACTTATCATACCTCTAACTATAAAATCACACAAATAATCAGGCTATAATGTTCCCACTGCTGGGACACATGTGGTGTAGTATGTAAGCATGTTATAGTAAGGGTGTATGTGTTTGTATTGTCAATGGATGGACCAAATATACGCAGTGTCTAACCAGCATTCGAGATGTTTCATCGTCTTTAAAGTCCTTATAACAGGCCTCCTCTCTGTGAGAGGGAGTGGGCCGTATTCCACCACGCGGGGCCAGTGCGGGTTGGTAGATGTCACATGTCTTCGATTTTTTGGTTCTAGGACATGCCGGTTTCCTCATGATGATCAGATGTTTTCCTTCACCGTTTGAAATTAAATTGAAATCTAATCATAAGTTACACACCTGTATACACCATTTAAAGAACATTACCTATCTAAAAACGCGGAGTATCTACGTAAACTCACAACCAGTATTAAACTACAATTTCACGGGTTTAACCATACATTTTCGGGGTTTAAGTTTAACTCCAGGTCTTAT
Source organism: Lithophane semibrunnea (assembly GCA_947363905.1). Lineage (NCBI taxonomy): Eukaryota > Metazoa > Arthropoda > Insecta > Lepidoptera > Noctuidae > Lithophane > Lithophane semibrunnea. The sequence continues at coordinate 16,149,211 of OX376195.1, forward strand.
TAGTAAGAGATTGAGGTTTCGGTTGTGGGTTGTCAGCCAAACAACTCTCATAACTGTATGAATAAAAAATATTTTAAATATTAAATCTTTTAAACATAATATTTACAATATTTTCTAACACATAACATAAAAGAACCCCTTTGTTCCGTATCATCAGTTCTCTACTCACAGCTAGCACCCAAAAAGTCCAAAAAAGTCAAGTTAGCCCCTCACTAAACGAACACCCATTTTTCCAAAGCTTTGACCAGCCTAGCTGTCGAATATTGAAATTCTATGCTCAAAAAATATATCAATGGTTCCAATGCAAACATTCCTGTTGTATCTACGTGTACTCCGATTGCGAACAATATGTAAACAAGTCATGTTTAAATACCAGTGCAATATCCCAACATTTTCAATAAAAGGCATTTAAAATGGGAATTAACGGTATTTTTCGCTTATTGGCCCTTGAATGCTTCGACGAGCAAAAAGTATATTCTGCTGAATTTTACCATCACCATTTTTAATTGAACAATCGATAGAGGTTGGGGTATAGAGTAGGAATATTTGTAGACTGGATTTCGACTGTTGTATGGAAAATAAGAAGGCTTATTTCTTCTATAAAACGTCTCTTAATGAGATTTAAAAGAGGTAAACACTTACTACATAATAAACACCTTACTAACCACATATTTAAACCAGCGATACGAAATTTGTAGATAAAATCAAGCAAATATTAATTAAAAAAGCATACTACACAATCTTCTATTCTATACATATAATAAATCTGTAGACGAGGCGTTTCTGGACAATGAAAAAAAAAAAAAAAAAAGTTGGTGGGTTGTCCAAGAATAACCAACAGATTCCATTTCTACCATTTTTGGAATTTTTGTCTGTTTGTCTGTCTGTCTGTTTGTATGTTCTTTAGTTTGATTGTTCCACTATCACGTAAAAAGTACGAAATCAATATGGTTAACTTTTATACTCAAATATTGTGTGTAACTCGATGTTTCAATTAGTTTTTGTTTCATCGCAATCGCTTCAAAATATCAAAAGATATATGAATTTAAAGTGTTCAAGAAGGAATTTTCATTACGTAATGTACATACACGTAACGACATCTATTGACGCGAAATGATACTTACTTCTTAATTACTAGGTTTGTGAGATCGTGTGTTGTTATATGACCGTCATTTTCTTTGCGCGGAAACTTAACGCGATACATTGTGTATAGAATATAACTCTAAAGTTAGATTAATTAAAATTTTCCAGAAGCGTTGTTTATTTATTAGTTTAGTATTAGTGCGATAGGTGGCGCTACCTATCTTTCAAATCTTGATAATCATGAAAGAATAGTGACAAATGTTAATTTCTTAAAAAATATAGGTATTTATTCTTTAATTTTTCACTTTTCTACATAGTTTATTTAGCTGGTGGCGCTACCTATCTTTCAAATCTTGATAATCATGAAAGAATAGTGACAAATGTTAATTTCTTAAAAAATATAGGTATTTATTCTTTAATTTTTCACTTTTCTACATAGTTTATTTAGCTTACAGAGTGTTCGAACGTTTTCCCATATATTTTGACAGTATCATTTCGTGCTCGATAGATGGCGTTGTTCGTTTAATGTCATTTTCTGAATCGCGGTGTTAAGACTCTCCGTCGAAGAATGACTTTCGCCCAGATATTCCAAACAATTTTTAGTATAGGTATCTTTGTTTTTGACTTCTTTAGTGTCGATAATATAATAATTATAATAAATAAATAATAAATTGTTGGTTGGGTTGGGTTGTCATTCGTTGAAAGTATTGATCTTAGAGATGGGTTGTAACAGGTGAAACACGATATCTGTGATCACTGTGACTGTGACAAAAAAATAACAGATCCAAATATCTGTTATTAAATCACAGCCTGTGATTTTTGATAAATACGTATCTCAATCGAATATCATCTTTCTTTATTTCTTTTGATTTAAAGTCGAAAATCGTATCTATCTGTTATAAAATCACAGCCTGTGATTTTTGTACAGACGATAAATACGTATTGACTCAATTGAATATCTTCTTTATTTCTTTTCGTTAAAGTCGAAAATCGTATCCGAAGTTTTAACAGTAACAGTCTTGAGGATCTGTGATTTTAAGTAACAGATATTTTTTATCGTTAGGAGCAATTGCTATCTGCTATTTTATAATATCTGTGATTTCTATCTGTGACGATAAATACGCCTCACTCCTATGATGTGATTGGTTTTGATTTGTTATTTTGGTTGGTTTCGTTCATTAGGTTCAAATTAAGAAGTCAAGAAACGAGTCGTTACAGATCGATTCAAACTTAATGGCGGCTCGGAAGTTAGCTTTTAGCTGCGCAGTACCCCACCCCTCACCCCCGCTGTCACATGAAATTGTTACTGCGCAGCGACTCGCCTCATGTCCTGAGCCGCCATTAAGTTTGAATCGAACTGTACTATACTTCGTAATTTGTTCGTATGATTCGTGACCGCCGCTCATTCGATTCGATCGTTGTTGGCGTGTGTAAGGCCTCGGCCTCGAATCTTGCGGGCAGCGGGGCGGATGGCGGATCGGAAGTTAACTTTTAGCTGCGCAGTACCCCACCCCTCACCCCCGCTGTCACATGAAATTTTTACTGCGCAGCGACTCGCCTCATGTTCCGAGCCGCCATTAAGTTTGAATCGAACTGTACTATACTTCGTAATTAGTTCGTATGATTCGTGACCGCCGCTCATTCGATTCGATCGTTGTTGGCGTGTGTAAGGCCTCGGCCTCGAATCTTGCGGGCAGCGGGGCGGATGGCGGCTCGGAAGTTAACTTTTAGCTGCGAACCGGTCCATTTGATTTTACGCATAAGATCCTGTCGCGCCCGTAAGATTCGAGGCAGAGGCCTTATGGTTGATTTGATTTGTTCGACTATCGGACAGCAATAAATACACAAATATTGGCACGTTTCTGGGGAAAGTCAACAATATACATCGATAAATACGGTTCCCGAATAAGAAGATGCCACACACTATCCAGTAGAGTTCTTAGAATCCCTTAACACACCCGGTCTTTCAGCACACAAAATTTGTTTAAAAGTCGGAGTGCCAATAATTCTTCTCAGAAATTTAAGTCCTCCCAAACTTTGCAACGGCACTCGGCTCATAGTCACCAATCACCAACAAAACGTCATCGAAGCCGAAATCTTAACAGGTTGCGGCGCCGGAGATGTTGTTTTTAATCCAAGAATTCCTCTCATTCCCAATAATTTCCCGTTTAGTTTTAAGCGTGTGCAATTCCCCGTCAGCCTGTGTTACGCCATGACCATTAACAAAGCTCAGGGCCAGACAGTATCCGTTGCGGGGGTGGATCTTAGTATTGGTTGCTTTTCCCACGGCCAACTTTATGTAGCTCTTTTGCGTGTGAGCAACCCTAGCAACTTTTTTGTGTACGCTCCAGGTGGTTCCACCGCTAATATTTTATAAAGAGAAGCATTTTCTTAAATAAAAACACAAGTTTTTTGGCAGTTTCTTACTAGGAAAAATCACCAGGCCTGGTCGAAAGATTCCCCCTTTTTAAATGAAGGTACAACTTCTCTAAGCGACATATTATTGTTTTCCGACATCCATGCGAACGAAGTCGCGGGCACAGCTAGTAAACGAATAAATACAAGACAAAAAAATTGATTTAACACAAACAGACAGCTTAAACAGTTAGTCGTACATTTCATACATCGTCGTACATTATAATAATATATTATGATCTCAATTATTGGTAAGAACATAAATTTAAAAATTGTTTGAATTATTTAATATGTTTCTTTTATTTTTATATAAAGAGTTTGTAATTTTATACTTTTTGCTGTGCCCTACAGGGTCCGTAATTGTACTTTTAGCTTTAAGCCATTGTGATACCTTATCTACATTATGGAATGCAAATAAAATATGAATATGAATATTTCGTTTATGGAGTTTGACATATAACTGACATTAAACACGCGGTGGACAAGACAAGTGTGTCTAAGTTTTTGTGATAAGGCAATAACTGTGACGCGGTTCTAAGTTGTCATGTTGTACCAAAATATGTATTTTTGCACCTTGATACCTATCAAATGTTATTTTCTTTCAAGATAAAATCAAGAGTCATTTGGCAAACTAGGTTGAAAATCAGCACTTTTCGAACATCAAAATTACATATAAGACAGTCCCCCAAAACGCCCATCCTTCACCACTTCCTAGTGCTTTAGCTGGGAAGAAGAAGTGGCGCAACAAACTCCCCAGCAGCAAAGCTGTCTGAAAAACTTGATTCTATACAATATTATGCAAAATAATTTACATTACGCAATGCCCTTATCTAGGCTACATTTCGGCCTTATCGAAATCGTATATCGACAGTTGGCAGAGCCTTGAACATACAAAAAAATAGGCTTACAGAAAAATTTAGCATTACGAGTAGTAAGGTAAAACGAAAGGGCCATTTACAAGCGATAGTTTTTTACAGTGTGGCGTCAGGACGTCACACAAATCCAGCATCGCGCAAGCAGGGTTTACTGCGCGACAAGTATATAATATAGTGTCGGGGAGTAGCCCATCAGACACGACACCCGTCTGGTCGGAGAATTCTCCCTTTTTTATGGTGGATGAGGGAACTTTACACCAATCAACTTTACGCAAATCAACATCAGATTTTGTTTAATAGAAGAAATGGGAATGGTTACTGGTAACCTTTTCTCAGCCTTATAAATGTCGCATCTGCCAAATTTTATCTGTTAGTGTCTGACGGAAGGTACGAGATTCCTCGAATCGGCCGCCTATAGGGGAGAGCTTTAATTAATAGAAGCCAAATATTGACAAGTGTCGGATCGTTAAGGTGGAGTTTGTTGAAGCATGTTATTTTCCTCAACGGGTTCGATGTAACGTGAATGTGTAGATATTTCGATGAGACTTGCTCCAACTATGATATTATTAATTTAGAATTTCTCCTGTTTCGTGCTTGCGTAAACAGGGTACCTATTAAGGGGTGTAGTACTGTACTCGTAAAAGCGATCAACTTTTACTGCAGGACCAACACTGATAAGACGTGAAAAAAACGTGTGCGGTCGGGGACAAGAACAAAGTTCCTATTCACGTATGATTAAAAAAAAAATGCATTTTCGCAGCCGCCATCTTGGATTTATGTTTCGACCAAATTAATACTTTCTCTCTCTATCTCTGGAAGTCGGTGGGCCACTATTTCTGTTCAGAAATCGAAGTTGTGACCCGCAGCACAGTAGCTTATTATAGCCACTATTTAAATCAAGTCAAGAGTCAATTAAAATGATATATGTATTTACTCAACTTCGCAGGGGCACTGCCGAAGTATAGATAGAAGATATTTTTTTAGTCTGAAATAAATGAATTTAATTTAATTAATTAATTATCATTCCCACTACTTCTTTTTCACGATGAACGTTGCTTTTCAAACACCATAAAAACTTCTCCATAACCCAGGTAACCATAGAAACAGTCGGCCATCATCACAAAATAATTGTCTCAATCAAACAGTTGTATTTAACGTTCCGGATTACCGCTCCCCCGAGATTGAGTGCAAACGAAAAATTCAATCAATTCTCGTCTCTCTCATACCTAATCCTTTAAAAGGTTTCAATCAACTAACGTGTCTTTTGTTTTGAGTATAAAAGATGATTGAGAGGTAGGCAGGAGTCTGTTTATTTTGTTTCAATGCAGTTTCTGTTTTTAGGGTGATTTTGAATGGTTCTGTTTGTCTGTACTAACTGGTATAACAAAAATACTGAAAGGACAGAACTGGGGGCTTAAAACGGTCACTTTAGCAGAATCATAATATATGAAAATATTATGAATCGTCGCAAAATGTCAAAAACTGACAATTCATATGATCTGCGTGTAATGCATATTACGAAATAATTCATCTGTTTGACAGTTTTCTATAGAGATTTGTAAAATGGTACACAATTAATTATGAATTGCTTTTGGCCGGTTTAGGCCCCCAGAAACATAATTATACTCTACTTGTTGGGGCGTAAAAGTTCGACCATCCGTTATGTGTAAATATTTCCCAGAAAATCAGAACTTCTTTAAGCAAAAAATCCTATATATTGACGACATTTACTGAGTAGTTCTAGTAAGGCAGTTGAGTAAATTATTGATTGAAGAAACATGATCTTATTCATACGCTCAGCACTTATAAAAGACAATATGGAACTGACCTTGATTAGTTTGTTCTGCAGCTTGGTGACGGCCATCCGTTCCCTCTGCGTCCTTCTCTTTTCTTCTTCCAATTGAGCCTCCAGTTGCTTGATACGCTTCTCCAGAAGTTCCTAGAACAAAATTAGAGTTTTGTTAGTAATCAAACACACGATGTAAATCAAAGTTCACATTCCCTATCTAATTATAGTAAGTATAGACATATCAATCAATCTGCCTAGCCTTTAGATATTTTTTTATTATTTTTCTTTTATTTTTTTTTCTTTATCCCAACTATGTTGGGGTCAGCTTCCAGTCTAACCGGATGCAGCTGAATACTAGTATTTTACATGGAGCGACTGCCTACTGACCTCCACAACCCGCAACTGGGTAATACGATACCCCTTGGTTAGACTGGTTGTCAGACTTTCGTGCTTCTGACGACTCATAACGACTGTCAAAGATCCACAAATGACAGCCGGGACCAACGGCTTAACGTGCTTTCCGAGGCACGGAAGAGTCTCGATATGTGAAAATGGTCACCCATCCACGGACCAACCCCGGCAAGCGTAGCTTAACCTGATGGATTGACCCGAGCGGCTGTTATTACTTAGCCACGAGCTCCTCCTATAGTATAGACATAATTATAGAGAAAACAACCAGTCCCGAAAGTCCGAAAGTCCGACAACCAGTCTTACCAAGGGGTACCCAGTAACTGGGTTGTGGACGTCAGATAGGCAGTCGTTTCATGTAAAATACTGATAATCAGCTGTATCCGGTTAGACTGGAAGCCGACCCTAACATTGTTGGGAAAAGGCTAGGCAGATGATGATGACATATAGAGAAAACAACATGTCTTAGCCTCAGACCAAATAAAAAACCAAGCAACGCAGCGCAGCGTCTTGATCTTTTAACTCGGCTACGAGCTATTACAGATGTATTTCGTTTGTGATTATGAGATCAATGTTCAGTAGACATTCTATTTTTTTTTCTATTTTGACGATTTAGATAAGTTAGCAAAACACCTAAATGAACACCGAAAACTTCTCACGTTTAATCATTTTAGGTACACTGGCGACGTCACCTTTCTGGGATTTTACTTTACTGCTTCAGACGTAGATTCCAAAAGTAAAGTCTGACTATTATACCTTCCTTAGGCATAAGCGAGCCACACCTTCATCCTCAAAAGAAACTACTTCTCACACCTAAACATTTACCAACAAACAAAATAAAAAAGAAACGTAGCCACTCACTGCAACCGTTTTCTGTAAAACGGTCATTAAACGACGCCATTTTGTATTTTTTAATTATTTTTTCCCTCGGAACTCGTAAGTTATGGGTATTTTCTTGATTTCGTGCGAAATTAACGAGGCGACTATAATTAGGGCGTTTGAGTGGCAATTCTAGCTTTAATGGCTTCTGTCGATTTTACACTGACGATATTTTATGATTGAAGTTTTCGTTTGATGTCTTGGGATTGCTGTTTTCAAGATAATGGCTCATACTTTGTTTTTTCAGCTTCTTCTTTGAAGAATTGCTTTAACCGGGACTGATCAAACTTCACTTGGATTGGATGGGTATGCGCCATTGCTTATTGTAAACCGTATTTCACAACTTAATCCCACTGCTGGGACATTCTTTCTGTAAGAGGGAGTGGGCCGTAATCCACCACGCAGATTTTAATAAACGTTATTATATTCTACTCAATTCGCCCTAAGATTAAGTACCTACGTCTTTTTTTAAGGATACTCACTTTTAAAATATTTATGAAAATGCATGTAAAGTGTCCTCATTCAAATTAAAAGTTTGGTACAGAGATTCAGATTTCTAAATAAATATACCATGTTTAAAATTTAAAAAAAATTGGTAAGTAACTGAATTCTAATTAAACTCAATAAATAAAATGTGTATATTTAACAAAATGCTCCCATTAAACTTGTCTAAAGTCTACATCGCGGGAAATGGAGCGATCGAGCACAAAGCTAACCGGATGTGACATCGTTTATCCACTGTCATTAGCCGGAAGTACACCCTGAGCGCCCCCTATAGGGTGCTATCTGAAATATGCGGGTGGGAGATGATTTTCAAACAAGAATGTTACTTTAAGAATTTTGATAATTTTAAAGTCGCTGTGTTGTTGGTGATTATAATAAAATTAAGGTTAAAATATGAAGGCTTCTTTGTAATAAATCACACTTTTAAGCATTATTTTGAAGTTTTATCATTAATCGCGCCAAATTAATTACACAAGCGTTACAGTAATGTGATGAAAGATAATTACCTAAAATAAATAACAATCCCCCCCCCCCCGCCCCATTAAATGGAACTTAAAACATAACTGGTGAAATGTGGGTAATAAGTACACCTCTGCCCAACCCTTCAGGGAAACAAGGCGTGATGTGTTATAATAACTAAAAAAAAAAAAAAAAAAACTAGCTGATGCCCGCGGCTTCGACCGCGTGGATGTCGGTTATTATATACTAAAACCGTACTCGAGAACCACTCTATCCATTGGTGAAAACAGCATGAAAATCGGTGCAGTAGTTTTTCAGTTTATCGCGAACAGGACGACAGACAGACACGGCGGAGGATCAGTGATAAACGGCAATTTCGTTTAGACAAAGAACTCAAAATAATGCATCAAAAAGTTTATCAATATAGTATCGGAAACCTTTTAACTGTTATATATTTTCCTCTTTAATTCACCTTCAGCCAAATCACTTTCCCATTCACCCCAACCCCATCACCATAGAAACTAAACAAAAGGTGTCAATAATCATGAAAAGATCTCCATTATCATTTACTAACTGTCCTATAAATATGACGAACACAACCCACTTCGTTTCAAATGGCTCATTAGCAAAGGGCACGGGTTTCCGAACGAAATCTCGCGAACAATGCTGCATACCCTTAAATACCAACGTAAATATATAACCGCCGAAGGAAAGCTGACCTTAAGGTTTTGTGTTAGGGATCATTAGAAGGGAATACGTTTTTTGCGAGACGTTTCAATGAATAAGAACAATGAAAAGTGCGACAGAAATGGTGTAGAGCTAGGACGGGGTAGATTTGTAGACACCCTTTTTTGAAAATCGTCTGAGACGCATTAGAAAATGTAATATGAGTATTATATTTATTTATTTTATTTAACCATTTATGCACACACATATAAATACAGAAAAGAAGAAAGGAACAGAAACATTCGTACAAAAGCAATGCTTATTTCTAAAGAAATCTCTTCCAGCATACCTGGTTCCATTACTTGGTTTAGAGCAATACATTTATAGATTATACCAAAAATTTATTGGAAGAGGTCGCTTGTTGCACATGCCTGTCACCGATTCAAATTATTATAGTTACGGCATAAATGTTTTTGTACTGTACTACTGTCACTTGACTTATGAAAAATATGGACCACGAAATATACTTAGTAATTATCAGTCCACTGCTTATTATTGCCTCTATTTTCCATTAAAACGCATATGTCTTAAGTAGTAGGTACCCATGTAATCCTAGAAAAATTGGGAAGTCTCCTTGTATTTTCAAAATCTGAGCCTAAAGATGTCTTCTCCTGTAACTATGCCTCTATCGATCGTCACAATAGGGAATATGCATGTGATTCAAATATGGGTCAAATATTTTTTTTTTTATAAACTATGTTACTTCAGAATTATGCCTCCATCAATATTTTTGAATAAAATCGCTTTTTGAGCGAGAAATTAATTTTTAAACTGTGGGTAATTCAAATACTTGAAAAGGCTAAGAGCGGATGTGACGTAACAATCCGGGATAACAATCAAAATGTCAATGTCAAGTCAATCAACAAGTGACAAGTCAATGTCAAACGCTCATAGAAAAAGGAATGTTTGACGTTGACTTGACAGTTGCTTGTCTGTTTTCACGGACTGTGACGTCACCACAAGGTTGAATGTTTAAATAGTCCGGATCGGTTGGATATTTAAAAAAAAAAATTTAAGTACTTTAAATTGCTTTTTTGCCGTCGAATTTTTTTTCACTATTATTTGACGATAAAACTATCGAATAAAAATATTAAAAAAATACATGCATATTCCCTATTTGATCTTGGCTGCTTGTATCCAGCGGATTCGTTCGATCATAAAAATCATAATACACAAAGTCAAAGTCAAAGTCAAAGTCAAATAATTTATTTCAACTAGGCACATTAAAGGCACTTTTGAACGTCAAATACATAGAAATAGAACTGATTCTAGTTGCCCCTTCCAAAAGGTAGTTTTCGTATGGAGAAGAATGGGCAAGAAAATCCACCGTTACTCTTTTAAAAAAAAAAAAATGTTTTACAATATTTGGTATAGGTACATCAATTATATAATTACATGTGAAGACGATGCACCGAGAATACAATTACAATAGGTAAAAAGAATTAAAAATTAAAAATGGAGCAATGAAAAATAAATAAATTAAGTATGTGATAGGTACATGGTGCTCACATATTTACAAACATTAAAGTATACGTACGATAACACAATATTTCTAAAAACTTGCAAGTAATACTAATAGGACAGTGTGTGAGATTAATTATCATAAAATGTAAAAAAATCGATGATATAAAAATAATAAATTTTACAACTAGATTAGCAACCAGTTTGATTTTGTCCAGCCTCGAATTTGTCCTATGGAGCAAGACCAGCATGTTTCCAAGCATTCTTATCTTGGATATAATCCTCTAATTTGTAATATGCTTGTTTACAAAGTGTACTTTTAATATGAGTTTTAAATTTTCTTTCATTTAATTGCAATATATCACTAGGTATTTTATTATAGCATTTAACGCAGTACCCCATAAAAGATGTTTGTACTTTAGCTAGTCTGAAAAATGGTTGATCTATTTTATCTTTATTTCTAGTGTTAAAATTATGTCTATCACTTATTACACTTACACATAACATAACATAACATCACGTCTGTATTCCTCGAAGGGTTAGGCAGAGGTGTACCAATAGAACACCCGCATTCGCCAATTGTTTTTTCTCAGTAGCAGCCGGGTGGCTAGATTTGTGCTCGGTTGAGGCCATTAGATGAAACCTCTTGATCTTAATTATGCGAAAGTAAGTTTGGTTGTCGCGCTTTCACGCTAAAATGTCTGAACGGATTTGGATGAAATTTGGCACAGGGGTAAACCATGACCTGGAATAGGATATAGGATATTTTTTATCCCGATATTCTTACGGGATCGAGGTTTAGCGGGTAAAACCGCGGAGCGCAGCTAGTAAGTAAATAATTCAGAAAAAAAGGTGACAGCCAATAAACATCCGCTATCTCTTCTTGTTCTCTTCTCTCTGCCTTCATAAAAATTCTTCTGAAAGCTATCGTTTTTTTTTAACTTAATCAATTTCAAAGACTTAATGATCTACTCTGTGATTCTCCTAACTCTTTAATTTCCAAAAGCTAGATGGCGCCAAGCAGGACGCATGCGCTAATAAATAATAGTTATGTCCCCGAGGGAGTGAAATCTTTCGGAATGATCGCTGTATTAATGTCCAGTAGTATGGACATTGATATGCAGGAATTATTGTCACTTGTTTCTTTCAATTGAATGGGTTTGAGTGGTGCGGGTTGAATTTTAAATTATTGTTTGATTTGGGACAAGTGGTGTTTATTACAATGTCCATTAATACAACTAGCCCCATAACTATAAATTATGTTTCTTTCTCATGTACTTACTACACACCTTTGCAAAAAAACGGGCGGTTTTGATTTTTGTACATTATTGGTAATCATTTAGTTGTAAAGAGGTTTTAATAGCCAAACTATGTTACTGGCACTTAATAAAGAGTCTGGGTATGAAAAAAAGTTAATTCCAAATTCGAAACTTTTGTTTAAAACAATAATAATCCCGTTTTCCGTTTGTGACTTTTACTAACATTTTGCAGATTTGCGGTTAGAAGGTTATCCTGGCAACTAAAACTAAGAGGATCTGACAACTGCTGGAAGAGGGGTGTAGCCAAAAAACTATATTCTTATTGATTATAAAAAATTACTAGTCATTTATGCTAATGACATAGTAAAAATATTAATATTATCCATACAAAAGTCAATGACTGTTAAGGTGCTCGTTTTTTTTGCAAAGGGGTGTATATTAATTACTTCATTATAATTTTACCTACTACACGGTGAATGAATATCGGTAAAGAAAGGCGAGTTTTTTTTTTGCACTTACAGCAAAAAAACTCGCCTTTCTCACTAAAACATGCCGATTGAAATTGGTTCATCCTTTTCGATGCTACAATCGTGGTAGACAGACACACTAACAGACTTTAAGCTTAAACCTCCAACTATCACTAACGAAACACAATAGAATTTTAATAGTTAACCGCCTTCTAAAAGCCAATCAACAGCTGAGCGGATAAAACTTCTCTTAATTTTCGAAGGAATTAAACTAAGCCACGGGTTGCTACTATGCAGTTTATTAAAAAGCTATAATTTCGCTAGTCATCCAAAATAAACATCATAATAAAGTAATCATCCATTTATACTTACATCATACACAAATGCATTAATCTTCAACTACCAAATCAGACACAAATAAATGCCTCAACTAGCAGACAATAGACATCGGTCATTAGCAAACAGCGTCGAGATAAACGTAACAGCGTCCAGCTAATCATTCAACGAGATACCATCTCCAATCGCTCTGGGGGCGAGATGTGGGCAAAAATACGGGCAGAGATCGTCTGTGATTGGTCGAAGCTGGGGTGAGTTTTTAATAGAGGTAGATTAATATTGATGAAGTTTCGTTCGGGACAGTTAAAAGCTTATTATTTCTTATTGAATTTTTTATTGAGAATTGGACTTTTGTTGAGTTTTCCAAAACGGATACCTTTATTTTTTTTTTGGAAATAAGCTGTTCCAGTACCTTAATTACCAAGCGAAATTGGGGACTGTGTCGTCGCCCGAATAGTCAGGTCCAAAGAGGTGGCACGCAGCACATCATGCGTGCCATAGGAGGACGTGCGGTCGTGGGATCGGCCGCACTTTGTGATGAAGCCCGCTAGGCATGGCGGGCTGATACCAGTCGGGGGTGCGGCGCATGTACAAGTATCTCCCGGGCCCCCGACTCATGGTAGAAGTAGGAACAGTGGGGTTTTAGTCGGTAGGAGTCCGACATAACATCCATAAGGATTTCCCAACGGAAAAAAAAAAAAAAAAAGGTAGGTACATCATGAAATGGGTTATTTTTTTTTACAACTCATCTGTGCTCTATGTCCAAACGTAGGTAGGTTACCCACAAGGCGTGGGTGCACTTCAATAGGTCAACTGCAACGGATGGGTCTCGAATTCAGAACTATCCTTCGCCAGTATGCGCTCCTAAATATTGCGCTATTGCCGTATCACTTAGATTGATAGAAATTATTTCTTACCACTAAACGCAATGATGGTTCTGATTTATTGCTTTCAATTGTTTATATTTAGACATAAAACACTACCAAACCCGCTTCAATTAAGCATAGCACATCAATATCTGTATAGCTCCTGCACGGGACCCCAGGGTTGTCACGACGTTGTATCATTTTTCACGTGCTCAATAAATTCGTCGACGCCCTTGTCGAGATGTCAACTCGGAGGAATCGCTCTATCTGTGAGCGTACATACTTATCTGTTATTTGTAATTTGTTTGAGTTTTTATTAATTTAATTGACGGTGAAAGAGAAGGCAAGATTATAATTCTACTGAAAAATAAACAAAATATAAACTTGCGCATACTAACGTAACTAAGTGCATCTGAGGTGTTTTCTAAAGAAACCAAGAATTAAAAAAAATATTTGAAATTATATTATATGATCAGCCTATTATGTTCCCACTGCTAGGACACAGGCCTCCTCTCTTCGAGAGGGCTCTATTCTACCACGCGGGCCTACCGCGGGTTGGAAGATTTCACATGACTTCGAATTTTTGGGACCAAGACATGCCAGTTTCCGTATGATGTTTTCCTTCACCGTTTTGAAAGCAGTGGTGGTGATATTTATTTGGATTATTCGGTTTAGATTACAGAGACCACTCATGATATCGCTCCCGATTTGACCATATCCATGTGTAGGACCTTTTGTATATTGCATAATACTTCTGTAGATGACTGTAAAATATCTGTCTTATCAAGAATCTGCCAAAAAAAGAATCTGCCGTAACAAGAATCTGCCCAAACCAGAATCTGTCCTAAACCGAATAATCCATTTATTTACATAAAGTAATGCGCCTAGTCTGGGCTCGAACCGCCGACGTGCCTAATGCCTACTGTACCTATAATTATAATCAGCTCACTTGCTCACTTAGTCTATCAAGACTTCGCCAAGCGTTGGTCGACTCTTCACGTGACCAGAGGGCTAGCTATTTCTTCGGCCAAAGAATCAGCATTGCCATACAACGTGGCAATGCTGCCAGCCTTTTGGGCACTTTTACTGCTGACGATGCGGATGAATGTTTTGATGCATTAAAGTGATTATTTCCAACCCCTTTTTTATATACTTGTACATATTATTAGTATTGTAGTGTTAGATGTATATTATTGCATCTACGTTCAGTAAAACTACTGGCTTACTGCTCTATACCTCAAAAGCCATCAAATCATTTCATATCTGTACTTACACCCACAGTAGGATTGTGTTGTCGCCTTTATTCGTTCCCCGCAATCGCCGAAGTGTCCCATTGTGCAATTGTGGCCGGCTGTCTTCACATTGTCTTGCATCATTTGTCTACCCGAGGCCTTATTGTATTGCAGCGTAATTATTTATGTGGGGTTTACCTTGCGTAAACTATGTAGAACAATAGGTAATATATTATGAATGTACACCTAAACGTATTTAATGAAAATGACATAAGACGACAAAGAATAGGAAAAAGATTTTTCCTATTCTTGCTTGAGTTCATTGTGAACAACAAACTGTGTCAATCAATCTGCCTAGCCTTTTCCCAACTATGTTGGGGTCGGCTTCCAGTCTAACCGGATGCAACTGAATACCAGTATTTTACATGGAGCGACTGCCAATCTGACCTCCACAACCAAGTAACTGGCCAATACGATACCCCTTGGTAACCTAACGGTCAAAGATCCACGAATGATAGCCGGGACCAACGGCTTAACGTGCTTTCCGAGGCACGGAGTCTCGGTATGTAAAGATGGGCACCCATCCATAGATCAACATCGGCTAGCGTAGCTTAACCTGATGGATCGACCCGTGCGGCTGTTATTACTTACCCGCGAGCTTACTTAGCACGAGAAACCAACAAACTGTCAATACTAAATAATTCACAAAGAACTAACTTATAATTTGGCATTGGCCGTTATATGTTTATTTGCTTCAAAGTGCTCAAAAATGCTATCAAGAGTTTTTAAAAGTTGACGCCTCCATTGTATGCTTAATCGTTTCATTAGACCGGAAAACAGCTTTTTAGGACAGTCCTAAGTACGATTTGTTTTGACAGCACTTGAATCGCCATATCCAATTATTATTACCCTAAACAGCTGTCAACCAGTCATTGACAAGGACCTTCATTCAACACTAAATACATAACCAATCCACACTTCCGTGCTAACACAATTAAAACCTACATATTGACAGATCTATCGAGAGTGCCCCTCTCCTGTATCATTGACAAAGCTACCGTGACCGTACTCGAACCCCCGTACCTTCAGACAATAACGCGAGATTAACCCGCCCGAATTAAACTGAGACCCTATGAAACCTTAGAGAGAGTAGAGTATGGGGTACGATATAAGGAAAAGCGGGGCGATTACAGACCCGACAAATTCTCAGAAGTCTTGTAACAATTGAAAAGTAATTTGAAATTGTTAGCCAACGCGTGACCAAAGCATTGGAGGGCCAGTGTTAACGGCCGCGACTTACGAATTGTAAGTCATGGAATCGAACCCAAGCAGACCCTTTGTGTAAATTTTTTCATGACCACTGCTCTCAAAACTGTGAAGGAAACCGGCATGTCCTAGAACCAAAAATTTGAAGACATGTGACATCCGCCAACCCGCAATGGGCTCGCGTGGTGGATTATGGCCCACTCCCTCTCACAGAGAGGAGGCCTGTGCCCAGCAGTGGGAACATATAGGCTGATTATGCTTTTAGGCCAACGCTTGAAAGGTTCATATGGTACGCTCTAGCTATAGCTGGCGGATGTGCAAAAAAATGAACATAAGCAATGTCATGTCAGTGTCATTAATTGACGTGGAAATAAGGAATGTCTGCCTATTCATTCATTAACTCATAAGTCTGTCGTTGATTAGTCAAAGAACTGTTTAAAAATTGAACGGAAAGAACGTTTTGCAGCCAGTTACGAATGCCTTTCTTACTTGCTACGAAAAAAGACAAAGCACTCGGATGATAAAATTCTTGGCTGGCTTGACTGGCTGTGTATTGTTTATGTACTGTGTATTAAATGTAGATATTCCGACTGTAGATCTCATAACGCGATGTCTTTTTTAATTTTTTTTATTAATGTATGTCTTAAGGATCTCATGAGTAACTGTCCCATTTCGTTCTTATACTTTATTCAAATTAGAGGGGTTTGTGGCTAAGAAATAACAGCCGCACGGGTCGATCAATCAGGTTAAGCTTCGCTTGCCGCGGTTGGTCCGTGGATGGGTGACCTGCTCTACATACGAAGACCCCTCCGTGCCTCGGAAAGCACGTTAAGCCGTTGGTCCCGGCTGTCATTTGTAAATCTTTGATAGTTGTTACGGGTCGTCAGAAGCCCGAAAGTCTGACAACCAGTCTTACCAAGGGGTATCATGTAACCCAAGAAACTGGGTTGTGGAGGTTTGATAGGCAGTCGCTCCATGCAGCTGTATCCGGTTAGACTGGAAGCCGACCCCAATAATTGGGAAAAGGCTAGGCAGCAGACTTTATTCAAATTAGTCGAAAACACAGGGAAATGTGAAAAAGTGTGTAAAACCACATCTAGTCACAAACAAATATGAAAATGTGTAATATATATAACCACATCATGTCATAAATAAATATAACCTTCACGAAAGTTATTGTTACCTACATTGCGCGAGCTCTCAACTATCTTTCATACCCCGCCTTCGCGCCCGCTCCTAACTCACACCCCACCGCACAAAACGCACCCTCTTTCATCGATCATTAGCGGACAATGGCTAATCTAACGTGTAGGCTGCAGAGCGTGGGGCACTTCATCACGTGTCGGAGATCGAGATGATAATTATCGTGTGATTGTGGAACTTTGCTTATTAAACTCGGTTCGGATGGATGGGTGAATTTTTGAAATATGCCAAATCTGGATGTTCCTAATTTAAATCGTAATGATAAGCAACCTAATTGAAGAGAGTCCTAAACCGAGTACTGGATTAGGTGTGGGTGTAGGTATGCCAACGTAAAAAAAGGAATAATAATAGTTTTACAGGACCATGCTCAATATATTTATGTAGAATCTACGCCAATGCTGTGTAGTGGGCGTATTTAACGATTGCCAATCGGTAGTGCCTCTCTAGGAGTAAATATAAAATACTTATGGCATCCGTACCTACTCACATACTCTATCTAGGTGGAATGCCTATGTTTAATGCATTTACACAACATAGGAGGTTCATCCTAATGATCTATTTAGACACATACAAACATACACATTACACGTACATAAACTCAGGCTTTCTTCGCATGGGACGCAGATACTACAGAACACCACCTGCTACGATCCTCACACACTCCTTTTGCCTCGTGCATATTATTATATGTACGAGGCAAAAGGAGTATGTGGGGAGTAGCTTCCGCCCGCGGCTTCACCCGCGTGGTATGTCGATAAAAAGTAGTAATGTCCTTTCTCAGGCTTTAGACTATCTTTGTACCAAATTTCATTTAAATCGGTTCAGTATTTTTAGCGCGACAGACAGAGTTACTTTCGCATTTATAATATTAAGTAAGGAGTAAGGATTTACTACAAAATAATCGCCATTCAAATCCAAAAGTCGTCAAAAACTCAAAAGAAAAACTAACATCGATAAAAAATTGCTAACAAGAATCGCCGATCAGTCTCACCCAGTCCCACCGATTAATAGAACGACTAGTTTATAGTGGTTCCCTTTCCATTGCTTTTTACACTTATTTCCAACCATTCCTTGCAAAACGGTGTAATCGCTCGCTGCCGGCTAGGTTTTTCATTCCTCTTTAGTCGGAGCTAAATTAAAATTGAGAATAATTACCGCATTTTAATTGAATAACGAATGTAGAAACCGTTTATTGGATTTTGTTTCTGTTTTTTGGAGTTATGTACGTAATACTTTTAATTTATGTTTGTTTATCTTTTACTCTGTAGTTTTTATTACTTTTTAATTTCAAATATTTATGACTAGGATATAATGCTTCGAGGTTTCGTGGCGCTATTTGGAGGAGGAAGAGAGGCTGGACTGATTAATTATTAATTTAATTGATGGAACTGAGAGATGATCCAATTGGCGCTGCTTTCTACAAGCTTTTAATCAACTTGCCTTGCTAGTTAGTTAGTATGTATGTATTCCATGTATTAGTCAAATCTTGCAATTATATGCTAAATTAAAACCACTTCCTCTTATTCTACGGAATTGATTTAAAAAATAATATTATAAACCAGGGACACGCATACCCGGATACGGATACACGGATACCGGGACCTTGGCAACAGCCAACTGAAGGAACACGGGTGGGTTTTAGTCAGTAAAAGTCTGACACGCCCTTCCGCTCCGCCCAGAGCGGGAGAAGTCATTCAAAAAAAAAAAAAAGCTACACGCATTGCTTTGCACGGTTTTTACAACTTGACGATAAATTGAGATTTCTTTATTTTATGCAAGTTCAATATTTATATATTTTACACATCGTAAACCCTTCGTAATTTAGAAGAACAACGCGGTTACAGACATACACTTTAATCGTCTTTAATTTAATATAGATTATGCCTCAGATACATGGTGCCCATAGAAAACTTAGGTGGGTTCACCGGCGGGAAAGTCCGAAAGGGATACCGGGACCTTGGCAACAGGCAACTGAAGGAACACGGATGGGTTTTAGTCAGTAAAAGTCTGACATGCCCTTCCGCTCCACCCAGAGCGGGAGAAGTCATTATTTTGATGATTTCCCAACCTCAAAAAAAAAAGGTGGGTTCATCGGCGAGTTTTACTTGAAGTTTGAAATGAAAGCCTCTTTAAAATGCTATATTTATAATGCCAGTCCAATCAAGTACCAAATACCCACTATATCAAGGACCTTAAACTAAACATTACTTGAAGCATCTTCATGAATGACATCTGAACATCGCTATGCAATTAACATCACAATAAAGCGCTCTTCCCATAAATCTACGAGTCTACGGAAAAGGTTTCGCATTTTTCTTTGTATTTAATTCTAAACAGCCCTTTGTCCTCTCGGCCATTCGTCTGTCAGCGGCTGATTGATGACGAATTCATTTCGAAGCCCTTCGAAGGCAATTTAGGACTTTGAGCTTCGTATTTGATGGGAGTACTTAAGTATTTAGTTTATAGGTAAAGCGATCGTTGAAGAAAATAGTCTGAATATTCGTGAGTCAGCGATGACGGGCGTCGTCAGCGAGCCAGTTTCAGTTGGCGAATTAATCTATGTTGCAACTTTGTATCTACTGGAGAAACTATAAATCAAGCTCGTTATTGGCGATGATTTCTGCTGTGCTATGATGCCCAGAGGGTCTAGACAAGTGACAATCGCTTGGAAAACGTTTCGCATTTCTAACGACTTTCAACAGGATTGACATAAGCTTTTCGATAGCTTATATCAGTCCTATACATGTTTGCCTTTTCCATCATCGTTATCGCTGATAGAATGTCACTTTGTCTAGGGCCTCAGGTCTAAGAAACGCTGGCGTGACGATTTGGACTCGTTCTTGACCGATTGCCCAAAGAACACAACATGAAGAAAACTGGAAAATTGTGGAGGAGACCTCTGCAGTGGCTCTGGCAGTGGTGCAGTGGCTCTCTCGGCAGTAGGATATAGGTAAAACAGAGAAACAAAACGTGCAGGCAAAACACATGTTCACTGTTGTACCCAGCAGCATTTTAAAGACAACGAATGAATGCTATATCGAACTATGTTACACAAAACTATAATATGCATTCCAACATCGTGAAGATTTAATGGATACAGGCATTTTTAGTTCTTACTAATCAATGATGATTTTACTCCAGTAGTATAACAGTAAAAATAAATTATTATGATAATTGTTATACGTCGCCGTTGATGTAGACCACGTGGAAGGTGGTGTGACGATCTGATGACGTTTGCAGGGCCAACTTGGCCAGAGATCCCACATAACAGGAAGGTTTGGAAGAAAAAAGGGGGGATTTTTGCCCAGAAGTGGGATACAATACAGGGAAACCAAAAAAAAATAATGTGGTATTTCGATTTAGATAGACTAGTATCATGGCCACCCTTGATCACAAATCCAATTGCGAAGCGCGACGTTTGGTGATGATTCAGCAAACGTTTACAAGCTAAGCAGGATGATGTAATTACTCGATTTGTTTATAATAAATTAATAAACTTCCTATTAATAGTATGTAAATCGTTTTATAAACTCCATTGTGAAGACAAGTGCTAGCTCACAATAGCTACGTTACCTTGTTTAGACGTGGGAACTACTCTTAAACATTATTCACAAGTCATCTCTTATGAGACGGGTATCAACTGTCAAGTTTAGTGCTTCATCTTGGTGCGGTCGCCAAAACAGTAGCTAAAGATATCCAAAACAAAATGCCTGTGTTAGCGATAAAATTATTATCTTTTTGACGTGTAACACAATAACATCTTTCCTTCTGTAATCTGTGGGAGTGATTTCGTAAAAAGAAACGGAAGTGTGTAACACGAAGCCGGGGAAGCGCGCGCTATTTGATTTGACCAATGATCGCGCATGGTGCTAGAGTTGGCCGTCAGGTGGTCCGTTTGGTACCAACTGACGGCCAACTCTAGCACCATGCGCGTTCATTTTCAGAGAGGTTCGTACTGTCAGCGAATCAGATCTTACACATCATACGACTACTGCAAGCCTCACTCGTTTTTGATTTACGCAATGGTTCTATCTAATCTATCAAAGTTACCAACAGCTTTGTTGAGCTTTGTTCATACAAAAAAAACTGACATATTTTACGGATTCTAAGAGCAAGGGCATGAGATGAGTAGGCGGACAGCAAATCAGAGGGAAAGAATCCACATACAAATTAGTCCAATAATAACAACATTGTTCATTTTCTGAAGAAGTGCCGGAGATCGGAATACATAACGATAGTTAATTCATTGATTCAGATGTAACTTTGCGGAAATTCATTACAAATACAATAGACAGTAGATATATTTAGTAACCTATTCCGCTTAACTATTCCTCAAGAGTCATAAAAAAACCCTGTAATAAATCGATACATGTTTAACCTCTCAACGAGGCATCATCAGGATGACGATAGACTAGTCGCAAACCAGAACACGTGTTGCCACGCCGAGCGCTGGACGCAGAGTCATCCTGAGGATGCCTCGTTCAGAGGTGAAACATGTGTCGATTTCTTACAGGGTTTTATATTACTCTTGAGGAATAGTCAAGCGGAATAGGTTACTAAATATATCTACCTCTATTGTATTTTATACATAGCGATGTCTTCCTAAGCTCTAAAAACTCCTCTACACAGAACAGATATAAAGAGGACCTGCGTCAGGCTTGTAAGTTTATTAACAGGATGTAGCAGTTAATTTCCCGTAAGGACTGATTTAATCATTCATCTCTGGAACAAAATTGACTCTATCAAAAATTAAAAAAAATTCGCTGGACATAGACTACGTAGAAAAGTTTGGTCGAATTTTTTTTAATATAATATAATATAATGTTTATTTACTCAATAACAAAGCATTGTGGTACACGTTAAATACAGTTTTACAAAATAAGTACTATAGCTACAAACGTGTGGGTGAGCACTGCTCTCCTAGCTAGGTTATGAAAAACCTGTGTTAAGGAGAAGCAGTCCGGTCCCCTAAGGTAACATGACGTAAAGGTGACATAGTGCTTCAAATGTTACCGTTTCAATTTATTGAGATGTACAATTAAGGTTTATGATACGTTTTACTAACTTGAATAAAAATAATTTTAAGACGGTTGTGTGTGTGTGGTTGTGTATGTATGTGTGTGTGTGTGTGTGTGTGTGTGTGAGTGTGTGTGTTTGCTTGTCCATGTTGTTTATGTTAAGATTTTTTCTGTTTCGTCATATGACTTATTTTGGAGGTACGATTTCACAATCTTTTTGCATCTGTAATGCGGTAGTCCGTAGATTTGACACTCTTCGTTTATCTTATTATATAGGAACGGACCAAGAAAATGAAAAAATCTCTTTGCGAAGGTTGAGCGTACTCGCGGCAGAGTGCATATCCTATCTTTTCGACGTTTACTACGTTTTTTATTTTCTATATTTCGGTATGGGGTTTTGCAGTGTTGCAGAATGACTGTCTGTAGTATGAAGTGTTGCCGTACATTTAGAACTTTGCAGAGATTGTATAGTTGGTCAGTTGGAAAAAGAATTGGACGAAAAGTGGCCACTTTTAGAATGGCCCTATGTGCTACTTCTAGCGGTTTGAGGGTGGTTTTTCCTGCGCCGCCCCAACAGGAAATACAATTAGTTACGATAGATAGGCAAAGCGCAAAATAGACATTGCGTATTATAGTGGGATTGGCAATATACCGAAGAGTTTTAAATATGTAAATCAGTTTGCGAACTCGTCCAGTTAGCTGACCGATATGACATTTAAAATTGAGATTCCTGTCTAAGACTATTCCCAGGTATTTAATGCTTTCAACCGAGGTTAAAAGAGGGCATTGACAACTTGAACCCTGTATTTGTGGACGACAAGTGTGAGCTCTGATCAAAATTGGAGTCTGTGGTTGAGAGACCGAGCTGTTTGAGTAAGTCAGAAATTTGGTTTTGGAGGTATTTAGGGTCAAAGTGTGGGAATTAAGCCAATTTAGCGCAACACCAAAGCCAAGCTGAGCTAAATGCTCGAGTTGTGACCAGGAATCCGCGGTGAAGGTTATTGCGGTGTCATCTGCAAATGATATTACCCTTGCATTATCGATATTGAGATCACACAGGTCATTAATAAAGATTAAGAAAAGAGTGGGGCCCAAAATGCTTCCTTGTGGTACCCCATAGTGAATGGAAAGCTCCTCGCTGTTATGGCCATCGATCCTGACTTTTTGCGAACGATTCGAGAGGTAACTTTTGAAAAGATCCAGTTGTATCCCCCTGACGCCTATTTTCTCAAGTTTGATTAAGAGTGTGGAAACGGGAACAGTGTCGAATGCTTTCGCGAGATCAAGGAATATTGTAAGGACTTTTTTATTTTTATTTATATGATCTATGACAAAACTGGTTAGGTCGTGAACTGCGTCGCAGGTTGACTTATTTTTACGAAAGCCATATTGTTGCTGAGAGATTATCTTATAATGCTCTAGGTAGCTAACCAATCTCTTGTTTATCAAGCGTTCAAAAACTTTGGATAAAGCACTTAGAACGGCTATTGGACGATAGTTATTCGACATAGCTCCGTCACCCCCCTTGAAGATTGGATAAATTATTGCCTTCTTAAAAGAAGTTGGAAAAACAGCTGTTTCAAAACAAATATTGAATATATGGCATAATATAGGCGCCAGAGTGGTGGAAAATTTCTTTAATATTGTAGGTGAGATACCATCCCAACCAGTAGCCGCGTTTGGTCGCAGTGAATTTATAGTGGATATAATTTCTTCTGGGTCAGTTTTCAAGACAAAGGATGAGGTTGGTGAATAACTGTTTTGTGGGATTGGTGGTTGTTGTGAGGGCCTCGTTCTTATAACGTCATCTGCAAGTTTCCTGCCTATATTGACGAAAAATTCACCCTTAATTATGTTGATGACCAGAAGTTGTTGCTGCTTCGCCTACGTAAGCCATAACATTATAAATCCCTAGGAAACGACGTTAGGAAATGTGTAGTTTTCTAATTCGCGTCTATGTCGTTCGTAGATCGTTATAATAAGTGAGCATCATTACAATCGTTTAACCTAAATTGGTGTCATTGTCGCGTGTTGTCTGGTATGCCCCTTATTAATAACAAGTTGTGGAATGTGGAGGGGGTATAACGTTACCGTGTGTTACGTGTTTGTTTAGAAACTGCTTGCACGATGACAGTCACCCGTTTTTTTATTTTTTTATGCCCAAAGTATTTATTTAGAAAATCAAAGGCCCCAATCCCTCTCACAGAAAGAGGCCTGTATCCCAGCAGTGGGAACGATATGGGCTGATGCTAAGGATGTTCATGGAACAGAACTATAAATTATTAGGTAGGTTCTTAGTTTTTTCTGTAGTTATTTTAATCCAAACTATCCTAACTTTATATGCGAAAGTGAGTTTGTTTGTGACGCTTTTACGCTAAAACGGCGGAACGGATTTTGGCACATGGGTAGACCATGACCTGGAAATGGACATAGGATGCTTTTCATCCTGGATCGCAGACAAAGTCGCGAGCAACAGCTAGTTGAGTTATAAAACATCTTATTTCAGCCACAAGTCGGTGAATACATGAATAGATATGTAACATGCGTTTCTACGTTTCTTTTCTTTTGAGCCCTCAAACCAAACTAAACGCTGGGTTTTGGTGAAGCTATGAGCCTTATACATCTCTTGGCACGCCAAACTGATGCCCGCCATTGCCACTATATTAGGTATACTTGAAACCAAAAAAAGATTAAATTCGCACATCAGTTTTCAACGCAACACCCACCCATTTAACATCTCCATTGCTACCCAAAATCCTTCCAAACAGCGTAACAAAGCTCAGGCAATGTTAGCAACATAGCACAAAAACAACGGAACACGTTGACACGTCCATTTATCTCTAGCCTGCGCTCACAGGTGTGCCGACGTCACTTACAAATGTTGAGCCATCACGCGGTCGAGATACGAAGCGATCTTACAGCGTTGTGCTGCAGTTACACGGGCAATTTTGCGGCAATTATTGCCCGGCAACTGTTGGCTCCACATAGTGGATAAGTTTTTAATTTCTAAAACATGCTTAAATTATTTCGACAATATTGCATCTAATTGCTCCATAATCTGCATTGATAATTGTCGATTCCCTACTTTATAACACCACGTCCGTATTCCCTGAAGGGTTAGTTTTAAAATCTAGAATTTAATTCCTTAAAGTGTTTCGGCAATATTGTCCCAAATTGCTATGTTTTCTATATTGATAAACGCCGATTCCTAGATAATTAACACAAGAACATTATCACCGAGCTGCGCTTACACGGACCATTTTTAGCAACAATTGCCCGGCAACAATTGACAATGGTAGTGAAGGAATTACTAGAGCAATCTTATTATCGATGTTATCCAAACGTCGATTTTCCAATTAATTATGTTGCTCCACATCGCTCAATATGATATTTGCACAATTATTGCTAAATTTTGGCATCACAGTAAAACTTTGGTCTCCTAGAAAAGCGGTTTCATCATATTATAATTTGACGGCCGTCATGAAAATCCGTAATTTTCACCAGTATTTGACAATGTCAAAGACGCTCTGTATTTAAATAGCCGATACTATGCGACCGTTAACCGATTTCCTAGGAAAATAAAGCTTAAATTGCTTGATGTTGTGACTAATTCACAATTGACCAGAAATTTGCAATCAAGTTGCCCGCGTAAGCGCACCTTTACAGGTAAAAGGATGGAGAGAATTAATATTATGTTTTTTGCTTTTACACGGTCTAATGTTTTTGTCTGTTGTTTCTTGTAGAACATGCATGTTTTATTGTAGACACAACCGTAAATCACTCTCAAGAATACATAGCAATTGCTCTATTGAATTACTGAGGACTTGAGTCCAACTGTTCATTGTGATATGCTCAATGCACTGTAGATAACGAAAGATTGCTTTCTGATCTGACAAAAGAAAAAAGAAGAATTAAGGCTAACCACAAAGTAAGAACTTAAAGTCTTACCCTCTTATTCATAAACGTTTCTTAGTTAAAGAGTCGTATTTGAAAATGTATGGTTAAACAGTTGCTAATTCATAACTTAACTTTAAGCAGCGTTTATGATTAAGGCGGTTAGACCCTTTGCTAAAAGACACTGTTTAATGAATGAGCTTACAATAAATGAAAAGTAAAATCTCACCTTGAAATAAAATCCATTGTTGCTGTTATTATTGTAAGAATTATTATAGTTATTGTAGTACATCACATTCACAAAATAACACGTTATCAATATCATTAAACACCTAAGAAATGATTTTGATTTTTACTTAATTTAAACTCTTTCTTGTCTATGTTATTGAGCTGTAGGTAAACAAAATTGAACTAACACTACAACAACTTTTTCAATGACGTACTTAACTTAATTTTATTCTAATCAATTGAAAAAAATCTTAAAATCACCCACAAAAAAGTAACATAAATCACTTCTAAATCTGTCTATATAAACACTTCTTTTTCAACACTACTTCTATATTCAAAATTTGTCCCGCAACCGCACTCCAGCGCAAACGTTTGACAATCGTACACACAATCGTCAATTGACGATGCGCGTGAGACGAGCATGTGTATGAACTGAACCACCTCTTAGAATGGATCTCAATAATTAATGTGCGTTGATAAGTTTCGATGGTGCAGAAAAAAATGTATGAGATATTATTATAAGTAATATTGTTCTTATAGTTTGATCGTGATTCGCAAAAAAATACTGGTTTCTAGTTGGTCATGACCTTCATGATTGATATTTAAGAAGTACCAATTGCCTGCGTAGATTCTATCAAGCTGCCTAGCCTTTTTCAAACTATGTTGGGGTCGGCTTCCAGTCTAACCGGATGCAACTGAATGCCAGTATTTTACTTGGAGCGACTGCCTATCTTATCTGCTACTACCCAGCTACGGGGTTACACAATACCCCTTGGTTCGTGGTATTATTTACCCACTGCAGGGCATAGGCCTCTTCTGATACCGAGAAGGCACTAGCATTGGCCACTGCTTTATCAAGATGGGTTGGCGATTTCAGATTTAAATCAACTGACTACAAGGACAGGTTTCCTCACGATGTTTTTCCTTCAGCGATGTCAATGTCCAAGATAAACTCAGAAAGTATTCTTTATTTTATTTATACACCTAAAAATTACATTTTTAAATATTAGAATATAATAACATTTAAAAATATAAAGAATAGTAGTCCACCGGTATCGGGAACAGGGTCCAAGCTATCGGCGGTCAGGTCTCCTGAGAGAGGAACCTCCTATCAATACTGGCCGAATCCAGGGGTACCGCTTTCTGAATCAGGCCCTTAACCCAGCTGCCCAGAGAGCCTCCATAGGTGTTGGTCGAGGCTCTTGGCAATTAAGCTATTGGCTGATACGACTATCAGCACAATGATCGCAGAGTCCACATCCCACATGTCGAAAACCTCGTGAGCCAAGTCAAGATACTTGATTTGTTTTACGAATTGAAAAAGTGACATTGGTTGCCCGGATTGGAACCCTGACTATAGTTCAATATTAAGCAGTCTCTGTCACCTCACATTACTCTGTGATCATTTATATTTACATAACGTCCCATTGATGTCTCACGACGCGACGGTATTGTTCGATTATTATGTTCTGTTTATGATTGATACGATGTTGATAGGTACTTGTTTATGTATCAAACTATTGTCTACTATGTTTGTATTTATTGAATTAATGTTTTGTGGGATCTGAAGACGTCATAGTGCTTGTCTATGCTATATAGTTAAGATGTAATAATAGTATCGTAAAAGCAGATTTAATTATTTTATTTTACATTTAATTACAGATGGCTGATGGGGCCGAAAAATTGTGGAGTGGCAACCGCGTACCGGAAGATGTAGCGTTGGAAGACCTCCCACAAGGCGGGCAAATGACCTGGTGAAGGTCTCAGGAATCGGCTGAATGCGAGAAACACAGAACTGGTCGAAGTGGCGGTGCTTGGGGGAGGCCTATGACCAGCAGTGGACGTCTTTCGGCTAAATTGAGATGATGATGAGATTAAATTATTGAGGACTAGCTGATGCCCGTGGCTTCGCCCGCGTGGACGTCGGTTGTTGTGTACTAAAACCTTCCTCGAGAACCACTCTATCCATTGGTGAAAACCGCATCAAAATACGTTGCGTAGTTTTAAAGATTTAAGCATACATAGGGATATAGGGACAGAGAAAGCGACTTTGTTTTTACCCGACTACGAAGAAAAAAGGAGGGTTATGATTTTGACCGGTATGTATGTATGTATGTTCATCTGTTCCCTCCTATCTTTCAAACCACTTATCACAATTTGACAAATGAGGTATCGTTAGAAGCGTCGTGATTGTCCGCTGGTTATAGGCTATGTGAAGTCACATTAAATTAAAAATGGCGCCCTCTAGAGGACATATAGTGAGGAACTTAAAAAAAAATATGGTTTAATCGTACCATGTTGGGTATCAAATGAAAGGGCTTAATGAGCACATTTCAAAAATATATATATTATAACCCCAAAAGATTAAAAAAAAAAAATCAAGTAACAAAAACTAAAACCCAACTACGACTTAAAAGGTATAAACAAGACACCACAGACAGACAAATTAAAAATCCGGAGTCACACGTAATCTGTTCGATTTATGCCCTAACACGTGTGACTCCGGATTTTTAATTTGTCTGTCTGTGGTGTCTTGTTTATACTTACCTTTTAAGTCGTAGTTGGGTTTTAGTTTTTGTTACTTGATTTTTTTATACTATGTAGTGATAATGTATCTCTTCCAGATAGATGCTAGATGGATGCTAGATGGACGGACGACCTTAAAAAGGTGGCTGGGACAGACTGGATGCAGAAGGCGGAGGACAGGGTGTTATGGCGCAGCTTAGGAGAGGCCGATGTCCAGCTATGGCCTGCGAAATTTTTTTTTTTTTGTTCGCGACAAAAAACAGTTATAAATTACAGCATTTACTAAAAAGTAGTTAAAGTATACAGTCAAAACAACGTATAACCCACACGAAGTGACATCGGAGTATGAAATGCCGAGTTGATTGAATGTTTCACAATATTTTCTTGTTCTATTGTTTTATATTTAGAATTTTCTCCCTGTTAAGGAAAATAAGATCTTATAAAGACTTGTTAAATAGAAACTGATCTGTTATTTACTGTCTTTTGTTATTTATACGAACTGTTTCTATTCATAATATGAGGTAGACTTCCTTATCCTTACATATTATAAAACAAAGTCCTCCGCCGCGTCTGTCTGTCGTCCTGTTCGCGATAAACTCAAAAACGACTGCACCGTTTTTCATGCTGTTTTCACCAATGGATAGAGTGGTTCTCGAGGAAGGTTTTAGTATATAATAACCGACATACACCCGGGCGAAGCCGCGGGCATCGGCTTGTATTTATTATATGTCTTCTTAATGTTTGTGTCTCTGCCTTATCCTTCGTAATAAACAGGCATGTTATTTGATTCTTTATTGGCAGACCTTAAAGTCCATAGTGTTAGTAATGACATGAAAAATACTTATTTAACTATTATTAGTAATACATATACAACAACAAAAAACAGTAACATAAAATAATAAACAAGAAGCCCGTATAGCTACTTAGAGCCGACCTGTGTGTGCAGTCTCACCCATCGGCCAAGCATCGGGCAGTCCCACCGGTCACTCAATGCCCTCAACATGCTGTGGGAGCTAAAACATGTTCTTTGCCGGAGAGAAGCGCACCGCTTCCGAATAATAGCGTAGAAATCATCTACCCTCGCATCGGTAAACATACCCGACGCGCTACAAAACGGCGGCAGCCCCACGAGCATTCTGAAGGCATTATTATATTGTACACGCAGAGCGCAGTAAGCCTTCTGCGTATACTTGACCCAGAGGCTGCAGGTGTAGAAAGTCTGACAATAGGCTCGAAAAAGCGTCATTTTAACATCACAAGTACACCGTGCAAACCTGCGGGCCAGCATATTACTTCGAACGGACAGCGCCCTACGCTCCCTCTCTATATCTAAATCATCACATAGGTCCTCGGTGACCCAGTGGCCCAGGTACTTAAATTTTGAGACTCGCTTTAAGGCTTGACGCTTTTTTTTATGTTATGTCTTGCTATGTGTGTTATGTTTATTTAATAAAAAACAAACAAGCAAACAGTTTTCGTTTCAAACCCTTTTGTAAACAGCTAATTAAACTCCCCCGAAACAGTACCAATCTGACTGAACAGATACAAACGAATTATCACAAGGCACAAGGCTATAGGGCACATAGGGCTCATAGGGCAGGGGGACGCATCAAAGAGCATGGCCATATCCATTTGCGAAATTTGTTTTTCCATTACTCAAATTGGGTTCGCCGGGGGGTAACTTTTGAATAGTGAGTGATGGCGCGACGATATGTGTTTTAACTTAAAACTTTCAAGTTATAAGTATGGAACTTGGTGTGTTTTAGCGAGGCTTTTGCACT
The DNA here is from genome assembly GCA_947363905.1 of Lithophane semibrunnea. NCBI lineage: Eukaryota > Metazoa > Arthropoda > Insecta > Lepidoptera > Noctuidae > Lithophane > Lithophane semibrunnea. The sequence goes on from OX376195.1 coordinate 16,179,886, forward strand.
TGTGGCAGAGAAAATTAATTAGATGAACTCAGGGGTTAGCACAAACGCGCGACGTTAACGTAACGTAAATTCGAACGGTTATTGAATCGAAATTACAACATTGATTTAGCATTTTGGTTTACATTTTTGCGACAAGTACAATATGTATCACCCATAAATATGAATATATTATTAAGACTTAGAGCATACAATGTGCGAAATGATTATTTTAAAATCGTTCAAATTTACGTTACGTTAACGAAGTATTCCGCGCGGTCCAGTGGTTAATGGGCACTCGTGTAAAATGAGGAAACTGTACCGTTTTTACTGTTAGTCAGTCTCTCTAGAAGGAAACTTTGATGAAAAAAGTCCTATAGGTAGCAAGTACCTAGATTCTATGGAAATTCTGCGCCTGTAGGTATCGGTACAAAAAGGAATATCTTTTATCTAGCGATACTACAAACTACAACTAACCACAACGGTTTGGTTAGTTGTAGTTTGTAGTATCGTTTGTATTCTCCGTGCAGTGAAATTATTTTCAGTGCTCTGCACTATTTCCAAACCCATGCAAAAATCCGCCATTTTCAAAGACACCATATTGTACACTAGCTTTAAAAAAAATAAAGCAACAAGCACGCATATTCACAGCCTATCATTATTTCAACGTAAATCTCATGCAAAAACACCATTGGCCACCGGCCAACGGCTATGGCAGAATTAATTACTGCGAGGCACCAACAGATGGCGCTGCCACCAGGTGTGCCGTGTATATCATAGACAGAGTCTACACGACCTATGAAATTTAGATTGTGCTGGGTATAAATTTTAAACGCTAGCTCCTGGAAAAGGTAGTTTCTGGGCAAAGTGCTTTTGATTCTGTTTACGGGCTGCTGCGTAAAGCAAAATATCAGTAAGAGTTGTAGGTACTTAATGGTTGATAAATAATTGCAGATAACCTCAGTAGGTAGTTCAGAGTTTTTTAGCATGCATTTACCTCCTAGACAAGGCTGGGAATTTACGGATCCTTGGAAATTACTGAGGTGGTCATATTATATCACATCATTTATCTAATCAACATGACAAATAAACCACAAATTACTATCAGTACATTTATAACTCCCAACACACAAAAATAATCTCTAAACCAATTTATTCATAACTGGGATCGATATTCTAATCAAAACCACGGGCCGAGTGCGCATCAACCAGGCAATCTGTTAAATGACAGTTATCTCCGTGATTGATTGCATTTGCATGTAAAAAACGTGGACAAAATCTATCAAAGCCTCTCTATACAGGGTGACAGATTTTTAGAGTGGTTATGATTTTGGTGCTTAGTGGGACTGTCCTGGTACAACCGAAAATATGGTTATCTACGGTCTATCTTTGTTTGAATTTACACCATTGATATGCCCAGGGTGTAAAATGTTGATGATGAAGACGTGATTTTGTATCAATAACTTAGACGATTAAATGATAATTATAGAATTGTGTAATTTGTTCTTATCTGTTCCATTTCTGGGTAAAAGTGACCTTGACAGCGGAGTTTAGAAAGACTCTCTCTGTGTTGCCCATTCTGTCCAATTCGTCATAAAGAAATTCAAGCATTGGTACCTACTTATTCTTCAGTATTATGCCAATAAATTCTTCTTTTTTTTACTCTTTTACAACCAATAAACATTTACATTATTCCTGCATTACCCAAAAAGCTTATCCTGTTCCAGTTCACAAAATGTAATATAATAAAAAGCTGTCATAAAATGAATTCAAGTATTTATATTATGATGCAGAAAATCTCCCTATCCTGAAAATTTAACAATACATGGTGACCTAACGCACTCACTCTCGATCGACAAATGTAAAGTGAGCTTCCAAGTCTCTAACAATTTTATGTTCCAAGGTGTATTTGTCAAAGATTTATGTGTTGTATGGGTTCAAGTTAGAATGGTCGTGTAGCTAATAAAAATGTATACTTACGCATGGCGTTGTTACAGCGTCGTATTTTATGCATTATCTATTGATTATGGGCAGTTAACTTTTATTTTGTTTGGTTTACGGTATGGGACAACCGGAGTCAAGTTTCTGGTTGATGGATTTGGCCAGAATTTGCTTGAAGTATTGAAGCTTATCACTCTTTTTATACGATTGACTGCTAACGTGATGATGGTGAACTTCAATTCCATAGAGTTGTCTTAAATTCGATAGCTGCTTAGATAGTGCTAGAGTGGGTAATTATTTTTTTAAAGTCAACCTACTCTGTCCCATGGTTTATAAAAATCCTTCCGCCTCGTTGGGCTTGTCGTCGCTAGCGCTACTGCTGAGCATGGTACTGGGTTCGATTCCCGGGTCGGGCAAAGTGTTATTGGGTTTTTCCATTCGGAATTTCTCAGTAGCAGGTCGGAATCTGGATATGTGCCTTGTTGATGGCAATGGGTGGAAATCGCCTCCTATTACATGGGACATAAACATAACTGGCGAAATGTGGGTTTACACATCTAAAGAAAGAAAGAAAGAAAGAATAACGTTTATTTGGACACAGTTCGTGAAACACAAAATACAAATAACAAAATAAAAAAATGTTTTGACAACAATAGTGTGCTCCTCACGGCTGCGCCAAAAAGGTTCATTTCAGCATTAATGCCAGACAGGCAAACATCACACATCTGCCTATACCCTTCGGGGAATACAAGCGTGATGTTATGTTATGTTATGTTATATGTATCGAAAAATCCCCAATTATTACACAAAGGTAATTAATCTAGGTAACTAATGATTAAACATCTCTACCATAGAAACCCATGCAATTTGAAATTTGACTGTGGACTAAATAGCTATAGAAAGAAACGCCAGATAACCATTTACTTTTTTAAGCCAAAAAGTAAATCGCCGCGATCTCTATCGCCTAGACATTCCACTGCAGAAACTCACCAGACATCCGCACGAAGACATTACATTCTATAAAGATTTTTTATTGCGCCAAGGAGGAGATGCCAACAATCTGCTAGATTGGAATTCGTTCAAAACGCTCGTTTGCCTACACTTATGGGGTCGAAAGCCGTGATATTATATAATTTCATTGCACCAGAGGTTATGAAGAGCGCAGTGGCAAATCTGAATTTAATTTCTTCCTTAATTAAAAAAATCTTAAATTCATTTACTGACAGGCAACGCACTCTGGGTCTAGAAGCATGAAATTATGCGTAAGAGTTCCTTATTTATCGAAAATGAAAGGAATGATTTTTGAAAATTCATTGGGACAAGGGCAGCAGAATGATGTCAAATTAATTGACGAAAAAATGTGCAAAATAACTAAGCAGTTTTTATTTTCAATTCAACTTTTCCAGCAAAAAGAGACAAACTATCAAGTAACTTCGCGAAAACCGCTGTCCTAGACAACAAATCCGTGAGAATGCTGTAGGAACAAACGAATAGAGATCTAGATAGCTATCTTTATTGCGAACCGTGGCACCAGGCCAGGAAAACACCAAACTTCTGGACACGGACACAGATGTATATACAGATAGTTCACTCCACAAAATCAAATTTAAAAAAATATTACCACTTTGTCGGCGTGATTTATATGTACCTATACCAATACCAAATTACAGCTTTCTAGTACCAACAGTCTCTGAGCTAAGCCGCGGACAGACAGACGAACAGACGGACGGACAGACGGATGGACAGATAGACGGACACGCCTTAAGTGGTTCCTAAAAAGCTACTCTTGCTACAACACAAAAAAGTACAATTCAGGTTGCAGTTGTCTCTCTTTCTAACGCGTAACTCAATCTTCTGACTACGTTACGTCCACTGAATTTGACAAGTCGAGCCTGCCGCGTACCTACTTGTAACTTCATACCTAAAATGCGGAGTGAACTTTCTGCATCCATCTGTGGCACGGAGCAGTTGCATGCCAAGCAAGAAGTTGTGCTTTGGTGTAATCTGGCTCGTGGAGTTATATGTGTTCCGATTTGGTGTTTAGAACATTAATTGTTTCTACACTTTGTGCTAGTTGGGTAGTTCAATTCGTTAAGCTTACTTTGGTGTTGCGTCTTTTGTTTTTAACCGACATAAAAAAAGATAAGGTTCTGTATACATAAAGTCTAATTAAACAGTCTGATTTTGAGAGCTCTCATTTGAGGTCTGATTTTGAGATTTGGATGCAATTTGGCACATGGGTAGACCATGACCTGGGTTAGGACACCATATACTTTTTATCCCGATATTCCCATTTATTCCCACGGAGACTTATGCGGGTGAAACTGCGGGGCGCAGTTAGTATTAATTAAAACAGTCATCTTAGATTTGTGGCGGTATCTAGGTACATCGCTACATGCGAACTACGCATCAAAGACACACAAATCCTGCATCGCACAAGCATAGTTATCGCGCGATGATGTGTTTAGGATGCAAAAGCGTTGTATAAGATCAATGTGTGGTCTTAAGACTATAAATAGCTGTGTTCCCTATTTCAAATCTTTGAAAATATTAACATTTCCGTCTTTATATATATTGGAAATGGCTTTATTTGTGAAAAATAATCCACATTTATTTAAAAAATTGTCAATTGTGTAAATCAATTGTGTCAAGTGAAATGTAAAACCGCACTAATACAAAAAAGTTTTTTTGGTATTGCCCCTCGCATTTATAATAAAGTACCTAATACGATTAAAAATATGACCGTATTCAAATTTAAAAGGGCACTAAACAAAATATTAATTAACCAATGTTATTACACAATTGACGACTTCCTTAATGATGAAGCACTGACTGATTGACATGCTACTATTTCCATTTGACATTTTATTTTATTTTTTATTTCTTCAACCTTTAATAACATTTGATTTTTTATTTTGTTTCCTTTATTTCTTTTTAAATACATTTTTTATTTTATTTTATTAATATGACTTTTAATGTAACACAAACGATTTGACATGTATAATTCAAACGATGTAACATTAATTTTGAATTTTGTTATAGTTTAATCTCGAAATTGTTTTTTAAATTTAAAATGTCTTTTAAGTTTATGTACCTAAATAAAATATGTTTTGCATGCCCATGTGACGGTAGAACATGGAGCACTATTATATAAAAAAGAAAACATCTATGTACTAATTACCCATGTTTGCAAATGAATAAATGATTTGATTTGATTTGATTTGATTTGATGAAATATAACTTTCCGACATCAATCGTTGGGCAGTTGCCCGCCAGACACGACACCCGTCTGGTCGGAGTATTCTCCATTTTCTACAGAGGATGAGTGAACTTTACATCCTGTTCCTCATACCATGAGATTCATTATGCTCAACTGGATTACCTGGGCTTCAGAAAAAGACTTAAACAGGAACTCTCCACTCTTTTAATGTAGGTATACAAAGTCAAAGCTAACACCAGTTCAAAAAAACATTATACAAATAAGAATACCTTTCCAAACCAAACAATAAAAACTTGACAATTTCAATTATTCCGCTTTCTTAATCAGAACACAGTTTTCCTTAGAGTTGGGACAAGTTTTTTTCTTTGAGGATGTATTTGATTCGCTAGCTTTGGTTTCGTTGGCGAAGGTCTCAGGCATCGTCACCACATTCACAGGCTTGGCTGGGGAACGGCCTCTGACATCCAACATTACAAAGACTATAAACATCACCAGTAATAGAAGGTAGATCAACCGATGATTCTCTTCTAGCTGAGCCATCAAGAATGATGTAGGATTCATGATTTCGGAATTTGTTTGTTCCTGTTGCCTGATTACTATCATTAGAAATTTTGTTATTTTATTATTCAAATAAAAAATCTGTAAAATTTAGGTTATTTTTCGAAAGAAATGCGACTGTCAGACTGTCATGTTATGATACTGTCAGAAATAATTCAAATGGTTTTTTTTTAACATTTTTTGTGAGTTTGGTTTGAGGTTGCGAACTTTTTGACTTTTAAAATTTTTCGTTTTAAATTAAGAACTCGTTTAAGGAGTATTTCAACGAGGCTTGCTATTTGTCTATACTTCGTTGGTTCGTGTTGGAAATAAATAAAGCCAGTACGTATGTGAAATTGAATTTGATACAGATGGGAGGCTGGGTCAATGAATGTAGGAGAAACCCATCTATCAAAATAAGACGATACAGTTCATCGTCTTGATGGGTCTTGAACTAACTTTTACATAAAATTCAACGAAGAAAGACATTCTAAAATAAGCCAAATACAGAAAATCCTAATATCTCGACAAATTCAAGCCCTTTTCACACAGAACTGCTATCAAGGAACTAAATTGGCCTAAGTGCGGCCATTAATATGAATAAAGCTATCATTGACGATGTGCTACATGCTCAAATCCGCAGACCGTCTGGAGACGGCACATTATCGGAAACCGATTTACATAGTTAAATAGCTGATCGGTTTCTCTCGTCTGTAAAGTTGTTAGGACGTTAAGTAACGGTTTTTGTCTCGTGTGATTTAAAATCTTTTGTTTTTAAATAAAGTTTCCGAGGTTACCTTGTTACGTTATTTTATATGAGCTGCCAGACTTGCTTGAGGTTTATCTTTTATTGTAAGAAGGACGTTCACGCCTCAAGCTTTTAAGAAAGTATTAGACATAGGGCGGTGCGTCTTGCGGCGAGGCGTATATGGAATCTATACCTTCACACAACGCTCATGACGTCAGAGACCGTGTTGTCGTCGGGTATGTTTTCAAATCCAGAAATCGAGAATTAATTCATTAAAGCGTACCTTTACCGAACATTTGTGACGTCACTGGCCGAATTGACATTGGGTATACTTTCGGATTTAGGATTTTGCGCGTAGGTATTTTAAAATATACCCGACCGCAACGAAGCAATCGTTCGGTATTCTAAGTCTAGGTGATCTTATTTTGGTTTATTTATTCATTGCATTTTGAATGAATTCATTTTAATTGTATTGAACTGTTAATTGTTATCTGATAATTGTGTTTAATGATCTTATTGTCTGTTATAGCATCGATCGTACTCACTCATTTAAATTTTGCATGTCGAATCTTGGGCAGAATGTATGGCTCAACTTTATTTCATCACGACCTTATTTGTATACCTACATTCCAGCAAATAAATAATTTGATTTGATTTAGGACAGAATATTAAAATGAATGTCCATAACGCGCGAAACATTCTTATTTATAATTTGACTAATTCATGCCAATTGTATTTTTATTGTAAAAACATTTCCCTTTCTAATAAACGTTGTTTTATCCTCATTTCTTCTAGTATACTTTATCTCAAACCTAACATAGACAGTGAAACGGGTATACATTACAGTATAGCAAAATGGAGTGTCCTACATGAAAGTATACCCCAGAAAAATGTTGCGGGCGGGTTATTTTCAAATCCCTAACACGGGCGTATATATTTTTATTGTATACCTGAACTCAACACTATAGAGCGTTGTGTGAAGGTATAGATTCCAAATACGCTGCGGCGAGGGACAGCGCAAGAATGTTCGCGCACCGCAAGACGCACCGCACGCTCTATCTAGGTAACTTCTAACACAATATTTTGTTCTCGCCGCGTTCGCAAGATGCAAGACGCAGGTCGCGTGAGCGGTGATGTCGTCGCCAAGGGGTTAAAGTTCTATGTTTTTGTCTTTATAGTTCAATAAAAGCTTGTTAAAAAAAAAAACATAACTTATCATAACATCAAGCCTCTTTTCCCCAAATGGTTAGGCAGAGGTGACTCCTACGATCCTCGGAAAGCACGTCTCGGCTGTCATTCTTTGACAGTCGTTACGGGTCGTCAGAGGCCGTCTTACCAAGGGGTATCGTATCCAAGTTACTGAGTTGTGGAGGTCAGATAGGCAGTCGCTCCATGTAAAATACTGGTATTCAGCTGCATCCGCTTAGACTGGAAGCCGACCCCAACATAGTTGGGAAAAGGCTAGGCAGATTGATTGACCTCCGTGCAGCCTTTACTACGACTGTACACGACCACCACACAGTAAATTCACATTAATTCCTTCTCTATATAGGTTCTCCGATTAGAGCCATCCACGAGAATTTCTTCCCACCATAAACCAAGATGATAATACAAATTCATGGGCACCGCATGGAGGTCGATTTACTCACAGAATCTGTGCAATTAATTCAATTTACGGTCTCCTATCGCATTTGCATGTCTGGAGTGCAATAAGTTTTGGTGCAGATACCACGCGCTGTTTGAATTTAATTCAATATTCCTAGGAATTTTCTTTGGTATTACTATGTTATTGGAAACGATAGGTTATTGAATTTTGCGCTGATTTGGAAAAATCTAAAGAGATATTGTTGGAAAGGTAGAAATATGATGCCAGCTCCACACTATCATCCAACAGTTCAACTGTTCGTCCAACCTTCCACGTGTTGAGAGAAGAGATAGTTCGTGGATGTTTGACGATGTTGGATCATGTTGGTCGCTCCGATGGCGGTTAATCGTACCCAGATCAAAGGAGTTGGGCAACTCGTACGAACAGACCCTCCACACATTGGTGTGGTAAATAATTATATTATACACTCAAAAGCACATATACAATATTATTATGCGCACAAGCACCTATCACTTATAGTGAATGGTTATAAAAGTTTGGTTAAAAAGGTTGGAACGTGCATATTGATAGGTATGTGTGGGTCAATAGTGAATGGGTACAGACTGGAGTCATGTTGGAGTGTTGGACTGATGGACATAAATAAAAATAAAAAATAATAATAATAGTTTCTGATGCAGTAGGTACTTAGCTTAGGTACTTCTATCTCCAAACTAGGTACCTACTTGAGAATAAAAAAGAAATCAATCAAAACAAAACTAAAGACAAACTTCTAAAGCCTTAATCAAAAAAGTATCCCCAAAACCTTTTGAGTCAATCTCAGGAAGATTTCGTGAAGGCTTTCAAAAACAATTTAGTGTCGACTAAAGACGCATTATGGTGCAACAGTCCAATTACACGTGAGCAGCCCCCGATTAGGGGATGAGGGTGGAAATATGGATCATAGATAAGAGAGAGAGGAGAGGTACTTAGTTGATCAAAATATTTGGTTCAATATTAACTTTGATGTGAAAAAGGAGCCGTTTTTAAAGTTTTCTGGTCAATTACGTTTGGGTAAAAAATTGGAAATGTTTTTCTTTCATAAGGCAATCTAAAGGAAAATAATGTCATAGGTATAAGTACTTAGGGCTTTTATATTCCTTTTAATGCCTTTCATGTTTTTCAATGCATGTTTGATGTTATATTGTTGAGTGTGAGAACTACCGTCATAGCTATAAGTAAAAAATTCACTGATACCTACTTACTTAACATATAATATTATAAACTATAACTATAACTATAGGTACTTATTATAAATTAAAGTCGCTTTTCGTGTTTGTCAGTATGACCGCGTTGTTCTTCTAAACATCTTAACCACGCGACAGGTTATGATGAGGTTTTCACCATCGTTTAGAGAATTTATTCCGGAAGATTATTTTTGTGTAATACGTAAAAATCTTTCTTATCTATGGCATAATACGTTAAATATTAAAGTTACTTTTTATAACTAAGAAATCTCAATGTTTTGTCAAGTCTTTAATGCTCGGTTCCTATAAACAAAAACGAATCGTTTTGCTTACCAATGGTAGCTTTTTTTATTGCCAAACTGAGCAAATAAATAAATTCGTAAGCTAATTTTACCTGTGATATCTACTTCCATATGGAAGGGTCTACTATGCAAAACTATGAGGTTTTTGCTTCATTATTGGTAAAGATACAAGAGTCTTAATTTTAACCAATAACGGTTCGTTAATTATAGGAATCGGCCATAAAACCACTGCGAAGAAGCGGGTCGCTAGTTGTAGGTAGGTATAAACTTTTAAAATAAAAAATCGAATTTAGAACATCAAAGTCAGGCAATCATTTTCGGACTCAGCAGTAAGACATCACTAGTAAAATGGCAACTGACAAATCAGCAGGCACCATGCAGGCACTGACAAGTGACTGCAGTGAAGTGAGTGACAATTTGTCATTTCGTATGTTATCGTTTCGTTGTTTGAAAACCTTTCAAAAACCAAAGTTATTGCTCAGAATGTAACATGAAAATGCTCTGAAAACAAAATTGCATAAACACCAAAACACGAACAAACGTGAACTTTGAAAAGATTTTTGACAAGGGTCAGTCAGACCCTTTGCTGGACTTGAAATTGAATGCGTCCCAAACTGGCAAGTTTGCAAAGAATTCGCAGAAAGATTGTCGTAGTCGGATTGGACATGAAAGTTTTCAAAAAGGAAACATTTGGTTATTGTGATTTTCTTTACGCTTAAAGCAAAAACAAAAATTATCTTCGGAAGACCGTGAAGGATTGGAACTCCACCACTTGCTCCTAAATCTACTAAAAAGTAGTAAATCTACTAAAAAGTAGTAGTGTAGCCACAGAGGGCAAGTTGAAAAAAATATTTAGGTTTTTTTTGTTCAAGCAATTTTCATTCCATTATCTGTATAAGGCTGAGTTTATCGACAAAATTAAAAAAAATCCCTAAAAAAAAGTAAGTTCCAGTGATAGCGCCACCTACCTTATCATCGTCGAACTTCTCAGTCGGCTCATCATAGATGCGAGCCTCGCGTTTCTCCCGAGAGCCGCGCCGCGCCAACAAAGGAGTTTGCGGCGGCGACGCTAGCGCCACACTATTCCTAGCGCTCTCTGGCGGCGACTTTATGAACTCAATCTTTCCACCCTCCACGCAAATATTTGGTGTTAGTGGATACATTGGCGACATAGCAACATTAGTATTCGCCAAATGATTGTAATGATTTTCTTCTAAAGGGAGGCTTTTCGGTTTATTTTTCTTGCGGTACGTGGAGTCGTATGCAAGAACTTGCGTCTTCTCTTCCGGGTGCACTTGTCGTACCTTCCCGGGTGGTCGGTCAGGTGGCTCTGGGGAGACGTTGCCGTCTGTCGGACTTTCATCCCTTTCATTATTTGATATTCTGAAACAATGAAAAAAAAATTTAAATATTTTAACAATGCAATTAAAAATATATTCATTACGTAATTACAATTCGTATGCCAATTCTTGAAGAATCTGACAAGAGTTTGTCATCACACAAATTGCTATCTCGACATTCGTTTCATTGCCGTTCCCTAGATGGCGCTGTTGTATAGAAAATTTATATGATTTCTAAAAACGTCATAAAAAGCCAAAATGACAGTTACTTTAGAAAACTTTTAACAGAATAGGTTTATGTTAGAGTCAGACACTTTTTCATGTAAAATTACTCAACAATTTCTGAAAATCATAGAAGTTAGAACTAAAAAATCTGCATCACGCAAGCAAAATTTTCAACATCGTAAGTATAACGCCGTTGATTCCAAACACTTTATTGGAAGTGTGTTCTTTAGTGTGATGTTACAACTGTATATAGATCACTAGCTCTCGTTAGAAGGTCTACAGCACGTGACGTCACGCGCTCGTTGCCAGGCAACGCTCCTTGTAATGTGCGCCGCGGACGCTCGCCCGCGCGGCTGCGACGGCTTAGTGGCGCATATTCCTTGGGCTGCCTTCCTGCACCTTACGCGGTATTAGTTAACTCGTTAGCTTAGCTCCGGTTAAATTGAGCACTTCCATACCATGGCGGCGAGAATACTCGATTGCCAGTTTTTTGAAGCAGTTAGGAAATGAAAATTTTATTATACTTAGGTACAAAATTTACATGGATTTTTTTCTTTTTAGATGATTGGATGAATTCGTGGACACCGCGCCGTGTGTTTTACGTCAATACCACGGAGTATTTCTTTATTCCGTTGTCAATACGTAGGTGTAAGTAGGTACGTTACGAGTAATATTTTCTTTGATACGAATAATTCTTTGATCCTTAGTTAACGAGTGGTGTAATTAAATTTTGGATGTAGATCATAGCTATGTAATTATGTAGCTGCAGCATCAAACTGTATCCCTCGATTTTGTTTGGCTATGAAAAATAGATCGAGTCCCGAATAATTTAAAAAGCTTAATATCTCTACCGATAACAAGGGGATTAACCAAGAAAACCATAATAACACGGTGTAACACCATAAAAACAGTCAAATACAGTGTTATCAGATCACCATGATCTTTCTTATCAGCTGGGATTATGTCAGTAGCAGTAGCAGTCTTGATGTTGACATCACATAACTGATGTTGGTAGGTAGGTACCGTTATGAACAACAAGACGACCTAAACAACTTAATATTATTATTGGTTAGTCTATCTAGGTACTCGTGGCTAAGTAATAACATCCGCACGGATCGATCCGTCAGGTTAAGCTACGCTTGCCAGGGTTGATCTGAGGATGGGTGACCATCTTTACATTCTTTACATATCGAGACTCCTCCGTACCTCGGAAAGCACGTTAAGCCGTTGGTCCCGGCTGTTATTTGTGGATATTTGACAATCATTACGGGTCGTCAGAAGCACGAAAGTCTGACAACCAGTCTTACCAAGGGGTATCGTATTATCCAGTTACTGGGTTGTGGAGGTCAGAGATTCGCTTCATGTAAAATACTGATATTCAGCTGCATCCGGTTAGACTGGAAGCCGACCCCAACATATTTGGGAAAAGGTTACTTACGATTTTTTATCAAAAATCTTTCTCCTCAAACTTTTGATAAGTAACAGAATCCCGTCAGCTCTTACCTAGTAATTAAAGTATAAACAGCGTTCACAGTATTAAGCCGCCCTAAGCCACGTCCTGTCATGTTTGTTAAGTTCACTTGGAGGGGCTTACAACCTGCTTAGTATTAAAGGTACTTAGTTTTGAAGAACGGTAAAGGTTTTTGTTATTATTAAGTTAAGGCGATAGCGCCTTATAGAAGAGAAGAGAAGAGAAGTAGAATCAACAATAGGTACCTACTTAGAGAGTAGTACTCGGAGTATTGAGGGTTCTAATGATTATCCTAACTTATAAATCATACTAGCTGCGACGCTGCGACTTCGTCTGCGATCCAGGATGAAAAGTAGGTAGCCTATGTCCTTTTCCAAGATCTACCAACGTGCCAAATTTCATCCAAATCCATTCAGCCGTTTTAGCGTCAAAGCGTAACACACTTACTTTTGCATTTATAATATTAATAAGGATTAGGATGTGAAAGTTAGTATGTTGGAAGGTCGTTACTGAATTACTACAAGTTACAAACAGTAACACTACAGTTACAAAAAAAAACGTATGAACGGATTTGGATGAAGCACATAGATAGTTTATAACCTGGATTAACACAGGATAATTCTAAACCCGGTAATTGTACCTACCTACCTACGTTCTCGTGGGATATTTTCGGACATCCACGAGGGCAAGCCGCGGGCAAGCGCTAGTTAATTGATAAATATTTGGACACTAATAGGTTTGATTAATGAAAGTTTTAGTGGATCGTTAATTATATTAGAAGTGACAGCGGTATCAATATGACATTTTTGAGTTATTAAATATGTACGATAATCAATCATAGATAATAATAGGTAATTGTATTGTAGGTAATTGTATTTATGTAAAGGCGCTGGAATAATAGTTTCCTTAGATAGATAACACAAGGTGAAAAAAAAAAAAAAAAACTTTCGGTTTTTGCAATTTGCAGGTCAGTATCAGGTTGTATGTTGATCTAAAATGATTCGCGGCCGTAACCAATGTTTATTTAAAGAAATTTATTCATGAAAATCATCAATAAGTCTCTAAGTTCATTTAATCCTATTGAATGACTATTTCATGAAATCATGACATTTGAGGATTATTCTAACTTAAGGAGTTTTATTGCTGAATCTAATGATTTAAATAATTCTATAAAGCCATATTTGCTACGGTCGCGAATCATATTTACAACGTGACAATGACTTGCAAATTGCAAAAAAACGTATGAACATTTCGCGGGTTACCTTGGCGCATCCCCCTTAAGTATTTTTATAAATCTAACTAAACTACGTATGTAGGTATGTATATTTTGTATAAATAATAAGTACCTACACCACAGCAGACTATCTGCAGTACCTATCCATCCACAAAGGTTGTCTTTAAAAGATCGTTTTTAGCGATAAAACAGCCCACTTTGTCGCCCTATGTATCCACATTTATTCTAACGCAATGGTGTACTTATTAAAGAGCTATCGCCTCTGTCAGTTTGACAAAGTCAATTTCGAAAACTACTGCGCAGATTTTAATAACTTAAGTAAGTAGGTACGTACAGTTTTGCATGAAAGTTACTAAGAACTGTATATTTTGAATATTATTAGGTGTTTTAACGCTATGGACGAATCTACTTAATAGTTCCATAAATAAACTCATTTCAGGCGCAGCCTAAACCCATAATCGTTCTTAAAAGGTGTCCTAAATCTCAATTGTTGGAACTTAGCGACGTTCTTATTCAAATGAACTCATTTAGAATGTGAAATTAAGCCAAACAGCTCATCAGCAGTCGTTTGTTTTTAGACAACTTCATTTAGTTCACTCAGGAACGGAAAGGAAGCGAACTTGAAAATTTTAAAAGTGCCCTAAGTCTCTTTCTTGCCAAAGTAATTTAAAACTAATTACGTCAAAAATAAAGTATATTTTTCTTTGGTGAATAGTTGTCGTTAAAATGTGACCAGTGACGACCAATATTTTCGTCATTGCTTTGTTTATTTTATTTTAATGTGTGTTGTGTGATTATGTAACATGTGGACATGAGCTTGTATTGTTTTTTTTCTTTTTGACAGGGAAATCCATAATGATTACCTATTTTATCTAATTGTCTTTGAGCTCGTGGCTAAGTAATAACAGACGCACGGGTTGATCCATGAGGTTAAGCTACGCTTGTTGGGGTTAGTCCGTGGATGGGTGACCAACTTTACATACCGAGACTCCTCCTTGCCTCAGAAAGCACGTTAAGCCGTTGGTCCCGGCTTACATTCGTGGATCTTTTACAGTCGTTACGTTACGGGTCGTCAGAAGCCCGAAAGTCTGACAACCAGTCTTACCAAGGGGTATCGTATTACCCAGTTACGGGTTGTGGAGGTCCGATAGGCAGTCGCTCCATGTAAAATATTGCTATTCACTTATTCAGCTGCATCCGGTTAGATTGGAACCAGACCCCAACATAG
This sequence comes from Lithophane semibrunnea, assembly GCA_947363905.1. Classification (NCBI taxonomy): domain Eukaryota; kingdom Metazoa; phylum Arthropoda; class Insecta; order Lepidoptera; family Noctuidae; genus Lithophane; species Lithophane semibrunnea. The sequence goes on from OX376195.1 coordinate 16,194,937, forward strand.
TTGGGAAAAAGGCTTGGCAGTTGTAAGATATTATGTCTTTTCTTCAGCTCATACATTTAATCTTTTGGCCCATTTATCCACCTCCAAAATACGGTCGTTAGAATGTAGGTCTGGCCTTACCTTGGGCAATAAGGTCCAACGGTTCAGCAAAAACTAGAATCGCTTAGACATTAGACACTGAAAATGTAAATTTTATTGAATACACACGGCTACACATCAAGCTATACCTATATTTCTAGCATAAGCTGACCTCGCATTGTACGGAAATTCTATACAATGCGAGATCAGCATAAACTTTCAGCCTGAATCAGGCTAGGCTTTCTGCGTAATCTCCTGCCGTCCCATTCTAGAGAAATTTGAAATCTCTTTAGTAAGGCATAGACAAAATCTTTTCACAAAATAGGTAAGTTATCTACTTACTGAAACCCTTTTTTTTTTATTGTGGGTAGTCATCGAATTACTTCTCCCGCTCTGGGCGGAGCGAAAGGGCGTGTCAGACTTTTATGACTAAAACCCACCCGTGTTCCTTCAGTTGCCTGTTGCCAAGGGTCCCGGTATCCCTTTCAGACTTTCCCGCAACCCTGGACTTACTGAAACCCTGGATTCAGAAAACCTGGATCTAATCTCGTTAATACGACTTTGAATAGACTTTTAAACATAGTTATCTATGGCTTTTAGCAACAAAGTGTATAATTATGCAAAAACTGAACACCTCTTTAAGGGGTCATTGTACTCATAATTATGAACACCCTTTGCTATGGGAACAAAACAGAAATTGCGAAAAAAAATCTGCTTTTCCCTACAATTATTTTCGCATAACTCTTCAAAATGTATGTAAGTATTTATTGTATGTATTTTTACCCGACTGCCAAGAACGGGTTATGTATTTTATCATACTGATTGAGACGCTAAATTGATTGAACAACGTTGCATTAAATCAATCAGTCAATCGTAGTCGTCTCCCCAGTGAAACACCTCGTCTAAACACCTGGTTTCCTGTGCAGCATCTAATCGACTCCATGTGCCCTTTGAGATTGCCGCGACTTATGGTATGCTCCGGAAATTGCAGTTACGAGTCGTCGAGATAACTTCCGATTCGAAATGCCGTTCATAAGAAGAACCATGGTGTTTTAAAGCGAGGTAATTTTATGGTAGATAAGTACCTAAAGTCCTAAAGCTACTGTTTTCATGGACCTACTTCATGTGTAAGTATATTATAGTAGGAATATTGAGGCTCGCAAAGTCGGTGGCAAAAAACGAAAATTGAAAAGCAAAGACAACGACTTCCGAAATTAAAGTTATTTTTCACGTTTTTAGTGTTTTTGTTGGAAATCGGTTTTTGTTTTTATTTTTCACTTTTTAGTTGTGGTACCTACCCCACACGAATTCGAATACCACTACCTGCTATGTAAATAACAGTGAAGGAAAATTAAGATATCATCGACATACGCAAAGTGGGAAAAATACGTAATTATTGAAGCTAACTCAAAAGCATGACCTACCAAAAAAAAAAGAATCATCAAAATCGATTCATAATTGGCGGAGTAATCGCGTAACATACATACAAAAAAAAAAAAACAAAGTTCGTAGAATTGAGAACCTCCTCCTTTTTGAAGAAGTCGGTTAAAAATACTGGTATTCAGCTGGATCTGGTTAGACTGAAAGCTCACCCTAATATAGTTGGGAAAAGGCCGGGTAGAGAATTTGAACTGAAGAATAAGATTTTCATTATTTTAGCCTTACTTCAAAGGGCAAGTTAGATGGGAAAAGACCACGTGGCCGGTCATCTAACCGCTGGTCAGACCAAGTAACCGCCCTCACTGGCCTCTCTGTTACGACCGCCCTGAGAGAAGCCGAGAATCGAACTAAACGGAAGAAGCCCACTAAGGCCTTTCAGCAGGCATAGCATGGCGCTTTCTATCTCTACGAAGAATAGACATAGCTTTTTCTATACAAAGTGACATTTCGTTTCTTCATTTTTGACATCCACCGTAGAAATCCTTCTACAATCTGTCATTTTGTCTTTCGTTTCTAACGGTCTTTGTCTAGGACTTTATAAGTGTAGACAATTACGGAAGAAAGTTTTCTATACCAACTGACAAAATCACCATCAGAAAAAATACGACAAAACAAAGAATTCTGAGTCGAATAATGTAGAAGAGTGAATTTCGTAAAAAGTGCAATTGGCTCTTTCTACTTTGCTGCTGTCGTACTGTCTACACGGGACGTCATTTTTGTCTACTCTTCTGTCGACGAAACGGTGCTCATGCTACGCCTGCTGGGACACAATCTTTAGTAATGAAGTACGTGACAAAGAAGAGAATCTAACTTCATTCATAAGAGCTATCGAGGCAAAATGTTACGCAACTGACAAAATCCTCAAAGCTCTGCAAGATTAGTCAACAAGTCCAGTGACAGATGAAGAAGTCAGTCACATCAAAGAAACACCAAATTGTTTCTGTACAGGAAATGACGTCACACTTCCGTTTGACTCTGCCGTGTGCTAAATCACCAACTGTTGGTCCACATTTTGACAAAATGTTAAGAGCTTTGAGATTAGAGTGCTTCCTAATATTCTTAGTTCTTTTGATTCAAAAGATGTTTCTTAAGAAACTGGTACTATAGTCATGTTCTATTAGATTTTCTTGATAGATTCTAGATAGATAGCACAAGTTGCACAAGTCACTACACGCGTAGCATCACCACCGGGTTTTGTCGACGGAAGAATAGACAAAATGACAGATAAACAATCTGTCATTTTGTGATCAAACTGCTGAACGGATTTGTATGGAATTTGGCACAGGGTTAGACCATAACCTGGAATAGGACATAGGATACTTTTTATCCCGATATTCCCACGGGATCGAGACTTACGCGGATGAAACCGCGGGGCGCAGCTAGTTCTCCATAAAAGACCCAAGCCAATCGAATAAATCATCGTTTATTTTTACCAGCTAACTGTCCTCTGTCCATCGGCAAACTGCGGCGCTTATCCATAATGATAATGATTATCGTTATGACGTCATTATCCTCACGGTGTGACAACGCAGTAGCGGCAGACTTACGGCCGATGATTGCTGGTTGTATTTTTAGAACTTTACCAACTGGTTCGGTGGACCGATCGTTCAACGGGTGTTAATAAGTAGCGTGCATGTTATTTTTAAGTAGATGTGGGTAGAACGGAGGTTAGCTGGCTTTTTAATAGGCAGAAAGGGTTGTCTACATGATTCTCAGAAAGAGTCGTCTCCATGACAACTAGACAGCATAGTGAGTTCACTACTGAAGCACGATTTAGGAGCAGACTACTCAAAATAAAAGAGAAAAAAAAAACATGCGGAGCAGTCTTTGGGGACTGCCAATAGAAATGAAAACTAAGCAAACAATGCGTAACCTCAACATAATTCAAACGGTAGATGGTAGATGGCGCTAAAAACAATTCTTCAAGCGTGACGGTGACGATGACGCGAGTTCCATGATTTTTAGTCACCCAAAAAGTGCTCAACGCGCCTAAAGAAGTTTTCACTTAAAAAATATTGGGTGTTGTTTTTACATAATATTGAGTAGAAGTAGTATCTACCGATGACACTAATCATCACAATATCACTAGCTGCACCGCGGGGTTTCACCCGCATAAGTCTCGAACCCGTGGTAATATCGGGATAAAAGGTATCCCATGTCGTTTGCCAAATTTCATCCAAATCCGTTCAGCCGTTTTAGAGTAAAAGCGTAACAAACAAACTCACTTTCGCATTTATATTTTTAGACAACTGACGTCCAAGCATTTATAAGTTAAACTAAGGTATAAATAAAAAATTATAAAAAAATGTGGGTGTACTATAGGTACACCTCTGCTTTACCCTTCAGGGAAATAAGGCGTGATGTTATATTATGCATTAACACGATAACGGAAACTGCTCAATAATGATATCCATGACAAACCAAACCCGACTGATATTTCGAATTTTATAGAACAAGTGTTATTAAAACTGTAATCTGCACACGGAAATTATTGCAGGTGCTTAAATTTTACTGCATTAACGCTATTTAATTAATACTTAATTTTATTTCGCAGTTGGTAATTAAAAATGTAATTATTTTGTAGATACGTACTATAATAAAACAGGATATTATAGTATTAATGAGACCACCCAGATTTTATTTAAAGTAGAATCTTACAAGGGCACTTAGGTTGAACTACTAAAGATTTTACCTGCACAAATTATAATTTCCATGTTATAAGAAAGCACAAGCTCTCCTGGGGTGATAATTTCCAGTAAGTAAGTTGTTAGTGTCAAAGCAAGATAATATATATTAGAAATAGCATGACTTTTTAAGTTGTAGCTCAAAAATAAATGAACTCGTCAACAGATTAAATAAATGCAATCTTATTTAAATTATAAACGCAAGACACAAATCTTAGGGGCAATTTCCGTATTTTTATGAACGTTCGCATTCGCATCTCATTCGCAATCTGTCAATAATACAATCAATTTAGCAACATTTTTGACAGATTGCGCCTTGAATGTGTACGTTTTTTTACAAAAAAGAGATAACACAACGTTTTTTATTTCAAAATTCAAAACCAATTCACTAAAAGTCCAGTAAAATGCAGGCTCATAGTATGAGACGTGATGTATTTCCCAACGCAATCACTGGGGGTCACGGCATGGGAGTCCATAATAGTAAGGTCACACCGTAAGTAACTGTTTGTGGTTTTGCGTAAACCCACTTGGTAGGCCCTTTTGTGTTTTGATTAGAGGCGAGAGATTGGAAAAATGCATTGCGCGGTGTTGTAAGTGCGAATTCTATAGGCTGCGTAAATTGATATACATATTTTCACAAAGAAAGAAAGAAAATACGTTTATTTAGCACGACTAAAAGGCAGTACATTAGATTATAAAAATATACAACAGTTACTTGTTTCTTTAAATAAAGAGAGAAAATAATGAGAGCAGTGGTGGCCCAGTGGTAACGGTCGCGACTTACGAGTTGTAGGTCGTGACAGGCGCTTCACTTTGTGTAAATAATTTCATCACCACTGCTCTCAAAACGGTGAAGGAAAACATCGTAAGGAAACCGGCATGTCCTAGAACTAAAAATTCGAAGACATGTGACATCCAACCCGCACTGGGCCCGCGTGGTGGATTACGGCCCACTCCCTCTCACAGAGAGGTGGCCTGTGTCCCAGCAGTGGGAACATTATAGGCTGATTATGTAACAAAATAAAATAAAAAAGGGTAAAATTGCGGTGTAGGAAAATTATCAGGGGAGTGAATGGAAGGTGACTCTAAGCATCTTCGACAAAATTGCTATGAAATTCTACCAGGAATGGTATTCAACCGGAACTTATCAGGAAGTGGTGAAACAAGCGTATATATTGATTAAGGAAGACAAATATTAGTTTAGGCTCATAGTTCCAGGATAATTTAATTATTATAGCAACCTTATCAATGATTTTAGTATAATATGGAAACAAGTAAGTACATGCATTTAAACTCACTCCTGCATCCCACGGGGGATAGGCAGAAACTACAGATCGCCATCTGTTAAGATCCTTACATACTCCTTTTGCTTCGTTTACGTTCTTATGGCATCAAGATCGTAATAAAATCGTGAAAATGCGAATGTGAGTTTGTTTGTGACGCTTTCACGCTAAAACGGCTGACCAGATTTGGATGAAATTTGGCACATGGGTAGACCATGTCCTGGAATAGGTCAGGCATGTTTTATCGTGTGTGCCATTTTAAAAATAAAGCCAATTATTTTCATATGTACCAACCAACCTACCAATCATTTGGCAAATGGCGGTAACGAGCACAAAATCTGCTCACAAGTAGGTAACTAACTTAAGCCAAAACCCAGATACTGAAACTACACCAATTTTTCAACTTTCCGTACCAACATAAGTTATAATAAATTGGTTCGCCAGCGAAGGTTCTACGTCGCAGTAGAAAAAACATAAATCAAAGAGGAAAAACTCATTTGTGAAGACCTTGGACTACTTACAGCCTGAAAACGTTCCTTTTCAGCAGCGGTGAAGGCCAGCTGTGGCTTGCAGCCGGTCTTATTATTTAGGAGTTTTTCTTCGTTCGAATGAGGGAGGTAAGAATTTAACGCTAGAATAAAATGCTCTAGGAATATAGTGCGTTTAAAGCACGTTTAAATGTGAGTAGTTTTTATACAGCGTTATCCTTACTAGTCCTTACTTCCTTACTAATATTATAAATGCGAAAGTAACTGTCTGTCTGTCTGTCGCGCTGTCACGCCAAAATTACTGAATCGATTTAAATTAAATTCGGTACACAGATAGTCTAGAGCCTGAGAAAGGATATAGGCTACTTTTCATCGACATACCACGCGGGCGAAGCCGCGGGCGGAAGCTAGTTGGTTATATCAACTAGCGGCAATCCATTAAGGGCGCACCCTACCTCAAATTTTATCCCGCCCGCACCATACTACTCGCGACCTGAGTGAGAACGAGACGGAGTGGGGCGCTAGCGGCTCAAAAGCGTCGAAATGTTTAGGTAATTGCTTTTTACGTTGAAAATAATGGTAATTCAAAAAAAATTACACACATAAGACCTGCTTTATATTTAGTTCAGTTATCATGCAAAGTTTCATGATCTAATTTGAAGTATTTTTTTAATACCAGCGGTTTATAATTCTGTGCAGAGGTAACTTTGGAATTTTTTTCTATCGAGAAAATTTTATGTAATCGTGTTTTCGCCTCACATAAGACGCTAGGTCTTATGTGAGTATCAATCCTCGACTTTAACATATATTTATTTCTGCTGCAGTAATTTTGCTGCAGTATTTTCGGCATAGCAGAGGATCATGCTAAGCAATTGGTGATTGGGTGCGCCCTTAAGGGGATGTAGGAGAGGTCATATAGAATCAAATTGTAAACCTTTGTGAAGAGAGAGACAGAGAAGATTTATTATTATCCATCTCTTCAAACCACAAAGCAACTACCGCTTTTTATGTCAAATCTAATCAAATATAAAATTAGTTGCGTGGTCTCTGTTTACTTTATATAAATGACCACAATTGTTATTGTGTGGTCACTCAGGAATGTTAGTTTGTGTGATTGAGACATGAGGCTTGACCCTTACGTACTTGAATTGAAGTGATTTGGCTGTGTGGAAATTTGAAGTTCACGCTAGTTTGTGTGTTTGATTTTGAAGCAGTCCATCAATCTGCCTAACCTTTTATTTATTTATTTATTAAAACTTTATGCACAAGTAAAAACTACTGTACAAAGGCGGACTTAATGCCTGAGGCATTTTCTACCAGTCAACCTTAGGGTTAGACAGACATGGCAGGTGCAACATAAGATTATACATATAGGTAACTTGAAAATAATGAATAATAATTAAATAAACATACATAGATACATACATAAACATAATAAACATACATAGATACATACATAAACATAATAAACATACATAGATACATACATATGAACAAAATTTTATTTTTATTTTTATTTTATTTAATAGGGACAACAAACAGCAGTATATTAAATATTACACATGATAGGAGTACTAAACTAATAGAATTAACAAATACACTACTCACGACGTTATCCACAGATTACCATATAAAATAATTAGCATAGGTACTGTTAATAATTACCATAATAAGGGCAAACTTAAAGATACTCATTACAAGGTTAAAATTATTACTCGGTTTGTTATTAAAATGTATCTCGGAGAGCATAAAATAAAGTGAAAAAATCTAAAAAATCTAATAATATCTGCGTCTTAATACTAGGGACAAATATAAAGGTTCGGAATCGGATAAAATCGGCATGCAAAAAACAAGAGAAGAGGAAAAAAAGAAGAAGAAAAGAGCTGCATAAATACATGCGGTATAGGAATCAAAATTAAGTAACCTCGAAGCTTATGGCTGTTCCTTTAAAGTGGAAATAACTTGATTTTTGAAACTATACTTGTTCAGAAATATAATATCAATTGATCCAAACTTTTTATTATAAGTGTCGACCAATCGGTGCATCCGTGAGCGTGCGCCTGAGTTGGTATGACAGAAGTTAGTGGCAAACAAGCACCGTGAACGTACTTCTCTACTCTGTACTGTGCGAGGGACTAGGTAGCACAAACTTCTCACAAGATCAGAACAATCAAACCTGTTGCGGCAAATACGGAACAGGGTCATCATTTCTAGGAGTATGCGTCTGGTATGTAGGGTCAGGATATTATATTTTTCGAGCAATGATTGGTAGGAAATCCTTTTACGAAAGCATCTATAGTGCACAGAGCGAAGGTATTTGCGTTGGACTAACTCCAATATTACTATATATTTTTTGTAAAAAGGATTCCAAATAGGGACTGCGTACTCTAATTGAGGTCGGATTATCGACCTGTATAAATGCAAATAAGTGGAAGGGCGGCGGAATTCTCTAGATGCGCGCATTACGAAGCCAAACATTTGATAAGCTTTATTGACTATATTATTCACGTGCGCATCGAGATGGAGCTTGGAGTCTAACTGGACACCAAGATCACGGAGACAAGTAACATTATTTAGGACAGTATTGCCAAAACAGTAACTAAACTTGATAACCAATTTCTTTTTGGTAAACGTAATACTATGACATTTAGAGTAACTAAGCTGAAGTTTGTTAGAAGAGCAGTATTCTAAAAAACGATCAAGATCCTTCTGTAAATCTATGCAATCAGATTGATTGGTGATATTTTTATATATCTTTAAGTCATCTGCATATAGAAGAAATTTCGAAGATTGAAAACAATTTTTAACGTCGTTAATAAATAAAATGAACAATAATGGACCTAGAATGGATCCTTGCGGGACTCCAGATGTGACTTTAATGGGGCTAGACTCATAGCCGATTATCACCACTTTTTGAGTCCTATTAGTGACGTAAGAAACGAACCAGCGAAGCAGATTACCTCTGATGCCGTTAAATGCAATTTTATCTAGTAGTAACTTGTGATCCACTTTGTCAAAAGCTTTTTGGAAATCAGTATATACCGCATCAATTTGCTGTCTATTATCGAGGCTTTCAAATAACTGCGATGTAAAAATGAGGAGGTTACTCACGCAGGACCTATCCTTTACAAACCCGTGTTGTTCTTTTAATATCACGTGGCGTAGGACGGGGTAGATCTCGTTGTGAACGAGTTTTTCAAAAAGTTTAGAGAGCGCGGACAGCAAAGATATTGGGCGGTATGTAGACACATCATTTTTAGAGCCACTTTTGTGGACCGGAACAATGTTAGCTCGTTTCCAGATTTCTGGGAATACGCCATTAGCAATGCATTTATTAAATAGTAAGAATAGAGGAAAGCACAGTGTGTCGAAGGTGTTTTTTAAGAAGATGGAGGGAATTCCGTCAGGGCTCGGCCCCTTAGATGCATCTAAAGACTTAAGTTCACTCTGTATCTTGTCCATGGAAAAGTGTAAATTGCATAGGTTAATATCATTATCAGGAGTAGGGGGCGGGGGTTTCCATGAATTATGATCAAACGTAGAGGGTTCATATACCGAATGGAAAAATGTGGAGAATAAATTACAAGTAGCAGTTGGTCCATTGGAAGACTGTTGTTGGTAATAGACTGTGGAGGGGATATTGTTACTGGATTTGCGACTGGAGACATACGACCAAAATGCCTTGATATTGACAGCCACGCTATCTTCCACCGTATTCATATATTTTTTATAGCATATGTCCACGTCCTTTTTAAATTTTGCTCTATAAAGGAAAAATACTTCATAGTCGCTAATATTTCCGTATTTTTTCCACTTCGTCCATGCTTGTGATTTCTTTCTGTATGTATGCAAAAGTGACTTAGTGAACCAGTTCGGAAAATTACAACTTTTGGGTTTGTGCGCGGGAGTGTGTAACTTAATGATGTCATAGATCTTTTCATAGAAAATTGAAACTGCTTCCTTAGGAGGTAGTTCTTTTAGAAGGCTAAGCCAGTCAACGGCTTCAATTTCGGAATTAATCTCAGCATAGTTAGATTTATAATAATTAAGTGAATTATGGTTTATTTGTTTAGATATACAAGAAGGTTTTCTAAAAGGACTTAATGCATAGAAGACTGGATGGTGGGAATCAATGGGCAAAAGCGAAACAATAGGAGTATGAGTCACTACATGTGTGTTACAGAAGAATAAGTCCAGGATGCGCCCGTTGTCGTTAGTAGTACTGTTATATTGGTTCATATCCAATAGGGAGCAAAAACTCAATAGATGACGACTAACATTGGAATAAGTGCTGCTCGCGGCATACGCCATATGAGTTTTAGAACTAATCCAATTAATCTCAGGTAAATTAAAATCACCGGCTAAAACAACGTATTCTATGGAGGGATCGTCAATTAAAATAGCTAGTGAATCAATAAAGTTAACATAAATATCTTCTGTTGTATTTGGGGGTATGTAAGTGGTGCAAAGTAGTAAATATTTATTATCATGAAAGGGGATTTTAATTATTTTATGTTCAGGTAAGACTAATGGAGGAGACAATGTGACACATGAAAGAAAGAAAGAAAGAAAGAAAAGAAAGAAAAATAGGTTTATTTGTCACAGAAACACGTGCATACAAAAAGATAACATTAACCTGCTTAAACTACTTACTTAATTAAACTACTTAAACCTACATTAACTTAATTATAAATCATAAAAAGCTGCACGTCATTACTGTGACAAGAAGGCTTCCACTCAGCATGATGCTGTGCTATGGACCCACAGCACAGCGCTGATTTTCAGTGGTCACCCGTGATTTTCAGTGGTCACCCATGACGAATTAAGGGCCTTCGAGATCGCTATTAGAACTTAGTTGGGAGAAATAACGACAGGTAGGGGAGAAAACGAATCCAGCAAATTAACGCTGGGATGATTCTGCCAACTTCTTACGAATATGTTCACGTGCCTTCACTTTAAAGGATAAGCGACTAGTTGCCGTCCTGATGTCCAGAGGGAGCGCATTCCAAAGAAAGACCGCTTGGACGAAGAAAGAAGAGTGGATGAAACCAGAGCGGTGAGAAGGACATCGTAGAAGACGATTGTTGGTAGAACGAAGATTTTTATGGGCAGAGCATAAGTATTGAACATGGGAAGTCAGGTAAGAAGGAGAAGTGGGTTTGTCGAGTATAGAAAACAACATAGACAAAGCCCTTAACTCTCTGCCACCTTTTCCCACCTGTAGAATCCTGTTATTCCCGTATTTAAGCTGATTATATCACTACACTGGCTCATCACCACACCAAGCATCTCGTGCAGGCACGCTCCACTTTTTAACCAATTCCCGCCATTTTTGGTGAACTGACAGTTGACATTAGTGACAGCGACCTCACTGCTGACGTGCATGAGATAGTGTTTACATATCTATTAAATAGATATGTAAACACTATCCAGTTTAACCGCTGCTGAATACCAGTATTTTACATGGAGCGCCTATCAGACCACCACAACCCTGTAAGTTCTGGGTAATAGGATGCCCCTTGGTAACACTGGTTGTCAGACTTTCAGGCTTCTGACGACTCGTAACAACTGTCAAAGATCCACGAATGATAGCCAGTACCAACGGTTTAACATGCTTAAAACAATAAATATAGAGACGCATATAATATATAACTTCAAATAAAGTCCTCCTTTGTTGTACACAATCCTTCCATTGCCTCAATAACACGAGCATAAACCATCAACCAACCAGAGTAACTGTTTGTACTTACCCAATAAATCAAAATTACCCACCAATAAAACGCAGTACTCCTATAAATTAGCGATACACTTAATTGCTTTAAGTACAAGGGCACTTCCTGAACAGCCTAGACTCCTGGTACCTGGACCATAGAGTAAGAAATCCGTATAGAAGTGAAACTTCATGTAGAGTCAGGGCAATTAATTATTGTTTATTAAATTGACTTATTTTAAGCTAACTGTCACTAACGAGACACAATAGAATTTTTATATTTAACGACTTCTAAAGGCAAATACGGTCTGAAAGTATCGACAATCACCAAAGCTAACAGGTCAAGACTGAGGAAATATGAGAGAGTCATCATGAGGGACTTGATTAGTCACGCTAGGAACAAACCAAGACTAAAGAAAATGCATGAAATCTTAGACGGAAAGACAGTAACCAAACGCATCAAGAACCACAGGATGTGCTATCTCGCACATGTTCACAGACGCAGCAAACCACACCTATTACATGCAGCAATAAAGTACAGGGCCAAATCCAAGAAAGTAGGCCGACCGATTTACACATGGAACGACAACCTAAAACAAGACATGGCGGGCTTCGACAAGGAAATCGATTTCTGGATGGACGCGGCGGAAGACCGAAACAAGATCAGGAAAGCAGCTAGCGAGATATACAAGAAACCTGAAACGGACAGCAGCGAGAGCTCAGACGAAGATACAGAAAACAGCAAATTGGAGCATAGTACAGCAAGGTGTTAGAAAAGAGCCGAGAACGAAGCATAATATCTCCGCCAATGGATTCAACGGTGAAGATCGAACGAAGTCAACTTGCGGCGACATCGTAAAAATATGCCCATCCCTAGATAAATATTACCCATCTCTCCACTAGTCCATTGCTTACTCAAGGATGCATATCCGGTAGGCTCGCAAGTCCCTCCCTATCCCTAAGGGCACAGTCTATCCCTACCATTACCCGCGCCCCCCGGTCTACTCTTCGATATGCAATGGCTTCTGTAGCTCCATGAACCATGAGGCTTCAGGAGCTAGTGCAAATCCTGGGGTTCATTCGATTTATCGAGTCTGGTTAAGCCACGCTGGGGTCGGTGCATTTCATTCATTCATTCATTCATTCAATAACGACTTCTAAAGGCAAATCGACAATTGAGCGGAAGCAATTTCATACTGAACTTTCAAAGAATGACATTATACACTATATCGAATATACTGACAATTTAAGTTGATTGACAATGTGCTCCTAATTGCTCAGTCGGGTGACAATCCTTTCATGTTAAAAATACCTACATCAAAATCTATTGCTTCACTTATTTGAATAATCCGTCTGCTCAATATCAAAACGACGCAATGGATATTGTTGAATTGACATAATTGAAGGGATTGTCATTTTATTTTAAGTGTGTTGCGTAGTTAGGATGCTGCAGCTGGGTTGTTGATTTTGAAAATATTTGAATAATCCGTCTGCTCAATATCAAAACGACGCAATGGATATTGTTGAATTGACATAATTGAAGGGATTGTCATTTTATTTTAAGTGTGTTGCGTAGTTAGGATGCTGCAGCTGGGTTGTTGATTTTGAAAATATTTTACTATGGAGAGCAGAAAACGTAGGTACCTACTGAGCGCACCAAACAACGCTATACAAAGCGAAATACTGGCTGTTTCGGACGTATCAAACGCCTCAAAACAGTAGGCATTTGAATGAGTTCTGTTACAGTCTTATTCTATGTCCTAGGCTGAGAGTCTGAGACTACCTGTACTAATCATCGGTACACACGAACGGCGCCCCAGGCCACATCTAGTGTTGCCATAAATTCATTTAATGCACACGCGATCTTAGGTAGGTACTACTGTTATGATTATAAGATTATGGTTGAGTTAAAGTTAGTGGTTAACTTTACTGTTTGGTTTTGCAGACTTTTGATTAAATAAGTTTTAATCTAGCTATGGCTGAGATGAGACTGGATGGTGGAAATAGATACAGCTTGGCAAAAAAGAGTATGATACGGTGACAGATGAAACTAAATATTTTACTTAGGTAATGCAGACCTATGATGTTGGCACTACTTTGCCGACAAGTGCTAGTAGGGTTTTGAGTCAGTAAAAGAAGCGTTTTTAACTATTTGTTTAAATTCTTTTACTCATTTCCCATTTGAAGTGACCTATATGCGGTAGTGGCGCCCTCATTTTTTCCAAACTCTTTTTTGTCAAGCTGTAAATAGTGGTACTTGTATTGTTATTATTTCGTTGTAGGAAATTATTTAGTGCGATCGTGGCCAATCCTGGGTGATTCCCCGGGTAAGTATTTTTTCAAAACATCTCCAATCGTTTTTTTTTCAAGCTTTTTCATGATTTTATTTTCTCATAATAATTGGTTTTTAACAAAAAGCTACTTTGTCAGTAATTCCTACAAGAAAGCTTATAACAAAACAATTAATGAATACAGAATAATTTCACCAGTCAATCTTACAATCCTGTTTCCTGAATAAACACATTTAAATTCCCCCGTTATCTTATTATAAATCAGGAACCTGCGCGTGATTCACCAGATCTAGGCTATTCTATTTTAAGTACTAACTCAGCCTGAAGCGATTGATTGCCAGCGAAGTTATTCGTGTGAATGGTTGAATTTAAATAGCTTTTTATTTTCATAATAGACTTCAAGGAATTTAAATATTTTGATGGGTGTATTTTTAGATTGACAGTCATTATTTATGAATAAGGAGTTGACAACCTTTTTGACACCGTTCAAAACGAATTCATATAAATTAAATTATATTCAATTTTTTTATTGAAGTGATAATGTCAGTGGTTATAATTATGTGTCATATTCAGAAGAAATTGAAGCAGTTAATGTAAACTCAACATAGATACAAATGTTCGGTACCTATATATTCCGTATTTACACCATTTTTTGTCCTTTATCTCGTCCTAATAATGTAATATTACGAATTGGAATGTTAAATTATGACTGCAAGCATTTTTTTTTTTGTAATTCGAATGAAAAAATAACAGGCTTTTACCTCGTTCTAAAGAGAACCTTGGCGATTGAGTACATACCAGGACCTGTATCTCTCTTCTTCATCGTTAGTGTAACTTAAAATATACGTTTCGACTTGAGAACCTCCTTCTTTTTTTTCGTCGGTTAAAAAGAAGCCTTCGTCCAAAGATTAACAGCGACTGCGAAGGATGAAGATCAATAATTTAGATCATCTATTTTACTGGTTTTATTTTCTATACTATACCACAAAACAAGAACTATTACCTCAATTTATTGATCTATCCATATAATTTTATTCATACTAATAACTAACTTATAATCGATTAAGATAGACACGCCATTATTTTGATTGACAGTTTAGCGCACAGCTCCGAGCGTTTAGTTGATTTTTTATTCGAGTTTCGATTTAAAACGACTTAATTCTAATCGATTTATTTTGTAAAATAGACCAATTAGGTAAAAGATTAATGGTTTGAATTTAATGTCGTAAATCATTGCATAATATTGAATGGAATAATACCTCTATTAATATTAAGTCATAGATTAAGATTACAAAATAATTTATTTATATTTTAAGGAGGAAATGTACGAGTTTTTAGCAAAAACATTTAAGCAACTTTTAAGTTATGAAAAAAAAAACTTGATTTGGTATTTATTTGATTAGGTATTGTTGATAGAGGTATTTAAAAAAAAAATTATTTAGGTTTTTTTTTTCCAAATATAAATATACACCGTTATCCTTGCAACCAGTGGTTTGGTTTCATTTATAAAACGTAAATCAATGGAAAATTACAACTTTTTTTTAATTTTTTTAGGTCTAAATTTTACCACAAGAGACGCAAGTTCGTTGCCCTATGCGCTAGGGTAACGAACTTGCGTCTCAACACGGGCGGGGGGTACGGGATGTGACCTGACCGGCAGCGAGCGCGATCCCTCCCTTAGTCAGTCAGCTGTTTCGCTAGCAAGCACGGTGTCAAATAGAAACTTTTTAAAATCTTTTAATGAAAATAACGTTTTTTTTTTGTTGTGTTTGGTCATTTATTTTTATATTTAAGTCAACTACCCATGGTTTGAATGACAAGAGTGTTTACCCTTACATCCTGTATATGTAAATAGAATAATACTATACTTAGAAGTTGTTTGAAAGTTAGTTTAACTAAGTTTTTTTTAACTTTTATAACATGGAAAGCATAGGATATGGTTAACCACTGAAATAATTTCTACAGAGCGTGCCTAATAGCGGTCGATTCATTTCCGGGCTATAATCACCTTCATTATTTTGTTAAAAATAACCAGTCACAGCATTGAATGCAGGAAAAAAACTGATCTTTGTTAGGGCTAGACCTAAACTGCCAGAATCTAGATTGTATTAGTTGTTCTTTGTATCTGAACTGAAAGACACTGAAGCCCTAGACAAAGTAACATTCTATCAGCGCTAACGACGATGGAAAAGGCAAAAATGTATAGAACTGACATAAGCCATCGAAAAGCTTATGTCAATCCTGTTGTAGAAATACTAAACGCTTTCGATGCGATTGTCACTTGTCTAGGCCCTCTGATTCATAAGCCTCTCGACAAATCCAACTCCGGCACTAATGGCAAAGTTTTGTCGTGTTATTGCGTGGTGGTACGACCACCAGGTCGCGGATTGTAACCCGAGGTGGACGGCCCACTCCTTCTCACAGAGAGAGAGCCTGAGTCCTCGCAGTGTGGGACATTGTGGGTTGTTTTTGTATGTGTGGGTGTGTGTTGTACAACTTACGGCGAGAATGAAAAAAAACTGGAAATTCTTCACTAGCTCGTTTTCACATACCTGAAACAAGCAATATATGTATAGTTAGGTATACAGTTTAATATTTATAAATTAGAAATATGAAAAATTATTTTAAAAAACCTATAATTTTCTTTATTTCAAGCTTTTTAGTTTTAGTGTATAAATATATTTGGAATTGACTCATGACTAGCTTTTATTTACCGTTTTTTTTAACGTTATTCTTTCTTTTTTCTTTTCTTTAATAGGTATCAATATTGTTGTACTTTTGTATTTTTTTTTAAATAAGTCCCCTCCCTTTTTTGTATTTATTTAAAAATATAAATATTTATAGCCTATGTCACTCCCACAATTAAGACGAATCGAACGACATCTGATAATTTTACAATCTATCAATTCGTAAACCACCGTAAATTCGTAAAATACCAAAGAAATAGACATTCATACATACTCTCGAAAAACATTAACCTCTTTCAGGGGCAGTCGGGTAATAATAAACAAAAATAAAGGTTCTGCTAAAAGATGGTGTGACCTATAAATTAGGACCACACGTTTGGCATAAATGCAGAAGTTTCTTAGAAAAGTTTTTGCATGTTCGCGTGCATCCTGTATTCAATTTAAGCGGAAGAAATGATTTTATCAAAATGATTTTTTGTTGTAAAAGGTTTTCGTCTGACCTTTGCATTAAATTAATATAATAATAAACGATAACGATAATAAAATTAATATAATAATAAACGAAAGATAGCCGACGTGGCTCAAAAGGCTGCCCAACTTAAATGGGACTGGGCAGGACATGTCTGCCGCATGCCTGACAAACTGTGGGCCCAAATAGCGGAGAACTGGTGCCCTGAGACAGTGAGACGCGGTCGCGGCAGACCACGTAGGAGATGGCGGGACGAGCTGGGTAGGTTCCATCAAAACTGGAAAGAAGACGCGCGGGCTCGTGAAAGATGGAAGGAGTGGAGGGAGGCCTTTGCCCAGGAGTGGGACAGCATAGGCTAGGAAAAAAAATAATAATAATAATAAACAAAAGTTTTTGTCTGGTTCTAATCAGAAACCAAAATCAGGAATCAAGGTTGATGAAGGTTGGAAACGACAGCCCTAGAGTAACTTTACATGATGTTATAGTTGAAATAGACCAAAAATCATATCTTTAGCTGAGATCAAAATTACTGAAAACCGGAGGCAACAGTCAGCCATCCAATCAACGAGATATTTATAACTTATTAATCAGATTAAGGCGTGAAAGATGAATAATTCAGTAAAATAAGCTTTCACTTATTAACGAACAATTTGGGATATCTCCTGCAATTATGATAAGGCAATATTAATCGAAGTTCAAAATTACTTTCTCCATTTTAATTTAAAACGAATGAATTCTCTTTATTTTTAAAGTTCAATCGCGAAAAGGTCCAGTTTAAAATTATCATTCTAAAATTAATTTCTTCGGTTTTCGTCATGAACATTTTATCAGGTTATTTTTTATCTTAACGCATGACTAAATTTAATTACCCGTTCTTTATCTGGGTGCCCAAGTGTAACATTTGAAATAAACAGTCCTATTTAATTTTCAGGAATAACGTTATTATTCTTAGGCCCAGTACTTGCGCGTTCAGGGTTAGCGTAATAAGTCGGGGTTAACAGCTATCTCAGGGTTAATACAAAGATAATTATAAATATTAGTTAGGATTTATGTTATTTTGTCGTTCATTAATTAACTAAGCTATTTTCAGAGTACAAATAGAAAGTCCCAAACTAAAAACCGCCAACGAATACCCGTTTAATCAGCTAAAAATAAACCACTTAAACAAACTAGTACCAACTTTCTTTCACTGCCTACACGATGTTAACAGCGCTCTGTTTAACCTATCTGCGAACTAATTGCGCCTGCGCCGGTTCAATGCACTTACATGCAGTTGAGGTGTACTGTATTTTTATACGGCTATTAAGTACGATAATATTCAGTGGGCTCTGTTCTATTGATATTAATATAAGTATGATTTAATGGAGAATAGAGTACAGTCTGTTTTTTAATGGGAGTTAGATATATTATGAGCTAAATAGATCGAGATCAATAAAGATTGAGGGTTAAGAGAAGGTTAAAAGGTAAAAAGAATGATTGATTTGGTTTTTGGTGCATTAAGTGAAGAAAGATGAGAGGTGAAACGGACTACCTGCAGCAGCATCAGGAGCATTAAATTAAAGTTATATTTATTTTTGTAATTTATCTCTGAGAACCGAGGAGCTAGTGGCTAAGTAATAGCAGCCGCAGAAACCATCAGGTTAAGCGACGCTTGGCGGGGTTGGTCCGTGGATGGGTGATCATCTTTACATACTGAGACTCCTCCGTGCCTCGGAAAGCACGTTTAACTGTTGGTCCCGGCTGTCATTTGTGGATCTTTGTCAATCGTTACTGGTCGTCAGAAACCCGAAAGTCTGACAACCAGTCTTACCAAGGAGTATCGTATTACCCAGTTACTGGGTTGTGAAGGTCAGACAGGCAGTCACTCTATGTGAAATACTGGTATTTAGCTGCATCCGGTTAGAGTGGAAGCCGACCCCAACATAGTTGGGAAAAGGCTATGCAGATGATGATGATGATCTCGTGTACTCTTCTTTGTGTGAGAAGCCCTTCCTCTGCTAGCACAGGCTAATTTTAAAGTCAACCAATATCTACCTCAGCTCTTATAAAAAAGACAGCTACCATAATTCAAGCAATTTGTTGGCCAACAAGATCACAATCTTCGCGAACACCTTAAATGGCAACACCACAAAAAACGACCATTTTTCTCACGCCCTAAATCCAACACGGAATAAAACCGATTCGATTAAGACTCGGAGTCAACCCGGGGTTGATATAGCTCCGTTACTATTCTATATTCAAATCCGTGATTCCAATTGATGTTTATTCTTACTTTTTAATTAATTGGATTTCGGCATGGTAACGTGGCGAGTGGGACATTTTAATCTAAGGGGCAAGATCCAAGGGGCGAGCGGGGCCGACACCACTAGCACCTAAATACTACTGAAAAAGTCATCATCATCTGCCTAGCCTTTTCCAATATTGGGGTCGGCTTCCAGTCTAACCGGATGCAGCTGAATACCAGTATACTACTAGTCAGTGGCGAAGGGTGATTTTTCGGGGGTGGGAACCCGGAGCAAAAAAAATGAACAAAAAAAAAAAAAATTCCTTCCTTTTTGAAGAAGTCGGTAAATAATACTTGTTATGATGTCACTTCGGGCCTTCCTTGTGGCCGCTATTTCGATCTACTTTTCTCAAACTTATTTATAAACTCACATTCAAAAAGCCCGCTTTCACAAACCACGCACACTCACACAGTTCAACAAGTGATTTCAACCGCACTACAGATCTTTACTAAGCTCCTACGCTCCTAATAGCGCAACGCCATCTAACGAAAATATCAGATATGCAATGCATTTTGTCAGTACAAGAACGAGGAATCTCCATTCAAACAATTCACAAAATAATTAAACAGAGGGCGCGTTTAACGAAAAATTTTTAGGGAGTGGCATTTTACAATTCAGAGTTTTCGCTCACGGCCACTAGAGGGAATTGGCCGCGCGGGTGTAGGGCTTCAAACGAATTAGCGAAAAATCGTCAGATTATGAATGTAAAAACCCCTTTATTACATAAACTACTAGAATCTGAAAAAAGTAAACAAAGGAAACAATACATTTTATTTTATTTACAACTGCCAGTCAGCCATTCATGTTTATCGTAAAGGGAAACATTAGAATGTTTGAAAAAACTATCACGTCGTTTGTAATTTATACTTATATCTGAGCGAGCACGGCCTAACGTAATTATGTGTTTCTTATTTTCAAAACTTAACCTTGGAAAGCATGTTTCCTCACAAAGAAAATAATCCTGAACAACAATGCCACCACTGCTACCACTAAGTTACCAGACGGGCCGCACGCGGGCCAAAAGACAGTGTAGTTAGTTAGAAAGTCCTTGACGAATCATTGCCGCCATCCTAATCCTACTGATCGTATTAATAACTTTTCAAATCTATTAAGAAATTTCAACTTATTAACTATCTACTTACCCCAAATACATAATTACAACGTACACTTTCACTAAAGTCAAAACACTTTAATCACTGTTTTATACCAACAAACTAATACTACAACTACGATTCTCGTACTGATAAACTAACGTATTCAATAAATAATACGAACAAAATGCAAATTAACTGCAAGTGTAAACAAATTATAATGCGATTACGTCAAACAGCAACCAGACAATAGCGTCCTGTCCGAACTCCGAGCCGAACGCATTACGAAATTCAATGAAAACTACCGAACCGATATCGCTGCATCTCGTTCACGCGCTCGCAATTTTAGATCGCTTTAGGTACCATAACTCGTATTTGACCAGCTTGCTTGAAGCGTATGAAACTAGGGTGTCACGTGACCGAAATGACGTCATGACGCCTTGATTTTTGAAGGAGCGATAAGCCAGCCCCGCCGCCGAGTTATTTTAGAGAAAATTTTTTTGCTGTTGGGAGACAACAAAGACAAAACATTGAATGTAGGCGTTTTGTATAGTTTTAATTATATGGTGTATTAAATACCTATAGTGTGATTACTGAACAGGCATTTAAAACACTACTGACTATGTCATTTTTCAATGACGATAGAGTGGTTTTTAGGAATTCCAGAAGGGAAGCCGATAGGAATCGGCTTGTAGAGTAGCTTCGGCCCTGCTACTAGTACTACTGAAAAAGTCATCAAAATAAAAACTTTTTTTATTTTATTTTATTTATTTAACAATTTATGTAGACACATAATAAACAGAGAAGAAGAAAAGAACAGAAAAAACGTACAAAGGTGATGCTTATTTCTAACTTTGTGGGTTTTAAAGTTATGTTTTTTTCCAAATACACTAACATTTGTTTGCATGTTTGGAAACTTAATTGCGAACGCAGTTATAAATGGTTGCCCAGGCGCAAGTCGCTGATCAAAGATAAAACAGACACGTCAGACCGTGTAGCTGAACGGATGACAGACGATAGGGCGATCGCGATTGTACTTAACAAGCAAGAATGATAAGCTTACTATTTTATTTTTACTCGAGTGAACAGATGATTGGATCTGGGTCCAGAGCTGGTTGAGATCTTGTTGATTGTTTAAGTCAATATTTCTTGGAGTTTGAATTGTTTTATTGTTTTATCTGACGAAATGCTCATTAATTGATGAAACTGCTATGTTTTCGGTTTAAAGAAATTTATTTCTCATAAGAACTTACAGTTCGCTTACAATGAGATACAAAGTATTAAGTTTACCAATACAGAACAATGCAATTTCCTCCAGAGCATTAGAAGTTAGTATACATACATGCTTTTTAAGCTTATTCCTAAAAGTATTCATGTTATCGCACTATTTTACGTCGTCCGGGAAACCATTGAACGGGGCCAAGTCTACTAATTTACAAACGTGTAAGTGGTCTCGCAATGATGAGTTTTTGGCAGATTTTGTGTGGCATATCTGTCAAAAACTGATCATTGTGAGACCACTGACACGTTTGTAGATTAGTAGACTTGGCCCCCTGCTGTACTCCTTCAATGTTTAAGTTAAGTTAAAGTTTTTTTAAGTTATTTTCCACAAACTAAAAGTCTCTTATTATGTTCCTTTAACTTCTCACTTTTTAGTGAATGTTTCTAAAGACAGAAATTAAGTCATGGAGCGTAAGAATGAATAAAAATATTTCCAACGTTTTTATTTTATGTTATCTGTAACTACTTATGCAAGAGGTTCTCAAAAAACCAAAAAACTCACTTTCGCATTTATAATCATACAAATAATATAAATACAGAAAAATATCTTATCCTATGACACACGGTAATACTGTAGCTTCCCATTTCTGTCGGAATTTTTGGAATCGGATCAGTAGTTCCAAAGATCCCGTTACATAATATATACATATATATATATATATATATATATATATATATATACAGGGTGTTAGGGTAAACACCGTTATCCTTGCAACCAGTGGTTTGGTTTCATTTATAGAACAATCAATGGAAAATTACATTTTTTTTTTCTTTTTTTTTCAATCTAAATTTTACCACAAGAGACGCAAGTTCGTTGCCCTATGCGCTAGGGCAGCGAACTTGCGTCTCAACACGGGCGGGATGTGCGGGATGTGATCTGACCGGCCCCGAGCGCGACCCCTCTCTCAGTCAGTCAGCTGTTTCGCTAGAGAGCACGGTGTCGGATAGAAACTTTTTAAAATCTTTTAATGAAAATAACGTTCTTTTTTTGTTGTGTTCGTTCATTTATTTTTAAATTTAAGTCAACTACCCATGGTTTGAATGACAAGAGTGTTTACCCTTACATTATTATAAAACAAAGTCCTCCGCCGCGTCTGTCTGTCTGTTTGCGATAAACTCAAAAACTACTGCACCGATTTTCATGCTGTTTTCACCAATGGATAGAGTGGTTCTCGAGGAAGGTTTTAGTATATAATAACCGACATACAAGCGGGCGAAGCCGCGAGCATCGGCTAGTATAATAATAAAAGCAAGTTTCAAGCTTTATACTAATGTTCTAAGTGGTTGAACATGAAATTAAAAAAATAAACACGAATAAGATAAATGCTCCTCCTGCAATGCTGCCCAGCAAGCTTTGCAGTTGAGACACTTAGGACAAGAACAAGTTAATTAAGTCATATTACATAAAATTATCGTCTAATCCGTTATGTAGGTACCCGTAATAATATCTTCGAAGAGTATTGAGTCTTTGAGAAATGCAAATGTAGAGTATTTTTACAATAAAGGCTCTTATATACTGGCGCGACTTGTTGCACGACGCGACTTTAACAAAACAATTTCTGAGAAACTTCACGGCACGGCAGAACAATGCCGGCGGCGCGTGACAAATCGCGCCAGTATGTAAGGGCCTTTATTGAGAAGTATTTTAAGAAGAATGGTATTTTTTAAGAGTTGCATCAATGTAGTTATTAGTTAGAAATACACAGAAGCCTCGTTCGTCTAGTGGTAGCAAGTAGCAAGCACTACTACTGAGCATGAGGTCCGGGGTTCGATTCCCATGTCGAGCGAAAGTGTTACTACCCGATATTGTATACTACAGGGAAATTCTCAGTAGCAAAAAAAAATCTGCTGTTCCATACTTAAGTTTAATACCTACTTGTTCTAAACTGTATGTATGGGATAGCTGTTTTATTTCGCGATTACTAAGTATACTATACGATACTTTAACACCTTATAAATACCCTACGAAAAAACAAATATGGCAATAGAAAAGAAGTATATTTAGGTATTAGTAAGCTCGGCTTGCAAAAAACGAGCCTCCAAAAAGATGGCGCCTACGAATTCTAAAAAGCCTACAAACGTAGGAATATCAGATCACAGTTACAACATCAGCTCAAATAACGAGGACACTACCAAAAACTGCTAACTGCAATAAAGCACACTTTGTTTACAGAAGTTACGTGAGATGTCAACCAACGTTGTAACTTTCCACATGAGTTGCATCTAAATTACAACACAAATACTTATGCATACCAAACTTACTGTTACATACAGTAGCCGAAGCACGAACATCAGAGAAAATGAAAATAGTTGTCTCGGTTAACGTGTCACCTTTGACAAAATGTTGTAAGTACGTTAGCCCCCACTTTAGTGTTTACAAAACCAGTATAAGCTGGTCTCTTAGTCCCATGTGATCGAGAATTACGCGGGTGAAACCGCGGGGCGCAGCTAGTATTATATATAGGTATATTAGGGTTGCCAACCCTAACTAATACTTACATTACGTAGCTCTTGAAGATTTCGTGCTAGTTGTACTTACGTGCATCTAAATGTTAGCACATACCTCACTTTACTAATACCAACTACTGTAAGTAGTTACGTAAACTGTAAACGTTAAAATTTGCGTTGCATCGCATTCGCGAGTTTCGCGACTCGCATTTATTTATTTATTTCGTTTAAACATAACGCTCCGTTTCTGGTTCAATTAAATAATCTATGTGGTTGTGCGTGCATCTACTTGTGATTGTTACAAGAGTCGATAGGTCTGACAGCCTTAGGCGTATCGTATTACCCCAGTAACTGGGTTGTGGAGGTCAGATAGGCAGTCGCTCCATGTTAAATACACCAGTTTTCAACATGGAGCGACTGGCTATCTGACCTGCATGATGCAGCGGAATACCAATTCTGCTGCATCCGATGAGACTGGAACCAGACTAACCCGTCGTGTTTTAATTGGGAATCTTAAAACAAGACTTAGTAAACAACACGGTACGGTGTCCCACGTAACTAACATCAGTAAATTACATATGGACAGTCCACTCTGTCAGCAATCATTTTCAGAACCCTGTTAGGGCTGGCCATGACTCGAGCCATCATCGCGGCCGCGCGCTTGCGCATTATTTTGTAAAAACAATATACACGCGCCGCGCCCGCCGCCGCAAACTTCCCTGACGCACTGCAACGCCATGGCAACTATCAGCATACAGCAGTAGATAGCTTTTATTTAGTCTATCTACTCCAATTCTACAAATGCATCGCGAAGAAGATGAAATAGCTAAGCAATACGAGATACGCAAATCGTTTGCAACGCGTTATTTATAACAAACACGTTGGTACAATGTTGTGTATTATTTGTAGAGTATGACTAAACAAAGGGTTCACCGAATGCTTTATAAATACGATTCTAGTTAGCTTTGATTTACTGCTAATACAGGGTGATTGGAAGTCCAGGGTGATGGGTGATTGGAAATTATGGCCTACTAGCTTCCACCCGCGGCTTCGCCCGCGTGGTATGTCGATAAAAATTAGCCTATGTCCTTCCCCGGGATGCCATCTATCTCCTTGCCAAATTTTATCGAAATCCGTTCAGTGGTTTAGGCGTGAAAAGGTAACATACAGACAGACAGACAGAGTTACTTTCGGATTTATAATATTAGTATGGATTTGGTACAAGCAATTAAAGGTAATAAATAAGGTCTGAATGAGACGAATTGTATAACGTGTCGAATTGAATAGTTTTCCAAATATGCAAAGTAAAATTTTGACATCAGAATAACAATGTGTTTGACAAACAGAAGTGCAGGAAGAATGACACAACAACACGACGTGTTGCCACGCCGTGCGCCGGACGCAAAGTGAGTCATGTTCGGGTTCGCGACAAGTCAATCGTCATCCTGAGGATATCTCGTTGAGAGGTGAAACATGTCTCGATTTCTTACAGGGATTTTTATGACTAGTTAAACGGAATAGGTTATTAAATATATCTACGTCTATTGTATTTCATAATAGATTTCACGCCTGAATCAATTAACTATGTCCAAGTTCATATAAGTACATAAAAACCTTCCAAATGACAGTATCCTGCACTGTATATTTAGGGATACTAGACATTCTAACTGTCAAAACACACTTATCAAGAACAATGTCAATTATGTAAATGAAAAGCATGTTTTCTTTGTTATTTCGCAGCAGAACATTACGAACTGTATCCGTCTCAACTACGTGCCATACTATCTGTATCCGTCAGTTAGCACTTATCTACAACGTGCTGGTGTAAATACATAGACAAATATATAATGTTACACCTTAGTTGTTATTGTTTTCTAAGGAAGGTGACCCCGAATTTGCCATTTAAATGTCAGGAAAATACGGTGAGGAATGGAAAAGATCATGATGTCTAATTAGTCAGTGAATATAGAAATATAGAAAATCGTTTATTGTCCAGGTAATACAGTAAGCAGGTTTACAGATATTACCTTTATGCAAGATTATACAAGGTTACAAATCAGGTTTGCAGGTTAAAATATTACCTATAGCTAAGTTACACAAAATAAATACCAGTGAGCCCCAAACTAGACAGTTAGCCTGTATCTTGGGGCTCGGAGTATGACTTACAGAGTGGAGACTAGTTAAGTGATTTCAGGGGGTCCGTAACTTAACTTCCAGAGTCATAATGTTCGATTAATGGAAAGTCGACTAAACGATTTTTCGAATGGAATTTACTGCGAAGCATCCTTTAATCGCCAAACACTACTTCGACTGAACGAGTCATCGAATATTTATTAATCGATCTTACAAAATATTGTAAAACATTTTTAAAAGAGTAACGTTGGAGTTTCTCGCTTTTTCTTCTACATACGAAAACTACCTTTTGGAAGGGGCAACTACAATCAGTTCTATTTCTTTGTTTTTGACGTTCAAAAATAACTTTTATGTGCCTATTTGAAATAAATGATTTGACTTTGACTTTGGTGGACTGCTCTTTCGAATGAGTTGTTGGTGGGGGTTTGTGTGCATCCCGGGTTCATACTAGGTTCAAAATGATTCTAGTCATACGCCGATTTCATGGTTTGGTCGTCGAAGTCCGATACACTTTGTATCATCATCTTTGCCTAACCTTTTCCCAGGCTTTTATTCTAACCGGATGAATCTGAATATTGTACATGGAGCGGCAGCCTATCTGACCTCCACAACCCAGTTGCCCGGTAACAAAATACCCCTTGGCAGGACTGGTTGTCAGACTTTCGGGCTGACACTGTAAAAGATCAACAAATGACAGCCGGGACCAACGGTTTGACGTACTTTCTGAGGCACGGATATGTAATGTATGGTCACCCATCCACGGACCGACCTCGGCAAGCGTTGCTTAACCTTGAAGATCGACTCGTGCGGCTTTTATTATTTAGCTACGAGAACCCTACACCGTGTATAGGCTGAGAATATCCAAGTTCATGACCAAAAACCAAGATAACAGGGATTGAGTATGACAGCAGTTTAACGGCAATCTATGGGCCTGACCGCAAGCGCCGCATACTTGCGATTGTTATGCAGGCCAAAAGTCTCATAATAATGATACCAGACCGCACTGTTATAACCAAAACATAATACCATACTTAAAAAGATAATTTAAAAATGTCCTTCCAATAATAAAAAGTAACGGTGTTTTACGTAATTATTTTAATCGAGTCATTTCGTTCTCTGCCTTTTTGATGCTTAATTTTTTATGGTTTTTAACGTATTTTTATTTTTTATGTGAAGGATGACCCAAATACGATGTGTGTATCAATCTTTTGTACTTAGGATGGTGAGTTTGACCAAACAGGTTGTGAATGTCTTCATCGTTGACATTATTGTTCAAGTTCAAATAACTGCCCGTATAAATCTTTTTCCTTTTTATACTAATTTATTATTTTTCTTCAGTTATCTTTAGTGTCATAAAACATTTTACAAAAAAAAAACAACTGACTTCACAAAAAAATACTAAAAAAGTGAAAAATAACTTTAATTTCGGAAGTCGGTGTCTTTGCTTTTCAATTTTCGTTTTTTGCCACCGACTTCCGAAATTAAAAAAAAAAAAATCATACAGACGAATTGAGAACCTCCTCCTTTTTGAAGAAGTCGTTTAAAAATGAGAAAAACTGGGCCTTTCTCACGTCTACTTGGTTATTTTCTTGTCTATGATTGGACCTTGTCAGATCTTCGCGAATGAGGTCTCTCACAGGGTTAGATCATAGTTCAAATCATTTTGATAGTTATGAGTTCGTTTCAGTGCTCATTGAAAGGCTTCTGTTCAAGACCAAAAATAGTAAAGCTTAAGTCACGCGTCGACAGTTGAAAATACAACAGCGCGCTTTCATTTAAGCAATCATTTAGGTGTCGCCTAGTGTTAGTGAAAACGGGCGTGAATTACATAGAAGAAACTTAACTTTAGATAAAAGAAACACTAATTTAATAAACATTATGTAAAACTATGGTGATTCGAAAATGAGGTGAGGTTATCAGCACCTTAGAAAACCCACGCAAGGTAGTAAGAAATGGGTTAGTGTGGTGCAAGTAGGCGGGCTGTTGGCACTCGCAAGTGGCTAAGTTATAGCATGAGGGCCTACATTTATGAAGTGATACATAAATATTATGTATGTGTGAAACATGTCAACATCATCCAACCGCACTGGCCCCGCGTGTTGGTGTCCTCTCACAAAGAGGAGGCCTTGGTCCCAACAGTGGAAATATTATAGGCTGATTATGCTATATTTTGAAGCGAGTTTTCAAAAAGATATCATAAAACCCTTTATATAGTCAATCCTAAAATTACGGCTTAACGTGCTTTCTGAGGCAAGGAGGAGTCTCGGTATGTAAAGTTGGTCACCCATCCACGGACCAGCCCCGGCAAGCATAGCTTAACCTGGTGGATCGACGCGTGCGGCTGTTATTACTTAGCCACGAGCTCCTTTCTCAAACGAAAAACTAGATAAAATCTTCTTCGAAACACCAACTTTAATGTGGCCAAGTTTACAACCATCAAACAAACATTTTCTCCATAATCCATCTTTATCTATCTCCATATTCTTTTATGTGGTTACTCTATGGCACTTTGATGGCATAGACAAAGTGCACATAATCCCGGGAACCCATTAACCGTGGTAAACAAAAGGTAGGTTCCCATAAAATGATGGCGACATATGTAACGGGACACTATGGCAGTTGGTCCCGGAAGACTAACCGCAACACCTGGCCAAACACGTTTTCGAACGAAACTGTTTCATTCAATTCATAGGAATTGGGACTTTTGTATTAAGAAACTGTGGTATGAGGTAATATTGCTTTAGGTGTTTTTATGTTCACACAATAGCAAATACAGTACAACTTTTTTCATCCCTCGGCAAACTTCGTGTTTTCTATGTGTGTGATTTCTATCAGTTGTCCTTTGCACTTGGTGCAGACCGGACGCTTTCGATCGACTTCGAAGTATATAGAGTTGTTAATACTCTTTTAACTTGTTTACAGCTGTAAGTATACAGGCTGTAAGGGTAAACACTCTTGTCATTCAAACCATGGGTAGTTGACTGAAATATAAAAATAAATGACCGAACACAACAAAAAAAAAACCTTATTTTCATTAAAAGATTTTAAAAAGTTTCTATCCGACACCGTGCTCTCTAGCGAAACAGCTGACTAACTGAGGGAGAGGTCGCGCTCGCGGTCGGTCAGGTCACATCCCTCACCCCCCGCCCGAGTTGAGACGAAAGTTCGTTGCCCTAGCGTATAGGGCAACGAACTTGCGTCTCTTGTGGTAAAATGTAGATTTAAAAAAAAGAAAAAAAAAGTTGTAATTTTCCATTGATTTTACGTTCTATAAATGAAACCAAACCACTGGTTGCAAGGATAACGGTGTTCACCCTAACACCCTGTATAGTTCACACGGAAATCAAAACAAAACACGAATAAAGTACTTAGTCCTGAATTCAAATTTTTACACGATAAATCTAATAATTGATGGACATGGAAATTAGCATTCGTTTGTATTCGGAAATGCGATGATTCCCGAGGGGCATTAAGAAAATAGTTGTATTATACAACATTATTTTCAGTAAAATTCCATGGTAACATAAATAAGAACTACAGAAGTCAGGCAAAGAGGTTAGAGGGTATATATTCTAATAAATTCCCACTGCTGAGACACAGCCGGTTTCCTCACGATGTTTTCCGTCACCGTTTTGAAAGCACTGGTGTTGAAATAGTAAAGTGACTGCTTGACATCAATCGACTTCTCTGACTGCGGAAGTAACTCCATCCAAATTGGCACCACAAAGTAGAGAAATAAAAAAACAAAAAAAGCAACGTAAACATTAGATACCTCATGAAACGTATGCGCATACAATCTTAACCTTAAAGTGAGCGATATAGGGCCATTAAGACCCGCCTCGATTTATCACATCACTGGTCAGATAAAATGCAAAGTGCTTGGCAAAATGGATGCGCATACTTACTTGCTGATGTCGTGAAATTTTTATGGATGGATCTTGTTAAGAGACTAAACCAGGCTATATTTAAATATAAAGTACTCACTATGCAATTTCGAATACACTTGGGCTTTAGTTTTCTGAATCATTTCATCCGAAAGACGTCCAATGCTGGACATAGGCCTGTGGCGGTATCTACATCGCCACATGCGAACTACGCGTCGAAGACCTGACGTCACACAAAAATCCTGACGTCACATAAATCCTGCATCGCGCAATTAGAGTTTACCGTGCAGTGAACGTATATACAAAAACCCAATATCAATCATTGGGCAGTTGCCCGCCAGACACAACACCCGTCTGGTAGGAGGATCCTCCCTTTTCTATGGTGGATGAGTGAACTTTACACCCTGTTCCTCATACCCCTAAAGGCCTCCCCCAAGCACCGCCACTTCGACCGGTTCTACTTCTCGCATCCAGCGGATTCCTGCGGCCTTCACCAGGTCATCGGTCCACCTTGTGGGAGGACTTCCAACGAGACTTTCTGAATAGGACAGGCTAACCGCTAAGGGTACCTAGGTAATTTTGTAAAAACTTAAAAGAGTGTCCATGGAATTTATTCAACAACTATTGTCAACTTTTTAGACTCCTTGGCAAACCTACCTAAAACAAATCGTTTGTTTTGAGTACAGTTGAAAGCAAGGGATTCAACTAAGTGGTACCAAACGAAATGAGTTACAAGAGATTCCATGATCTTATTCCTTGCACTTGTGTTATAAAGTAATGGGTAATATTACAGTCCGTCTGTCGAGAGAATGCGTTCTTGACACCTGTCAGTTTCATACTAGCGAATACATGTTTTGCGAATTTGTATTACTTCTAAAAATTGTCCAACTGACAGAGGTCAGAAGGCATTCTCTCGACTGTAGCGTTCGATAAGTACCTGTATGTAATGTTTATGACAAACTTGTTAATCTACCACTTTAAAAATGCACACATTATTAAACTTTGATAAACAGATCGGAATCTACAACCAAAGCTACTGTATTATACCTATCCCACACATACGTCAGCGATTGTCGCATTTAAAAGGAACGCAGTCTTTTCAGTATAAACATATCAAAATATTGTCTCGAAATAAACCAGCAGTGCGACAACGTACTCTAAAAAATGTTCATTTATTACAAATTTGTTTCAGATGCGACACGATACTTTATAAGCATAATCTGCGTTCGCAACTTAGCTTCGAAACTTGTAAACAAAATATCAATTTTTGCAAAAATGACTTTTATTACCTAAACATAAAGCTCAGTCTGTACTACAACTTCAAAAAAATTTAAGACATTTTCGATAGTCCTAGTCATTCTATAATTACTTAATTTGATATAACGTAATGCGTAAAATTGATATTTGTGTGAGTTGAATTAACATCCATTGGAAACAAAGATTTGAATGAACCTTACATTTGCTTGCGCATGCCTTTTATATTCGCTTATCTGTTGCGAAAAGGGAATATTTATGGCATGGTTTTGTTAATGTTATTAGTAATTCATTTTTATTTATTTACTTCGATGGTCCTAGTTTATCATTTATAACTTCCAGTTGCAGCTATAAATAGCTATATGTAAGCGGGCACGCCCTTTGTGCCTAGAGGCTTTTATTTAGTTAATTTATGTTTATGTTTATATTAACTACTTATTTCTGCTTGAGTAGGTACATATAGTTCTCGTTTTTTTTTTTATATTATTCTTTTTTTTTTTTTTTTGGTTGGTTTATTGGCGTCTGCTAGCTGACATATGGCTAATTAGATTTATGTTTTATGTTGCGTAATAATGTAAATGATTTTGCAAACTTTTGTATAGAATCAAATTTTTCTAACTGAACAGACAGCTGTGCTACTGGGGAGTTTGTTGCGCCACTTCTTCTTCCCAGCTAAAGCACTAGGAAGTGGTGAAGGGTGGGCGTTTTGGGGGGACTGTCTTATGTAATTTTGACGTTCGAAAAGTGCTGATTCTCAGCCTAGTTTGAATAAATGACTTTTGATTTTGATTTTGATTTTTGATTTTTGCATGTGCGGGCTTTTACTGCTTGTGAGGTCGCTAAATATTGATAGGTATGCCTCAATCCTGTAGGTTTATCTTTAAAACAAAGCTTAGACTTTTAGCTTGGGAATGTTGTCATTTGTTTTTCGCTGGAAAAGACCTGCAAAGTAGTTCGTAGTGTAGTAGAATTAATAGAAGGATTCGAGAGGGGTTCAATAAAAAAATATAAAAAAAATTAGGAAAAAGAAAGACAATTCTAACATGACACTTAGAATAACCTCAAAGAAATTAGCAAGTAACCTTCGTAAGTGTTTGCAGTTAGGTTTAAGACATGCAAAATACTTTCTACAAAGAACAAAAAACAATCGATTGTCAGGTCTGCACGAATAACATATTTACTTTGCGACATGCGCGTGCGACGACGTCCCCCGTCCCGATGTTATCGCATACCTCCCGATGCATGCGTTTTAATGCTTTTTTCTACATTATCACTTTTATTATTCATACATTACTCGCCGGCTATAAACCCTGAGTGGCCGTTGTATCAGGCTATAAATGAGTGATAATGTCAAAATTATTATTGTTTTACTACGAAGCGAAGTCATCACGTCGTACGCTGAGGTAAAATGACCTTAGCGTACGATGTGATGACTTCGGGTAATTGGTTTCGACCGAGAGACATTATGTTCTAGTCTATAAAAGTAATGATTAGTCGATGACTGTAAAATTAATTCCTTTTAAATCTTTTACAACTTTGAAACCCTAAATAGTAAAGAAAGATAAAGATCCGCAAACTCTTGTCTTATTTTTCGTTTCTTTCAAATCTTTTTAAGATCAGGATTCGATTACTTATCGATTGTCCAAATCTACACGTGCCAAAGGGCCAATAAATTATTTACTTTTTATTTTGCAACTTGCAACATTATGAGGTATTATAAATATAAGGAAATAAAAACGTTTTTTATCGAAAAAAGTCCAATCGATTCCCGTTTCCAAGAATGAGTTGAATGATATTTATTGCAGTTCTTTTTATTTTATTATTGGTAACACTTAAATTCGGTAGTGAATACAAAGTTGCACATTAGTAACTTTATTTTATTACGGAACTTTAGTGTGTCAACATGTTAAATATTTTATTTTTAAGATAAAAATACTTGGGTTATGTTACGATTATATAAATATTGATAAGGATTACGCGAAAACCGTTTTTTTTTTTAAATAAAATTCTGATGTATTTAACTATCTGGATTTTATTTTATACTTATTGGTTTTCTGATTTTTTTTTACTACTTATAAATGCTTACTTTTCAATTAACAAATTTTTATTGCTCTGTTATTTTTGTCATCGATGTAACTCTTGGCCAGCATCTCACCTGATGGTAAGTGATGATCAGGCCGAAGGTGGAAGCAAGCACAAGAACTCTATCAAATCAATGTATAACATTGATGACGTGGTGTGACGTAACACATGGTGACGTGCTCTGTCAGCTCTCTAAGCTGAATGACCCTCTCTTAATTTCTATGTATCTTTTAAATCATCTGCCTAGCCTTTTCCCTACTATGTCGGGGTCGGCTTCCAGTCTAACCGGATGCAGCTGAATACCACTATTTTACATGGAGCGACTGCCTATCTGATCTACACAACCCAGTAACTGGGTAATACGATACCCCTTGGCAAGATTGGTTGTCAGACTTTCGGGCTTCCAACGACCCGTAACGACTGTCAAAGATCCACGAATGACAGCCGGGACCAACGGCTTAACGTGTTTTCCGAGGCAAGGAGGAGTCTCGATATGTAAAGATGGTGATCCATCAACAGACCAACCCCGGCAAGCGTAGCTTAACCTGATGGATCGACCCGTGCGGCTGTTATTATTTAGCCACGAGCTCCTTAAACGCGTACTAAAGAGTTTTACAAAGATAAACTTAAATTATAATACCTATTCATATTCCTCGACTATTTACGCCCAAAAATAAACTAAGAAAACACCATAAAAATGCCATAAATTACCAAAAAAGATTCCAAGCAAAACCACAGGAATAAATAGGTCCGAGCATCGAATAAATTCGCGATATGATCTCGACTGTTCGACATTAAAGTTTCGGATACATTTTTATTGGGTCGTGAATCGTGTGAGATGAGTCTTTGATTTCACTTCGAATCACGATGTAAGAGGACTCACGATTACTTTTTGATTTTTTTGAATATTTATGCTTTTGAATCAAAGGGCGACGGAATATAAAATATTGGGTTGGTATGGCCACTAGGCCAGACGCGTAAAATGTGTTGGTTGAATAAAAATATTGACGTAAATACTCAGTAAATTCTATGCTATATTAAGTAATAGCATACAGTTATTTTTTTACTGAAAATAATTTTCATTTCCTCGGAATTAATCTGCAATGCTTTTAATTTATTTAAATGAATATCAAATGATATACAAAATTTTAACTGAAACTTAAACATCACTGGCGAAATGTGGGTGTACTATAGATCTATGGGATGTACTATAGGTACACTTCTGCCTACCCCCCGATTAGCAGAAGGGTGTGAATACAGGCGTGATGTTATAAACAAGATTTTCTTGACTTCCGAAAAAACATTATTAGGAACATTAGGTTCTCATACTCTATCGTGCAAACATTGTTTAAAAATTTGCCTCCAGCTCCAAACGCTAAACGAATGTTCAGAAATTTGCACAAAATTGCAACATTTAACTTCGCTAGCATTTCTTAAACTTACTTAACGACCAGCTTAGAAGGTAACTACTCAACTTGTATTTCCTTAAACTTAAGCAGCTTACCGAGTGTTCCACAGTTCAACTATCCCTAAACTGTCAAGCAGTAATGCTGTTCCTAACGACTTCCCGACGACTGTTATTAGATAAATTAAAACTAACACTTTAGTCAAAATCATGACGTAGTTTTGAAAGAAAGAATTGATCATTATTTTATTTTATAAATTTGTTTTTTATTCTGTTCTTTGTTTTTGTGTGAATATTGAGTACCTTATCTGGGTCAAAAAATATTCTTTTCTTTTCTTTATCATTTGACAACAGTTCATGAAATGCTCCAAAAACATAGAGGCTGCCTCACGGCTGCGCCAAAAAGGTCCATTCCAGCATTGATGCCATACAGATAAACAGAACATTAATTAATTGCATACAGCATTAATTGCATTATTTACATAGTTGAGCAGATTTTTTTTACGAACTTATGAAGCAATGCATTAGTAATTTGTTTCAAACCGATTCAGATTGCTATTGATCGTGTATTTACGCAATTAGGGTGCTATAAAACCTTTTGTAAATAAAACGTCTCTTTTACTGAAAAGGCTCGTAACACACGCACGCCACATAAATATTTAGCAACGCCGCGACCTCTATACATCATACTGTGCGTCTAATTACGAGCGTCAAGCATTGAGGCACATACTCCATGTGGTACGGGCAGAGGTCCACGTGCTCAAGTGTCAAGTCAGGGGGGGTCAAGTGCGTGCGTTCATCTACACTAGTGTTGTGGTACTGGATGAGGCTGTTTAGTTCTTTTTGATTTGTTAATGGCCAGTGTGATTTTGCTGTTTTTTTTTTCTTTTGATTTTAGAAACATAATAGAGCACTTACAGCTGTAGATTTGGATATTTGTTGACTGATGTTTTTTTGCTTGTCATTCTACAAAGGTACGTTTTGTCGCAGCCGGATCTATTTGGCGCAGCAATGGAGGCCCTAAATAATGTTATAAAAAAAAGTTTTTCTCTCTTTTTTATTTTATTTTCTTTCATTTCTTTGTTCAGGATATTATAGGAGTAGGTAGCCTTTTTTAATTTTATTAATACGCTCGGCAAAGATTAAGAAAAGTTTTTAATTGTAAGTGCTGGCCCATTTGGCATATTGCCAGATTTAGCTTCGCTGCAATTGGCACTAGGCTCATTAGCAAGAACAGTGCCTTTATTAATGACCTAGTTAGTTTAATTACATACATATACGGCATTACCGCCTACCATTTAATTAATAAAATTTGTCAGCCTTCGTAAAACTAGTAGAACCGTAAGATACTTTGAGAGAGACTGTACTACAAGCCTTTCCCTCATGCCTTTGTTATTAAAACGTTGTAGAATTTATTCAACTTTGTCTAGTGTAAAAGATGCTTCTACAATTTCTCAAGAACTTGTCCGGGTTAAGCTGCAACGGAGTAAGAAACTCCGAAACTTAACTAATTAGGAAAAGAGTTTAATATTGCAACAGCTTTCAAAGAAACAAGTCATAGAATGTCACATCTAGCAACATTCCTGTTTAGTACCTCTTTGTTCTATTGTTGTCAGTTTATGGGTACAGAATGTAAACTAACATAACTCAACTTTAAATAATTAGACATTCAAACATTAGATTCTAAATTATCTAAACATTAGAATTTTGTTTTTACTGTAGAAATGTTGACCAACTGCTTACGATCCTCATTTAAAGCCTGATTTACAGAGTGCAATTTAATTGCTTGCATACCGTAAGTTGAAGCGGCTATAAAATAACACCGTCTAAACTGTGCGACGATGCAAGTCATATTCAATCAATTCAATTTTATTTTACGCGACAGGCAAGAAACTTGCATCGTGTAAATGGGGCTGTGACGACGAAATATCAACACGTGTTTCACATCTGAACGAGGCATCCTCAGGATGACGATTGACCAG
Organism: Lithophane semibrunnea; assembly: GCA_947363905.1. NCBI lineage: Eukaryota > Metazoa > Arthropoda > Insecta > Lepidoptera > Noctuidae > Lithophane > Lithophane semibrunnea. The sequence goes on from OX376195.1 coordinate 16,231,912, forward strand.
TCGCAAACTAGAACACGATGTATTGCCACACCGAACGCTGGATGCAAAGTCAAACTTTGCACGACTTTGCGTCCAGCGCTCGGTGTGGCAATACGTCGTGTTCTAGTTTGCGACTGGTCAATCGTCATCCTGAGGATGCCTCGTTCAGATGTGAAACACGTGTTGATTTTTACAGGGTTTTTTCATGACTCTTGAAGAATAGTTAAGCGGAATAGGTTACTAAATATATCTACGTCTATTGTATTTTATAATGGATTCCCGCAAAGTCACGCCTGAATTTATTAACTATTGGCACCTATTCGTTAAAGTCATACGATTTGATGAATATTTACCTAGGTACGTTCCTCCACCTCTGACAGACTCATACGCAGAACAATACCTCAATAACGAAATATTATTTAATGCTAATAGTGTGTCCGAGGGAAGTCATAGTCCCTGCAGATAATGGTCATGGCTTCCAATATCTATGCGATAATATACTCGTTTTATTTCTGTTTTTGCATATGTTTGCATGCGGGGTGGTCTGGTTAATGGTCAGACCACCCTAGTGTTTCCTATACTAACAATTGTTATAGGGTTATTGTTGTAGGGTATAGGAACAATTGTTATGACTTAAGGAAGTCCTGCTGAATTAGCAATGAGCAATTGAGGAGAATCCATATAACCTAATATTATAAAGAGAAAAGATTTCATTATCTGCCGAGCCTTTTCCCAACTATGTTGGGGTCGGCTTCCAGTCTAACCGGATGCAGCTGAGTACCAGTATTTTACATGGAGCGACTGCCTATCTGACCTCCACAACCCAGTAATAAAGAGAAAAGATTTGTAGGTAATAATAAATTTCCTGCCAGGGTTGCGGGTTAGTCCGATAGGGATACCGGGACCTTGGCAACAGGCAACTGAAGGAACACGGGTGGGTTTTAGTCAGTAAATTCTGACACGCCCTTCCGCTCCGCCCAGAGCGGGAGAAGTCATTGGATGATTTCCCAACCACAAAAGAAAAAAAAAGGTAATAAACTCAAAAACTACTGGAGTGATTTAAAAAAAAAATAATTTTAAAAGAATCAGCCCTAGCCTTTTCCCAACTATATTGGTGTCAGCTTCCAGTCTAACCGGATGCAGCCGAATACAAGTATTTTATATGGAGCGAATGCCTTTCTGACAACCCCGTTACTGGGTAACACGATACCCCTTGGTAAGACTGGTTGAAGACTTTTGGGCTTCTGACCACCCGTAACGACTGTCAAAGATGTCCAATTTATTAACCATTTACCCACCACAACCGTTAATACCAATGTATTAACGTGCTTTCCGAAACCCCTCGGTCTCGATATTTAATGGGTGGTCACCCATCCACGAACCGACCGCGGTAAGTAGCTTAACCTTTTATCGACCCGTGCGGCTGTTATCATTAAGCTTACCTAGAAGTCTTAGGTAACTAGGTAAGTAGTGAAGATAGATTTAATGGTGCCACTCTAAAACACCATACAATTTCCCATAGCTCTATCGCCATATTTACATAAACATGGTAATTTTATTTACGAAACAATATGATTTATGCCCCGAAGATAAGCCGTTTACTGTGAAATAATGTTAAATTCTGTAATGCACTTAATAGCATACATTTAGTATTTGAACAGGATATTAAATTTATTGTTATTGCTTTTAGCTGGTCGGGGTAAGGGCGGTGACGTATTGCGGATTTGCAATGTTGTATAAAGGCCCGCAGACAGGCGCGACGCGACTCTAGCGGAAAAAAATTCTATGAAAATTTGACGGAAATTGTTCTATCGGTATCGCGTCGCGCCTGTCTGCTTCCTTTAAGTGGACTTACCATTTTTATAAAGCTGTTTGCGTAATGCTAATCTTGAACATAGGACATTTTTTTTTTTTTGTTGGGTAGGAAAAAGCTGTCGTGATTGGTGGTCACGGTCGTCTACCACCGCGTCATAACCAAAAGCGGTAATCGCGCGAGCACGCGTTTCGTGATCGGCATCGACCCGATCACTTGTTTGAATTTTATTGTGACTTTGTGACGTACAAAAGAGTAGGTAATTACTACTACAGGGTGTTCATTATAACTTGACCCGTGACACCATTGGAAGCACTGAATTTTGCAGTCTAGTTTCAGAATGCGACTTAAAGAACATTACACCAATCACACATGACCGCAAACCCTAGCCTCCTTACTAATAAACGTTGTATAGCGCCTGTATAGTTACACAACGCTTTGTCTTCTTCTTTCAAAAGTAATTTGACTTTTGAAAGAAGAAGACAAAGCGTTGTTTATTAGTAAGGTGGTATAACTCTAGGTACTGTAGAGGCGCCTGCGTGGTGTTTCCATGCAACCTTCATGATGTATTTCATACATGCTTAGAAGATACATAGGAGGAGGAGCTCGTGGCTAAGTGAATACAGTCGCACGGATCGATCCATCAGGCTAAGCTACGCTTGCCGGGGTTGGTCTGTGGATGAGTGACCATCCTTTACATATCAAGACACCACTGTGCCTCGGAAAGCACGTTAAGCCGTTGGTCCCGACTATTATTCGTGGATCTTTGACAGTCGTTACGAGTCGTCAGAAGCCCGAGAGTCTGCCAGCCAATCTTGCCAAGGGATCGTATTACCCAGTTACTGGGTTGTAGAAGTCAGATAGGCAGTCGCTCTATGTAAAATACTAGTATTCAGCTGCATCCGGTTAGACTGGAATCCGACCCCAACATAGTTGGGAAAAGGCTAGGTAGATGATTTAGACGATACATAGAAAACAAGAGAGGGTCATTCAGCTTAGAGAGCTGACAGAGCACGTCACCATGAGTTACGTCACGCCACGTCATCAATGTTATACATTGATTTGATTGAAATAATTTATTCTCTATTAGCTTCTGCCCGCGGCTTCGCCCGCGTGGTATGTCTTTATAAAGTAGCCTATGTCCTTCCCCGGGATGCCATCTATCTCTTTGCCAAATTTTATCGAAATCCGTTCAGTGGTTTAGGCGTGAAAAGGTAACATACAGACAGACAGACAGAAAGACAGACAGACAGAGTTACTTTCGAATTTATAATATTAGTATGGATTGTAAAATATGCCTTTCATTAATGACCCCGTCATAGTACCTACTGAAAGGACTGATAAATCAACAAATGGCGCCCCGCCAAAGTTAATCCGAACACAGCCAAATTTCCGGCACGTATGTGTACGCTAATCTCGAAAACCACTCAACAGGTATTGATAATGTTTTCATTTAACAGCTCCGGGAAATGTTATTACGTGTTGTTATCTTAAACTGTGATGGTAGTAAGAGTGAACAGTTATTTGTAGGAGGAAGGAAAATTACATAATAATATAAGAAAACAGGTGATAACTGGAACTTTTGATTATTTTATTTGTATATGTGTAGGTACAGTGTCGTGCTGCAAAAGAACTAAAACAAACAGTTCAACTTTTCTATGATAGTGTACGGGACAGCTACGGTACGCGTAGGGCGAATCCGTCACTCAGCCAACGTATAATGGGCCTTTTTGCGTGGTTTGCGTGTATTGCGTTGGTCGAGCGCTCGGCCAACGTGTACTGGGGGCTTTACAGTCGCGCCATATCATTGTACTGTCAATGTGCGTGCATTTAGCGGCTAACAGTTGGACTTAGTTGGCTTAGTTGGTTTTTATCGACGAGTTCACAGCTGTGATTGTCCATAAGAATAATTATCTTTGGGCGGAACTTAGATAGAAAACGTCAACAGTGCGTAAAGCTACGGTTTTCAAGAAGAGCGGTGGCCGTCACAGAATGGCCGCAGTTACGGCTGACATGAAAATGTTCGAAGCGGGGTTTGATGGGAGAGAGGGCGCTACTGTGCGTAAACAAACATTAGCTCTGTATATCTTAATTCTTTAAAAACACTACATAGATAACGTTTCAGTGGCGTCATTCGCCGGTAAATTGCAGACGCTATGTGGCGGCCACCGCTCTTCTAGGAAACCGTTGCTTATAATAAGCTGGGTATTAAACGATCGGCACTGTATTATGATAGCGCCTGCGACAGCTAACAAATTATAATAATACAGCTTATCCATTCCATACATTATAGTTCCAGCGGTACGTCATTATTGCGTCTCGTACAACAATGTAGTATGGCATCTGTTTCTTCACATTTAACAGATCGTGCAAATTTCACAAAGTGCCGCCGCCATTGTAGTTGACCCACCCTATTTAACTGTTACGTCTAAAAACGTTGGTAGTACTAACTCATTATACTGGTATTCAGCTGCATCCGGTTAGACTGGAAGCCGACCCCAACGTAGTTGGGAAAAGGCTAGGCAAATGATGATAGTGTCCAAATATAATTTTTAGACAAGGATTAATTTAGTATTCTGTAAGACACCAAACTCCCTCAAAGTGTTTTTGCAGTTGGTTCCCACGATGTAACAAATATTTGTAAGGCCTCTGCACATATTTGAGCTTGTCCAAATGTTTAACCAACTGTTGTGTAAAAGTAATGACACCTCCAACAGAAGGAATGCTTGTGTGGTCGTGTGAAAAGCTTTTGGAGCATGTTTTTATATTGTAAGAAGGTATTTACATAACATAAGGTACAATGAGTTACCTTATGTTATTTTATAAGTATAAAGGCCTGTTTTATAGTCTCTGGAGTGGCACTACCTTTTTTTTTTGAGGGTGGGTATTCATCCAATGACTTCTCCCGCTATGGGCGGAACGGAAGGGGGTGTCAGACTTTTACTGACTAAAACCCCCCGTGTTCCTTCAGTTGCCTGTTGCCAAGGTCCCGGTATCCCTTTCGAACTTTCCCGCAAAGAGGCACTATCTACCAGACTCAGACCAACAAAAAAGGAAAGACAGATCACGCCGTACATCGAGAGTGAAGCCACAAAACCAAGCTCCTGCAAGTAAACACACAGGCTCACGCACACACCTACACTAAAACCAAGCTCATCGCTCCTAGTACGTCACGAGTCGTCGTCTAGCTAACATCACCAAAACAAATATAATTATGCCTTCCTGTGTAGTGAAGACGTGTAAAAACAATACTAAATCACAGAAAAAGTCTCACGGAATCACTTTTCACTTGTAAGTACTTAAAATAACATCGTTTTTTAATTTAGATAACTATGAATTTTAGGTTATTTGGAACAAAAAACCTGAACGAATGAACGAACGAAAACAGTGACATTTAAAGAGCGAGGGTTGCCATAATATGATTTCAAATTTCCCCATTCGATATTTTTTACTTCGAGTAATTATTATGTCTGTTTTTTTATGCATTTAATATTTTAGATTTCCAAGTAATACTGAAAATAAAAATAAATGGATAAATAAATAAAAATAAAAGTAAATCAGTACAAATATATAGTAACAAAAATTTTAGAATCATTTTTAGGGAAGGATAACATTTTTGTAAACTTGGATCTGGACCATAATTTTGTAGGCTATGAGCAAAAGGTCCATTTAATTAAATGTATCATTGAAAAATATTTAACAATACGCTTTCACCACATTTCAAAATTAGAAACAATTTCACAGACACTAAAATCTAAAAGGCAGCAATTCAAAAAATTAACACAACAACAAGGTTTTTAAACGGAGAATAGAAATATACATGTGAGCAGACGACTAAAAAAAATTTTTTTTTTGTTCCCATTTTCTTGATATTTTTTTCTTTTAGAAAAAAATTGCATCTTTTTAGTCAACGAAGTGATAGACATAATTATTGTACTAGGAATAGGGACCTATTAGTTCAATCAGGTTTCAGGCTGGCTAAAGTAGACTCATCTTTAATGGGGTACTGTTTAAAATGTTGCAATAAAATTCCTCCCCACATACTTCAACTGAATGAGACGAAATTCAAAACTTGTATAAAACGCTGTGCATGCAGACATTTATTATAAGTTGGAGGATTACATCGCTGATAAAAATGCTTGGCTTAATGCTGGTCCTGCTCCACAACCACAACTAACTAATTAACATTTGAAAATACTGTTGGAGCTGCTGAAGATTGTAAGACCATCTTTGCATAAACTCAATCTCCTTTGTATTACATAATTGCATAGCACAGGTGTGCGTCATGTTCGTGAACGGGCGCCGTCAGTTGTCACTGGTCATCTCTTAGTAGCCATGGCTTATTTTAATTTTTGAATTGTTTTTATTTTATAATTGCGGACGCTTTTTACGTACTTTCTAGTCATTGATTTTGTTATCGTGGTGTTTTTGAATTTAATAAAGTTGATTAAAAATATAATTAAGTACCTATTTTATTTCAAAACAATTTACTTAAAGACTCATACCCACGACGATGATATGATTTACGCTTCAACTACCTTATAACTTATAGTTTAATTTCTGTGTGCATGGTTATTGGAAGAAGCTGTATTACGCTCATTCATTCATTTATATACAGATTGATTTTTCTGTAATTTACTAACCTATTTATATATATAGATATTTTTTTTTTTAACACTATTGAAAATTAATGAATAATTCTAAGTGAAAGAGCGGAGTCTCCTAACACAAGCAATTCTTGCATAAAAGGTGATCTCCTAAATGCACTTTGTACTTAATTGTTTTTTTATTTTATTTTGCGATGTAAAAAAAAATGTTTTTGTTTCGGAATTCTCCCTTACAATTGAGGTACAATACCATACTCAACAATATCTTACTCGTACAATATTAGCCTACCCAAAATATTATTCCCCAAGTTATAGGGAAAAACTTTAACAACTGACAACCCTTTTTACACACACATAGATAAACAGGTGGCTTCACTTTTGACGTACGGCGTGATCTGTCTTTCCTTTTTTGTTGGTCTGAGCTACCAGATAAATTCAGAAATGCATGGAGTATGAAATTAACTATCTATAGGTTTGCCTGTTAGGTTGCACAGAACATAGACTTAAGTCATCTCTTCACGGACTCTAAACTTATTACCACAATACCATGTTTAGCAGTTGTTTAACCTAAACACAGAATATAGGTACACGACATTTCTGTATGGAGTTTGACATATGACTGACATTAGACACACGTCGAACAAGTATCTAAGTTTTTGTGGTAAGACCCAGAGTCACTAACTATCACCAGCTTAATTTTTACCGACTTCAAAAAAGGAGGAGGTACTACGTTCGGATGATTGTTTTTTTTTTTTTTTTTTTATGTATGTTCACCGATTACTCCGCCATTTGTGAACCGATTTTAAAAATTATTTTTTTGTTCGAAAGGGTATACTCCCGAGATGGTCCCATATAAATTTTATTAAGTTTGCTTGCATAGTTTTTGAGCTAGCTTCAATATTACGTATTTTTCCCACAGTCTATTTAGACGATATAATTATTAGACTCCTTCACTGTTATTTACATAGCAGGTAGTAACTTGTGTGGGATAGGTACCACCACTAAAAAGTGAAAAATAAAAACTTTTTACAAAAAAAAACAACCGACTTAAAAAAAAACACTAAAAAAGTGAAAAATAACTTTAATTTCGGAAGTCGGTGGCAAAAAACGAAAATTAAAAAGCAAAGACACCGACTTCCGAAATTAAAGTTATTTTTCACTTTTTAAGTGTTTTTTTTGAAGTCGGTTGTTTTTTTTTTGTAAAAAGTTTTTTTTAAATAACTTATTTCTAAAAAGTACTTTGTAACTTTAAAATTAAAAAAACAGCCTGTCAAACCAATCCCTACCGTTTACTTCATCGACAAAAGGTGTACCCTAACCGTTACGAACACATTTGTAACAATTAAAATGTTGTTCCGCTACGCACCTGTCGTCCAAATCAATCAACTGGCAGAAGCAACTGCGAACAACCGTAAAAAAGAACCGATAAAAAACAAGCAATGGAAACACAAATTCAAAATAGGAACGCTTTTACAGAAAAAAACTCCTTACGGCGCGCACGAGCCGAACGCCAGCTTGCTGATTGGTCGGCTTTTTGTTCCATATTCAAAATGAATCGAACATCAGTCGCTTGGTATTCAGTCGAACTGTAATCATCGTCGAAAAGGGACGTGCCTCACACCTGCTGCATTGTTTAAATAAGTCGTTTCTTTAACTTTCAATACTGAGCTATAATTTTGACGGCAGTAATAAGCAGCTTTTCGAGTTGAGACGATATTGTAACTTCCAAAACGTTAAATGTGTATGGAAACGTAACAGATTATGTTAATGTCCTTTGAGAAACTGTTTTTGAAAATTACCTTAAATTCTTTATGAAAATCATTCCAAGAATGAATCTAACTAATATTATAAACGCGAAAGTTTGTCAGTATTGATGGATGGATGGATGGATGTTTGTTACTCTTTCACGTAAAAACTACTGAATGGATTTGGATGTTTGGCAAATAGATATTTTATAACCTGGATTAACACATAGGATACTTTTTATACCGATATTCCCACGGGATCGAGACTTACGCGGGTGAAACCGCGGGGCGCAGCTAGTGTATAATATTTTCAAATACATAAATACTTAATTAGCTTCAACATTAAAAAGTACAGTTAACTACCAAACTTACAGGCTAATTCATAATGAACATAACGGTGAACAAACTTTTTCGTATCAACACAATCAATTTATTACGTACTAAAACAAAAAACCGGCACTTCCCGTTTAAGTTCATTGAATCGATCGACTGAAAAACTATAATTTATCATGCGACGATTATGTGAGAACAATCGTGCAAGTCAGTGAGATTTATGCGCTTGCGCAATGTCGCCAAACTTGTACGGTGTAGGGCTACCGGGAGAGATAATAGCCAATTATATCGTAAAATCGTGATTTTGAACGATAAAGCACGTAATTGCTGCTGATTATGTGATTGCGATCAGCGCCGGTCAGTGAAGTGGCGTAAGATAGACAAGTTATTGTATATCTATTTAGCAATAAAAGATTTGGGTTAGACGTGATAGGAAATTAATTTAGGAAGCCAACAAGAGGAACAGATGGTCAGGTGAAGGTTGCGGGGATCAGCTGGACGCAAGTACTTCAAAAGAAAGTAATCAATGGGAAGATCTAATAGGGATGCCTGTATCAGCATTGGATGTATGCTGGTTGCTATGGTGAGAAATGATAGAAGAACAAACAGACAAACAACATCATACGAGACGTACTGACAAATATCAAAATTATAGTCAAAATAAAACATCACGCGTCGTTTCAAAGAGAAAACTGGAGCTAGGCAGAGTTATACAACTAAATTTTGCCGATGTTACCAGTTCAAAATACAGACATGTTATTTTCCTGCGGGGTAGTCCGAAAGGGATACCGGGACCCTTGGCAACAGGCAACTGAAGGAACACGGGTGGGTTTTAGTCAGTAAAAGTCTGACACGCCCTACTCCCGCTCCGCCCAGAGCGGGAGAAGTCATTCGATGATTTCCCACCCTAAAAAAAAGACATGTTATTTTCAAATATCTCTATACATCACCAAACTATTCCTATATAGGTTGCAAAATGGTTTCCACCATGAAGATTAACACTAAAGTTAATAAAAAAACTCCCAAGATTGCCAAATCAGCCAGCAGCCCTACAACACAAGTTCTTTCACAAGAACTCCGTAGTGACTCGCCCCGTCTCGAGTTTCGGACGGACAGACAGACAGACGCGTCGCACCTGTACCTCACTTCCTGCCGCATACCTTTTTTACTTAGCCGACTGCCCACCGTTTCCTGGCACAAGCTTGCTCAATTTACCGACCAATGTTTTTGCTGGGAGTTGATTTAAGTGACGAAATCGTCAATTGTTTTTAGTTATGGGCTGCGAAGGGGATTTTAGTGGTTGATTAAAATATTGATTAGAGATTCTTGTGTGATTGGGTGGTTTACCTACCATTAATTAACTATTATGATACGAGTAGTAGTGGCCCAGTGGAACCGGCCGCGAGTAACGAGTTGTAGGTCGTAAGTTCGAACCCTGACCAAAACGCTTTTATTTTTATTGCCTATAATGTGTCCCACTGCTGGGCAAAGGCCTTTTTCCTTTCAAATCTCTCTGTTTTGTGCGATTTCTGGCCATGTTGGCCACGCAAACATGATTAGATCGTCACACCACCTTCGCCGCGGTCTACCTCGCCGGCGATGTCCTCCTTCAGGCGTCCAGTGAGTGACGATCCTTGCCCATCTCTCCATGTGCATTCGTGTGAAGTGGCCAGCGCTTGACATCTTTTATGGGCCGGGAATCGAATTTGGTTTGCAATTATGTAAGCAATTAAAGTTATAAAGCTCTTTTAAACAAAGCCTAACACAGTGGACACTACATACTGAACAGGATAGCAACATTTTCGCAAAATGCCATAACAACACATAAAGGCAATCAGTGTAACATAAAAAAATAAAATTCAAACTCTTTCTTCACTCATTTTGTAACATGAATCGGTATAAAAACATAATGATACATTCAAAGTCACTAAGGAGTTCGTAATGAGGCTATTATACAGTGCGGGCCCTTTCTGATTCGCATATTAGAACCCAATCACGCGCAGTTTCGTAAAAATATCTCATCGATCAATGTCGCGTACAGTTAGTGGAATTCAATTCGACTGCATTGATATTTTATGCTGTTACATTCGAAAATTCAGTGAAGTAAATATATTTTTTGTGTGACGTATGTTTGCACACATGACATGACATGGCACAAAAGGGTGGAGGCCTATACTCAGCAGAAGGTGGAGCAAGTCTGCCAATGATGATGATGATGGTGTCGATGCTCGTTGACTTGAGCATTTTAAGGGCCTACCCTACCCTCAAATTGCTTAGCATGATCCTCCGTTATGCCGAAATTACTGCAGCATTCATTTTGGAATAAATTAATATACGTTAAAGTTGAGGATTGATGCTAGGTCATAAAAATTATGTTAGACGAAAACACGATAGAAAAAAAATCCAAAGTTACCTCTAAACCGAACTATAAACTGCTGGTATTAAAAAAATACTTAAAATTAGATCATGAAACTTTGCATAATATCTGAACTAACTATAAAACACGTCATATGCTTTTTTTATTATGTTCACTGTAAAAAGAAATTACCTAAACTATTTGAGGCTTGAGAGCCGCCAGCATAGGCCGCGAGTAGTATGGTGCGAGCGAGATGAGGTTGGGTAGGCCCTTAAGCAGGGTGCAGTCCTTACAAATATAAGCATCCAATGTGACTTCTTCAAAGTCATAATTTATGATCCCTACTTAATTACTTTCCATTAGGAGGGTAATAACAGCCGCACGAGTCGATTGATTAGGTTAAGCTACGCTACGCTTGCCGCGGTTGGTCCGTGGATGGGTGACCATCGTTACATACCAAGACCCCTACCCCTACCAAGTTATTTAGTAGATCTTTGAAGCTCTCTAGGAAAACTTCCGTTCATAACGTTTCAGTCGTCGTTTTCAGACGTACTTACATTGCCCGTAAATTGCCGGATCTCTGAGGAAAATGTAGCATAACCATTGATTTAACCGTGTCATCAAAGCGCAATCAATACATCACTCAACATTATATTGTACCGTAAACTAAGTAAACACAGACAAACATTCAAGTAAGTACTTAAGTTATCGGTACGAAATAGAAAGGTAACTTAGCGCTTGCAAGCGAAATGTACGCCCTTTGTCACACCGACGGTTTAACTTTGTATGTTGAATACTTAATTAATAATGTAGCGGTTCCCATGATGGGGCTGTGGTTTAACTGATGGGAGGTAGCGAGGTTTGTTCTTGTAACCGTTGTACCAAAATGTCCATGGTTTTGAAGAGAATTTCGCCTCACGAGTGTTAAAATTCACAGAAATCTGCTAAGTTAGAGCAATTTATTTATAACTTAAGTTGAAAACTTAGGTGAATTAAGCTGTTATTCCACCTGATGATTCGACTTTTGACAGCTCACTTCAGGCTCAGACTTTTATAGAATATATCGGCAGGTCTTCAATATTGTCAATCTAGGAACTGAATAACATTACACATTTTAATAAACCTTTTTTACAGTCCGTTCAACCGATTTTGACTTCTATTGCGTTGGTGGCATGACAAATGGCAGCTGCAGTAGATAGTTGGTATTGTGTAACCTTTTTTGTCCTTAGGCCTACAGTATAGAAGTCAAAATCGGTTGAACGGACTGTAAAAAGGTTTTTAAAATGTCTAATCTTATTTCAAATGGATTAAAGGTTAATCGATTTCTTGGAAATTACGAGATTGATTTTGTCCAAAGTTATGTGTCTCCTCAACATGGTGCGACATTGAAAAATTAATCGTAATAAAACGAATACAAGTTTTGTCATACTGATTGAAAAAATGAAATAAAAGCCAGCATACTCAGCACTGATGAGTTTCATACTTTTGGGTCTCCTTTCATAAATTACAAAAACAACTAATGAATTCATAAACTTACGAGCAATAATAAACACGGAACCGTATGAATAGTAAGAAATGTCAGCATTTATATATTAATGAGTGAATTATTTTAATTAAACTTAAGTGAGTTTTCGTGTCCTGCCACTCACGGGAGTAAATTTGTTTTTCACGTTTATTTCCATATAGAGAACTGTTTGCAATAATCACTTGTTCATAATGTATGTATATTTGTAACATTTGTCTTGAATTTATTGACAAGTGATCATTCAAAGCTGATGAGGTAGGAAGGTGCCTGACATTTGTATTGACTGTTTCCTAGTAATTCATTTATTTATCTGTTGTAAGGCTCAATTTACATTGCCGCAGCAGAACGGAAAGGAAGAGAATTTTTGGAACGAAACCGTACAAAGCATAATGAACTTTATGCCAATTATGTAACGTACAAACTAGATACGAAATGCTAGGTGCGGGAATTCCCGAGAATGCGCGAGAATTCTTCGGATGACACGCGACCAGCATTGCTATTCTGTAACCATCTTACCGTGAAAACTTAGGTGAAGTGAGCGTGGAGTGACCTGTCATTGTCATCGATACCTACTGATGCTAAGGCAGTGACAGTTTACTTCAAGCTCACTTCACCTAAGTTTTCACGGTGTAATTTTTACAAAATAGCACAACTGTTTTTTGGCTCGAATTGGTTAGTTTCTCCAAAAATCTGATGAATAAATAGAATTAACTGTTTCGCAATACCAACTAAGCAACTTTTCTTCATAGTCCACCATTAGATTCATTCATATTCATACCTCCAGTAACACTGAAACAATTAAATCTAAATCACAGATAGGTACCTCATTCATAGTCAAGACCTTGCTCACAGTGACAGCGGATGACACTGCGCACAAACGAGGCATGCTCCGTTTCACATTTTATGAGTTTTGAGTTCACAAAACATTTCCTGCGCACCTTTTGTTAGCATAGGCATTAAAACTAAATTATTATGGCTGCTCCGTAATCAGACATACACCCGTTTAATGTTTTATTGATGGTGGGCCGCCATCTTGGTTCTTTGGCTTTGCATGCTTTTTTGAATTGTTTACTTATGTCAAATTGAAGTTTGATGCTTTTCATTAGCTAGGCGAATATTCATTAGTAAGTGTAGAGGTCAGATAGGCAGTCGCTCCATGTAAAATACTGGTATTCAGCTGCATCCGGTTAGACTGGAAGCCGACGCCAACATAGTTGGGAAAAAGCTAGCCAGATTGGCAGATTGATTGGTAGATTCCTTATTAATTTCATGATTAGAACTCGAATTTCCTTAATCCTTTATCAAAGCTCGACCTATCGTAGTTTACCTGGTTACCGTACCGTGTAGAAATCATATCGATCGCTGCTAGTTTTACTTAGAAACCGTCCGTACCTGGAACAAAGGAAGGAACACATTAATATTTGGTGATATTCAATGTTATGTTATAACGAAACGTTCCGAGAAGTCATTGTGTTAGTGGAGCCTTTGAATACCATTATAGGGACAAGTAGTTATTGAGACAGGCATAATGGGCAGGGATATGCTGACGTCACAGCATTTTTTTTTCGAATTTAGCTCGAAGATCGCTTATTTCAAGATATTTTATTTTTAATGTTTTTTAAATTGTGGCAGGTTCTTAATAATTAATTACATTCTAGCCTATGAGACTTTATCAATTTTAATCTAAATTATTTTTTACGTGAAAGTTGTTTAAATACATAATTATAAAATAGTGTTGATTGTACTTTACACAAATCTGTCAAGTCAAGTGATCAGTGAACCAGCATCCGATTAGTATCTGCTGTCAAATACTAAAATGAAGCCATTAACAATGAATCGGACATAAAAAATAAAAATAAAATTAAAAATTTAGCTGAGAATCAGCACTTTTTGAAAGTCAAAGCCCAAAACACACGTCCCTCACCACTTCTTAGAGTTAGAAAGAAGAAAGAAAGAAAGAAATTGATTCTTGATTCTAAACAATAGTATATAACAAACTTGACAACAGCATTGACCACAGATTAAATTGAATAACCCTTTCAGACTCTGTCAGACAAAAATAAAATACCAAAATTCCAGTATTGCACGTCCAAAATTCAGTCATTTTGTTTTAAACATCGAACACACACGGAGAACAAAAAACTGTTTAAAAAGCTTTTGTTTTGACTTTACCATAAATAGTTTATCGGTTTTGTATGACCGGTATAAATCATTTTGTTGACAGGCACGGACAAGAGACAGGGCCGCGGGGGCGACGTGTGCATGGTGCATGCGACCTCCGAAGTGCATGCGTGCGAAAGGTGCAATCTGATAACTTTATAGGCTATCGCTTTGGATGGCTCAATTTATTGAATTTGTTTTTGGTATTTGAGGGTATTTCGGTGATGTACCTGCCGTAGTAATTTTATTAATGGTTTGTGATTAAGTGGTGGTTAAGGATTTTGAGACTTAAGTAAACATGTTTGTTTTGTTAATCTGTAGTATATTAAGATAGAAGGTATTCATGATATGATTCAAAAGATTATAATCAAATGTCCACACCCATTTGTGTTTAGTTGGTTCATTACCATGGTTCTATCTTATATATAATCCGGTTTAAATCAGTCAAATCATCGATAATCCCGTAAACGACCGATTACCACCAATAACATCGTACTAATCCGCCCCTGCGTCTCGGGTCATCACCCGATAACCGTATGACATGCACTCTACGACACTGCATGCATTATCAACCAGTGATAAAGCTGAATTGATTATAATTTTGATGGCGTCGTATTTATATTTTTATGTAAGTTTATTTTTGAATGAATCGTTTCTTTGTGTACAGTATCAGTTTGTTTAACTATCGTTGCAATGGAATTCGTGAACTTTTAGTTCTCGGAATTGTAGTACGGTAATTCAGAGATTGTGACAGAGAATCGTTTTTGACAGTAGCTTTTTATGTTTTAAGGTTCTGAATGTACCACGTCAGTCACGTCACTGATCAGCGTATGAACAGAAAGTCAGTCAGTCAGTCACAGCAACGCATCGCTTCGGTTACAAATAGTCTTTGTCAATATCCATGTTTCGTTCGAAGCAATACCTACAAGTTTAGATTTGCCGGTGACGCGACGTCGACTGAGACGCGCTGGTAGTGACGTGCCTGATGTGTATCCAACGTACTACAACTTCTACTTAACTATATTTTTGACGTGACTGATAGGCGACTCTTGACGTTGCAGTGACGGACGTGTGTGCATGAACCATAGCATCAAAGGGGTAACCCATTTACTGTCATTCGAGGCGATTATTTTAATTGGTAGTTTGTACATTACCAGTGGGCGTATGATAAACATAAATCATTAGAAATATTGATAGAATACGAATCATTAAACCAAAAATATGAATCAAGACAAGAGTCACGAATAAACTCGTTTGCAGAAATTAAAAAGCAAAATTTTAAAAAACGATTATCGAAATAAAAGATCAGATACACATCGATGCACCTTCGTTTCCCAACGCACAATATAATAATCCTTACAAAAAAAAAACAATAACAATTAATACTCAAGGAAACAAAAAATATAAATTTCCATTGGGAACCTCATTAGCTGTAGAAATAATTGAGATTTTTATCGCGCAGTGGTCGTTATGACTCCTGCTACACGGCATACCGATGGTTATCAAATTAACTTTATCTATTTTCGAATATTTTTTGTGTTAAAAGTGATTTTTGTAAGGACCAGCTGCTGTTGTAAGTAATTATTATGTGAAAAGGAGACTCGATTGTTTAAGAGTTGATTTCGAAACTAAACCAGTTCATTTGGTTATAGTATTTTTTGAAGTCTCGGCTCTTCGTTTTATTCTGAACTAGCTAATGCTCACGGCTGGCTTTGCCCGCGTGGATGTCGGTTATTATGTACTAAAACCTTCCTCGAGAACCACTCTATCCATTGGTGAAAACAGCATGACAATCGGTGCAGTAGTTTTAGAGTTTATTGCGAACAGGACGACAGACAGACGCGGCAGAGGAATTTGTTTTATGATATGTAGTGATGATACTTTATGGTGGAGTTAAAATCTTTGTTAATATTTGGAAGAATCGCGATTGGGAGATTTTTAAAGAAAGATAGGTTCATTTGTTAAAGAAGCACGTGCACGTGTTATACAGTATGTAAGGGTAAACACCGTTGTCACTCAAACCCTGGGTAGTTGACTTAAACATAAAAATAAATGACCCAGTAACAACAAAAAAAACGTTATTTTAATTAAAAGATTTTAAAAAGTTTCTATCCGACACCGTGCTCGCTAGCGAAACAGCTGACTAACTGAGGGAGGGGTCGTGCTCGCGGGCGGCCATGTCACGACCCGCGCCCCCCACCTGTGTTGAGACGCCAGTTCGTTGCCCTAGCGCATAGGGTGAAAGGGCCAATACGAAACGCTTTCGAAGCGATTGTCACTGGTCTAGGCCCTCTGGTTCCTTAATCCACAATCATTTATTTATCAACACCTCAGTTACAATTGATTTATCAACAGAAGATTTACGGGATCAGAGGTCACAATAAATTCATCCATTAATCTTCACAGTTTCATATTATCCGTGTCCAATATATCTACTGAGACACTATTGAAAATAACTCTACCAATTTACATAAGTACAAGGACTATCCGACAGGCGACACCAGAAAATATGACTAGTCGAAAAATACCTCCTCTTTTTTGAAGACACTTAATACCAGGCATCCAGCTGTGAGAGGTCCTTATGACCTCGGGTAGTATTGACCCCGAGTCTCCAAGCCCCGTCGTTTGTGCGACGTCAACTTTTGTTTATTTTACACTTAAAAAAACTTCTTTTTTTTTTTTTTAAATTGTTTTCTTGTATCCTGTAACTGGTTTGCCATTTTAGGCGCGTGCCCTTTACGTGATGGGAGTAAGAGGATGAGTATTGGTATGCAAATAATAATATGAACAAAAAAAGTCCCTCCG
Organism: Lithophane semibrunnea; assembly: GCA_947363905.1. Lineage (NCBI taxonomy): Eukaryota > Metazoa > Arthropoda > Insecta > Lepidoptera > Noctuidae > Lithophane > Lithophane semibrunnea. The sequence continues at coordinate 16,249,235 of OX376195.1, forward strand.
AAGACTGAATTCAAATTCAAATTCAAATTCATTTATTTATTGTTTGTCACAGGTAAATAGTCAGATCTTACAATAGTATTCATGAATCACTGTAACATACCCATGGGGTGTACAATATTTATATTAATAAGTAGGTAGGTATATCAATGTTGTTGGTTATGTTACTGTTTTAGTCAACCTCATTTTACATTAATTCTTGCACAATTATTAGGGACATACAATTTAGTTTAATAAGTCAAAAAAATAAAAGAAATAATAGAAAAATAAATTCAATTTTGCGTCAACATCATCAGACATTATTAATAGACATAATTGTTTTGGTCATGCGATTTAGATTAGATAAGTACAAAAAGTAAATTAAATAAAATAAGTTTAACATGTCAAGTTTTAGTCAACCTCATACTAACATTAATTAGAAGACATAATTATTACGGTTGTATATTTCACATTAAATAAGTCAAAACAAGTTTGATGGGATGAGTTCAGCATATCATACTAAGACGAGCGGTACATGAAATTATTTCAGGAACGTTATGGGAATCCAATAAACCTGATTTGTATTATTACCTCACGCGCAATGTATCGTTAATGTGACAAAACCCGCGTACCCGCACTCCCCGTGTCGAGTATTTTAACATCAATTGCTGGTTTTTTGATTTTAGCTATTTTATTTACATAAATGGAGTGCTGCGTACAGAGAATGTCAGTTTTTATTAAAATAAAGGAATAGTAACTGAAAAAACGATTTAAAAAAATTAAAACTTTCCTGTGATTTCCGGTGGAATATGATTCAAAATAAGGAGCTAAATGCCCCCTATTAATTTGCGGAGGACTGTCCCTTACACCCTGTATAGTCCGTGTATCCTGCTACAGACTGTTACTCTGGGTCTGTACCCTGAGCTTAAGTGAGGTACCTATCCAAATCTCAAATATTTCGTATTCATCTCTTCACCTCACGAACTCCAACATCACGAAAATCAGTATATCAGTTTCTGATATTTGCACAACACAAATAGATACACTTCCTATTATTCCAGGCGTACGATCGGGCCCTATTCCAACTAGATTACGGGCATTTATCTAGACTCAGTAACCGACGCAATAAATATCTGAAATTGTCTACACCGCACGCCTCTATAATCTATGGAATTTTGAAGATAGGGCTGCTAACTTCTAACAAAGTAGACGTATTTATCTCTCTATTTACTTGAAGGAGTGTGCTGAGATAATATTATTCAATGCATGAAAGCACTACAGTTAAAATTAATTTAGTTACTTAGTGTTAAGTGTCTGCTACACGGTCGCCAACCGTGTCCCCGACAGAGTTGAGCTTGGTTGGCGACCGGCAGAACTGTAATAGTGGTATTCGAATTTGTGTGGGATTGGTAAAACAACTAAAAAGTGAAAAAAAAATTAAAAAAAGTAAAAATAACTTCAAAACAAATAATTAAAAAGCAAAGACACCGACTTCCGAAATTAAATCTATATTTCATATTTATATATTTTTTTATTTACTGTTTTTGTGTTTTTATTGGAAATCGGTTGGTTTTTTTTTTTGTAAAAAGTTTAATTTTTCAACGACAAAAATTTGAATCAAGCAAACGAGAATTAAAAATAACAACAAACACTGCGTCTATTGGAATCCATCTTGTCAATAAGTTGAGGAATCGTTGTGTTTTGAGAACCCTAGTAGAACGAAGTATATAAATTCATAGGATCTTAGCAAAATGATTGAAGCGGTTCTATTAAAGTAATTCAATACTAAGTAATTCAATACATATAAGTACTAAATTGCTTTACTACACGACTTCCTTTTTCAAACAAGTTGATGGAGTCGTGGAGACTGCACCCTATCAATACCTACCGTATTTTGAACTTTAAAAAGTCAAGTATCTGACCGCACTAGGTAAGTAGCGGTCGAATTCTTGTAGTAGGTAGTATAAACAATATTAGGTAGTTACTTTCTACTGAATGCAACTCGGTCAATCAAAGTCAATTATTGTAAATGTTGAGAATCTGAAAACTTACTAAGTTTGCATTCAGTAGCAAGAAACCTAATTTACTTTATTTACCCTCCATTGATCTTGCCACCCATCTACTACATCCCAATTCATTTATCAACGAACTTGGCCCCTTTTTTACATATATGTTTTGGTGGGGCTTAAACTCCGCCGACTCCTGACAAACTTGCTACTAGTGTCATCATCATCTATTCAGCCGAAAAACGTCTACTGCTGGACATAGGACTCCCCCAAGCACCGCCATTTCGACCGGCTCTGTGCTTCTCACACCCAACGGATTCCTGCGGCCTTCACCAGGTCATCGGTCTACCTTGTTTGGCTTTCCAATTCTACTTCTTCCGGTATGTAGTCACCACTCCAAAACCAGCTTTCATCCCCATCTGCCATCACCATATTCTGCGAGTAATGTGCCCTGCCCACTGCCACTTATGTTATTCGAAACTCCTCGCTACCAGTGTTGCCATTATTAAAAACGATTTATTGTTACTAGCATCGACAGCAAAGCCCACGATACCTCGAACAAGTACAGGTTCATGACATTATTAACTTCTACATACCTATACGTATATCCTATAGGTAAACTTTTCCAGCTTCGAAGTAATTTGGGTCACAAATAGGCACGCAAGGTGTGCCGGCGCACGGCTGCCAGTCTTCATACTACGATTCGATACAGATTGCACTAAATCACAACTGGCGAGGAGTTGCGAATAGCTAGGATATGCCTAGTCGGACACACCTTAAGCCTATTCATATCTACTTTGGTTTTTCAGATTTGGTTTGTAGAAAATATTTAATACCTTGTTACTTTTATTTCTAGATATTTAATTGCGTTGAAAGTAGCCAGATTTGGATAAGTGTTTAAAAATGTTAAAATCCAACACTTTATACCGCCGTATTGTTATATTACGAAACAGCTTACATATTAAATTCGGACGAGGCTTGTTGGTTATCTATGTGTCTGATCTCTGATTAGTATTTGAATGAATTTGTCTGATAATTCTCTTAATATTGTAAGTATTTTGAGCTTCATTTTACATAGTACATGGTTCACACTGCTCTCCGAAGAGGCACGAGAGAAACACGATGTTTGAAGAATAATCACCTATCCATATACAGAACGCGGCAAGCGCAGCTTAACCTCACGGAAGCTAGTGATACTGCTTAGCTCATGCATCCTTTGTTTACTGTTAGCTAAAAAAAACATATTTTTTTTTAACGAGATTGATATTAAGTTTATTTAATCACCTCTCCTTAACTTACCACTTCCAAGCCTCGATATATTGCTGCTAGACGCAAATTACCGCGATTAGTCGCAGTCGCTACATGCGCTGGAGTGGAACAGGATTAGTCGAACGTATCCCGTCACCTATGATCACCGTAACCCGTGTTGGGAGTTAGCTTTCATAATAAACCTGATACGATAAATAGGGATTAAGGTTGACGTATGAATGAGGGAAAGTAATATTAAAGCATGTATTAATTGTGGCATGAAGATCTATGCCACAATATCATCACATGCGGATGTGATTGCACTTCAGGATGATTTACGTCGTCTGGAGGCTTATTGTCGTGGGAGTAAGCTTGATCTTAACCCCGCTAAATGTTCGGTTCTAACATATTCTCGAAAGCGATCAATTATACCTTCATCGTATATCTTGGGTGATCAAGTACTACCTAGAACGAATTGCATCCGAGATCTGGGAGTATATCACGACTCTAAGCTTACGTTTGAATCTCATGTCAATGCCATAGTTGCTAAAGCATCTAAAGCACTAGGTTTCATCATGCGGCTGTCCAAGTGCTTCACTCAAGCCAAAACTTTAAAAATTCTCTACTGTACTTTTGTAAGAAGCCACTTGGAATACGCGTCTGAAATCTGGAATCCATGTTATCACAAGTACATTGATCGTATAGAGAGCATCCAGAAAAGGTTCATCAAGTATTTATGTTATCATCAGAAAGTGCCCTACCGGTCTGAAGAATACCTCAACATCTGTAAGAAGTATCATATATTACCCCTAATAAATCGGCGAGCAATCTCTGACTGCATTTCATTATTTAAAATTTTCAATAATTCAATTAATAACTCCGATATTCTATCGAAATTTTATTTCAACGTTCCCGGGAGGTCGAAGCGATGGAACGCACCGTTGCGTGTTTCATTTACCTCTACGAATTACAGAAAAAATTCATTTATAGTGCGTGCAAGTAGCAACTTTAATATCATGTGTAAACAGCATGATTTTGATCCATTCATAACAGGTGTGTCCTCGGCCAGAAAGTGCCTGAGCCTTGACTTTTTTAAATAAGATTTTATGTGTTCAGTTTTTATTCTTTTAGTGAATATAAAATGTGAATTTAGTTTAAGCTCCAATGTTATTCTGTTATTTTTTTCTTTTTTCTGGTAGCTGTGTTGTGTAGTTCACACTCTTTCTTTTCGTTCTGTTTTTAGAAGTGATGACTTTTAATTGGCTGTCAGTCTCACATACAGTTTTATTTTTCTGTTAATTTTAGCTGTAAGTCATCCATAGTAAATAAATAAATAAATTAATTAATAAAGTCAGAGTGAAAATCTAATATAGAAGTGGGCAATTTTGAAAATGTAAACAATATACGAGTGTTGATGACAAAACAAGGGCTGTCTTCAACCAATTGTCGCCGTTATTCTGTCAGTATAATTAAGAGTTTTAGGCCGATTATTGCATCACCATCTTCAGTAGAAATTCTCCTAAGTACAGATCGATTCAAACTTAATGGCGGCTCGGAAGTTAGCTTTTAGCTGCGCAGTACCCCACCTCTCACCCCCGCTGTCACATGAAATTGTTACTGCGCAGCGACTCGCCTCATGTTCCGAGCCGCCATTAAGTTTGAATCGAACTGTAGGTGAGGAGAGACCTTCAAAAGAAAGTATGGATATGCATATTATGCATGTGAAGCAAGGTCCTTAATTTTACATCCCAGTGGGGACAACTTCTTTACTTGTCTCCAGGGGATGTGCATGTCCATTCTGCCGTCAGTAATGTCTAGTCCAGTTCATAGGGAAAAACGTTTCTTGTGTATATTACATGTCAACCTGTGGATTCTGCTATAGCCTTATCACTTTAGAACAAAGAACGGCATAACAAAGTGTTACAGAACTTTAATCCTAGCATGAATACAGTAGGTGAAACACAACATAATCATGTAATCTAAGTAAGACCCCATTTCCCAAGAACTCCCAGGAAATTGGCAATAAAAAAGGAAAATTTAATACAACTCGTGACGGCCTAATAACGGCGGAGTGATTCAAGTTAGCACAAACTAACGCTAATTACACGCCATTGTGAAGAAACTTTCTCTTTTACTACTAAATTCTAATTTATTCTGTGCGCTTCGTGATCGTGAAGTATGCTCGTTGAATGACAAATGAGATATTAATGAAGATCTGCATTAGAAGCTGCTTTGTTTTTGTTAGAACCCGTTATGTTGGTGCCCGTAGATAATCTTCACACTTGGAATAATTATTAAGACAGCTTAAGAAATACAGCCATGGATGGACTAAAAGCCATAGTTGTTAGGAAACGGGAGATGAAGACGGAGTAAGGAACGAAGAATGTCTGCTTTAGAAGACGACAAGTGATAGATAATAGTGCTGGAGTTTGTGGAAGAGGTTACTAGAAGCAAAGACAAGTATCAAAGGTACAAATCTAAGTGATAAGTCATTATCAATTAATGAACTGTACCGTTTTCGAGCGTGTGATTTAAATAGCACAGAAAAAACAAATAGGCTTTCAACTGGAGATCTCAAATTCCTCTTTGTGATCTGGGGACAGAAGGCCTCATATGAACAGAATTAAAGGATCAGGGTACACAGCAGTAAACTATGAAACCAACGACAACGTGTCAAGGAAAGAAATAAGTTTCATAGATCAGTTTTTTGATAAAGAAACTGGTCTATGAATTTTATATTTCTATATACACGATGAAGACAACTCAAATAGCCATACGGACTGCGTAACTCAAGATATTTATTGTAATGGGTGCTCTAAGTGCTCTGTGAGTCACAGAGGGATGTCCCGCAGTCGACGCTCACAATGGAAACCACAAAAACTCGTCACAGCTGGCCCGCATGGCTTCTGCGGTTTAGATGGACAATGAGTTACCTATATACTAGTGGACCTACGTAGCCAGTGTCTAGAAATTAGAAACATTAAGATGAAAGTTTTAGCTCTCAAAAAATCGCTAGCATTATTCTCATTCTAAAAGTGAAGACATAATAGAATTAGATGAGCGACGTTAATAATTTGAGTTGTGGGCATGATTTAAAAACTGCGGGTCTAAAATGGCCACTTTGGCAGAATCTTAATAGGAAAATGTGGTGAATCATCGTAAAATGTCACAAACTGACTATTCATAATTATGGTCTGCGTGCTGATTCATATTACGCAATAATTCATCTGTTTGACAGTTTTCTATGGAGATTCGTAAAATGGTCCACAAATTATGAATTGCTTTTGTGTCAAATTAGAGGAATTGCTAATGACAGCGGGGAATTCAGGAAATGAATTGCTTTTAGAGGAATTGCTAATGTGACCGTTTTAGGCCTCCTGGTCACAGAACAGACAATACAAATTTAAGTACACAATATTGCTTACTTGGACTCTCCAATTTAAGGAGCCGACAGACATGAAACTGGACCGCTCATAATTATACGTTTACACCAGAGGCCCTAGACAAAGTGACATTCTATCGGCGATAACGTTGATGGAAAAGGCAAAAATGTATAGGACTGACATAAGCTATCGAAAAGCTTATGTCAATTCGGTTGAAAGTCGTTATAGAAATACGAAACGCTTTAGAAGCGATTGTCACTTGTCTAGGCCCAAAAGTCAATGCATCTCAAGACTCTCTCAATGTCAAGCCAATACATCTCAAGAAGTCTTCCGAAGCACGTATGAACTCCATACTTACAAAACCAAGTGGTACATCCCAAATCAGCGGTATCTACTTCCATTGTTGCTATAAAAAGAAACAAAACCATTAAGACAGACAGACCTCAGTTCAACCACCATCATGATGCAAAATGATCGTGAAAATACACAAAGAGACAGATCAAGATCCACCAATCAAGAACGGTTGTGTACAAACAAAATCAAGTGCGATGCAATTAGGACAGCGATCTATTCCGACAATAAATTGATCGGCGCGCGCGCACGATTCTAAGATCGTGCCGGACGACGATCTATCTGTAAAAGAAGTTACTTGTACTTTGTTGGTAACGGAGTTTGGATTTGCGTGGAATTTGTTTTTATAGATATGCTCCTTTTTATATCATAATACTAACTGGGTTGTGGAGTTTAGATATGCAATCGCTTCGTGGTAAAACAATTAAATTAGAAGCCTACCATAAAAAAGCATCGGCTACATGAGATGATTCATTTAGTCACCAAATGAATCATCTATTGTTGGATTTGTCAAAAATTACAATGTTCGGGAAGCCTATTGAAATATCAGCGGGCCTAGACAAGTGACAATCGCTTCGAAAGCGTTTCGTATTTCTACAACGACTTTCAACAGGATTGACATAAGCTTTTCGATAGCTTATGTCAGTCCTATACGTTTTTTCCTTTTCCATCATCGTTATCGCTGATAGAAGGTCACTTTGTCTAGGGCCTCTGGTAGTTTTTGAGTATTTAATGTTGTTAAATTCAATCCAAAGAACATTTAGGTCAACCTGACCTGTAAATTCGTCGAGATATTTTACAGGTCTGTAGGCCTAAAAAGGCCACATTAACAATTCCTCTAAAAGCAATTCATTTCCTGAATTTCTAGCTGTCATTAGCAATTCCACTAATTTGACACAAAATCAATTCATAATGTGTGGACCATTTTACGAATCGTCATAGAAAACTGTCAAACAGATGAATTATTTCGTAATATGAATCGCACGCAGATCATATTATGACCTGTCGGTTTGTGAAATTGTGACATTTTACGATGTTTTATAATATTTTCCTATTATGATTCTGCCAAAGTGACTTGTTTTAAGCCCCCAAGTTCACTTGTAACATATCTCGACGAATCATCTTTATAATTAAAACCACGCGCCAATTTTTCGATCCCTCAAAAACATCTTCTATTTCCAATCTCTATTTCAAATCCATCGCCTGAACGTTTTTCCACCACCAAACCGGAATCCTCGATCCATGATCTATCTCGCTTTCCCAGAGACGCACAGGCGCATTCCCACGGTCGTTAATCATCCGCTAACGATCTATGGATCTGATTTAGCACTATGGTGCACTTGTTTGTTCGTCTTCTAGTGATAAACTAATGAACACAGTATGATACGAATTCGTTGGGCACGATCTCGTGAGATTTTGTAACTGTTAATTATGTGTAAGTGTGAATGTGAGGTACTGTGTTCTGGTGCTGCGAAGCGTGTTATAATGTTAGCTTAGCTGTGCTCGCAGGGCCGCCCAAGTAAACTAAAAAGGAATGAAAAAAAAACCGCTTGCGTTTTGGTGATATTGTTGCTGTTGGTCTGACAATGGTCTCTAGCTGCCATGGCTTATTTTAATTTTTGAATTGTTTTTATATTATAATTGCGGACGCTTTTAACGTGCTTTCTACATTCATTGTTCTCACATGTATAATTTCAACATAAATGATGTAACCAATATATTGTAACAATATTTTGATTTAAAGAGTGTCCGTGGAGTTTCTTGCCCGTTCTTCTCCATAGGTACACACGGCTACACATCAAGCTATACATTTCCAGTATAAGCTGACCTCGCATTGTACGGAAATCCTATACAATGCGAGATCAGCATAAACTGGAAATGTATAGCTTGATGTGTAGCCGTGTGTACCTACTACGCTTTGGAATGGGCAACTAGATTCATATTTCTGACTGACCGACTCCTTGACAATTCAAAAGTGACTGTGTTTAATTGAAATAAATGCTTTCAGTTTGAGTTTGAGTTTGAGAATGTCACTTTTGCACAGTGTCACAATTTCAGAATGTCACTTTAAAATACTGCATAAAAAACATGCGCGGCAGTCTTTGGTGACTGCCGACCGATAGAAGTGAAACCTAAGCAACAATGCGTAACTTCAACGCAATTCAAACGGTAGACGATAGATGGCGCTAAAACATTTCTTCAAGCGGGACGGTGACGATGACGCGAGTTCCATGATTTTTGTTCACCCAAAAAGTGCTCAACGCGCCTAAAGAAGTTTTCACTTAAAAAATATATTGTTGACATAAATCTCAATTAAATCCATATCGGGCAATCCACAGCCGCCAACCTCACTAATTACCACAGTACAAACCTGTTTTTAATAAAACATAAAGCGCAGATCACATCAGCGTTTTTTACCGGCATTGTGTTAGTTAATGCCTGACCTACACCGTTTGTGTAGACTGCCCTATATGGAATACGGCAGTGGTTACAGGATGACTTGAAGCTTGAAGGTAGTGTGCGACTGAGTACCATATTAGTGCGTAAGTATTTAAAAGTAAATGCTTTATCATATATGGCATGTATTTTATGTTTACTTTCAATGTCTAGTCACATATACATATTGATAAATTACGTAAATAGTAATACATAGATAGTTTTCCGCGTCATAAGTGGTCGCAAGCTCTATTGAGGTCCAGACTGAGGCCCTAGACAAAGTGGCATTCTATAAGCAATAATGATGATGGAAAAGGCAAAAATGTATAGGACTGACATAAGCTATCGAAAAGCTTATGTCAATCCTGTTGAAAGTCGTTGTAGAAATACGAAACGCTTTCGAAGCGATTGTCACTTGTCTAGGCCCTGTGGGTTCGATTCGCTCTCCGGGTCGGGCAGTGATATTGGGTTCTTCCTGTTTTTTTATATTTCTATGGGTTCTACCGTCTGCAATTTTTCAGTAGCAGCCCGGAGTATTGATTTGTGCCCCGTTGATGGCAATAGGCTCACCCCCTTTTACATGGGACTTAAACATAACTGGCGAAATGTGGGTGTACTATAGGTACACCTCTGCCTAACCCGGGGATTACAGACGCGATGTTATGCTATAATACGCAACAATCTTTGATTACCTACCTACGTTTAGGTATTTTCGGAATTTAGTTTTTCTCATACCCAAATCTCCACAGAACCCTTTCTCATTTTAACAAATCAAAATTAATTCCATTATGAAAAGCAGCAGCGTATTTGTACCTACTTAGTAATCACACATGCAATCACTGATTTATCTTCCAAACAATGTCAATCTGCCTAGCCTTTTCCCAACTATCTTGGGGTTGGCTTCCAGTCTAACCGGATGTAGCTGAATACCTGTATTTTACATGGAGCGACTACCTATCTGACCTCAAAAACCCAGTTACTGGATACCCCGTGGTAAGACTGGTTGTCAGACTTTCGGGCTTCTGACGACACGTAACGACTGTCAAAGATCCACGAATGACAGCTGGGACCAACGGTTTAACGTGCTTTCCAGGCACAGAGGAATCTTGGTATGTAAAGATGGTCTCCCATCCACGGACCAACCCCTGCAAGCGTAGGTTAACCTGATGGATCGACCCGTGCGGCTGTTATTACTTAGCCACGAGCTCCTTTTCCAAACAATGATAATAATAGAAATATAGCTAATCTTTTAGTGGCCAATGTCAACTAAAGTTAACTGGCTGATAAGTAATGAACATTGTCATTAGAATCTACTCAACTAAACAAACATAGCAAAACATCACGCCTATATTCACCGAAGGGTTACACAGAGATTTACTTAAAGTACCTACACACACATTTCGACACTTATATTTACGTCCCAATAGGGGTCGAGCCTTAACATAGGACGTAAACCAACATTTTGTTTACAAAACAACCAGTGTAAACAAACTGCACTATCGATCATTTGTGTGTCCCAAAGAGGAGGCTATATAGTCATTGGTGTGTCCAGTCATTATAGGTCAGTGACCTCTAGTGTTGGTAGACTAGCAAATTAGCAACCTCGACACTTGGCTTAATTATGATGTTTAGACAAAGGCTGTTAAGGCGTTGAAATCTAACTCAGCGAAATAGGTACTTACATAGTTGTAGCGGCTTTCTATGCACTAATAAAATGTCTTTTTTACAGACAAATCACAGATGGCTTCAATATTTGCATAGTTTAAATAAGAAACAGTATTATGTCTTCATAGAAAATAGTCGAAACGACGCCGACGCGACGATGCAACACTCGAGAGCGCGACAGTTACGCTCGGACGCGGAAGGTTTATCTACCGAGCGGCCGTAAGTTATTATTTCAAGGTCACTGCCGAGACATAATACTGTTATTTTATTATACTGTGATATTTCGCTACCAAATCTACAAATAGGTAACTCAGCAAAGAGGACCTATTTCCGCCACTCTTCTAAACTAGTATAAAAAACTACTAATTAGAAAAGATTTGATTTTTTGTATGTTTGTTTGTAATGGATAAACTCAAAAACGACTGGACTGATTTAAAAAAATATTTCATCATTTGAATAGCTACCTACTATTTATTATCACTGAATAAGATGTCGCATCTTTTAATTTTAATTAATATTTTTGGTACATTTACAGTCTGAGTAAGATAGGCTATAATTTATAAAGATATCACGCTCGCGAAGTCACTGGCGGAAAATAGTAATTAAAGAAAGAGATAACTAAATTATATAACTTGTATTTTATAAAAATTAAGTGGTAAATTAATTCCTACATATTTTTTCGCATTCAAAATAAAGTTATCATTTTGTTCAATTTAATTACAAACTCATACATGGCGCCTTCAAGGAAGCGATTTCTTGATTAAGATACGTAAGTACATACAGATCCGGAAGTTATTTGCGAACTCAAATTATTTCGACCTCCAAGCCTTTAGTGTCCAGTATGTCCACTATTAAATATGGATGCAAATTTTATAAGATATAAGCGCCAGTAATAAGAGTAATAACAAATTAACTTCGTGATCGGTGACTCATGGGTACAGGTGGCTATGATTTTGGAAAAAGGGAGGACTTTCGATTAAATAAAATAATAAACTTACAGCTTGGCAAAAAAGAGTTTGGAAAAATGAGGGCGCCACTACCGCATATAGGTCACTTAAAATGGGAAATGACTAAAAGACTTAAACAAATAGTTAAAAACGCTGCTTGTACTGATTCAAAACCTACATAGCACTTGTCGGCAAAGTAGTGCCAACATTAGAGGTCTCCATTACTTACGTAAAATATTTAGTTTCATTGGTCACCGCATCATACTCTTTTTTGCCAAGCTGTACGACTTTTCTGTGGAAAAGCAATAGTTAAATAAATACTAAACAAACTGCTTCTGCCTACTATCTATCTACAATCTGAATAAATTTTTAAAACAACGATTTCTTATAACTTATATCACAGTAGGTATATAATTATTTTATATGGACAGTACCAAAACTACGTTGTAAATGTTAAAAAACGGCACACTCACACAGACGCTCTCATTGACGGGACCCCAAAGTGATTGTCGCGGTGCTGTCAGTTGTCGACACGAGCGGAGGTAATTATTTCACAAATATGCCTAGTTTCCATACTGTCCATATTTATATACTGTGCTAATAATTGTCATAAATATTTTCGGAACACTTGTCTTGTGAAAAACAGGAAATCATCGTCCGAACTCGGACGATGTATGTGTCAAAAAACGTGTTATTCGGATCACCGAATGAAAATTAGTTTTCCTGAAAACACGTTCATTGCTTCAAATTCATTTTCCTAAGAGATAACAATATTTTGATTACTCTAATCACAAAACTCCCTGCACGTAATCCCAGAATATCCTCCTTACAGTTGACGTGTAGTCACAACACGAACTCACGCGCAGGATATTAAAGTGTCCACCTTATATTCCGGTTTCAATAGGGCTGTACCAAGATTTATTTGTATAGCAAAAGTAAAAGGTGTACTATGTCAGGAGAATCAAGAAATACTGTACTTAGTTCAAGTTAGTAAGTAATCAGAAGTATAAATTAAAGTCCTCCATTAATTTATTCTACTGACGTTTGTATATTTTATGGGAGGTATTAGTCAGTCTGTCTATGTATAAATATGTTACTTAATTAGTTAATAGTGAGAGTAGCATAATCAGCATAAAATGTTCCCGCTGCTGGAACTCAGGCGTCCTCTCTTAGCGGCGGGCTAAAATATACCACGCGAGCTCAGCGCGGCTCGGTAGATAGCACATATGTCTTCGAATTTTTGGTTCTAGGGCTTGCCGGTATCTCCTCACCGTTTTGAGAGCAGTGGTGATGAAATAATTTACACAAAGTGAAGCGCCTGTCAGGGTTCGAACCAACGACCTACGAATCGTAAATCGCGGCTGTTACCGCTGTGCCACCGCTGCTTTTCTTGATTCCAGTTTAATAAAGATTTACAAGTTTTTTCCGTCTTAATTATACATATGGTATATCAAGGCGGTCCAATTTTTCATCAAAATTAATAAAGTACAAAAAGAACAAGGTAATTTTCGTTTCGCGTGTTCGCCTTACAATCCTATTTATTTCATCTTAAATTGAAATCTCTGCACTGAATTGAGTAATTTTTTTGATTATTTTAACCCTGAAAGACGTAATATGTAAGCTAGATTACTCGAAAAAATGTACTAAGTCATGGTTAACATTAAGCATTTTCAGACATATTGATATTTATAACGACCTTCACACACGGAACGAAACGATGCATTAAAACATCCTTTGTTTGTATCTACATATCTAGCTTCTGCTTGCGACTTCATTCACATGAAATTACTTAGTTGTTTTAACATAAAATGTATCCTATGACACTAGGTAACACTGTAGCTTCTCGTTAGTAAAATAATTTCCGGAATCGGATCAGTAGTTCCGAATATTGCCGCCTACACTACATACAAACTCATAAATACCTCTTTGTAATTTTAATAAAGCAATAAATAATCAGAACTAATTAGGTACGTCGTTACTCACGTGCGTTTTAAGCTGCGTGTCCGCACTGTACCGATACGAAACGGAGGTACGGTACGGACAAAAGAACTTAATTAATATCAGGGGCCAAGTCTACTAATTTACAAACCTGTCAGTGGTCTCGCAATTATGAGTTTTTGACAGATTTTGTATGGCATATTTGTCAAAAACTGATCATTGTGAGACCACTGACACGTTTGTAAATTAGTAGACTTGGCCCTCTGGACGCAGCTTTATGTGTTTTTCCGACTAGTTTCGGACTTATCTGGAGCCCTTCTTTAGCCCACGAGTTGCTTACGTGATAAGGCGGTACCTTACTCATAAATCTGTTAGAAACGTCATGAAAATCATAACCCTCTTTCTTTTTTCTTCGCAGTCGGTTACAGCTACATTTTTGTTTTCACTGCTGGCAGCCCTACTTTCAGTGCCACATCTCAGGATTAATAATCACATCTTATTTTTTATATTTAAACTTTTTTTCTTTACTACGTCGGTGGCGCCAGCCTGGCATGCCTTTGCTTCGAGTTTTTTATACATTTTTTACGTACGTGTTTAATTTAAAAAGAGATGCTGCGCGTACGCATGTTTATTGGTAAAATTTTGATGGATCGCTTGTTTGTATTTTGTTTTTAGAGATGTTAATTTGTTTTATGGCTTCTATAGCGATCTTTAATTGTTTGAGTATCAGATTAATCCTGGAAAGTAAGCACAGTTGGTCTCTGGGTAACCAGAAACTTGGTTTTGACTTATGATTGTATAAAACCTAACAGTTTTATAGGTTCAGTCAACATTTGCCCATACTGTACCTGTTAGATCTTGGAAGCGTCATGGACAAACCCAGTACAAAACTACAAAACCCATGCACAGTTGAGGAGTATCATCTAATAGTCTTTCTTTATGTCTAATAATAAACCTTTTCTTCAAACGAAAAGACTTCAAATAACTCTTTAACAAACGTCGGGAAAACGCTAAAGAAAACAGCAATGCGTACAAACATTTTGATACCCAAAGCACGTACTGACGGCAATAATCAAACACGTCATAAAAATGTTTGATGCCTTCAAATAGAAAGCATTGCATGCCGCGCCATTTTCTTTGAACATTCATAGTCGATAATCAATTTACAGTCTTCATTATTTACAATTACAACCATTTTAACATGACCTCTAGTAACGCGGGCTATTCTAGAAATAATAGGTCTGTGATTTCTGGACGCTAGTTCCATTGTAACTTGACCTATCTAAAGAAGTAACATGAGCTAAGTTACAGGTCTTGGTTCCCTGGATGTGTTAACTAGGTCGTGCTTAAGTAAGCATGTAGTTCTACTCCATGTGCGTGCATATATGCCCAGTTTTTGTAGGGAAAAGTTGATAGAGAGTGGACAAACAGATAACATTTGATATGCAGATATAGCTGGGTTAAGCGTTCTTGTATCTACAATGTTGTTGTATTGACCGTTTTGTCATACAATCAAAGTGGTTGTACAGTTAAGTAAACGTAGATGTAAACAAAAAACAAGCAGAGGAATAAATTAAGCAATGGTAATGAATTAAGCAAAGAAAAATGTATGAATATTATACAAAGGACGGAGATACACCATGAATTTATGACATGATCGTCAAAAATAAGTATGTTAATGAAGTACATGATAGGCAAAATCTATTCTATGGTCTACAATACTATGAAGACCTGGAACATCAGGCGCTATTTAGGAACCTTAGGTAAAAATAGCTTTAGCCTTGCTAAAGGCTATCTAATATTATAAACGCGAAAGTTTGTAAGTATGGATGTTTGTTACTCTTTCACGTAAAAACTACTGAATCGATTTGGATGAAATTTGGCAAACAGATAGTTTATAACCTGGATTAACACATAGGATACTTTTATCCCGATATTCCCACGGGATCGAGACTTACGCGGACGAAACCGCGGGGCTAAGCTAGTGGACGATAAATATGAAGAAAATAACATTATATCAAATACTATAAAATTATAATCTTTGGCGAGAAAGGTGGTGATTACGCGAGATGCCGACTAATAGAGAAGCATCAAAAAAAAAAAGACATGTTGCGCCGACACCTAATGAATTGGCCTGAAAACGATGATGATGAACTATATTATACAACCGTTGACGATAATATTAAAGCTTCATACTTCATTCACATTGAAACCCTACTCATCTTAGCATGGACGATAAACTCAGACATACAGGTCCACACGTATACAAAATTATTAAACCTTACACATCTCCTGTACAAAAGTACATTGTTCCGCATCATACGTCCAACGATTTTATTACACACGGACGGACACGCGTGTTTATGTATGTACAGTCGCATTATCTCACGCGTCATGTTTCTGTCATACAATACAAAGGAGATGGTGCAAGGAGAGAGAGACGGCGATATGTTTTTTCTCAGTAGTGTCGTGAGAAAAAATTCTAAGCTATTGCATGCGAAACTCGAGTTGGAGTTTAGGTTCAGTAAAGAATCGCTAAAATTGTGTATATGCGAATAGCAAACTTATAATTCTAAACTTGGCAAAACTCTAAGGCCCGCAGCTTCTAGCCTGTAGATTATATGTCGAGATTCATATCGACCCGCGGGTGTCTCTGATACACTTGCCCAGTTAGGGTATAAAATGTCACATATATCGGTTCAGCTTTTTAAAAATGTCTAGGCTGCACAAAATCAAGAACATAATATTTAATTGTAACATCTACGAACTGTTTTAGAACAGACAAAATGCCGTAATAGAACCAAAAACTTAAAAAAACGAGTAGTTGGAAGTTTTCTTGTGCTAAAGTTTATTATTAGCGACAAATGGCACCAAACGAACTTCAAATCCCGTAAAAGAACATTAGCAATTAAACGTATAAACTTTCTACGAATAACATAGCTTTAATTAAATCCTTTACAGCACTTTCACTAACAGTTTTATAACCTACGACTTGTCCATCTTAAAACAAATCCGCTTCATCTTCTAACTTACGAGTCTTTACAATCTCAGTGTGATTTCCAAGAAGGCTTTCTTATAAAACGTCATGTAGTGTCAAATCCAGCATTTCTCTGCGTACATCTTACTTGCCACTTGCCACCGTTTGAAGTACCTTTTTGGTGTTACTGTTATTTTGATATCTTGATTTAGCTTGATAAAAGTTACGAACTTACTGATGTAACAATTGTTGGCAGGCGTAAACGTCCGCGCCCGGGCATGTAGTCAATCATTTAAAACGGCTTTACTTGTACTTAAGTAGTAGATTTAATAATTAAAACAAGGATTTGTTTCTTCTTCCTTCTAAAGAAGAACATAAAATAAAGAACGTCGACCTACTAAGTATTAAGTAGTAACCTCTTGCAATACAAGTGAGGTACTATCGTAGTAGTTTCCAAGAAGACTTTCCCGTAAACATAGCGTTTCTTTTGATCACTCACACTCACAAGTCGCAAGCCTTACACACCTGTTTCCGTATGTAAGTAAAGGAAATAAGAAAAACTTGTCTAGTTCCTGTCTGTGATAATTGAGTCTTAAGTTGGTAAAGAACAGTACTGTATGGTAAAATTTGTGATAGATAGATAGATATATAGAAGATAGATAGATACTAATGGGAGGCTACAATATTTCCGAGTGTCATATGAGGTATTTTGTGTTAAAACCAGAAAATACCATGCGGACGATTCGCAGGCAGAAACTTATGTTAAAAATATGTTCCCGAAGTAACACTGGGAATCAAGACATACATTCAATTGGATGGTAAAGGTTCAAGAAGGTTAAAAGTCAGTACTTTGGACGTTAAAGGTAAATCAAGGTGAAGTTAGAATTATGTAAGGAGCATACAGGGTCTAACTCGCTACCAACCAGACTGTAAATTAATATTCCAAAAGGAAGTCCTCGATGGATGGCGATAAAGCTCGATAACAGATTGGAATCTAAAACTGTCATCGGTAAATTATCGGAGAACGTCGACCTTCACTTGCCACTTCAGGGAATAAAGACCGGGATTTATGTTAGTTATTTTTATATAAAAGAAAGAGCAAAATTGTCTTAGATGACGTAACAAAAGCTATTGAAAAGGTCGCTATGTCACGAAAATACTGGAATAAAAATAAAACGTTAATAAAAACCGACTTTTGTTATTATTCCGCTTTAGTTTATTAAAACGCCAACTATTTTTACAAAACAAACATTTTATAAATATCTTCACAGGCCGGCAACTCACGCAAACATATCACGTTCCTCAAGGTACCATCCTAGGCCCTATCTGTTCGATCTACGAAGAACTTACTCGGAACCACGTATTTTCATAACGGGATTGAAGATGTTGAAACCGGTCCTTCATTGAATAGATAAGGGGAGATAGTCTAATTGACTCTAGAATCCGTCCATGTTAATTAAGTATTATGAAACATGTTTTTATCCAAGTCTGACTCATAGGACAATATTTGTTTGAATTTCTTTGCGTGTAATAAAACTGTAGTTGATTCTGAGGCTAGTTTTACCTTATAAGCTGATGCTAAACGTTATCGACAGTAATATAAATGCAAGCAGTTCACACCATGACGTTAGATATTTATTGCTGAATATTTGCTACGGTCCTTACAGGCGTCTTTCGCTTCGTGCATATTCATAGCTTCTCAAACATGCATTTCCAAGCGTAATAATTTGTTTAGTTATGTTGATCATATTATTGCTGAACATCGGTCGGTAGCGGCTTCAATAATCAGTCGTACTTATGGGATATTGCTACTATCACCATGTTCGGCAAACAAGTTGGTGATTTGAATATATATCCACATCTTCTCTACACAAATCCATCTGTATGTTTATGTCACCTGCTAAGCATTTGGTTTTCTATTCACATAAAGTCAAGTGAATAAACAACATGCAAACAGCTGACTAGCTACTCCCATCCTTTTCCCTCAATAGACTTAAACCACTAGCAATTACACACAGCTGCTCATATTATTATCCTGTGTTCCCTCATTCTAATTATGTAGCATTTTTCTAATTTTACATTCCCTGCAGTGCAATCGTATCAATGTTTAACGATGCACAAATTACCCGTTTTAACGCATGCACCATGCAACAGCCGTCTATAAAAGTATAGAACCCCACAAGTTTATAGAGCTCAATCATTTCTTTTAGATGCAACAGTCCTCGATCCGAATCTGTTCCAAGACACTGTAAAACTTTTTATTACCTCCCCTTACCCCACTTTTGTGGTACCAAAAGGTCATTACTTTTCTGGAATCGATTTTGTAATCAACGTTACTGTGGATTTATTGGCTAAGGCCACAGGCTATAATTTCACGAAGTACTAAACTGTCTATTTGGGAATGAAAGAAAATGCGTCAGCTTGTAATAAATCAATGTCAGATGGAAACCTGACCAAAGGGATTCTAAATTATTGAGTTCATTACCTTACAATTTGAAATCTATTGAGAGAAAAGAAAATACTAAATCAACTGTTATTTTATACATAGAAAAGCATTTTCATGTTTCGATGCCTATTAAATAGTTCGTAGCTTTCTCGTTATAACTGCTAACATTACTAAACTTCACAAAAATTTCGCTTTCAAACTATTAAAGATTCAAAAAACCATTATCAAACTTACTTAACTTCGTATCTAAACTTTGCCGGATCATTTAACCCGAAAACTTCCAAACTACGTAAACCAGAAGTTATTCAAGCGAAATGAAAAATTTTCTTCGGAGCTTTTTTAAAACTAGGACGTTCGTAGTGGGTTGCATAATTTACAGCTGACTTGCACTTGTTTGCGATTCACGAGGGCCCTCTACTCTTGGCCGAGTATATCCCCTTTGATCTCGCCAGATTTTGCTTCGAATCTTGATCAAAGAACTTGGCTTAGTGGCTGCAGCGAAGGATTTCGAGGACGCTTTTGGGAGCTCCGAATTTGGGTGTTAAGTTTTGGATTGGATTACGATTTGTGGAGGATCTTATGCCGTTAGGTTTAGGGTTCCTTTTAAGGGTTTAGTATTACTTAAAGGAGTTTAAGATATTCGTAAAAGTGGCAATGAGTAATAAACATGGTTTTGCTGAGGATAACTTCGCAGTATACATAATTATAGATGATAACGTTACTACATGAACTGGCTGGTTGATATCAGTAGGCAATCAGAATAGCACCTATCAGTATTTACCTTGATTTGTAGAATTCTGATTCATCTAATGACTGATTAAAATTAGTCCATACAAAATATGGGTGCTTTAACTTAAACGATACATAATATCAACTTAAACACTCATGTTTTTTTTGTAAAAAAACTCAAACCGACCGCAAATTGAATGCCAACCCTACTCACAAAAGAATTCTAATCTAAAGCGAAATAAAATAATTACAATTTCCCAGAAATTAAGGCAACACACGAGCGAAGAATAAAAACGGAAATTAAGTCAACACTGAATCCAATCAGTACAATTCCCAACCTAATTGTAACAGCAATAATAGAAATCCAACTCTAGAATCAAAGTTAAATCTTGTTAGAAACAATAAGGTCCAATGTTGAACGACGAGTCGTAAATTTTATTGTTAATTGGACTCCGTGTATAGAAGTTACGACTGCTGATGGTAGACAAACGAAATTCATCCTTATTGATGTAGTTGAAGCTGTAGAATCAAATGTAGGGACCTAGGATGCTCATAGAGATCAGCTAAGCATAAACATATTACGGATCGGAGGTCTAGGACCTACAGCCCGTTAGCATAAATGTTAATTTAGTGTGGGTTTTAATTTCAAATTTATAACTGGCGTCAAGTAAATTGGATATGACGAGGCTACTGGGTTCACGTCGTGTTTCGTCGGCTGGTTTTATATGTACAAGGACTGCAGTTAAAGGTGTTCGTTTTTTTAGTGTATTAGCTGTGGGATGGTCATTTCTTTCATCTTTATTTTTCGAAGCGAGAACTTAGTACTTTATATGTAGTTACTTTTTTATGATAATCTGCGAGTAGAATTACTTTGACAATGATGTTTCTCAGTCCTTGTTAATATTTTAGCGCCATTTTATTTCATAATGAATCCTATTCTTAGATGGTCTAAAACTCTGAGCCTAATTTCAGAATTTGAATTTTTAAGTTTCAAAATAAACTTAATTTAGAAATAACCTTACAATCTGGTAAAAGTCACAAATTGCAAGTATTTTGGAAGGCAATCCTTTACAAATGAAGTGAACATTGAAGTAGACAAAAGCAGAAGCTTAATGAACAACGTAACTGACACAAAAATGTACGGAAACACAAACCAACTCATCAGCTTTTTAGAACTACATCCTCATCTCCTATGAACAAAAACAGCATATCGTTACATTTGCAACAAAATATCCAGAAGCTAGTCCAGGAAGCTAGAGCGCTGTACCGTGAATGTAACACAACACACGGCGTCATATTACACCGTTAGAAATGGAGGACCGTGTGTACACCACTTTCGAGAACGGTACACTTTTGTTAGAATAGTACTGAAGTGTAAACCAGGAGCACACTGCATGACATGCTCTTGTGAATGAGTTTTGTTGCTATGCGAGTGTCTATTCACTAAAACATACATAAATTCAGAGAGCAGTGGTGGCCCAGGGGTGACAACGGCGACTTACGACGACTACCTTACGGCGACTTTCGGTTGTAGGTCGTAGGTTCGAACCCTGACAGGCGCTTTACTTTGTGTAAATAATTTCATCACCACTGAAAACATCGTGAGGAAACCGGCATGTCTTTGAACAAAAAATTCGAAGACATGTGACATCTACCAACCCGCACTGGGCCCGTGTGGTTGATTACGGCCCACTCCCTCTCACAGAGAGGAGGCCTGTGTCCCAGCCGTGGGAACATTATAGGCTAATTATGTATGTTTGTATAAATAAATTCACGCTGATTCATGAAGAGGTTAGAAGAAGTGGATAGTACAGGGATGTATGAAGATTTCTGTCGAAAATAAGGTACCTCATTAAGGTAGCCATGGATTGAAAAGCAAAGACACCCACTTACGAAATTAGTTATTTTTCACATTTTTTAGTGTTTTTTTTTTTGGAAGTCGGCTGTTTTTTTTTTGTAAAAAAAATTTTGCTTATATTTTTACAAATTAGATCGGCAGGCATTGAAATGCGCATTATGTTCCACACGCGCCCCAAAGAGATGTCAGCACAATTAGCGGGGTCCGCTAGGACCGATGCCTGCCAGGGTTGCGGGAAAGTCCGAAAGGGATACCCGGACACTTGGCAACAGGCAACTGAAGGAACACGGGCGGGTTTTAGTCAGTAAAAGTCTGACACGCCCTCCCGCGCGGAAGAAGGCTTTAGATGATTTCTCAAACTAAAAAAAAAATGGCATTGTAACTTATCTGATAAATTAATTATGTATTCACAACTAATGTCTATGAAACTGGTTCACGAGTTACAACCTCTGGAAACTGTCGAGTTAACGCAACTGTCTAATCGGAAAAACTGACGAATCAGTGGAACTGCCTAATCAACCAAAACTGGCGAATTAAATAAAATGAAACTGACCAGTGATACGCGAACCCCTATCGAAGCATATGATTTAATTATAAACACACATACGCACTCTAGAACTAAGTTAGTATCAATGTTAATTTCGCTCTACACTTTCGCTGACAATCCAATATGCATACAAATAGTCTGAATTATCGAATGTTGAAATCATTACTATGCACTGTACGGTGCTATGGTGACAGAATTGAAGTTAACAGACTGGGTGGTCCTTTGATTTTATAGAGCAAATTGACACAGAAATCACACATTAAGTACATGCATAGCCATATGGTACATAGTGTTAAAGTGAGTTTAAATGTGAGTCTATGACACTGCAGTCATGTGCGTTCTTTTAGCAAGTTACTAAGTTAATCAAGTGTTCCTCTTTATCACTTTTTTAACAATTTTTTTAACCGACACATTTAACTCCATCTAGAGGTATGAGAAACAGGGTGTAAAGTTCACTCATCGTCCATAGAAAACGGAGGATCCTCCGACCAGACACCCGACGATTGATGTCGGGAAGTTCTATATATACTGAGCGCGCGGTAAACTCTGCTTGCGCGATGCTAGAATTTTGCATGACGTCATAGTCAGTGTGATGCGCACTTTGTATGGCGATGTAGATGATATATAAGAGTTACAATTCGATTATCCAACTCACACGGTACATAACCAACTTACAACATCCATAGGAAGTAAGCGATAAGGGTGGTCCTCATTCCCAAAGAAAGGACCACACATTGCCGATCGGTTTCTTTTAAAACAAAACATCCATGTTGTGTTATGCTGAATGTTCGTTTCGCTGAGCTAACTCCTGTATTACCTGGAACAAACAAAATAATTGGAATTAACATAAGTGTTGTATAAACATTTCTTGTAGTTACAGAAAACATGGAAGCACTTCCGTTCCACAAATGAAAAGGTTTGTTGAACAGATTTATAAAACCCAAACTCAAAGCACTTTACTTCAATTAGACCATTTACAGGCACTTTTGAATTGTCAATCCGTAAGATGAAGATAACTGCCCGTTCTAAAGCATAGTAGGTTCCTATGGAGAAGAATAGGCAAGAAACTACATGGACACTCATTGAATCAAATGTTAGAAATTTTGTTTGACGAACGATTGGACTTTTTAAATGATATTGAAAAAAGTAATACCTTTCCTAATTATTAGTTTTTTTTTTTAAGCAATGTTGAATGTATAGGCTGTTGGTGTTCTTTAATAAAAAAATAAATAATTATGATCACAATAAATTCAAAAAGTATAGTTTTCATGACAAGAATTCCATACATCATTTCATTGTCAAACTGGGCATGACTGTGTCGCTATACATTTTCGTCTGTTTGTTTACAGGGCTACAGGGCAACGGTTTACAAATTTCAATTTCGTAGCCTAATTGCCTAACAAAGTCACAATATACAGCAATAGCACGAATATTGAATAAACAAACAGCTCAAAACATTTACTACAATATTAAGTGTCGTAATAACCAAGGAAATGATATTTTGCAAGCGATTTATAGTTTACATTATGTTATACCAGTTGAAATGTATTTATTACAGAGATAGCATCGAGAATCGAGTAATCTCATTATTTATGATGGACTAGCTGTGCTCCGCGGTTTTACCCACCGCATCTGCCTAGCCTTTTCCCAACTATGTTGGGGTCGGCTTCCAGTCTAACCGGATGCAGCTGAATACCAGTATGTTAGATGGAGCGACTGCCTATCTAACTTCCACAACCCAGTAACTGGGTCAAACGATACGTTGTTTACCCACCGTTAGTTTAAATTCGGCCCCAGACCCACCACATCACATCGCATCGCCCATCCGCGTTATTACCTAGTCCGCGTTATTACCTAGTAGCGTTCATTCCGACTTTTTATTTTTGCTCGGCTCCTACAGGTGTAAGAGTGATGTTAAGAAGTAGCATAATATAATCTTCCTCTACAATTATTGAGCTATGAAAACCGAAAAGATTTTTTCAAATCTGACAAGTAGTTTCAGAGATTAGAGCGTTCAAATAAACAAACTTTTCAGCTTTACTATATTATTAGCTGCGCCCGCAGTTCCACCCGCGTAAGTCTCGATCCTGTGGGAATATCGGGATAAAAGTATCCTATGTCCTATTCCAGGTGATGGCCATCCCTGTGCCAAACCTCATTCAAATCACCCGTTTCAGCCGTTTGAGCGTGAAAGTGTAACAAACAAACAAACTCACTTTCGCATTTATGATAGTTAGTTAGGATTTATATAGTAAAGATACCATCGAGAGAATCGAATAATATTATTATTTATGATGGATAATCCCGGGGTTATCGATATGCGTCAAACGACATTCGATTACTGAAGCGATTTAGAGATATGGATTGTTGTGATTCGTATTAATATTATGACGGTGTTGACATCTGTCTATCAAAACAAAGAAGCGGGAAGGAAAGTTTATTAATTGGTATCACCATCACCACGTGTTCCTAAAAGGAAAACAAGTGAAAAGTGATAATCAATTATCTCTTTGCACTTGTTTTTCTTTTAAGTTGGTTGTAGTTTTTACCCGACTACGACGAAGCAAAAAGGAGGATTATGATTTTGACCGTATGTTTCCTCATAACTTCTAAACTACTCATCATAATTTCACTTTAATTTATAGATTTTTTTGTATCTTTGTCCTAAGAAGGCACCTGCGCTACATCAAATCCAATAAGGTTGAGAATCTGCGGGGTAGTTTATTGTGTAACACTCGCAATCCAATCTCCCTTTCGTTTTGACAAATGGACAACATTCATTGCGTTTCACACTGTCGACCAGACGAATTTTAATTTATAATTCAAACATTTGAAGCAATGGATTATGAATTCCTGATAATGGGTGTGCTGGTATTGAAACTGTCATTAGTCATTGACATTTCTTTAGAAGGCACCTGCTCCTCTAAACTACATCAAATCGAGTAACGTTCAGAATAAGCCCTTTAATATCAGTGTTTGGTAACATTAGGGGACACCTGCTTAATGTAATGTAATATACCTATTATTGCACTGTTGGATTTTCAACTCTCAAGGCTACGCCGAGTGTTGAAAATGCAACGTTTTTAGGCATTACATTTAGGTTTTGTGCAAAAAGGGTGTTATGACGTCAAAAATTACAATGTATTTCAAAACGAACATATTTACGTGCAGTTCTAATGAAGATTGAGGTAGTTATAACTGTAAATATTGGGAGGATGGTAGCATCCTTCTGTCTGCTAATAACAACAAACGTAATATTCCCATTTGAGCACCTATTGAGTATTCCCATTTAAAATACCTTTGGTACTTAATGAATACGTGCTGAAACGAGAATACTTCCAAACAGATATCACCAATTTCTCTGCCAAATGTATTGGTAATGGCTATAGCCCTCTGGCTTTTGACCGTTCACTGTAACGGTTATTAGGAGGCACATGTGAGGTAATGAACATTTACAGGCTGATATATTGAAGGTTCTCATTGTAGTGTAGAAAACAAAGCAGGGTGTATTAAAATGGAGTGCTTATCATTGGTAAGATTTGAGAAAAAATTAAGAATGGTAGAATACAGATACGGAAGTTTTGAGAAAAGTTATTACAGAAAAAGCTATTACAGATCATCATAATCATTAAACCACTCGTGTTTTCCCCAAAGGGTTTGGTAGAGGCAGAGTTTAAGTCCCATGTAATAAGGGGGGAGCCTATTGCCATCACCTGGACCCGACTCCAGACTCCAGGCTGCTACTGAGAAATTCCTGATGAAATAATCCAAAAACTGTTAGCTAGGAATCGACCCCAGGACCTAATAATGCTCCGGGAATCCCAGGCGGATTCCCGGCCACCATAGGCGCGGGCTTGCGGACGGCGAGCAATAGGTAGCTCGCCTTCCGATTAGGACCAGGGCCAGGTCGATGGAGCGTCGTATTCCACGCGCGCCTCAAAGAGATGTCAGCACAAAAAAAAAATGACCTTATAATGCTCAACAGTAACTCCTGTGATCACTACACCAACGAGGCAGTTACAGATCAGCCTAGCATGGAGCCTGCATCTTACAAATTCGTTAAAGAATTTACAAGTTATTTACAGAAACAGAGTCAACGACCTATGAAACATGATTCAAGAAATATTGTGCAAAATATAATAAAAATATAGCGTTTTCATTATAGAAGATGCGACAATCATAGTCGGTGAAGACGGAAAGTCATTATCATTACCAATTCGATGCACTTGAGAACGAATAGTGCTGTGGACAGGACTGCGGACGCAAATTTGAGCAGTTTGATTTATTAGCTATGTTAGAGAAACAGAAATAAAGACACTGCCTAAAATGGGCGTATTGGTGATTCGGACCAATTTACTCCCCGATACGGGAGAATCGACACTTTTACAATATCGTTTTATCTGGACCCGATTCGCACGAACTTAATTTATTTGTAGCCGAATCGAGTTCTGTATTCGATTGTCGGTTCTCCTTGAAATAAATTACCGTTTCGGGCGAGTAAATTCGTGCGAATCACCAATAAGCTCTAAAATTTATTGTCTTAAATTCACACTATTTAATAAGAGTATTATGGCTAAGTAAATTAAAAGGGCAATTACTAGATGAGATCCTTGTGTGAAAATAAGCAGTGAGAACTTGTAGCTTGTAGTCCATAGTAACCAAAAGGTAGATATTATTTTATTAGTCCCAATGACAATGAAATTGGGTAAACTGCACCAAACTCCTAATTGAATAGAGTTATACGGACATTTCGAAATTGTTGTGGCAAAAGGTCCTAGCCATTAATGCAAAGCCTTAGAGATAGAAATCGTCAAATCCTTCAAATATTAACATAAATTAATTATTTCTTTATCGCTAACAGCCAAATCAGTTATGACATACTTTATTATAATTCAGCTGTCTATTATTGAAATAATTGGTCTTCTAATCCGGCTGAGCTGCAAGGCTGCAAGGCTATCCGTTGAGTAACCAGCTTTATTCTAAACATGTCACAGCCTGATTGATTTCGATATAAACGTCGAAGTGAAACGGTCAGTATGACAAGCTGTCACAACAAGTTTTATCTAGCGTTTAATTGGTAATCTGTGGTGGTGGTATTATGGGGATCTAGACTTTGAGGTTATGCAAAAAGTCGTTAGGTTTAAGTGTATTAAGGTTAATTTGGTATTTTTTATATAGATCTCGGGAAATTGTGAAATTCACAGGAAATAGGTAAAAACAGTAAATAACCCTTCCTTGGCAGTCCGGGTAAAAAGGAACATTTAAAACTAACAAAATTAACATAATGTTTTCGAATTTTTAAAACAAAAAAATAATACCTGTGCTAGGCCAAAAAGGCATATAAGGATATCCTATATCAGCAGAATGCTGTGATATTTAAAAAAATAATACCGCAGTGCTGGTATTCTGAGAGGGCATTATGTGACGTTTACCTTACTTACATCATTACACTAAACACCTATACAAATTGTGCAAAATATCCGTCGTTAATAAAAATGTGCACAAAATTGCATTTAAATTGTTACAAATATCGATTTACTCAAGAGGGGTGGTCTATTATTGTGTAGAGGATTATAGAGGGGCGTCCTATTGTTAGGACCAGCCCCGAGGCACGTGCATCCGAGTGGGCTATAGAAAATTGGTAATTTTAGGTCTTTTGTCATCCTGTGTATTTTGAATCTAGTGTGGAGGCAAAATTGTGTGGCTGCTTGGCAGGATGGTATGAATGTTATCGGTTGGAGACTCAGGCGCACAGATCCTTCCATTGTTGGGTGATTTCCTGTGTGTTCGTTTATTGATCTTATGTGGGAATAAAATGTCAAAGTAGGTTATCCTTACAAGATATTTTATAACAATATTGGATAACATTTAAAATTTTGAATTAAGTATATCCATTTGGCTTGATTTGGTGTTCGTTAGATCAGTTTCTGAATGACATCGACGCAGTTTCAATGCTGTATTCCCCTAAGGGGATGGTAGAAATACATAATGGAAGAAAAATATAACTGCCTGTACCTACTGTCACCCGGCTTCCTGTCGTGCTAAAGTAAATTTATTAGGTATATATAAATAGGGAAAAAACCAATTAAACCATTACCTTTTTTACAAAGTTTATTGTAATTATATAACACAGGTTTACAAAAATTGTGGCAAGCCACTAAAACACTAGAACTTTCCCAACCTTTAACCTGGTATTAGCCTCTAACACACCCCGTCTCCGTAACAAGGTGTGTTAGGAGAAATACAAGCATGAGATTAAATATCAACAAGCTCAAGGTCGCTTGTGAGGATCTGTGAGATGAACGCTTAACAACATCTAGCTCAATCGAATAATAAGTGACCTTAAATATGGTTGTGCTCATAAGAGGAATTATAACATTTGGGCAAAGCCCCTGAGACACAACCTAACACATGAAATTTAGAACAACTGGTTTATAACCTAGTTTACTACACATAGGCCTAAATCACTTGGAAATGACCTTAACAAAATGGTCACCTGGGTATCACTCTCAAAGGGTCTACTACAAACTTGCAGGTGTTAACTGTCCCTCTGTTCACGACGGACTCTCAGTTGACGTCAGTTGACGGAATCAAGTCCCTTGGCATGGAACCACAGAGAAAACTCTGAGTTCCCACGTACACGCGGCCTACGGGATCCGTAAGGAAATCGATGACGCTAGTCGTTACCTGGAGCGGCGACACTTTCCTGGACGAGCTACCGGATGGTAAGGCCTTCCAATATACGGGGATGGCCACACTGCCAGCACTCGTAGGATCTAACCTCTAAACTGCCAAAGCCCGGGTCAACCAGCACACTGCCCGCCACTAGTCGGGACTAACTGCTATTTCACCAGACCACGGAACGGCACCAGGGCGTCACGTCTTCCACGTTCGCATCAGTTCAGGCTAGCATAAAAGCCAGACAGGTTCGGCTACTGAAACAACATCTCTGATATATTTCCAATAAGATTATTGGCCGAACACAGTCTGATCATCACAGAACTGGTGCCTCACGAATAACATACCTGTTAAAACTCCATCACCGCGTAGCGTCACCAGGATCGGGAAGGAACACCCTTCTCGTCACACACGCAGGACCAAAGACCTGACTCCTCCATATCGACAGTCGAGAAAGTTCTAACCACAGACTAAAAACCGAATTCTTTGACAAGTGACAATCCACTTCCGAAATTATATCATAAGAATTAAATTAATTTTATTGGACATTGCATGACTATAAAATTTGGGTGATTACATCAGAATGTTAATAAATTTTAATTCCTTAATTAACATCTAATTAACTATCGAAACCCAAAAACAACGCTCTGTCTCCAGTATTGAGAAACTCTGGAGCTACCTGGCTCCACCGCTAGATGTCGCCTAAGATGTCAATTTGCAACGTCACACTACACAGCCAGCAATGTTTTTAATTTTAAGTTTATTTATTGTAATAAGAGGTCAATGGAAGTGCGTGTGTGTGTAGTCAAATACATACATAACCTCACGCCCGTAATCCCCGAAGAGTTAGGCAGAGGTGTAGTTACCTAGTACGACCCACACTTCGCCAGTTATGATGAAGTCCCATGTAATAGGGGGCGAGCCTATTGCCATCAACCGGACACAAATCCAATCAATAAATTTTATGTAGTAAAATAATTGAGTCAAATAATGAAAAATTGATGTTAAAGAAGTACCTACCTTTATAGGTAGCCATATATTGAACAGTTGAAAGGTGTAAATGAACTAGGAAGAGGAACCAGCCTCGCTCAATGTTACACATAGTTAAACTCAACACGTTAGGTAGGTATGGCTATATAGCACCAACCTCAGTTAGTGCCATAAAGGTAAAGAGCGTGACGACACATAAGCAACAGCAAAGGTTTCTAATTATTTACATAATGAAAGCAGGTAATTTAAGTGTTTAATTATGTTGTCAAATGTAAATATGCTAGGTTTTTTTAATTTTTTGATCAACCACAGAATAGTAAAGCGCTCTCCATTTTAGGTATGACGCTACAAGTACGCGGCGGACTCGTCTTGTCGGACCAATTCAGTTAGTGAAACCTAGTTAAAAGATATAAGAGTTACGTGAAAGAAAGAGAGGCAACTTCAAGATGAATAAAACTGTAGGTAATTAGCGCTGTGCGATCTGAATTGCACTTTATTGTGTGGTAACAAGAGTCACTTTTTATTAAAATGATTTTGCGAAGTGAACCATCTGTACTAATCTGAATTCTATCAGCGCTAACGATGATGGAAAAGGCAAAAATGTATAGGACTGACATAAGCTATCGAAAAGCTTATGTCAATCCTGTTGAAAGTCATTTTAGAAATACGAAACGCTTTCGAAGCGATTGTCACTTGTCTAGGCCCTCTGTGCTTCAATTAATTAATGAAAAGATCCATTACCATACCAGAGAGATTGTGTTTTTAGACGTACCCACGATTCTGAGACAATTCTAAGTGCAAAACCGGGAAAAAAACGAACGGTTCCTTTGATCAGAGGACATCTTTCCCTCAGCTATAAAAAGAACTGACTAACTGACCAAAACAATTTTGAAATTATGGCGAATCTCTCGCAAAAACCTGAGAGTCTGGTATCAACTTCAATTCTTGGTTAATTGGACTTCAAGTCTATACCAAACTGTGCAACTATGTGCAAAAACCTTTAATAGTTGTCTCCATTCAACCCTGCAGGCGTAGCATGGCGCTTTCTATCTCAACGAGGAATAGACATAGCTTTTTCTATACAAAGTGTCAGTTCGTTTCTTCATTTTTGACATCCATTCTACAATCTGTCATTTTGTCTTTCATTTCTAACGATCTTTGTCTACGTCTTTTTATACGTAGACTATTTCGGAAGAAAGTTTTCTATCCTTACTGTCAAAATCACACTGACAACCGATAAATCCTATGACAAAACAAAGAATTCTGAGTCGAATTATGTAAAAGAGTGAATTTCGTAAAAAGTGCAGTTGACTCTTTCTACTTTGCTGCCGTCGTACTGTCTATAGGAAACGTCATTTTTGTCTACTCTTCCGTCGACAAAACGGTGCTCATGCTACGCTTGCTGACCACACTATGAACAGGTAAGGGAAGAAAGGGTGCACCCTTACCACAAAGAAGAAATAGGTACCTATACTGTTTAAAATCCACCTTTGTGCGATGACGTGCGACCACATAATGATGTCGTTTCGAGAGTCATTAAAACGCTTATCAATGACGATTCTGTGTCACTCACGGGTCATTGGCTGCTTGCATGCGGGCGAGATAAAAAAACGGGTAAGAACTTGTTTTGGTGTGATGATTCCGTATAAGACTAAATAATTTTAATGAGTGTTTTTTTCAAAAATGTAAACTTTTAAAGTATGCAATTGCAGCACTCGAGGTTGTTGCTGTTGGAATATAGTTATGGAGTATGGCCTAATTCCTTTTATTAACATAAAAAAGTGCCCTAATAATATCTTCAGGGAATATCAGAAGGAGACCTTAGGAGGTCTCCCTGAAGTCTACTTAGCATCAATTCTGGCTACACAGTATGCAAGGGTAAACACCGTTGTCACTCAAACCATGGGCACTGACTTAAATATAAAAATAAATGACCCAGTAACAACAAAAAAAAAAAAAGGATTTTCATTGAAAGCTTTTAAAAAGTAAATATCCGTCACTGTCCCGATACTTATGGATACGCATTCGAGAGAGCTGCGAAACAGCTGACGGCCGGTCATGTAACGTCCTGCGCGCCCCGCCCGCCCCCGCCAACCGCCGGCCGCCGTGGTGAGACGCAAGTTCGTTGCCCCTGCGTGTAAGGTGAAATATTCTTGTGGAAAAAGGTAGATTTTGTTTTAAAAAAAAAAGTTGTATTTTTCTATTGTTTATACGTTCTATAAATGAAACCAAACCACTGGTTTCAAGGTTATCGGTGTTTACACTAACATCCTGTATTAACAGACATACGCATTATAAACATCCATCTCCACAAGAGATTCCCAAAACCCTTTTTGGATATTCTAGACATTTGACAGACAGAGAATCAAGAAAGCTCAGAAATGTAACTATGATTCTAAAACACACTGAATGGTCTACTCGCTCATCAAAGCCAATTTTGCCCCCAGCTCCCGCCACTTGACAAACAGACTGACAACTGAACAGATGCGCAAATACAAATACGCCATACATTTTATCAGTTTTGAAGCTCATCTCTTACCGACACGGAACCCTAAAAAGAAAACGAATAAAATATTCAATAATGCTATTGAAAATAGAAATAAAGAAGTAGCGTCATTTAGATATGGAGGTGTCAATTAAAATGATAACAGTAATGTGGGTTGTAGGTAGATACTTGTCGGTTTTTGGATCATTAAGTTTGATATTTATGTCGGTAAAGATTACTTAACTTTGGTAAAGGAGAAAGATGTTCCGCCTACGACTTTATAAGTTGACGGTTCCTGATTATCTCAGGTTATTTTGCTATCATAGTCCAGGCTATAAAACTGGGCTAAACCACAGAGTAAAAAAAAACTAAAACTCAGTTTACCGTCTCTTTTATTATTATTTTTTATTTTTTTGAGGGTGGGAAATCATCCAATGACTTCTTCCGCTCTGGGCGGAGCGGAAGGGTGAGTCAGACTTTCACTGACTAAAACCCACCCGTGTACCTTCAGCTGCCTGTTGCCAAGGTCCCGGTATCCCTTTCGGACTTTCCCGCAATCCTGGCAGGCACCGCTTTTTAGTTATTTATTTATTTTATTTAATTAACAAGTAACAGGACTCAAAAAGTTAGTAACAATCTATCTTATCAACTATAGTAGTACCTACACTAACCTACACATTTAATCTAACCCTGAATCCCTGCTACAAACTTAAAACTTATGCTCAAGCTTTACCTCTGATTTTGTGTTTAGAGAAGCATTGTTTTATGTAACACCAATCTAGAAACTTGTGTGGAGGCATCTACATGGACACATGCGAACTGTCACATCACACTGACGTCAGGCGAAAACCTGCATCGCGCAAGTACATTAACGGCGCGATCAGCATATCAGAAGCCCGAAAGTCTGAAAATCAGTCTTACCAAGGGGTATCGTATACCCAGTTATTGAGTTGTGGAGGTCCGAAGGCAGTCTGGGAGCCGAACTCAACATAGATGGGAAAAAGCTAGGCAGATGATAATATCAACTAAAACATAAAAAACAAAGTAAAAATTTTTCGTAGACTACGCTTTACTAAAGTGCTGTGATGACATCAAAAGTACTTATGCACGAACATAGAGTACATCCTTTTTGCTGACAACATAGACACTTCCCCTGACATCTAAGAGAAATAATTACGAGCTTACAACCGGAAAGGGACCTTGTTTTTCAGGCTATGAGGTTGGTTTTTCAGTGGGCTTATTATCCAGACCGTCTAGTACTTACACTGTGGATGGATGTACGTACATAAGCTTATGTAGATGTAAAGTGCTTGTGTTGAGCAGTGACTTGAATAACGTAAAGATGACGGGAACATCATAATAATAAATATACCTTGTTTTTCAACGTTGGTTTAGTTTGACGTTCAAATGAGTAATGTTGGATGGGTGTGTAAAAGATGTGAAACATTTTTTTTGTATAATCTATATCTGTACATATTATAAATTAAAGTCGCTTTTCGTGTTCGTCTGTATGTCCGCGTAGTTCTTCTTAACCACGCAACAGAATTTGATGAGGTTTTCACCATCGTTTAGAGCATTTATTCCGGAAGGTTTATGTGTATAATACGTTGTATTAAAGTAACATATAACTAAGAAATCTCTGTGTTGTGTCAAGTCGTAAAAATAGTGCAAAGCAGAAGCGGGTCGCTAGTTAAGGGGCCACCGAATGATGCTCTCAACTACAATTTGGAGTTCGTGCAAACTTCGTTCGGTGCGCCGCCGTGTATGTGTGCGTGGTGAGATAAGAGATAAGTAGATATTATTATTTGCCATTCATTCTTATCGAGTCGTTCAATCGGCTTTTATATTTATTATTAATAATTAGGTATGTTCATTATTTGCTATATTTTTGTTCACTAATTTGGGGAATCGTTATTGAATGTATAGACTAGTAATGCGTTTTTTGGAAATTTCTTTAGCATGTCAATATCTCAAGATATTAGATTACTATCTGCGCCCTTCGATTTCACCCGCGTAAGTCTTGATTCCGTAAGAATATCGGGATAAAAAGTATCCTATTCCAAGTAATGGTCTACTCATGTGCTAAATTTCATCTAAATCCGTTCAGCCGTTATAGCGTGAAAGAGTAACAAACAAATAAATAAACAAACAACCTCACTTTCGAATAGTTTAGAATTTATAATATTACTAGCTGCCCGCTCCGGCTTCGCACGGGTAGCACTAAGTACCTGCCTACCGTACCTGCCTACCCTACCTACCTACCTACCTACCTACCACTTAGGGGTATGAAAAATAGATTACGACCGATTCTTAGACCCACCAAATATACATATAAAATTTCATAACAATCGGTCAAGCTGTTTCGGAGGAGTATGGCAACTAACACTGTGACACGAGTTTTATATATCTACTAGCTGCGTCCCGCGGTTTCATCCGCGTAAGTCTCGATCCCGTGGGAATATCGGGATAAAAACTATCCTATGTGTTAATCTAGGTTATAAACTATCTGTTTGCCTTTCATCCAAATCTATTCAGCCGTTTTTACGTGATTGAGTAACAAACACACAAACTTTCACATTTATAATATTAGTAGGATTAGTGATATTATGTATAC
This sequence comes from Lithophane semibrunnea, assembly GCA_947363905.1. NCBI lineage: Eukaryota > Metazoa > Arthropoda > Insecta > Lepidoptera > Noctuidae > Lithophane > Lithophane semibrunnea. Next base: position 16,284,509 of record OX376195.1, read on the forward strand.
ATATCACTAATCCTACTAATATTATAAATGTTTATACTAGCATCCGCCCGCGGCGTCACCCGCGTGATAAAAAGTAACCTATGTCCTTCCCCGGGCGGCCATCTATCTCCTTGCCAACTTTTATCGTAATCCGTTCAGTGGTTTGGGCGCGAAAAGGTAACATACAGACAGACAGACAGACAGAGTTACTTTCGAGTTTATAATATTATAGTATGGATATAAAGTTAGGATCTCGAGATCTACGCCTCGTAGAGAAAATCTAGTAAGTAGATAGGTACTTACTTCATTCAAATAAGGTACCTACCTAGTACCTATGCATCGTTATCGAGAGTGGCCTTGGAAATCGACAGACGAACGGGCGGCGCTAAAGTTGACCACCGACGGCGCGTAATTATAAACTAATAGGATTAGGATATATTTATTATTATTGTCTTTATTTAAAGCCTGTACAAGTTTATTTATTTTCTTTAGGGTGGGTGGTCTCAACTTTAAAAAACTAAGGCTTTTCTTTGTTATTTCAGTAAGTAGGTACTTACTTATTTCTTTTACCTACTAAACTTTAAATATTGTGATTAGGAAATACTGAATACAAGTCAAATAATAAAAGTGTACATTGGCAAAGTATTAGTAAAAGACAAAACTTTTGTTTAGGTTCTTACTTCAGAGATAATGATAATTCATAATTTAAAAAATATGAGTCGAATCGTGATGAAGTCGTGTAGGGTTAATTATCGACTGAACGAATTATTTACAAAAAATACAATTATCAGAATACATAATGTAGTCTCAAAGATCCACACAAAACACGCAGATTTATAGGATTTGGCTTGTTACCTTATGTTATCTGCAGTACTATTACATAAGATGATAATCCAACGTAATCAAACGGCAAAAAGTTTTATTATACCTACGTGTGTGCGTAGAGACACAGGTGCACTCCTATTCCCTTACTTTCGACATCATTTTATGCGTAAACAAACATGCAAAAAAGTCCAACAGTTAAATAATGACTTGTTTTATAACAATTAGACTGACTTATTTTACAACAACTCTCACAAATCTATAACAGCCGGTCAGTCAAGTCCATCGGCGCACTGCCTATAACTATTGATACATACGACGCGACGCGGGAGGAGTGTTGTGGTCACGCGAACGAATTATCGTTCTACCTGCGAGCCGGGTGCTTGGCACTAAAAGTGTATAAACTTCAACGACTTTGAACTTTTCATTTTAGTTTTATCAATGTAATGTATGTATACTACTATGTATAGGAATTTCACAAAAAAGTTCGATCAAGAACCGTACCGAGGCCGAGGCCATAAAGCCGCACTTGTCCAAACAAATCACCCTACCCCGGGTACGCTGGACAAACATCACTGTCAAGTATTGAGTAGTGTTCTTGATATAATTATGCCGCGCGGCGGTGGCGCACCGCCGCCGCGCCGCTACCGGTAGCTTGCACTTTTGCAAGCAGCCGGTGATCAAGTGGAATGGCGCGGCGGCAGGCGGCGCGGTCGCGGCGTGGCTGTGGTGCCGTGTGAACAGTTTAGAGGCGCGGCGGCGGCGCGGTCGCGACGTCGTGTGGACGGGCACTGGCGGTGACGATGACGCGAGTTCCATGATTTTTGTTCACCCAAAAAGTGCTCAACGCGCCTAAAGAAGTTTTCACTTCAAAAATGTCTTTATTTTCTTAGGCTGAGTTTATAAGTAAACAATTAGTAGCTAAAGAGGTACCTATAACGTTATAATAGGTACCTATATCATTGGGTAATACTTACTGTGAGATAAGTAAGTACATCCCAAATCCCAACGTTCGGAGTCCATGTCTTCAACCAAATCAAAATCGTAAGAAATATTCCAAGTCCGTAAACAAAACAAAACTTCACTGATAAGATAACAAACACCCCGAAAGAATCCCACACAAACCCCGCGTGTAGTAGAGGCACGTTACGCTAATGTGCCTGTCGGAGCGATACAGACAGCTACCACGACCACGCACACATTGACACGCGTGAAGCGAATAGAAATCTATTGAATTTTTATGAGAAATTTGGATGTGTTCCGTAATACCAAAAATGATTAATGAAAACTTAATTTTTTTCCAATTCTTTATCGATAATTTGTAACTTGATAATATAGGCTGTGCTTCTGCTGAAACAATATTACAAATATTGTTGTTTATAATACAAAAAAAACAGTATGAAAACATGTCATTTACGCTGTAAAAATGTTCGAAATTCAATTCGCTATAACTTTACTTTAGGTAGGTTTTTTGAAAAAAAAAGGATTTAGAAGCCTAGATAAATACTGTCTCAATCCGAATAACAACACAATATGGTGGAAATATGCTCAAATTGCAAATGATTTTGGTATTACGTTTGTATGGAGAATTCATCGGTCACCGTGTTCTTAAGTATTCTATTATATTTTTATTCCAATGGACTTGTTAAAATACTTATTTATTTACCTACTTAAGTTAAATTTTTCAAATAATAATGGGATCAAAATTTGTCCCAAACATTCAAAATAACAGCTGTTATTGTTTCGACAAAAAAACGCCTTTGACATAAAGTGGTTTCGACTGCAATGGACAGGTTTGATTGATTTATTCACCCATTACCTAAAACTCATCAATTATAGTTCGATGTACAAAAGTATTCAATTACTTAATACTATAAAACTGATACTGCATCGGTCCACTATTGATTAATTTAGAACCACTTCAGAACATTATAATTTGTTCGTCCTTCTAGAATATTTTATTTGACTTTATTGGAACTGATCGATATTGGAACGATACCTACCTTTATTATGCCGAGATCCGAGGATCCGCGATTTTGCGGACCGCCACGCACCCCGCACCCAGGAACTTTCGATTTCGTAACACCGTCGGATCATGGCATTATGCCGTATTGCGGGCGGACATAGACGAGCCCGCACGACGCACCGTGGGAAGGTGTACGTGCGGGGTATCGCAGACATCGGAAGTTCCTCGGTTCGCGGTCTGTGGTCGTCTGCCGTGCGTGTCCGTCCGCAAAATCGTGGATCGTCGAATCTCGGCATAAGAAGGTAATAATTATTTTGTCTTTATTACCTCGACTGCCTCGTTGGTCTAGAGGTCGCAAGCGCAACTGCTGAGCATGAGGTCCTGGGTTCGATTCCCGGGTCGGGCAAAGTCTTATTGGGTTTTGCCATCTGGAATTTCTCAGTGGCAGCCCGGAGTCGAGATTTCTGCCCGGTCGATGGCAATAGGCTCGCCTCATATTACATGGGACTTAAATATAAAAAAAATGCATGCAAAATGCGAAATGTGGGTGTACCTATAGTAGGTACTTACACCCACATTTCGCCAGTTAAACAGTGCAGGCGAATTCAGTAGGTACCTTAAGAATAATCCTTCTTTATCTCTGACAAAATTAATTAAAAAATTAGAACTAAAGGTCTGTACACACCGTTACACATCAAGCTATATATTTCCAGTATAAGCTGACCTAGCATCGTACGAAAATCCTATACAATGCGGGATCAGCATAAACTGGAAATGTATAGCTTGATGTGTAGCCAATGCTGAAGACTAGTTTCATTAAATTCAGGGAGTAAAATTAGATGCCAAAAGTCGTTGTGGTGGGAACTCATTAGCCTGAGCTCATTACGGCTTGCCACGTTTTTCTTCAAGATAATTTGTCAGCGGAGAAAAAAGGAAAGATGTTTGAGGAAGGCGTCTTAGTTGAATGGAGAAAGATATTTTGTAAGCTTTTTAGTTTTGGCATCGATTCTTCAGTTTAGTTTCAACAATAATGACGTTTCCGTTGTACAGTGACATTTAATTACCCTGATTTACCCAGATTTATTACTACAATCATGACACGATAAATCTAATAATTGATGGACATGGAAATTAGCATTCGTTTGTATTCGTAAATGCGATGATTCCCGAGGGACATTAAGAAAATAGTACCATTTATTTAATACTTTAAGCACACAAATACAATTACTTACTGACTTATAAAATCTACTAACTAAATCTAGAAAATAGTTGAACTGTACGTAAAATGTAGTAGTTAATATTTTTTTCAAAAACAATCGATAGGTGATGCCTACATTACGCGATGCAAATCAAAAAAAAAAAAAAGTATTCAAATAAATACTTTTTTTTTATGGCATCTCGTAGCGTTACCACTAGGGGTATTTGCTACTCAACCGGACTTTCCTGCGGAGATGCTCTAAGCTACTAACTTAAAGCCTCCAGACAGGGGCATAAAAACTAAACTAACTAAAACTAAGCGACTGCTCGCTAAGGGCACCCCCTGTGGGGTACGGACCTCGGCTTAGGGCGTCGCTGGGGGGAGGGCAGCAAGTCGGGACAGGCTGGATCGAGGAGTTTAAGACTACTGACGGCTCAACGTCATTAGTTGAATACCTAAGCATGCCTACCTTTATAGTCCCCCTACTAAGTAACTGCTCAGCTCAACCAAAGATACAAAGTAAGGTACTACAAAGAACCATTAGAACTAAAACCTAAATCAATAATTCTAGACATATCTCGATACAGGATGAAAGCGTACATGAAAAGTACCGGTGTAGCCATCCATTGCAGTCTCATCAGGTACTAAATGATGGACAGATCAATCAGCCTCATCCAGCTATAGGTACTTAGTTATTCTCAGGACGCACCGGAATGTACGCGATTTGAATAGAAATGTGCCTTAAGTTGATAATGGTTAATAGACTATTTAGTAACTTTGTAAGTTAAGGCTAGATTGATTCTGGAGGCGGATGACGTAATCTACTTGAATTAGGCATGAAGATATGGTGGATTGGTTATTAGCATTCCATGTCTGTGTAGGTACTATCAGGAGAAATACAAGGCTTTGCGTTCAATTTCAATGCAATTTCGATACAACATAACAACACTGTCTGTTTCCCCTGAAACGTTTGTAAGAGATGTACCTCTTGTGAAGTTTAGATGGATATAGCAAGTCATATAAAAACATCAGCAGACGAAGTATAAACATGTTCATTCAATCTACCAACTCTGCATAGCAGTCAACAGAGGGCCTAGACAAGTGACAATCGCTTCGAAAGCGTTTCGTATTTCTACAACGACTTTCAACAGGATTGTCATAAGCTTTTCGATAGCTTAGGTATTGTAAGTCCTATACATTTTTTCCTTTTCTATCGCTGATAGAATGTCACTTTGTCTAGGGCCCAATAATATTGATTTTTCTCTCCCAATTTGGATACAAAACTGGGTTCTCCGCCTTGTTACTAAGGTGGAACAAAGTAGTGTGCTTAGTCTTCTGAAGTCTTCATAAAGAAGGGACCCTTAAAAATTAAAGCATCATAGTCAAAAGAGGAAATCCGCGATGCGCGATCAGCTTACACTGGAAATGTATAGCTTGATGTGTAGCCGTGTGTACTTACCTACGTAAAATGCGTATTGAGTGTATGTTGCGTCATTTCAAACTGGACAACCTACAACTTTTTTAGGGTTTCGTAGTCAACAAGGAACCCTTATAGTTTCGCCATGTCCATCTGTCTGTCTGTCGGTCCGTCTGTCCGCGACTTAGCTCAGAGACTCTTAGTGCTAGAAAGCTGTAATTTGGTATGGGTATACATATAAATTACGCCGACAAAGTGGTAAAATAAAATCGTAAAAAAACATATTTTAGGGTACCTCCCCTTCACCTAAAGTGGGGATGTTTTTTTTTGACAAGTTTTTTCTGGGTTTCTTAAAATCTACAAATCCTCACCCATCTCGACATGTAACCTTAGCTATGTCTTAACAAAGTAGTTACATAGAATCATTTTATTGTTCCCACTAGTCAGGATGCAGTCAGTTTTACTAGGACATCCGGGTGGTGCACCTACTAGGTAAGCATGTGTGTAGAGAATGTAGGGAATTTTCTTTTTATACGTGAACTAGCGATCCGCCCCGGTTTCGAACGGGTGCAATTTACAGGGTTAATTTTTTTTAAAGTTAATTTATTTGTATAGCTTGATGTGCAGCCGTGTGTACTAGGCTTGTATGAATTTAAGACAGGTTTTTTTAAGTACCCTGCTTTATTATTATTAAGTAGTTATTTCTATTATTAAGTACTTATTTTTGTATATATTTACATAATATACATACTAATTTGAAACATTTAAATAAGCTAAAACGGCTACTAACTCAACTGATTTCCATGTACACACGGCTACACATCAAGCTATACATTTCCAGTTTATGCTGATCTCGCATTGTACCTATAGGATTTCCATATAATGCGAGGTCACTTTATACTGAAAATGTATAGCTTGATGTGTAGCTGTGTGTACATTCCACTTGCTTAAAATAAGCTATCTCCCAAACATGACTATCTCCGACAGTCCGATTCAGATGGTTTATTTCTTAATGTAGGCGTTAAGATTAATCACCAATAAATATGTCGAGAGCAACACAGGGAAGTGTCTTTCATCGATATTTTATCGCTATCGACACGATAGAGCTGGGCCGCAATTAGATCGACTTTTTAATGATACGCGGAATCTTAATGTGCACCTCTAGTTATCGAGTTATCCTAAATATTTGGAAAAGAATGTACCTATCTATGTTAGTTGGTGTTATCAATAAAGAATGTCGACTATGTGTTCTTATTAATCCTGATAAGAGTTCTCCTAGTAATCTCAATGTTAATGATCTAGAATTCACAGAATATTTTGTTCGTACTCTGTGTATCATAGTAACAAGATGTTGCTATTTAGATATACTTCATCGTCAGCAATAAAAACTTTTTACAAAAAATTAAACAAGCGACTTCCAAAAAAAACACAAAACAAGTGAAAAATAACTTATATTTCCGAAGTCGGTGTCTTTGCTTTTAAATTTTCGTTTATTGCCACCGACTTTCGAAATTAAAGTTATTTTTCACTTTTTTTGTTTTTTTTTTTGGAAGTCGGTTGTTTTTTTTGTAAAAAGTTTTTTTTTTTTACTTTTTAGTTGTGGTACCTACCCCACACAAATTCATATACCACTACCTGCTATGCAAATAACAGTGACGGAGCCAACAAAGATATCGTCTACATACGCAAAGTGGGAAAAATACTTAATTATTGAAGCTAACTCAAAAACTACGCAAGTAAAATTTATAAAATTTATATGGGACCATCTCTGAAGCATGACCTACCACACAAAAAAAGAATTATCAAAATCGATTCATAATTGGCGAAGTAATTGCGTAACATACACAAAAAAAAAAACATATAGACTTACAGACGAATTGAGAACCTCCTCCTTTTTGAAGAAGTCGGTTAAAAATCGGATGCAACATCCCTATCATTTGATTATTTACCACCAATTGAACTGCCAAGATCGATGATTATGGAATCACATTTAAAATTGTCGGAGTCTTGGAAAGCACTTTAAGCCATAGGTCATTCGTAGAACTTTGACAGTCGTTACGGGTCAGAACTAGTCAGAAGCCCAAAAGTGTAAAGTTTAGGTAATGGCTTTTTACGGTAAACATCATGGTAATTAAAAAAAAAAAACATAAGACCTGCTTTATAGATAGTTCAGTTACTATGCAAAGTTTCATGATCTAATTTGAAGTATTTTTTAATACCAGCGGTTTATAATTCTGTGCAGAGGTAACTTTGGATTTTTTTTCCATCGAGAAAATTTTATGTAATCGTGTTTTCGCCAAACATAGGACCTAGCATCAATCCTCAACTTTAACATATATTTATTTCAAAATTAATGCTGCAGTATTTTCGGCATAACGGCTGTTGTGCCGAAAATACTGCAGCATGCTATGCTATTTGAGGTAGGGTGCGCCCTTAAATTTGAATCGAACTGTACATTACGATTGATCAATGATAAATTGCAACCAAACAAAAGTTACGTCAGTAAGTAACTTCGAGGTAATTTAGTTTTCCAATTAGTCTCAATCGTGAGTAATTACATTATAAATACAACCAGATCTTGAGTTATTTTCTATTGATATAATTTCATATAATCAGGAAATATCTATAAAATTATATAAATCTTAGCGCCGGTTACTTGGATGATGTGATTTCCGACTATCGGCTAGGAGTGAGGCGTATTTATCGTCACAGATAGAAATCACAGATATTAAAAAATAGCAGATAGAAATTGCTCCTAATGATAAAAAATATCTGTTACTTAAAATCACAGATCATCAAGACTGTTACTGTTAAAACTTCGGATACGATTTTCGACTTTAACGAAAAGAAATAAAGAAGATATTCGATTGAGATACGTATTTATCGTCCGTACAAAAATCACAGGCTGTGATTTAATAACAGATATTATAACTGTTATTTTTTTGTCACAGTCACAGTGATCACAGATATCGTGTTTCACCTGTTACAACCCATCTCTACGTAGCGGCGTACTTATTTCAAACTGCTATCTGATTTCGTAACCGATTAAGACTAATCCGTTTCATTTTGACAGTTCAACAACATTCATTGCGTTATTACGTTGTTGAGCAGATTTTTTTTCGAACTTCTGAAGCAATGGATTAGCAATTTGTTTCAAACCGATTCAGATTGTTAATGTTCGTGTATTACGAATTAAGGTGCTGAGCGCGGGTTTCTATCTACAGTTCAGGACAGTCTAGATTGTCACTTTAGAAGTAAATATTTTTTTAAATGTGTGATTACCATTCTGTTTACTACGAGCAGAGAGTATATATAGACATCATTAAATGCTGTGTAAGATCGTTTTTCATGTCAATTACTAGCAGAATGTTCACGAAGAGACTCCATGTATAGCGCTACCTAAAGTATTTGACTCCGTTTCTGTTGTAATTATATTGAGAAATCAAAAATAGTCCATTAATTAATTAAAGTAGGTAAAATTAATGTAATAGATAAGAATATTTCGTTTCTACATGAGAACTATTTAAAAATTGAAAGCGATAAAATCAAAATTCATTTATTCAAACTAGGCTGACAATAGTACGAATGCGGCGTCTCTCCACAAACAATGGCCCACCTTCCATCTTGTGCCTGTCACCTGCACACGTGAGGACCCAATGGCTGCGTTAGCAAACGGTATTAGCGTTGCTGAACTTAGAGGCAAACTTAAAAAAAAATACTTATATAAATAAGGATGTTAGGGTAAATACCGTTATCCTTGCAACCAGTGGTTTGGTTTCATTTATAGAACGTAAACTCAATGGAAAATTACAACTTTTTTTTTTAGTTTTTTTAATTCTACATTTTACCACAAAAGACGCAAGTTCGTTGCGTCTCAACATGGATGGGGGGCGTGTGACGTGACCTGACCGGCCGTGAGCGCGACCCCTCTCTCAGTCAGTCAGCTGTTTCGCTAGCGAGCGGCGTCGCATAGAAACTTTAAAAAAATCTTTAATGAAAATAACTTTTTTTTTGTTGTTATTCGGTAATTTATTTCTATATATTTAAGTCAACTACCCATGGTTTGAATGAAAAGAGTGTTTACCCTTACACCCTGTATAGATATACTATGTGTTATTTTGCCATCGAAACGCTAACAAGAAGAGGTAGTTTTTGTATAACTCGCATTTTTCGGGCGTTTTGGGGGACTGCCTTTTGTGAAATTACAAACGCCCGAAAAATGCGAGTTATAAAAGTAATAGGTACAAAGAGACTCGTTTACAATTATTCTAGCTTATTTATTCATTAACACTAATGAGTCATTTTGTACATTGTAGCAGTAAATAATTATTGATTTATTTGTTCACCCGGCCTTCACCACTTCCTAGTGCTTTATATTATAACTGGGTAGAAAAAATGGCGCAACAAACTCCCCAGCTCAAGAACTTGTAAATGACAGTGATATCATTATTTACTTGCTATGTTTGAACAACCGTCTCACTGGTATTGTTTTAAAATACAATAAGTAAATGACAGCTACTTATATGATAAATAATAACATATTTTAAAACGTACTTATAATTTTATAATAAGCTACAAAACATCGTTATATCCTTCTCATCTATACTAATATTATAAATTCGAAAGTAGTAGTACTCTGTCTGTCTGTCTGTCTGTATGTTACCTTTTCACGTCTAAACTACTGAACGGATTTTGACAAAATTTGGCAAGGAGATAGATGATATCCTGGGGAAGGACATAGGGTACTTTTTATCGACATACCACGCGGGCGAAGCCGCGGGCGGAAGCTAGTAATAATATATTTTAAAACGTACTTATAATGTTAATAAGCTACAAAACATCATTATATCCTTCTCAATGTTCTACAGGTAGATTACTGTGAACGCTGTTTACTTCTATCTGAGATTAAATTGTCTGTGGTGTAATCTAACAGTATATAATGAATATCCCATAATGCAAAATTCCATTTGGCCTTCCTGGCCTGCTAGCCTCTAGCAAAGCTTTAGAAAATGGAATTTAATATATAAGTTTTAAGAAAGAAAGAAAAATTATTGTTTATTCCGCACAAACTAAACGCAAATTACAAAAAAAAAAAATAACATTGTATTCTAAGTTATTAGCCAAAAGCCTCGTATTCATTATAAAAACTTTAAAAGAGAGTTTGACTTTTGTCTACTGCTTGATAACAGGGTCAGAGCTTTCGTGTCATTTTACTTGTCATTTTATTGGATTTTTAGTAGAACAATATTGAAATTAGAGAGGGCCCTAATAAAAAACAAGAAACAGTCATCATAAACAGAGAAACATCAAAATAAAAACAATCCATTGTTTTTTTCCTGACCTATCGTTGACCCAAAAAAACTCAAATCGTAAAACACTGTTGACATTTCATCTATTCACATAGTGACACATATTCTCGCAGCAATATAAATTAAATAAACTTTATTTACCTCCGAGCTCGTTAACCCACGTAAGTCGCCCACGCGAAATTACATCAGATGTCGATAAAAATCTAAAACATTAGAAATCACAGACCACGCCTCTAGGCGATCTGCCGATGCCGTGAGGACTTGCACGGGTTACAAGATAAGGATGTCAAAATTTAAAGTAATAAAAACTAAAACCCAACTACGACAAAAAGTCAACTAAAAAGGTATAAACAAGACACCACATACATACATACGGCTTATTTTGATTTATTTTAATTTTTGAATTGTTTTATCTTTTATTTACGGACTCTTTTAACCTGCACGTTTTTCTACATTTTACTCACATGTATGATTCCAACATGAATGATGTAAACAACATATTGTAACAATATTCTGATTTAAAAGAGTGTCCGTGGAGTTTCTTGCCCGTTCTTCTCCATAGGAACCTACTACGCTTTGGAATGGGCAACTAGCTTCATATTTTCTGACTGACCGACCCTTTGACAATTCAAAAGTACCTGTAATTGGTTTATTTGAAATAAATGCTTTGAGTTTGAGTTTGAGTTTTGAATTACATACCGGTCAAAATCATAACCCTCCTTTTTTCTTCACCGTAGTCGGGTAAAAAGTAAGCAATCTTGTAGTACCTAACAAATTAATCGTAGATTATTTTAGTTTTCAAATGTTATTTCTGATAAGTATAGTTTGTAAAAAAGGACATTGTAAAATAGTAAGTAGTGATCTAACATTAAGAAAATCATGTTTTTAAAAGTAATATCAACAGCATGACACCTGTCTTTTGAAAGACATGTGATTGGCTGACCAAAAAGACAATAGCTAAACAAAATCATTTGATAACTGAATTCAAACCCCTTCTCATTGGAGTTAAAGAATCAGGGGCTGACTTTGGGTAGCCCCATATATATCCGTGGGTAGCCCTATACAATTTAAAATCACTACTAATGACTCGCTTTTGATCGATCTTCAGAACAATATTATTTTAAACCACCTTCCTCGCCTCACAACAATAACATTTTATCAAAATCAGTAATATTTTGCTTTCCCTTACAAACACAATAGACTAATATTCCAAAGGTTTGGTAACCCTGTATAATATTTAGTATCACAACAGCGGTCGTCGACGGGGCCGCCCACGCCCGTTCTCAATGGGCCCGAGCCGCCTGTCGCAATCCCTGATGCGTGTGCGCATATGAGGGGAATTTTAGTGTTGATACTTTTAGCAAAACCACGAAACATTCAAGGTTTCAAAAGCAGTCAAAAAATAAACACATTAAATTTACAGGTTCTTTTTAGTTCTCTGACAGATGAACTCACAACTCAAAGCATTTATTTCAATAACTTACCAATTAATTACAGGCGGTTTTGAATTGTCAAGGTGTCGGTCGATAAGAAAGTTGAAGCTAGAGGCCCATTTCAAAACGAAGGAGGTTCCTATGAATAAGAACGGCAAGGAACTGCACAGACACTCTTCAATCAAGACTAAATTCTATTTGCTGCGACGCCGTTTTAATGAAATTAGGTAAAAATATTATGAATACTAAGAATACTAACTACAGACTCCGCTGAAAACCAAAGAGGTAAGAAGGCTTTCTCATTCTTTCTCATTCACAGAAGTATTGCCACTCAAGCTCACTTCAAAACTAGTAGCTTACCTAAATTAAATTATTAAATTAAATATATATGTTTTTTTTTTTTTTTAAATTAAATTGTCTTCTGTCTATTCGTTCAAAATAATTTCCCTCAGGCTCTTCAACAATAGAAACACTACAATAAAACAAATACATAGAAACGATAGGTATTACAACGATAGCCTTCTCAAAGTATCAAAACGATTAGTCGCGCTACACCATCCGCGCCATCCAGTCTAGGGAAGTGATTGTTGTTTTAATGAGAACCATAATATTATAAACGGCGATAGTAGATGTAACCCGCCGTTGTGGCTGGATTTATTAACGCTTTGTGCTAATATTTCCTTTGATTTTGATTTATTTTTATGGTTATTTAAGATATTCCGGCTTATATCGTAAAATTTTGTGTTTATGTCTACTTAACCGTGGCCCACATTAGTTGTTCGTGAAAGCTGAACTTCCTCTTTGATGACTATGTTTTGTTTTAATAAAACAAAAGAAGCTTAACTACTTATAGGCCAGTCACCGTAGACACAAAAATCGCGTAATGGTGGAATCCGACGATCGGCAATATTGCAGACGGACACGCACGGCAGACGAGCACAGACCGCCACGCACCGCGCACCGAGGAACTTCCGATATCTGCGATACCCGCACGTACACTTTACCACGGTCCGTCGTCCGGGGTCGTCGGTGTCCGTCCGCAAAAACGCGGATCGTGGGATATTGGTATTAGAGCTGGATGGTGCTGATCCACGTGTCATGTTCGTGAACGGGCGCTGTCAGTTGAGACTGGTCATCTCTCATCTGCCAGGGCTTATTTTTAATCTTATATTTTGAATTGTTCTTGATTATTTTCATTTGACATTGTTCTCACATATAGAAGCACCAAGAATACTGTACCCAGGATTTTGTAATATCTATATCCATTTTTAAAAGAGTGTCCTTGGAGTTTCTTGCCCGTTCTTCTCCATAGAGATCTACTGCGATTTGGAATGGGCAACTAGCTTTAACTTTTTGACTAACTGACCGATTCTTTGACAATTCAAAAGTGCCTGTAAATGGTTTAATTGAAATAAATGCTTTGAGTTTGAGTTTAGAAATTGCACTGTACTGATTTTTTGGGATGTTGTTAGGATAGATATAGATACAAATAGTGCAAAACCAAGTTTAAGTATGAATGTGGATGACTATAAAAGAAGAGAAAGTCCAAAGAAACGATGGATGGACCGTGTGAACGAAAATATGGCGAGAAAGGGGGTGACTACCGAGATGACGACTAATGGAGGATTATGGAAAAATACCGTTTGTACCGACCCCAAAAAAGTGGGATAAGGGCAGGAGAATTAATGAATGGCCGCTGTCTAGCAATAGCCACTAAGTCATATCATAACACAGTATAACGAAGTAACAGTAATATGTCTCGGGAGTGACCTGGAAATAATTACCTACGGCCACTCGGTAGATGAACTTTCCGCTGCCGCGCACTCGAGACTGTTGCGTACTGAGGGCCTAGACTAACTGGCATTCTATCAGCGATAATGAAAAAGGCAAAAATGTATAGGACTGACATAAGCTATCGAAAAGCTTATGTCAATCCTGTTGAAAGTCGTTGTAGAAATACGAAACGCTTTCGAAGCGATTGACACTTGTCTAGGGCCTCTGATATACACTGAGATTTCGAAGCGCGTCGTTTCGGCCATTTTCTATGAACACATAATACTGTTACTTATTCATACTGTGGTCATAATATTCCATTACCGCAGTAAGTAGTAGCTACGTCTTAGGTAACGTAAAGTAATCATTTGCCACAATATACGCACTTAATTGACCTGTAACCATAAAACGTGATTCCTACTGCAGCGGTGAGACGGTGACGCACTGATTCATAGGTACCTATTTATTTTATAAACCACGCTAGGTTTATTTTATAAACACTTGTTAAAATAAATATAATGCTATCGGCCGGATTTCCTACGGTATGAGTGTTCATGATAATCCCTACTTCAACTGAATAGATTTTCGAGTATTGTATGTGACGATTTAAGTAGACCCATCAAAAAACATCGTGAGCAAACCGGCCATGCCTGAGAGATATTTTTCGACGGCATGTGAAGCCAAGTCAGAGGCCCATGAGCGGCTTTAAAACGCTGACACCAGGTTAGTCACTAACCATACGAAAAGAAGAAGAGTAAACCCAGTCTAAAACTATTCAATCACTAATCTTAAGTAGGTACTCTAAACAAATTGATTTGTGATCAAAACATTAAATAAAAATATGTGTAATTCCGAAATTCCCAAGCGACATGTAAACGCGATAGTCAGCATGAGAATTAATGATGACACAAAATTAAATTGAGTTCGCGGACTCAGCCAAAACAATGAAACCAATCAACCCAGTAGGAAATCTTACAAATTAAGAAGTTAACTTGTCAACACACTTAGCGCCACGGTGACAACTAAATAGACAAGTGAACGTGCACACGTGCACTATTGGCACAAGCAACACGACGCTTCCATGCACATAAGCAGCTATAGGAGTATAGACAATCAACGAACATAAGCATAGACTATTATAGAAGTATAGACGATTGAACATGCCAAGTGCCACACATGTTGTTTGACACTCGATTAAGTTTTGCTTATGTCTGCTGTCAGCAGAAATAGATTTGTTATTGTTATCCACAACATAAGTTTAGTTCGGTTATATATTCGAAATGGTTGAAATCTTCCCTTTGTTCATGAATTTGTGAAAACCAGTGAATGTGACGTTATGACAAAATCCTGTAGATAGATGAGTGATGATGACTCCAAGAAAAAAACAATACTGTAATAGTTAAAATACTCGAGGAGGAGGAGGGGCTCGCGGCTAAGTAATAACAGCCGCACGGGTCGATCCGTCAGGTTAAGCTACGCTTGCCGGGGTTGGTCCGTGGATGGGTGACCATCTTTACATATCGAGACTCCTCCGTGACTCGGAAAGCACGTTAAGCCGTTGGTCCCGGCTGTCATTCGTGGATCTTTGACTGTCGTTACGGGTCGTCAGAAGGCCGAAAGTCTGACAAGTGACAACCAGTGTTACCAAGGGGTATCGTATTACCCAGTTACTGGGTTGTGGAGGCCAGATAGGCAGTCGCTCCATGTCAAATACTGGTATTCAGCTGCATCCGGTTAGACTGGAAGCCGACCCCAATATAGTTGAGAAAAGGCTAGGCAGATTGATTGAATAGTTAAAATGGGATCCTGCCGTTTTGCCGAAAAGATTTTGAGATTTTGCCCAAATTTCACTACCCAAACAAATTTTAGCAACTTTTTTTTATACCAATGCAATGTTTGGAATGATTTTAGTACGCACATTTTCATTTGGTCAATTTTTTACTTGGCAGAATATTATTAAGGATAATGTCATTTAGGCATTTGGTCTCTAATCAAATGATTTATTACAGCAAACAATCTTTAGATAATAAACGTTTGGTCAAATGATTTGTTAGGTTAGGTTAGGTTAAAACTGTGACTACGCACGAGCCGAGCGAGCGAAGCGAGCGGTGCCGCGGCAGCGGACGGCGAGTGCCAGAAACGACTAGATTATATAGAATCAAAACAGGCTACCCGAAACTGACTATACTAAACATTTGGCAAATTTTATTTTGCGCCAACTGAAATATTTGACTACATAAAAATTGGTAAAATTACTATTTGGTAAACAAGTTATTGTTTAAACGTTCACTTGCCAAACATTAGGTTTGCGTTACAATTATTTGTGAAGAGATTTTTTGTTAAGTAATATTTTGGCAAATGAAATTATGCGGAAAATTGTTTGGGAAGTGATAATTTGGCAATTTATTTTCGATGAAACAAGGGAGACCCAGTTAAAATACTTGATCAAAACACTGAACGCTATTGCTATCACATAAAAATTCCATACAAATAGAAAAGTATTCTTGTACTCAACTACCAAGCACCAATAAACAAAATCCATCCAATAAACGTCAGTCGTAAATAAAACATCAAAAGCATGCTCTTTGTAACATGTATCAAACTAATAAAACTGCTGTATCCACCATTTTCCCCAATGCCAAGAACGTTCACAAAGATACGTCTGAAAACGTTTTTCATCTGCGAAAAACCAATCTGAATTCTAACCACGAAAATCAATCGGGGTTTCGGAGTTTTATGGCCGACGAAAAAAATGGGCTCAGAGCGAACAAAAAATATAATAAAAAACGGTTTTTTTGTGAGACTACTAGGATAAGGAGAATTGTTTTGTGTTGTCTGGATTTACCTTTTGGACAGACATATTTTAAAGTACAAAATTATGGAAAACAGCTGCCATACTTCTGTGAGAAGTGAATTAATCGTATAAAGTCGTTGTTGTGTCCTGTCCTGAAAATAACACCTTTGAAGAAAAAAACAATCCAAAAGATATAGAAGGAAATTGCTAAACCATTGCTTTATATGTTTGAAAAAATCGACTGCTCACCAACGTAAATCACCCAATGAATGTTGTTGAACGGTCAAAATGAGAGCCATGATTATTATGTAGATAAAACATTATTCACTTTTAATAATAGATAAATTCCTCAATACATTACATTACCACACAATGATAATTTTAAAGGAAGTCAATTGAATACATAAATTGAAATACATACAAGGCTCCTTGCTTACCAAGGAGCATTAACGATTTAATCAAACATATATAAACAGGAAAAATGTTGTTCATACCGCTCCAATACCAAATCAAACAGTTTTGTAGAATAGGTGTAACCGTGTATTATATGACTATAAAAACATTTTCAATGTAGTTTTATAATGAAACTACTAGGTAACATGGGTGTTTATTAGTCACGCGAAAGTGCATAATTCCTAACTGTTGTACTCAGACAAGCATTGGAACATCATCATCGCTTATCATTGGAGTTTTGATCAAACGAGAATCTACCGAATATGAAAAACTAGCTTCTATCGCATCTTTGTCTGCGTAAAATTTCTTGATTTATCATAAAATATATCCTATGGCACTCGCATTAGTGAAAGAATTTTCAGAATCGGATCAGTAGTTCCGAAGATTACCCCCTATATATAAGCTCACAACTTTTACCTCTTTATAATATCGATGTATAGAATTTTTAACAGACAACAAGAAATTTTACCAAGTGAATATCTTTTAATTCTCAATTCATACAAGCAGAGCAGACAAACAATGAAGAAATAGAAAGTAAACATCAAAATACGACAGCCATTAAAACTAGCCATAATATAACCATTAATACAAATTATACCCAAAGCCCACGTGGTTATAACCATCGCCCACTATTTGCTTGCCCCACTGACGGTATCACAGATGTTAGCAAATATTTGAAAAACATATAAAAGAGGTGATGGTTTTGTCTCTTCATAAATATGACTGACATTTATGTTATCTAGTTTGCATTCTGTTATTTGTTTGATAAAGATTTCCCCACGTTTGTGTGTCTTATAATTAGGTGAACAACTACAACTAAAGATAATATTTATGAATGGTTCCCTTTCAGTCGATTTTCTATACGTCGAGCCGAGAACCTTGTCTCGCTTGTTACCCTTACGTCGAGTTTCTTTCCCCGCTTCTACTACCTTTACGTCAGGTTCACATTATGTATCCCACAGGATTTGTTGCCTTGACATTGAGTCCCGCCAGGCTGAGTCGCCGCCACGTCTACTTCAAAAACTCCCGCTTTTATTCTCGCCACGTTGAGTTTAATAATATCATATTTTGAAGTACAGTCAGGTTCACATTATGTATTCCACAGAATAAATATAAATTACTAGCATCTGCCAGAAAGTTCGTCCGCGTGTTTCAACATGAAACTTAAACAGATACAGATGAGATAGATAGGTATGATTAGGTAGATTCAGTACTAATTTATAAGATTTGTCGATAAAACAATCTGGAGGACAAAAAGGCGAAGTGAGTAATTGTCATGTAATAATGCAGCCCGGAATGTGAAAACCAAAATGTGTATTGCAATTTGGCAGACGCCTTTGACTGACTTGAATCCAGTTTCCTCACAGACTAGTATGAATTCGTAAGACGGTTTCATTATCAAGTCGATATAGCTGCTAGATAAGTATAAAATAATAATCCGTAACACATAGTAGATTAACGGTTTAAGTACAACCGGAGACGGTGACGATTACGGTAGTAATCATGTCATTCAATGTGTTAGGTCCCCTGAGCTAGGGAGCTAATGCAGTGTCAGTGTCGTTATTTATGTCATGATTCGCAAGCCAGCCAGGGTTAGCTTATAATTTGCTGCACCAGAAGACACTTTTTCACTGCCCCCTGTATACTCCGCAACTCTTCTGACAGATTAACACAGCCTATAATTTTCCCACTGCTGGGACCCAGACGTATGACCAGATCTCCTCTCTGTGAGAGGGAGTGGGACGTTATCCACCAAGCGGAGCCAGTGCGGGTTGATTTAACAGATCATGCTATCTATTCCACTTTTGAATAATGGGGACCTATCTGCTAGATAATATTCATCTGAATTCTGGACAACGGAACAACGAAACTAGCCCTGATGCATTTACATACTTCACCAGTCCACTGTTTAATTTAAATATCGAATATTGTTTTTAAAGTTGATAAAATGTATTAGTCTTCCAACTTCTTATAATTTAAGAATGTTGTTTACATGGCCAGAACTTTATATTTTTGGCTACCATAAACTCAAAACATCAACGCTACGCAATTCAAATAACCTCCACAATATGTTAAATACGACCTATCCCTCTTTAATCGTAACAACGTCGTAAATTAAAATGTCATACGATGTTACAAGGAACGCCTACTTTATCGTATGTACCTACGTTAGCATTCGAGTCAATGATAAACAAAGAATCAACGCGACCTTGGCTGATTAGCGAATTCATTAGCACAAACTTGACTTACTGAACTTTGACATTATCGCGACTATAAAAAAAAACAATCGCTTCCATACAATATTCGGACATACTAAATATTTGTGGGTTTTATTTAACATAAACAAGCCTTTTTATATACTTTTACATATTATTAGTATTGTAGTGTTAGATGTATAATTTAGTAGTGTTAAATTCAATAATATACATTATATTATTGAATAACTGTGAATTAAAATAAAATCTCACATAAACATAATTTAATATCCGTTGTCCACATTGACAAATTGTTACGACTAGACTAACCGCTTGGCAAGATGAGCCGTTATATTCTGTAATAATCTCACCTGAAAACTTAGGTGAAGTGAACTGTCAATAGTGTCTATCCCTGGCATCAGACGGAATGACAGCTCACTTCACCTTTGTCACGGTGAGATTTCTATCATAATTCATCTATTTCACAGTTTTTTTATGGAGATTCATAAAATGGTCCACAAATTATGAATTGCTTTTGTGTCAAATTAGAGGAATTGCTAATGACAGCTGGGAATTCAGGAACTGAATTGCTTTTAGAGGAATTGCTACTGTGGCCGGTTTATACCCCCTGTAATAATATAGTGACAGTATATTCCAAACAAGACCTAACGCATTTACTACTAAACACAAAATTTAACTACGTTTTTCATCCTGAACAGAAAGCAATCAAACATGTAATTTACCTCCACGAGGTGAAGGAAGATATCGTGAGAGAAATCGACACGTTCTAAGTTGTAATGAAGACTAAACTGTGTAATGACACAAGAAAGGTGACGGGTGAAACAGGCTTTTATGTTGAGTAGAGTCGAGACACGGAAACGTGCTGAAAAACATGATTGACAGCACAAACTTTGAACTCAAGGAAACAGTAAATAATACACACAATCTTTGAGACTTAATTTGGTTATTAGCGCTTAGTTGTGTTGTTTTTGTTTTGAATCGTTGCGAATGTACCTACTTCTTCTTTGGTAACATGCATGTCATTTTTGCCAACATTTTTATGAAGATTTCATCAGACTGCAATAGAAGCCTCCTCAAGTCGTCTTCCGTCTTCATCATCATCATTGGCAAACTTGTTCCACCTACTGCTGAGTATATACGATTCTTCCCTTTTGTGGTCATGCTTTCGTGGTATATGCAATTCTCATACAAATCTTCCTCTTCAAGTGCCGATTCTTAAATGTAGGTACGACGACCGATGCACCCTTTTTTTTTTTTTTTTGAGGGTGGGAAATCATCCAATGACTTCTCCCGCTCTGGGTGGAGCGGAAGGGCGTGTCAGACTTTTACTGACTAAAACCCACCCGTGTTCCTTCAGTTGCCTGTTGCCAAGGTCCCGGTATCCCTTTCGGACTAACCCGCAACCCTGGCAGGCATCGGTCCTAGCGGACCCCGCCAATTGTGCTGACATCTCTTTGAGGCGCGCGTGGAACACGACGCGCCATCGACCCGGGCCTGGTCCTGATCGGACGGCGAGCTACCCATTGCTTGCCGTCCGCAAGCCCGCGCCTATGGTGGCCGGGAATCCGCCTGGGATTCCCGACGCCCAGGGCGTCTCCAGCGGCGGAACCGATGCACCCTGGGCAGTGAGCTTCGCTATCACCTTGCCGATTTCTTTAAATTTTTACTGCTTCTTTTTTTTAGTAGTTCGTATCAATACGATTGATGATAATAAAAAGTGAGGTAAAGCTACGGTTTCCTAATAGAGCGGTGGCCGCCACATAGCGTCTGCAATTTATTGGCGAAGGACGTCACTGAAACATTACTACGTCATCACCAAATTTAATTTTAATTGTACACATAATTCTCTAAATGATGGTGAAAACCGCCAATCAAAATCCGTCGCGTAGTTTAGAAGAACAACACATACAAACACGACAAGCGAGTTTGATTTATAATAAATACGTATGGACCTACATAATACACTGGGATTATATATATATATGGGGATGGGCAACGGATGTGCCCAACTCGAGCTTACAACTTTAGTTTGCATATAAGAAAATATCGGGCAGATTTCCAAACCACAAGCTGCTTCTGAAAACCAATAACGCTGTGCCTGGCCTGAGTTTCCAGAGCACATTTCCAATATACGTAGATTCTGGTCTCAAGTGCTTCTTTGGCACGCAGAAGAATTCCACTTTACCCACTGGCCATTAGCGATACATGATGGTGCTTTGAACACTGCCAAAAGTGGTTTCTAGTACTTATTTGTATTGTTACTCTAGATTAGGTGTAAATATATTATGATAATTAATCATCCATTTGCAGTAAATTAGGTTTACAATGGTAAACAAATCTGACGTCACACCTGCGTACAATGGCTCCATTTAGGGAGAGATCACGGAGTAGGTAGCAAAAGGAGTTCTTATAGACAGAGAATTTAAATTATTGCATCCCACGATGCTGTTGACGGTCATTCGCAAAGTTCCTGAGAGTAAACAAGCCGGGTATTGAGAGTTTAGTTTTGATTGTTGCTGAAGAAAAAACAGTTTATTTAGGACATTTGATGCTGCAGCAGCGAATAGAAGAGAAGAAGAGAATTCAAAGTCCCTTCTAAAGCGAGTGTGCCCTTATAAATAGGTACATGCATAAGATATAGCGGTTCATTTTGATGCTGCAGCAGCGAATAGAAGAGAAGAAGAGAATTCAAAGTCCCTTCTAAAGCGAGTGTGCCCTTATAAATAGGTACATGCATAAGATATAGCACTTCATTAGTTATTCTCTCAATGATACAGATACACGCGCCTAGGAATTCGAAAACATGCAATAAATCAGTCTCATGCACACTATGACGCGACAAGAGGAATGGACGTGTATTTATAGAGAATTTGTCATGTCATTGATTCGTATGCGAGGTAATGTGGTATATAAATAGGTTCACTTTTCTGTATGATTATCAAAGTGCTGATGACATGTGGGTGCGGGCTTAAAGTATTGCCTATTGCCATTTCCTCAAGTGCAGGGTAAGTACCTACTGAAGGGATTACTCATGAGACTGAAGTTGCTTTGATCATTTTATAATTATTGTACGGTGATTTGTGCATTGTCCATTCGTGCCCCATTGATGGCTGTAGGCTCGCCTCCCATTACATGGGACTAACATAACTGGTGAAATGTGGGTATACTGTAGGTACACCTCTGCCTTTGCCTAACCCTTTAGGGAATACAGGCGCGATGTTGTTATGTTAGGGTACAGTGTGAAGAAATTATATCAATAGCCTTACGGGATTTCTTATGGAATGGTGAAAAGGGCTTTTTTTGCAATTAACGGTCAGCTCAGACCGCGACGTGAAGCGATGCGATGCTGTGCGCACTTTTTAACAATTATCAATCTTATTTTCTTCACGAAAAGGTATAATTTCAGTGCGAGGGTTGACATGTGTCAAAATATGCTAAGATTCGCGATGCTGCGCAGCGCTTGTACCTTATTGTGTACTAATTAAGTTCGATATTGTATTGGATGAACTGATCCTAACTCGACGAGGACTCATGGTAGTTTTTGGCTATTTCCAAAAAGTTTTTTTAAGAATTTATGCATCTATTTATAACTGCACTTATCAAAATTTTGTTTCAGTGCGTTTAGCGAAAATGCTCATGTGCGATTCGGACCAGTGCGGTTGAAATCAGTGCTCTGAGTGGAATACCTCTTTTTAACAGGCAAGAAGAAAAGGACGTAAATAGGTTGTACCTATTTGGGGTGATACTTAATTCCAAAGAAATCTCTCTATCTTTCGTCATGCTTCTGCAGCATTTCATCATTGATAAACCCAAAACCGACTTGGCAAAGCCTAAACGCAATAAAAACGGTATTAAAAGTAGGAGTCGTGAAGCCCTTTTTTTTTCTTTGTCATTGAGGTAGGCAAGTACGCACCTCACTGCCACATGGGACTTCATTTTATAATGTGACAACTGTCGTGCGCTATACAAATGGGTGCGCCTCTAAGCTGCCACAGAATAAAAATCAGTACAGAAACGAAACTCTCTTATTTTTCTTTTTGCGTGGGCTGATGTTAGCAAACAATACTACTGCTGATCAAGGTGCTTCTAGATTGCGGGTGATTAAAATCGACCAGTCATAGTTGATCGCCTTAAAACAAGTGATGGTCGATCAATGAACGTGGTCCGGCTGCCATGCACCACACTGAATCGTTCTTAACAGTCGATGGCATCGTTCCACCGCAATCTAGTTGCACCTTCACTCCGTCGTGCTGTACCTCAACGCCCAAGGCATAGCGGTCAATTTTGTTGATGATCGTGTGACATGATACGATACGATACAATCTGACTGGACAGGTCTACTCAAATCGGTGTGGTTCATTCCTAAAAAACCATTTCAGACACTAATCTACATGATCCTCGCACTATCTGACTAAGATTATGTCTGGACGTTAAAAGAGACCTCTGGGTTTGTTTTGATGATTTTTCTTAAAGTAGTCAGATAAGAAACACCGACCTCTTAAAGTTTTTCATATATTTATAATTGATGTGTAAAAGCGTATGTATAAACCACCTCACAAAAATAAAACCATTTAATCCTGACTGCGTGTGCGTTGTACGTATAAAACGTTCTTTATCTATAGGCATTTAGAATGCTTGCTTTGGGAGCGGGACTGTCCCTTCTGTAAGTTCTTATTCTATGGTACTACTAGGAAATAGGTCAGTGACACACTTCCGACGACACAATAGTAAATTGCTTCCCTTGATGATATGTGGATGTGAAGCAACTAGTTAATGCAATTAATTTATTAACAATGGATGTTACTGACATAATTGAGAACGTGTTACAAGTAATATACAATAGACTCTTAATAACAAGGGCGGAAGTGCTTGTTTCAGTATCACTTTGAATTGGCACTCTCTGTCAGAATATTTAATTAAATTCCGGGCGTCGTCGCTGAGGGACGAGACCTAGGAAACGCTACACTAGCGTTTCCTAGGTCTCGTCCCTCAGCGACGACGCCCGGAATTTGTGGAATGACTTTCTCGATTCCTATAAACAAAAACGAATCGTTCTGCTTATCAATGGTAGTTTTTTTTATTACCAAACTGGGATAGTAAAGATTCGTAAGCAAATTTTACCTTTTACCTGTGATAGCGAAGTAGCTATCACAGGTCACCTCTCATCTTCTTCTTCTTCTTGGTCGCTCACTTCATTACTGAAGGTCGTGTCCCTGAAAGGCCTTCGTTGCTTTATGTATGATGTCCTTCCATTTAGTTCGGTTCTCGGCTTCTCTCAGGGCGGTTGTAACAGAGAGTCCAGTGAGGGCGGTTACTTGGTCTGACCAGCGGTGACCGGCCGCGTGATCTTTTCCCATCTACTTTGCCCAACACCACCAGCTACTCAAGGTTATCCGGTTCCCGACGGGCAGATGACCAAAGGAACCGAGAATCCTTTGGTAACAGGTCGTGGATAGTCTATCTCTTAAGCGTAGTTGTTCGAGAATAGATTTGTTCGTTCTTTTGGCGGTCCATGGTATGCGAAGCATTCTTCGCCAACACCACGCCTCAAAAGTTTCTATCTTTTTCCGTTCTCCGACCTCTCATATGGAGCCTTAAGAGAGGTTCTACTATGCAACGCTATGAGGTATTTGCTTCATTATTGGTAAAGATACTAGAGCCTAAATATAACGGTCCGTAAATTATAGGAATCGGCCAGTAGAAGCATCTATCGAAGATTGAACACACAAGGACGAATGGAAAGCTGTGGGTGAGATCTTTTCCCAGCAGTGGGACAATACAGGTTGCAAAACAAAACCTTATCTATAAGTGGTGAAACAGCTCCTATTCGTAGGTTCTAAAAAAAATACTGCCGGGGTCGCTGGAAAATCCGAAAGAGATACCGTGGCGTCTGGCAACATATAGGCAACTGAAGGAACACGGGTGAGTTTTAGTCAGTAAGAGTCTGACACGCCCTTCCGCTCCGCCCAGAACGGGAGAAGTTATTTGTAAATTCCGAACCAAAAAAAAAAACTAAAAATAAGTCAATATGAATAATATGCCCATACAAAATCGTTGTTTTCTATTTAAGCTGAATAGAGCTGACCAAGTGTGAATCGTCCCTAAAGATGCAATTCCATTGTCAGCTATGCAAATCATACTGTTATGTATCTTCAAGGTGTATAAGTACGAATTCCACAGAATTCAATGGTGTTTTACTTTAAAATCTGGAACATATAAGTAAGTTTGTATATGTACGAATGTAATTGCGTAACTGCGATGTTCTGTGAAGTCTGTTTAGCGTCTGTAAATCAGCTTGTGAAATGCTCACGATATTTTAAGATGGGTGAGGTACGTTTCCATTGGAACTTACGATACGAGAAACTTATGAACGTCACGAGAAACTAAATAGATTTTCAGATTGGTCTTGTGGTCGCATGAAAGCGTGACTGCTTAATTCGGCCTTAATTTTTTTTTTTTTTCATTATGGAGAATCATCAAATGACTTCTCCCGCTCTGGGCGGAGCGGTAGGGCGTGTCAGACTTTTAGTGACTAAAACCCACCCGTGTTCCTTCAGTTGCCTGTTGCCAAGGGTCCCGATATCCTTTTCGGACTTTCCCGCAACCCTGGTCGATATTGGGAACTTGATCTAGAGCCTGGTTTTTTCCCCAGCAGGCGTAGCATGGCGCTTTCTATCTCTACGAAGAATAGACATAGCTTTTTCTATACAAAGTGACAGTTCATTTCTTCATTTTTGACATCCACCGTAGAAATTTTTCTACAATCTGTCATTTTGTCTTTCATTTCTAACGATCTTTTTCTACGTCTTTTTGTAGGTAGACTATTTCGGAAGAAAGTTTTATATCCTTATTGTCAAAATCACACTGACAACCGATAAATCCTAAGACAAAACAAAGAATTCTGAGTCGAATTATAATATAAGAGTGAATTTCGTAAAAAGTGCAGTTGACTCTTTCTACTTTGCTGCTGTCTCGTACTGTCTACTGTCTACAGGAAACGTCATTTTTGTCTACGCCTGCAGTTAATGGCAAAAGCCTATTAAATTGGACAACTCTGTCGTAACTTTCGAAGAATTCAGTCGTGACGTGATGCATGGATTATTGCAAGAGCAAACCGAATATTCTGCAAATATTCAACGATGAGATATTAGTATCCGTTAGATGCCACATTGTCAAGTATGATGCTAGGTTTTAGATAACTTAGCAGGTAACTAGATAAGATAAATGCTATGATAGGAATGACTGACATTGCTGATTATACTGTTTGATCTATTTGAGTCTTTCTAGATACTTAAACTAGAAATGAGTGATTCGTCAACTCGTCCTACATACCTACGGCCCATTTAGGACGACTTGTCTTACTGACTGTACCAAACGTTGATAAAATTTAAAGTTCCACACAAAAAGAAACGTGGGACGTGTTGCAGAATGAAAATATTATTTATTTTGAGTTTCTTCAAGTCGTCCTTAATGGGCCGTAGGCATGTAGGACGAGTTGACGAATCACTCCTAGAAACCATCAAATAGAAATAAGATAAGGTGTACAATTGTATGTTTGTAGAAGTAAGATTTAGCTTATTTTACAAGTACAACCGATACAAAAAGCCAAAATAACTGTATATAACTTTCAATTCAACTATTATTAATAGCTGAGTCAAAGTTGATACGAAAGCATGAAATTAACAGCATTTTATTAAACAATTTTCCATCCAGGGCGACACTGGATTTGAATAGAGCAGCCGTAATGGTCAAATACCGATCGAGTGATACTGGATTCAATCGCTGGATTGAAATACGGGATCAATATAAATCAACCATATGAGACAATGGTTCCCCTGCGCATCTCCGTTCGCCATCTTTTCTTTTACCGTAAGACAGTGAGCACAAACCATGGGTTGCTTCCACGTGCTGTTTCGTTTTTACAACTTTTTAATTTACGTCACAAGAGGTGCTTACTCGCTTAATTTATGATTCGCTCAAAGAACCACTTAAAAACTTTACAGTGGTTACAACTAACACGTAGTTTTAGGGAATTAACTGTAATATAAGTTAAAGTAGGCGTTGAGGGGCTTTTAGAGAAGGTGTTAAGGGCCTACCCTACCTCAAATTGCTTAGCATGATCCTACGTTATGCCGAAAATATTGCAGCATTAATTTTGAAATAAATATTATGTTAAAGTTGAGAATAAAAATCCAAAGTTACCTCTAAACCGAACTATAAACCGCTGGTATTAAAAAAAATACTTCAAATTAGATCATGAAACTTTGTATAATAACTGAACTAACTATAAAGCAGGTCCTATGTTTTTTTTTTTTTTTAAATAACTATTATTTTCACCGTAAAAAGAAATTACCTAACCTTTTCGAGCCTTTGAGCCGCCAGCACCCCACTCCAACCCGCTTCCACTCATTCCGCGAGTAGTATGGTACGACCGGGATATAAAGTGAATTTAACCTCTCAGGTTTCTTGCTGGAACGCGTAATTCTTTTAGGGCCCGCTGCTCGCCCGACATCGCGCCCCGCGTGTCAGCGGCTCCGGGTAAAACCTCAATATCTTGAGTTATAGTTATCGCAGCTCGATAACGTAAAGTAGTTTGGATTCTTGATTAAACAGACCACATACTTATCTATAGGTGAACGGATGAATACAATAAGATTTACGATAATACAATATTATCGTAAAGTGCGTGGTAGTTTATTTGTTCATATGTTTTGACGATTTCTGTTAAAAATACTGTTTCTATTGTTATAAAATTTTGCAGGCAGTATTATGAATAGATAACGAATCTAAAAAAAATAACAGTTTGAGATAATAACAGAAAATAAAAAACAAAATTATTACGTAACTAGAGGTCATCTTGACCTTGATTTCAAGGACCGTGTTTTGACGACAAAAAGTTGTTATTATGTCGTTATAGTAGTGAAAATCACTTACAAATTGATTCAATTACACTAATTAATATTTTATAGTAGCTTCCCACGCTGTAAACATCATAAAACAAACACTATTCACATAATCACCACCACACTCAGTACTTTCACGGCATTTTATTGATACGCTAATTTTGCACACTCAACTTATGTATTTTGGTAATATTATTATCACACACGATGTATAAACTATTATTAATTTGATTTAATATCACTTCACGACGATTACGGCAGTAAAAACACGAAATAATTATTAAAATATGCACGGAGGCCGTCCGCGCACACCCGCGCAGGCGCTCTGACAGATGACACTGTCAATCGTCAATTTTTATTTTTTAAATATTATTTTTTAGTGGTGTTCCATGCACAGATTAAGCATTTAGTAGATTAATTTGACGTGAATATCATCCAACTCTAGAGTGCTACTGCCCATAGACACTATTAACCCGTATATCAGTAGAAATAGAGATCTAAGTTGCGTGGCATCGACTGATGCATTTTATGCATCAGTGGGGCTTGAAGGATATTTCCGATTGATGCATCGCGTGCATCATTAGGACTCAAGCGGTTAAGCTGAGGTAGGGTAGGCTCTTAAGATTTTGGTTTTTTATGGTGATCCTCCATAAATCTTTACTCTTTGATCACGTGTGTTAATGGGTTTACCTTTGAGATTATTTTTGTTTACTACTTAAATGATCGCAGATAAAAGGTATTCTTCGGAGTCAAGTTAAGATAAATCATTTATTTCAAATAGCCACATAAGCGAAACTTTTATACGTTTACAAGAAAATAGAATTGATCTAGTAATCCCTTCCAAAATGTAGTTCCGTATGGAGAAGAATGGGCAAGAATATACACAGGTGAAGACGATGAACCTACCTAGAATAATATTGAAGCAATGAAATTACGGAGTTATGTGTGTCTGCTCTAAAACGTATGTACTAATCTACTTTAGGAACCTAATTTAGCATGATATCGCTACCAATTTATAGAAAGTATAGGTATCTTATCAAAATCAAAAGTCATTTATTCAAACTAAGCTGAGAATCAGCACTTTTCGAACGTCAAAATTACATAAGACAGTCCCCCAAAACGCCCACCCTTCACAACTTCCTAGTGCTTTAGCTGGGAAGAAGAAGTGGCTTAACAAACTCCCCAGCAGCACAGCTGTCTTTTCAGTTAGAAAAAATTGATTCTATACAAAAGTATCATAAGTATTTTCGTTCTTTTCTTTCTTTCTTAATTTTAACCTACCGATCTATCCTGTCAACAGTGTCTAGCAGCAGTCTGGGGAAATGACAGCTCACTCCACCTAAGTTTTCACGGTGATATTTGTTGAGAATAGACGTATCATCATCTGCCTAGCCTTTTCCCAACTATGTTGGGGTCGGCTTCCAGTCTAACCGGATGCAGCTGAATACCAGTATTTTACATGAAGCGACTGCCTATCTGACCTCCACAATCCAGTAACTGGGTAAGTAATACGATACCCCTTGGTTAGACTGGTTGTCAGACTTTCGTGCTTCTGACGACTCGTCGACGACTGTCAAAGATCCACAAATGACAGCCGGGACCAACGGCTTAACGTGCTTTCCGAGGCACGGAGGAGTCTCGATATGTGAAAATGGTCACCCATCCACGGACCAACCCCGGAAAGCGTAGCTTAACCTGATGGATCGACCCGAGCGGCTGTTATTACTTAGCCACGAGCTCCTCCGATAAGATAAGATGAGAATATACGTATAATGGATAAAATGTAAGATAACACTACAAGACAACATAATATATAGTGAAGAAATCGCCATTTCCACCATACACTAGTCGTGACCCGCTAATCTTTATTGAACATTATTAATTTACAAGCCTATCACAATAACGTTATGTCAGTAAATCGTAAAACAACGTTGCGAAACTAGTAGGTAATCTTTACGCAGTACATACCTACTATAACTTACGTAAAAGCACAATTTGGCATTTCATAGGCTCATACTAAGTAATACGGGTTGGCTGTGTAATACGGGGTACGTATAGTGTGACTACTGAGCGTTGGGTCCTGGGTTCGATTCCCAGGTCGGACAGTGTGTGCTTAACTAATATTATAAATGCGAAAGTGAGTTTGTTTGTTTGTTACACTTTCACGCTAAAACGGCTAAATGGATTTAGATGAAATTCGGCACTGGGGTAGACCACGACCTGGAATAGGGTATAGGACACTTTTTATCCCGATATTCCCACGGGATCAACTTACGCGGGTGAAACCGCGGAGCGCAGCTAGTAACGTAATATTTTGAAAACAATTAGTAGCTTGAACTCCTGAATACTGTTCATAATTTTTTATTATAACGTGGGTAAAGCTATTGGCTAATTTTATTGACAAGTTCTAAATACCTAAGATAAATAAGGATATTACATAAGCATTATCTAAAACTAACATTAAAGTTTTATGTTGTAGGCTATCATCGTCGATTATTAGAAAGTTATCTAATAATAAAATGCGAAATAATGTTAGGCAGCAATTTGCGAAATTAATAGTCAACCTTCAATAGTAATTGGTAGGCTGCGCACAATATTTGACAATTATTATTATATAATAATCTAATGGACAA
The DNA here is from genome assembly GCA_947363905.1 of Lithophane semibrunnea. Taxonomy (NCBI): domain Eukaryota; kingdom Metazoa; phylum Arthropoda; class Insecta; order Lepidoptera; family Noctuidae; genus Lithophane; species Lithophane semibrunnea. Next base: position 16,315,405 of record OX376195.1, read on the forward strand.
AATGTTCTACTTTAACGCTTTATTCCCAAGTGACACGACAGAGAAGCGAAAGTAATTTTCTGGATCATAGCAAATTAACCTAGGTAAGTAGGTACCACTAAAAAAATTGTGGTAGGATTTTTTTTCAACTTTAGAGAAACCTGCACCTGAAAATACATAGGTTTAGGAGGTCATGGACCACCTAAACCTATGTTTAATAGGGAAATGGCAAATAAGATATTGGACTAAAGAAAAGATGGATGGATTGTGTGCAAGATGATAATATGGCATAGAATATAGAAGATTACTGTCTTCTTTATGAAGTCAAAATCGGTTGAACGGACTGTAAAAAGGTTTGTTTAAAATGTCTAATCTTATTTCAAATGGAGTAGACCTGTATAGGTACGAGAACAACTTACTTTCAAAAATAATTTCACTCCGATCACTTTTACCCCAACAATGGACTAAACAATCGATAAACTAGAGCGAACGCCTGAACAAATTGATTGTTACAAAGTATAACAAGGTACCTAACTGTACAAACTGACCTGTTCCGATTCGCAACTAATGTACAGTTTTGGCATCGTCTCTAGTTCAAGTACAATCAGTGGATTGCCACTGATTGTACTTGAACTAGAGACGATGCCAAAACTGTACATTGGCATTGGCCAAGGTTGGCATGCAAATGGTACGAGTGAGCGAATTGTAAATCATTGGCAGATACGGTGTTATGTTTTATTGCAACGGGATTTGGGATTTGTTTGTTTAGAATATGCGTCAGTCTGTCTGTTAGTTATAATAGGGAACAGTAAATAATTGCTTTCTGTTATAATTATTATCTTCTTGTCTCTCTCTCGCCAACTGAACTGGCAATGGCCGGCCATATTAGCCATAGAATGATGATGACCGTTGGGGTAGACGTGTTCTTGAGTGGAGACCGGCAAACGTAAGGTAGGACGCCCTCAGGCTAGGTGGAGCGACGATCTTCGCAGGGTGGCTGGTAGCAGCTGGATGAGAGTTGCCGAAAATGGCGTGTAATTGGCCTCAGTGCAGTGGACTGCTGTAGGCTGCGATGATGATAATTTACATAAATCTCTGTCTTAATTTTGTGTTTCGATGGATTCTCTCCATAAATTAAAAGATCTGACGTCACAATATTTATTAGCAGACTATGTCATTTAGCGGGCACAATTCCAGACACGATCGAAATCGGTTTATATTTAAATATTTATGAAATGGGTGATTGTTTCTTCGTCCGGTCGACCTTGAGAACTAAAACAAAAGATCTGTTCGAAAACTTTAAATATAAAACCCACGCCTTCTTTTCATTGGGGTAGGCAGGAACGCCACCTGTTAAGATCCTAGTTAATTGAATCAGGCGTGATTTTGCGGAAATCCATTACTCTGCATCCGGCGCTCGGCGTGGCAACACTTCGTGTTCGGGTTCGCGACATGTCAATCGTCATCCTGAGGATGCCTCGATTTCTTACAGGTTTTTTTTAATGACTCTTTAGGAATAGTTAAGCGGAATAGGTTACTAAATAAAATATATCTTCGTAAATCGTTTTTTTTTGCTACGATCCTTATTTACCCTTTTGCTTATTTTACGTTCATTCATTTGGTCTAGTCTGGTAAATATACTTTCTTATTTACCTACTACAACGATAACCACTCTTACTATCTGAATACCACTAAACATGTCATTAACATCATAAAAATAATCGATCATACGCTCACACAATCGATTGAGAATCGATACAAATTAATCTAGACTTACGTAATACCAAAAGTGAATGTACGATTAGGTCGTATGGCGATAGTTAATGAGTTCTGTATGCAAATAGGTGAATATCTAGGCTAGATTGTGTTAACATTGCCCTGTTCGTTAGGTAACGAGTTTCGATCGATAATCAATCGAGTCCTGCTAACGAGTTGTTTGACTGATAAAAAGGCGGCCCGCCTGCAAGGCGGAATCGCACACGAAGAGATATATAATATAATATAATCTTTATTTATATAAAAACGTATTACGATTCAAAAGATACAGCCCTGTGACAGACGGACGGACAGCGGAGCCTTAGTAATAATCAGGTTCCGTTGGAATCCTTTGGGTACGGAACCCTAAAAAGATGTGTTTTAAATGTAATGTAAATGCAAGTTTTTTCGTGTTCAGTTTCAAGTGAAGACAAGTCTTAAGCATAATCAGTCTATAATGTTCCCACTGCTGGGACACAGGCCTCCTCTCTGTAAGAGGGAGTGGGCTGTAATCCACCACGCGGGCCCAGTGCGGGTTGGGACATGGCTGGTTTCCTCACGATGTTTTCCTTCACCGTTTTGAGAGCAGTGGTGATGGAATCATTTCACACAAAGTAAAGGGCCTGGCTGGGTTCGAACACACACCTCGTATGTCTAGACAGTTTCCACTGAGCCATCTCTGCTCACTTTAATTTCAAGTGGAGACGAGTCTGAAGCAAGGCCTTCAAAATAATGAGGAGCCTTCTTTCTAGGTTTTGAAGAGAGTTCCAAGTTTTGAAGATAAGATGGAGCTAACAATAGTGACGATAAATTATATTTTTCCACTTTCAAATCAGTGGAAAACCATATAAAACGTTTAGAGTACATAAAAACCGGCCAAGTGCGAGTCGGACTCGCGCACGAAGGGTTCCGTACCATTATCTATAAAGCGGCAAAAAATACACGTTTGTTGTATGGGAGCCCCCATAAATATTTTTTTTGTTGTTATAGCGGCAGCAGAAATACCTACATCATCTGTGAAAATTTCAACTTACTATCGCAGCTCATGAGATACAGCCTGGTGACAGACGGACAGACAGACAGACAGACGGACGGACAGCGGAGTCTTAGTAATAGAGTCCCGTTTACTCTTTAGGTACGGAACCCTAAAAATTAGGTAAATAATGCCAGGGACTGTTATAAATCGGGCACAGTTATAACCATACAGCCTATATTTTATAATACTAAAGGTCACAATATAGACACGACTCTTCGTTTACAAACATTACATCATACCATAACAGCTTTCTATAATTTATTAAAGTTCGGTTTTATTAAGATGTCATTCAATTTTATTCAAAAACAATAAAAAAATTGGCTATGGCAGAACTCTATAACGTAATTGAATAGACAATAGTAATGGCAACATCGAAACTATGGGTTTCTCTTTTTTATGGCATTGTGTTGCGAAATCGAATCAAATCATTTTATTTCGGACAGCTAAGAGATCCATAAATAGGTTTGCGCTTAAAATACTATTGTTAGTAACTTAAACGAAAGACGAATAAATGGAGAGGCCAACTAAAACACAAAACGGAAATCTAAAGGATAAACGGCAATCTAGGGTATAAACGGCAATCTAGGGTATAAACGGCAAACTAGGTTGTAAACGGCGATCTGGGGTATAAACGGCAATCTAGGGTATAAATGGCAATTTTCTTATTGTTAGGCGTATAGCGAAGGAAAAATCTGCAGAAATTGTTGTAAATTTTTATGGCTTTATAAAGTAAGAGGTATTATTTGTTGTCGTTATTTCCAATATCTTGCAGCTGGATTAAAAAACTGAATGACATAAATCCTGTAATGCTTTATTCATGACGTTTAACTTCTGTCACAGCATTTGACGCTTAGACACATTTTTATATTATACTTTACTCACGCTGTTTTCCCATGGGGGTTTGGGGACATAGGTCGAAGGTATTCGACCTGTCTCCTTATAGATGTATTGGCGGTGAACTCGCGAACGAGAGTGAAACTCCAATTTACGGTTGATATTATTATAATTCTTACACACGTATTATTGTTAGAGTTAGGTACACTGTTAACACATATGTATAGTATAAATAATTAAGGAACTAGGGACAAAGTAAACTTATGACTAAAACCTGTGTCCCGTGACGCCGACGGTAGGGAAGTGTCGAGCGACGCTACATAAAGGACGCTATGGGTAACGCCCCGGATCGTGGCTTAGTGTTGCCACTTGACAAAGGTGCGTTCCTGACTAACCGAGAAATACTTAACTAAACATAATACAGGCGACGCCACGTATACTAATGTGTGATCACAAATCACAATACGTGACGCCACAGGGGTATGCTGAAACTACAGAACGCCACCTGCTACGACCCTTACCTACATACTCCTCTTGATTCGTTAACGATCATAAATCTGATATCTTATAGCGTAATTTAATTTCGTAACCGATTAAGACTAATCTGTTTCATTTTGACCGTTCAATAATATTCATTGCGTTATTTTTGTTTTAAGCAGAATTTTGTTAGAACCTATGAAGCAGTGGATTACCATTTTGTTTCAAAAATTTAAAATCTGCAAAATTCACTCCACTATTTCAAATACTTTAATAAATATTTCGTCAATATGCCTCGTTACCAGAGGCCCTAGGCAAAGTGACATTCTATCAGCGATAACGATGATGGAAAAGGCAAAAATGTATAGAACTGACATAAGATATCGAAAAGCTTATGTCAATCCTGTTGAAAATCGTTGTAGAAATACGAAACGCTTTCGAGGCGATTGTCACTTGTCTAGACCCTCTGGGCATCATAGCACAACTGAAATCATCGCCAATAACGAGCTCGATTTATAGTTTCTCCAGTAGATACAAAGTTGCAACATAGATTATTCGCCAACTGAAAACATACCATTCGGATTTAGAGCAATTAGGTACCAGCTTATCTTAACCCCTCTCTCTTGACGAAAAGTGGTAGAATTCGGTTGAAATAAGATGAGTTGTAAAGGTCATCATGAATTGGATCTCAAGTGCATTGAAGTCTTAGCTTGGCGGGTTTCCAAGATGTATCTTACGCCATTTTATTGCAATATTTATTATAATGTTATGTTTTAGGTGAATATACGTTATGTGATTGTAATTGTTAGTGAATTAGCGTACGCTTGCACTCGGACGATAAAGAATGGTGAATGAAATGTAAATTTAATACAACTGTTTGTTTTAGTTTTCCGTGAGACGTTTGGGATAAACTTCTGTAGTCATTGAAAGAAAGAAAGAAAAAGTATTTATTGAGACTCACACAGGAAATCACGAATTAAACTAAAACGCAATTGTATCGTTAAACTTTAAAATACCCACCGTACCACCAGTACGGCCAGGGGTACGGTGGATCTGCAGTGAAAAAATATATAAAATAAAAACAGCAAAAATAAAAAACAAAATACTTAAAATTTAAATATAAGCAGAAAGTCCTGTACGATGCCAAAAGGCTCTTATCTCCGCTTATTGCTGTGACATTTAAAAATAAATGTCGCATTGCTGGTATTCTGACAGGGCCCGCAGCAGCATTGCGACTCCCGTCTAAAGTGAACGACGATGACGACTAAATTCAAGAAATTGGTAGGTACAGGCCGAAAACTATAAAAATATTCTGAAAGAACACATCGTTGAACTTGCCATCGGAAGTAAGAACTCAGTTTTTACTCGATTCGAGTTTGGTTGGTAATGAGTTTTTACAGAATAGTCCGATAGGCAAAGAGAGGCCAAAGGTACGATGTATGGATCGTGTGAGGAATGATGTTGAAAGAAAAGAGAGTGAATGATAGCGTGACGGTTGTCAGGGGGGAATGGATGAAGAAAACGACGTCAACCCCAAATGCAGGAAGGTAATGAGTCAGATAGGTATGTTCTATGTTATGGGGTTTGGTTTCCGCACTTAGTCCTTAAGGTTGATGCGCTAGGGTAGCCTGCTAAATTCAAATTTTCTTACGTTTTTTGCAATTTGCAGGTCAGTATCAGGTTATATGTTGATCTAAATATTTTTAGCGCTCGTAAAAAATATGAATTTACAGAATTATAAACATTAGAATCAGCAATATAATTCATAAGCAAAATAATTCTGTAAATCCATATTTGTTACGAGCGCTAATAATATTTAGATCAACATACAACCTGATACTGACCTGCAAATTGCAAAAAACGTTAGAAAATTTGAATTTCGCTGGCCACCCTAGCGCATCCCCCTTAAGGTGTACCGTTGTGGGCCATGGCGGCCATCGATGGTTATTCCAACCAGCCCACCTCCCTCCAGAAGCTTATTAAAACTCCAGGGGGCCTACCACCACCGCTTACAGTGTAGGAAAGAGATGAAGCTCTCCAGGACGTATAGCTCCATCTCATTACCCCACTGAAGTAACATTAAAATAATACTGCTGTAAGCGGTGGTGGTAGGTATGTCAGGAAGGGATATAAGAACTTCTATTGGTCTGGATTCAGAAGCAATCATGTCTCATTGCATTGCATATTATTGCAGCATTTGAGGGTCCGTAACGATTGTAAATCTCGTTATAGTTCAACAAATCATCCAAACTCAGGAATGCTGTTTGGTAGCAGATGTAGGTCTTCACAATAGTACCACTCCAAGATTTAATTGTGATACCACAAAAATCCCACCTGACAGTATAATTACCATCTAAACCACTGTAGGTCCGTATCGCGAATTGTACAAATAACTGTAGTTACGTTACGAGTAACAGTTATTTTCAACGAGTTATTAGCAAGCGATTTTTCGCACGACGCGCGAACAATAAACCATTTTGTATAGAGACCTATTTCTATAGGGTTCCTATTGAAACCGAGAGTTCTTTATACTGGTTTTGTATGACTCATGCTTCAGATAAATCGATTTCTTTAAGTACAGGTTGTCGATAGAGTTCCGTAGTGAAATTATGATTTATGTATCTCGGTTTGTTCCTGGTCTTGTATTAGGTAATGTTACTAATACTAGGCGATGCTTCCGCACAGGATTTCGTCAAATTGTAGTGTCCAACCATGGAAGCACTCTCAATCTGCCTAGCCGTTTCCCAACTATATTGGGGTCGGCTTCCAGGTAAACTGGATGCAGCTGAATACCAGTATTTTACAAGAAGCGACTGCCTATCTGACCTCCACAACCTAGTAACTGGGTAATACGATACCTCTTGGTAAGACTGGTTGTCAGACTTTCGGGCTTCTGACGACTCGTAACGACTGTCGAAGATCCACGAATGACAGCCGGGGCCAACGGCTTAACGTGATGGCACGGAGGAGTCTCGGTATGTAAAGATGGACCAACCCCGGCAAGCGTAGATTTACCTGAAGGATCGACCCGTGCGGCTGTTATTACTTAGCCACGAGCTCCTCTTAAAACACTACATAACCGTGTAATAATAATAGATATTTGTAATAGCGACTTTTGACAAGGGCTTTTTTTATCTCTTTATTGACTAGATTCTCTCTTTCTTTTTGACAAAAACAAACGTAAATACCAAAAATCTACAAACCAATCAACCGTTGTCTATAATGTCTGAATGACATAGTCAATTCCTTTCCACCCCTGATGGTTGTAATGGGGAAGAAAGGACGAAACCTTTGCCGAGCATAATCATTGGGAGACCCTTGTTCAGCAGTTATGTTCATTATACCTACAAGGTGTAATTGAAATAACTGAAAATCTCTTAAAACAAGGCTTTATTGTAACAAGTGCCGGTTAAAACAATAAAGCTATTAAAATTACAACATCTGCCAGCACTAAGATAATAAACAGTCATACGGAACCTTATTTTAAAACTAAAATAAATCCAAGACAAAGTGGTCAATTCTTTTTTTTACACACAATACTGTATCAGTAAGACATTCATAGGTCGCCCCAGATTCGAGTAGGGAGACCAAATAATAAGGAATATGATGGACTGCGCCAATGTCGAATTATTCCAATAGCTTTTCATATTACTTATTCCAAAGCTTTGAAGTTTTTTTTTTAAATAAACTCCAGTATAATAAACATAAAGTTATAACAACATGACCACTAAAACTACTGATTTTACCACAGTTTAATTAAACAAAAAATAATAACAAATTAACAACAACAACTACTTAGAAAAAAAATATAGTCGAAAGACGAAAAGAAATCCTCCTTATTCTTCAAGTTTACTTGAATAAAATGCTAAGTCCCGTATTACAGAACCTCACTCAAGACTCAAGTATTACTTAAAACTAATTTCAACCAATAAAAAGGCTTTAAATGAGTTTAAGTAATACTTGAGTTTTGAGTGAGGTTCTGGGATACGGGCCTTCATAGTATGGGCGACTGATTAGATGCCATTGACCCATATCAGTAACTTAATCACTGACTATGGCGGTGGGCTTACTGTTACGTATTCCGCACTAATTACCGCCTTAAGGTCAACGCTCCGTAATGAGTATGACGATGAACTTTTTATCTACTAAAACAATATGATTATGACATAATAATCTACGTCAATTAGGAATTAAGCATACATTGAGACATCATTATTATGTTGAACTTGACAGCAAAAAAATATAATCTGCGTTTATTTTTTAAATTATTTTTAATTTTTATAAAAAAACAGCCTAGCTATAAATACATTTTTAATTATTTTAACGGACCAGCTAAAGTTAATTACTTAATTACAGTGGCTTAATTATTAGGCAATTTTTATTAATAAAAAATAGTTACAGATAGTTTCGCAACAAAAAAGTTGTCCTGAAATAACTGCTAAGATGGTGTCCCCATTTCCGAGCTATTCGACACCAGATGAATGAAGACAATTAAAGATGATAGCCACAATAAGTTTTTTGTATACTTTACTAATGTTTCAAATAAAAAAACTGCACAATAGTGGCCGCTCGTAAAAGATTTATTGAAATAGTAGGTTTTTGTGATGTCGACAATTATACTGAACGGTGTATGTGGGTCATACTATTATTTGGTTTGGCTATTATTAATCACTATTCTGTCAGAACATGCAACAGTAAAATTCTATGTATTTTTAGTAAGTTTAATAGGTAACTAGCTTCCGCCAGCGGCTTCGCCCGCGTGATATCTTTATAAATGATCACCTATTTGACTCAGCGTCAGCATTATTAGAGCATTCTACTGGTGAAAGAAATTTCAAAATCGGTCCAGTAGTTTTTTGAGTTTATATTGCAAACAAAAATACAAATATTTTATATTTTTAATTTTAGTGTAGGTTATTTATCGTAAGTACCAAGATGACGACTAATAGAGAAGTATGGAAGAAAAAGACATGCTGCGCTGGCGCCGACCCCAAGTATGTTGGGATAAGGGCAAGAATGATGACGATAATGAGATGCCATTCTTTGCCATTTTAAATCCTGTTGAAGGTTCAGACAGACAGACTTTAGGTATCACCCTAATCATTGAAGCGATTTCTTGATTACTGAAACTAAATACTAGGTATATCATTTATGCAATGATATTTTAGTTCAGTGCATTATGTGAGCCTAGAGTCTAGAATTTGTAACTAGATAGTGCAGTATTAAACATACCATGGCCAAATACGGAATCAAGTTTAGCGTATCTTGTAATGCCTCAGGGGTAATATACGTACCTATATATCAGAGGCGACGGTTTCATACAACTCCATTCATATCGGCACCTTTTCGGAACGACCACTCTACATAAGTCTACTATAACTAAATAATATAGTACACACATTGTCACATTACAGGTATTTACTACATCATAAGATAAAAAGACCATAATAGGATGGCGGCGGTGCCGGCAGCGCGGCGTTAGTTAAAACTTTTCAAAGTTGTTTTTTCAAATACTACCTATTAAATATAAAATCATAGGTAATCATAACATCATCATCATCATCTGCCTAGCCTTTTCCCAACAATGTTGGGGTCGGCTTCCAGTCTAACCGGATGCAGATGAATAGGTAATCATTACATAAGTAATTTCTTTTTATATTATGCACGGCCTTACCTGTCCCGAAAATTCCCGACTCGCCACCGCTACATATTAATTCAAGCATGTAAGCAAGCACTATTAAAAACTTTCTATCATTTCCTATACCACGAAATAACTCACCGATAACAACTTTTTGCTCGACATTTTTATCGACAACAATAGAAATAAACAATAATAATAACTCTTAATAATAGAGCTCGGACAATAGACGATTTAGCGGACCGCAATCTCGATGTATCGATACTTAATAAATTTTATCGATATTCGATCGACATAACGTGGCGCGTACCGACCGCATCGTCGACATCGGACCGAAATTAATGACCCTTCAATTCAACTGGATTAAATATTAAAAAGAACAAAACAGTTAAAATGCTTTTACATCGCATCGTGATTTGTTTAAAAGTGCAGAAACGTATTTTACAAGGCGGTGTTTTGTTAAAATTGTGTTTTAAATTAAATCGATTGGATGTAAAGCGAGCCGACTTACAAAGTTAAAGAACCGAAAAGGAATCTGGAACATTAATTGTATTACAAAATAAAGCAACTTAAACAAAAATGGTAGACGGCCTTTCCGATTAAGTCAAATAATAATATATTTTTTTTGTTATGTTTTTATAAGTAAAATATTTAAAAATGTAATTTATATGTATATAATTTCATTAAAAAAAAACTAATTAATTATTAAATAAAGGAATGTAATAATTAATTAGTCTTTTTTTAATGATAAAATCATTAAAAAAAGACTAATTAATTATTAAAAAAAAATATATATATAATTATATATAAAGAAATGAAATAATGGAAATAATAATTCTAACAATACACAGGATTCCTCAGGTCACTAGTGCAAGGCGGGTGAGATGAGACCACTGAAAACCGAATAAGCTATCTATTAATTATCTGTTAGTCAATTATCACTGGCTATTAATTGTAAAATACACCCTTAATTAACGAATTTACTATAGTACAAGCCATGTGCCTGATGGCATTCCCATCGGCAAACATTAGGAACTTTCACACAAACTTTCATCCCCTATTGATAAATGATAAATGATAAATGATTTATTTCTGTAAGTAGGTTTGTACAAACACTTTTACACGTCAATCACATTTTTAAAACGAGATGAGGTCGGCGTTTCCTATCTGACTACTCTGAGAAGAAAGGCCGAAACAAACTCAGAGGTCACAGTCTCTTTTAAAGTCCAGACATAATCTTGGTCAGATTATGAGAAGACCATGTAGATTGGTGTCTGAAATGGTCTTTTGAGGAAAGAACCACACAGATTGAGTGGACCTGTCCAGTCAGTGCACGCATTTGTCAGTAATCGTGCAGCTCAACTCCGAATTTAAGGAGCTCAACGATTTGGCGAACAATACCAAAGAAAGGACATTTGGTTAGGCCGCATAAATTACTCAAACTGCCAGACTATGATTAATTAAAATTAAGAAAAAATAAATAATAAAAAAGAAAAGAAAGATCCACATAATCTTCACATTCACAATAATTAAAAATAATATAATACTTTACAAAGTAAATATTCATGTCAATGTTTGAATAAAATGTCAATGTAAATATAAATATAAAAATCCGGAAATAATCTTGGTCAGATCATTTGAGGACCATGTAGATTTGTGTCTGAAATGGTCTTTTGAGGAAAGAACCATACAGATTTGAGTGGACCTGTCCAGTCAGTGCACGCATTTGTCAGTTTTCGTGTAACTCAACTCAGAACTTAAGGAGCTCAACGACTCGACGAACAATACCAAAGAAAGGACATTTGGGTAGGCAGCCTATAGTACTCAAACTGCCAGATAAATAAAAAATATGATCCACATAGTCCTCAAATTCACAATAATTAAAATAATAATAATATTATACTTCACAAAGTAAATTCTACACACAAAGTATTCTTCACAAAGTATATTTAACTTCTTCCCTTGTGCTCACTTCCGCTATATAAGGAACTCTTGTGCCTTCTAAACGTAGCGGTTTAGCTGTGCGTCGTCTGTCAGTGAATTTAAGAATTTGTAGAATAATCCTAAAGATTCATTACCCGATTAATTTTAATTAACTATCTTTTTCCACCAAAATAATGTCCCATAATATGTAAGTATAATGTTACAAAGTCGAATGAGTCAGTAATACTCGGTGGTCTTACATTAGTACTGCCGATATTATGGTGGGCCACACAAGGCGGTAACACGACCATAGGGGCCCGTGGCCATGGGGCATGCCCCATCTCTTTATCCGATAACTTAGTAAAATCTTTAGTAGGTCCAATGTTTCTTCACTAACGATAGGTAGGTACTAAAATATTTTATCTAGCATAAAATGCCGCAAATTATTTATTTCCTATTATGCTAGCTATTCAATGTGAAGTGTTTGCAAGACAAGAGTAAAATTGTCTTTTGAGTACGTCGTATTTATTATACAGATAATATATCAAATAAAGATAATATAGGGTATATTATCTTTAGCCTTTGGGATGTTTCTCACGGTCTCTACCGAACTATAAACTTACTATATTAATAAATTTATCATGCCAACGACTGATAAAAACCAAGAGATAGTTGATAACACATAGATAAGCTCATAATCAGCCTATGAATAGAATACCTACTCGTTTTAAGTTTTTTTAAACATTAGCAATGTAATCAAGATTTTAGATAAAGGTGCAGCAAATGGAGGACAGGTTAAGAATTTATCCCAATTTCAATTTTAAAAGGCATATAAATTTTAATTGAACCTCCAATAATTCCCATGCAGCTCTCGCTGTCCGCTTCCGCGGCACCGCTCGCTACGCTCGCGCGCTCAAAAAATTTTTAAAGGTTCATTATTAATTTACAAAAGCTTACATCACCATAATGTCAATACGTTTTTAGAGGTTCAGTTAAATATTTTCCTATTTAAAATAGTTAGTGATAAGCAAGCTCCAGAAACGATTTAATCGAAGAAAGTTTATAATCTAATCTAGCTCATTTAATCTACCGGAATCTAAAAGCGACCATTACCTACATATCTAAAAATAGAAAACACATACACAGTCCAACATTGTTCTAGCATGTCATATCGATTCGACATTGCCACAATCGAGAATGTCGTAAAAATAAGACCGCCTGCGGCCAGCTCCGAGTCTGTAATAAACTATAATTACTTTCTAAACGGTCATCGGATACGGTAATGTGATGATACAGTAATGAATCTATTAATAGTAATTATTAATAAGATATTTTATAAGCAGTCGAATCATTAGAGATGGTTATGTCGTGAGTTTAACAGTTGACAGTCGGCGCCGTATGATCTTTATTTTCATGTCTCTTGCTTTTTGGAATACTGTTATTTTTATTATGTGTTCTAATAAGGACAGAATTTCTATTTTTGCAGAGAACAAAATAAAATGTAGAAACGTCTTCGGCTTTAAAGAGAAAATAAAATAATTGTTAAAACACCTTTCTAATAACTATTTTAATTTATCTTTAATTGACAATGTAGAATTGCAAACTGAACGAAATAAAAGATCCTTATGCTGTGCATGAATCTCGATTCAATATTATACAATTAAATTAATGGGAAATCTGACAGTTCAATAAATTAACCATCCTGCTAAAATACGGGCCAGTCTCATAAACTGTTGTTACAAGTCTTACAAACATAAAACAAACCATAATAATTTGTTTATTATAATTATTATACGGTCGTAGATAAATCTATTGTCTGGCATAATTATGTGCGGTCGTAATTTTCCTACCAGTATTTTCCGCTTCCTAATAATGTAACGTACGTAATGAAATTCAGAAAGTAATCATAATAAATAGGTAATTACACCGTATACTGCACGACACAAGTTAGAAGTTACATCGACAAAATTCGTGTGGCTCAGTTTAGGACTTTAGACGAACTCAGGCAGGAAATGATGAGAGGATCAAGCCTAAGTATAATCACTAATATGCTATACTTACTAGTTTTTTTTAATTAGGTACAGCAGAGTATTTGTGTACCACACTATCAATAGCAATGGCTTTCATTTTGACATTCATTGCATTATTTACGTTGTTGAGCAGACTAATTTTTCGAACTTAAGAAGCAATGGATTAGCAATATTCTTCAAAATCATTCAGATTGTGATTGACAGTGTGTTACGCAATAAAGGTAAAAATATTGTACCTTAAGATTAGGTACTTTTATTTTTATTTGCATCTTATTATTTTTCCGACTAAGTATGTATTGCAATTTCTTTTAATGTAATTGATAGTGATAGTGAAACTTGCTTAAAACATTTTCTCCTCAACCGTAAATCGATGGAAACTCTAAGTTGTGTCGAACTGCATCTGCATCTTGTACTTCTTATAACGAAGCATTGTTCACAGCTTTTAATACAAAATGGCGATTAACTTAATATTGCAGAGTCGTATTCATAGTTTCTGAAAGTAACTCTAGTTAATTGCATTTGTCTTTTATGTTTCCGTTCTTAGGATTGATAATTTCTGCATAATTATTATTTTGTATCATGTTGTAGATAAGTAGCAATATTTGTTTTGTAAAATAGTCATGACCATAGACTTCAACAGCCATGGCCATGGGCCACAGATGACTTCCTATTTATACATACAAATTGATGTGTCTGTTAGTAATGTCAAAATAACAGCTTTTTACTAAATGGAAAATACGGTATTTACTAGTAAAAATTAAAAAAAAATCCCTGTCGGTCTGTTTGTTCCGGCTAATCTCCAAAACGATCATACCTATCGCTTCCCACTCTAGTATACCCACCCAGTAAAACTTACAGCAATTTCTGTATAAATTTTTTATTCAAAATTTACTGAGGGCAGTATTTCTCGTACATTTTTCTTTGTCTTGTCGGAATGGAGCCCCGAGCCAGTCCACTCTCGGATATTACGAAACCACATTTTTCTCCTTTTTACATTTATCTAATTGCGATGCTCCGCAGAACTCTTGATACACTATATCTCCATCTACTAGCTTGATTTCCTTGTTGCAGTTGTTTTGCATAATAATCCGTGAAATACGAAAGAGGTCTTGAAGAAGTAAATTAGGCAAAGCCCAGTGGCTTTGTCTAATTTACTTTATTTAATTTCATGAAATCGTCATTCAATGCACTTACATGAACTTAGAGAGTTGTATTGCTGATTCTAATGATTATAATTCTGTAAATCCATATTTGTTACAGTCGCGAATCATTATTGAGATCAACATCAACATTCAACCTGATACTGACCTGCAAATTGCAAAAAACGTAAGAAAATTTGAATTTCGCGGGCCACCCTAGCGCATCTCCCTTAATTAAAGTAAATGAAATTGAATTTCAAACACTAACAGATGTGTCAGCTTTACAACCAGAAATTATAGATTCTTCTAATAGACCTAACGAGCCATGAAATAGACGCTTAGAAGAGACAAGGACTATTTAATAAAATAAAAGTATACACTGATTACATTGGACACCTCCTAACCTATTAACAACTAAAATATGGCGTCGAAAAATTCCTCCGCATCGCTGTCCACTGGTAATGTATGGGCATTGCCATATAACCTGGCCAAGGTTATACTCGTATTCAGCCCTTAAAAGATCCTTACTAATATTATAAACGCGAAAGTTTGTAAGAATGGATGGATGGGATGGATGGATGTTTGTCACTCTTTCACGTTAACTACTGAATGGATTTGGATGAAATTTGGCAAACAGATAGTTTATAACCTGGATTAACACATGGGATATTTTTCTTTTTATCCCGATATTCCCACGGGATCGAGACTTATGCGGGTGAAACCGCGGGGCGCAGCTAGCAGTTCATAATTATAAAAATATATACGATAATATCTCCGAATCAAACCCACGCAAAATCGCCACTCGATCGCCAGCTCTCATCGCCTCAAAGAAAAAAATCAGTCGTATTATTACACTACGGATACGGAAATGACACGTCACAGACACTCTCGGTATAGTTGAACAATACCACAGGCGAGCGACACAGCCAAACATTTGGGCATGCGTCAAGAATTAATTACCACGAAATGGCATCTTGGGTTATGGCCAAATGTGGTACACACTGTGTAAGGGTTTTAAATAAATTGAATATTGTTACAAGGTGTTGGATGTAGAGAGATTTGTTATCTTACTAGCTTTTGCACGCGGCTTTCCCCGCTTGGATGTCGGATATCGTCCCATGGGAACGTACTACCGAGATACTTAAGAAATGCTGGGTTTCCTATACAAACTTTCATACCGTAGATCACGCCCTATATAATTATATTTTGAAACAAAAAAGTAGCCTATACGTTAAGTCCTTTCCCAGCAGGCGTAGCATGGCGCTTTCTATCTCTACGAAGAATAGACATAGCTTTTTCTATACAAAGTGACAGTTCGTTTCTTCATTTTTGACATCCACCGTAGAAATCTTTCAACAATCTGTCATTTTGTCTTTCATTTCTAACGATCTTTGGCTAGGTCTTTTTATATGTAGACTATTTCGGAAGAAAGTTTTCTATCTTTACTGTCAAAATCACACTGACAACCGATAAATCCTATGATAAAACAAAGAATTCTGAGTCGAATTATGTAAAAGAGTGAATTTCGTAAAAAGTGCAGTTGACTCTTTCTATGTATTTTGCTGCCGTCTCGTACTGTCTACTGTCTACAGGAAACGTCATTTTTGTCTACTCTTCCGTCGACAAAACGCGGATCATGCTACGCCTGCAGGATGTCATCTTTCTCCTTCCCAAATTTAGTTGAAATCCATTCAGTGGTTTAGGCGTGAAAAGGTAACATACCTACAGCCAAACAGACAAACAGAGTTACTTTCGGATTTATAATAATTAGTATGAATGAGAGTGAATTTTGTTTTTAATGCGCACTTCTGCGGCAGCTGTGATTGCGGCTTTTTGGATTTGTGCAGGCAGTATATAGTGTACTGCCGATGCGAATGGATAGAATAAGAAATTAGTATCTAAGAGGACGTCTGAAAGTGGCACCGGTGATTATGAAAAGTGCTGTGGAAATCGACTGTCATAGTATGCGAAGTGGAGGAATCAGGAAAATGTCGTGAGGAAAGTTTTGAGTATGAATGGTGGATTAAGAGTAAGGGAAGACCAAATAAACGATAGATGGACCGTCTGAAGGCTAACCTTATCATCTTTCTCACAATGCATCCATCGTTTTTAGACTGTAAACTCGAGTATTGCTACAGCCAATTTTTCTGGAACAGATGCCAACCATATTGCGAAGTTGATTATATACGTGAAAGAAAGAGAGACGCTTCTTCATAATATCGATGGCAAAAAGTTCAAATATGTTTGGCCCAGAAGCTACACGAACTCCGCTCATGCCCTGACGCAGTCATAACGTCATCAAGTGCACTGGTTATATGGCAGAGAAGCTGAGAAACCGATGTAAGTAGTGATACAATTTCGAAAGATTTTGACAGGAGATGGAAAAAAAATGTTGCTTTACAAATCCAAGGATAGCTCTTTTCAATACACCATGCCCTACTATGAAGGCTTAAAATAATCCGTTATATCCAATTAAAACTCAAATCCCTTCACTCACGATCATTCTAATCCTACAAACAAACACGAGAGAGATATTCCAACTGGCATTTCATGTGACACAGTGTGACACAATTCCATTCAGACTTAATTCATTTAGTTCCCGAGTCACGCGACAAAACTAACACGCTTTGAACACACAACATGCAAATCCTTTATTAAATTAATTCACACGCTCGAAAACGGTACAGTTCGTTTTGTAATAAATAATAAAAACAATGTTAATAAGGGTTTACAGAATGTTGCTATGTGAGCAGGATTAGTTCATAGTTTGACGTAAGGTACAAGTTGAAAATTATATAAAACAGTTCAATGCTCAGCTGAAAATAAAGGAAATGTTTCGTTATTAGAGTCCCTAGCCTTTTCCCAACTATGTTGAGGTCGGCTTCCAGTCTAACCGGATGCAGCTGAATACCAGTATTTTACATGGAGCGACTGCCTATCTGACCTCCACAACCCAGTACTGGGTAATGCGATACCCGTTGGCAAGACTGGTTGTCAGACTTTCGGGCTTCTGACGACCCGTAGCGACTGTCAAAGATCCACGAATGACAGTCGGGACCAATGGCTTAGCGTGCTTGCTGAGACACGGAGGAGTCTCGGTATGTAAAGATGGTCACCCATCCACGGACCAACCCCGGCAAGCGTAGCTTTACCTGATGGATCGACCCGTGCGACTGTTATTATGTAGCCACGAGCTCTGTTTCGATAGTAGAGTATTTTTTTGAATGTTTTTTTTTTGTTTATGATAATACTTATGTAATAAACTAATAACTTATGAATAATATATGTTTTAGAATTATCGATAGCTGAAGTATCGGCCACCAATAATCATGAAAGTTATCTTTATTTCAGGAAACAGCATGTCTGCAAGAATTTGTCTGTTTTATGCGAAGCTATTGCACATATTTTATATTCAGCTTTTGTCTGACAATCATTTGCTCAGAAAAACTGGCTTCATTATTTCGACAATTGAGAATCCAGAGCTGTCGGAAAATAAAGGCGGTAAAAAAAGTTTGGCTGACCCGAATTCTAGAACGATGATCAAAGAATGAATCTCACATGACAAGCAGGATACCTACTCAGATCTAGTTTTAAACTTAGAACAGAATTTAATTAAAACAGAACGACCTAACCTATTTCTTCACACTCGCTCGCACAAGTGGCAAAGAAAACGCTTCCTTCAGCCGACTTGGAACTGGTTATAATAAGCAAAAAAAGTAATAGCGAGTAAAATTAACACAATAATGCTGCTGTCGACTCGTGCTGTAAAAAGTGCGAATAGCTTCGGAATACTTCGTAATAGCTCGGGGAAACGCGAGTGCGTGTGCGCTATTATTTTTTAAATATTTTCTACACAACATTATGAGTTTCTTTTGAAGTTATGAATGAATTTATGGGTAGTAATGAGTGTAGTTTGTGTTTGAAAATATTTGAAATTTTTGACTGCGGAGTAGGTACCTAAGTAAATTTTGCATAATTTTAATGCTGTTTTGCATTTTGACATTCAACTGGTCTGTAGGACAGTTGAGAAATATGAGGTACTTAGTAAGTATACCAACTTTTAGTGGTTGGTTGCTAAATTAGACTATCTGTACCTAGTAATAGAAGCACAACACTAGTTAGGCACTAGTCAGTAAACTAATACTTACCAACTGTTTTTTTTTTAGTGTCTGTCACAGAAAAAAAAAATTGTTAATCAAACCTTACAATATGTTTACTTTTTAATATAGTTACAGTCTTACGGAGTAGTCAGTCGTTCAGGTGCGCTTGCAATTCCTTTGTCCCCTTTTACGACACGGAAAATGATGGACGCTGTCTATTTGTGGACGACCAAGTGACTTGACAGATGCTAGACATACTAGGCGTTAAAATAAACCGTCGTTAACACATTGCTTCCAAAAAACAAAACAATAAGTAGCCTTGCTGAGTTAACTCACATGACTCTTGTTCTAAATTCGAAATGACAGAGATTAGAGCTGCTTCTCAAATTCTTTTTTTAAATTTGACAGTTGTCTTGTCGACTACTTTTGTTTGGTTACTATATTTTTATTTTATCTACTTATGGAATCTGATGCCGTTTGCGTTCAGCTTTATTTGATGAAATAAATGTTATACTTGTTTATATAAGTAATATTGTTTGTAACATTAAACTAATTTACCTAAATGACATGCAAATTGCAAACTGTACAAATATTTCATTTTGTATCCTGTTTGAAACAAAAACCAGCTCAGTAGATACTTTCAATGGAAAATAATAAACAATAATTATGTTCCATAAAATAAATTAAAATATAATTAACACCACACCATTGTTTTAATAATATGAATGATTTCATATTTATTCCTGTACCTACTTACTTCAATACATACAGATAGGTAGGTAAATAAGTACTTACCAACTTCATGCTAATAAAAACATAAATAAAGCATAAAATACTCGGTAATTTTCCCCATAAGGTTCATTGGTATGTGCTTATTTATGAATAAAACAATTGTTTCGCACTGTGTTCCTTCAAAAAGCTATAATTATGTCACGAAAAATTAACCGTACGAAATGCTCAAAACATAAGTTTCGTAAACTTCATTAGGTACCCAATTTAAAATTCAAATCAAATTCCGAATGTAAACAAACTAAAATGATGCCAATTAAAACAGTATTCCACCCACCTTTTAGGTTTCCACCTTCTAATGAATACTCCAAACATATTGGTGTCAGATTCAAACTTCATTCACATCACTAGTACACTTCACCCTTCACACTCCGGTTCACAACACTACGCGAATCTTACACACACATTTTGTACCAACAATTTTTAGTTTATTTTCACTCAAACGAAAGTAGAAACTACATAATCAACGTTAAAAATAAGCGTTCCTAATTTAAAATTTAATGTTTAATATCAAACTAGCACTAAAATCGGAAACACAATACACTAATATTGAAATTCGAACATAGGATCGATTAGAGATGAGAGTATTCGATTTTTGAATGTTACTAAATATTGATATTCGATAAAGCGGGGTTCGCACGTGTGGCCCGCGCAAGCGATGCACGGCGACTGGCTGGCTCAGGGCTCCCGTTGCATTGCAATATGCAGCTGGTGTATATCCCGGCTTTGTATTAATAAATTTTAGATGTCAACCGCTTTGCGTGGTAGCTGGTTAAACTTGCTAGTTGTTAGGCTGAATGGGATAGTGTCATTGCCTTTAGTTTGCTAGATGTAGGAAGGAAATTATGGCAAATATAATAGGTATATCTTTTGTATTACGCATTTGTTGTAAGAACTGGTAACTATGTAAATTGAAGTGGGTAATTTATTCGAAACGCAGCAGCTAGTTAGAAATGTATAATGGAACATTATGCCTTGATTCTTTCGCAATATCTATGAAATATGATTGCAGAAACACTTCTAACATATACTATATTATTTTACAGAGAAACATCCCTAAAATAAATTGGCATAAAACAAAAAAAAAACATAAATCTATTCCAGTCCCAGCTAAGATCAAAAATGTCACGTACAGTCAATCCTTTTTTCTCAAAAAAATAAATCAGAGATAGCAAAAGGTCTCCACGGACAAGGAAGTATAAGATAACGCCAGTGTCCCACTTTCAAAGTACTCGTGGACTGGATCTATCAGCACGGTCCCAGGGGCACTCGTCAAATGATGAGTAGGGTTGCCGACTGGCCCAATTTTTTACACCATTACCCATTTTGGAGAGGATGAAATTCGTTTAGACGTGTGATTTTGTTTGATCTGTGTAATTTTGTCGGGTATTTGCAGGCCAACCCTCCGAGATTGTGAGTAGAGTAGATTGATATTATTATATTCGATTACCGACAAACAGCACTCAGCAGATAACAGACAACTGGAATGTTATCATTTTAGTTGGCTTTTTCTTTCGAAAAGTCTTATTTATTTATTTTTATTTACATAGTTTATTTACTTTATTGTACACCAGAAAACACATAGCAAAAATAAATTTTCACACTACAAAATGTTCAATCTTCTGTAAGTTTATTCTAAATAAGTTTAAAATAGTATGCGACATTACCTACACCAAATAATAATCAATCGACTAACAAAAACAAAAGATATTCGAAAAAAAAAAAAAACTTTTACTTCGATCAATAATTATTGATCGACCTACACCAAATAACAACCAATCGACTGAAAAAAACAAAACAAATTCGAAAAAAGAAAAAATATACTTTTAATTTTCCGTCCCACCAAATATTCCCGTTATTTGTAATCTAATGGCAACACTACAGGTGACCTACTTCCGTTCACAGGATCGCGATCGGCTTGAGCGTATTATGCCCCTCTCTTGTGGTTACGTGATTCTCACAGATCATGGATTCATTCGGTTGACACCGGTATCTTTGTATTCATTCGGAGATGAAATCACGCTTTCTGACGGCCAGGGGGCCAAGTCTACTAATTTACAAACGTGTCAGTGGTCTCACAATGATCAGTTTTTGACAGATATGCCATACAAAATCTGTCAAAAACTCATCATTGCGAGACCACTGATACGTTTGTAAATTAATAGACTTGGCCCCCTGGTTAGTATCAATTACGGCCTTTTAACTCTTTTATATTTTAGTAGCTTCCGCCCGCGGTTTCGCCCGCTTGGTATGTCGATAGAAAGTAGCAAACGTCCTTCCCTAGGATGCCATCCAATTACTGGTTTAACTCTCTTTGATGCCATCTATCTCCTTGCCAAATTTTGTCAAAATAAATCCATTCAGTGGTTTAGGCGCGAAAAGGTAACATACAGACAGAGTTACTTTTGAATTTATTGATGGTTTTGAAACAGATTGCTTCATAAGTTCGAAAAATAAATCTGCTCAACAACGAAAATAACGCAATGAATGCTGTTAAACTGTCAAGCCGCGTTTCCACTAGGCAACAATTGACGCACAACATGTTGCACAACAAGTTGCCCAACAATTTGAAAGTCAGCGCGGAACTTTTGTTGAACAACGTTGTCTGTCTACGCATCTACTACTTTACGTCAGTCGTCGACAACATGTCGCCAGAGGAACTTGTGTTGATTTCAGCGGCAGTGGTTATAATTTTATCGAAAAACACTACGGACATTGTTGCGCGTCACGTCTCCACTCGACAACAATTGATGCTCAACTAACGATGCTCTTTAAACAAAGAACAAGCCGCGCGTCATGTTGCGCGCCAGCTGGCAACGTCGCGCGCTGTTGTGCAGCGTTGCCGTACATGTTGAGCGTCACGTGTCGCGCGCCAAATGTTGCCTAGTGGAAACGCGGCTTCAAAATGAAACAGATTAGTCTTAATCGTTTACAAAAACGCAATTAGATAGCCGGTTACAAGTTAGGTACTACTTAATCCATCATGGAAGATGAGATGTCGATACCTATCTTTTTGATGCCAAAAATCTTTGAGTTGATTGATTCCATGATTCATAAAATAATTAGGTAGCTACAGTCGAACAAGCTATTTGGTATACAGGCAAAATATATTCATTTTCCGCTACACTGCCAAAATCCGTTTTGATTGTGTGTGTAATTTAACTTTTTGAGCTTAAGGCTTAGCATAGGGACGTAAAATTGTTGACTACTGAAAACACTCATAAAATTGTTTAAAGTAGGTAGTTGCAAGTTATCTGCCTGTATACCAAATAGCTTGTTCGACTGTACCTAAGTAGATATTACACTTTTTGCTTCCATAACTGTTAATTTTTTCTCAGTCCTAAAAAAATTAGTTATTTATATACCTACATTCGTTGCTAAAAAGAAGCTAGGGTAACCGACATAAGATTTTTTCGTTCTAGTTGATTATCGCAACGTATTACGTTATCGATTGCAAAATTAGTCGATTGAAAAGATTTGTAAACTTTGATGAGTCAATGACGATGTTTAAGTTAAGTATAGAATTATTATGTAATCACTGACTAATCGTTAATATAATATTAGCTGCTTATCGATCCGTTAGTCGACTCTATTAAGCTCGGAATACACGATTCTTTTTACTTGAGCTAAGAAAGCAAGATCTCCTGGCTTATGTACTATCACGGCTTGACACTTGCAATAAAACTAAAACCCAACTACGGCAAAAAAGCTTTTATTTTTATATATAAAATTAAATTTGATATACTAAAATTAAATTTTATATTGTAACATTATTTTTTTTGGGGTTATAAAATATATATTTTCTTAAAAGAGAAAATCTTGTTGAATAATACTCATTACATTTCAACTCTGTAATTCAAATGCTAATTTTATAATTCAAATACTTACGTTGAAATAAACGATCTGCAAATCCAAAGATTTTGGAGTTACTGTTGCTAGACTAGACCGTGAGAAAACGAATTAAACAATCAATGAAAAAAATCTGGAAGTAAAGAAAGATTAAACTGACAAAAAACAATATTGCGTGACTGACGTGACCTTGTCTATGGCATGTTGTGTCCCTGAACTGAACTTAATTTACATTGTATTCAGGTTTATCTTTCTATATCAAATAATGACAGGCGGTTTTTGCTCTCGAAGATTGGATGGTAGTGTAGAAACTTTGGATAGTGCATGTAGCACTGCCCTCTTTATGAAGGAGCTCGGCCGCGGAAGTTCTACCGCCATCGGTGCCTTAATCAACTCAGCCTATCGCAGTCCCCTGTTGGACATAGGCCTCTCCCAGGCTGCGCCACAACACCCTGTCCTCCGCTTTCCGCATCCAGTCTGTCCCAGTCACCTTTTAAAGGCGGCGGCGGTCGATCTAGCTGTGGCGTCCCACACTACGCTTGCCGATACGTAGTCTCCATGGGTTCCTATTTCTGTCAGACTATGTATGTATATGTATAGTGTGTTATTAAAACTGGAACAGCAGATATTTTTTGGGTTCCGTACCCAAAGGGTAAAACGGGACCCTATTACTAAGACTCCGCTATCCGACCGTCCGTCCGTCCGTCTGTCACCAGGCTATATCTCATGAACCGTGATAGTTAGACAGTTGAAATTTTCACAAATAATGTATTTCTGTGGCCGCTATAACAAAAAACACTAAAAACAGAATAAAAGAAATATTTAAGGGGGGCTCCCATACAACAAACGTGATTTTTTTGCCGTTTTTATAGATAATGATACGGAACCATACGTGCGCGAGTCCGACTCGCACTTGGCCGGTCTTTTTCTCGATTACGATGTTGGTTCCATGGAGAAAGTGGTTCAGTTTGATGGTCTGTACCACACCCTTAAAGACCACACTTTTCTGAATACATCCTGTATAGGATAGTACTTCACCCTTAAAGACCACACCTTTTTGAATACAACCTGTATAGGATATTACTTCACCCTTAAAGACCACACCTTTCTGAATACACCCTGTATAGGATAGTACTTCACCCTTAAAGACCACACCTTTTTGAATACACCCTGTATAGGATAGTACTTCACCCTTAAAGACCACACCTTTCTGAATACATCCTGTATAGGATAGTACTTCACCCTTAAAGACCACACCTTTTTGAATACAACCTGTATAGGATAGTACTTCACCCTTAAAGACCACACCTTTTTGAATACACCCTGTATAGGATATTACTTCACTCTTAAAGTCCACACCTTTCTGAATACACCCTGTATAGGATAGTACTTCACCCTTAAAGACCACACCTTTCTGAATACACCCTGTATAGGATAGTACTTCACCCTTAAAGACCACACCTTTTTGAATACACCCTGTATAGGATATTACTTCACTCTTAAAGACCACACCTTTCTGAATACACCCTGTATAGGATAGTACTTCACCCTTAAAGACCACACCTTTCTGAATACACCCTGTATAGGATATTACTTCACTCTTAAAGACCACACCTTTCTGAATACACCCTGTATAGGATAGTACTTCACCCTTAAAGACCACACCTTTTTGAATACACCCTGTATAGGATAGTACTTCACCCTTAAAGACCACACCTTTTTGAATACACCCTGTATAGGATAGTACTTCACCCTTAAAGACCACACCTTTTTGAATACACCCTGTATAGGATAGTACTTCACCCTTAAAGACCACACCTTTCTGAATACACCCTGTATAGGATAGTACTTCACCCTTAAAGACCACACCTTTCTGAATACACCCTGTATAGGATAGTACTTCACCCTTAAAGACCACACCTTTTTGAATACACCCTGTATAGGATAGTACTTCACCCTTAAAGACCACACCTTTCTGAATACACCCTGTATAGGATAGTACTTCACCCTTAAAGACCACACCTTTTTGAATACACCCTGTATAGGATAGTACTTCACCCTTAAAGACCACACCTTTCTGAATACACCCTGTATAGGATAGTACTTCACCCTTAAAGACCACACCTTTTTGAATACACCCTGTATAGGATATTACTTCACTCTTAAAGACCACACCTTTTTGAATACACCCTGTATAGGATAGTACTTCACACTTAAAGACCACACCTTTTTGAATACACCCTGTATAGGATATTACTTCACTCTTAAAGACCACACCTTTCTGAATACACCCTGTATAGGATAGTACTTCACCCTTAAAGACCACACCTTTTTGAATACACCCTGTATAGGATAGTACTTCACCCTTAAAGACCACACCTTTTTGAATACACCCTGTATAGGATAGTACTTCACCCTTAAAGACCACACCTTTTTGAATACACCCTGTATAGGATAGTACTTCACCCTTAAAGACCACACCTTTCTGAATACACCCTGTATAGGATAGTACTTCACCCTTAAAGACCACACCTTTCTGAATACACCCTGTATAGGATAGTACTTCACCCTTAAAGACCACACCTTTTTGAAGACACCCTGTATAGGATAGTACTTCACCCTTAAAGACCACACCTTTCTGAATACACCCTGTATAGGATAGTACTTCACCCTTAAAGACCACACCTTTTTGAATACACCCTGTATAGGATAGTACTTCCAGCAGGCGTAGCATGACGCTTTCTATTTCTACGAAGAATAGACATAGCTTTTTCTATACAAAGTGACAATTCGTTTCTTCATTTTTGACATCGCACCGTAAAAATCCTTCTACAATCTGTCATTTTGTCTTTCATTTCTAACGATCTTTGTCTAGGTCTTTTTATAAGTAGACAATTTCGGAATAAAGTTTTCTATTCCAACTGTCAAAATCACCATCAGAAATAATATCCTATGACAAAACAAAGAATTCTGAGTCGAATTATGTAGAAGAGTGAATTTAGTAAAAAGTGCAGTTGGCTCTTTCTACTTTGCTGCTGTCGTACTGTCTACACGGAACGTCATTTTTGTCTACTCTTCTGTCAACAAAACGGTGCTCATGCTACGCCTGCAGGTGAAGCTTCTTACAAAGAACTCTATTATTCTACTAGATCATCTACTAGATGGGTGTATAAAACATTGACATGCTATGTAGATGACAGTACACCGAAGATTACGTAACAAGGACGTAGCAAAATCTAAATCCCTTATAATCTCAATCTAAATTCAAATTCAAATTGTTTATTTGCAAGAACATACATTGTTTACAAAGGAAGATCTTGTAGCCCTAGAGATATTGTATTCTGCCTGCAAGCATGCGTGCAAATTATTCAAGATTGTATGTCACAATTATCATGCAGACTATATTATTAGTACATTATTATTAAGTTATTATTACACTCTTATTATATTATCATTACATTGTTATCACGCATTATTAATACATACAAATGTCCTTATTTAATTTAAAATAAATTCATTAATTCTTACTCTAATCAAGTATTTTATGTTGTAAAAATTCATTTATGCTGTAGAAACACTTTTTTTGTAACCACTCTGTCAATTTCGTTTTAAAAACATTACCCAACAACAATTTCAAGCTACGCTAATACGCTATAAGCAAGTATTCCCTCGAGAGGTACACGTATTTGCGTCTTAGCGTTCTCAAAGACGATCTCAGAACTTAATAGGTCTGAATATTCAGGCATCGGTTAACTATTAATCTTGGAGCTATCTCCCTCAAAATGTATAGGGTAAACCAATCAGGCGACCGCAATCGAGAAATTTTCAATTAATCAATGGGAAATATTTAACTGATCCTTTGAAAAACTTATTGACCTTCTAATAAAGAACACTTTTTTAAATTAATGAACCTTTAAAAACTTTTTAGGCTTCTAATGATGCAGGTTTTTTTTCAAATAAATGAGCCGCTTTTTTAATTTCTGGTCTTTTCTCACAGTTGGTCAATGTAACTAAGCTAGGATACCCCGACCAAACGGGTTAGGTCAGTTAACTAATTGCGTAACTTATTTCGTAGGTAACCGATTAAGACTAATCTGTTTCATTTTGACAGTTCATCAACATTTATTGCGTTATTATAGTTCGTGAACAGATTTATTTTCGAAATTATGAAGCTATGGATTAAACATTAGGTTCAAACCGATTTCAATTAGGTTGCAGGTTGGAACTGTGAAAAACCACGTGTGGGCCGAATTGGTCGCAGTAACTAAGCTACCAAATGGGGTAATTCAATTCAATTCAATTTATTCAGGAACAATTCAAATTGTGTTTGAAATCATAAATAAATAAGAAAAACACGGTCATTAAATTATAGTTAGGTTAGAACTGTGGCCAACTGCATCCACGTTAGACGCAGTTCTTGGTTATTTAGAAGATATTCTTATCATTAAAAAAAAATCAAGTAATAAAAACTAAAACCCAACTACGATTAAAAATCCGGAGTCACACGTGTTAAGGCTAACACGTGTGACTCCGGATTTTTAATTTGTCTGTCTGTGGTGTCTTGTTTATACCTTTTAAGTCGTAGTTGGGTTTTTTGGGTTTTTATTTAAATTCTTTTGGGGTTATAATATATAATTATATTTTTGAAATGTGCTCATTAAGCCCTTTCATTTGATTTGATACCCAACATGGTACGATTAAACCATTTTTTTTTTAAGTTCCTCACTTTATGTCCTCTAGAGGGCGCCATTTTTAATGTTTAATGTAACTTCACATAGCCTATAACCAGCGGACAATCACGCTTCTAACGATATCTCATTTGTCAAATTGTGATAAGTAGTTTGGAAGATAGGAGGGAACAGATATGAACACACATACATACCGGTCAAAATCATAACCCTCCTTTTTTCTTCGCCGTAGTCGGGTAAAAATAGGAATGATTAGAGGCTCACAGAAAAAGGCGCATTCATTATATTAGATTAGAGTGTTCAATAATATTTATAATATTCTAGGTACGTCCTTCTTTCACGAAAATAGAATAAAAGTTTCTTTATCAAAATGACTTCGCGCATTGTTTTTAGTAGGTAAGGTAATTTTATCGAAGAAAGTTACCATGTGCATGATATAAAATATTAACATCGATGCTGTGCTGTTACTTTCAAGCGTTCTATTGTGACTAATTAGTGTAATTACAA
This sequence comes from Lithophane semibrunnea, assembly GCA_947363905.1. Lineage (NCBI taxonomy): Eukaryota > Metazoa > Arthropoda > Insecta > Lepidoptera > Noctuidae > Lithophane > Lithophane semibrunnea. Next base: position 16,344,149 of record OX376195.1, read on the forward strand.
ATCAATAATTGGGCTGATTGATAATACGCCGAGTATGAATCTGCAATGTTTTTGAGTAGGTAAATCATTTTGACAATCCATTATTTAATTTGTTTGCATTAAAAACAGGGCTGATTTCATTAAAAAAAAATTGGCAATACGGAACATAATGACTTGGGAATTTCTCAAAAATATTTAACGCAACAAAATTGTTTTTGGCAACTTTCTCAGAGTTAAATTGAAAAATGTTATACAAATCTTCAGCTTCAAAGTGCCCGACATTCCAGGAAACGGTTATGTGCTGGCAACACAGCTAACACCTGACATTTTCGTAATAGCAACCCCAAAGCGCCGGCGGCAGCGCCTGCGCATATCCAAGTTCAAAGTTACATGGAAGTAGGCAATTTTATGGACTCGCCGTTATGTTTTCAGATTGTAGGGTATGCGTGATTTTGTTTTGATTTTCAAACGGACAGCTTGTTCTTGCCTTGTAAGACCCGACTATATTTATTGTAAAATCAAGAAAAGGTTACCAATTACTGGGTTGAGTCTGTTCAACAAGCATGGTTTTAACCGTAGAGGCAGGTCAAGCGCATTTCGCATTTTAGGTATGAAGCTACAAGTATAACGCGGTGGGCTCGACTTGTCGGGCTAATTCAGTGGGCGTATCATAGACAGAATAGAGTTACGCGATAGAATTTAAAGAGAGGCAACTTCTAAGGTGAATATGACTAGCGCTGTGCTACCTGAATTGCACTTTATTGTGTCGTAGCAAGTGTCGCTATTTATTTAAATGATTTTGAGTGAATCTTCTGTACTTGTACCATTATATTCTGTGATAGAGGTGAAATTTACGTAGCACTGTTTTTGAAAACTTCTAAATTACTTACTAGTTTTGCGACTGACTTTAGTGACAACTGCATCAAAAGTTCTCATGACTAATAGAACTCTGCAGTTTGTAATAGGTTTACGTCACCTGCTTGAAGGTGTCCACAGAAAGAGGTTACATATTCAGAGTGGCCTATATAAGCAATTTTCTGGGAACCTTTACAATTGATTGATCGAAAAGATATGATGACCTAAGCTTATATAGTACTTTGAAGTATATTTCATTGTATGAATACAATCGCTTCCATTATGCTGTTGTATTGGAAGTTTCCACACAGCAAACATTTTTTTTTTGCTTAGGCAGGCCAGGTCGTAATCGCTTTCGTAAGATCTTATTGTTATCTCAGGAAAAAACAGGAATCGTAATTCAATTATTTTTTATGAAAATATTTCTATGGCTAAACACAGCTACTTTTAAATCGCTACATAACGAACACAGAATAGGCACAGAAATAATTAAACCCTTAGCAGTTTAGCATGCATTAAAGTCAGGACCAATTATTGCTTATCAACTTAAATTGTCCGTATATTCAAATCTATACAACATCTAAACAAATAAAATTGATGTTTCTGTTTGTAATATCAAAATAACAGTTTTATACTAAATGCATAAAAAAAATATTACAGTCTGTTTATTCCAGCTATTCTTCGAAACGGCTGGACCGATTTTGACAAGACTTGGAGTCGGCAGATAGCTGATGTTATAGGGAGTAACTTAGGCTACTTTTCATTTAGAAAAAGAATTAGGGTCCACGCGGGCGAATGCGCAGGCAGCAGCTAGTCACAATAATATAAATCTTTGACAGTTGTATGAAATGTCTACAACACGGCAAATGGACGTAGTGTATCAATTTGCTTAACAATTAATTTCCCTGTCTGTGCTTTCATAAGAAAGAAATGATCAGAAAGGACCAAATATACCTAAGTATGTTACTTACCTACTTTCCTTCATAAACGAAGCCAGTACATCCTCACATCAAACTCCACAGTTTTTCCTTTTTTATCTTCCATAAAATATTTCGCAAGGCAATCTAATGGTGAATAGAAGGGGTCCGATAAAAAACGAGCCGTGAGAAGAATGCCACGTCGTTGTCGCTACGTCGTCAGCCTGCCAGACTGTCGACGAAGCTAGGCAAAAAACAAACGAGCGTCTACCTTTGAAAAAAGCTGCGTAAGCTCAGGCGAATGTGAAGTGTTAGCATTCTGAGGAAGTAGGTTACTTATCTTGGGTCATAGGTATTTTTTTCTAGCTTTGTTGGTGGTCGGGTTCTCGTCTAAATTGATGTGGCTGTTAGTTTTTTACAAGGATTGATTACTGAAGTTCTAAGGAGTATGAGTCCATTTCAGGGGTCCATAGCATTAGATAAAATATTTGTTATCTCTAGAAAAACCGTCCTTAGTTACTCTACTATTCATTAATGAGAGAAATATCTCTTACTACGATTTTACATAGGTACCTAATTAAATGTTATAAATATTTGAATTATATCGTTTTTCTAGTGACTCCAAATCCTCAGGGAGCCAAAAACGGCCACATTAGCAATTCATCCAAAAGCAATATTCATTTCCTGAATTTCCAGCTTTCATTAGCAATTCCTCTAATTTGACACAAAAGCAATTCATAATTTGTGGACCATTTTACGAATCACAATAGAAAACTGTCAAACAGATGAATTATTTCGTAATATGAATCGCACACAGATCATAATATAAATTGTCAGTTTGCGACATTTTGCGATGATTCATAATATTTTCCTATTATGATTCTGCCAAAGTGGCTGTTTTAAGCCCCCAGGTCCTTTGAAACGACACAAGCACCGTTCTTGTAAGAATAACATACAATAAGATAAAAAATCTTCCCCTGAAAAATTCTCAAGATGGAAAAAAGCAAGCGGCATGCAAAACTGAATTGGCAGGCTGTATATAACATTACCGCTGCCACGCAACAAATAACCAATCAAAGCACCGGATTCCGAGCACGTTCGAGCACAATAACTCAATTCTCGTGCCGCCGGGTAAAGCAAGCAACTTTAGCTGGAAAATGGAAGATGTTTTCTTAAAAAAACAGTGAATTGTAAATGTTAGTTTGGAAGTTTCGAAAATGGTGAGAAAAAAATAGGTTTGAAACTTTCGCTAATACGAACTATTACAATTCATATTTCCTTATCCAGATTAGCTCCACTCTTTTGAGAACTTTGGGTGTTAAATCTATATTTATAAAAATGAATCCCTATTTCCATTGGTCACGTCATCACGCGTGAACGCTAGACAGATTTCGCTAATTCTTTTTCTGTTTTGTTTGTTATTGTCAGGAGAAGGTTCTTATGAAAGAAAAAAATAATAAAATTGCGCGGAAAATTAGAAAATTTACAGGACATCGTCTGTCGGGTCAGCTAGTAAAGAATATTGAGGATTAATCCGGGGATGTAATTTCAACAGCATCCTAGTACTGTTAGTAACCCCTGGGATTCAATCACAGTCTCCTTTTACGACACCTAAGGGTCCAGCCACAGACCTCGGCATCGTAAAAGGCGACTAACGACCGAATAATTCTCAAACGCAACTAATTTGATTGAAGTCGCAAGTCTGAAGCTGTCTCTGTCAGATTAAGACGAATCGTAGCGATAGAAAGACTTTTAAGAACGTTTTAGTAAGGTGTCATTCTAGAAACCGGGAATTCTTGAATCATGAAGATTCACGTAGGAAGACATGCTTAAAAAACGGTGAAGGAAAGCATCGTGAGGAAATCGGCATGCCTGAGAGATATTTCTCGACGCATAAGAAGCCAAGTCAGAGGCCCTTGGCCGGTGGCATAAAATCGACTACACTAACCACACGAAAAAGAAGACGAAGTAAGACCGGTGGTAACCCAGAGGGCCTAGACAAAGTGACATTCTAACAGCGAAAACTATAATGGAAAAGTCAAAATGTATTGATATAAGCTACCGAAAAGATTATGTCAATCCTGTTGAAAGTCGTTACAGAAATACAAAAAGCTTTGTAAGCGATTACCACTTGTCTAGGCAGGCTAGGCTTAGATTGGCACGAATCAGGAAATATAGAAGAAAATACTGAGTATGACGGGGACGAGAAAGGCTGAAATGATGACGATGAAGAGACTGGGTAGAAAATTCATCAAATTTTCACCTAGTTACCAAAGGCTGTGGCATCAGAATGACACAGACAATCAATACCCACGGGAAAAGTGACGTCCCAATTCTTACCCATGCAATTGGCAATACAACAGATTCTCACAATAATTAATAACAACATTATGTCATACTCATAAAGCACGGATATCTGCAATATTCTCATACAATATGTCAACTGTGGGAATTAGGTCAACACGAGCTTGCAATCTCTCACAATTTTATCCATTATGACTATATTCCAAGCCAATGTACACACGGCTACACATCAAGCTAAACACTTCTAGTATAAGCTGACCTCGAATTGAACGGAAATCTTATTCAATGCGAGATCAGCATAAACTGGAACTGTATAGTTTGATGAGTAAACGTGTGTACATTTAAATATCGCCACTACTAAAAGCTATTTTAATACTCTCCAAGATGCATATCAAGACCTTCGTGTAAGGCAAGTAAGTATATTAATCGTTCAGAATCCGGTATAACCCTACATTGTAAGACAGACATTTATTTCTCCACATTTTTACAATCCTTGGAATCTATTACTATTTCTCAATTGCCTCCGCGCATCTCAATTTTCATCTTATTGTTTGGAACTAGAGTCTAAATTCTTTCGTGAATGATATTTGCCATAAAAGTCGTAACGATTGGCAACGTATCTTCTATGGTGGTTGCCATTTACCACCACTTACCATAACATCGCTATTTGAGACGTAGGAATATTGAAATATACTATGGTAATGGCTTGGTTTGATACATTTCATAACTTTATAACCTTCGTTACGAGAACAACTCACGCCATCAGCACGCCTGTATTCCCCGAAGTAATAAATAGGTGGCGAGCCTTTTTTTTTTTTTTTGAGGGTGGGAAATCATCCAATGACTTCTCCCGCTCTGGGTGGAGCGGAAGGGCGTGTCAGACTTTTACTGACTAAAACCCACCCGTGTTCCTTCAGTTGCCTGTTGCCAAGGTCCCGGTATCCCTTTCGGACTAACCCGCAACCCTGGCAGGCATCGGTCCTAGCGGACCCCGCCAATTGTGCTGACATCTCTTTGAGGCGCGCGTGGAACACGACGCGCCATCGACCCGGGCCTGGTCCTGATCGGACGGCGAGCTACCCATTGCTCGCCGTCCGCAAGCCCGCGCCTATGGTGGCCGGGAATCCGCCTGGGATTCCCGACGCCCAGGGCGTCTCCAGCGGCGGCGGTAGGTGGCGAGCCTATTGCTATCAATTGGGCACAAATCTAGACTCCGGGTTGCTACTGAGAAATTCCAGATGGGAAACCCAATAATACTTTGCCCGACCCGGGAATCGAAATCAGGACCTCAAGCTCAACAGTTAGCGCTTGGCAGGCACGGAGGAATCTAGATTATGTAAAGATGGTCACGTATCGACGGACCAACCCGGGCAAGCGTAGCTTAATTTGATTTAGTTTAATTTGACGTTTTGATTTTTACCGACTTCAAAAAAGGAGGAGGTACTACGTTCGGATGATTGTTTTTTTTTTTTTTTTTTTTTATGTATGTTCACCGATTACTCCGCCGTTTGTGAACCGATTTTGAAAATTCTTTTTTTAGTTCGAAAGGGTATACTCCCGAGATGGTCCCATATAAATTTTATTAAGATTGCTTGCGTAGTTTTTGAGCTAGCTTCAATATTACGTATTTTTCCCACAGTCTATGTAGACGATATAATTATTAGACTCCTTCACTGTTATTTACATAGCAGGTAGTAACTTGTGTGGGGTAGGTACCACCACTAAAAAGTGAAAAATTAAAACTTTTTACAAAAAAAAACAACCGACTTCAAAAAAAACCCTAAAAAAGTGAAAAATAACTTTAATTTTGGAAGTCGGTGGCAAAAAACAAAAATTAAAAAGCAAAGACACCGACTTCCGAAATTAAAGTTATTTTTCACTTTTTTAGGGTTTTTTTATCTGTTTTTATTCAATTGTGATTTCTATTATTTTATATCTGGCAATGAGTGTTATTCACCTGAAAATAAATGAATTTAATTTACTAATTAATTTAACCTGATGGATCGACCCGTGCAGCTGTTGTATTTCTCCTGTGTTCTTAGCTCCTGTGTTATAGAATTGCGATCAAAAATTCGCGTTTTTTTTTATCGCAGTGCGGGCGATGCCTAAAGTATCTGTCACTGTATAAATACCTACATAACACGCTTCTAGCTATTTGCACATTATTTCGATAGTTTTTCGCACATACCCGTCAATGTATGTAATTATTATTACATAAAACGTTTCATTATTGGCTGTTACATAAGACGTTTATGGTCTGTTTATAGTTTATTAGTAACGTCCCATTTCTTTGTTGATACGGGAATTAAAACAGTAGAATTGCAACTTATGTGAGAAATAGAGCGATGTTATTGTTTGTAAGTTGGTAAGGGTCTTGTCACACTGGCAAAAGGGCGTCTGGGACATGAGTGGAATTTGCGCAGCATATACGCGGCATTTACCTCTCAGTGCATCAAGCATTAGACATAAATTGTGTTAATAAACGTTATCCGAGAAAAATGCCTAAACTCGGGTAAAAATCGAAAAATCTTGAATAAGATGGACGATGAAGCGATACCTAGATAAACTTGCTCTGCTTGGACTAGAGCGGGTATATTTTTCGTAGTTGGGTTGTTCGGGCATTATCTTTCATTCTTTTAGTATATCTACAGTTGTTTTTGCGCAGTGCGTCAATAACATATGTACCTACACACGGCCAAACACCAGTATGATACAGCCCTTATACAGTTGTTATGTAGTAATTGAAGCGATTGCGATTGTATTAGCTTCTAATCTATGTAGGTTTATAGTCGCTACTTGCAGAATGTCTTCGCAATACCTGATGCACAAGCAGAGCTTACGATTATGTCAAGTTATTTCCACACCTGCTTAGGATACCTATCTACTACGGCTTTGAAAACCAAAGACATCCTAATTTAGTTTATATGAGAAAATTTAGAGGCATGCGGGACGGGGTGTAAAGTTCAGTCATCCTCTACAGAAAAAGGAGGATCCTCCGACTAGACGGGTATGGTGTCTGGCGCGCAGCTGCCCGGCAATTGATGTCGATCGCGCGGTAAACTTTGTTTGCGAGATGCAGGAATTGTGTGTTGTCAGGTCTTTGCTGCATAGTTCGCATGTGGCGATATAGATGCCGCCACAAAATTATACCTATGTTTGTTCTTGAAAAACTCTAGGGATGTTGCGGGCTACTTAGATAGTGTTGGTATGTTTATCATAAAAGATACAGAGACAAACACATAATCAGCCTATACCTAATGTTCCTACTGCTGGGATACGGGCCTGGGAGTGGGCCATTCACCATGCGGTCCCGGTGTAGGTTGGTAGATGTCACATGTCTTCTTCAAATATTTGGTTCTAGGACATGCCGGTTTCCTCATGATGTTTTACAAAGATAAAAAAAAACCAGGTATAAACTGGACCTTCTAAACAAAATAGGGTTTATACCTCCGGTTGATTTTGCTTATTCTTACTCATGGTGACATAGCTATGTTTTTTGTAGGTACCTGTAACAATAAGATAAAAACATTAAATAACAACATAACAACGATGATGAATGATAATAATTACAAAGAAACATCCTCTTTAAAGATGATTCATCAATCGATGGGAAATCAATTGCATCACACACTCATGAAAATTATGACTTAATGCGATACAATTGATGTACCTACCTATGACACAAAGAAGTGCAATAAGTTTTTATTTTAAATCGTAGTAAAGATTTCATAGTAATAATATGTTTATTTAGGAGCTCGTGGTTAAGTAATAATAACCACACAGGTCGATCCATCCATTGGCGGGGTCTGCTAGGACCGATGCCTGCCAAGGTTGCGGTAAAGTCCGAAAAGGATACCGGGACCTTGGCAACAGGCAACTGAAGGAACACGGGTGGGTTTTAGTACTCCTCCTTGTGCCTCGAAAATCACTCGATTCGATCGACACAATCATTTGATGAAGACATCCCACTTCTGTGCATAGTGATCATAGTCCTTCAGGACTGGCCAAATATCGAGGCAAAAAGGAATCGGGGTCATGGACCATGGTATCTACACCTCACAAGTAACTAGGCGCCAATTAGTAGTACGAAACAGATGGTTTTGCTCCAAAAACTAAACGAATAAACATCTTGTAAAGTATTGTTTTATTGTGAATGTGAGGACTATGTGGATATTTATTTTTCGTTCTGTTAGTTTTAGCGAAGGTCTGACAATTTGAGAACTTTATGCGATCTACCCAAATGTCCTTTCTTTGGTATTGTTCGTCGAGTCGTTGAGCTCCTTAAGTTCTGAGTTGAGCTCCACTATTATTGACAAATGCTTGCACTGGCTGGACAGGTTCACTCAAATCTGTGTGGTTCTTTCCTCAAAAGACCATTTCTTATCTACATGGTCCTCATATGGCCTGACCAAGATTATGTCTGGACTTTAAAGGAGACGGTGACCTCTGAGTTTGTTTCGGCCTTTCTTCTCAGAGTAGTCAGATAGGAAACGCCGATCTCATCTAGCTTATTTTTACAACTTTTTAATATGACGTGTTAAAGTGATTCCAATATCCTATTTACAGAATAAACAATTTCATTTCATTTCATCGTATTTTGTCAACTACTATTTTCATCTTTTTCGTTCCCAAAAATCCCTCAAACGTACCTTTACTGTAGTGCGTTATAAAGTTCAGGAATCGAAACTGCCGAGCGCACCTCCACCTATTTTTATTAGGAGAGTAAAAATATAAAATGGAAGCTGAAATAACGGTAATATTTTCCGAGGGAAACTGGGTCGCGAAGTGGGAACCCTCAGAACGAGAGGGATTAAATAAGGCTCAGGGCTGCTACAGCGCGTATCTGCAGTCTTTGAAGATTTTCAGGGTTAAAAATACATTAGAGTAAGCGCTTCTCCGCACATGAATTGATAGCCATAATTTTCTTTGAAACCTACCTACCTTTATATCTTTTGACGCAATAGCTACTCGACCCGGGTATCGAACCTAGAACCTCATGGTCCTGGGTTCGATTCCCGGGTTGAGCAATGTGTTATTACGTTTTCCATCTGGAATTTCTCAGTAGCAGCCTAGAGTCTGGATTTGTCCTCGGTTGTGGGTGTTCTATAGGTGCACCTTTGCCTGCTTCAGAGTCTAGATTCTAGAATATAGATAACTTGCTGCCATTTTACTTACAGAAGGAATCGAGAACCTACCTGGCCAAAGATTCGGAACGTGAAAGAAAAAATCTACCTACAGAACTGAACATAAATTCTTTCATTTCAGACATTAGGGATCGATTGTTAATAAATTCTAATGCGTTGTGTGGCGGATGTGGCGGCATCTACATCTCCACATGCGAACTACGCATCAAAGACCTGACGTCACACAAATCCTGCATCGCGCAAATAGAGTTTACCGCGCGATCGACATAAATATATAAGACTTCCCGATATCAATCGTCGGGCAGTTGCCCGCCAGACACGAACCCTGTCAGCAGGCGTAGCATGGCGCTTTCTATCTCTACGAAGAATAGACATAGCTTTTTATATACAAAGTGACAGTTCCTTTCTTCATTTTTGACATCCACCGTAAAAATCTTTCTATAATCTGTCATTTTGTCTTTCATTTCTAACGATCTTTGTCTAGGTCTTTTCGTATGAAGACTATTTCGGAAGAAAGTTTTCTATCCTTACTGTCAAAATCACACTGACAACCGATAAATCCTATGATAAAACAAAGAATTCTGAGTCGAATTATGTAAAAGAGTGAATTTCTTGTAATTTTTTTTTTGTAAAAAGTGCAGTTGACTCTTTCTACTTTGCTGCCGTCTCGTACTGTATACTGTCTACAGGAAACTTCATTTTTGTCTACTCTTCCGTCGACAAAGCGGTGTTCATGCTACGCCTGCTGGTCGGAGGATCCTCCCGTTTCTATAGAGGATTACTGAACATTACACCCTGTTCCTCATACCTATAAACGTTCAGAAAAAGGGTCAACCCTATCCTTAGTTGAGAATATTCCAGTGGCGTATCGTCTGTAAGTTTAATGCAGCCCACCTCAACTTGCGGGTCGCGGTCACATATCATGCTTCCTATATAATTTGACGATAGTTGGTCAAAGAAATAAAATAAATAAAAGGATATGTTTTGTATCTTAGCGTAGCATCTCGGCTGCTTTCCTCGAGGGTAAAATAAGCAGAGGAGTATACTTAGATAGAACTCCTTCAATTCTGAAGTTTAAATCTGTTAATAAGAAGAGTGTCCATGGAGTTTCTTGCCCGTTCTTCCCCATATGTACCTTCTACGCTTTGAAATGAGAAACTAGCTTCATATTTCTGACTGACCTTGACAGTTCAAAAGTGTCTGTAAATGGTTGAGTTGAAATAAAAACTTTGAAAGTTCAGGTGCTTATTACCTACTCGCAACCGGCGTACGTGTATGACAAAGAAGTATGTTGGGAGCGTTGCAAGTGACATTCTATAGTTTTTGCCTAACCCCATGGGAAGTAGGCATGAATTTATGTAAATGCTTTGATTTTGAAAATGAGTTTGAAACTGACTCAAAATACAAGAGGTCGGCAAAGCTTGGTAAATAATATTTTCCTCATCCTCATAGAGATATAATTAAGACTAAACACAACCTACAATATAACGATCACACTCACAGCTTATCGACAAAACATATCGATAGCTCGTTGCCGATTGGCACGTAATTGCACATCCCTATCTGTCATGCTCATAACAATGTATCTATAGCTCACTTACCTACGATGCGCACGAAGGGCGGGTTGTCCACTTTACGCGCGGGTAAACGTCAAAAATGGCGCTAACTATCGTCAAATCAAAAACAAGCGTTGTTTCACGAGATAATGGAATAACTTTGACACAACGCTTTGTATTTAACGAACGTTAAATTTGACGTACATATGTTACGATAACCAACCGTTTGAAACAACCGGCCCTAAGCGATTTGTGCAATACGCGCACACAACTGTAATTAATTATATCACTATGATTTTCCTAAATTATATAGGCTCGTGTCTGACCTCTATGTTGGTTATCTTTACCTTATTGCGTCAGTCCAACAGGAGCTCAACAGCTCACACTTCAACGCATTTCTTCACTGACCTTTCTTCATAAAACTCAAAGTAAATATAAAATAAAGTTCATATAAAAAGGGAGGCTTTCGGGAAGGTCATAAGTTAAGTGAAGTGTTTTATTAACCCTTTCCAGCGAAGCGGTATAGATAGTAAGGAACGATATATACAAAATATGTACGAGAGATACTTAAGTCTCGTGCGTTTGAGAAACTTTTACTTTTACCAGAGTGATGTTATAACGGGTAAATCAAACAGAGAGTCTACATCTATATCTATATTTTATCTATATTTATAAAAATGAATCCCTATTTCCCTTGGTCACGCCATCACGCGTGAACAGCGAACGGATTTGGATAAAATTTGGCACATAGGTAGACCACGAACTGTAGAAGGGCATAGGATACCTTTTATCCCGATATTCCCACGGGATCGAGACTTATGCGAGTGAAACCGCGGGGCGCAGCTAGTAATATATAGAATGATAACTACCTAGGCACTAGGTATAGTTATCTGCCCGACGATTGATGTCGGGACGTCGTATATATGCTAATCGCGCGGTAAAATCTACTTGCGCGATGCAGGATTTTACGTGACGTCAGTGTGATGCGTAGTTTGCATGTGGCGATGTAAATGCCACCACAAGGGCATGCAAGTATCAGCCCCATTACACTACGTCGCACTTTCTAAGTCATACTTAGGTACAACTAGACCACAAATTATCAGCTTTTTACCAAATAAATCAACAAGTCTACGACATCATAACAGAATTATCCAACCAACATCAGGGGGCCTACCACCACCGCTTACAGCAGTATTATTTTAATATTACTTCAGTGTAAGAAAGAGATGAAGCTCTACAGGACGTATAGCTCCATCTCTTTCCCCCACGAAGTAAGATTAAAATAATACTGGTGTACACGGTGGTGGTATAAGCCCAGACTTGTTTTGACACAGATCATTCCCGTCAAAACAAACCACCATCATGACGTCACGACTACCATAATAACATGGTACTAAACAAACAACACATAAATACCATAATCTGAAACAATTTAACTGTTAGTAGTGATGTGACAGCCAGCTCAGTGGACCCAGGTTCGACGCTCGGCTGGTCACGAGAGCTCGTTACAGCCAATTGCGAAGGATCACGACTGAAGTTAGTGAAAAAAAATTTGCCTTTTAGAAAAGTTGATTGCACTTTACATAGGTAGATAAGTATGTATTTAGTTTAGTTATCTCTAATGTTTAGTGGTTAGAACCCATTTTAGAGAGATTTTACTATGCCGCTACTGTTGAGAATAAGTTCCTGAGTTCGATTCCCGGGTCGTGCAAAGTGTTATTATGGTTTTAAATTTGGAATTTACAGTGGCAGCCCGAAGTCTGGATTTGTGCCCGGTTGATGGCAATAGGCTCGCCCTCTATTCTTGGGACTTACTCGTAAACATAACTGGAGGAATGGGGGTGTACTATACATTACATGACCCCTCTACCCCTCTCCTTCTTTGTAACAGGGGTCAGGTAATGCAGAGCACTGATTGTACATCTCTGCCTAACCCGTCGGGGAATACAGGCGTGATGTTGTATAATGTTTGTTATGCTAGAAGCCTTTCATTCCTTGCAAATATTCCATTTCATATTCACAGTAATCTCAGTACAAACGCAATTCAAATGAGATAACATAGAATGTTATAGGTATTAGTTGAGAAAAGTATTATTAGATAAGATTACTTTTTTTTTGCATACAAGTAAATATCTGGTTAATTACGTACATAGATTCCTTTGCTTAATTTTGCAATCAATGGTATGAGCATCGATGGTTCAGTGGTAGAATGCTCGCCTGCCACGCGGGCGGCCCGGGTTCGATTCCCGGTCGATGCAATATTCTTTTTGCTTTTTTATTTCGTATTATAATTTTAAAGCCTTAATTTGAATTTTATGAGTATTTATTTTACATAAATTCAACATTTAATGAACTAATAAAACTTAATTAATATTCATTTTACTAATGAGATTATAAAATTTGTAACACAAACATCAAAGAATTCCATAAAATTCTATACGCTTTTACACGACCTTTTCTTAATCGTAAAAATTATAACAGCACAAACTATTATTTATTTATTTATTTATTTATTTATTATGGCACTCCAACGACCAGATCACAAAAACATTTACAGAGAGCATATCTTATTATAACTTATAAACTACAGCGAACTTGTCACTTAAAGGTGTGCACAGCACTTACAGAGTTTGCCTAATTTTAATAAAAGTGGTAAGAATAGAAATGATAAAATCAATACAAAACTTAAAATTAATAAAATCAAATAAATTAATAATAATGAGATCAAATAAAACAATAAAAATACAATAAATGAATTAAATTTTAGCAGGTAATTAAGATGATATTAACATGTAGGAATCAATAAGATAAAATGCAGAACAATATTATGAAAAATGGAATCAAACAAAATCAAATGTCAGCAATTGGCAATTACGAGTTGCCGTAAAAGATTACTGCGAAATTGAGCCAGTGTGTTGGAAAAGATGTCAATGCAATTGGTGCGAGTGTGGTTTTCGTTATACGTCCCCACGAAACGGTTCAATGGCGCTGATCGCCCGAGGTTGGTTCGAGCTGTAAGTGGTGCAAACACATCTAGTTTGCGGTCGGACCTGGGTTGACTACTACGGGGAACAGATACATTTATGTCTTTCAGCAGTTGTGGAACATGAATCAATCCATTGACAATTTTAAAGAGCATAATCTGATCCATAATCTTTCTGCGGTTTTCGAGGGATGTGAGGTTGAAGTGACTCAACATTTCAGAGTAATTAGTGGTGTTGGGGCAGCTGCTCGATTTATAACGCAGGTACCTAATGAAGCCTTTTTGGACACGTTCAACTCGATCTATATGGACCTGATAGGTAGGATTCCACACCTGCGATGTATAATCCAGTACACTTCTGACGAGGGTGAAGTAGAGAAGCTTCAGGGTGCGAATAGACTTAAAGTCGCGGCAGATACGCTTCAGAAATCCTAAAATTCTAGTTGCCTTTTTGACAATATTGTCTATGTGGGGAATGAAAGTGAGCTGACTGTCAAGGCAGACTCCCAGATCACGAATTGTGTCAACCTTCTGCAGCGTTAGACCATTCAGCGAGTACGAGGATGGAAGGGTATTTCGCTTTTTGGTGAAGGTCATGTGTTGACACTTTTCAGCGTTAAGAGTCATCCTGTTCTTTACACACCAGTCCTGCACTGAGTTTAGATCCTCTTGAAGCAAGGATATATCTCTGGGTGAATTTATTTGCCTGTAGAACTTGACATCGTCTGCAAAGAGTGAACATTCACTGTGTTTGATGCAGTTCACAATGTCGTTGACGAATACCAGGAACAATATCGGACCCATATGGGAGCCTTGTGGAACTCCGGAAGTAGAGTAATAAAATGAAGACTGATGTCCCTTTACTACGACCTTTTGTTTTCTGTCAGTCAGATAAGATTCGAACCATTGGAGCAGCTGGCCGAATATGCCGAGGTTAGAAAGCTTCTGCAGTAGGATCTGGTGGTCGACCTTGTCAAAGGCACTGCTAAAGTCTGTGTAGATGGAATCAACTTGTGTGCGAGAGTCGATAAGTTTGCTGAGATCATTGACATAAAGAGTTAGATTAGTCGCGGTGGATCTTTGTGTGCAGAATCCATGTTGTTGGGAAGCCAGCTCTGTTTTAAAGTGAGATGTTAGAATAGGACACATGAGGGATTCAAAGACCTTGGAGAACACAGATAAGATAGATATTGGCCGATAGTTTCTAATGTTGTTTGCTTCACCTTTTTTGAAAATAGGCACTACATTGGCATTTTTCCATTCAGAAGGGAATCGTGCTGTTTCGATTGAGTGGTTCAAAATGATTTTAAGTGGTAGGGCCAAGCTGCATGCACAGTTCTTAACAAATATTGGTGGACTATAGTGGAATAATTATGAACCTTAGTCCAACTTATATAAAGTTCAAAATCAATGTTGTTAATTAATGGGCCTGTAAAGTATGGCCCAATTCAATTCTCAAAACTAATAGACACTTTAACGATTGTACTACTGTATTATTATTTAAATAATCTGTAATAACACGGCTATTACTTTGAAACTATCAAATATTTGGCACCTTTTGAGAAATTCTTCCATGAGAACTTGTTTGATGGGCATTCTAATAGTATCGATACGGTTTATGAAGTGTTTAACTAACTTAAATAATTATAAATAACTAGCTGCGCCCCGGGGTTTCACCCACGTAAGTCTCGATCCCGTGAGAATATCGGGATAAAAAGTATCCTATGTCCTATTCCAGGTCATGGTCTACCCATCCAAATCCGTTCAGCCGTTTTAGCGTGCGCAAGTGTAACAAACATAAAAACAAACTTTCGCGTTTATAATATTAGTTAGGATATTATTTTTAGGATTAGGATTTACAAAATACCTACATAAATATCTTCGGAAGCAAAGATTTTATGTAGGAATCCAATCATCACCTTTTTTTTTATGTTAGCCTGTACTGTCCCACTGCTGAGCAAAGACCTCCCCCAAATCCTTCCAAACATCCTTTTCTAGTGCCACCTCGATCCAACCCTTGTGGTACGCGTCTAGATCGTCGCTTATCTGTGTCACAATCATCACCTGCCTAGCCTTTTTCCAACTATATTGATTGTGGTTGGCTTCCAGTCTAACCAGATGCAGCTGAATACCAGTATTTTGCATGGAGCGCCTGCACTGACTGTGGCTCAGTTACAGGGTAAATTAATACGAAACCCCTTGGTAAGACAGACATTTGGGCTTCTGACAACGCGTAACGACTGTCAAAGATGTACGAATGACAGCTACATAAAATCACACAAATAAATAGGTAACACAAGTGTGTTACCTATTTATTTGTGTGATTTTATCGGTTTATTTTCAAAATGTGTTGGCTTGTGGAGGTTAGATAGGCAGTCATACATAACATAATCAGCCTGTAATGTTCCCACTGCTGGGACACAGGCCTCCTCTCTGTGAGAGGGAGCCGCTAGGCAAATAGGCAAGCGCTCCATGTAAAATACTGATATTCAGCTGCATCCCGTTACACTGAAAGTCGACCCCAACATAGTTTGGAAAAAGCTAGGCATATTGATTGCAGTTAGCCATATTTAGGTCAGTATTTTATTTTCCCTGACTACCACGGAAACATTGCCTTGTGTATTATTGTAGTGCCATGTTTATAATAAAATATGCTGACATTATTTACGCAGCAGTACATAAATAGCTAGTAAAGACTTATAATAAGTGAAGCGGTAAGCGATCATTTGATATGCTGGTAGGCCTGAGTAGGCATGTTATATTTGTTAGGGTGCTCACTCATTTGGTACAAATTCTTATTTAATATTTGTAAGAACATTTTTCGATATCCTGAGGGCCTAGACAAGTGACAATCGCTTCGAAAGCGTTTCGTATTTCTACAACGACTTTCAACAGGATTGTCATAAGCTTTTCGATAGCTTATGTCAGTCCTATACATTTTTGCCTTTTCCATCATCGTTATCGCTGATAGAATGTCACTTTGTCTTGGGCCTGTGATATATCTCTGTAGTAGGGGTATTCGAACAACACAATTACTTGATTACTAAAACAAATTGTACACTTATTTTTATAAGAGATTTTTAAGTATTTCAAAGATTTTTATTATTATTATTTTAGTGTTAGATGTATATTATTGAATTATGGTAATAAATAAATCATTTCAAGGAGGATTTAGATTTGTTGGTTTATCCGGATAAATTGATGAGTACATAATTTGAGTGTCATCGTGAGCAGTATAACATCACCCACCAAAAACATTTAATGTCAAGTAGATTGCCAAGGCTTCCATAACGCTTTCACTGCTAAAAAGTTATCAGATCGAATGCAGAGCCAAGCCTCTAACTGTATAAACCTTACATTTTGGTCAAAATCTACGGCTTGGTCGTTTCGTGGCCGTTTCAGACACTCCTATTGGGCGTATGGTAAGAAATTAAGTCACTGGTCTTTAATGTTGTGTCATGCAATAGTTCAATGTAACGGCCAAGCCATACATTTTGAGTTTTGACCAAGATGTAAAGTTTAGTAGAGTAAGACCTTGTAAAGTTGGGGGCTTGGCTGGTTTTTATATAATTTATACTTGACATTTGATTCACCAATAGGCGCATTATCACCTAATATCGCATTAGATCGATCCGAAATACAATCACCAATGTTTTCAAGCAACCTTCAACTGTAAATCCACAAAAATAAAGTCTTAATTCCTGCAAACGGGTTCAAGATTGATATTTTGAAATTTCAGATAAATCGAACGAGAATCCAAAGCCTCTCACTTCTATTAAATTCCCTGGCATCACAGAATGCAATTTAGTGGTATTTTATAAGTTCACGCAATACATTGGTGTTATAAGGTTAATTTGAAATGAACGCTACGCAAATTGACTTGCCATGTAGATATTGAATGTCAAATTGACAGTTAACGTCAAATGTTTGAATTTGATATCAGTCTACAGTATGTGGGAAATCAGTGGATCAATTTGTGCGTGAGACTGGGAGTGGGCAGAGAATGATGTTATTTGTTAGTGTTTGAGGTATAAATTGCTTTATTATAAGTAACTAGCTTCCGCCCGCGGCTTCGCCCGCGTGGTATGTCGATAAAAAGTAGCCTATGTTCTTTCTCAGGCTCTAGACTATATCATCATCTGCCTAGCTTTTTCCCAACTATGTTGGGGTCGGCTTCCAGTCTAACCGGATGCAGCTGAATACCAGTATTTTACAAGGAGCGACTGCCTAGACTCTAGAGTCTAGCTAGACTATATGTGTACCAAATTTCATTTCATTCGGTTCAGTAGTTTTGGCGTGAAAGGGCGACAGACAAACAGACAGCCCGAGTTACTTTCGCATTTATAATATTAGTAAGGATTTTGTTGGGAATGTTAACCGTTATCGTGGAAACGGTAAGGCAGATTGATTTAGACTTTTTATATTAAAAAATGTTTTAAACTTAGCACATAAGTGAACACCCTAACACAAAGCGACAGTGTTGCTGATTTTGTGATAGAATTGCAACAACGCATGTTTGTATCAAATAGACCGTACGTGATGAAATATTGTAAATAAATATACCTATGTGCGTATTACATTATTTGCTTTTAATTTAACCTATTTTTTGCAACTCTCATAGCCTTGTTGCTAAGCATAATGTAAATACTTAGTTACTACTACATTTAGGGACATAGGTGTAAATATTTCAGAGTTTAGCTTAAGGACATTACTCACATCGATGAAGGCAAACATCGTGAGTAAACCTGAGGGCCTAGATAAGTGACAATCGCTTCGAAAGCGTTTCGTATTTCTACAACGACTTTCAACAGGATCGACATATTAAGCTTTTCGATAGCTTATGTCAGTCTCATAGATTTTTGCCTTTTCCATCATCGTTATCCCTGATAGAATGTCACTTTATCAAGGGCCTCTGAGGGCCTAGACAAGTGACAATCGCTTCGTCGTTTAGAGAATATTCTTACCATCATCTGCCTAGCTCTTTCCCAACTATGTTGGGGTCGGCTTCCAGTCTAACCAGATGCAGCTGAATACCAGTATTTTACATGGAGCGACTGCCTATCTGACCTCCACAACCCAATAACTGGGTAATACGATACGATAGTTTAGGGGATATCTTACTTACCCCTTGTTAATAAATGAAACCTTATCTTCATCATTCGCTGCCCATAAACGAATGTATTTGTGATCGGCGCAACATGTCCTTTTCTTCCATACTTCTCTATTAGTCGACATCTCGGTAGTCAGCCCCTTTCTAGCCATACCATCTTTCACACAGTCCATCCATCGGTTTTTGGTCTTCCCCTACTCTTATAGCCATCCAAATTCATACTCAAAACTGGCACGACATTTGCCTTATTCTCCCGCATAACATGCCCAGACCATACTTTTTCCCTTAAAATGGTCCAGAAGTCTATCCAAGCCACGGCAAGATAAAACCAAAATCTCCAAACATCAGTAAGAACGTAAAAGGAGAGAGCGGTCCACTTAGGTCAATATTCTGCGATGTACACCGTTTAGGCACGTGGGCGAACCAATTCAATGAATTGAAGACAATAAGGTCAACGCGTGATGAGCCGATGGTTTGCATGTAATGGACCCACTTGAGAACAACTTGGGAATTTAATATGGTGACGTTGTATCGCGTCATAATATCGGGAGACATCAATTGAGATACAAATACGAAAGGCTTACAATAACAGTGACTTTTTTAAAAGAATAAAGAATGTAGGTTGTAAGTTGTATCTTATTATGACAAGATACAACTTACAACCTACATAACAGGAGGGGGCGAGTGAGCTGCCCCGTGGCGGCGGCCAAGAAAATAGCCGGGGAGGGCCAAAGGCTACTGGTGGGCTGGGTGTCCGCGCAGGTCAAACTGCTCGAACCCAGACCTCGGAGGTGCTTCCGCTGCCATGTGGGCGACCACGTGGGAGCTAAATGCACCTCCGAGGTTGACCGCAGCGATGCCTGCTACCGCTGCGGTCAGCCCGGTCACAAGGCCGGCACGTGCAAGGCCACGCCGCACTGCGTCGTATGTGCGGCGGCAGGCAAGCCGGCCGACCACCGGATCGGGAGTAAGGCCTGCACTCCACCGAAGCCTGGCAAAGCCAGGGGCAGGGGCAAGCCCTGCGCCACCACCGCCACCACCGCCGTCACCGCCGCAGCCGCCGCCACCGCCACCGCCGCTGCCGCCTCCACCACCGTCGTCGTCGCCGCCGCTGCCGCTGCGGCAGGGCCCTCGCATGGGTCTCGGGAGGGGGTTGAAATGGAGTGCCAATAATGGCCCCATTTCGCCTCCTCCAGGCGAACATCAACCACTGCGCCACCGCTCAGGATCTTTTGCTCCAGAGCATGGCGCAGTGGTCGATTAATATCGCCGTGGTCGCTGAGCCGTACTTTGTCCCGCCCAGGGATGACTGGGTGGAGGACCTGAGCGGCTCAGTGACCCTTATTTCGTCGGCCGCCGCCGGTACCCCGTCCCTCGAGGCTGTCAAGAGAGGACGGGGTTGCGTGGCAGCACGGTTCGGGGAGATTGTCGTGGTAGGGGTGTACTTCTCCCCGAACCGAACTCTCGCCGAGTTCCACAACTCCCTTGCGGAGTTGAAAGTCGTCGTCGTCGGGTTCCGTTCCCTCCCCGTGCTCGTCCTCGGGGACTTCAACGCCAAGAATGTGGCTTGGGGTTCCCGGTATACGGACACACGGGGCAGGATGGTGGAGGACTGGGCTCTGGAGACAGGCTTGGTCGTCCTAAACCGGGGTTCTGTCCCCACGTGTGTGCGGATGCGGGGTGAGTCGGTGGTGGACATCTCGTTCGCCAGCCCCGCTCTGTCACCGCGTGTCACTGACTGGCGCGTCATGGAGGGGGTGGAGACGTATTCCGACCACCGGTATATCCGGTTTGACGTCTCCGCCCAGTCCTCGAGCGCGCCGGTCCGACAGGCCCCGAGTGGTCCGCGGTGGGCGCTGAAGCAGCTGGACCGGGAGCTCCTCCTGGAAGCCTCGATCGTGCAGGCCTGGGTGTCATCACCGGACAGGCCTGCCGACATCAATGACGAGGCGGAGTGGTTCCGGGAGGCCATGTCCAATATTTGTGACGTGGCAATGCCCCGGGCCCAGCCCGGACGTGCTTCGCGCCAGGTGAGCTGGTGGTCGCAGCAGCTGACGGCTTTGCGCCATGCGTGTGTTGCTGTGCGACACCAGTACACCAGGCACCGCAGGCTCCGTATCCGCCCTCCGGATACGGAAGCCATTGAGGCGGAGCTGTATGAGGGGTACAGAGCGGCGAAGACCGCCCTCCAGGCGGAGATCCTGCGGGCCAGGGCAGTGGACCGCGAGGAGATGCTGGAGACTCTGAACAGAGATCCGTGGGGACGCCCATACAAGATGGTGCGGGAGAAACTCCGCCCATGGGCTCCCCCGCTGACGCAGAGTCTCCGGCCTCAGCTTGTGGAGGACGTGGTGAGCGCTCTGTTCCCCTCGGGAACATACCTCCCCGCTCATGGCTCCGCCTACTGCGGTGCTTGATGCGGACCACAACACCGACGAAGACGACGATGCTCCGGAGGTGACCGAGGTAGAAATGAGAGTGGCGGTGCGAAGGCTGAATGCCAAAAACACCGCCCCAGGACCTGACGGCCTACCTGGGAAGGCCTGGGTCCTGGCCATGGAGGCTCTCGGGCCTCGACTAAGGGGTCTCCTAAGCGCATGCATGGAGAGGGGCCAGTTTCCACTTCGTTGGAAGACGGGGAAACTGGTCCTCATAAAGAAGCCGGGGCGCCCTGCGGACTCTCCGTCCGCTTACCGGCCCATCGTGCTGCTCGACGAGGTGGGCAAGCTCTTTGAAAGAGTAATTGCAAACCGCCTCGTCGGGCGGCTGGTGCGGGTGGGGCCGGACTTGGCGGAGAGCCAGTTTGGTTTCCGCAGAGGGCGCTCTACGGTGGACGCCATCATGCGCGTACGGGCCCTCACGACGGGGGATGCTGTGGCCCGGGGTGGGGTCGTCTTGGCGGTGTCTCTCGACATCGCCAACGCCTTCAACACCCTGCCCTGGAGTTGCATAAGGGAGGCACTCCGGTACCACCGGATGCCGACCTACCTCTGTCGTGTGGTCGAGGCCTATCTGACGGACAGGGCCGTCATCTACCCCGGTCACCAGGGAGTGTGGAACCGGCGAGAGATGTCGTGCGGTGTCCCACAGGGATCGGTCCTGGGGCCGCATCTGTGGGACATCGGTTACGACTGGGTGCTGCGCGCCGACCTCCCCAGTGGCGTCAGTGTAGTTTGCTACGCTGACGACACGCTGGTCCTGGCACAGGGGAGGTCGCACCAGGCGGCGGCCGAACTAGCGACACGCGGGGTTGCGACAATCGTCGATAGAATCCGGCAGCTGGGACTCGAGGTGGCCTTGCACAAGTCCGAGGTCATGTGTTTTCATGGCCCTCGGAACGCGCCACCGTCGGGTTCCCAAATTACGGTAGGAGGGGTTCACATCGGCGTCGAGTCGACGATGAAGTACCTAGGACTCGTCCTCGACAGCCGGTGGAACTTCGTTGAGCATTTCCGACGTTTGGCTCCCAGGCTGGACCGGGCTGGAGCTGCATTGGGGCGTCTCCTGCCCAATCTGGGGGGTCCAAACGCCTCCTGCCGGAGGCTCTACGCGGGGGTCGTGCGGTCCATGGCCCTTTACGGGGCACCGGTGTGGGCGCGTTCCCTTAGGCTGCGGCCAGCCCGCCGGTTGAACGCGTCCCAAAGGGTCATGGCCATTCGGCTGGCCCGGGGATACCACACGGTCTCCCGCGAGGCGGCGAGCCTCCTGGCCGGATTACCGCCATGGGATCTGGAGGCGAAGGTCCTCGCGCACATATGGGAGTGGCGCGAGGAGATGAAGCGCCGGGGCGTAACTCCGCTGCCGCGAGAAATCGCGGCTCAGCGGACAGAGCTCCGGCAGGATCTCATGGCGGCATGGAGAGTGCGATTGTCGCAACCCAGTGCTGGGCACGCCACAATTGCGGCGATAAGTCCCCTCTTTGAGGAGTGGCTAGAGAGGCGCCACGGCGTCCTCACCTTCCGCCTGACGCAGGTCCTCACCGGACACGGTTGCTTCGGGAGGTTCCTGTTTCGTATAAGGCGGGAGGAAACGCCCGGGTGTCACCACTGTGTGGATCGCCCGGAAGACACGGTGGAGCATACGGTGGAGGTCTGCCCCGCTTGGGCGGAGCCCCGCCGTGTCCTCTTGGAGGCGATTGGCGGCGGTGACCTCTCGCGTCCGGCTCTGGTCCAGGCCATGGTACGGAGCGAGAGGGCATGGGAAGCAGTCACCTCCTTCTGCGAAGCAGTAATGCTCGCGAAGGAGGAGGCGGAACGCGTGAGGGAGAGGCAAAGTTTGCGCCCTCACGCCCCTAACCGCCGCCGCCGCTGGAGACGCCCTGGGCGTCGGGAATCCCAGGCGGATTCCCGGCCACCATAGGCGCGGGCTTGCGGACGGCGAGCAATGGGTAGCTCGCCGTCCGATCAGGACCAGGCCCGGGTCGATGGCGCGTCGTGTTCCACGCGCGCCTCAAAGAGATGTCAGCACAATTGGCGGGGTCCGCTAGGACCGATGCCTGCCAGGGTTGCGGGTTAGTCCGAAAGGGATACCGGGACCTTGGCAACAGGCAACTGAAGGAACACGGGTGGGTTTTAGTCAGTAAAAGTCTGACACGCCCTTCCGCTCCACCCAGAGCGGGAGAAGTCATTGGATGATTTCCCACCCTCAAAAAAAAAAAAAAAAAGGAGGGGGCGGAGAATATCCTTCGAACTCTCGGATTGTGATACAAAGTGTGTTACGTAGTGTCTATCGTAAAAGTCCGGGCTGCTACTCAGAGACTACTACCTATTATCGAGGCAGTCAAGAAAGGAAAACTATGGGATTATTCAGAATTAGCTGCGCCCCGCGGTTTCACCCGCGTAAGTCTCGATCCCGTGGGAATATCGGGATAAAAAGTATCCTATGTCCTATTCCAGGTCATGGTCTACGCATGTGCCAAATTTCATCCTAATTCGTTCAGCCGTTTTAGCGTGAAAGCGTAACAAACAAATAAATAAATAAGCAAACAAATAACTTCAACGGATTTCACAAATACTGGATTCAACAAATAACTTGGTTCCTAATATTACCTAGGTACTGTACAATCATGATAACATTTATTCTATGAAGACCAATTGCCTTCATAAACTCTGAAATCCGAGATTCAATGGCAAGGCCAGCTAAGATTATGAAACAGAGAATCATAATATCATATTATCTCACTCTTCTCATGATAATATCATTTCCTAAGTATCTTCGTAGCAATGCAATAACATGGCACTAATTAATATTATAAATGCGAAAGTGAGTTTGTTTGTTACACTTTCACGCTAAAACGGCGGAACGGATTTGGATGAAATTTGGCACAGGGGTAGACTATGACCTGGAATACGACATAGGATACTTTTTATCCCGATATTCCCACGGGATCGAGACTTACGCGGGTGAAACCGCGGGACGCAGCTAGTAACTAATATAGCAGGTAACGACAGATGATTTTTTCAAACAACAATAAAGAAAAATTTCCTTCAAAATCCTTCGGATTCGGAATGTGATAAACAGTGTGTTACGCAATGGCGCTGCAGGATGCACTGGATAGGAATCGCCACTATTAGAGGCTATTTCAATAGGTATGCTCCCAACTACTAATTTAGGATGCTTCTCATACACGTGTGACAAATGACATTCAAATATTTCACAAAAGTATTCCAAGAACATGGAAATAAATTATGTTCTGTGCATAAAATCAAAATAGTGCACGTGAATAGGGCATTAGGTTGGTAGCACATCCCACGCACTGGTTCAGGTGAATAATAACTCTTAGATCATGGTTGAGGTGACCATAATTTTCGGCTGTGTTGGGACTGTCCAAGACTTTCATTTTCCGAGAAGATTTAAATACCTACTTATCTTATATCTAGCAGCGCCCCGCGGTTTCACCTGCATAAGTCTCAATCCCGTGAAAATATCGGGTTAAATTATATATGTTAACTGTTAATCCAGGATATAAACTATCTGTGTGCCAAATTTCATCCAAATCCGTTCAGTAGTTTTTTGCGTAAAAGAGTAACAAACATCCCTCCATCCATCCATCATCGCAAACTCTCGCGTTTATATGTAAAATAGGATGAGCGAAGAGTTTTGGTTGTTTAGTTACAATTTTGGCTGGATGTTTCCTCGATGTAGGTATAATAATTAGGTACCTCTTTAAAAGGACCCGTTACGTACCTACTCATTTGATTCTTTTATGCCCTGCTCCGTACTATCTTTACGGGTTTCAGAAACCCTACTTAACTCCGCCCGTACACCGATTTGTCGTGAAGGTTTGTAAGTTCAGTTAGTATAGAGAGACACGTTCCACTAAGATGAACTTTATTTAGTTAAGTTTATTTAAGCTAAGATTAAGCAACAGTACTAGAGTGGAAGACCATTATCTCCCTCAGTTGCTTTTATCTATACAGTTATAAGTTCACTATATTTAACGCAACATATTATCTAATTTGGTTGTTGTTTTCATTCACAACAGCTGACATAAGACTTGCTTATACAATTACAATCAGGCTGTAAGAATCTACGTCGTTAAGCACGTTGAAGGGCACCCGTGCAGAGACCAGCATCTGTGATAAGAAATATCCTATTTTAAAGACCCAAACATGGTCTCCGTACCTCCTGCACGCTGCACACGGTCAAACAGTCTAAATCCGTTAATAGTGACAACTCATTTGGGTCACCAGTCACTAGGAAACGTTACAGGACAGTTAAAATTAACTGGAACACATTTGACTAACTATAAATCATCGTAATATAAACAAACATGTCAAATTAACTGATGAAGTTAAAAAAATGTTGCAATTGCTAACTCATTCAAGAGATATTAAAGTTAGCTGGCATTCTGCTGACACCAAAAGATACTAAGTTTGAAAGTATTTTTTTTATTGGAATAATTACAACTTGTTATAAGGTCAAATACCTATAATATATAATTATAGGTTCGAAAAATTGCAATAATAAATTACATTACACTCCTTTTGAGCAGTCGCATAGTAACAGATTCTGTAAAAATAAAACATTGACTAAGTACGTTTACTCCAATTTCAACAAAGTTTTCAACATCCGATATGGTCTAGTGGCTAGGATACCTGGCTCTCACCCAGGAGGCTCGGGTTCGATTCCCGGTATCGGAAAACCTTTTTAGTATTTTTCATTGCTTATTTTATTAACAAAATCGGTTGTATATTTCGCGTTTTTGTATCATAATAAGTATAATAAAATAACAATTTTGTTTAATTTATTCAGCAAACTCGATTTTACGTATTCTTAGTTCATTTTGAAATCATATTGTTCTCAATTTTGCATAAATTATTCAAAATCTTAACTAAGACCATGTGAATAACCTTTAAAACATAATTCAAGATTTAATCACAATAGTTTCTGCCATATTATTTAAATTCTTGTCATTCTTGTTTATAAATAACATTTTATTGTGAATAATTTAAATAGTTAGGACGAATAATTAAAACGGCAGCGTGTTTGTGGAAAAAAAAAATTTCTTCACTGTTTATTCATTTGAAAATCTACAAGTTTAAGTATCTATATTCTGTAAATGACGGCGAAAACCGCATCAAAATTAATTGCATTGTTTAGAAGAAAAACGCGGTCGTATCAGACAGACATGAAAAGCGACTTTAATTTCTAATTATGTATAGATTAGAGTATACTGTCCCCATGACGTAATTGACAGAGTCGCCTCAAAAAAAAATCGTGTATCGGTAATTAGCGACAGACAATTATTTTAATAGTCTTTGAACGAAGGTCTTCCTTCAAAGTCATTTCATATTAGCTTTAATTTGTTCACTTGTCGGCTTAGCAGCAAAAAATTAGCAGATGCAGCTTAATTACCTTCAATGATATACAAACATCTATTCACATAGGTAGTTATTTTGTTGACTCCCAGTCTTACATTTTTTTCTTGGCTTTTACACATCTGAGATTTTTATTAAGAACCTCCAAGTATATTTACGGTACTTGTGTTACTAACAGTATATGGACTACGTCTGAAATAAATCTAATATAGATGATGGTTCTGCAAAAAAAAAGTATGAATCAAAATATATAAATGCTCTACAAGGGGTAACTCCATGCTTGCCTTCGGAAAACAGCCCCGATATAGGTAGGTGAACAGGTATTTAGCTCGAGCTTTAGTTTGCAACAGCTCGTGTCGACATTGGAAGAGAACAACAAAAGCCTATCGCAGAAGCCACTGCCGCCAAATATATGAAAAGCACGACAGTAGCATATTGGAAATGAATATACGAAACTATAGACACTGTCCGATGTTTATGCGATTCGTTTGCTACCTTTGTAGCTTTGAATTGTGTGATAGTCGGGAAACCAAATAGAAATAAAGGAGAAATAGACAGATAAATCACACTCGCCAAAAAAGATGCGGGTACATCGTCCGAATCGCTCGTCCGTCGCACAAAGCCTTGAGAATCCGATAGTAAAAGTACATTACAGTTACCACAAAAAACATCGTTTAGAAACTTAAAACAATCAACAGTTGTTCCAAGTAGATCTCGGTTCCACTTGAGTTGGTGCCACGGTCGGTCGCTCATCAGTAACCAGTGACCAGGAAGTAGCCATGGTTAGCGGGGTAACATACCCCACTGCTGACTATAAATATACAAATTAAATGTTGTTAACTGGTGAAAGAGAGATTTATTACTATTTCGTTTCCGATTGTGTGGAGATATTTGGATATGGGAATGATAGTTTTGGCCGTGAATTTGGGTTTTTAAAATGTTATGGCTGGTGAATTTGAAGGGTTACACAAAGTTAAAACGATATTAATGCATGGGAATTGTTTAAAACAGTGGAAGCTATGAAAAAAACCATCTAGGAATATGAAATGGATGTGAGATTCTCAACTGATAATTTGTTGCGAATTTCTTCACTTCCAATTTTAAAAATATTTTGGACATACATGACTGGCAACCCTGGTAAACATTTGTGACTAGACTTGGCCCCGAAGATGAAAACGTAAGAATTCCACAGTCGTATTTGTAGCAGATACAATACAAAGACATCAGACAGTGAAAAATTGCATTAAAACGATAACTCAGAAGAAACTCGAACACACCGTCATTACACGACTAATTAGTATCTACCACAGACATACATACGAGTATACATACATTTTTTTACAGAAAATTTCTCGCTCCGTTTCACTGTGACAAAAACTATGCGAGCGTTAATTCCATTGTTTGAAAAGAGAACGCCGCGACAGCCGCGTGCGCATGACGTATTGTGCAAACCCGCATACATTTAGCATAATTTTGACACGTTATGCAAAGAGTTTTTAAGAATTTGGACCTTGTTTGACTAAAGGCAGTTCAATATTTAAAACAAAGAATCCATCATCAGACGACCGAAAACGTTTTGCGCGCCACCGATATAATTATGGCAGATATTCTGACAAATATATATCGGAGACACGTGCATTTTGTGAGTGACTCTAAAGTGTTGAACTCCTGAACAATGTCTGTGTCCTTACAGCTATAAAATTTGAGTCTTCAAGCCATAATTCATAGGGTAACTTCTGGGCAAACGTACACCATTGTGCTGCTGCCTTATCGCTTAACATCAGTTGAGGTAATAGCCAAACAGTAGCCTAGCCAATATAAAAAGCCTTTTTATCTCCATGATTGATTCTACTAGTGCGAGCTTTGGACATGTCTTTTTCAATCTACCTAATCAATATCGTAAGTTTTACAATAGATATTGCAATGCTGTTCACGATTCAAGTTCTTGCATATTTATTATTGTCTCTGTGCACGTAATATAATAAATTATCGTGACAGCTGGATTAGAGCAACCTGTTTTCTATAAATCATTTTACATAGTTGAATCATAGATATTTTGTGCCATACAATTTTATTTACCTATTTATGTAAGTCACACCTATGTAGAAGCAGTATCACATGTGCATTTGGGTCACCTTATAGGTAGTTATTGTATCTTGTACTCCCGTTAGTTGCAAAATACACATGATAGTTTATAGCTCCTTCATGAAAGTCACATACTCTATTAAATTTCACTGAAATAAGCGGTCTAACTTTTCTGACTTCTACATTTTCTTTTGTCTTCTTCTTAACGTCATGTTTGGTATTGCGTTCAGTAGTGTCTTATTTTTAGCACTAAAGTTTGCTATTGGGTTCATTTTTTTCTTCTTCTTAGTACTCAAGTTTGCTATTGGGTTCAGTTTTGCCTTCTTCTCAACACTAAATTTGGTTCCACTATTGGGTTCAGTTTTGCCTTCTTCTTAACACTAAAGTTTGCTATTGGGTTCAGTTTTGCCTTCTTCTTAACACTAAAGTTTGCTATTGGGTTCAGTTTTGCCTTCTTCTCAACACTAAATTTGGTTCCACTATTGGGTTCAGTTTTGCCTTCTTCTTAACACTAAAGTTTGCTATTGGGTTCAGTTTTGCCTTCTTCTTAACACTAAAGTTTGCTATTGGGTTCAGTTTTGCCTTCTTCTTAACACTAAATTTGGTTCCACTATTGGGTTCAGTTTTGCCTTCTTCTTAACACTAAAGTTTGCTATTGGGTTCATTTATTTCCCTCCTGATCAGAAGGTCTAAGTAGAAAAACGTCCAACATCGTGAAACGTCTAATGAGCAGTAAGTCTAATTAGCTAAATGTCCATGTAGCAAAACGTCCAACTATCAGATGGTCTGTATAGCAAATCGTCAGATTCTCAAAATGTTTTAACACTAAAGTTTGCTATTGGATTCAGTGTTGTCTTCTTCTTAGCACTCAAGTTTGCTCACTGACTCTTATTTTAGAATTAGAGATATTCAATCCAGTGCTTTTCATGTTAGACACAGTCTATGACAGTCCTCGTTATGCCACTGTACGTCGTCGTTACGGGAACTTAGTGACCCACTATTGAACAGCTTAATTGAGAGTAAAAGTATATTTATTTCCTGATTAAGATATACGCACAGATTCTTGATTCTAATTATATTTTATACCTTTACAACATAATCATGTAGGTTCCGTTTACCAACTCTTCTAATACGATGAACTCAAAGATAAGTTAGTGAGGAAACAAAATGACAGGTTTCTAAGCAATTAGTTTCACTCTGATGATCATTACGACTTGTGTGATATGATAAGAGCCGCTGATATCATCAGCTTCCTCATATTATACAATATAAATATATAACATCATGATACTTTGTGTGAACTGCTACATGAGGTTCCGGGTTCGACTCCTAGGTCGGGCAGTGTTGTCTGCCAGGGTTGCGGGAAAGTCCGATAGGGCAACCCAAGGAACACGGGTGGGTTTTAGTCAGTAAAAGTCTGACACGCCCTCCCGCTCCGCCCAGAGCGGGAGAAGTCATTTGATGATATCAAACCATTAAAAAAAAAGTTCGGGCAGTGTTATTGCTGGACTTTTTTCTATCAGGAATTTCTCAGTAGCAGTCCGGAGTTTGCATACGTGCCCGGTTGTTGGCAATAGACTCGCCCCCGCCACCTGCTATGTAAATAACAGTGACAGGAAGTTATATAACATGATCCACATAGACTAAGTGAGAAAAATACGTATTACCTATTGAAGGTAACTCAAAATCTAGTAATATTTATATGGGACCACCGCAAGCTTCCTCCACCAAATAAAAAGAGAATATTATATAAACAGTCCATAAATTGACGGAAATATCGATGAACATACATACAAAAAACATACATACTGACGAAAATATACAAGGTGGAGACGACAATACAACAAAAAACTGAAACTCCGTATATCTAATGACGTTCTCGGTCTACATACAAAAAATTAATCAAATATTTCCAGTAGTTTAGTTACGATAGCTAGTCAAAGATCGGCAAATCCCTTAGTCGGCCCATCACTACTATTTAGTTTGTTTGAAAAAAATACTTTTTTAATTTCGATGTTAGGATTTATTTGTTAGTTCCAAAATACTCTTATGCATTTAGTATTGCCAGTGTTTTCATTTATTGTATTATTGTCGTCTCCACCTTGTATACTCGTACCCTCTTCCTTTTTTGAAGTCGATTAAAAAAAGAAAAACGATTGATCAGCTCGCAGCTTTGAAGGTTAAGTAATATTGTTTCGAATAACGCTCTTCATTCATTATAATCACTTACTATCGAGAACATTAGCAAGTTATTTTACAAGTTAAGTTTAACTGTTGACCATCAAAAGCCCACAAGCGGCACCATTTTAACACCTAATGAATGTAAATGTTATTCCAAATCCACGCCAGTTGCCTCAAACATGTGTGACGAAATCTCATTACAATAAAAATACATTAATTAGAATATGAAAAACACCTTTTTACAGTACATTGATCTCTTTATGTAACCCTGTTCGTTTAAGCGCACGAGTAGAATATGTCAGTCTTGCTTACTTGAAAGATTCACTTGCCGGGCGACTGTGAACCTTATCTTGTACTACCAAAGTTTAAATAAAAGGTCTGCTTCAGTGAACTAATACTGTATTTTCGTACTTCAGTGAGTTCAAACATTTGCTCAAACTACTTACAATTCCAAGGTTTTGTCTCGTTAGAGCTCTATAGGTACTCTTATTATGAGTACAGTGAACAAAAAAGTTAGGTTTCATCTAATTTTAAACTTCAGACTTACTCAAAAGAGCAATTTTGAAGACTAGACTGCTCAGCACATGCAAAACATCATCATCTGCCTAGCCTTTTCCCAACTATGTTGGGGTCGGCTTCCAGTCTAACCGGATGCAGCTGAATACCAGTATTTTACATGGAGCGACTGCCTATCTGACCTCCACAACCCAGTAACTGGGTAATACGAAGCGCATGAGCACATGCAAAACATATTTGTACGTATTTACATCATCACACTCCTGTCTTTAACCCAATGGGGTTAGCGCAACATTTGTCTTCTTGCATGCATCTCAGTATTCACCCCATTTCTAGCTATATCATTTATTAACCCATAACATTTGGGGTT
Source organism: Lithophane semibrunnea (assembly GCA_947363905.1). NCBI lineage: Eukaryota > Metazoa > Arthropoda > Insecta > Lepidoptera > Noctuidae > Lithophane > Lithophane semibrunnea. The sequence goes on from OX376195.1 coordinate 16,375,969, forward strand.
GAAATCCTAGGGCCATGGGGTCCGAGTGCCCACTTGGTTTTTCAAGACATCGCCAAACGCTTGGTCGACTCTTCACGTGAACAGAGGGCTGGCCTATTTTTTGGCCAAAGAATCAGCATTGCCATTCAACGTGGCAATGCTGCCAGCCTTTTGGGCACTTTTCCTGTTGACAGCGATGCAGAAGAATTTTTTGATGCCCTTTGATAATTTTCCCTTGTACATAATTATTATTATAGATAATATCTATAATAATAATTATGTACAAGGGAAAATCGTAAGTCTTTATGTTAAATAAAACACATAACCCATTCATAATTTATGTAGTTGTTTTGATCTTGGCATGCTCTCTGCTTAGACTTATCTCTATTGTTGACTGTACGTTTAAACATTGACAGAGGTGGTCGAACTTGAAGTGTTTTGCGAATTATCGTGTAAATGCTAACTTGTGATAAATGTGTTGTAGTTATGTTACGTGGCCCGACAGGAGGATGACAATTCATCTAGGTAGTGGTTTATAGGCCGTAAGAGGCGACCTCTAATAGACGAAATATCCGACCCTGTTGAAGCCCGTTCTTCAAGCTCACGTTGTGTTATATCATTATATTATGATATGATATAGATATGGATCTTATATTATTAAGTAGTTTATGAAGAAGGTTGTCTGTCTAAAAGCCATGAATATTTTTTTTATAACTAAACTTTTTCATTGATATTTCTTTTCAGATTCATAAGTACATAACATAACTTGTGAGCTCATGTAACGAAATTGTGTATGGTAATACATGCGAGTCCCAAGGAACCAGAAGGGTTATATCCTTACAAGATAGAACAAAGTATAATTTGTACCATCCCTCAGGGCACGCCGGCGAAGACTCTGCAGTAAAAGTTGTTGGTAATTTTGTGAAAAAAAAAGAACCTACAATAGATTGTAGAGAGAATATGAGAGGTAAAAAGATCCAAGCTTGGATTATCAGTATTAATGAATACATTAAATTATACAAAATGTTACGAATTTCCCATTGGGGTTAGCAGAAACCACAGAACAGGGGGCGTACCAAAACCGCTTACAGCAGTATTATTTTAATCTTACTTCAGTGGGGGGAAGAGATGGAGCTATGCATCCTGTAGAGCTTCATCTCTTTCCTACTGAAGTAATATACTGTTGTAAGCGGTGGTGGTAGGCGCACAGAACTCTACGAACAATGAACGACGATTTTATTTTATTTTTTAAAACATTATACACAAGTAAAAAAAAAACTATACAAAGGCGGACTAATGCTTAAAGCATTTTCTACCAGCCAACCTTAGGGTTATGCATAGACAAAACCTTAATCCTTTTTCTTTGTCCAAGCAGCATGGACGTTATTAGTTTAATAAAATCAATCCACATAACAATTATTAAACATAATATTATTGTAATCTATTGCAAGACGTAGTTGGACATCGTCTGACTCGACATCAACAACATGTATATAGAACCACAGCATTGCCACGTTGAATGGCAATGCTATTGCAAAAAATAGGCCAGCCCTCTGTTCACGTGAAGAGTCATGCAATCGGCTGCTCATGTTCAAAAACAAATTATGTCCTTCGAAATGAATTCACTAGGTGGCAGCACTGAGACGTCAGGTCCGTGCACTTGTCAGAAGCGCCTAAATTTTTCTTTAGTCGTGCGTCACTGAATGATGAACGAATCAATGAAACGAATGATGAACGTCATCATTTTATATTCATTGTCGAAATGAAAGACCTCTTGTCAAAGTGGCCCTGACTGGTGGCGTCAATTTAGGGGTATGAGAAACAGGGTGTAAAGTTCTCTCATCCTCTATAGAAAAGGGAGGTTCCTTCGACCAGACGAGTGTTGTGTCTGGCGGGCAACTGCCTAACGAATAGATCCATAGCGCGGTAAACTCTAATTGCGCGATGCAGGATTTATGTAACGTGAGGATTTTTGTGTGACGTCAGGTCTTTGATGCGTAGTTCGCATGTGGCGATGTAGATGAACGCGAGCCACATGAATTTTCATAAAAACTCTCATTATGACTTAGCAACTCTACCAATCTAGACAAAAACACAGCTTAAGTTAGTGCTATTAAATCGTGTACCCGCAGTCCCTGTCTTCGTTAGCAAGCTACCCCCCTATTAGCATGCGGCAGGTGGCTCAGTTTTACACAGGAAACACTAATTAGGCACCGCAATTATATTAGAGTTTAACTATAGATTAACCAAGATTTAAACTACGGTTAACATCTGATGTTTTTATCTGTAAAACAGTTATCTTTTAGTGTTGATCTCCTTTTAGAGTGGAATGGTGTTGTTTGTTTTTATTATACAAGTTTCATGATTGGTTTTATTTCCCTTCTGATTCATACAGCAGCTATGAGAGAAACTGCCAGGGTTGCGGGAAATTCCGAAAGGGATTCCGGGACCCTTGGCAACAGGCAAAAGTCTGACACGCCCTCCCGCTCTCCGCCCAGAGCGGGAGAAGTCATTTAATGATATCCCATCATCAAAAAAAAAAAAAAACTATTAGGGAAAGATGTAATAACTGGCTCTTAGTGTTGTAAAAGCTGTGCAAGATAGTTGGTAACTATCGAGGAAACCTGAATGTCATAGAAAAAAAATCGAAGACACGTGACATCTACAAACCCGCAATGGGCCAGAGTGGTGGATTATGACCCAAAAGTTTCCTCTCACATGGACAGGAGCCCGCTCCCATCCCAGCAATATTATCGGCTCAACTAGACTGATGAACAGACAACCACCACGTGCTTACAGTAGTACTATAAAAGTACATGCTCGTATCAGTAGATAGCACCTATTACCTTATCAGTCAACTCCTAATAGACGATGACTCGGGCTTTATGAATATTTATGCAGCATACGAACGTAAAACGTGGTTTAACTTCTTAATGTTTTGTGGATAATAAACAAATTAAGAAAACTACCTACCTAATAAACAAATAGAGATATTACTAGAAAATAAAGCTTTATTTTCTAGTAATTTCACAATTAGGTACATAGTAGGTATATTTGTTATAAAGTTTTAATTCCGTTTATTATTTTTCCAACAGTTCTTTTTTGTTTGGCAAATTATTTTGAGAATCGGCAATTACTTATAGCTATTTTTTATCTCTCTCCTCTTTTAAATCAGTTTGTCATTACTAACTTGCCTACCAGTCACTATTCTGCACACTAGCAATACAATATACAATATACCTTCTCAAAATATACATAGTTATATAAAATACACTCTCGTGATCAAATCTCACCGTGAAAACTTAGGTGAAGTGAGCTGTCAATCCACTGTCGCTAGGGATTGACATAATTGACAGCTCACTTCACCTAGGTTTTCACGGTGACATTTTTTACAGAATTTAAGCACTATATAATTGATAATCTGCTGTTGCTATGGTAACTTCGCTAACCACCTAATCCTCCTTTTTATCCGAATTTAGTCATCCTTCCCGGCTCACTGAGCACAGTAGAATGGCTAATCATTACCCATTTTAACGTCTAACAGATTAAAATTAAGAGTTACGTCATTTGGTTATATTTGAACCGTATGTACTAATGTATTAGCTATCGATAGTAAGTTATGTCAAGATAACCTTGAATGCTCGAGGCTTGATTAAGTTCACACCTTGGCTTTTCTTGTCGCACAAAGGTATTTATATAGCAGGACTTGTTTGTTTTACCACATTATATTATTTTCATAATATTTTTCTTTTATTAATTTTTTTTCTTACCTATTTTTATTTTTAGATATTTCTTAAGATAAAAATATAAATAAAAAACATTTAAAAATATAGAGGTCCGCCGGTGTCGGGAGCAGGGTCCAAGCTACCGGTGGTTAGGGCTGCAGAGACAGGAACCTCCTCACAATGCGTGCTGTATCAAGGAGTATACTGCCTTCTGAATCAGGCCCTTGATCCAACCGCCTAACGAGAACCTCGAGAGATATTGGCGTCGATTCAATAGATCAATTAATATTATCAATTTCATAGGCTACCTACAGCATATTTTCTTAGATAGTAATCGTGAATACCTACCTACTACAAGATGAATTCAGTAAGGGGTGTGCTCAGGGATATTTCTTTTATCAATCAAAACTTCAAACTCGAATTCACTATTCCATTGATTTGGTTCTTTGCTTTTGTATAATAGTTTCATCTCATCTCAAAAATTCACTAATCTATGAATTCGCGAAAGCATTATTTTCTTCCGAGAATTAAGTAGATAGGAACGTATTCAGTAAGTAATTGCTCTAGGACCTAAAGCAATTCCACAACAAAGGTTCTTTGTAGTGTGAAATACCGATTTGAATTATCGAACTTATTTCATTGGATGAGGCTATTTCAAACATACATGTTTTACTGCTTTTCACACCATACGATTACTATTAAATCCTACAAAATTTTCAAAATGGTCTGTCGTCTAGTTTTCGAGTTCTAAGGTGGCTCCTCAATCCAGACGGTCTAAATAAAATATGTACGTAGCTACTATAAGTAGTTCATCAAATCGGATAACAATATTAGCATCAATATTTAGTAGAAATTTCTACTAAATATTGGCGTACTCCAATATCTTACACATTCAGTATTTCAAAAGATATTAATAAAATAAACATTCCAGTCGTCTGAATTGAGGAGCCACCTTAAATGCCCTGTAACTTTTAAAGGGTTTTACCACAAATTCCAGGATCGGGGTTAAAAATTCGGATAATTTACCACTAAATATTGCGTTTAAATATGAGACATGGCTCCTCAATCCATACGGACACAGCAAGCATAAGCTACTTAACATTTTATCTTCATCGACATGATTTTCTAAAGAATCGTCCGACTGACGTAAACGAGTTGCTATGGGGTTTGTCGGTTGCCCGCCAACCTGTCATTATGAACCTATTCAGTGCAGGTCTTTAACCCGCTGTGCTGTAGTTACGTGCATGGGAATCGAAGCGGTTTCTTTGAACCTAGGTACTTTATGACTGGTGGTCTAAAGAGGTTAAAAAGTTTTTGATATTATCGTCAATTTATAGACGTTGGATATTCTAGTGTTTGAGTTTTTTGGAGAGCCTTTTAGTGCCTAAAAATCTAAAAAAAACAATCTTGTCTATCGTTTGGACATTGAAAAGCCCAGAACTTGGATTTTGCCTGGTTAATGGCTTACGAATTTAGATTTAGGACGTAGGTGCTTCTGCCTACCGCTTAGAAGAAGACTGGCGCAATGGTGTGTGGATATATATGTAAACAAGGATAGAATACCCTTTCCTAATTTCGGAAGTATACCTTTTTTCAACCAAAACATGTCTATATAATGAACATACAAAAAAAAAATATATATCATCCGAATTGATAACCTCCTCCTTTTAGAAGTTGGTTAAATTTAGATTCTACTGATAATTACGCTTTATATAGGTACTTACTAATAAACTTATCCCTAGATTTACCAAAATTCCTCGGTTTACTTGACTACTGAAATTAAACCCACTTTCAAAGCGAAGCGATAACAAGTGGTATACCTAATCATTATTTATTCAACGCAACATTCAAAACATTTCCTCATACTCACACTTTTAGCATTTTGTCACTAATGCTAAGTGGGATGTGAGAAAATATCCCATACCGTCGCGTGTCGACTCGTAGTCGCGTAGGTAATAGAAACTAATAAGCGATTACATAAAAATATGAATAGGAATTATTTTCTGCAATTGTTATGTTTTCGAATCATCATCATCATCATTTCAGCCGATAGACGTCCACTGCTGGACATAGGCCTCCCCCAATCACCTCCACTTCGACCGGTTCTGTACTTCTCGCATCCAGCGGATTCCGATGGCTTTCACCTGGTCATTGGTACACCTTGTGGGAGGCAGCCAGCCCACGCTACGTCTTCCGGTACGCGGTCGCCACTCCAGAATCTTTGGCCCCACCGGCCATCTGTTCTGCGAGCAATGTGCCCTGCCCACAGCCAGTTAAGTCTGGAAATTCTTCGGGCTATGTCAGTCACCTTTGTTTTCCAACGGATCTCATCATTTCTGATTCGATTACGTAGGGAATATCCAAGCCCTCTCCATTGCCCTTTGGGTGACTTTCAGCCTTCTAATCAGGCCAATTGTATTTCGAATAACTTGGATAAAAAAAAATGTCCCAGCTGACAGTGTCGTTGGCCAACTCAATCGCAATCTCGACTGCTGAAAGAAGGGTCGTAGGTACACACGGCTACACATCAAGCTATACATTTCCAGTTTATACTGATCTTGCATTGTATAGGATTTCGGTACAATGCGAGGTCAGCTTATACTGGAAATCTATAGCTTGATGTGTAGCCGTGTGTACCATTCCCCTGGGTTTTTTTTTTTAGTAGCAGATTGGACTCTGGATTTTTGCACAGGCATAATGTTATGTTATAAGTTATGTTTGCTACACAAGCTTATCATACACCGTCTGAATAAATGCAAATGCAAATGACATCATCTTTTCCTTAAATGACTATTTATGTAATAAACAAATGACTGTTTTTTTAGAGGCTTTATCCAAAAATGTTAATGACATAATGTTTGAAAGGTTAACACTCGATTCGGAGGCCCTTCAGAAATATGAATTTGGTGATCATTGACGTATTAGTAAGAACTTCGATGAACATCTTTTAAACATATGGAGCAATGGACGTAGTTCATGATAAATCGTAGAAGTATCAAATAATTAATTGAAATAATTATGTGCATGAAGGTTTGGTGTCACGAAAGTATTCGGTGAGTACTGTGACATGGCAGCTACTGTTTTAAAGTTTTATTAGAAAACTGAGGTCATGAAAGTAGCTTACAGTATGGATGCGGAAAATCCTTACTTCCTTTCTAATATTATAAATGCGAAAGTAACTCTGTCTGTCAGTCGCGCTTTCACGCCAAAACTACTGAACCGATTTAAATGACTTTGTATCGACATACCACGCGGGGGAAACCACGGGTGGAAGCTAGTAGAGAATAAAATGCTTAAGCAGTCGACTGCGATCGGTTGGAAAAACTACCTAAGAATTATAATACAGATCGATAATAATAAATGGATAATAGTTGTCCAGTCAAAGTCACAGTTCAAAACAACTACAATCTCAAATCTCACACTTAACCCGTATTCTCTCGGGATATTTTTGCCCCCATAACCAATATTTATTGCTCAATCACTAAACGAAGGGTTGTAAACGAACCATTTATTAAATTGCAAGAGCAATTGCAATTTGTGTAAAGAGAATATCCATGCCTATAACCCTGAGGCATAAGCAGTAATCACGTTAGTCAGCACACAAATAAAAAGCAACGAAACTACTTGGCCTAAGGGCAGAAGATACAATTATATAGATAAAGATTATTTTTAAACCGAGATTTAAGTAAAGGATTTTAAAATAAATAAGACTCTCAGAATAATATGCAAATTATTTTAATATTAAATTGTTGTTTTAATAAAGTGTGAATATACAGGTTTTATGGCGTCGGCGCCTTTATAGAGACTAAAAAAGTAATTTTGCTTTAAAAAGGTTTCATTATAATGAAAAAGCCACTTTATTAAACAAAAGACACAGCATTTTTCGTTGTAATAAAACATAATAACACAGCATTACCTGCGTCCAACATAAAATTGATCATACCTTCTCATGTATCCCTTGAAATATTCACGGATGCGGTACCAAGGAAAACCATAATTATTCCGGCGTATCCCACAAACAAATGAGGAACGATTTACATAACACATGACGGTACGCGAACACAGAATCGGTCCTCAGTGCTCACATATTAAAGGGAAAATAAGAAACAGAGGGTGACCACCCACCGTGGCGCTATGAGGCTGTGAGCATTACAAATAGAGAGGGCCAATTTCCAATTAAAATCTCAGCAGGTGGTCTAGCTAGAGGGCAGCACTAGAAAAATAGATTGCTCCGGTCTCCCCGACCGCTGGCCGCAGTGATGGGTTGAGAAATAAAAGAAAAACTTAATAACGTTGTCAAATTAAAAATATTCATATAATTAGTTAGGGCAATGGTCGTTTTGGGTTATGGAATGGGTGTCTTAATAGACATGGATACAAAAAAGTGTAAAAGAAACGAAAAGGCGAAGACTGGAGTCTTATGGTATAATTTGAAATTGTTTTACATGAAGTTACATACTCTAGGTAATGTTAAAAGAAAAACGAAAAAAAAAAATTGTTATTCTGCACAAACAAAACGCACATTCAACAAAAAAAAAAAGTTATGTGTAAATGTTGTTACTGTTTACTGGCTGGGGATGTACTTGTCCCGTATATTTTGGTTTACGCGTGTGCCACCCCGTGTCTTGGAGGTTCAGAGTCTAATGGGTTGATTAATTTATTAGCAATGCTCTGCTATCAATAACCAACAACAGACGGAAAGACGATAATATGGCCATCTATAGATACCTGCTGAAACCCTGAAAAGATGAAATATAATATATTTACGAAGCATTCTACCATTTGGCGGCAAATGTAGATATCTAATTATCTATAGCCGGTATATAGAACGAACTCAAGGAGCTGTACTTAACACTAAATACTTTGTAAACATTGTCATGTACAAGTTATGCTGACAACTTGACATGAAGAGCTGTCATGGCGCCAGACCGATAGTGCTTCTAGTGGCTGTACTATGATAACAGCTGATAACAGTTTACAATATGAAAACACGTGTTGTGACCCAAATACATAATATTAAATTTGCAAAATAATTACCTATACTATCGTTATTGAGCACAAATAAATATAGCCTAGGAGTCTACGCGTATCTAGTGAATAGGTTAGACCTAGACGAGCGAGCAACATTCGTCGACGTCATTAGATGAGATGAGAAAGAGATAGGTAAGTATCTAATAACTGATAATTTCAAGAGGCAATCAATAAAACATAGTGATATTGAAGAATTACTAGATAAGCTAAACACTACATAATATTTTGATCATAAACATAATAAGAACAAGTGACAAGAAAATAGTGATATTTTTTAATTTCTTGATTTGTGGTTTAAGATGCACCTTTTACTGACATCAGAGAGCATTTTGACATAAATCTACACCTGTAATCCTCGAACGGTTACGCAGAGTTTTTCGTCAGTATAGTACACCCACATTTCGCCAGAATATTTTGAATAGTCCGCGTAATGCAAAGGATGAGATAAGAATACAGGTAATACAATTGAAGGATCATCATAACTAAGATATCGTATTATTAACACAACTTACAAGAAATTAGTAACATAAGCTTATTAAGCCAAGCTTATACCGACACAATACGTGTCACAAGAGCAAAACACAAAAGAATCTAATATTATGCAGATAAGCCACTCTTAAATCTTATCCGAATTTCTAAAGATATAAATCAGCTTTCTCAGTTACCAATAGACTACAAATCAATAGGTACAATAAATAGGAATAACTTTGTCGTTAGGTGAACTATCGGAACAAACCATAGATAGTCGATATGCTGGTACAACAGATTTATTACCAAGCGTTAAGGCTCTGCACACATCGCGTGATGTGCTGTGATATTTTACGCTTTTGTTGTAGTTGACTTGTTTATTACAGTGGCGTGTATGTAGGTACCCTTGTAGTAGTAAATCTGCTTTAGTGGACCAAGTATTATGCCCTGCGGAACACCTAATATTTCCATACATTTTCTTTGAAATACTGCTTGAAAGAATTATTGTTAGACGTAAAGCATAAATGTCCTATAATGGTAAATTGCTCTGTGCTAGTGTTTTATTGGTTTATAGAAATATAGAAGTAATATAGAAGAAAGAGATGGAGAGTAGAGACAGCTTTGACGTTCAAAAGTAACTTTTATGTGCTTAATTGAATTAAATGATTTGACTTTGACTTTGAGTAGTAACTCATCTACATTTCAACCGAAAGACGTCCACTGCTGGACAAAGGCCTACCCAAGCACCGCCACTTCGACCGGTTTTGTGCTTCTCACATCCAGTGAATATCTGCGGTCTTCACAAGGCTGAGCAGGACGAGGATAGTAATCACTGGGAACCAATGACCAAATCTATACCCTAATATGTATATACCTCAGCGCGCTATGGAGCGGGCTATGCTCGGAGTTTCTTTCAAGGACAAGATCAACATTAAATCGCTCAGCTTTCACTGGTGAACACAAAGACACGATGATTTACGATGCCCTCCACAGTTTATGATAATACATACAAGATGATATCGCATCGCTAAACTTTCTCTGAGATGTTCCTATAATGTCTGTATTATTAGCAAATGTAATGATAATATTTGTATGAGAAGTGATGAGCCGAGTGGCGCTTTTGATGATAACGGGGTAAGCAGAACAGACTAATAATAAACAAAGATAACGTATAAGATTTAAAAAATTGAAAGAGGAACAAAAGGACTCTAAAATGTATCAGATATGTAAATAAAAAACAAATCATTCCGTTATTTAAATCGACCACAAAAACAATTAAATGATATTGCAGAAAACAATTAAAATTAAATTTAAAAAACAATAAAAGACCAAATTGTCTTTGACTCATACATTACTTTAATGAATGCCTTCATTAAACCATGCTCTAAAAGCATACGTTAATTGAAAACAACTTATTAAGGGAGCGGCTTTAAATGAAACACATGAAAGTCACTGTAGAGACATTAATTCTTTGTACATGGAAATTAATGAAATTATAATACAGCGAGTTGTGTGACCGATTCATGTAATTTACATAATTACTTCAACAGGCATAGCAACTATGTAGAATAAGTTTATAACGAGTATAAAATGACGCTCAACGAAGCCCAACATCCTAATTGCTAACATACGATCAATCACAATCACAATCTGAATCATTTTGAAGGATATTGCTAATCCATTGCTTCATATGTTCGAAAAATTTGTCTGCTCAACAACGTAAATAACGCAATTAATTGTGTTGAACTGTCAAAACTGTCGTGTGTTACGCAATTAGGGTACAAAGTCACTTATTTTCACATAAACAAAATACATATAAGTTATAACTTAACTTTAAATACTCCCCCACAACTCCTGTACCGCTGCATGCATTTGCACCCATGAACAATGTATTGCGTGCTTAACTTTGCGCGTTGCCATATACAATGATTGTCCACGGCAAAATATAAAGTCGTTTCCCAACAATTATTTTTCCTCAATGTTATTAGTTTAATATCCAGAATTCGTAGATAATGGCTCTGTGATGGGTCATTTTACACCCTGTTTAAGTGCATATTACAGGTATAAAAATAAATGATCTACCTGTCACAGATAGAACATGATAATTATTATCACTTGTCAGATAGGTACTGTAAAAGACTCCTGAAACTATAGCAGCGCGATATACAATATCGAGTATCTATATTATTTTAATATCTTGTAACAATATATACTGCAATATTTAGATATGTAATTTCAGTAAGCAGCTGAATGTCTGTTGTAACATCTATGACAGACGCAAATGACTATCATCTACATACAGGCCATAGACGTACTTAATGGTCTCCAATCTTTTCATGGATATATTATTAACAGCTTGTTTCATCTATTTCCGAACAATCTTGGAAACTAATTAGTGAACCCATTATTGTACCCTACGAAACTCCATTTCTTTCCCGTATAATTCAAAAGACTTTGTTTGAATGTTAGAATAATTTTCACACGTTTTTAGGTCTTTCTAGTTAGCTAAATTAAGACTTCAATTGTGAATACCTCCAGCTTTCTCTTAGCTCTTTGTTCGTTTGTTCGTCCAACTCAAAAGGAACAGACGATTCTGCGGATAAAAATATCTAAGATCCAAGTTTCCAAAGAAGCTTGATTTCTTTCAACATTTCTATTCGAAATACAACTCTCGGCGTCGAATAAATCCGCAGCATCATTTGTATTTGTCATTCATTACCAATATATACTCTTCGTTTCATGCAGAACAAAAAACATTTTTCTTAACACCTTGACGGTTGCATATGTAATTCGATACGTACCTAATTTGCCTGTATGACTTGCATTAACGTTTTTTGCCGGGAGTCAAACCCGATCCTCGTACATTAGCTGACTCAGACGTCAGCAAAAACTGCACTTGGTAACGGTACGAGCGTAATGTTTAATTTGCTGTAGGGACCTGGGTTTGCTTATGTTAATCTCTTGTTTAAATACCTTTTATTCACATCATCTTTTATGCTATAACGGTTGTCCTACAAATTGTACTGTTATTGCATTTCTTACACTTACCATAACCGTTGTTCTTTCTCCGCGAAACTCCATCGTCAGAAATCTTATAGACATAATTTCAATTATTATTGCAAGTGTTATTGGGTTGGTTGGGAATTATAGACGTGATTTTGTTCTTATAAGTTATGTAATTTCAATTAAGTATAGCTTAAGATACTCTACAAGTATATTAGTTACATACCTACACACTATCTTTATTAAATAGGCATTACGCAGTGCTTATTGTGAAGTTACTAGATGTGTTGTCAAGTCTTAGCAAAGATATTATTATGTATATCTTTCCCACTGTTCCCTTTATCCGACCGTATTGTTTAAGTATAAAATACTTAAGTACTTATTAAAGTAGTATGTTGTTTCTCCAGTATAAGGAGATTATTCTTTAAAATCGATTGCCATTTTTCTAATGATTTGCAAGAAAATTTACGATACTTAAGTCAGAAATTTTTCATCAAACTCTATCAAAAGAACCTCTTTTAGTTGTGCAATTCTATACAGATTAAGCATGCCTATCCTTATGCCTATTTTAAAATATCATTCAATAAACTGACGTCCTCGTAACAGTAACATCATAATTACGGATTCACTTCGACTTTGACTCATGTATCGACAGGAAACTAATCTTCTTTATGTAACACGATCGTTAAAATTTTCAGTTTTTGCTCTCTAATGACTTACCTGGCTTCGTCTGGTGTGTAATGAAGATAAGTATTCTAAGTTAGTTTAGAGGTTCGTGACAGATTGTTGATGGTTCTAGGTCTGACAGGTAATTATGGCTCATTGGTCTAGTGGTCACAAGCGTTACTGCTGATGAGGGTTCGATTCCCAGGTCGTGCAAAGTGTTATTGTGTTTAACCAATAGAAAATTTCTGAGTAGCAGCCCTGGATGGATTTCTCCGATGTATTTCTTCTGGATTTCTCTCCCCTAATGGCGAAATATGGGTGTACCTTCTATAGGTACGCCCGTGCCTACCACTTCAGGGACAGGGTGTGATTTTATGTTATGTTATTATTATAGCTAGTTCAATCCCAACAAGCAAAATAATCCTGGAATTCGATTTTATAATGCTACGTGGACTTATAAAACTCCGATGGTAGTTTTGGTGGTTGCTACTGCACTTTTAACAGCATAAATACATGCTGTTTTTACTCAAGTACGTTTAATCCTATAATTTGTACTTATATCGATATATAGGATCATATTTCCTGACAAATATAGATCAAGACTCCTATAAAAGCATGAAACAAGTGTAACTGCACTCAGGAGTAATTACTCCGGTAACTCAGACTTATATGCGCCGATTAGATAAGATAACATCTGCGGGCCATTTAAATCGTAATACTCCTGTAGGAGCATGTACCAGGAAGATATGCACTGAGGAGCAATTACTCTTGTTATTTTTACTTATAAACTTATATAAGCTAATATTTTATGACCAATTTAAGTAAATTAAATTATTATTAAATTACTGTAAATCATTTATGTATCTGGTTTGGTTTTACATAAACTTAAAAGTAAGTGTTAAATGAATTATATATACACGTTTTAAATCACCAATATTATAACAGCACTCGGTAGGATAAAATGTTCTCTATATCGATTTATCGTATGCCGTTTTAAACCTAGACACAGTAGTGTTACTGTCTAAACAATGGCGCATATTTTTCGGTTTTGAGATAACCCAATATAGAACCAATATACTTACATTGGTACTATGTCACTATTGGAAATGCTAAAAATACTTATTTTAGCACTATGTCTTACTTGGAAATGCTCACTAAGAAAATGGCAGCTGCCTTCATAATATTGATTTAATATTAATTAATACTAAAATGAAAATAAGTAAATTTCAAGAGGCGCTTTAAATTTTTAATCAAAACCATGATAGATTTCACAGAAAATTCACATGCCCCTACGAATAAGCTATAAGACTAACAATTTGACAACAATAAGATTTTGTTTTTCTACTAAGATTGACAATAATAAATTCTGATTCATATAAATACAAGATGTTAAAATATTTTTTTACAGAGCACAACACGCGATACGCTTGGTTCGACTGTCTCAATATATTATAGAAGCATTTCTAGGCACGTATTAATCTCATTTTTGACTATAACTTACTTTTACTGAGATTAACAGGAGTAATTGCATTGACGTAACTCAATTACAGGAGCATTAAAGGCGTATATGGCATTTCAGCGGTCTAATATAAATACGTTATAAGTAAAAGTAGACTTATAAAGTGGGCCCTTTTCGAGACTTATATGCGGATATAAGTCTCATATATGGATAATAGTGGTTCTAGGATACTTTAAAAACCACTTTTTGCTAGTTGGGATCACTCATAGTGCACTAACGCTTATCGGTAGAAATGGATGGCATCGAGGAAAATAGTTAACCTAATCCTAAGAGGAGTTTATTCTCTGCAGGGGATGTTTGGAGGCTGTGGTTGATTGTAATTTGTAATGATTATGGCTTTGCTTTTTTATCTAAATCTGTCTTTAATTAAAATAACTTGTACCTAGGTAGTTCTTGTACATCCAGCTATAAGTAGGTACCCTATATCTACTCTGTCCTGTATTTGGATTCAAATAACTGTAGACGAATGCATTTTTTTTTTAATTTTGAAATGTGTTTAGAGCTAGAGCAAATTGACATCGAGTGATTCAGACAATATATTCTAAAGAGTCGTATTGATGTCTCCTGTCTATTCAAATATTGATGACCCATTTAACTATCTCGGGACTTCGAAACTTTTTATGCACTCTGAGTCTCTGATATTAAAATGTTTGCTGCAAAGAATTCGATAGAAACCAAAGATCAAATAGATGTAGTAAATCTTTAGATTATCTGGTAGAGTAAGTAAATCTATTTCTACTATTTCATCCATTCAGTCTGTAAACAGTCCCGCGTTTGTCTGCAGCCGTGCCAAAATTAGTCCGAATTTAGATGCAAAAAATTCTAAAGAATTTCCGACGTCCAGTTTAGACAGTAGAATGTAACAGAGTTCAATATTTTCTAATGTCATCAAACGAGTCCATAACATATTCAAAATGATCAAAACTAATATTCTCCAAAAAGGAAGCTTCACCAAAAGCGACCTCCATAATGTTTTCCTTAACATCATTATCTCTACTAACTAAACAAACTTACCTTTTAGGCTTCCACCGCTTCATAAACACTCCAAACATTGTTTTATCACAATTCACAACAACAACAATCACTTCACACAGAAGCTACTGATAACGAGTCAACGACTTCCGTTCAATCAATAACACAACAACCGCACGTAAATAATTGCACCAACGATAAGATAAACAACGAACTCAGTACCGAAAACATGTGACCTAGACACAGTGACTGAGAAGCCTGGGAACACTGTCCTACTTCGCGAGCATCTCTAAAATCGATACAATCCCATAACTATAATGCATATAGCAAAGTTACGCAATCGTCCTTAGGATCTCACGTCATTATTTGTTTATTTAGTGAATGAAACATTGGCATCGTAATGTTTCGGTATAAACAATACACGCGACGCTTCCGTCACTCGGTCTTAGCGCAACTGAGTCATTCGTTGTGACTAGAGCAGAGAGACTAGCGAGTGTTGAGTGTGCCGGTGCGCGTCAGGTGCGGTCGATCAGCTGCTCGCTTGTCGCCATCTTTTTTTGCATTTTGGCGCCATCTCGCGGTGACCTTTCAACTTTGGAACGTGGTTTGTGTTGTTTATTAGTAAACATAGCACACCCCTTTTAAATGAAGTAGCGGTAACAAGTGTTACATGTCGTGTTCATGTCCAATTTATGTGATGTGTCGCTTAGGCAATATCGAATAGATACCTACCCAATGTGATTTTAATTTTCGAGTTTTACTTTTCTGTATGGTTATTTTACTAATTTTATTGTTAAATCGGTGAACTATATTTGTTAGCAGTATGTAGTTACAAAATTTCCTATTCGTGACGTAATCAAGCACATACCTATAGTTCAAATATACATTATTTCCTTTCAAACCTCGTCTTTCAACGTAAATATCTTTCATATTGATAGTCTACATAGGTGCATGCAAGACATATAAGGTATGGTAAGTAGGTACCTACCTAACATACAATAGAGACACTTGTACAAACGTTGTAGATGGAATTTTGTATGTCTAATACTAGGTACGTGAGGGAATAATTTAAATAAGTATTTTTTCCCCACTGCTTCAGTAAAACACTTGTTTAAATGTTACGAAATAATTTAAATAAGTAGAGCAATATTATGTAGCTCTTAGTTGCTGTATGAAAGTAATTTACAATTTCAATCAGACTAATGTAAGCATCGATGGTTCAGTGGTAGAATGCTCGCCTGCCACGCGGGCGGCCCGGGTTCGATTCCCGGTCGATGCAATATTCTTTTTAGTATTTTGTTTTAAATTTTAATGTGTTTTAATATTTTAATTCATAAGTCACCGTCATAAAAAAACAATTGAAGTTTTATTGTTATTACATCAGGGCGTGTACTGTCCCGCAAAGTGTTGAGTAAAAACCGGCTAAGTGCGAGTTGGACTCGCGCACGAAGGGTTCCGTACCATTATCTACAAAAACGGCAAAAAAATCACGTTTGATGTATGGGACTCCCCCTTTAATATTTATTTATTCTGTTTTTTTGTATTTTTATTATAGCGGAAACAGAAATACATCATCTGTCAAAATTCAACTGTCTAACTATCACCGTTCATGAGATACGCCTGGTGACAGACAGACAGACAGCGGAGTCTTAGTAATAGAGTCCCGTTTTACCCTTTGGGTACGGAACCCTAATGCAAATGCCGAGATCCAACGATCCCTGATTTTGCGGACGGACACGCACGGCAGACGAGCACAGACCGCTACGCACCGCGCACCGAGGAACTTCCGATGTCTGCGATACCCCGCACGTACACCTTTCCACGGTGCGTCGTGCGGGCTCTGTCCTTCTGTGTCCGTCCGCAATATGGCGCACCGTCGGATCACGGCATTAAAAATACTTTTAGTAAAAAGGTACCAAACTATGTAGGTACGAGTAGGTCTGTAAACCTACAGTCAAATGAATCAAAACTTACCATAAATTTTCAAAATGGATATTAATAACATAACAGCCACATTTTTTATAAAACTTCCCTGTATAGGTACTAAGTTTGTAGTTTTCGTTTCAGGAGCGAAATATGAAGTGTCAGGACTGGTGACGCGGGAGCCAGAGACGTACAGTTGTCCGTGTGACAAGCAGCTCGTCCTGAGGTCACCCACAGCCTTCAGAAGCAATTTCCCATTGATTGCGCAGTTTTTCGGCTGGATCGATATTGATGGTACTTTCACACAATAGAAACGGGTTTTGTCGACGGAAGAATAGTCAAAATGGTAGATATTAGATAAACCAGGCGCGGTCGCAGCCCAAGATTTTGGGGGGAGTCACCATTGGGCCGAGGAATATTTTTAGGGAAATGGTTAATTGATAAGTACGTAAATCATTCAGTCTCTCGACAGGTTGAACGGTGTAGGGGGGGGTCATGACCCCCAGGACCCCCCCCCCCCTCGGACCGCGCCTGAGATAAACAATCACAATCCGTGATTTTGTCTATTCTTCCGTCGACAAAACACATTTCTATGATGTTCATGCTACGCGTGTAGATAGCTGTTATTGTATTATGGAGTAAATTAGGCTACTTTTATTTAAGAAAAAAATGGGGTCCACTTGGGCGAAGCCGCGGCAGCAGCTAGTCTAGAATAAACAGCCACATTCCTTTTAAAATACTTGTGAAACCCGCCAGGCAGATCATCGCTAGTGCTGCCCCCATTTAAATCAACTAGCAATGAGATAATCGAAAGATATAAACATGTCTGGAATACACCATTATCACGTCAATTACCAAGTTGAATCGATTGAAATCTCGATGCTATCTGTACCTTTTCGATCATTTATCGGTATCGGTCGGTGCTATTGGAAGTTAATGGGCTTGACTTACTAGTGGACAGGGGTTATAACATGATACCTACGTCATTATTAAAATAACGCCTACTGTCGTTCATACTAGTTCCAAAAAATAAATTCAAAATACTGGTAAGTACTGTAACGACTGAGGGGCGTTACTTGGATATGTGAGGGTGTGTGGTGGAGGTAATTTCAAAGAGGAGGAGGTTTTCCAAGGATTTATTAATTAGAAGACACGTTTATACATATGGAGGGTCCGGGCTGATCTCTCCGACTCGACATAAAAACCTATCTGTCAATATTTAAACAATGACTGCTGGAGCGTTCGCAAGTCAAGGCTGCGGTTCTACCAGCTAGCCAAACGTGAGGTTGCATAACGCATAAAACCTCTACAGTACTTACCTAGCTTCTAAGCTGGAAACTGATGGCTCCGCTCTGGGGGCTGACTATGAAGTATTAATGCCATCATTATTCCACTACGAAAAAAGGATGGTGCTAGCGACCTTGTATAGCTCCGTCTCTCACTAACACTGGAAAAATGGTGGCATTAATACGTCGTAGTATACGTGCTGTACAAAATCAAACTGGTTGCTAATTTGTAAGTATAATTTATTACCTTGTATGTCATAGATTTTTACACTCTGTGATTATGGTTACTTGAACTCAACACACTGACTTTTTAGTATTACTTGTAAAAATGTTAGAAATATTGTGATATCATTTAGTTTTACAATGTTTGTAAATTTGTGAGCACCATGTATCTATCAATTAATTTACCGGTCCCGTTTTACCCTTTGGGTACGGCCAATGGATAAAACGGGACCCTATTACTAAGGTTCCGCTGTCTGTCCGTCTGTCACCAGGCTGTATCTCATGAACCGTGATTGTTAGACAGTTGAAATTTTCACAGATGATGTATTTCACAAATACTAAAAACCAGAATAAAACAAATATTTAAGGAGCGCTCCCATTCAACAAACTTGATTTTTTTGCCGTTTTTATAGATCCTATGTATAATTGATGTATACTAAAAATTGTTTTAACATTTTTAAAAGAGTAAGGCTGCGTTTCCACCAGAGATGTGCGATGAAAATGTGCCTACGAGGATGTGTAGTGGAGCTGTGAAAATGCGCATTAATGTGTGGTGCGAGGATGGATGGACTGGCTGGTACAGTATGCGCAAACCTCGCAACACATCCTTCTCAACACACATCCCTCGCAACACATCCCTCGCACACATCCCTCGTACACATCCCTCGCACACATCCCTCGCTTGTTTTGTATGCGCAAAAATCTAGCTGCGCTGAGCCGTTTCCACTAGAGTTGTGCTGACCGGCGAGGCGAGGCGAGGTAAATGAAGTGATTCTATTGGTTCTTTACAAACACATCCCTCGCTACGCATCCTCGCACATCTCTGGTGGAAACGCAGCCCGATGGTGTTTCTGGCCCATTCTTCTCCATACGAAAACTACCTTTTGGAAGGGGCAACTATATAATCAGTTATATTTATTTGTTTTTGATGTTCAAAAGTTGCCTTTTATGTGCCTACATAATTGAAATAAATTATTTGACTTTGACTTTAAGAAGTACGTTCACATGCCTCAAGCCCAACATGTAAAATTTCAACTCCGTAGGATATGAGAAAGTGGTTTTAATTCAGCTTGCAAGTTATGCCATAAAAAACTAACTAACATACAAACATTGTAAGTAGACTAAGAGCTTTTAAAAATAAATAATCTCGCTGTTTTGCGCTGTATTTTTAACAATTATAATAAACTGCTGGCCTTTTTCTACAAACAATTCTGATCAAGCTTCATGTTCTGATCATGAAATTGGCGTTGGGATGCCAGCACCCTAATTGCGTAA
The DNA here is from genome assembly GCA_947363905.1 of Lithophane semibrunnea. Lineage (NCBI taxonomy): Eukaryota > Metazoa > Arthropoda > Insecta > Lepidoptera > Noctuidae > Lithophane > Lithophane semibrunnea. The sequence continues at coordinate 16,396,038 of OX376195.1, forward strand.
AACATGCTCAATCAGAATGGTTTTCATCATCTGCCTAGCCTTTCCCAAAATCCCAACTATGTTGTGGTCGGCTTCCAGTCTAACCGGATGCAGCTGAATACCAGTATTTTACATGGAGCGACTGCCTATCTGACCTCCACAACCCAGTAACTGGATAATACGATACCCCTTGGTAAGACTGGTTGTCAGACTTTCGAGCTTCTGACGACCGGTAACGACTGTCAAAGATCCACATATGACAGCCGGGACCAACGGCTTAACGAGCTTTCCGAGGCACGGAGGAGTCTCGGTATGTAAAGATGGTCACCCATCTATGGACCAACCCCGGCAAGCGTAGCTTAACCTGATGGATCAACCCGTGCGGCTGTTATTACTTAGCCACGAGCACAAAGTTTCTTTAGTTTAAAAAAAAAAATGTTGCTTCTTACGTTCGTAAGTTACGTTGTGTTCATAAAATCGGCAGCGTTGGGACGCCATAAATCCGTTCGAGTTATTAAGAAAGTCGTGTGAGAAAAATGCAACTGCAATTTTGTTCCTTAATTATTTATTTGAATAATTATCAGATGTGCGATCACTAATAATTGCGAAAAATAATAATTTACTTGTAGTGGTCGCACATCTGATGGATCGCGTATTCGCGTATCGTAAGTCACGTAACGTCAGAACAAGTTGATAATAAAACATTCAACCGATGATGCGTTAGTCCTCGAGCGTACCAACTGGAAGTTAACGAAGTAACGCCCGACGAATCTTCCATCAGAGAGGACTTAGTGCGAGTTTCTTTTAACTATCTTCACTTTACGCATCGACCGCGTTCGGCGCTCCGATTGGTCCTTCACTGGCCTTCACTGGTGAAGGGGCAATCGGAGCGCCGAACGCGGTTGATGCGTAAAGTGAAGATAGTTAAAAGAAACTCGCACTAAGGCCTCAGATGTGCGACTGCCGACCACGACCACCCATAGTATTAGGATACGCTGCCTCTTGCTGGACCTTAGATGTCGTAAGATGATTTTAACAAAAAATATTTTACTTTTTTGTAGTTAATAATGCTACAAAAAAGTAAAATCATTTTAGAACAACTGGAAATGGTCTTAGGACATTCAACCGGCAATTGAAATATCCTCGTTCAAATCTACAAAGTCATCCTCATTTTCAGTCTCAGTTTCAGCACCAGTTGTAGTCTCAGTTATAGCCTCAGTTGTAGTCTCAGTTATAGCCTCAGTTGTAGTCTCAGTTATAGCCTCAGTTGTAGACTCATTTATAGCCTCAGTTGTAGACTCAGTTACAGCTTCAGTTGTAGGCTCAGTTTCAGCCTCAGTTGTAGACTCAGTTATAGCCTCAGTTGTAGACTCAGTTATAGCCTCAGTTGTAGACTCAGTTATAGCCTCAGTTGTAGACTCAGTTTCAGCCTCAGTTGTAGACTCAGTTTCAGCCTCAGTTGTAGACTCAGTTTCAGCCTCAGTTGTAGTTGCAGCCTCAGTTGTAGTTGTAGACTCCGTTGTAGTTGTAACTTCTTCTAAAGTATCTTCTTCAATAATATGGTTCAGTAACTCGTTGATTTTTTGTAAAGATGTGTCATTGTTTTCAATAGGATCTGGAAACATAATTTAAAAATTCTGTTTTTTTTGTCACAGACATAATATCGATATCTAAGCACGATGAAACAAAAGAAAAAAGATTTTCGCAACACACACTTCAAGTAACAATACCTATGCGGCCGCGGAGCCCCCGAAAAAAAACTTTTTTATATTAATTTTAACGTGTTTAGCTAGCTAATTTTATTTGACCATGTACCTATAGTGTACTGTAGGATGTGCGACGTCAAATTATTATTTTGCGCATAATAAAGAAAAGTGACTGAATCAAACTAGATCCGTGCTACAAATGTTGGTCACTAACGAAACAGAAGAAAATGTGAATGCTCTCTTGAAGACTCGCGCATCGCGGTTTGGGCGTTGTGATGAGGCGCGATCCGCCCTAAGGGCTCGTGTACACACGGCTACACATCAAGCTATACATTTCCAGTTTATGCTGATCTCGCATTGTATAGGATTTCCGCACAATGCGAGGTCAGCTTATACTGGAAATGAATAGCTTGATGTGTAGCCGTGTGTACACGGCACCGCCGCGCCGCAGTTAGTAGTTTTTGCTACCTAATTAAAGTGCATTGCGTGCATTTTTGCAAGCGGCCGGCGATGGAATAAAGAAACAGTTTGAACAATACTAGGCGGCGCGGTGGCGGCGTCGTGTGCCTCTGGTAGTATTATAATATCTGTGCTCTAACGCCCCTAGTGTGAGTTTCTTTTAACCATCTCGACTTAACGTATCGACCGCGTTCGGCGCTCCAATTGGCCCTTCACTGGCCTTCACTGGTGAAAGCCCAATCGGAGCACCGAACGCGGTCGATGCGTAAAGTCGAGATGGTTAAAAGAAATTCACACTAGGGCCTCTGGTACACACGGCTACACATCAAGCTATACATTTCCAGTTTATGTTGATCTCGCATTTATAGGATTTCCGCACAATGCGGGATCAGCATAAACTGGAAATGTATAGCTTGATGTGTAGTCGTGTGTACACGACGCACTAAGGTGCGCGAGCCTCATTGCACTACAGTTCAAATTCAACTTCGTCGTCTGAAATAATGACTGCATTGCGTACGCCCGCTACGGCTCATAATGTGTAGTCACCTAATGAAATAATGAAAACTTACCTTCAACGATAACATGTCTCATTCTGAAGATACAGTTCAGGGAGCAAAGGTATTCGTTATCAAACTTGTTGGCCGTGGGACACCCTCGCCACGTTTCTTTTTCACAGCGGGATCCTGGCTTGTAGTAGGAAAATACTGTTTTCGGTGCCATATTGCAGTTGCTCCGGTTTAGCGGCAATAGGCAGTAGTTTGGTGGTACTGAGGAAATTCGTGTAAAATACAGTCCGACGTCAATCTTAGTCCATAATACTTCAGCTCAAATTCACTCCATAGCTCGCTCGCACGATAGTAACTGCTCCAGGACTGAGTGGCAGGGAGAAAGCTCCAAGGTGCCAATAGTTTAGGAAATTTCTTTTTACGGCGAAAATACTTTGTTTTTACGGAGAAGATACCATGTTTTTTTAAAATTAAGTACTTACCATTTAAAATTGAAATAGTTACCTACAGTATATATTCATAAAAATGTGAAAGTGAGTTTTCTTGTTTGGTACGCTTTCACTCAAAAACTGCTGAACGGATTTGAATGAAATTTAGCACATGGGTAGACCATGACCTGGAGATAGACATAGGCTACTTTTTGTCCGAGATCGCAAACGAAGCCGCGAGCAACAGCTAGTAATAAATAAAACTTACCCGTTCGCACAATGTCTAGGGAACATAACGAAATAATTATGTAAGGTAAGCACCAACTGCTGCTCATGTTGTTGGTAAAGTAATCTGTGGCAATAAAAACTTAAATCAAAGTTCCCAATATTCAGTAACAAATTAACTTTTACCTTTTATGGTTGATTAGCAAAATAATGGCTAATTGTTGAGTTTTAGTTGTTTTCGTTTTTAATTGAGACGATTAAAAAAAAATTATATAACGCAAAAATTATTGCATCGACCGGGAATCGAACCCGGGCCGCCCGCGTGGCAGGCGAGCATTCTACCACTGAACCATCGATGCTAATGACAATTGTAAAGAAATTGTTGATAACTTTAACAAGATAATAGTAATAAGTAAATCTCTTTATCTACTGCTAATTGTAATAAACAATATTAGCTGATACTTAATGAAATACAATTTCTAAAAGTAACCTTCCACAGTACCAATAAGTATCTTGAAAAAAAAAAACAGGTCTAACATAAAATATATTCTTTTCAAGATATCAAATATTATGTTTTATAAAAAATAACATTGAAACCATCAATTTTCAAAGCAATTTGGTTTGTGCCGCCATCTAGTAGACATTTTGTACACCAGCTTCACCTTTACCTTAATGCTAGTTTCAGTAACACGATGATAGATGGCGTTACACCTTATTTCCTTATTTGATTATTTTAGAAGAACATTTATCAGTTATTTCAACAATCTGCGACTCCCGCATTTCCCTTAAACCTATGCGGAAGATAATATATAAAACAATGGTTAGGCCTGCTGCCTTGTATGGAGTTGTTTTGAGCCACAAAAGGGATGAATTCGAAAGGCAATGAGCAACACGCAGCAGCTGAGATGAGAATGATAAGAGGGATGTGTGGTGTTACACAAATGGGTGGAATAAGAAATGAGTACCTACAAAAGAGGATCGTTTAGTAAGTATTAGTTTACCGGCTTTCACATCATCGGTCCACGGTATTGAGAAATTAATCAGGAAAATCCTCGTCTCAAATGATTCGCAGCACACTAACATCAGTATAATTTAAATGTCCAACTGCAAAGCAGTTTGAATGCAGTTTTACCAGTACATTATGAGTATTGCAGTCGTACTAAACTGCATTCAAACTGCAAGAATGCAGTCCGTCTGTTGGTAACTCATTAATAAAAATTAGTCCATTGAGTGCATAAGTTTTATACTTACTCTCTGGAATAAAACATAATTATCATTTTTGTTTCGTCGTCGTTTATTTTTAATATAATTTCCTTAAAATAAATGCGATATTCACTATCTAAGTATTTATAAAGTATTTTTTCAACTATAGCTATAATTGAAAACAAGGCACTAGCTTATCATTTACGCAAAAAGTAACAATAACGTGAGTATAAAAAAAATACCCGAAAATATAGTATTTTATGTCAACAAGATTATTTACAAAACATTATTTTGATCAGTAAAAAAAAACCTGTACAAACGTCATTATTTTTCGAGTAAGTAGTTGATATAATCTACTTTAGAAAAGCTTATTATTTCAACTACCTAATGTTTTTACACGATTACACGACGCTCAAAAAGGAGTGTAATGTTTTTGTTGTACAAAGATTGCCTACAACGCCATCTAGTGTGTGCCTAAAAACTTTAATTCTATGGTGAGATCTCAACGGCCGGGCCGCTGGACGATTGCTTGTTTTCGATGCATTTTTTATATTTAGGGTTACATTACTGCAGTTAGTACCTAAACAAAGGATTACTTTAGTGGCTCGTCCCCGTTCTGTTTTTTTCTTCGGCTTAACACTGCACCAATGATCATAAGAAGTACCTGAAAAACATAATAATGACTGAGAATGGGGAGCTTATCATTTGTGTACCTAAGTAAGTAAATGATAGGCTTTGTACACACACGCTTTTCTTGCCGTGAAAAACTACGGTTTATTCGCCGTGTGTTGGCAAAGAGTTTTCCGGATCAGCGTGTTTGCGATAATGGCATTCGATACAGCGTTTTTCGATTCAATGTGTTTTCGAACAGGCGTACCTACGTACCACCCGCAATTTTTTTCGAAATAGCGTGCGTTGAATCGTCGTTATTCGAATCTTCATAGGAGACCCGGTAGTACACACGGCTACACATCAAGCTATACATTTGCAGTATAAGCTGACCTCGCATTATACGGAAATCCTATACAATGCGAGATCAGCATAAACTGGAAATGTATAGCTTGATGTGTAGCCATGTGTACGTACATACATACCCTATGGTACTATTGGCAACTACGAGTATGAGTGACAGTACCGATGCTGTACAAAACCGATCTTTTAGTAAACTTGATGTGCCTATCAACCCGGGAACCGTCTCTATAATCACCTCAATAATAATCAGCAGAACAGCTACTGTGAAGACCATAGAAGACGTCTCTTTGAACACCATGAGCACCAAGTCTTTGCACCCTCCCGTATAGTATGTCTTCTTCACCTTACACAGCTCTCTGTCTCTTTCTTGCACCAGGTCGGACCTTGAGGAATCGTAGGTTGAGCAGCAAGAGATGGGCACGTTCGGGGGGAAGTAGTACGGAAGCTTCGAGCTTCGGTAGTCTTCGGGGCTGTAGACACCGCAGCAGTTTAACTGAAATTAACGGTTTTTTTGTAAATAAAATAACAATGTTACAATGTACATACATAACACACTCCTATACTTCCTGAATGCGTAAGCAGAGGTGTAGAGGATTCGAATATAGTAGTGTGGCGGCATCTACATCCTGCATCGCGCAATTAGAGTTCACCGCGCGATGGACATTTACAAGAATCCATCATCAATCCTTGAGCAGTTGCCCGTCAGACACGTCACCACCGGTCTGGTCGGAGGATCCTCCCTTTTTTATGGTGGATGAGTGAACTTTACACACTGTTCCTCATACCCCTAAAGTAGGTATTACCCCTATTTATACTACTATTTATATCCGGAAACAAACGGAGCAAGCCTATTTGCCTTTCCCCGGGCTCAAAAAAGAACCAAGATGTCTAGTTCAATTTTAGGACCTTTAAATTAATAAGTGTTCAGTTTTTAATCTTACAAAATAAGTAATCCAAGTAGATAATTGTCATTTTCATAACCAGATGACGTCCTGAAGTTTCTGCCTAGCCCTATAGAAAAAGGCGTAAATTTTACACAAAACTTACATCGGATTGTGTCATGGCCCAAATCTTAAGATGCCTTGGGTTATCCTCCCTGGCCTGCCTGAAGGACTCTGCCAATGACTTGAGGAGTTTGGCCTCGTCAGCCGGCTCCACGTTCACTGATATACCAGCGATCAGCGCCTGGACGATGGCCAGGAGTAAAAGAACCACTGCAGCCTGGAATGTTTAAAAAATTTTGGTCAGCAATTGCAGTCAATTTTCGATCAAACCGATGCTTTTGGTATTCTGTACCACTGTCCTACGCTCGCGTCAAGTTCGCGTCACGCGAGCGCAACAAGAGCGCATTTTACTGCTACGCATAGTTCAGCAAAGATTACAAGCAAAACGGTTTAGCACTCAAACTTATACTGAACAGGAAAACTGCGCTGCAACTCAAACGTGAAGTTGAGAGACGATGATTCATAATCATGATGTCGATTATGTGCTATGTCCAATAAAGTTGGAAATTCGATTCAATCAATCTGCCTAGCCTTTTCCCAACTATGTTGGGGTCGGCTTTCAGTCTAACCGGATGCAGCTGAATACCAGTATTACGCGACTGCCTATCTGACCTCCACAGCCCTATAACTGGGTAATACGATACCCTTTGGTAAGACTGATTGTCAGACTTTCGGGTTGGAAATTCGATTATTGATTACTTATTCTAAGGAAGTTATTACTGTCACTTTAACATTTTACTTACATCATTAAGTAAGATGATTAAAACATAGTAGTAAAAGTGTATAAATGAACAATAACATCAAGCCTTATGGTCAAGACCGAGAGGTCGTCACAATTAGCCTGACAAGTTCGCGTGATATGCCAACGAGTTTCTATTGAACTTGAATATATTGACTCCAAGGGCGCGTGTAAGTTACCTTGGTTCCCTTTTCTTGTGTTTGTAACTTGTGGCACGCTATTTCCTTGCGAGACTTTAAGATAGTTAATTGATTCAGGCGTAACTTTGCGGAAATCCATTATAAAATACAATAGACGTAGATATATTTAGTAACCTATTCCGCATGACCACACCGAGCGCTCTGCGTCCAGCGCTAGGTGTGGTAACACGTCGCGTTCTGGTTTGCAATTGGTCAATCGTCATCCTGAAGATGCCTCGTTGAGAGGTGAAACACGTGTCGATTTCTTACAGGGTTTGTATGACTCTTGAAGAATAGTCAAGCGGAATAGGTTACTAAATATATCAGCGTCTATTGTATGTTTTTGCGAGACTTTGTTAAAACCAGCTTGTTAGCATTTTTATTACTAGTTTTTGGCTATGGTTTGTTCTATAAAAAGTGAATGGTTAAGCTAGATGGCTAAACTAAACCAGCAAAGAGAAGGTTGTTCCTACTTTACTAAAAAAAAATGGTAGGTCTGTTAGGCTTTCTGTCCGTGTCGTTGCAATCAATCTGCCTAGCCTTTTCCCAACTATATTGGGGTTGGCTTCCAGTCTAACCGGATGCAGCTGAATACCAGTATTTACATGGAAAGACTGCCTATCTGACCACCACAGACAGTACCTGGGTAATACGTTACCCCTTGGCAAGACTAGTTGTCAGACGTTCGGGCTAGGCTCGAAAGACTTAAGCTTATGTTTTATTAGGCTTTCTGTCCATTTCGCTTGATTTTGATATTTATGATTAACGGTTTTGAGCATAGGTTATTTCCGCTCAAACAAAATGTGATTTTGAATTGGTAGGTGAAGACAGTCGGGGTCTGAAGACAACGTTGCTATGAATCATAAACACAAATCGTAGCTGCTTTCATTGAAAGATTTTTCAATCACGATCCTTTCACCGCCTCATCTAACATTGTTTTTTTTTTCGAAGACTGTCGTATGTCGATATTTTTTCAAAGCCTGTCGTTATTCGATTCTTTTAGGGTTCCGTACCCAAAGGGTAAAACGGGACCCTAATACTAAGACTCCGCTGTCTGTGTGTCTGTCTGTCTGTCCATCTGTCTGTCTGCCTGTCTGTCCATCTGTCTGTCTGTCTGTCCGTCTGTCACCAGGCTATATCTCATGAACCATGATAGTTAGACAGTTGAAATTTTTACAGATGATGTATTTCTGTTGCTGCTATAACAACAAAATATACTAAAAAACAGAATAAAATAAATATTTAAGGGGGTTCCCATACAACAAACGTGATTTTATTGCTCGTTTTTGCTCGATATTGATAACGGCAACAGGTAGATGCTTGAGATATTCACAGAATATTTATTTATATACTTTAAAAATAAATTATTCAATTAAAATAAAACAAATATTTAAGGGGGGCTCCCATACAACAGACGTGATTTTATTGCCGTTTTTTATAGACACTTTGCTGGTTTTTCGAAGTCTGTCGTTTAACGTCGACGTCTGTTGATGTCAACAAGATACTATTAATACTATGTTTATACGATAAATAGCCCTCCACGAGTAAAGATAGATTAATAAACTTAGTTGTAAAATGTTTACGACTTATTGTACAAAATCACATAGGTATTGTTCTAATGTCGATACTTTATCAGAGTGAAGTTATAAAAAAATACATAAAATCATTTTTTTATTACCTTCGTTTCCATAGAGAACACGTAATGTAATAACAACTTTAATTGATTTCAGATTAAGTACTTTATTGAAAATGTGTTGGTTTTATAACTAAGACTTTCTAGCATTTTTTTTTCAGTCATTTGTACTTTACTAGTCGATTCCTATAATTTACGGACCGTTATTGGCTCTTGTATCTTTACCAATAATGAATCAAAGACCCCATAGCTTTGCATAGTAGACCCTCTCTTATGGAAGTAGCTATCACAGCACAGGTAAAATTAGCTTACGAAACTATTTAAGGGCAACCCTACCTCAAATTGCTTAGCATGATCCACCGTTATGCCGAAAATACTGCAGCATTAATTTTGAAATAAATATATGTTAAAGTTGAGGATTGATGCTAGGTCCGCCATGTTTGGCGAAAACACGATTACATAAAATTTTCTCTATAGAAAAAAAATCCAAAGTTACCTCTAAACAGAACTATAAACCGGTGGTATTCAAAAAATACTTCAAATTAGATCATGAAACTTTGCATAATAACTGAACTATCTATAAAGCAGGTCTTTTGTTTCTTTTTTTTTTAATTACCATTATTTTTTTTCACCGTAAAAAGCTATAACCTAAACTTTTCGACGCTTTAGAGCCGCTAGCGCCAACTCCGTCTCGTTCTCACTCAGCAGGCGTAGCATGAGCACCGTTTTGTCGACGGAAGAGTAGACAAATATGACGTTTCCTGTAGACAGTAGACAGTACGAGACGGCAGCAAAATAGAAAGAGTCAACTGCACTTTTTACGAAATTCACTCTTTTACATAATTCGACTCAGAATTCTTTGTTTTATCATAGGATTTATCGGTTGTCAGCAGGGCTTGAAAACGATACCAATTCACATTAAAAGTAACGTTAAGTAACGGTATTTCCGTAGAGATACTTTGATATCGGTACAATTTGGAAGCGTTACTTAGTAGCATAACATAATAATAACGTTAAAATTTTTGGTAAAAATTACCGGTATTTTTAATGTTATTGTAAAAATAGCGGTAAAAAATTATCGGTATTATTTTGTTATTTTATGCGACGTTGCCAGCCCGTCTCAAAGGCGGCCGCGGCCGGCGTGCGCGCGCGCCCCTCTCACTCTCACACGCTGTCGGCGCTGTTGCCATTTCGTTTGTCGTCTTCATATCTCTCACCGCTCACGGCAGTTGTACGCGCTTACAGAACACGGTGGACCAACCAACCAATTATATTCTCAAGTACAAGCACAACACAGAATAGCAATGATAAGATAATATCTATTAAACGCGCAAATAGTCGTACGGCAGTCTTAGCGTCGATGCAATCTGACATTCTTTTGCGATTGGACGAGAGCGACGGTAACAAAACTAATTATAACGATAAAATTATCGTTACCTTAGATTTTAACGTTACGTATGTTTAACGGTAAAATGTGCCATATATACCGTTAAATAATATAACGTTATTTATTAGTTAACGATACCTGCATCAGAAGGCTGTAACGATACCATATTTTTAACGGTATTTCAAGCCCTGGTTGTCAGTGTGATTTTGACAGTAAGGATAGAAAACTTTCTTCCGAAATAGTCTACATATAAAAAGACCTACACAAAGATCGTTAGAAATGAAAGACAAAATGACAGATTGTAGAAAGATTTCTACGGTGGATGTCAAAAATGAAGAAACGAACTGTCACTTTGTATAGAAAAAGCTATGTCTATTCTTCGTAGAGATAGAAAGCGCCATGCTACGCCTGCAGGTCGCGAGTAGTATGGTGCGAGCGGGATAAAATCGGAGGTAGGGTTTGTCAATACAAAAAGCTACCATTGGTAAACGAAACGATTCGTTATTGTTTATAGGAACCTAGCATTAGTGTGTAAATTCAAATACAAGTTAGGTACTTGTTAATGAATAAATAACTATGACTAATCCCATAAAGTATTTTTTGTCATGAGTAGGTAATGCATATTACCTACTCATGACATAAATAATACGTTATACGGCGTGATATGACACTATACGGCGTTGGTTTAGATGAGCCTCGAAGTCCGAATGATTGGACCTTAAAATTCTTTGAACATCACTAGCTATGCAAGGCTTACCTACGTACATCTCCAATTTATGAGTAAGACTAACAGTTCAAGAATGAATTTATAATCAAACAATCTCGTCATCGATTTCTCATGTGCTTCGATTACCGTTTCCATTTATTATTATCTACGAGTATTGTAAAAGCAATTTGACGTTGTATTCTTCTCATTTTCACTCTTCGAAGACCACAACAGTTCACACACTCTGAATTTTTTTTTTCTCCAGGATTGAGTAGGTAGGTACTTGCTTGCCGAATTCATTAGGCCACTTGACTATTTATACTTCCATAATGCATAGACTGCATTGCCAAAAATATGCAGAGGCCCTAGACAAAGTAACATTCTATCAGCGATAACGATGATGGAAAAGGCAGAAATGTATAGGACTGACATAAGCTATCGAAAAGCTTATTTCAATCCTGTTGAAAGTCGCTGTAGAAATACGAAACGCTTTCGAAGCGATTGTCACTTGTCTAGGCCCTCAGAGCTGCCTACCATGAATCTTTACAGGGGGCCAAGTCTAGTAATTTACAAACGTGTCAATGGTCTCACAATGATGAGTTATTGACAGATTTTCTATGGCAAATCTGTCAAAAACTCATCATTGCGAGACCATTGACACGTTTGTAAATTACTAGACTTGGCCCCCTGGGCAGAACATCTAGTTAGATGCGTAGATGGGCGATGGAGTAAGGGTGGGTCCGAATCGTGGCCAAGGTTAAGCAAAAGAAATCAGGGGGCCTAAACCGGCCACATTAGCAATTTCTCTAAAAGCAGTTCATTTCCTGAATCCAGCTGGGATTCAGGAAATGAACTGCTTTTAGAGAAATTGTAATTAGCAATTCCTCTAATTTGACATGAAAAGCAATTCGTAATTTGTGGACCATTTTACGAATCACCATAGAAAACTGTTAAACAGATGAATTATTTCGTAATATCATATTATTATGAATTGTCAGTATAGGACATTGTACGATGATTCATATTGTTTTCATATTTTGAATCTGCTAAAGTAACTGTTTTAAGCCCCCAGGGCCGTCCAAAAGCGCGTTGAGAGCAGAGTAGTCAGATAGGAAACGCCGACCACATCTAGCTTAATTTTACAACTTTTTAATTTGACGTGTAAAAGTGATTCCAATATCCTATTTAATATCTTATTTTAAAGTTTTGAAACTTACAACATGAACAGATCTCGATTGCTTCTTGAAGACAGCCACCTCGCCATAGATTATGACACATATGGTGACGGCTGCCGACACAGCCAGCAGTACCATGGCCACCATCCTGCTGGACTGCTCCGAGTCATAAGCTTTCGTGGCTATTGATGTCAGCACTGCCAGGATTATTAGGGATACTGCTGCTATCTGGAAAATTGTACAATGTAATTAGTGTGTTTGTCAACATTGCCGTTGATTTTGTTATAATTAGAAAGAAAAAAAAAGAAAAAAATTGTTTATTCTGCACAAACGAAAAACACACTAAACAAAAAAAAAAAACATAAAATACACACACACATAGCAAATACGGAAAAAACGAATTTTCCTAGATATGAGACCTACCTAGATCGATTTTTCACCCCCGTAAACCCATCTAATACAACTTTCATCGAAATTAAATAGTAAAAAATTGAGAATAAAATTAGAAATATAGCAAAAACAAAAAAAAACGAATTAATTGATGTTAATATATACGTATGCAGTTCTTGCGTCCTCTTGAGAAACATGCGTGACGAACACCTAAGTCTGCTTTTTAATCAAGTAGACTAATTTGACATTTCGATTGTTGTATGTTTTTTCAATTTGGAGTTTGACATTTGCACCTGTCAAATTGTCTACGAGATAAAAAAAACAGACTTTAATTAAAAAACCTGTTACATCTATTAGATGATCAATAACATCATCTACAAGACAATGCTTGTACTGCAGTAGCCGGAACAAATTCTCTAAATTATGTTGTAAACAGCATCAAATCCGTTGCGTGGTCCATTTTAATTTATAGTATATAAATATAGATACCTAACCGTCACGATGAGCCTCTTGACATAAATATAGCCTAAAGCATAATATTCTTGTATCTTATTCTGGATATCATAAATATTATTTATAAGCTAGTCGAAGAGAGTCATTTCAAAGTTATGCATTTGCATCGCTATTTTCAGGCAGACGCCTGACTGCTTCGATATAATCAGACAGTCATTTTGTCAAATAACCTTGTGCAGCCATGCAGCCAAGCGTTCACGAAATGCGCGAACGCATCGATGAAAAAATACTGTAGGACTATTGTGAGCTTAGGATTCCATACTGTAATGTTATGCTAGTGAATAGAATAAGAAATGGGAATGAAAGAGCAGTCATGGTAGCCCAGAGGTAACGGCCATATAATAAACTAGCTTCCGCCCGCGGGTTCGCCCGCGAGGTACCTATGTCGATAAAAAGTAGCCTATGTCCATCCCCGGAATGACATCTATCTCCTTGGCAAATTTTATCGAAATCCGTTCAGTGGTTTAGGCGTGAAAAGGTAACATACAGATAGACAGAGTTACTTTCGAATTTATAATATTAGTATGGATAATTTCACCACCACTGCTCTCAAAACGGTGAAGGAAAACATAGTGAGGAAACCGGCATGTCCCACGCCCAAAATTCGGAAGATCTACGAACACGCACTGGGCTCGCGTGGTAACATCTACGAACACGCACTGGGCTCACGTGGTACGTTACAGCACCCTCTCGAAGAGAGGAGGCCTGTGTCCCAACAGTGGGAGCATTATAGGCTGAAAGAGGAAGTCTGAAAGAGCCACCGGTGACCAAGAATTTGTTATGAAATCGGTTGTCATGGTATGGGCACGAGATGCTGAGGAATGATGATCGAATCGAGAGGAAAGTTTTGAGTATGAATGTGGATTGTCATAAGATTAGAAGACCTAAGAAACAATGGATTGCGTGAAAGATGATATAGCGAGAGAGGAGGTGACTACTGAGATTATGGCTAATAGAGAAGACAGAAAAATACCTGCTGAGCTGGACCCAAATAAATTAGGGTAAAGGGCAGGACGATCCAAAGATGATGAAAGAAAGAAAATGATAATCGATGATAAGTTTCTATAATTGAAGAGAACATCTCAAAGAGGCTTCCAGCGATACATTTTATGGCTTGTCTCGCCGTCTCAACTCTGAAGTACTTATATTGCCTTATCCCAATTTATTTGGGGTCGGCGCAGGAGTTCTTCTTCTTGGACTAAGTGGAAATAATTTTATTGCCTACCATTATCTGAATTTTTGGAACTATTCATCATCATTTTCCTGCACTTATCCCAATTTATTTGGGGTCAGCGCTACTTCTTGGACTAAATGGAAACAATTTAATTTTATAACTTACTAGCTACGCCCCGCGGTTTCACCAGCGTAAGTCTCGATCCCGTAGGAATATGGGGATTAAAAGTCCTATGTCCTATTCCAGGTCATGGTCTAACCCTGTGCCAAATTTCATCCAAATCCATTCAGCCGTTCACGCGTGATGGCGTGACCAAGGGAAATAGGGATTCATTTTTATAAATATAGATTTATTCAATAAATAAATAGATAAATGAATAAACAATATATCACTAACCACTCCGATTACTCCTAAGACCACGAACAGCACCTTGAGACATCTCGTGCATTCGGGACGCGCCTTCTTTTCCTGATCTTCAGCGTTTCGGGATTTGATCTCTGGCTTCTCTTCCACACTGGCATCGATGACGACGTCATGTCTGATTTCTGATTCCTTAGCTGTGGAAAGAAGGACAGTTACCACTATGGAACACGTCATGCTTGATTTCGTTATTCTATGTGATGAAGGCATTTTTTGGCATTGGACTTTTTTATATTATTAATAAAAATGACTGCAGTGCTCTTGTTTTCTGTTTTAATTACAGCTTTCCTAATAGTTCAAAAACGGTTAAATAGACTTTTCAGAAAAAGTATGTGTTTACAATGTGCAGTAACTTTCTATTTCCTAAACTCTTCAAATGTAAGTAAATATTTTAAATATTCGGTAACGAATAGCAGTATTATTTTAATTTTACTTCGTGGAGGAAAGAGATGGAACTATACGTACTGTAGAGCTTCATCTCTTTCCTACACTGAAGTAATATTAAAATAATACTGCTCTAAACGGTGGTGGTAGGCTCCTATGTCTCTAACGTACATCATGGTCACGGTCTCTAACGTCTGCTTTTGAAGTACCACAATAACATACACCATGTACAGCTATTTTGTTTTTTTTAAATATGTATCTTAATCTACTCTCTAAACTCATCGTCATTATCAATTTCTCTTTAATCCTAATCAAACATAGAAGGTTGGACTTACCCCCCTTCTCAGAAGTGCCCATGTCGTCCCAATGTATGGGAGTCTCGTCCAAAATGAAGAGCGCATCGGGCGCACCTGAATATATAAACCAATTACAATACAGTGTGCTCCAATGCTCTAACGCACGGTTTCCATCACATAATGGAGCTGAATTCATTCACCATACTTTATGTCGCATTATGGAAAATCGTGTGTGTGCCAGAATGCGCGGGAGTTGTTGAGATTAACCATTTTTAGGAGGTTTTTGGATATGTGAAGAAAATAAGATCTTGATAATTGTATTACTAAAGCACAAGTAAGCACCACATAATTCATTTATTTGTCATTGTTCCATTTTTAATTCTTTTTACCTATTGTGGTACAGTAATCATTATATTCTAGGTGCATCTTTTTCACTTAATTTTATAATTGATGTAAGTATACAAAATATTGTAAAATAATTTTAAAAGAGTAACGGTGGAGTTTCTTGCCCTTCTTCTCCATACGAAAACTACGTTTTGGAAGGGGTATCTAGAATCAGTTCTATTTCTTTATTTTTGTCGTTCAAAATAGAGATGGGTTGTAACAGGTGAAACACGATATCTGTGATCAATGTGACTGTGACAAAAAAATAACAGATCCAAATATCTGTTATTAAATCACAGCCTGTGATTTTTCTACGGACGATAAATACGTATCTCAATCGAATATCATCTTTATTTCTTCTGATTTAAAGTCGAAAATCGTATCTATCCGTAAAATACCAGCCTGTTATTTTTGTACGGATGATAAATACAAATTAACTCAATTGAATATCTTCTTTATTTCTTTTCGTTAAAGTCGAAAATCGTATCCGAAGTTTTAACAGTAACAGCCGCGGTAACAGTTTTGAGGATCTGTGATTTTAAGTAACAGATATTTGCATCGTTAGGAGCAATTACTATCCGCTATTTTTTAATATCTGTGACTATAAATACGCCTCACTCCTAGTTCAAAAGTGCCTTTTATGTACGTAATTGAAATAAATTATTTGACTTTGACTTTGACCAACGAGGATTCCATTGACCCGAATAGTTGGTGTAAGATGTAGGCCATCTGTTCAGGACGTGGTTTTCGCTAGGATGCCTCACTTGATTTTAATTTTAGAATGATATTAATTAGGTACTCGGAATAATGTAAATTTCATAAAAACGATTTTAAAACTACCTTGTTTATCTGGAAACTGACAATGAAGTAATCACAGCAGATTTCTCATTTTTTTTCCGATTGATTTTCTTTAAAGTCAAGTCTCTGCGTCCAGCGCTCGGTGTGGTAACACGTCGCGTTCTGGTTTGCAATTGGTCAATCGTCATCCTGAAGATGCCTCGTTGAGAGGTGAAACACGTGTCGATTTCTTACAGGGTTTTTATGACTCTTGAAGAATAGTCAAGCGGAATAGGTTACTAAATATATCAGCGTCTATTGTTATTATTATTTTAAATTTTTAATTTTAATTATTATTTTCTACTTCTAGAAATTTGATTTTCTTTAATTATTATTTTCCTGGTAAATATTTACTTTTGTATAATTACATAGGTTTAGTTTTAGACATGATTGTACCAATATGCTTTGTCTCATAGTTGTTAATTTAATTATTATTTTATATCAGTTTAACTTTAAATTTTAGGGTCCCAATTTAATTAAATGCAAAGTGATGGCCTGAAACACAGGTTTGAATTAACCTAGTTCGGGCGGGTCGCTATCAAAAATTTGAAATTCCAATCCATCACTACTTTTTGCCCCTGTAAACAAAATATTTTAGTTTATCTTTAGGTACCTACTTTAATTGTGTGGAAATTCTTACTGTTGTCGAAATGTACAATTTTTAAACGTTTTATATTCAATAAAATTATTTATTTATTTATTCTATGTAAGATACGGTTCCCATAAAATATATGGAAATTATGGTCATATTATAAGAATAAGTGACGTCATTTTATGGGTCTGATAACATAGCAATAGTTATTATTGAGATACCTTATACTTCTTATCACATGACTAGTTTTTTATTCTTATGCTTCATTGTCAAGTATGAAGACGTCCGTACGATGACGGCCATCATAGCATCAGATAACGTAGGTATTTAATTATTGTCGAGTTATGGAACTTGTACTTATAAAGAGAAAAGATTTGTATTATTGTTTGTAATGCATTCAAAAACTGCGAAAAATAATTGTGCTGTCCCATACAGTTTAGAACAGAAGGCCAATTCTCTAACTTAAAAAACGTTTTCATTCCAGGCGCAATCTGTCAAACTTGTCAAAAATGTTGGTAAATTGATAGTGATTTTGACAGATTGCGAATGCGATCGTTCTCAAAAAATACGGGAATCGCCCTTCTGTAGGTCGGTAACTTTAGTATGGAAGAACAGCAGATTTGTTTTCGCGATTTCAAAGTTTAAGTAAAATCTATACATATAATAAAATCGTAAACGGTCCGTGTCTGTACATTAAGGATTTTTGCAAAAAAAGTACTGGAAGCCGCGAGAAATAAGTAATAGAAAGTAAAAAAATAAATTTTGAAATTTTTGTCTGTTTGTTTGTTCGTTTGTGAGCGCATCACGTAAAAGCCACTCATTGGATTCCAAATTGAATTACTGAACAATAAGAAGCTTTATTGTGAGTAACATTTAGTCTTTATTTCATCAAAATCGACCTGCAGAATCAAAAGATATATGGATTTAACACTTATGATTTTTTTTTTTTCCCGGGTATTACGTGCAGCGCTTGACGGTATTCTGTTCACAAGAAATTGTGCAGTTTCCGAGCTGTAACCTAACAGAAAGTACTAGGCTTGCATGAAATTCACGATAGTATTAACTAATAGGATATCAAATAATTATAACTGACAAAAAGTACTAGGCTTGCATGAATTCACGTTTAGATTATTTTAAGTACATCACTCACTTTTTTGTTCTATTCGTATCTGCAATACCAGGGACGAGGCTTGCATAGAAGCCGATTCCTATCGGCTTCCCTTCTGAACTTCGGAACAAAACCACTCTATCCTCATTGAAAACTAACACAGTCAGTAGTGTTTAAAATGCCTGTTCAATAATCACAATAGAGGTATTTAATACACCATAAAACTAAAACTATACAAAACGCCCACATTCAATGTTTTGTCATTGTTATCTCCCGACCGCAAAAAAAAATTCTCTAAAATAACTCGGCGGTGCGGGCGGCTTGTCGTTGATTCAAAAATTAACGAAAGTACCTACAAACAGTGATCGAAAATTGCTTGCGCGTGAACGAGATGGAGAGATATCGGTTCGGTAGTTTTCTTTGATTTTCGTAATGCGTTCGGCTCGGAGTTCGGACAGGAGACAGGACACGAGGACACTATTAGACGCTAGACATTGTGTGATTGCATGGTTGTGTTTGTCGTAATCGCATTATTCATCATTTTATTTTGTTTACATTTGCAGTTAATTCACATTTTGTTGGTATTATTCATTGAAATCATTAGTTTATCAGTACGAGAATCGTAGTAGTAGTATTAGTTTGTTGGTATAAAACAGTGATTAAAGTGTTTTAACTTTACTGAAAGTGTACGTTGTAATTATGTATCTCGAAGCTCTACACCCGCGCGGCCAATTCCCTCTAGTGGCCGTGAGCGAAAACTCTGAATTGTAAAATGCCACTCCCTAATTTCTCGTTAAACGCGCCCTGTTTAATTATTTTGTGTTTTTTTTTAATGGAGATATCTCGTTCTTGTACTGCCAAAATGCATTGCATTTCTGATATTTTCGTTAGATGGCGTTGCGCTAGAGCGTAGGAGCTTAGTAAAATGTTTGAGCGTGCGTGGTTTGTGAAAGCGGGCTTTTTGAATGTGAGTTTATAAATAAGTTTGAGAAAAGTAGATGGAAATAGGAATTTAATTAAACGGTCTAGTGACACCGTTCTTTTGTTAGGTAAACAAACAAGAAGTAGCTTTTCGCGGCCATAAGGTCCGAAGTGACATCATATCAGTATATATATATATATTTTTTTTTTTTTTGTTCATTTTTTTTGCTCCGGGTTCCCACCCCCGAGAAATCACCCTTCGCCACTGTGCAATACTATATATCGTATATAATTTGTATTTGTATGAAAAATGTTTTATGTTGATCCACCGGAAAAGTCGGAATTACACCCGGGCAACGCCGGGCATGAACAGCTAGTAAAAAATAAAATAGTAAAAGTTATTCAGTTCGATGGTCCAGCAGAAGAAGCAGCACCTCTTATTTGTAAAGTAAATTTTTGAACACCTTATAAAGGTAAGGTGTATCTTTTCATACACGAAATCTCTTAAGGGGTCATTGTACTCATCATTTAGAACAACTTTCATTAAGTGACCAAAACTGAAATCGCGAAAAAAAAAATCAGCTGTTCCCTGCATTTTGACGAGCTATGCGAACATAAATGAAAAAATATTTAAGGAGGCTCCCATACAACAAACTTACTTACTATTTTTTTGCCGTTTTTATAGATAATAGTACGAAACCCTTCATGCGCGAGTCCGACTCGCACTTGGCCGGTTTTTTTAATAATCTTGTTCTGTTCTTTGGCTATGTTTTTGGTATATAACTTTATTACTTAGTAAATGTTCGGCTAAAATACACGCAAGCGGTGCTAGCTACTAAGCTAGTCTCAAGATGCAAACTACGTAGTTATGATCTATTTGAGCGGGAACGGGACCGCTCAAATAGATCATAACTACGTAGTCAGTAACCATACTTATACATCAAAATATCATTAATGATTCCTGAAAATTATGTCATTAAACAGTCTAATATGTTTTGTAACACAGATCTAATTTGCATCTTACAATTTCTGCTCTATTTTTCTCCTGACTACGACTAGGAAATAAGGAATTTTACTGACCTGAACAGTAGTACCTATATCAAACACTAACATTAATCAAATACTGGTAATAGGCTTACGCCACTGACATTTCACTTTGAGAACATATTTCCAAGTTCCACTCACTCGAAGTATAGGATAATCCATCCAAAAATGGATCTATTTTGATATTTTAAAGTAATTTTTCCTGTACGCGCTTCTTCAAATATGGTCAGAGCTGTGTACCGACACTGACATGTATGTTACCGATTTCCTCCTCGACTTAATTAACACTTGCGGTGTCATAAAGTGCTAATTATTATTATAAGTAATCGTGATATTAAACATTGTTATTGTGGGTTTTAAGATATTTTTTACCGACTACCAAAAATCAGAAGGAGAGTTAATTACTTTATCCAAAACGTATTTTTTGTGTATTTACATACGGCCGCGCCTCCAACGCATACAAACTCTTTAGAAAAGGTACATTTTACGCAGGATTAAACAACTCAAGCGACTGGGTTTCTTTGGATTTGGAAGCTTGGAATTGCCTGCACTTAAAAAAAAACAAACATTGATGAATCGTCAAGATAAATACGGTAGGAGTATGAATGTGGATAGATATGGGTAGAGTATAGGAACACCAAAGAAACAATGGATGAACGAAAGATGATATGGCTAGAATGGGTTAACTACCGAGATGTTGGATAATAGAGAAGTATGGAAGAAAAGGGGATGTTGCGCCGACCATAAATAAATTGGGGTAAGCAGGAAGACGACGATGTCCACAAGTCAACTCAGCCTATCGCAGTCTACTGCTGGACATAGGCCTCTCCCAAGCCACAACACCCTGTCCTCCGCCTTCCGCATCCAGTCTGTCCCAGCCACTTTCTTAAGGTCGTTGGTCCATCTAGCTGCGGGGCGTCACACGCTACGCTTGCCGATACGCGGTCTCCACTCTAGGACTCATCTGAAACACCGGCCATCGGTCCTTCGACAAACATGGCTAGCCCACTGCCATATTCACTTGCTCACTTCAATTTAATTACTCTGCAAGCTATGTAGGTAACTCCGGATAATTTCATTTCCGATTTTATCCTTCAAAGAAACTCTGAGCATAGCTCGCTGAACGACCTTGAATTTGTGGACCAGCCCGACTGTCACTGTCCACGGTTTGGCTGTCACAGAAAAGACTGCGCTGGAGCTTTGTCTTGCATAGGGTCGCAGTATTATGCTGAGCGATGGCTGGTTTGCGTGAATGTGACGCATATTTTCCCCCAAGTTGTAATTTTTCGTGTATTTGTCCTATCTTAGCGTCCTGTTTGCCGCAAGTAAAAGAATTTTCTTTCTTTTCTTTTGTTTCAGCACTGTATTTCATAACGAGCAGGACGCACTGGTTGAAGACTTTAGTCTACAAGTCCACATCATCAAAAGTTGCTAAAATCTAAAAATACGCCACAGCAAAAAGACCATAATGGCGTCTGAGATGACAGGGTATTATCTGATTATCCCACGCAAGAGATAACTGTCAACTGAAGGAATTGGACCATTTTGGTGTTAAGAGATGTTAACAAACCGTGAGTCGCGTAATTATGATTTATTGACTGACCGTTTTGCGCTAACGGCTTTTTAAAATGTTAATATAATTAGACAGTTTAGACACTGCTCTGTTTGATATGCATCTTTTCTGAGTTAAATTATGGTTCATTGCTTAATATAGTCTTCACAATGAGAATTCTAAATACATCTAAACTCTTAACGTTCATAATCTAGTCGCAATTTCACGTCAACAATAATCAAATTTTCAATATTATTTTCTTTTGTAACCACAACGTTAGTGATGATCAGGCTGAAGGTGGAAGCGAGCTTCACCCGGAATCCTCAACCACAGAGGAACTGGTTATCTTACCTCTACCGAAACACTTACCTCTAACAAAACATTACGGCGACAGACTTAGATAAGATGGTGGTAGCTAGCCAGGCGGACTTAGAACATCCTATCACTTACTACATTATTAATTTCGGTTGTTTTTTTTTTTTTCTATATTTTTTTGTACTAACGATTATGTCTGAATGATTTTGCTGTGTTTGTTATAGAATTGGATATTTTTTATATTTTTTACCTTACCACAGTCAGTATTTAGATTGTTGTTGTTTTTAATTTCTTCTTAAATGGTCAATGTAATTTATTTTATTTTAGTCTAATTTATAATCTAATTTTCATATCAATTATTATTCAATTTGTATCTTTTACTCGTTTATGGTCGAATTTATTAATTTAATTTTCAATTTTTTTAATGAATCTGTCGTAATTTAATAATAGATGGTTTTACCACTGTTTTTTGTGCTAGCGGTGTTAACCTATAATTAATTGTTGCACCCGCAATTGTATCCTATGTTAATAATATGCTGCTAATGTACTGGTGTAAACGATTGTTGGTTATCCTTAATAAAATAAATAAATCACTAACCAAACCGAGCAGAAAACCCGGGACCTCTGGGTCTGAGACAAGTGGTCTAACTACTAGACTACAGAGGCGCTTAAAATATAGCCATTTCCCGAATATGTAGTAAAACAGTGATTTTTTTTCCGGCTCCAGTAAGATCGGTATAAAAGTAGCAGAGAACCTAATACTAATATGCCTTTTTTGAGTGTGGAAAATCATCCAATGACTTCTCTCACTCTGGGCGGAGCGGGTCAGACTTTTACTGACTAAAACCCACCCGTGTTCCTTCAGTAGGTGATCGCGACGATAGGTCTCAGGAGAAGAATTAAAATGAGTGGACTGTATAATATGTATAATGATGTAATGGAAATACAACGGTTAAAGGAAGTTGAGAGAACAAATAATAATTATGAACAATAAAACGCGCAAGCGCAGCCGTGTGTGGAGGCGTGCAACAGCTGACTGGTTTCGACGGGGCTCGCGATCGGCCGTGAGGCCGGCTGACTCGCCGCTGTCCCCGCATCCCTCGTTCACTGCCGCCAGCGCGCGGCGATGTTGAGAAGAGGGTCTCAACAGTTGCCAAGGTCCCGGTATCCCTTTCGGACTAACCCGCAACCCTGACTACTTACATACTAATATGCCTAAAAATAATGTTACCAAAAGAAATTGGTATGGATGAACACGGCAGTTTTAACGTTTAGTACCGAAGTAATTTATGATTTCGGTGGTGTGGGGCCTTAGGGAAAGTACCCATTGTTCTTTTTTTGAGGGTACAGTCGCGATGGCAATTGTTCTAGAAATTTTTATTTTAACTTTTCGCTTAGAATCTGGTACTAACTTTTACAATTGATTATATTTATATTATTTTCTAGCTGATGGCCGCGGCTTTGTCCGCGTGGAGGTTGGTTATTATATACTAAAACCTTCCTCGAGAACCACTATATCCATTGGTGGAAACAGCTTGAAAACCGCTGCAGTCGTTTTTGAGTTTATCGCGAACAGGACGACAGACAGACGCGGCCAAGGACTTTGTTTAATAATATGTAAGGATTTATAAACCAAAAAATTCACAATGAACATGAGTTACATTTTTTTTTTCCAATTTTCTTTTCGGCGAACCAACAAGATTGTGATGTCATAGTCAACATAAACTATCTAAGCAAATGGTGAAAATGCTCGATATTTATATTATTTACGTAAGGTAACGCTTTATTATTCACCCTTTTCCTAACAAAATAGGATACCACAAATCTAGTCGCAGAATCATGCACCATACCGAAATTCAGGTATCAATAGATCAGGTATGCCTATGGTATTGAGTCCGCCTCTGTAAAGCGTGCTTAAAGTATTAAATAAATAAATAATAAATAGATAGAAAGCAGGTAGTAAGACAAATTACAGTCCCACGAGTACTTATGACAGCGCCAGTCCGGCCATAGGTCATAGCTATCAGGCATGGCACAGGTTGCCACTCATTGCGCCGTTGCCATGGCAACCAGGCCACAACACAACGCATACAAAGCCATTGACCACCCCTTCTCACCACTTCGCGCGAAGGCCGCAGGAATTCGCGATTGTTCCACATAGAATTTATTCAATTCAAAATAATAATAATTAGGCTGTTCGGGCTGTTCGCAGTTTACGACCTTTGCCTGTCAGTCTTTTTTTTTTCATTTTCATTCTTCGAATCAATTTGTTTTGATTAAAAATGGTCTGTATTTGAGGTTGTTTGATAATTAATTATTATCAAACAACCTTATAAATAGGTACATTGTCTCAAGGACATTAAATTTTGGAAATAATTATTGCCAGCACCCTAAATTGCGTAACACACGATCAATCACAATCCATCATTCTGACAGTTCAACAACATTCATTGCGATATTTACGTTGGTAACCAGAAAAATTTTTCGAACATAATATGAAGATCCTTCAAAATGATTCGTTTGTTTATTCATTCATTAACAATTTACATTGTGTTGAACATTACATATTAAAGTTATCACATGCATAGACAATACTACATAAACTACAACAACAATACATTTAAAAACCTTATTAAATTGATGTGAAATGAGAGAGTCCAGTTAATTTAAAATATGTCAACAATTTATTATTCATGTCAAAAAAAAAAAAAAAAAAGTCAATTTTATAGCAGATACAATGTCAAAATTCAATGTCAAAAATATTGAGAGTACAATTTCATAAAAAAGTCCTAGTGATGAGCACAGTGTATAATTCAAAAAGATGATTTAATTTAAGGGTTTTTCACTGCTATTATTTAAGTGACTTTTTAATCATTTGACATAAATTCTGATACCGAGTATAAACATTTTTCCAACAAGAAGGCCTTCAATTTAGTTTTAAAAGAGTGAGAGCTATAAATTAATAATTTTAAATCAGCCGGTAACCTATTAAGGGGGAGTAGTTTGACAGCAAAAAATCATATTTCACCCGCGCAACCCTTACCTACCCCTCTCATTAAACACGACGAAAACAAAACACAATGCCTTCCCGCCAGCAGAAACTTTTCGTCTGGCGTTTATAGAATTCGAATTTCAATCTTCTGTAGTTTATTTTGCTTATACGATACGCTAAGCTTGAATTCAGAACTATAGATCATGTTCATGTTTTGGAACTAGAAACTCAATGTTGACGTGAAAAAGTTCAAATTTAAATGTTACCAAATTTTATTTAGGACCTTGTACAATTTGTACCTAATGACGTCTTTGTGGAAAACTGTGTTACCAAGTAATAAATATAATGCTATATCGTGGATTTCTCTCTTTGGAGGATCGTGCAAAGTGATACCCAAGTAAAAAATAATATTCGTATAATGAATTTTGAACTGTATTGTGCAACGAATATGGCATGTGTCATGAAAACCTTTCCTGCGCCAAACGCGAACAATCCCCTTCGAAAACATTTGAAACATGTGAAAAAGAGGCCGAGTTCTGTACAAAAGAAATAAATGTAGGATTGTCGGCTTCACCACTAAAAGAATTGACATCTATTCATCTATGTAAATGGGTGCCAAAGTATCAAAGGGACTAATTATAACAAAGGCCCGAGGTACGCGCTCAGTACCGGCGCTGTGTTTTGGGCGCGCGCCCGGCGCGTTTTGGACGCTCGTCAAACGCAACAAGATTTCCACATTTTGTTGTAACTTTTGAACCGTGTTTCTTTTAAGTTTATTACTAATAGGTACGGAGAAAATGACAAGGAAAAATTGTGAAAAAGGAACTCGCGTCCAAGCGTTAAGGGCACGGTTAGGCTTCATTTACGGAGACGCGAGGAGTCGCGCATGGCTTTGGGCGGCGCGGCTCGCACTGTATTCAAACATATGGCGTTGTATGAGTGCGTTTACGGAGACGCGATTTTACACGCGTTTGTTTGAAATGGAGCGTTTTTGCGGCGGAGCCCGCGAATGGCATAGCCGCGTCACACGCGACGTTTCATCACGGCGGCGCACGTAGCAGCAATGCCCGCGGCATATTTTCTCCCAGTCTTATTTGTAAATCGCACAACGGAGATGCAAGTTGAGAGTGGCAAGTTGCGACATGTGCAGGCCTAACGGCGCCCGGCATGGGCGCTCGCTTAGACTGCAGCGCTTGATATAATTCGTTACATAGGAATTCATAGAATTTTATTGAGCGCCCGAAACGCAGCGTACAAAATGCGCGTCTCGGGCGCTTGTTATAACTAGTCCCTTAGTAGAAAGTTTAGTATGGTCCCTCTTTGTAACTGTTGAAATTGTAGCTTTGAAAACATGCCAAGTTGCATTATAACTTTAGGCCTCATTTACGGAGACGCGGGGCGTGGCGCGTCGCGTGCAGTGTGGCGTCACGCGGCGCGTCTGACGTTTTTTCTGTTTACGGTGTGGCGGCGCGTGAAGCGGCAGTTACCATCACACGCGTTAACATAAACATATGGCAATATACGTCTTGATTGTCGCGGTTTTTTTTGGGGTTATAATATATATTTTTGAAATGTGCTAATTAAAACCTTTCATTTGATACCCAACATGGTATGATTAAAAAATATTTTTTGTTGTTCATGATATGTCACCTAGAGGGTGCCATTTTCAATTTAATGTGTCTTCATATAGCCTATGACCAGCGGACGATCAAGAAGCTTCCAACGATACCTCATTTGTCAAATTGTGATGAGTCTTTTAGAAGATAATATGTGGGAACAGACATAGATAAATACAAAGAAACCGGTCAAAATGATAACCCTCCTTTTTGCTTCGCCGTAGTCAGGTAAAAACTAAAACCCAACTACGACAAAAAAGTCAACTAAAGAGATATAAACAAGACATCACGGACTGACAAATTAAAAATCCGGAGTCATACGGAATCTGTTCGAGTTCGTTCGTTATACCAATAACCGAAGAATAAAGGTATTATTCTAAACAAGTTTTATTTAGGGGCGGTCAGTCGCTCCAATTGTTCGTCTAAGGGTCACCTTACAAGAAGTTTGTCAAAAAAAGTGGGAGTAAGCGAATTTGGATCCTGAGTATATCGCAATAAGATTTAATCTCCAGTGCGAACTTCCAAATGAACGTTGAATGGGCTCGTTGGCTATGTTGTAAATTTTCTCCGCAAGAAAATTCACCGCAATACAGAGCAATGGCGCTAGTTTTACCTACTTCTTTCTATACTCCGTGCTACTATACCAGTCAAAAATCTGTCAAATAAAATGTATGTCATCTTGAGTTTTCAAATATCAACATAGAATTTTATATGTTTATTTAGACTCGGTATTTATTTATTTATCAATCAATAACACTTGTAATATTCGTTTTGGAAGTGGTTTTAGTGTTTTTTTCATGTTTTCTATGTCTCAGTTTCTTTTGTGGAATGTGATAAATTACGAAAATATTATTTACGAAAATAAATAATATCTCAGCGCAGCTAAAAATTTGAGCGTAGTCCTCTCGTCTCAACAGAGCGACGCCGACTGATTTGTGAAACAAAAATATGCTTGAAGTTCCCGTAATGTGCGACGGAAGATGGCTTCTTCCACGAACTAAGAACGTCGTAAGTCCTACAAGCTTTGATTCGTAATAAAACCAAAAAGAAAAGGAATAAAAAAAAAAGCCTACACAATTTCTTTTGCCTTGTTTTAATACATATAATCATCTAATTTTTATTATAATAGGCATTAGCATTTCAAGTACAAATCGAAAATACGTGAAAATTAGAGGTAACTTCGTGATATTTTTTTATCGAGAAAATTTTAATATTTTGTGTTTCTGTTCCACAAAAAGTTTGGAAATATCATGTAGTTACTCATACTATTTTTATTTTACACCTAAGTCTTATCAATTTCATGAAAAATCAAATTGAAGACAGGCAATTTTGCTTCCTACCGGCCCTTAAATAACTCCACTGCTTGGTATCTGGAACAATGCTTAGCTATGTTAAAATTTGGTGCCGTTTTGTGTTTTAAATCCTTCCTTCTAGTGCTTTCCCTTATCTTACGTTCCTCTTGTGATTCATACTCATGAATATACTTTGCAAAGTGATTGAGGATTACTATTATATATAAACTTGGTACTGTTAAAATGTCTAATTTTTTGAAGTGCTCCCTACATGAGTCTCTTTGTGAGATCCTTACAATAGTCCTTATGGCACGTTTCTGTAAAATAAATGCTCTTTGACAGTTATAACTATAGCCGTTTCCCCAAAGCATTATGCTGTATCTTAACCTAGATTCTACCAGCGCGTAATATATAGCCTGTAATTGATTTAGATCCAACATATCTCTAAGGCTCCTGAGTGCATAGCATGCTGATGAAATTGAGGAGACAATAGCAGCTAGCTCCTGTTTCCAATTTAAATGCACATCTATGTTAATCCCTAAAAATTTTACTTTGTCCACCAATTCAATCTTGTCTCCATTGATTTCTACATCTAAATTGTCATTATGGCGAGATGTCTTAAATAAAATGATGTTAGTCTTACTTGTATTTAACAAAAGGTTATGGGCTGTAAACCAATCGCACAGATTTTGTAGACTTTTATTTAAATTCCTGGTCAATTCTTTTAAGTCTTTCGCCCCAATTATTATATTTGTATCATCTGCAAAAACAACAAGTTTTGCATCAGGCTGAACGCAATGCATAAAGTTGAGCAAGTCGTTAGTAAATAAAATAAATAATATTGGATCTAAAATGGATCCTTGGGGTACACCACGTGTTATATTTGTAATTTTAGGGGTGTATATGACTTCATGATTACTTTCATCGATGTTTTTTATTTCGACAAACATTCGTCTATTATGTAAGTAGGATCTTAGAAGTTCTAAGGACTTGCCTCTGATACCATAATATTCAAGTTTCTTTAGTAATAATTCATAATCAATCGTATCAAAAGCGGAGCTAAGGTCAATGAATAGCCCTGCAACTTTCATTTTGTCATTTAATTTATGAATTATGTCATTTATAAGAGTATTTATTGCATCTGAGCAACCGACGCCTTTCTGATACCCAAACTGTCTTAAATTAACTATTTTATTTAAATTTAAATGAACCATTAGCCTAGTTTTAATGATTTTTTCAAATACTTTTGATAAAGTTGGCAGAAGGGATATGGGTCGGTAATTTTTCGGATCAGTCCTAATACTTTTTTTCAGCCCTAATATTGGAACTACTTTAGCCAATTTCAACTGGTCAGGAAAGCTGGACTCCTCGAAACACTTATTTAAAAAATCAGAAAGAGGGAGTGCCAAAAAGTCTATATTCTCCTTCAAAATCGATATTGGTAAATCATCAAAACCACAAGATTTTTTATTGGCCATTTTACTAATAATCTTCCTAATTTCAGATGGTGTAGTTGTGTAGAAGGTTAAATCACTTTCTACTCTTTTTGTACTTTCTGATAGAAAAGTCATTGCCCTTTCTCTCTCATTGCTATCGAGTGACGATTTGAAAACAAAACTGTCGATGAAATGATTTGCGACCTGCTGGGGGTCAGTTATCGCTGCATTGTTCACTTTTAGGATTAAATTTGTACCTTTCCTATTTACTCTTCTTTTTGTACATTCATTAACAAGTTTCTACGTCTGTTTTGTTATATTTTTAGTGGTACTTAAATTATTTATTAAGGCCTTTTTTTTCGTTTGCTGAATAACCCTTCTATAAATTCGAACATACTTATTTTTGTATTGTTTTAGGCTAGCGTTATTTACTGTTCCTGAGCACAGGACTCTTTTCATCTGACTTGAAACTTTAACCACTTTAGTAATCCATTGTATTGATGTGGTTTTGGCTTAGTTCTGATAGACTTCCTTCGGTAACAATCGTGGAATGCTTTACCAAGACTGCTTATAAAACTATAAATTCCCATATTAGTCCAAGTTTTATTACTAATACTATTCTTGAAAGCAATATTATTTTTATTATTAAATATTCTTTTTTGTATTACTACATTTTGATTGCAGTTCTTCGATTTCTTATTGATTTTTTCAAGAACTACATTGCAGAAAAGTCCGCCATGACCATCAGCCAAGCCATTGTGATCAACAGAACACTGACCTATGTCATCATCAGCGAGATTTGTAATTATGTTGTCTAAACACGAATATGCGTTGTTCCGTATAAAAGTAGGAGTATTTATAAGGTATCGAAAATTATAACATGTCAATATGCTTAAGAATTCAGAATGTTTCTTATTGTCAACAAGTACGTCAATATTAAAGTCACCACATATAATGCACTTCTTGTTAATAAAATGTTCTAACAATTTTTCTAAACTGGATATAAAACTTTCAAAATTTTTATCATAAGGACTTCTGTAGCAACAACAAAGATGTAACCCTGTTTCAAGATCTTTAACCCCACAAATCTCAAAACTACCCGATCTATACAATTTTTTTACAAAATCAATATTTTCAATTTCTTTGTCTATATGTGCTAAAATAAGACTACCTCCCCTTTTTTTGTTCGTCCTTGTGTTGTAAGAAACTAAGCTATAGCTGGAAAAGTTAAATACTTGAGCAGATTGTTCATTTAAGAAATGTTCTGTTATACACAGGTAGTCCAACTGAAACCCTGTGTTTGCAATGTATAATTCAAGCTCAGTTTTTTTATTACTTATACCGCATACGTTTTGATGGAAAATCCCTAAACAACTAGTTTTCAGCATCAAGGTACTGATTACGATAAGATTCAGATTACGTGTTACGCAATTAGGGTGCTGAATGTAGAACGTAAGCGAACCAAAAGGAGTATGTACAGTCGAACAAGGTATTTGGTATACAGGCAGATAACTTGCAACTATACTTTAAACAATTTGTGAGTGTTTTCAGTAGTCAACAATCCTTTAACGTTACTCTCCATAAGCTCAAAAAAGTTAATGTCAGTTTAAACGAATTTTGGCAGAGTGTAGCGGAAAATGAATATATTTTGCCTATAAACCAAATAGGTACCTAGCTTGTTCGACTGCACACACGGCTACACATCAAGCTATACATTTCCAGTATAAGCTGACCTCGCATTGAACGGAAATCCTATACAATACGAGATCAGCATAAACTGGAATTGTATATGATGTGTAGCCGTGTGTACCCATGTTATTGCGTCGTAGAAGTTTTATTATTAATAAGTAAGTACCTAAAGTAAAGCAATAACGTTTTTTATTTCTTGTTTTTTTTTTCCTGCCTTTACGATGAAAGTTTAATTTTTGTGTTAGGTCCATTTATTGATAAAACTGTTCGACACAAATATAAAGTTGAAGAATAAATAAATAAATTATTATGAATCAAAAAGTAACAATGCAATTTAGCCAAATTCGGTGAGCCTAATTATTATTATAATAAATTAACTAATAAATTAATTAAAAATATTACTAATTATTATTATTATTATAAATATACGTTAGAAATAGCGTTTGTAAGGGTGATTAAGGATTACATTACCTACAAGGAAAGTATAAGTAGTTGCATATTTATGTTTTATATGCAAGGTCAGTTTTTCAAAGTTGAATGACGATATTTTATTTTTAGATGACTGCAGTTAAAGAAATTTTCTTTTATCTACAGTTAACTGTATTGTTTACTGCTTTAGATAACAAAATAATCATGGAAAATATGCTCAAAAAAAGCAAAAAACGTAAGAACGTAATTTCGCGGGCAAAAAATGCGGATCCGCCATAATTATGTGAATACAAGAGAAAAATGAAACTAAAAATAACACGATCAATAATGACTACAACAAACATAAACTTATTGGATTAACACCTTCCACGAGCTCATCAAATAAATAGGGTAAAACAACAAACAAATACACCCCACACTGGAACACCCACCCTACACTATACAACACCATACGTGTGACAGTTACTAATGACACCCTATCGAGATATGGAAATAAGTAGGCACATTTATGTAAACAAACCAGCCAGCCAGTGATGAACTCGGGGCTAAGTAACAGCAGCACGGGTCGATCCATCAGGTTAAGCTACGCTTATCGGGGTTGGTACGTGGATGGGTGAGCATCTTTACACACCGAGACTAATGTGTGATATATTGAATATTGTATGTGAGACATTGAAACTCTCATTAATAAATGAATAATAATTATAATATTTTTTTAACTGCATTTGCATGTTTTATGGCGGTCTTCTTTCACCTTTCAGATTTTCTTTATCTTACCAATCCGAAAGGTTTTTGGTCCAACATCTGTTTTATCTTGAAGTTACAAAGCCAAGCCCAACATATGCATGCCAGTATAATATTTCATACAACCCTAACTTCCAGTGACTTGGAATCCCGACGTGAAGTAAAGAAGGAGGAAGGTGAGGCCTTCGCCCGTGAACACGGCCTGGTCTTCATGGAGACCTCAGCCAAGACTGCGGCCAAAGTTGAAGAGGCGTTCATCAACACTGCCAAAGAGATCTACGAGAAAATACAGGAAGGAGTATTCGATATCAACAACGAGGTGAGTTGCTTACTCCCACAAACAAGCGCGATATGGCGGGTGCGATCTGCCTGTCGCGAAAGTATTTACCTACTAGCTCAATTTGTACAAGCCTTAAATTATTATCAGCTAAGTAGGTAAATACTTTACTTTACTTTAATTTCGACCCACACATTGTCATCCGATATGGTCTAGTGGCTAGGATACCTGGCTCTCACCCAGGAGGCTCGGGTTCGATTCCCGGTATCGGAAAATTCTTTTTGCATTTATTTTCGGTAAATTAAAAGACGCAGACATCTTTATTAGTATTATAGCTATATACTTTTACTTTCCAATACATATAAGTAACTATAACATAAAATAACATCACTCCTTGTTTCCCCGAAGGGTTAGGCATAGAAGGTACACCCACAATTCGCCAGTTATGTTTAAGTCCCATGTCATAGGGGGCGTGCCTATTGCCATCAACCGGGCACAAATCTAGACTCCAGGCTGCTACTGAAAATTTCCTAATGGAAAACCCAATAGCACTTTGCCCGACCTGGGAATCGAACCTCATGCTCAGCAGTAGGGCTTGCGACCACTAGACCAACGAGGCAGTCGTAATAAAAACGAATGCACGTTCATTTAGCTAATTACTCTTGTATCGTCCATGTTTCAGAAGCCTAGCTCCGAAAATTTTCCTCAGAAAATTTTATTCAGGGGTATTTTCTAAGTACATACCTATAATAGTTAATCAATCAATCTGCCTAGCCTTTTCCCAACTATGTTGGGGTCGGCTTCCGGGCTTACCGGATACAGCTGAATACCAGTATTTTACATGGAGCGACTGCCTATCTGGCCTCCACAACCCTGTAACTGGTAATACGATACCCCTTGGTAAGACTGGTTGTCAGACTTTCGGGCTTCTGACGGCCCGTAACGACTGTCAAAGATCCACAACTGACAGCCGGGACCAACGGCTTAGCGTGATTTCCGAGGCACGGAGGAGTCTCGGTATGTAAAGATGGTCGCCCATCCACGGACCAACCCCGGCAAGCGTAGCTTAACCTGATAGATCGACCCGTGCGGCTGTTATTACTTAGCCACGAGCTTACCTACCTAGTAAATAACGTATTAAATTACTTAAGTTATAAATCCTATTCGTGTCAGGTTCAAAGCCATCGAACTTAGATAACTTAGCACTAAGCTAGAACCTAGGACCGATAAACTTGACATTATTACATGTACTCCAGGACCAGTTAATTTATCACCGGAAACTGACTGCTAAGGGAAAAGTGCTTTATTTTAACTTCGTTAGAAATTGATGGTTCAATTTTTCGTTAGTGGTTCCGTAGGATTTGTTAACTTTTGCTTATGTTTTTTCGGTTTTTAAATGAACACTAGCTATGAATTAAATTAACTCTCCTGCATTGAATTAAATTGAGATCTAGTCGAATCTTTTGAGAAATGGATCAATCTGCTTTTGGGCTTTGGGTTGGACTAGGTAGGCCCGCAGTCGCCGAACCCTCGACGCGATTGGGCCAGTCCTGCGAGACTGGCTCGAGCGGTCGCATGGGTTCCTCTCCTTCCGTCTGGTGCAGGTGCTGTCCGGACACGGTTGTTTCGGATCGTACCTGCACCGAATCGGACGGGAGAGGACGCCGTCTTGCCTCGACTGTGGTGCGGCGGAGGACACGGCGCAGCACACCCTCGAGGTGTGCCCGTCGTGGTCCGAGCCGCGCCGCAGTCTCATCGCGGTGATCGGACCGGACCTCTCGCTCCCCGGCTTGGTTAACGCCATGCTGAGGGATGAGAGGTCCTGGGCGGCAGTCGCCTCCTTCTGCGAACACGTCATGTCCCAGAAGGAGGCGGCGGAGCGCGCGAGGGAGGACGATCCTGACGCGGCGCCGCTCCGAAGGCGGAGGAGGGGTCGAAGAAGACGTCAGTACGATAGTCATCTCCGACTCCTCCCAGGTGGAGGCCAGCAGGCAATGGGTGCGGGGGCACCCTTGCCTGTATTGCACAGGTCTCCACCAGTGTCGGACGGGAATGGCCAGGTGTTCCCGGCCATTCCCGTAGCTCCCCAACCTGGGGGGCGTGCGGGGCCCGCCAGCTAGGCGGGCATGCGCCGGGAGGGTTGTGGATGTAAAGGCTGAGCCGGTTTCCCATGGCCCTCCCATTACGGCGATGTGGGAACACCGCTGAGTTTTAGTGGGTATACTGTCGTTAGCGACAGGAGTCCCACATACCCCAGACTCGTCCCCCACGAGCGGGGATGCGTAATGCATTTCTCAGCGATAAAAAAAAAAAAAAAAAAAAAAAAAAAAAAAAAAAAAAAAAAAAAAAAAAAAAAAAAAAGGTAGGCCCGCAGTGGCGGGCCGGCCAGTCGGGGGTTGCGGAAGATTTTTACGTTCCCGCCACCCCCGGCGTAGGTGTGAGTTAGAACACCGGGGTTGTTTTTAGTCAGTAAGAGACCCCTCCGCCCGCCCCAAGGCGGAGGACACCCATGAGGATTTACAACAGGAAAAAAAATGTACAAAGTGATCACAAACCTAATCCAACAAAAAAAAGTAAAAAACAATTCAAACTCAAACCATTTATTTCAATTAAACCATTTACAGGCACTTTTGAACTGTCAAAGAATCGGTCAGTTAGTCAAAAAGTTGAAGCTAGTTGCCCATTCCAAATCGTAGATCTCTATGGAGAAGAACGGGCAAGAAACTCCAAGGACACTCTTTTAAAAAATGGATATAGATATTACATAAACTACAACAAAAACGCCAATTAAAAAGCTATAGGTACACAAGACAGTAACAAAATAACATTGGTTTCAGTTTACGAATAACCGGATCGTATAGTCTGTTAAAATCATAACCCTCCTTTGGCTTTGCCGTAGTCGCGTAAAAACCTATGTTGTTTGTATTTGTCGCATCAGGTCATCAGGGAGGGCTCATGCTTCCGTCCTCTAACATTGTTGTGGACTGCTTGTGGATCTCAGGCAATTAAAAGATGATATCAGCTTCTTACACTTAGTTTATACAGTTACACAAATCACAATCAACAACTAATGTCCTAATTAATCTTGTTAATAATAAATAACAGAAATGAAATAATTAAACTTTGGAATTTTAATGTGCGCACGCGTCTCATGAACGTGTGACAGTTCCTAATGATGAAGGGTGACTGGCGCTCCTGTTGTTGCCGCGCCCTCTCCCGTCGGTCCTTAGACTCCGTCATAGCGTACCGACTGAGAGTACTTCAGTCAGCAACACTGTATTTCATGCGACATATTTATAAAAGTCGTTATATGTAAGGGGTTCACATTAAGAAACTTCGCATGGTCTTCAAACTCTTCACTTATTGAAGACTTTTTAGAAAGACCCCATTTCCATTATTAATTTTTTGAAGCTCATTATTATTTTATTTTCTTATTTAGGACTCAGTTTCAAATTTTTAGTTTTTAATTTAGTGCTGAAAACGTTTATCAAAATGAACTAAAGATCTCTAAAAGAACACGGCAGTTACAAATACATTGACCCTACCGCG
Organism: Lithophane semibrunnea; assembly: GCA_947363905.1. Lineage (NCBI taxonomy): Eukaryota > Metazoa > Arthropoda > Insecta > Lepidoptera > Noctuidae > Lithophane > Lithophane semibrunnea. Next base: position 16,432,293 of record OX376195.1, read on the forward strand.
CCAAGTGTTAACTATAAGACTTGCTTACGGCAAAAGATTTTTAACCCAAGAGGTTAAAGTCCCCAATGGTTCAACATTGGTCGCCATGGCAATTCGTCGTATTCATATTACTTACGGAAAGTTTCATAATTTCTATGAAAACAATTATGAAAGGTTTATAACAAGAATTGCAACCTGAAATATGTTTGTTATCTTACAGTTTCCGAATAGCTGTCTAATTGATTGAAAACTACTTAGTATTTGTACTTTCGCGTAGTGGCTGTGAACTACGGTGAGGTCGGCTTCCAGGCTAACCGGATATAGCTGTATTATAATCTAGTATTTTTCATGGAGCGACTGCCTATCTGACCTCCACAACCCAGTATTTGGGTAACAAGATACCCCTTGGTAAGACAGGTTGTTAGACTTTCGGCTTCTGACTACACTTAACGAAGCCGTCACTTAACGAGGTCGTTCAGCAAGCTATTAAAAAAGCGATTTTCAATTCAAAGATTATTTTTTGAAAAAGCTTAACACATAAACATTTAACATAATATCATGTCTGTTTTCCTGGTTTTTCAAAGGGTTAGGCAAAGGTGAATATAAAGGATGTCCCAAAATTAACGCAAGATTTGAATTAAATAGAAAACACAGTATTTTTTCTTTTATTATAATTTATTTTTTATTTTATTTTGTTATCTGCTTTATAATATATTGTGTGTCTTTTAGTCTGTGCCAAATAAATGTATTTTCTTCTTTCTATATTGAATTATAAAGTACATAGTCAGATAGGAAACGCCGACCTCATCTAGCTTATTTTTACATTTTTTTTTTAATACGACTTTTAAAAGTGATTCCAATATCCTATTTACAGAATAAACAATTTCATTTAATTTCATTTCATAGGCTAGGGTTTTGTATGGAATAGCACATCGGTCAAATGACCTCGGGTTATGTTGGAGATACTCATGATGATGTTTCCTACCTACAAAATAAACGTTATAACCGACAGCATTGATGTAAGTGTCAACATTGTTAGAAGTAATTATGTATTATCGTCATGCAATAATTATGTACAGCAATAACAGGTAAGTATCTGAGTATTTTTTTATTGATCGGCAGTTTATTTATAGAAAATACAATAGACGTAGATATATTTAGTAACCTATTCCGCTTAACTATTCGATTTCGCTTAATTATACGATTGACCAGTCGCGAACCCGAACACGGCGTGTTACCACGCCGAGCGCTGGACTCAGAGTGCGAGCGTTCGGCGTAGCATGTCGTGTTCAGGTTCGCAACTGGTCAATCGTCATCCTGAGGATGCCTCGTTGAGAGGTGAAACACGTGTTGATTTCATACAGGGTTTTTTTTATGACTCTTGAGGAATAGTTAAGCGGAATAGGTTAGTAAATATATCTACGTCTATTGTATTTTATAATGGATTTCTGCAAAGTCACGCCTGAAGCAATTAACTATTTAAAAAAAAATCCTTAAAAACATAAAACTATTGTAAGCTTTCAAAAAAGATAGGACTAGGAATTCCGAATTTAAAAAAATCGTTTTGTCGACGGAATCGAATCGATTCGAGCGTTGGATTCACTGGAATCCGATAGGTCCCATTTCTCCAAATCGATTTGACCATTAACGATGGTAAAAACTTTTAACACGTTCGGGGAAGCTTGGTTGGTAAAAACATATCTATTGTCATCCATCATGTACAACGTTTACAAATTAACGAAATTTTTTTGCTTGTTTTGTCAACCCTACAGTGTTGTCAATTTGATAATAGCGAATAGTGACAGATTAACAGCACAGAAATTCATAATTAAAAAATAGAAAATAAACTGGTATCGGTAATATACTACAAGATAAAAATTATGTCATGGTCCTTGATGATCCATAGTGCATGTAATTATTTTGCATTTAAAACCTCTTTATTTTTTATTTATTTTGTTTTTTCTTTATTTATTTTTTGTAAGAAGTTCTAACACCTCAATGCGTATATTCTTATAAATAATTAAAGTTATAACCAGTCTACCATAAAAAAACGAAGGCTCTTAGGTAACTAACCGCTTTACAATCTTAGACTTGAGACCAATAACCGATCGCTAATTCCAACCGATTAACAGTGATCTCTATCAGTGCTTTACGACGTCAAATTTGAGGGTCGAAGTAATTTGGGGGTGGTGGCAGTGCGTGACTACATCCCTCACGCGACTTCACACCACCCAACTCGTGGGCTACTAAAATACAAAACGGGTCGAGCCTCGTCGCATTCAGCCAGAGAGGCCAGACGCGAGCGAACGACCGTGTCGCTATTAAAAAAAACAAGTTGAATTTCAAATTCGGAACTCCCGCTCTTTTGTTTGTCATTGTATTCAGTTCGATTGGATTCGAATTGTAGATTCTGATTTATTTTGTGGTTTTCTGTGTTTATTTTTAATTAAATCGATTCAAGATGGAGGGCTGCGGAATGAGCTGTATAAAATATCTTCTGGTGGTCTTCAATGGAATATTTCTGGTGAGTTAAGTTTTTTTCATAAATAAATTGACGTGTGTTGAAAGTTTGTTTCCAAACGGAATGAAGAATCAGTTTTTGCGAACACAAAACAGATGTTTCTCGATTCTATTTCAATGAATGGCTATTTTTGTCACCGGTCGCTGTTGTTTTCGGCCGGTGCAGCTATCAACAACTTAATTTACGAAAGAAAAATGCGGGACGCAAACTTTTAAAACTAACTTTAACACGCGGGCTTTATGACTAACATTTTAAGTTAATTGATTACAAAATTGATCATCGTGTGAGATTCAAAATCTCGGTCACGTTATTTTTAAACATCAACAAATGATATTTTCGTCTGCAAAATGTAAAGCGGCGAGATTCAAGGGTAATTCGCTGAAAGCTTGCGCGTCGCTAGAAACGTCAACTATGTGAATCAGAGTTTGTGTTATTTCAGTAGTTATTTTTTTAATATTGTGAAGGCTAATAATCTAACACAATTAAGCTAATGCCTAATTAAATTCAAGGGTGAACATGAAAATTGCCGCAAATTCAAACTTATGTGATTAGTGCTGGGTCTGGCACAGGCCCTGCCTAGAGAACTAGGTAATAATCTAAATTACGTACGAATTTAGTGTGTTCTTTTTATTTTATATTAGAAAATTATTTATGTTTGATAAATAGCTTAAATATTCAACTAAACCACAAAAGAAATAATATTATATTCAATTATACACCTTTACAAGGTTTGTAATTGAATAAATGTTACAAATATCGTTCGTTACATTTTTATAAATTACTGCTTCATTAAAATTTTCTCAATTATGGTTCTTACATAAAGAGGCAACACTGATACGATCTCATAAGGGCAATCAAGGCCCACATATCAACTTAAATGGCCAGGCTCTGCCAAACAAGTACTGTAAGAGGTCTGCACAGTTTTCATTTGTTTAATGATGACTTTTAAAGTTAAATAAGTAGGTATCATTTTACAATGACATTATAGGAGAAACTTAAATGCTCTACTTAGTTTTTGTTTAATAGAATTTATAGAAGACTGGTATTTTCTTTAACAAATTCACATTAAAATAAAAACCATAATATACTTAAGTAGGGTATACATTAAACCTTGTGACTAAAAGAAAAATTTGCTCAAAAATTTGACTAAAACTGCTGCTTATTGTGGTTTTAATTTAATAGTTGATAAAAAGTCATAAATAAGAAGGCGTCAATGTTGTCGAAGTCACATCATTTCGTAGTTTAAGTCATGTCGAAGAAACGTTTTGTCGGAGTAGAGTAGTGTATGTCGAACTAAAGTATTTGCAAAGTAAAGACGTGTCGGAGTTCCGTAATGTCGAAGTAAAATCATGTCGTAGTACCGTTTGTCGAAGTTTAGTTTGGTAGGCGCCAAGCAGACCACACCAAGTCATAATATCTGTTAAAACTTTAATACCATCTCAACTAAAGCACATGACTCACACTTGACTGGTTTTTTAATTAATTTTATATCCGAGAACTTGTCAACACTAATTTATCTAATTGGCCACACAATGTCATAAAATAATAGCAGAAGTAGCATGGAGTTAGGTTTGTGTCCGTTTGATGGCAATAGTTCGCCCCTATAACATGGGGCTTAAACATAACTGGCGAAATGTGGGTGTACTATAGGTACACGTCTGCCTAACCCTTCGGGGAATAAAGGCGTGATATTATAATTATCATAAAATAGAACTCACCCATTTGATAAAATTGATTCACTAAACTTCAACTGTTCACCCAATTACTATTAAAAAACTTTTTATTAACACATACACACATTGTTCTCATTATAATATTTTTTGTAATTTATTCAGTTCCTTAGTATACCACAGCACTATATTTCTCAGGTATAGTTGACTTCTGACTGAGCGTTACTTTAAAAACAATTCCCTATGAGACAAGTTTATAATTTATTTCCTTTTTGGTGACGGCGAACTGATGTCGAAGGATTTTCCATGGCTGTTCAATAATTAATTAAGTGCCTAAGTCGGTGGTGGTTAAGGGTTTACCTGTCTAAACGTCGTACTGACGTCTCGTATCACGTCAGTAGGGGGTAAAGGGGTAAAATAAAGCCTACCATGACTGTTCACTTCTTTCTTAATATTAGTTAAGTACCTACTAACTAATACATCCAATTTTCTTTTGTTGGTCCTTGGGTTAAAATACTTTCCAACATGAATGATGTAAACAATATAAATTGTAACAATATTCTGATTTAAAAGAGTGTCCGTGGAGTTTCTTGCCCGTTCTTCTCCATAGGAACCTACTACGCTTTGGAATGGGCTTCATCCGCCTACTGCGCTTCATCTTTCTGACTGACCGAACCCTTGACAATTCAAAAGTGCCTGTAATTGGTTTATTTGAAATAAATGCTTTGAGTTTGAGTTTGAAAATAATTTCTATAATTACATACTATAACCGGTTCCTCCGTCGATACAGAGCTCTGTGGCGGGCCGTGACAGACGTCATGGAGACAGGGGGCTTGCCAAGAGGCCCGACCGGCGTATACTAAACAGAAACGTGAGAAAATATAAAAGTTTACCCTGAAAGGAAGCAGTTTCCTTCTATCCGACCCACCCCGACCACAATACACATATGCCTTCAACCCAGGCTGCCATAGCAGGTGGCGTTCTGCAGTTTCTGCCTACCTCTATGGAAAAACGAGAAATAAAGGAATATTCCCTTTGCCTCGTTTTTCCAAAATTATTTTCTCATAAAATCACAGTCGGGCGCTACAGGAATGAATTTCCTGAAAAAGAAAACGTACAGTGTTCAATTATACTATCCAAAATATTATTTCCTTACTCAATCTATTGCATCTATTAACTTTTTATTAACAATTTTAATTAAACTTTTTTTTTTTAAATAAGTAGATAATTTTATTTCTATTAGAATAAATTCTTCAATACTTACAAAAATAGGAAGATTTTTTAATTCCCTAATATTTTACTGATTGATATAGGGTAGTTAAATATTTTTACAATTTAAAGGCCACGAAAAGTTCCAGCCAATTAAATTGCATCATTAGGTTTTGACAGCGGTCTGTCTCTTTGTGGTCTTCGGATACAACTGAAATTACTATAAGAAAAATTGTTCACGCAAACCCGGAATAGACTTTCGTGGTATAAAAACATACTCGTACATAATAAAAAAAGATTATTTATATAAATATTATGTATGTCTTTTTGGGTCTGATAATAGAGTTCGAATCCGGATATAGCTATATGTGGCCGGATATTAACAACTGCTTCCTTATACCGTCATAACTCTACAATAGTATGTACCAGATTATAAAATATGAAAACAATTACTAATTATACCTAAGTTTAGTATTAGTCACTCTATCTATACTTCGTGAAGGTAAATGATGATGAGTCACCATTTCGTCACCGATGACGGCCATAAAATATCATATTTCCATTTAAAATGGTGACGGCTTCCTTAACATCATAAAGTTACTTTTTTCTTACCTTCTATATCTATATTGTAAATTATATCTATATATATATCTATACATATTATAAATTAACTGGCTGATGCCCGCGGCTTCGCCCGCGTAGATTTCGGTTATTATAGAACGTGCCGCTACCATGACGACATTTAATTTAACACACGTATACGATTTCGCGTATTCGTTTTATGAAAATATTTTAATTTCATTAAACGTTATTATTTATTGATTTATTTTCAATTTCTAAATTACCATCTTGGAGCAACCTGTACATAAATAACTGTAGCGAAGAGGTCATTTGCCGGGGAGCTTCATGAATGAACCTTTTACACAGAGTGATCTGAATTTTGGTTGTTTTTGTTATTTAGTTTGTTCGAAAATTAAAATTTTTCAATTTATTAATTATTTTATTTTATTATAATTTTTATGTTTACTGGCCACTAGCCCTACCCGTGTGTTAAATTAATGTCGCCATTGTAGCGGCACGCTATATACTAAAACCTTATAATGCGGTAATATTAAACTTACATGTAACTAAGAAATCTCAATGTTTTGTTAAGTCGTAAACCGTGCGAAGAAGGAGCGGGTCGTTAGTACTCATAATAAGGCTATGGTTGAATATTTTTAATACAGATTAGTATTCAAAGGATTCTTCATGTTAACGACGTTTTCCGGTGTGATCGTGCCCTTACTAGCAAGTAATATTTCTGTTCAGGTCATAGTTTCCATATTTCTGGTTTGAAAAAGAGCAAAAATTTTTTCAAAGCCTTGTCTAACATCACTAGACTTTTTTCAGCACATAGAAATTTTTGTTTTACGATTTACTAGCGACACGTCCCTGCTTCCCGCAGTTTTTACGACTTGGCAAAACATCGAGATTTCATTATTAAATGTGTCTTTATTAGATTAATATTAATGTATAGATAATGCACATAAACCTTCCGGAACAAAATCTCTAAATGACGGTGAAAACCCATTCATCATCTGTCTAGCCTTTTCCCAACCAAGTTGGTGTTGGCTTCCAGTCTAACCGGATGCAGCTGAAAACCCATATCAATATATACTAAATTTAGTATATGTGAAACCCCATTAAAATCCGTTGCGTAGTTTACAAGAACAAAGCTGTCACACATACAAATAAGCACGAAAAGCGACTTTAATTTATAATGTGTAACTATAGATAAAATACTCATTATGTACTTAACGCCAACTAAGATGTCCTGCCATCATTACACTCAAAAATTGCTGCTTCTAAACTAAATTTGGGTTGCACACTACTTACAAAGAATTTTGGGTCTTCGAGCCGGAATCACTCGACCGTGCAGACATTTGAATCAGTCATGCATTCACAAGCCGGTTGAAGTTACTCAGAGGATATATAAATTACCTTTACACTATCTTAAAACGTGGCGGGAACGTAATACGAAAGCTCCGTAACTATACAATAAAAAGGAACTTTGAGCAACTGTATGTAACTACAAAAAAAAAACCATAAACCATATTTACGCTACGGACATAGAACATCCTACTTTTTAAAGAAGGTGGGTTACAAAATTAAATATGGGTTATAATAATAGTATATAAGACTAAATCTGTGGCGAGACAGTGCTTACCTACCGAACCCATTCATTCCACCTGCTGAAAATTTCCCATCTCGACATAAGTTGCCTTGGTTAACCTGGAAGTCTTTAAACAGACTACGGACCCACCAAGTTGACCGAAGCAAGGAAAATCTGCTCAGGTGGTAATTAAAATCTCTACGCCCTTTTTGTTTTTTTTATTTTGAGGCTGGGAAATCAGCAAATGACTTCTCCCGCTTTGGGCGGAGCAGGAGGACGTTTCAGACTTTTACTGACTAAAGAAGAAAGAAAGAAAATACATTTATTTAGCACAGACAAGGCACACCAGACAATGTAACTACATGTAAACGAATAAAAAATAAAAAAAAATAAAAGAAACAATTTCAAAGCGTAGGTACCTAGAAAAAAAAAAGTGTGCCTCGCACACTTCGCTCGTGTGACTAAAACCCGTGTTCCTTCAGTCGCCTGTTGCCAAGGGTCCCGGTATCCCTTTCGGACTTTCCCGCAACCCATATCTCTGCGCCCTAGAGTGTAAATGAGGTGTAGTTCGACAAACTATGGGACACTATGTCCTGCATAACCTGTTGTCTATCCGTTACAGGAACTGATGGAAGCCACTGAAACGCCTTGAATTGAAGGGACCAAATTCGTAGCCGAAAAGACCGATTCTATTTAGATACCCATCGACACGAAGATGTGACACCATACGGTGTATAGTACCTACCAAAAGCTCAGTAACTCTAATTCTTCTCTTAAATCTTTACCAAGATTTCCCAGTAAAGAAAACAGTTTTGAATAAGAATTCACGATCATAATTTATACGTAAATGATTTCTATCATTGGTAGCTTGGATGCAAGCGCGTCAATTACTCGTTCGTGCAAATAGCTCGAAATTACAATTATGGCTGCCACTTTAGTATTCACATTCATAAAATGACCATAAATTAAAATATAACTGTGCTGACTGTCAGATAGCTAAGTGAATTTTATCCATTAGTTCTTCAATGGCCGGTTTCACCTACAGTTTCATACTCTGTTCAATTTCTTAATTAATCAAAATCAAAAGTCATTTATTAGAACTAGACTGAGAATCAAGTACGTTTCGACCGTCAAAATTACATCAGACAGTCCCCCAAAACGCCCTTCACTCCTAGTGCTTTAGCTGGGAAGAAGTGGCGCAACAAACTCCGCAGCACAGCTGTCTGTTCAGTTAGAAAAACTTGATTCTATACGTCATGGACCAATTATTAGTTAAATAGTTAGGAACTTAGCAGTTTTTAGTATCGTAAGTAAGTTGTCAGTGTTATTGCTATGTATAATCAAGTATATAATCAAGACAGAGCTTTCCAAACTCAAACTCAAACTCAAAGCATTTATTTCAAATAAACAAATTACAGGCACTTTTGAATTGTCAAGGGGTCGATCAGTCAGAAAGATGAAGCTAGTTGCTAGTTTCCTTATTTCGTCAGTACTTACCACACATTGAAAAAACAACTGCAAAACATAAATAGATGGGAAAACAGAATCATACTATGGGAAATCGAACCCATTTAGCCTGCATACGATAGTTAAAAGTTAAAACCCACAGTTAATTAAGTCCCCGCGTGACATCACACATTGCATTAACAATATCGATTTATCATTAACTACCTGTTCTTATCACATCAGATGTCATTTTTCCTTTGTTGAGGCTTTTAGAGTTCATCGAAGAATCCCATTTTTTATGCCATTATGTGCGGCAAACACGCTTGCATCCCATAATGGCTACCGCCGCCATGATAATTTGCAATAACAGAGACACCACGGGTTGTAGGTACCTACCCTTTGAATGACTTCAAATACTGAACTTGGAACATAAAAAGAGGTGGTCCATTGGGATTTTAGAGGCTGAAAATGATGATGATTACAATAATGACAAGCAAGTCTTTAATAGTTATTTATGCAACTGTTATATAATAAGGGGTATTAATATTAATACCTAATTATTTACAGTTGCATTCAAGATTTTATCTACACCCATGATATGAATCTTCTATAAAAGTTTCTTTGCAATACCAATATCGAACAAAAATGGCGCGGTACGACGTGAATTCGATTTTTTCGAATTCGAATGTGTTTACTTTTTAAATTACGGTGCTTTGTTAGTGAAACGCTCGTGAATGACAGTGTTCTTTTTTTGAAATGAGTTGCATTATGAAATTCAGTACAACATTATAACACCCGTTTGGATGATATTATGGTTACTATGACACTGGTTTATTTAATGTTGGCAATAAGCTACCTGTTTCAGAAACTTTTTTTAGGATTTATTGCAAGGGTGTAGATAAAGATATAATATGGGTGGTGAATCTCCGATAACTTATGAGTGTTTCTTATCAATGAGCTCCTCATGGATTCATTTTCATTGCCTGAGAAAACACATCGAAATTCTTTATAAACATGACAACATATATATGTATGTAGCTCGATTCCCGTCTAAAACCATCGCGTGAAGGACGATCGCGTTTTTGTTATACAGCTAAACAGACGGACAAAAGCTAGGCGTTAGGGTTGACACGACTTAATAACAATAATTATTTTTTGTTTAATTTAATGAATATTCACTAATCATGGAATAACAGCTAGTCTCTAATACTGCATGCACAACATATTCTAGTATATCGGTGATACGCGTAATAAGAGTAACACAACAAAGCCTTTCCCATAATTATTAGTAATCCAAAATAGGGTAATTCCTGTAGTTATACCACGCAAGTTTGCAAATGTTTTTTTAGGAACTTTCTATTGATGTTGAGAGAATATAAAACCAATATGATAGACTACTACTTTCCTAAGAAAACGTAAGTTTCCTAAATGTTGCATTACTTCTCCCGTTCGAGTGTTCAGCCGAGCTATTTATTATCAACATTACTGCTTTTTTTTAAATAATAAAATGAAGCCTGGCTTGGCTTCTGGCTAGCAAGGTATTTACGGTTTTACAATGATATTAGCAAAAGCTACTAAGTAAGTATAAAGACTAAGACCCAAAGAGTTTTGAACTTACACAAATTATACAGCTATTTAAATAAATACGGTACAGTAATTAATATTACCATTTATAGGTAGTACTGAACGTTAATTATAATAAAAGCTCATATCATCAACCCGCTACATTTCAAAGTTAGGAAATAATTGAAATTGATTTACTAACTTGTACCTCTAAAACTTTCCCATTTTGTAATACAATTTTACTAATTGATAGAACATTCAATTAGTTTGTATCAATTTATTTTGTTATAGTTTTGAACTCGCAGTATTACCTAATAATATATTTCTGATATTATTTCATAAAAATTAGTTTTCCAGAATAGTATATAGAATATTTTCAATGACTTTGTGGCACGCAGTATACTTTACTGTATAGTTTTTGGTAGTACCCATTTCATGGAGGTTCATTATATTATTGGTCGCAGTGCTTAATGAACTGTCGAGGCGTACCTACACCTTTTATTATGAAACCAAAGCAGTCAGTCTAACTGTCTTGGGGCAAACTTAATATTATAACTCTTCCAAGCTACGCCACAACAGTTTGTTTACCTAACTAGTTCATTTATTCATCTTCCATTACACATTTATCTTTAATATCCTCTACAACTTTATAATTACCATCACTTACCGTTACATAATTACTCTTTAAATATTATTCTTAGCCAGCCGATTTGATCTAAGTGGTCTTTCTGCAAGTAAATGACTCCTGCGTGACCTAAACAATACAGTCATCTACTGACGTGGAATAAGCACTGCAATTACATTACAAGAATAAAACGTGACGAGTCTTAGGTTTTCTCATGTAATTGCTACATTGAAGGTGCTAAGAAAACAATGATGCCATTAATAGACATTAGCGATCCGCCCCTGCTTCGCGAGGCACACAGTGCAACGGCGCCATGACATAAACCCATTTATTGTAGATGGACACTACCGCGGCACTATTCTTATGTTTTTGTGTAAAGTAAGTAAAGTAAAGTAAAGTTTATTAATCAACAAGTAACAATACAATTTAGCCAAATTCGGTGAGCCACAAACTAAGCGTCGCTTGTATCTTGTGGCTGTAGGTGTGTACAGTTACAAATAATAGTAATAAAACTAATAGTATTAATAATATATTGGTTAACCGACCAAGTGCGAGTCAGACTCACATACGAAGGGTTTTAGTATCACCGTACATTAATTAGCAAAATACGCCGGAAAAAACGACGATTCTTTTATGGGGTCGACCCTCTTTAATTTTTAACTTTATTTTTTATTTGTTGTTATAGTGGCAATAGGAATACACAATCTGTGAAAATTTTGACTGTCTACCTATGTGTTCATGAGATACAGCCCGCTGACAAACAGACGGACAGCGTAGGTTTAGTAATAGGGTTCCGATTGGCATCCTTCGGGTACGGAACCATAAACGTTGAGGTTTCTGATCTATATCTAAGTTAAATGTATTATACAAATAGAAAAACCTTCCGGAATAAAATGCTTTAAATGATAGTGAAAACCCCATCAAAATCCATTGTGCAGATTAGAAGATGTTACTACACGAAAAACGACTTTGTATTTTTGTGTTGGAACTTAATTTTTTTCATTTGAAAATAAGTTTCAGTTTTTAAAGGCCGTTGGTAATTCTGCATTGATGTCAATATATAAATAAATAATGCTATGCTATAAGATTTCATCTCACAACCTTATCATAACAATCCAATAACCAATTCAACCTTGAACCGAAATCAAAACACTCGTAAAATTATTAAAATTAGAAAAATATTGTGTCAGCCCTGACCTGTTAGATCACCATTGCGTAGTGGTCGAGACTAATGTCATAATGGTTTATTTATTCATCCGCTTACTCGAAGCGCCTCCACGCATCGATGTGACTCATTAAGAGTACACATGACGACGACGGCATCATGCTATACATATATTATATACAACCGGTGATAGATCAGGCGCAGGACCTACGGCTTCACGTGTTTCCGAGCAAAGAGAATTAGAGGCTTTATAGTCATTGTTTCCGAGGCACGTGGGCATCACACTTCCAAACTTTGGGCTATTCTAAAATTAAGCTAAAGTTTGGGCTTCCAATCTCTGGACTTTATTACTGAGAAATAATGGAAAAACCCAACCCCGGATTGCCGTCTCATCGGACTATGAGAGTGAAGGAGGACTGGGTGCACCTCTATGTCTGCACATACATTTGTGCACTATAATATCTCCCGCGTCAATGGTTATAGTCTCTGCTGAGATTGGCCGCCAGGACCGAAATTCGGCCTGGAGGACTATCAATACATAGAATAAAATCGTTATACATTAATAAGTACATTTCCAGTATAAGCTGACCTAGCATTGTATATGCTTTCCGTACAATGAGAGGTCAGTTTATACTAGAAATGTACATTATAGCCTTTGGCATCGTTCTGCGTACAACTCTGCTAAAACAAGATGCGTCCATTTAATTGAAAGAAAACAAAATTTTTAACCTTGCTCGCAGTTGGAATGGGCAAAAGTTTCGCATCAAGTTGACGACGGCGGCGACGAGACGGTTTTTATTGCGTTATGTTTTTGCCATGTGTTGCGTAATGTTGGTAATATAAAACCGTATTTAAGATAGCAGGCGTGTTGGTATGATGCATTGGATTTGATTTTAAAACGATTCCAGACATGTGATCCTCTCACAGACATGAGGCAGAAACATTTCATAAGACACTCCTCAAACTACCATATTCTTATAACGTACCTCGTACAGTATGTTAACATAAGTAGCCAAAGAAAACAGAAGCATATTTTAATATAAAAAAAAAAATTATAATGATTTGCTGATATGAAACCATAGCGAAGAACCAGTCAAATCTAAACAACGCTACCAACGTGATTTGTAGTTGTTTACACGGTTCATTCCACACACATTGGGGATTTTGGTCATGTTAACTAACAGGGGGGCTTAGAATATTAATGTAACACGTGGATCAACAGTAGTCCGCCATGGCCATGAATTAACACGACAGCTAAAGATGTCAGTTGATCAAAACGACGAATCAAAACTATTAACAGTCACTCCAAAAATCAATCTGCCTAACCTTTTCCCAACTATGTTGGCGTCGGCTCCCAGTCTACCCGGATGCAGCTGAATACCAGTATTTTATATGGAGCGACTGCCTATCTGACCTCCACTACCCTGTAACTGGGTAATACGATATCCCTTGGTAAGACTGGTTGTCAGACTTTCGGGCTTCTGACGACCCGTAACGACTGTCAAAGATCCACGAATGGCGGACGGGACCAACGACTTAACGTGCTTTCCGAGGCACGAAGGAGTCTCGGTATGTAAAGATGGTCACCCATCCACGGACCAACCCCGGCAAGCGTAGCTTAACTTGATGGATCGGCCCGTGCGGCTGTTATTACTTAGCTACGAGCTCCTTCTAGCAAAGTCACTCCAAAGGATACAATATTCTTTGTTCTATTCAATTTATAATTATTAACATTAAACTCTCTCACTACTTACTTCATTATCTCCATTTCCGGCCCTTATGCCAACTTTGATTGGACCGCAGCATCTTCTGCACGTCTCTATCAGCCGTCATTTCATTATTCACCCCCATTTTAGCCATACCGTCAGTTATTACAATCCGTTCATGGTTTATTTGTTTTGTTCTGTAGCCATTAACAATCGTACTTAAAACTTGGACCACTAGCTTTATCTTTCTGACTGACCGACTCCTTGACAAGTTGAATGCTTTGAATTTGAATTTGAGTTTGAAACTTTTCTTCCACACAACGATCGTAGCGCTGGTGACCAACACCATGGTGATCAAACTTCCTCACACATACTCATTTACTCTCTTCCTACTTGTCTACAATGAAAAGGTGTAGTAATGTACAGATATTATTAGAACTTTCGTCAAACATACAACAACTTTCGAGAAATCGATTTGTTTCAGTCGGAAGGTTCCTTAACGGAAAATTTTGAATGATTCACCTTTGATGTCCAAATGTCATTATAATTATTTCCGTGACCGGGTCAATGGATTCTTACCATTATTATTGTATGGAGGTATATATTTTATCACCCAGGGTGGTACGACCCGTGGTATTGTCATTAATTATGTAGACTCCAGCAATCAATAAGTAATCATTAGTGCATTTCTACTTAGGCGGAATTATTCATTAGATGCTTGACTGATAGAAACGTTAAACGTTACACTTTTGTATGATAAAAGTTGTTTTTGTTTTTCTCTAGCTAAGTAATCGTTAACAGTTATAGTGATCTTTCCGATATTGTGCTACAACATTTGATCGTCTACTTGGCTACCTACCCAACGAAATCTTCCTAAGCTTATCCATACATCTTCTATACCCTTAGAAATAAATAAAATTGAAGTGTCCGTTTGAATTGTCACAAAAACAGCTTTTTACTAAATCCATATGAAAGTATACTAACAAAAAACAACTTTTAATTTTTTTGTCGCTCTGTCTGCCAGTTTGGTCCGGCTAATCTCAGAAACGGTGGGAGAGATTTTGACGATGTTATAAGTAGTAATTTAGGCTACTTTTTCATTCCCTAATGAAATTGGAATCGGCGCAACATGTCTTCTTCTATGACTGCCTCCTCTTTGCATGGTTTCCTCAACGCTAGGGTTCGGGACCTCGACATGGCTTAATGTTTTCTTTGTTATTTTCCAAATGTCTACTTTTACTTTGAGCAACATGCACGACTTCAGATGCTTTCTCCACTGAAACATTACATACTTAAAATTGATATTAACGAATATTTATTTAAGCCACATGGAAACATGAATGCGGCTACAATTAAGCTAGAAGGTGTATTTTTAAATCGACACTATGACCGGGTCGTGAATTTAGGTCGCGACCGAGAAGTATGACATTTGGTCGATATCATTTTACTATACAATCGTGGAACGTAGTGGAGTATTCTATACATGATGTTCTTGTCTATTGTGGTCTATGACAAGTTTGCTGCATTTAAAAATATGGTACTCTAATTCCTATTCATATACATATTAGTACTGGTATAGTTTGCTTAGTGGAACCAGTATAGTTCTAGTTGCAATGTAACAAAAACATATATTTTTGTTATTTGTTAGCTCTTAGATCTTTTAAAAGGTGATGGGAAATAGGGGATGGGAATAGGGTCCTATTCTCAATCAGAAGAATTAAAGTTCATTACCAACTGGTCAGTACCTACATAAAGAAAATTAACGTGGTCGCACTTTATCGATTAACGATTAGTCTTAAGTATTAGTACCAATGAAATTACTTACTTTCAAGTACATTACATTAAAAGAGGTGGTCCTCATAAAACTGAAGGAATAATGATTAATAATGATGATTTTTCTAGTCAGGACATTGTCATTCGTTGCTCAGATCCCTAGTAGCTTGTTTTTTTCAAGGATTCAGCTCTTATCTGTAAAATCCTATTGAAAACTTCCCTCAAGTGGTCGGAAAGATCCGAAGGCGAACTCACTTTAAAATAAATCATCGCAGATGAATCACACTTTGAATGCATTCGAATTTTGAAGCGGAATAACACTGTTTACGATCGAGTTCGCAGAGTGGACATCAAAATAGAATAATGATCCTGATGTCATGCGATGTTATCACGCTCCTGCAACAATTAGACCAATTTACTCAAATACCTACATACATACGACAGATGTTCAACAGATTTTCAAGAGCACTTTTAATTTCAAGGTTTATTGCGTTAAAGTTTTGGAACACATGATTTAATTTTTTTACTGTTAAATCTGGAAGCCGACCCCAACATAGTTGGGAAAAGGCTAGGCAGATGATGACTGTTAAATCTTGTAGTACATACATCTGTTGCGAACATATAGTTGATATAGTCAAAGAATTTCCTCATCCTTTGTCAGTCTTTTAATTGCCTTTTTAATTTGCCTCTACGTTCAAAACTGCTATTATCTTTTTGAATCGATATAGAGAGTTTTAGTTCATTTACACTGAAACTGACCAAAGAACTATGTCTTTAGTTTTTACCTTGACGTTAACCCATCTTGCTCTTGATGTAAAATTTTAAATTCTGTTGTTATGTCATCGAGATCGTAACGGCACAACTTATAATTGGCAATTGTTTTTATGTTAACCAATAAATATTGATTAACTTTCCCCTCCTTATTTACGACCACATTGTCAATAAAGACTCATGTTTTTGGCGTGTTCTCATTACCATTGTATGTATGAACGATAATTTGCAACATGTTTCGTCTGGCTTCGATTGACAACAAGTACGTTTTTTATATCGATTTCACTGTCTCATTTGCCTTGTCCCACTGCTTTAATTAATTAATTATTCGTCAGTATAGACATAATAGTATTGAAATACAGTTGAGAGCTTTATCTGGTTTGACTGAAAGATAATATCAAGGCCCAAGGACTTGTAAGAATAAAGATTGTTGAAACACAGGCTCACAGAGTAACTATATACATTGTATATACATAAAACCATATTTATTATTAGCTACTAGTTACATGACGGAGACATGAAAGAGTGTCAGGTATCCGAAGACGATGTCGAGGATAGAGCGAAGTGGAAGAGAAAGACCAGGAAGGCTAACTCCACCACCATATAGGATACATAGCCAGGAAAAGAGAGACAGAGAGAGTTACATGAAGCAGTACACATCATTAAATATTTTTTGATGTTATCCAATTATAAAAGCATGACGTACGTCAAATGTTCCAATGGTCGCCGAGATACTGAGTTTCATACTCTTCAAATTACCATGTAGCAAAATGATGTAACAGCTACATAAGGCGATAGATATTACGGAATTGATGACGACATCCCTCGGAAGCCAGTTTTAGCATCTGTCATAAAGAAATAAAGTCTGCCGTAAAAGAAGCTATCATGTCACCGAGGTGTCTGTTAAATCTTTATGGTTGTCGCACCTGTGAATGGTAACTTATTGTCTTGTTCACGCAATACTTGCATTATCGATTTTTCTATAAAAGTCGTTATGTTAATATCAGTTTTCTATTCATTTTTTAGACGGCTCTAGCTTTTGTCATGTATAAGTTTTGGTTTCTTATCATCTGCACTTCTATTTTGTATTCTTTCATGTTTTTTAAACGTTTCCTTATAGATATCTTGATTTTTTATATGTAACACATTAAAAAAAATCCTAGCCTGCATACGTATAGATTTCATTCCAAAAATACAAAACCAACAACTAAATATAAATAGAATTACTATGTAGGACGCGCCTGTTGACATTGAACGAAATAACCATAGCAGTACAATACCTTGACGCCATGGAGATGGAGTGACGTCATGGCTGCACCATACCTTATTGACAAAGCATCCATTCATTCACACATGCTCGTTGAAACAAGGAGATGTTACAACAATTTGAGAGTTACGACATTTTTCGGCAGTTGTGTCATCTGGCTCTACCTCATTTCGGAATACAACTGCTAATCATGATTTACGTGTACAAGATAATTAAGCGTAATTTGTAGGTAATGTTATTTTAACATCAATCATATTTTTTTTTGAACTACATTAATATTTGAATCCTATTCACTACACCATTGGGGATCTACATCAGCAGGGGCCTAAAATGAAGCAACTTAAAAAAAACTGTATTAAAAAATATTGCTGGATAAATAAAGCAAACAAATTATCAGGCAGGTGTTTTATAAATGCCACAATAAGTACACTAATCAAATGCATATAATAAACAAACGTAACGTGACGGACAGGAAATGTGCGGACCGGAGATTTGCGGCTGAATAATTTCCACGAGGTCGTCATCAAAGTGGACAATAACTACCATGCAATGGTGATTTCCATAAACTAAATCTAGCTGAAAATTGCACAATGTTATATTATAGAACATAAGAATCAGCACTTGAGCATTCACCTATACACTTTAAACAAATTGAAGACAGGAAACGATGGATGGATCCGGCAATGCTGTTTTTGGACTTAACAAACCACATACCCAAAAACTGACAAAACTAGGGATACTGCGGTGTGCAAAGGAAGCTTCATCATCATCATCATTTCAGCCGAAAGATGCCCACTGCTGTGCGTTGTCGAACGTGTCTTAGGACTTACTTATATTATTAATAGTTCTTATTACGTTATGTTCAATAATGAACATGAATGACAAATGATGATTTAGATACCGGATTTTCTTCGTCTGGCAAA
This sequence comes from Lithophane semibrunnea, assembly GCA_947363905.1. Taxonomy (NCBI): domain Eukaryota; kingdom Metazoa; phylum Arthropoda; class Insecta; order Lepidoptera; family Noctuidae; genus Lithophane; species Lithophane semibrunnea. The sequence goes on from OX376195.1 coordinate 16,451,063, forward strand.
AGATCGTAACTACTAATTACCGTACTATATAAAAAAATATTTCCCAAGAAATAGCCGTGCGTGACCAGCAAAGTTTCAACACTTTTGACATGAAATCGTCTATTTAATGTGCAGTTTATGGCCCATTTCCTTGGCCGCTCACACAACAGTCTATAGGGAGTCTTGACCCATTTTTATGGCCTGTATATCAAACTGACACGGCAAACATTCAAGCTTGCGATGTTTGAGATTTATGACAAGATGTAATCAAGTTCTGTTCCGTCTTGATTATCTTTAAAGGTAAAGTTGTAGTCTGTCTTGTTACTTCCACCTTACTGGTCGGTACGTCAGCGGTACGGGATCAGCATACTCGGTACCTACCGAAAGCTTACCGAGCGCCTATATTTCAACCATAATTTTCCGACCAATGAAGAAAAATGACACCAGTGCGGTATCGTTTCGGTATACGGAGCATTCTATACCGAAACGATATTGCACCGACAAATGAAGAAACGGCCTTAGGATCAGTGGCAGGCCTCAGAACAGTATTTGTCAAGAAATAAATCTTAGAAATAATAATGTGGTTAACTTATTGTTAGAGATTTATTGAACTATCGATCTGGGGCATCATTTTCTCATATGCCTCTTGTGACTTTACCAAGTTCAACTACCTAAAATGGCCCAATTAGCAATTCCTTTAAAACCAATGAATTCCCAGCTGTCATTAGGAATTCCTCTTATTTTCCACAAAAGAAATTCATAATTTGTGAACCATTTTACAAATCTCCTTAGAAAACTGTCAAACAGATGAATTATTTCGTAATTCATAGCACGCAGATCATATTATGAATTGTCAGTTTGTGCCATTTTACGATGATTCATAATATTTTCCTATTATAATTCTGCCTAAGTGGCCGTTTTAAGCCTCCTCATCTTCATTCTCATACCCATATTCTCAATTTATTTGGGGTTGGCGCAGCATGTCTTTTTCTTCCATACTTCTCTATTAGTCGCCTTTTCCGCAGTAACGCCCTTTCTAGCCATATCATCATCTTTTTTAACGTCAACTACATTTACAGAATTGAATCTTTTAATCTTGTATAAAGCTGGACAAACTTATAGATCACTTCAAGCCCAAATAAGGTGAAGTTGCATTCTACATTAGACTCGTCTATAAAAGTACAAACAATAATATCGTTTAATCCAGCGCCTACACAAGATATTACATTACTACTATAACAAGAAGAATCAACATCAACCCATTGGCACTCAATCACGGTGTGAAAACGACGTGGAACGTGGGCGTTGCCAAATAGTAATCGGATATTGCTACTAATTGACAACTCCCACCTGAAGTTAGATGCATGGCCGTCGGATTTTGAAATGTATTGCCGTAAATTAAACTGTACATTTAATTTGCTCAAATATGGACATAAATAATAATCACTCACCTAAAAATACCACCACCAATCAATAAGTCCTAATTTAATTAATTAAATATTGTCTACCCGGCTGTTGTGGTTAAGTTCTATAAATATGCAAAATTATTTTTATTAAAGAATAGAATCGCTTTATTTCGGACACAAATATCCATATAAGTAGTGTTAGTAACATACAAAAAATAACTTATTGCCAAGTGGTAGTACAAATCAACCTCCGCTCAAACTGCTGTACAATGTGTGCTGTTTTTGAGAATTTGAGGATAATTAGTGCTAATTAATATCTCCAAGAATTGTAACATCACACTAAACACCCGTAGCTTTATATTAATATTTTATTTTAACGAAATACCAATGAAAACGATTAATTATTATAAACTAATGCTACTACATTCGTTCAACTGGAAAACAAAATCTTTAGGAATAAACCTAGCACAGAATAAGATATATCGCCTTTTAGTTAAAAAGTGACTGTCTCACAGGTCACAAGCTTTCTGAAGCTAATATTTTTCTAAGATAGTACAATGTGCTATACAAGTATCCAATGAATCCAATTATTTATTATTTCTTCACTACTAAAATAAATACAAACTGCAATCAAAATGTAACCTTACTTTTTCTTTATTCCTCAGATCTTCGGCATTGTGATCATAGCAGCAGCATGCGTGGACATGGGAATGATCAAGGGGTTTGCTGGCATGGAACCGACCGGCCACGAGACTGATGCGCTCCTTATAGCCATAGGAGTCCTGATCATCATCATCGCTGCTTTTGGCTGCTTCGGCGCCTGGAAGGAGAGTCCTAAACTGTTGTATATCGTGAGTATTATCTCCATTGATTCCTTTAGTATTTTTGTTAAATTCTTCACGTAAAAGTACCTAAGTGGTAGGGTAACTTCACCAAGCCCTCTTCCTAAAATGTTCAAAAAACTTTTGTCTGATAAACCCAGTTTAACCTAAGAAATTATTTGACGAATGCAGAAGATCGATCGACTAAGTTTAATAAACGCAGATTTCTATAACTTCTGCGCTAATTAAAAAGCATCTGCAAAATGGTAGACACAAATCATTACAAGGATAATAAAAGTAGCTGTTACTAAGTCTCCGAAGATTGGACTACAAAGACCATAACAAGAGTCAAAATAGATGATGATATTTAGTTTAACCTTGAAACAAATAATATGAACTGCGAATCACCAATAAACGAGTTAATTGACCAATAGAGTGTGACGAAAAATTGGTCACCACAGCGTGTCTACTTTGTGTACAGTCCAAAGTTTTTATTACATTATTTTGTTACATTGATCCCAACTAATAATACTTAGGCTCAGTATAATTGTGAACAAAGATTAAATCCTATTTTGTTATAACATTGGTTTCTGAGACTCTCCCCATAATTGTAGTGCGCGACAGGCATATATATGCTTGCCCCATACTTACAAGAAACATCACAACTAATAAAATCAAAATCAAAAGTCATTTATTCCAACTAGGCTGAGACTCGGCACTTTTCGAACGTCAAAATTACATAAGACAGTTCTCCAAAACGCCGGCCCTTCACCTCTTCCTAGTGCTTTAGTTGGGAAGAAGTGGCGCAGCAAACAGCACAGCTGTCTGTCTATATAACAACAATATATGATAATATCACGAGTCACTACATTAGGGTAATTCAATTAAACTTTATCGTTACTAGGTCAAAGCTTAACTCTTGTACTTCTGACCCACCTACTCAACTCGTGACTTTCGCCTATATTTCAATATTGACCCAAAAACATAATTGCTCATGGGCAGGCCTCACTATGGAAATGACGTAGGCCGCCCGATGAACTGAGCTGACGTTAAATGTCCTATTGTTTTGTTGTCAGCATATTATTTTGATAATGAGGTTGATAAAGATTACGACACAAATAATGCTAGTCTGAAGACAGTGGCTTAAAAAGGTTTGTTGTGAAAGTTTATTGGAGAGGCAAACAATATATGGCATCGAGTTTAGATAATAAAGACGGATCGTTTGTTAATTAAGTCTTTAAAGACTATGATAAAGTTATGAAAGATGATAAAGTTATTTTTAAATTATTGTTATGAACAGCCAAATAGCAATTAGTAACGAGTTCATAAATTGAATCCATTGTTTTCCACCATTGCACTAGGTTCAGTTGTGTGTGGCTCTCACGATATCTTGCTGCTTTTCACTTGTTTTACTGATTTTGTTAGTTTAATGTTTGGTTTTATTTTTATTTTTTTATTTCCTGTGCCTGTCCCAAATAAAATATTTTTCTATCTTTCTTTTGCCATCTTTCTTTATTGAGCCGTTGTTTTTTTATTTTAGTTAATACTACATTCTACTCTATTCCCCAATCCATCCATATCATTTACTTTCTCCAGTTCGTCGGCTGCCTAATCATCATCATTCTCCTGGAGCTGTCTGTTGGTATCGCTGCAGCTGCCTTACGTCCTCAGATTGAGGGTCAACTGAAGTCGCAGTTGCGAGCCTCCTTCATCAAGAACAAGTCTACCAAGGAAGAGGATTCTACATACAGGGAGTTCTGGGACCGCATTCAGACCAGCGTAAGAGATTCTATATCTGTTATCATTACCTTTTATAATGTTGTGTTGCATCAATATCGAACTAGTGTTAATAACATGAGAAATCAATTACCCTTATGACGTTTGACTAACTACAAATTAGTTTTACCTGTTAGTTTTCGGCCTTCGTTAACTAGCCTTCCGTGCCATACTTTACTAAGCCCTAATTGATCCCTACAGTAAAAAAGCGGCAGGTAAAATCAATACCATATTATTTTGTCCAAAGTTCTTGCATTCTCATCTGTCATACGATACATCATCATCTGCCTAGCCTTTTTCCAACTATGTTGGGGTCGGCTTCCAGTCTAACCGGATGCAGCTGAATACCAGTATTTTACATGAAGCGACTGCCTATCTGACCTCCACAACCCATCTGTCATACGATACATGCACATAAAATAGATGGCGGAATGAACGTAACATCCTGCCAAAACCATATGATACCCGATTTTCATTGCAGTGCCCTCCAAGCATTACTAACCGTTCTAACTCATTATTTACCCATAATTCTTTCTCTTCCAGTTGGAATGCTGCGGTATCACCGGCCCCGACAACTACGTAGCCTCAGAGCCCCGCATCAATCCCTCCTTCAGCTGTTGTCCCAACGATGGCACCGACCGCTCCGCCGAGATCAAACGCTCCGACTGCCTCTCGTCTGAGAAGTACTTCAAGGAGGGATGTGAAGACAAGGTGCTTGGAACTGTTCATAGTGCTGGCATGACTGTCATCGTGTGTGGAATTCTCTTCTGCTTTTTGGAGGTTAGTTTTATTTAAGTGTTTGTTAGAGTGACGGGGAATTTAATAAGACGCTAGAAAATATTCATAGACAGAATTGCTTGACAAACAGCTCGAAGGTTTTTTTTTTTTGAGGTTGGGTAATCATAAAATGACTTCTCTCGCTCTGGGCGGGAGGGCGTGTCAGATTTTTACTAACTGAAACCCACCCGTGTTCCTTCAGTTGCCTGTTGCTAAAGACCCCGGTATCCCTTTCAGACTTTCCCGCAGAGTTCGTAAGGCTTGAAGAATAGTAGGTATGATCTCAATAGGTTTTTAATAACGATCTTCACAAATAAGTAGTTACTGCTTCTAAATGATCAGGGAAATAAGTAGGTCGTATAAAAATTTTCCGAAATACGTTTTACTCATCTGTAATTACTTACGAACACCATTCAACAGCATAGGAATTAACTAATTTAAGAAAAGTTATTGATAAAAAAAGTCCAATAAAATAATGGCTTATACACAATCAACCCACTTTTGTTACCCCAGAACTTGACAATCTAATACCACATACAACTTATTGTTAAAACGACACGCCCCAGAAAATGCTGAAGAAATCATGAAAATATGCGTAACCTGAAATGAAATAAATATGTTCAGAGCCTTGAAATGTAGCTTTATAAGTATACGCCTTACAAAGTAACTTTGCATGTTCGAAAAACATTCGCGTGGTGTGGATTTATATTAATCACCGACCAATCTAACTCACTAGGTTATCACGCGTTAACTCACTAGATTATCACTCCTAAAACTTTACGTGATAATGGGTTAATTTAGAAGCTTTTGATTGGAGGTCTTTTCGTTAGAACTTACGACGTATTTTTGTCTAAAAGAAAAGCAAAAGTGAAAGTAGTTTATTTGCAAGATGGCACGAAGAATGCTAGGTAGGTATTCAGAATTATATTATTAACAAATACCATAGTTTGTGAATTTAATGGACAATCCAATGTTTCAGTGTGAATTTATGATAAAAGATAAAGAGATTTTACAAGTTACAAAAAAGTACAAAAATATATAATTTGTAAAAATATTGTATCGGAATTAATGCACATTAAGAAAGTAGTATGTTCAGAATTGCTTACTGAATCGATTTCTCTAATTTTTTAATTTTTTTTTCCTATAATAAATTAAAACTACGTAAATTACTGTCACACTTCCACTGTACAGTAAAAACAAACCAAAATGGACGAAGTAGCTTACGCTAGACCCATATCAGTGCAACTGTGTGCGTGAGTAGATTTGTAATAAAAATGCTACCATTAGTAGTGCTTATGCAAATACCAATGGTAGCATTTTTTATTGCCAAACTGGACATATAAATAGATTCATTATCAAATTTTATGATATCCTGTGATAGCTACTTGCATATGGGAGGGTCTACTATACAAAACTATGAGGTTTTTGCTTCATTATTGGTAAAGATACAAGAGTCTTAATTTTAATCAATAACGGTCCGTAAATTATAGGAATCGGCCATTAGTGCACTCCTATTTGCATCATCTAAGGAACATTTATCTTCCAAATTCAAGCCATAGCCAGTATAGAAAACAGTATTTATCTAATAGAATTTGCCTAACAACAGCGAATGTAAATGAGTTCGCAACCCTTAGTACCTCTCCTGACGTCACAGTGGTCACGCTATACAAGAATTTAATGCCACAATCTCAGATCTCTAACCTAGGCCGAGGGTTTTAACGGCCTCACTTTATTGAACGGTACGCTAATCTAGATGACCTCCTTACATGCCTAGGTATCGTAAAAGAATAAATTAAAGGGGCTTAAGATCTTGTTCACTGATTTCAGGCTATTTTCTGGGTTAACGTGAAAAGTAGTTTAGGTAATGTAGGAAAGGAATTACAGCAATAAAGTAAAATTCTCATTACGATCAAAGTTATTTTAATACTTCAGGAATTTTAAAAATTGTAACAAAAAAAAATCTTTTTTACCAAAAAAAAAGTCTTTGGATCTGTATTTTAAGTTTTTTGCCACCGACTTTAAAATACAAATTATAGTAAATTTTCACTTTGTCGTGTTTTTTTTTATAAGTTGGTGGCAACATAGCTAATGGTGAAGACAATTCAATTCATGAAAATTATCGTATAGGTACTTAAAGATTAAATAAAACTGAAATTAACATGTCTATTCCAGGTTGCAGGCATCGTGCTAGCTCTATGGTTAGCACACTCCATAAAAACCCAGGGGAAAAGCAGGGAGACCGCTTAATTCTACACCATAGACACACTACAGCTACAGAGTATAATTTCGTATGCAATGCACAATAACTGTAAGTTAATATAAGTTACCTTATTTATTTAAGTATAGAATCTATTAGATTTTAAAGAAGTCAATTCTTGTGATGACGTAAATTATACAGTGTGACGTCAAGTTTACGAGTTGACGTCGGTGACATTTGAATAAAAATAGATTTTTTAACGTAATGGCGGGATTTCGTGCAACCTTCTATGAGGTTTATTATTCATAAAATTACTATTAGTATCCAGAACTTTGAACATTTTAATATGAAATACATACCCAACTATGTTTTTTACATATCATACTGTAACGACATATGTTTACATAAGTTTTTTAACTGTATCAAACTTTAATGTGGAAAATATATGTGGGAATATAAATATGGGGACTTTAATGTGGGAATAACGGGTATGCCTTGTTAAGCGTTTTTAACGCTTTTTCATTAATAATAATATTCTAAAAACTAAGTATTATTAGTAACTTGAAGTTATATCTAACCTTAGCAAAGCTCTCTGTAAAGTACTACCTACATAACTTTAATTTACGAAATGTATTTTTTTGGAAAAAAGTATTAACCGCCATTATGTAGTGTAGATTTTAGTTTTCTTATTGAAACCAAAGCTGTAATAGTAATTAGCATATCGTACGAACATTATTATTGAATTAAAAAAAATGTATAACATTAATATTGTGTGGTTTTTGGGCAACACCAATATGTGCATTGTATATTTAGAACAATAGAACTTTAAAACAACTTATTGAAAACAAAGCCACCAAGAACAGTCCTATAGAATCGCTCAATTAAACGTTAAAGCTACTCGAACATAAATTCTAATAAATAAAGCATTTATAAAAAAAAAGAAACTTAAATAAAAATGCAGAGCCAGTAGCGGTACAAATCCCAAGAGCAAAAATACGTATTTTACTTTAAAAACTATGGATGTCTTTAAAGTTAGGCATTCTAATGAATAAGTTTAACCACCAATCTGTAAGTATTGAGAATGCTTTACTAGTCATTAATTTATTAACATTATTTTATAAGTGCTATTGTGAATATTTATCCCACCATACTTTTAAATTCATTAGAAAATTCATTCCTCAATAAATTTAGATGTTAAGTTTTTACTTTCTTGTAAACGTTCCTTAGAGATCGAATTTAACTATTGAACTTGTGTAAATATAATTCGCATGTTTCTTATTTGAATATAAAATATTGATATCCTAATACAATCCTCGGGAATATTGTAGCTTCATAATAATAGTGAAAGAATTTTCGGAATCGACTCAGTAGTTCCGAAGATTACCCCCTACAGACAAACTCACTTTTACACCTTTCTAATATTAGTAGAGATTAAACTTATTTTGAATAATATAAAAGGTCTAAAAATTCTATACTTTTATATATCGTGCACAAATAAAACTTTCATAACACATCTTACTGTATCGTCATTTAGAAAACGCAAGTTCAATAGTTAATTAAATAAAATGGCAATATTATTACATAATAATAAAAGTCTATTAGTGTTAAATAAATGTTGTAATAGATTTTCTTAAAATAAATTATCTGTGTTCCATATTTCTAAGTTTTATTTTGTAAAAAATCCGCATAATTTTTCAGGAATTTTCTTTGTTAATTCATTGGAAGCCCGCATTATTTTTTTAAATAGGTACTATTGGTCTGGTAGCTGGTTAAATATGGAGATGGCTGATACCGGGTACTAGAGGCATCACATTTGGGATAGCACCGGCAACTGCACATTCCAGAGACAACGCTGCAATGTCTTATGCACTTGTAACAACACCAAGAACTTTGCCAAGTTCCAAGTTTTGAGTACGAATGTGGACTGCCATCAGACGGACTGCATCGCAGCAACCGCGAGCAGTCGATATATTCAACTGCATGCAGTTGTATGTTCTACTTAGTTCAGTCATGATATCAACTTCAAGCGGTCGGCTGCAGTCGTGCGAAGTCAATATAAACTGCATACAGTCATGACTTCAACTTTACGCGGCGGCGCGGCGACACTACACGACTGTCACCGACCGCGGAAAGTTGAAGTCAAGACTGTATGCAAGATGCAGTCCATCTGATGACAGCCTAAGAGTAGGGGAAGACCAAAAGAAAAGATGGATGGACTGTGTGAAAGATGATATGGCTAAAAAGGGTAGGGCTACCGAGATGTCGGCTAATAGAAGAAGAAAGAAAAAGACATGTTGCGCTGACTACAAATAAATTGGGACTAGAGCAGGAGAATGATGACTTAGCAAGGCTTTTTGGCGGTCTTAGTAAGTACACACGGCTACACATCAAGCTATACATTTCCAGTTTATGCTGATCTCGCTTTGTATAGAATTTCCGTGTATTGCGAGGTCAATTTTTAAAATGAAATGTATAGCTTGATGTGTAGCCGTGTGTATCTACTTAATTCTTTGTATAGAATTTCCGTGTATTGCGAGGTCAATTTTTAAAATGAAATGTATAGCTTGATGTGTAGCCGTGTGTATCTACTTAATTCTTGTGGTAGCTTCTACACATAGAGCTCAATCAATCTGCCTAGCCTTTTCCTAACTATGTTGGGGTCGGCTTCCACTCTAACCGGATTCAGCTGATTACCAGTATTTTACATGGAGCGACTGCCTATCTGACCTCCACAACCCAGTAACCGGGTAATACGATACCCCTTGGTTAGACTGGTTGTCAGACTTTCGTGCTTCTGACGACTCGTATCGACTGTCAAAGATCCACAAATGACAGCCGGGACCAACGGCTTAACGTGCTTACCGAGGCACGGAGGAGTCTCGATGCGTGAAAATGGTCACCCATCCACGGACCAACCCCAGCAAGCGTAGCTTAACCTGATGGATCGACCCGAACGGCTGTTAATACTTAGCCACGAGCTCCTCTTCTACACATAGAGCTGTACTTTTATATTATGTACTATCAACAGCCTGAACAAAGCCTGTCTGCAATATTCTATCGATTGTCAGAACTTTGTAAAACAGTCTCCTGCTGTTTTACAACGTTCCAATGTGCTCAGAAAGTAACAATGGGACACAGTAGGTACGTACTTCCTCTCAAGATACTCATAGTACAGCGATTACACCTTGTGCCCGTTTGATGGCAATAGGCTTGCCGGGGTATTACCTGGGACGTAATATCTGGCAAAATGTGAGTGTAATAGGTACATCTCTGCCTAACCTTTCGGGGAAACGGCGTGATGTTATGTTATACAGCGATGAGTAATCCATCCTCTATCAACTTGGGAGAGGTTTACAATAAAACCTTGTTAAGAAACGTGTAAATAAAAATGCTCATTGCAGTGGAAAACATTTTATTAACAACACATTTTTGACGAACACTGTAAACACATCCATTTTCAAAGTTTCCAATAAAGGTATAACGTGTAAAATTTCGCACACACAATGCCGAATACAAAAAGATTACAAGATCACAATGACGGTCACATTGAGGTGTCTTAGAAACTATGTTTTAGCATAATTAACTAAGTATTATAAGTATTTTTCCTTAGCTGTTTTATTTGATAAACAAACATGGCCGGAAAATCACGAGTTTTCGCACACACTGTCGGTAGGTATAAATAAGGTACCTACATCAAAAACTGCGTCGAATTAACCATTAGTCAATCAACTCAGCCTATCGCAATCCACTGCTGGACATAGGCCTCTCCCATGCTGCACCACAACACCCTGTCCTCCGCCATCCGGAACCAGTTCTTTTTTAAAGTTTTATAAATGGCATCTCGCAGGTCATCCTAGGAGATTGTCGGCTGCTTAGCCGGACTTTCCTGTGAAAGGCCTCCAGCCAGGGCATAAAACTATAACCTAAGCGCCTACAGCTAAGCTACCCCTGTGGCTTATTTGGACCTCAGTTTAGGGCGTCATCTCTGGGGGAGGGCAGCCAGGGACAGGCTGGATCAGATTTAAATTATTTAGGGATGAACTTAAAACTACAGGTCTAGCGGTGAGGGCTGGTTGAAGCAAGTGTCGGGGCGGGTTCCGCATCCAGTCTGTCCTACCCAACCTTTTTGAGGTCGTCGGTCCATCGAGCAGGGGGGCGTCCCCCACTACGCTTGTCGATTCGTGGTCCACGCTCGCCGATACGTAGTCTACGCTTGCCGATACGTGGTCTACGTTTGCCGATACGACCACGTATTGGCAAACGTAGTGGGGGCGCTCCAGGACTCGCCTGCTCCACCGGCCATCATCGCCCCTTCGACAAACATGACCAGCCCACTGCCACTTCAGCTTGCTTACTCTGCAAGCTAAGTTGGGTAACTCCGGTTGTCTGGTCTTAGTAGGTACGCCGTTTTTGTTTACCAAATTAGACTCGGTAAAGAAACCACTTTAGAACTATGAAGACTTAAATCTAAATAAATGAAATCTTTAATCTACTTTCGATTCTTTGTCAAAGCTTGTTCTATGTACACTATGGCCGATATAACTTGACAGTTCCGAACTTCGCGAAGAGGGAACCATGAGGCGAGTGTAAGTGAGAGAACATGCGCGAAAGTTATATGCGCGAAGCAAATTGATTCTAATGATGATGGTGTCAAAACAAAAAAACAGAGGTGAGATCCACTCCAACTGATCCCAAAAGAGAACATCATCATAGAACATCTTTGCAAAAATGTCTTATGTTGATGCAAAAAAGTAGCGTAATAGTTTTTTTCTTAATTTTAATGAAAACATAAATTATAATTATAGTACATAAATCATTTTAATATTTTGTTGTAATCATAGATCACACTTATGTATAAGCAGTTGAGTGAGATGCCTGAGATACAGGTTTATTCCTAGTTCAGTTAGAATCCAATTATTATATACCTTAACCTATAGTTTAAGGCCCTATTTGTAAAATATTTATGTAAATCAATTATTTCAATAAACAATTTCAAAAACAAATGCTTTTCCAAACTTGCACACTACCGGCCAAAAAGGTTAAAAATATTAATAAAATCCTAATAATTAAATGCATGAAGACTGTAAAGGATGAAAAAAATATTGAGAAATTGTGCGAAAAAGTTTTCATGAGAGTTTAGAGAACTATAAATAACTTAATAGTAAATTATTATCAATTTAAAGATCTTACATTTCCATTGAACACTCTGCTAAGTTGGTACTGCGATAATTTTAGTTTATTATACCTAATACTAACAACACATACAATATTTCCGTTCATTGAAAAAGAATATTAGTAACACCACATAACATGAGAATATTAAAAGATATGACATAATAACTGTTATTATAATTAATAAAGATAATGTTAAAATACTTAGGTCCCTATAGTGCGCACACGCTTAATTAACGCTATGGACGTTTTCATTGGTCCATAAATAATGAAACGCTACATCTTAACCCTTAATCTACTCACTATCTTAAAGCTACCACGCCCTACCCCTCCGAGGGCTAGTGTTACTGTAATCGCTAAATAATATTATTATTAATTCATTTATTTCAGATAATAATATGCTGAAAACAATTTGAAATCGACAAGTAACAAAACACTGGCGCTATTAGACTCTATAATACCTCAAAGTGCTTAGCATTTTCCTCCGTTATATTGAAAATACCTACTGCAGCATTAATTTTAAAATAAATAATAATATGGTAAAGTTGAGTATGTTTAACGAAAACACGATTCCATATACCTTTTAAAAAGCTACCTGCAAATCAAACAATAAACCGGTAGTATTAAAAAAATACTTCAAATTAGATCATGAACCTTTGGATATTAAACTGAACTAAATATAAAGCAGACAATGTTTTTTTTTTTATTAACTTTATTTTCAACGTAATAGGAAATTACTGAACTATTGAACTATCGGCGCCTTGGTGCCTTCTCCCCGCCCCGCACAGATAGTGATAAAGGTTGAATTTGAGCTGAGGTATTCTGGACTCTTAAAAAATAATAAACAGGTGTAGTTTACAACCAAGCCAAGAACGCTGGGATTGTACTATGAAAACAAGTTTACACTTTTGAAAAGACGATCAGAGGGGCAATAAAAAATCAATCAATCAATCTGCCTAGCCTTTTCCCAACTATGTTGGGGTCGGCTTCCAGTCTAACCGGATGCAGCTGAATACCAGTATTTTACATGGAGCGACTGCCTATCTGACCTCCACAACCCACTAACTGGGTAATACGATACCCCTTGGTTAGACTGGTTGTCAGACTTTCGTGCTTCTGACGACTCGTAACGACTGTCAAAGATCCACAAATGACAGCCGGGACCAACGGCTTAACGTGCTTTCCGAGGCACGGAGGAGTCTCGATATGTGAAAATGGTCACCCATCCACGGACCAACCCCGGCAAGCGTAGCTTAACCTGATGGATCGACCCGAGCGGCTGTTATTACTTAGCCACGAGCTCCTCCTCGATCAGAGGGGCAATAATTCAGTGTATAAAAGATTGTTCACATTCGCATCTCATTCGCAATCTGTCAAAAATGCAATCAATTTAATTCAATTTACCAACTTTTTTGACAAGTTTGACAGCTTGCGACTTGAATGTGAACGTTTTTTGTACGAGAATTAATTGGCCATCTGATTATACAACTCTGCTGGTTAGAGGCCTGATGACATGTTATGTCTATGTATCATACTTTGGGAACATCAAGGTACGGTTTAACTAAAGAAAAATGCATTTGGGCAGATTACGTGAATACGGGATATAAATTGACAGGATTTCAGCTGCACAATGTTTTGTTGTTTAGCCAAATCCAATAGTTGCCGGGGGATGCGCTAATGTAGTCCGCGAAATCCTTGCGTTATTTTGCAGGTCAGTGTCAAGTTGTATATTGATTAAAATATGATTCGCGACCGTAGCAAATATGGCTTTACAGAATTATAATCATTAGAATCAGCAATACAACTCTCTAGGTTCATATAAGTGCCAAACGTCATGATTTCGTGAAATAGTCATTCAATACACTTATATGAACTTAGGAATACTATTGATTTACCTGAATTCTAAACAAAGGACTTAATTACTAATGTTGTGAAGGACAAACTTAAAAAATAATACATGTTGTTTCTAAAAAGTATACCTAGTAGTTGTAAGCGTTGGAAATTATATCTTTTAATTTCTTATAATAAATTATGTTATTGAGGCAAATGAATTCAAAAAGGTGTGAAAACACGCGAAGCAACTACGGTGTAATTGACATGATAGCCACTTTTATGTCTATTATTAAAATCTATATATTATTTTAAGCTTAACCTATTCATATTAAGAATGTGAGTTTTGAACTCTTGCATATAATTACAGAAATCATACACCACTACAAAGCAATAGGGGTTCAAAAAAAGTTTAACTGAAATAAATAGAAAAAATAGTAAATACAAGACATTTTTCGCCGACCCCAAATACATTGGCATAAGGGAGGAGATTGCTGAGTAAATTACAAAAATATTCATGTTAAAAAATACATTTTGCCTGATTATTTAATATTTAATTTGACGTCACTTAAACAAAACCCAGTGCATTCAACGAAAATCGTCATATTTTTCATCCTGTTTTGAAACTATGTAAAAAATACACCACAAAGTACAAAATATTGCGCTAAATAAGTTTTTCTTATTTTATTATTATTTTCTTGAAGCTAAGTATGTTTAGTTTTAAGGTTTTTTCTTTTCTTTAAAATGTACGAAACGGGAACGAATTTTTTTAGATGGTTGACTGTGCTCTGCGTATAAACAAGTGATGACATGGCAGAACTTAAAATGTCTACAGTTTAAGCTTATTAATGTTATTCCTCGTAAAGGGAATAAGACACTAAGGCGCTATAAAGTTTATTGTACCCTTGCATCGTTTGCCTTCAATATATTTTACATTAAAATAATTTTACACAATAGATATGACCCTAAAGTGGCAAGCAAGACAGAAAGTTGTGCATGAATACAACGTGCCATTTTTATCTTTTTACAACGTTAATTGTTAACGTTATTTGGTTTAATGTTTATATGCAGACTTCGTCTGTGATCCAGGATAAAACGTAGCCTATGTCCTTCTCCAGGTCATGGTCTACCCCTGTGCCAAATATCATCCAAATCCGTTCAGCCGTTTTAGCGTGAAAGCTTAACAAACAAATAAACAAACAAACTCACTTTCGCATTTATAATATTAGTTAGGATTAGCACATCCAACTGTACTTTTACAGCGTGTCACTTAATCGAAGCCTTTAAACAACTGGCTGGAGCGCGCGCGCAACCAATTAAGTTATCTTATAAGGGTGATAATTGAACGCGTTTTGTCTATTATCTAGCTTAGATCGGATACGTTAAAAGGTAAAATGGCACGGAGTCCATTAAAATGAAGGCCAGTTTTAAAACTGTTAATCTATTTATTAATTTCACTCATTGTCATCTCCAGTGGACATAATAGTATACGTCTTAGGACGAAAAAAAGATCATTTAAATAATAAAAGTTATATTTTATTATAATCTACGTAAGTCGTTTTGGCTTTTCAAGTTTTTACGATTTTTTAGAATATTCCCGCAGTTATTTTTATAAAATGATTTAGTATTAAATATTTTTAAAGTAAATACCTAATTAGGTACCGTATGCTTAGGATAGTACGTTGATTAACGAAGAATTTTTGAACTTAGCTAATACTGACTATAGAAAATTGCTTGTTGGCATTTTATTATAATTGAATGTGTTCATTATAATATTAACCGTTAAGATGAGTTATTCCATTCTAATACCAAAAACGAATACCACTGGTATTTGTTGGAACTCATATTTATTTTGTTTTCCGAACCGATGCCACTCTAAATATTTAAAGATAAGTACATACTGTAGTTTTACTAAATTATTATCTTAATTAAGGCACACTTATTTAAATACATGCAAGTACTCTTAGGCCCTCTTGCACCTTAAATCGCTAAACACTTTTAAGGCTAATCGAATTTAAAACATCGTCGCGTTTATGACAATTTTATCAAGATGACAGAGACAATTTTTCGTTTAAATACTTTTAGCGGTAAATGTATTTCGTGGTAGGTGGTGCAATCAGGCCTTAAAATCCATTCGTGATTACTAAAATAATGCGTGCATTTAACACATTCAAAAAGGCGAAAGTTAATAGCTTTTCAACGGTTATTCACAAACTACAAATCATTGGACCCGACTGGCTTCTATTATTGATAGCCACAGCTGATTTTTCACTACTATTATTATCACAGATTATAGCTAAATCGACTTGAAAATCCGAGAGACAAAATGACTAGACTATTGTACCGTCTATGAAGATGTAGATACAGTTCTTGCGCAGTTATTGTACCTTTGATTTTGCATAACTGTCAAGATCCAAATGATCTTTATTTCAGTTACGATAAGGTTGCTGTTGGGTTGCTGCCACTGTCAAGTCTGTTAAAATCACACTGATGATATTTTATTGACGTTACAATTACAGTCCGGCCGTTGTCTGAATGCGTTCTTGTCACCTATCAGTTTTATTCTAGCGAATATGTGTTTTGCGAATTTGATCCTTATAGTTACTAGAAATTGTCCAACTGACAACTGACTTATGTTTTGGACAAATAAATCATCTTTCTTTCTTTCTTTCTGACATGTGTCAGGAACGCATTCTTTCAACGGCCGGACTGTAGGTTGCTGCCACTGACAAGTTTGTCAAAACCAGTGATCTTTATTGTCATTTGTTGGGTTGATGCTGTCAGATGTAAAATAACTGTGAAAGAATTGTATGTAGCAAGAATAATAAAAATCTTCAAAATTGTGTAAAAGGATATATAAATAAGTACAGGAAGAAAGTTAGAAAATACAAAGTTGCGTTGAAAACGATGGATAGTTATAACTATTCTAAAATGTGACTTATATTTTACGTAAAGAAATTACAGGCTTGAAGATTTGACATATTTATTAGATTTTAAGTTTTCCCTTCAAAACTATGATTTCAAATGACTACTGTCCGGCCCTCGACAGGATGCGTTCTTGACATCTGTCATGAATGATTTCATAATATCGAATCTGTTTTGCGAATTTGATCCTGTCGAACTACTAGAAATTGTCCAACTAACAGGTGTCAGGAACGCATTCTCTCGACGGCCAGACTGTAATGTTACTAATTACAGTTGACTAGAAACTTTTAACTTAGCTAACATACCTTGCCTATTTTAATAACTTGACTAAAACGTAAATTACCTATTAAGTAATTAAATGAAATTATCTTGTAGGCTTTTTGAATTAATTAGATTACTTGAGTTATTATTACTCTATTATAATTCCAAATACAGTTTTAAAGACTGTCATGAAATTAGTAAAGAGTTTAGAATGAACTTGAAAATCAATCAATCAACGCAGCTCTAGCCCTACCTTCCAAGTTTGCGTTTAACTTTAAACATTAATTCCAAATAATACTGAACCTTATACGGTATACAATAGAATACTGATTTAAGAATAAAGGACTTTAATACTGAATTTGTTATGACTAGTTACTATAGTTACTTTTATGCCGTGGCGATGATCCGTGCGCCTGAGTGTGCAAAGCCTCTAGCTGCAGGGTGCTACTACTTTCATATTAAGACTCAAAATGCGCCTGTAAGTTCGCCTGAAGCTTCCGACGATCAGACCACACCGTCCGAGCCATCCACAGAGCCAACACGATGCAAAGTATCTAAAAGGAAAGATGTATTTATTATTTTTGTCGTTTAGAACAACAAAAAACTCTAAAAAATTTAAATTACCTCTACCAAAGTAAAAATTATTCCAGTTGATATGAAAATGTTTCCTTTAAAAGCTTTTTTGATGCGTAGAGCTTCCTCGCAGCCGCGCATATAATACGTCCGGTCGGATAGGCAGCTTGAGTGCAATTGACGTCGAGCGCCGCCCTCGCGGAGGGGGTGCGCGCGTGCGCAGCAGGAAGCGGGGATGTCGCGGTGGATGATGGAGTAGTCCTGAGGGCCGTCGACGCCGCAACATTGATTCTGGTGGAAGAAATGTAAGATTTAAAGGAATTATTCTCCGGTTTAGTTTTACTGCAGATTTTTTAACAGAACTCATAACTTACCTTTACTCTACCTCTCTCCTCTTACCAAACTTTTAGACTTTGTCACCGGCACCGGCGACCCCGTTAAAATTCTAATATAGGTAAAATGCCAAGGGGGTCGGACCTGTGCTTCACCTAGGTTCTCCACCTGGGTGAAGCACGAAGGTCCCGTGCTCCAACTGATGATCAGTACAGTCGAGTAATTAAGAAAAATACATAATATTTCTGTAAGTAGGTTTGTACAAACACTTTTACACGTTAATCATAATTTTAAAAACTCAATAAACCGTGAGCTGAATTCCAAAAACGATCTAAACAGAACTTAAGCTAAGGATCAAAGTGAACAATGGGTCCGCACACTTAGGTAAGTCACACGCAGATCTTAAGGTCGTCAAACTCACGTCATCCCAAAAGACGGCCGGTCTCTTCCTCAAAAATGGCGCAATTTCATTAGTCGATAGGGCCCGTATGCCAGGTGCGAGAGATTTCTGGAACACGTGCCACAGGGCCCGCATTCGGGGAACCGAAAAAGTATTTGACTCACGACCCGCAAGCTGTATATCGACCGATGAATTTCATTGGTCGATATCACGGTCGGTATAAAGCAAGCGGGAATCCCTGCAGACGGTGACGAACACGTATCGACTTGTTAACTTTCATTGGTTGTTATCTCGCCTGCGGAGACTCCCGTATGCTGTATACCGAACGAGTTAACGACCAATGAAATTGCGCCATTAAGGGGGCATCTAAACAAAAGGAAATCTAAGAGCGCAACGGGTCAAACTCGTATCATGTTGTCAAACTCACTTCAAACTGCAGATTATCCCAAAAGGCGTGGTATTTGACGGTCTCATCCTCTATAGTGGTGTTCTTGTAGAACTGTACTCGCAGCTCACTACCGGGCCCTATCCACGAACTGAGCACTGCCCCACCCACACCCACCACCAGTTCCAGAGCCACCAAGAATATGAAGAAACCTGCGTGCTGAAAAAAAGTGTTTTTTTTTTAAACATACTAGTTGCACGAAGGCTGCGCTAACGCCCATATTACCTGTATACCTATACCATCAAAGAGGTATGAGGGATAGGGTGTAAAGTTCCTCATCCTCCGTGGAAAAGGGAGGAGCCGTCAAACAGATGGGTGTTGTGTCTAGTGGGCTACTTTCTTGTCGGGTTTCTATATAACTCTGCTTGCGCGATGTAGGAATTGTGTGACGTCATGAGTTATGCGTACTTCGCATGTGTCGTTATAGATACAAGGCAACATAACAAAGTGTGATGCCTGTATAACCTGCAGGCGTAGCATGGCGCTTTCTATCTCTACGAAGAATAGACATAGCTTTTTCTATACAAAGTGACAGTTCGTTTCTTCATTTTTGACATCCACCGTAGAAATCTTTCTACAATCTGTCATTTTGTCTTTCATTTTTAACGATCTTTGTCTAGGTCTTTTTATATGTAGACTATTTTGGAAGAAAGTTTTCTATCCTTACTGTCAAAATCACACTGACAACCGATAAATCCTATGATAAAATAAAGAATTCTGAGTCGAATTATGTAAAAGAGTGAATTCCGTAAAAAGTGCAGTTGACTCTTTCTATTTTGCTGCCGTCTCGTACTGTCTACTGTCTACAGGAAACGTCATTTTTGTCTACTCTTCCGTCGACAAAACGGTGCTCATGCTACGCCTGCTGAAGGGATAAACTATAAATCCCTTGTAAACAGGGTGGTTGAGCTGGGCCAGTATAGAGTGAATAAATCTGCTATTAGGAACATTGGCACCTACACTTCACCTATACTTATTTGCACTGGGTAGCGCTGTTGATATGTTAGATCTGTTTTTGTTTCACAATATGATCGATACACTTTGTATAAATATTTTTTTAATCATGGTACCTGACTCTAAACAGGCAAGTACTTCCATAGTCGTATTGTAGCAACCCTAAATGTCATTATAGCGCGTTCGTATTTCCAAAGATAGGCGATGATTCCCGAAGCACATATACATGCATCTCTTTGCATGCAATGCTTTGAGTTTGAGTTGGAATTTTCTAAGCTTTGCTTTTTAAATTCGCGAACACTTCATTATCATTTTGCTATTCAGTATTTATTAATAATTCGCAAGTGCAAGTTAATTAACAGTTTTGAATCCTTGATTAATCACAAAGTTCTAATTCAATCAATCTAACTACATTATTATTTTGGGTCCTATTTCAAACTCCGCAACACCCTGAACCTTCCGTGAATACATATTTAATATAATAATATAAATGCGAAAGTAAGTCTGTCGGCTTTTCACGCCTAAACCAATGAACCGATCGTTATAAAATTTGTCAGATATGACCACAGACGAAGACGCGAGCTACCGTTAGAATAAGTAGTTTAAACAACAAAAATGGCGCACTTACTACATAGAGGAGCTTGACATTTTCCCTCAAAGCTCCAATGCAGCCCAAGACATCAGTTACCACCAGGGCTATGCTCAAGGTGAGGAGGAACGACAGTACCCCTCGGGACAAGGCTGACTGCTGGTCCGGCTCGGACTTCTTGTCCCTCATGTTCATGATGCATATTCCCATTAGGATCAACCCGAACAACTGGATGACAACAACACTTTGTTAATATCAACACTATAAAAGGATTTTTGGATCTGACTGCGTCATAACAGTGTCTTTATTTAAAATTATTTATTTGGCAACCCTAAAAAACAAGATATATAGTTCAGAACCGTTATGAAATTTTGAAATATCCGTCATGATATGACACTCTTTCTCAGATACCTTGAAATCATTGATTTTAATAGCAAGGATATCCATCATAAATAAGTTATTTTTAAATAATCCGACACTTGAATAATCACAGCCATTCTTTTTATAACACTTTTTTTTCGACTCCATCACCGAAGAAAGTTACGACGCCATTAATGGAAAAACAACAATAAAAGAAAATGACAAACAATATGAAACACAATAAATAGAAATATTGTTATTCAAACTTACAATGCAAATGATATTAAAGAAAGTAATGAAAAACTTCATACAGCGAACGCGTCTTGACTTCATGGTGTTAAAACCAATTTCAGTTATGTCCTGTATGGTCGGGGTGGACATGGGAAATGAAGGCTTAGTGGGGCTATATTATCGATCAATGCATTTGACGACCTATACCGGTGATTACTCGGAGCTTAGTGACGAGCTGAGCGGGTAGAAAGCTCATTAAACATGCATGGGCAAGGTTTTTCCCTTAGCGATGTTATATTGATAATTTCTTTACTTTCTAGCACTGGTTTCTTTGAGATTCAAGACTTTCTGGTTTGTTATTTACTGGGGAAAACTAATATAAACATAACATCGCGCCTGTATTCCCCGAAGTGTTAGGCAGAGGTGTACCTATAGTACACCCACATTTCGCCAGTTATGTTTAAGTCCCATGTAATAGGGGGCGAGCCTATTACCATCAACCAGGAACAAATCGAGACTCCGAGCTGCTACTAGCAAATTCCAGTTGGAAAAACAGAGATAGATAGATAGAATACTCTTTATTATATACACCATAAAAATTACACACATAAATTAGAAATTTTACATAGGGTGACACAATGGGCGGTCTTATTCCTAAAAGCGATCTTTTTCAGACAACCTTTGGATGGATTAAAGTAAGAAGGAGAGACTATACTGCAGGTAGTCAGTGATGTACCGTTTACATATACAATAAATACATACACACATAAAGCATTATCTTATGTAAATAAATATAAATATATATATAATATATACATAGTTAGATATATATATATAACAATAAACATGAAACAAGAGCAAGGAACTATTTATGATGATGTTTAAGGAGAGAGGAAGTGTTTTTTCACCAGAATTTTAAAAGTGGACAAATATTGAGCAGAGAACAGGGGGCTAGGGGGCTCTACTAATTTACAAACGTGTCAGTGGTCTTGCAATGATGAGTTTTTGACAGATTTTGTATGGCATATCTGTTAAAAACTGATCATTGTGAGACCACTGACACATTTGTAAATTAGTAGACTTGGCCCCCTGATGGTTTGTTTCTGGGTCGTCGAGTCATTCACTTGGGCTTGCTTCAGGTCGTTGTTGACTACAGACGTACAAGGAAGAAGGAGTCTAAATTTCCATTAATAAACCTTCCTCATTCTTATAGATTTATGTTTCAAGTTTTTATTTTAAAAGTTTCATGTTTCTCTCTCTCTTTTACTCCTTTACAATACCCGCTCCGCTGCCCTCTCCGCTTATACCAACGTTGCATTATTTAGAATGTGGGAACCCATGTGTCCACTTACCCACACTTCAGGGTCCATCTTCAGCACCAGTCTTTGTTTCTTTACCACCTTACTCGTACATTTATGTTGATTCCTATTCGATTGACCTACAGACTATATTCCTTTATTTCAACTACCACTCTACGTTTGCTGGTTTATTCTTTGTTAAGTTTATCAATGTTACTTTGAGCTTTTTTGAGTTTGGTGTTAAGGTTCACATTCCTTTGCTTCGAAGATTTTATTTATAGTTTTGCGATATATTCGTCCTATAGTTATTAATTGACATGACATATCGACCGGCCCCTGCAAATAAACTTTAATGCACTTTTTCAAATAGGTCAGTTTATTACTTAATGAAGTCTTGGACTCGTGCGTGATTGGTGTTTATTTCCAGTTCGATCAATAATATTAAATGACAAGGTATTGCTGCCATGTCTTTAGCTAATTCCATCCCTTGATAAAGCGCTTTACATATTCAAAAGCAGCTTACATCTTTCTTTGTTAGGGTTTTCAATTTCCTAATCGATGAACGGACATTTCCTTTGTTCTTTCTTATAAATATTTAAGTATCGTAATGTATTGTTAGGGCGAAAAAGAATTTAAAGTGTACCTAGAAATGATTTGACGTAATTAATGCTTATGCGGATAAAACTGACCGAAGAGCAGTTAGGTAGAAGCTGATCTGATCTGGGACAAAAAAGTAAGAATACCTTTGATCCCTGCCGGGGCAGTTAATGGCGTAATTCAACACAACAACAACACACACACACAACACAACTCAACACACACACAATACAACACAACACACACACACAACACACACAATACAACACAACACAACACACACAATACAACACAACACCAATACAAACAACACAACATTTTTTATATTTTTTTTCATTTAATAGTTTCCCGGACTCTGGATTTGTACGGTTGATGTCTAATACGCTCGCCCCCTATTACATGGGACTTAAACATAACTGGCGAAATGTGGGTGTACCTACTATCAGTAGGTACACCTCTGCCTAACCTTTCGGGGATTAATGGCGTGATGTTTTGTGTTGTGTTGTTACATCGATAATGTTTTTAATTTTGAAAATTCAACAATTGAAAACTGCGGCTTTTGCGTTATCGAGCAGACGAATGTCTCTAACATTATGAAGCAATGGCATAGCTTCAATTTTTTTGTATTGTGATTGAAATTGTGTCACGTAATTAGGGTGCTGTACACATTCAATAATTATATTACTCATATCTTTATTTAAATCCCATAATGTTTTAAGTTCTTACAATGGCTTAAAGTGAAAGTATAATTGCGGACAGCAAAAAATATCAAATTAATTCTTAAAACTACAAAACAATTTTTAATTAAGATATTTATATAATCATTGACTTTTTCATCATTAAAACAACGCAAACAGTTAACAAAGTAAAAATAAAAAAATAAATAAAACAAGCATCGGTGCATATTCAATTTAGTAATTGCATATAATTAGTGAGCAACCGTGTAGCCATACAGCTGCACGCTATTCTTCAGGTGGTCCGATACCCACACCGAGAACGTTACTAACCGCCAATCAATAGAACATTTAATTTTTAACGACCACCCCTTTCCTCCGCACTCACAGACAACAATTAACTTTCATTAACTAACTTGTGCGACTAATATGGTTATGATATTTTTGTTGAGCACTAGTGTCCTTCTCATGTTGGTGCAGCCTGAGACCAAATAAAAAACATAGGTAGAGCGCTGCGAACAATATAGTGAAGCACGCCAAAACTACACCTCCGCTCTGTGCGTACACGCTCACACGCACACATTTACAACCATTTACAATCAACTACACCTCACCTCACTAAGTGCACACACGTTCACGAAAACGGCCCCACGTCACTGTTGACAGCGCTCCGTTTTCATTGGTTGGTTTTTGGCCATTTTGTAGATCTTTGACAGTCGTTACGGGTGGTCAGAAGCCCAAAAGTCTGACAACCAGTCGTATAAAGGGGTATCGTATTACCCAGTAGGTAACTTGGGTTGTGGAGTGGAGGTCACATAACCAGTCGCTCTATGTAAAATACTGGTATTCAGTTGCATTTAGTTAGACTGGAAGCCGATCCCAACATAGTTAGGAAAAGGCTAGGCAGATGATCATGATGATGTTGGTGCAACATATTTTCTTCTTAAATGCATCTCTATTAAAAAATTATCTGCCCAAAATGTCCGTCGTAAGAGAGCCCCTTGTGCGATAAGCCGCCCATTCTACACTAGTGTTAAATAAATGATTTATTTCTGTAAGTAAGTTTCACACAATACATTCATTGTTTCTTTGGACATCCGTTCAGCATCCTAATTGCGTAACACACTTTCAATCACAATCTGAATGATATTTAAGGATATTGCAAATCCATTGCTTCTTATGCTCGAAATGATTGGTCTGCGCAACAACGAAAATGACGCAATTAATGTTGTTGAACTGTCAAAATGAAAGCCATTGCTACTGTTAGTGTGTTACGCAATTACCCCGCTGTTATAGCCAACCAGTCATCTTTATACAAACTAAAAAAAAAAACGAACATCAAAAACCTGACCTATTTAACGATTTAAAGAGAATCCCCAATGACTTACGTGCGGACACCGAGATGATTAATTCATAGTAATCGTTCCGATTTGCCAATTTTGGCTCGTTTACGTACCTATTATTAATCAGAATATAATTTTCCCACTGCTGGGATACAGGCCTCCTCTCAGTAGGAGGGAGTGAGCCTTAATCAACGACGCAGACCCAGTGCGGGTTGTCACATGTCTTCGATTTTTTGGTTCTAGGACTTGCCGGTTTCCTCACGATATTTTCCTTCACCGTTTTGAGAATGGTGATGAAATAATTTACACAAAGTAAAGCGCCTGTCAGGGTTTGAACCTACGACCTACAACTCATAAATCGCGGCCGTTACCACTGGGCCACCACTGCGCTATTTACTTAAAGGTCCTAATTAATTAATGAAACGGTCCTTAGACCTTATAACGGTCAGTGCCTAAGGGTGATTTAGATTTGCACAAGGCGGGCCATAAACGATCAATTTTATTGCACATTATCACGTATTGCGCAATGTTTTTTGACCGTTTAGGGCTATGATTGGAGATTGCGCAATGATTGAACAAAGTCAAAGTCAAAATCAAATAATTTATTTCAAATAGGCACATATATGGCACTTTTGAACGTCAAAACAAAGAAATAGAATTGATTCTAGTTGCCCCTTCCAAAAGGTAGTTTTCGTATGGAGAAGAATGGGCAAGAAACTCCACCATTACTCTTTTTAAAAATGTTTTACAATACTTTTTATATATCAATTATATGTGAAGACGATGCACCTACAATAAGATTACTGTACCACAAAAGGTAAAAAGAATTATAAATGGAGCAATAATGAATAAATTAATTACCAGATACATGGTGCTCACATATTTACAAAGATTGTAAAAGTATACGATATTACAATAGTCCTAACATTGTTACAAGTAGTACTAATAAGTCAGTGCGTGAGTTTACTTAAAATTATGTCTATCACTTATTTTATTAAAAAGATTTAAGTTTTTTCTTACATACATGGTTTGAGCAAGTTTTAATTTTATTACACTACTAGCTGATGCGTGAATCATCATCATCTGCCTAGTCTTTTCCCAACCATGTTGGGGTTGACTTCCAGTCTAACCGGATGCAGCTGAATACCAGTATTTTACATGGAGCGACTGCCTATCTGACCTCCACAACCCAGTAACTGAGTAATACGATACCCCTTGGTAAGACTGGTTGTCAGACTTTCGGGCTTCTGACGACCCGTAACGACTGTCAAAGATCCACAAATGACAGCCGGGACCAACGGCTTAACGTGCTTTCCGAGGCACGGGGGAGTCTCGATATGTAAAGATGGTCACCCATCCACAGACCAGCCCCGGAAAGCGTAGCTTAACCTGATGGATCGACCCGTGCGACTGTTATTACGTAGCCACGAGCTCCTCCTCCTCTTCGCCCGCGTGGATGTCGGTTTTTATATACTAAAACCTTCCTCGAGAACCACTCTATCCATTAGTGAAAACAGCATGAAAATCGGTGTAGTAGTTTTTGAGTTTATCGCGAACTGGACGACAGACAGACGCGACGGAGCACTTTGTTTTATAATATGTAAGGTTATTTTTATTTCATTGCACCGCATAGGAACAGAATTGCGCAATATTTTTTAGTCTGCGTTTAAGTTAACTTACTTACTTTCCTTATTGGTCTTATATGGAAATGTGAATCAGCACAAACTCCAGTTTCCAAAACGCAATAATATATACGCAGTAATAATAATGTATCCAATTGACGATGAGTGCGGTTTAGTACCTATAAAAAGAATATTAAGATTGAGTAAGTAATTAATTTCATTAGGTTGAATTTAAAAGCTAAATTATTCAAATAGTTCAGGTCGGTTTGTCCGGAATTAGGAATGGTTTATATCCGTCTTCAGTAATAGACGTGCACGTTATAAGGTGCATCCATAATGCAGACGGCTGACCAGCATTATAATAGTAGCAAAATAGAATATGGTGTCCTTACGTCTGTCAAGTTACATGGCCTTAAACTTATCACTTTCTATGTTAAATTCTGAACTTTTATTTACAAGATATTTGTGTTATTGTTCAATATATGTATCTTGTTATATTTTCCAAGAACTGCCCTGCTCGTCTAGTGGTCGCAAGCTTGTTGAGTATGAGGTCTGGGTTCAATTCCCAGGTCGGTCAGTGTTGGGTTTTTCCTTCAGGATTTACTCAGTAGCAGCGCGGAGTCTAGATTTGTGCCTGGTTGATGGCAATAGCCTCGCCCCCTATACGGTCCACCAGGTTTAAATTACATGTACCTATTTAACATGTAACTTAAACCTGGTGGAATGAAGGTGCGAGGGTTATTAATAAACTAAACATCATGCAATGTTATTAAACAGTACAGTGACATGAACTTGACGTTTAGTTGACAGTACAGTAATTGACAGCTGACACGTGTGTGTCATGTTAGCTTTATCCGTGTTCTACTGCAAAACTGTATCCGCTCTGTGAGGTATTCGAGTCATTCAATCTGTGGCCATGTTCTTTCAAATAACTCATTACACTATAGGTACACCTAGTGCCTAGCCCTTCGAAGATTACAGTCGTGTTGTTATGTCATATTATTTTCCAAAAATATAGTTTTTCTTTTGGTAAATTTTTACAGCGTATTTTTGGTCACCTAATAATAATTTTAATGGTACGGACCCTTCGTGACTCGCGGCCGGTTTTTTTCAATTTTCAGTAGCCTTTCACACTTTCGATAGTTTTCAGGAAAAAGCTGCAAGTTACCATAACACACCCACACACATTTAACAGCAATATCAAGCTATACTTAGAAAGAGTACACTCTCGGTCTGAATGCAATACGCCATAAATTTATTAGCATACGGGATCGATATTTCTTTGTCACAACTTGCAACTCGCAAACTGGGGCGGTCTTATAAATAAATAATAAGTAGGAAATGTATTTGCTTCTTAATACTTACTTTAGAACAAAACTATTGTAGAACAATACAAAATTCTTTTTAAATCATGAAACCAAACAAAAAAATAAGTAATTTGAATAAAATAATTGAGACATTTATCTTTAACCGCCAACTATGTGCAGCTTAATTTAAATTAATAATGAAACTTAGTACCTACCTATAAGTTTATAAAAAACCATTTTTCTTCTTTTCCCCCCAAAAGTGACCCCCATATTCAAAATTATTTTTTTAACGTTACACTTCCGTCTTTGGGTCACAGAAATACGTATGTGTACCAAATTGCAACTTAATCTGTACATTATATTAGGAGCAAATTAGCTGTGTCAGACGGACAGACAGACACGAGTGATCCTATAAGGGTTCCGTTTTTTCCTTTTGAGGAACGGAACCCTAAGAATCAATAAAAATTCAGGCTAAACATAAAAATAAATAAAAATTTCATAAAGTGAAATTTTATTTTATGTTATGTCATACGGGTTTTATTAATTAACCAATTCAACATAGTTATCAAATTATTCTTTGTTTTCCACTGAAATCCAAGCACATTTGACAAATAACGACTGAGATTAAATCTATATTATGTAGGTATTCTGGTATCGTATCAGTTGTGGGAATATGCAGGTGGAGTATTAACAATTAATAGTTAGTTAGCAATGTCTTCTTTTATCGATCATAAGTGTGTCGCCGTATTCCGGCTATGTAAAGTTTTATTTGCAACTTATACTTACGTATTTTACACTACCGTAAACTAGGTTTTTTTTATAATCAATGACCGCGAATAACCAAATCGTAATATTCTATTTTATTATTAAGAATACAATTTGTACCAAGAATAAGCTAAATTAATTAAATGAGTTCAGGAATTACGGGAAAATTGTTAAAGAAATCTAGTTATAGGGAAAATCCAATAATAATAATGATGTAAGTAAATAGCCATGTTCGCCCGCACTATAAGTAGAGGGATAACGGCTCTTCTGGCTCCAGTCATTCACAACCTCTCGTCGTGCTACAGTCGCATCAAATCCAAAGTCAAATAAATGGCAAAACAGGCACTTTTGAACGTCAAAATGTCCAACACGTGTGTCTTCGTAATTCTTTTAATCGGACTTTTCATCGCACCGTCCCTACAAGAATCATGCAACGGCTATGATTTCGAATCCAGCCACCATTGTTATGGACAATGCTACGACGCCTGCGTAAAGGGATATGCAAATGGTTGTTCAATGAACGATTGTTACCCACAATTAGGAGGATCATGCCATCAATCGCATGGTTTTCTGAAAGGAGCCTCCGTGTGTAATTGTGAAGGGCCATCGAAACCATGTCGGGGTCATCAAGACTGGGACTAGCGTACTAGAGTCATCTGAAGGTGCACATCCTTGGTTGAAAATGAACGCTGTGATTGCGATCGACGTGTTACTATTACTCTTTTTTTTGTGACAAATCTGTGAAACAAAAACTGTGCTTTAGTGTATTTTGTTGTGACACTAACTAAATAAATGTTTACTATAAATATTTCTTCGTACTTTAAAAAATGTGAGTTCTTATTTTTAAGAAAAAAAAAACTTAGTTCTTTTGCATTTTACGGGGTCGTTGACCGCAGGTTTATTTTCTATAAGCTAACCATGTTTTTATCAAAATATCAACTTTTTTGTGTAAACAATCATCAAGATCCCACCACCCAAGTATTATAAATATTAGAAAGTAATTCTGTTTTTATTTTCCCGTTATCAAATAACCGTATTTGGCGCCAAATCAAAATGGTGACCAAACATTCGAGTTGGCCACCCCGTATTTTTCATTAGGAATTTCTTTTCTGCCGTAACTGTTCTTTTGTATCGTTTCTTGACAGTATAAAAAATAATGTAGAATACAAAAGGCTTCTTTTTTATAGTTTCTTGTCCAACATTATAAAATGTTTTTGGAAAAATAAAATAAATTGCTATCTGCTATGTCGAATTTGAACATGCATGTCTTTTGCTGGGGCACTTAGTTGATGAAGCTGCGTGTACACACGGCTACACATCAAGTTATGAATTTCCAGTGTAAGCTGACCTCGCATTGTACGGAAATCCTATGCAATGAGATCAGCATAAACTGGAAATGTGTTCATGTGTAGCCATGTGTACGATTACAAGATACAATCATCAAGGACAAAAACAAATAATTAAATAAATAAGTAAGTAGTTTAATTACTCAACTTAGAAGGAAACGATAAAAAAAATATTTTCCTAACAATAATATGTTGTCTGTTTTGGACGAGCTATAGGTAAATGGGTACCTACAGGCAAATGACCTAAATACGTAATTACATGTACCTGATAGCTTATTATTGTAATATTAAGTACCCACACATTTTCCATACATTACATAAATACGTTAGGTATGTAAGCTTCTGCTCAATATATTTTACGTAGTTTCATAATAATTAGGAGCTTATTAATAGATAATTAACTTAGCCTAACTTAACAATTTGGCAAAACTCAGTTTAATATTTTCCTTAATGTCAAACGAAATGACAAAACCACAAAACTACTTGTAAGTACAAAAAAAATATTGACAAAAAAAAATTAAGTCGTTTCAATCTTGATTTGTAATTTAATTTAGAAGAACAGCGATTGGAGAATACAATAAATTGCTATAAATATTGGGCTCTAATGATTATAATTCTGTAAATACAATGGTCGCGAATCATATTTTGATCAAGATAGAATCATATTTTGATCAAGATACAAATTGCAAATTGCAAAAAACTTAAGTTTGAATTTCGTGGGCTACCTTAGCGCATCCCCCTCAAAGCTTTGGATTCCTAAGAAAGTGGTGAACGGTCGCACAATATAGGCCGTTTTTGACACCTATTTGTGTCATTTTGAAATGTCAGATTTCCATGACGGCCGTTAAAATAATAATATAACTCAAACTCAAACTCAAAGCATTTATTTCAAATAAACCAATTACAGGCACTTTTGAATTGTCAAGGGGTCGGTCAGTCAGAAAGATGAAGCTAGTTGCCCATTCCAAAACGTAGTAGGTTCCTATGGAGAAGAACGGGCAAGAAACTCCATGGACACTCTTTTAAATCAGAATATTGTATTGTATAACGACAAATCATTTCATTTCATTTCATTTCGTCATGAAAATCTGGCATTTCATCGCTTTCTAAGGAAACCAAAGCTTTAGAGCATGCCACGATCAATCAATCAGTTTATTTGTGAAACATAGGTGTTTGCATAAATATGGGGTCCGCTATGTTTTGTCATAATTAAAACATTTTATATGTGACACATAAGGTGTCATTAGATTATGCGACTTAAATTTATTAAATACAGAAAATAAAAACATCACACACAATAAAATCAATAAAATTAGTCATAGTAGGAGTCACGAGTCACTGCAACGTGACGTGCGACAATGCGACGTGTGATCGACAACCTAGACGGAAACAAGTGACGCACGCGCGTTTCGCTTGACGCAAGTCACATCACTCGAGGCCGTGAACTGGTCTACTACCAGGGAAACTATGCAACGGTCAGAGGATAGGCTACAGGATAAGTGGAATGGAATTTCCATAGTGAATAGAGAACGTAAAACAACGGTACGTTCATGGTAACAAATCGCCTTTATCTCGTGAGAGGATTTTGTAGTTCAAGTTCTACTAATATGCCTGGTACCCTAAGTCACAGTCACACAGTCACTACAGTGAACCACTGTAGTGACTGTGACTTAGGGTACCTCAATCTGCATACGGTGGAGGTCTGCCCTGCTTGGGCGGAGCCCCGCCGTGTCCTCTTAGAGGTGATTGGCGGCGGTGACCTCTCGCGTCCGGCTCTGTTCCAGGCCATGGTACGGAGCGAGAGGGCATGGGAAGCAGTCACCTCCTTCTGCGAAGCAGTAATGCTCGCGAAGGAGGAGGCGGAACGCGTGAGGGAGAGGCAAAGTTTGCGCCCTCACGCCCCTAACCGCCGCCGTTGGAGACGCCCTGGGCGTCGGGAATCCCAGGCGGATTCCCGGCCACCATAAGCGCGGGCTTGCGAACGGCGAGCAAAGAGATGTCAGCACAATTGGCGGGGTCCGCTAGGACCGATGCCTGCCAGGGTTGCGGGTTAGTCCGAAAGGGATACCGGGACCTTGGCAACAGGCAACTGAAGGAACACGGGTGGGTTTTAGTCAGTAAAAGTCTGACACGCCCTTCCGCTCGTCCCAGAGCGGGAGAAGTCATTGGAAGATTTACCACAGTCAACAAAAAAAAAAAAGGGTACCTCAATCTGAAAATTAAAAGTTGTGTGTAACTGCCTCCGCACTTTTACCCGACTACGGAAAAAGAAGGCTATAGAGTTTGAACAGTCTAATTATCTATTTCTATCTGAAATACGATTGATACATAGGTTAAAGAAGTATCACAATTTAACTCAAAAATCTTTAATTATATATCAAATTGAATGTTGGTATATGAGATTGATAAAGTCCAGTACCAGCAGCTCCAGCTAACGTTAAATAATATCTGGATGGCTCATCGTGCGGTTTGCATCAAGAAGTAAACTCGCTGCAATCCATGGCACACTCACAATGATTTTCATCATCATCGTTATCACCATCAACTCTGCCTATAGTAGCTACTGCTGATAACAGGTATGTTCAAAGTTATGCCGAGACACTCCGATATCATCCACTTCCTTTTAGCCCAATTTATCTTGGGTCGACGCAGCGTTTTCTTCCACATTTCTATCAGCCGTCATGTCAGTAGCACCCCTTCCTTTCTCTTCTCTTTTATTATTTTCTGTCTTTTTATCTACACTAATATTATAAAGAGTGTATGTTTGTAATGAATAAACTCAAAAACTACTACGCCGATTTCAAAAATTCTTTCACCATTAGAAAGCTACATTCACCCTGAGTAACATAGGCTATAATTTATAAAGATTAGCCGCGGGCGAAGCCGCTGGCGGCAGCTAGTACATAATAATTATCTACACACATCGGTTAATGAGTTTTTCCTTTCTCTAGCAATCTTTATTCATTCAGAACTTGCCTTACGACATGTCATGTCATATATTCCTCCGCCTCCTCCTCATTATACGTACCAATATCATGAATTCATGACAAGACACGACACCCCAACGAAAACAATTACCAAATGCTATATATTTCTTTGTGAGTGAAATATTTTATGATCCACAAATTCACAAATTGACATTGTTATCTACCGATATTGTTGTCAGGTTTCTCCTGAGATAGAAACATTTCACGATAATATTATATTATATTTGTGAGATGTAGATGTAGATACCTATAAGTCTTTTTTTCCAAATTAGGTGCAAATGTAATAATTTATCGACAATAAGTCACGATTGAGGAATATAAAATTAATATGTAACGTGTGTAATTAGGATGCATATACAGGGGAAATCCCTTTTCGAAGAAACAAGCAATCAACTTGATAATCATCCAAGCGTCATATTTTTGTAGCGTTTTATTGTATTTTTACCCGACTACGGCGAAGAAAAAACGAGGGTTATGATTTTGACCAGTATGTATGTATGTATACAACGTGCCGCTTCAATGGCGACATTAATTTAACACACGGGTAGGGCTAGTGGCCAGTAAACAAAAAACAATGTAATACAATAAAATAATTAGAAAATTGAAATATTTAAATTTTCAAACAAACTAAATAATAAAAACATAACCAAAATTGAGATCACTCTGTGTAAAAGATTCATTCATGAAGCTACCTACCAGCTGGCTTACGTCGGCGTCGTTCTATCGGTAAAATCCTTTGTCGGCCATAATTTCTAAGAAATTGCGCGGCTTTCTTTTTATTCGCCTACATATGATCCGTGACCTCGGGAAATGACCTCTTCGTTACAGTTCTTTAAGTACAGGTTGCTATAAGATGGTAATTTAGAAAATTGTAAATAAATCAATAAATAATAACGTTTAATGAAATTCAAATATTTTCATAAAACGAATACGGGAACTCGTATATGTGTGTTAAATTAATGTCGCCATTGTAGCGGCACGTTGTATATGTATGTATGTATGTTCATCTGTTCCCTCCTATCTTCCAAACCACTTATCACAATTTGACACAAATGAGGTATCGTTGGAAGCGTAGTGATTGTCCGCTGGTTATAGGCTATGTGAAGTCACATTAAATTAAGGCGCCCTCTAGAGGACATAAAGTGAGGAACTTAAAAAAAAAGTAGTTTAATCGTACCATGTTGGGTATCAAATGAAAGGGCTTAATGAGCACATTTCAAAAATATATATATTATACCACCAAAAGAATTTAAAAAAAAATCAAGTAATAAAAACTAAAACCCAACTACGACTTAAAAGGTATAAACAAGACACCACAGACAGACAAATTAAAAATCCGGAGTCACACGTGTTAGGGCATAAATCGAACAGATTACGTGTGACTCCGGATTTTTAATTTGTCTGTCTGTGGTGTCTTGTTTATACCTTTTAAGTCGTAGTTGGGTTTTAGTTTTTATTACTTGATTTTTTTAAAATTCTTTTGGTGGTATAATATATACCTTTTAAGTCGTAGTTGGGTTTTAGTTTTTATTACTTGATTTTTCGTCAAATTGACTCATCCTACAAAATACAAATACAAAAATATTTATTACTTCTAAAACATTGTGTCATACATAAACTGAGGCAGCCCCAATAAGTTACAATAGTACTTTTATGACGGAGCTGTCTCACTCTTCCCACAAGCGATATCTTAACAATGAAAATGAAATCAAAGAACGGATTAAAAATACAAATTAAAAAACAAAATAAAATAAAAAATGAAAAATAAATGATAGTTAAATTAATTAAGCAGCTCTCGATGTGTGAGGAGTGCACGTATTTGTATGTGAATAGGTGTGTGTTTTGTGCGTGCGTGTGTATTTGTATGCGTGTGTGTGTGTATGTTTGTGCGGGTGTGTGTGTATGTATAATTATTCAGCATGTTAGCCCACCCTGATCAGAATGTTTTCTGTTTCTTTATATGTTAGAGATCTTAACCAATCACCTATTGTTTTTTTACAATCGTATAACCGCATGGGATATATTTCACACTTAAGATTCAGTTTATTATAGATGTAAGTGGATTGTGTAACATATTGACGTCTAGCAAAAGCTGATCGAACCCCTGGAGAGTAGGCCACAATATCTCTGCGCCTTCTGCTCTAAGTATCTGGGTCAAATGGAAGACATTTATGCAAGGATAAGGTCACATTAAGAATATAAGGCTTTCTAATTGAAAGCAAGTTGCTGACTGTATAGAGGTCTGTTGTGGGGAACCTAAATGGTTTAAAATACATTACCTTGATAAGTGATCGCTGAGCTCTTTCCAGATCGAAGAATTTCATTTTAGAAGCTCCACCCCATATCGGAATGCAGTATGTCATTACGGATTGCGCCAGAGCTATATAGATCTTGTTTATAAGTTGGGCGGAAATAACATGACGTAAAGTTTTGAAGACCCAAATGAGCTTCCTGATCCTTTTCATGAGGATCTCAATGTGGGGGTGCCACGACAGTCTTTGGTCAACAAGTATGCCCAAATATTTTGTGGGTCTGACTTGTTGTATATTCTGGCAGCCACAATTGTTTGTATAGTCATAGTGGGAATAATTTGGACAGACATGAATAGTAATCGCAAAGTCATTTCCAGGTTTGTGATCTTTGGCTTGGGGAAAAAGGTTTGCTCTAAGCCAGCCAGCTATCCTAATCAGACGCTGTTCAGCGACAGTTTTCACAAGGTGCCATGTGTTTCCCGAAAAAACAACCGCAGTGTCGTCAGCGTATGAGAAAATTTTCCCTCCATTTATCTGCATATTGCAGAGGCTGTTAATATAAATTAAAAACATTGTCGGACCCAAAACGCTCCCCTGAGGAACTCCGTAATAGACATCCCCCTCAACACTACACAAGTTACCAATCTTTACCATTTGAGATATCTCTCGAAAAGGGAGAGAGCCGTGCCTCTTATACCGATGTTTTCTAACCTGCGCAGAAGGATCGGGACGGAAACGGTGTCAAAAGCTTTTTTCAGATCTAAGAAGACTTTAAACATTTATGACCCATATCCACCCTAACAACAACGAACGTCCCTGTCTAAATCCATATTATGCGTTTGATAGAATATTGAATTTCTGTAAATAGTTGATTAGTCGCTGGTTTATAATTCTTTCAAAAATTTTTGAAATTGCTGGCAGAACTGATATGGGACGATAGTTGTTGACATCGTTTACGTCCCCACCCTTGTGCACAGGAATGGCCACTGATCGCTTTAAATCTTTCGGGAAAACACCAGTTTTGAAACATACGTTAGCTAGCTGGCTTATGAGTGGAACCACAAAATCCTTTGATAGCTTTAAATATTTTGTGGGAATACCGTCCCAAACTGGTGCACTCTCGGAATCAAGACTCATTAGAATACAGTCCACTTCCTGCGGATCAGTCTCTAACAACACAAACGAGGAAGCTCTAGAATCGCTGCAGCAGTTTGTTACAACTGGCATATCAGTTTGAGCTACGATGTTTTCTGCTAAGGATTTACCTATTGTGATAAAAAACAAGTTGACTCTATTTAGTGAGTTTAGAGGGTGTGTGGTGATGTTTAGGAGATGAGTATTTGCAGTTTTTGGTGGTTTAAACTGTGTGATTTCATTAATTGTAGACCAAAGATGTCTCGGAATTTTAGCTGATTCTTCTATTTGTTTTTTATAATATTTTCTCTTTGTCTTTTTTATCAAATTGGAGCAAAAGTTGCGGAAGTGTTTGAAGGTTATGATTAAAATTAAGTTGAAAGGGTCTAATCTTGTTTGGTACTGCATTTTGTTTCTAAGTCTTATGCACCGCAGAGCTCCCGCAGTGATCCACGGCTTCAGTGTTCTTTTGCCACAAGAAGCGGATTTAGTTTTTGAATTATTTATGTTATACTTCTTTTTTATATTATACTTCTTCAAATATCCTATTTGAAGAAGTTTAACAATATTTACAATAAAAAATAACATTTTAAAAGATAATTTATTTAATTTGGCAGAACAGAAGAAAACATGGCAGGTACCATCGCCAGTGACACAACACAAGAACATTTATAAAAGACAGTAGAAAACGAAGGCCATCTTATCCTAATTAACAATGTCTACTGAGATTCTTAACAAGAACTAGTAAAAGTCCTTCCTACGAAATACTTTATACTTAATAATACCATACGGTATAATAATAGTTGCCATAATAGTACGGAGAAGAACAAAGATGTTAGCTTGTATTTTATTACATTATTTCATGACGATTCAATCGTAAAGCTTGTTAGTAACATGGAATGTTATAAGATTAGTCCAGAGAAAGATATATACAGTCTAACAGATGTATCCCGAGAGGTAATGACGTAAGATCAAACTAAAGCACAGCTTTTAGGTGATGAATCCTATGGAAGCAGCGCTATTTAATGCCAAGAAGCATCGATCACTAATAAAGAACAAGAAGTTAAGTTAGTAAGATCATTTGACTACATTTCTCCAGCCATTATTTCTTGAGAACATGTTAGACATACATTAAAAAAGCTTCCTACGCGATTCCAATGACTCCGCAAGCCACATGTGTTCCGGCGTTCCCTGTTATCTTGGAGTCGGGGTGATCAGTCTTGCCGAAGTCATCTTTGCCTGAATATAGGACCACGGCCCTGCCGATGATGTTATGATTACCGTTCAGCTTGATTTTATGGTCAAGGAAGTCAACGTTGGCCGTTTTGCTCTTGTCAAACTTGATGTTGCCGAGGTCACCGACGTGACCGTCATCGTCATGGGGATGGCCGTGCGCGTTCTGGAGATTGAAGGATTAATATTAGTCTTGCAATTTTAATATCCTAATGGCAATGGTTTTTTTTCTGTCAGGATTTCATTTTGGCAATTTATCCAAATAATACATTCAAAGCCCGCTTGAACAAGAGGTGTAGCATAAAACACAGACGATGTTACCCAGACCATTACGCGACACACTCTGCGTCCAGTGCTCGGTGTGGCAACACGTCGTGTTCTGGTTTGCGACCGGTCAATCGTCATCCTGAGGATGCCTTGTGGAAAGGTGAAATACGTGTCGATTTCTTACAGGGTTTTTTATGACTCTTGAAGAATAGCTAAGCGGAATAGGTTACTAAATATATCAACGCCTATTGTATTTCATTTTCTAAAACTTCGTGTGTCATATCAACAGCTATGTTTTGTATTTCTTTGGTAGACAATTTGTGTAGTGACAATGATAATAAAAAAGAGAAAAGGAACACTTACTCCATGAGGGTTGAAGTGACCGCCGGTGGAAGCGCAGCCCTTAGTGAGGTCTCCGGTCTCGTGGATGTTGAAACCGTATTCGCCGGCCGGCATGCCCGTCACGGTGCCCGTGATGCGCATCTTGCCGTCATCTTGCCGGATGAAGGTCACGACGCCGGTCACGCCGTCACCGGCCAACCGGACGACTGCGCGCTTCACCTCCTGAAGTACGGAAAAATTATGGTCAGTAACAGGAATAATGACGAAATGAGGTTTCTAGGTTGTTTTATGACGTTGAAAGGCAGATCAATATTTTGGCGGATACCTAAGTATTTAAATTTTGTCATAGACAGTTTTGATAAAGACTGATACAGAGAGGCTGGGACGAGCAGAACTGAATTTAATATGGACTGGAAAATTATCCAGAGCAGGAACAGAAGCCCACAGCCCCCCAAAACCAGTTGGTTAGGTAGGTCCTAACCAACTGCTACCAAGATTATCTTCCTAAAGTAAACCTTAGATTTTAAAGAAGTACTTACTGGTTCCTTATCAGCAGGCGCGGCTGACGCCAACACAATGGCCGCAGCCACAAACAGGAAAGTCTTGAACATCTTTAATTAATCTGAAAAAATAGAGCAAAATCTCTTTTAAGCAAACCTTTTTCCTCAACATTAAAACAACAAATATGATGAACATGATTTGGTTAATAAATGATAAATTTTGTTTCATTTCTTTTTTCAAATTTAAAACGGCCAATTTGGAATTTTACGACTTTTGTAATTTATGAATAAATTATAATTTGCATGCTTTTTTGCATATTGCATAACAATATTTTGTTGAGTTATCCTGTTCACCTGCACGTAAATGGCTTGCGAAAAATCTGTGTTTATCTTTTTATTTTCCTTAACGATCATATAGCTTTTAGCTTTATAAAGGTGTTTATGTACTTTATTTTTTAATTTATGTACTTATTATGTTTGAATAAAGAATGATGTCACGTTCTGGAACTTTGCCTTTGGGTTTAGATTTTTTTTTTTCATAAATGACCTGTAGGTACCTACTGAAATTCTTGCAAAACAGAATCATTTACAGCATGTTACAGAAAGGAGTGGTCATATTTAAGGGCCTGGTACAGCCATCGAACTGAACACTGAAAAATAATCAGCCATTCCATACGTTTGGCTCGAGTTGGTATTGAAGTTTTGTATGAAACAGTTGATAATTTTTAGGCGATTATCATGTTGGTCCCATGGAAAAAGTTGTTCATTTTGATTGTCTGTAACGTACCTTTCTGATAAAAGTTGTATTAAGGTACCATTACATACCTTCTACTGTGACAGTTTTATCTTAGTACTTAACAATGTAACAAAAGGTCAAAGCAAAAAGTTCCCCAACAATTTTACGAAAGGATAGAAAAACTTGACGATTAATAAATCATATGGTTCTGCGCACATACATAATGAATGGCTGTTTAATATCTATAGATACATATAAATAATTAAAGTCGCTTTTCGTGCCTGTGTGTATGACCACGTTGTTCTTCTAAACTGCGCAATAGATTTTGATGCTGTTTCCAACATCATTTAGAGAATTTATTCCAGAACGTTACATTATTATTTGTTGTTCATAATGATGAGTTTAATGACCTCTTAAGAGGATATCCATGAAATCAATATTTCACCCTGTAGAGAAAGTAGGGCTAGCTACCCGAGATGCACAGACAGACGGTAAGGCTATTGTATGAGTTAACCATCCATACCTACTAATAATTATAAATTCGAAAGTAACTCTGTCTCTCTGTATATTACTTTTCACGCTTAAACCAGTGAAAGGATGGGGAAGGACATAGGGTACTTTTTATCGAAATACCACGCGGGTGAAGCCGCAGGCGGATGCTAGTAATATAATAAATGCGAAAGTGAGTTTGTTTATTTGATAAGCTTTCACGCTAAAACGGCTGAACAGATTTGGATGAAATTTGGCATATGAGTAGACCATGAGTTGGAGAAGAAAAATGTCTACTTTTCATTATAAATCCCAGACGAAATCGCAGGCAATCAGCTAGTGGCTAATAAGTTAGCTACATATCGATACAGTTCTACGTTCGTTACAGCTATTGTCCTAGAACATTATTATTTATCAACGCAGAATCACAACAACTAAAGATATTGAGAAGTCACGTACCAAAATATATTCACAACAATCAAAACAGCTGATAATTTCCTACACAAGGATATTTCACTAATATAGCTGGCGAGTTAAAAGTTTACAAACGACTTACCTGGGCGGAGAGAAGCTTTGAATGGATTAGCTTGCTCTGTGCAGACTATAGTGCTGAGACCCATTCATCCTCGATTATATACTCTACAGTCTACCTGCTCAACTACTAGGGCAGGGAAATCAACAGTAGTTCCACTTTGAAACAGTTTGTGGTCGATCAAATAAATCGACGAAGAATTTAACGAAATGTTTGGTTTTAGTGACATAAATTTAATCTAAAAAATTAATAAAGCATAATCATATTAGGAATCACGAAAAAAAAAATTTTTTTGCCCGTGAGGTAGACTATTAAAAACTATTCGACAAGTATATTTTCTTTTTTTACGTAACCAAAAGATTGCGGCGATAGATTGAGTTAAAATGTGCCATGACGTCACGAGTATGTAGATTTTTATACTTACTTGTGACGTAGTGGCCGTCACTCCTTAACTTTGATGAGATTCAACAAGTATTTTTTTTTTAAGATGATAAGAAAAAGATACGTTTCTAATATTTTTTTATTTATTATCTGACTAACATACCGAAATACCCTTTTAATTTTTAATCGAGAAGGTTGTCAATTCAGTTGCATGTTTTTTTTTAATTATTCTTTTTATTTGTTTCTCCTTTATATATTTTTGCATAGGTAGCTAAAGGAAAAATGATTTACTTACTGAGTTTTCGGAATTCCCATCATACAAACGAACGATACCTAAACTTATGCTTAACAAGGAAAAATAAGTAACTAAGTAAGTGGTAGCTACTACACATTTTTTTCCCTTATTTAATGCAATTGGCCTGGTATGTTTATCAATATTACCATTTTGTTGTTTGCTCCTGGCTAAGTAATAACAGCCGCACGGTTCGATCCATCAGGTTACGCTACGCTTGCCCGGGTTGGTCCGTGGATTCTCATCTTCATCAGAACTCCGAAAGTGTGACAACCAGTCTTATCAATGGTAATCGTATTATCGACTTACTGGGTTGTGGAGGTCAGATAGTCGTCCCTCCATGTAAAATACTGGTATTCAGCTGCATCCGGTAAAACTAGAAACCAACCTCAACATAGTTGGGAAAAGGCAGCCAGATTGATTAACCATGTTCTCTAATAGGTAACATCATAATACGAAGATGCAAAAAAAACCTATACCACAGATATTATAATACTACGTACAGATACCCAATCCCATACAAAGAAATGACACCACCCTAAGTCTGGCTATTGAGCTGGCTATTTTTCTTCCCCATTTTTTTAACAGATGGCAGCATCATCGACTCACTAATTGCCAGAGACCGTAGATTTAAAACGCCATCTAGGAGTCTTGCCTAGGTACAAGGCAAGACTCCTAGATTTTTTGTTCCTTTTTTTACGTTTTTTTCTTCCTAGGTGTTCAATTCTTATATTACTACGTAAAGTACTAGATTAAAAAAAAATATTGTTTGATTTTCCTTAATGAAACGACTAAACGTTTCAAGTTTAAAGTGACCTGTCATCACTTTAGTAAAACGCCATCTATTGCAAAGAGCTCTCAACCAAATGATTAACAGATAGCTACTTTATCAGCCTAAGGATTCGAATTGAAGTAAAAGGCTTAATTTAAAATACGAGATTTATGTTTTGTTGAAAATACGAGATTTATGCGTGAATCAGCATTAAACAAAGATGTTTTGATTTTTACTAATATTACTATAGCCAAAATTTGCTTTTTAGTCATTGTTAATTTCATAATTGTTACATTATGCTGCCATCTATGATTTTTTTTCAAGACTAATTATAATTTGTTCGAGTTGGGACCCCATGCCTATACCTAATGACATGCATAGTTGAACAGGGGGCCCACTACCACCAATCACAGCAGTATTATTTTAATCTTACTTCATTGGGGGAAAGAGATGGAGCTATACGTCCTATAGATTATTTTAGTAAATGTAAATATTAACAAGCGCTTCTCGCCATCAAACTTTAACGATTGGCGAGTAAAATGTAAAAAAAAACAACTATTAATTTTATTTATTAAACTATATATTCATTATTAAACTATATATTAAATTTTATTAAACTATATAGGTATTTAATTTTATTAAATTATATATTATTATTTTTTTCAAGAATTAGGGAAGATGGCTAGGAGTAGCGGTAGGTAGGTACAAGAGTTCCTCAAAAGTAACAAACGTCATTATAATAAGTTTGAGTTTGTTTCGGTTATTCTTCCCACTGTAGTCAGATAGAAAGCACCGAACTCGACTAGTTTTTTTTAATATTATTGACGTCTAAAAAGTGTTTATACAACCGAGATACTTAAAAAGAAAAGATAAACAAAGATAGAAAAAATAAAAGTTAAGTTAATTATAAAACCTAAAACCCATCTACGGCAAAAAAAGCCGACAAAAAACGTATAAACAACATATCACAGACATTATTATAATGGCAAATTAAAAATCCGGAGTAAAGGCTCTTACATACTGGGGCGATTCGTCGCGCGATGCGATGCCGTGCCACCGCATTGTTCGCCGTGTAGTTTTCTCAGAAATTGTTTTGTTAAAATTCGCGTCGCGTGACGAATCTCCCCAGTATGTAAGAGCCTTAACCCGTCGTGTTTGGGCATTATATCGAACAGACAACAATAAAATTATTATTTTAAGCCCGTAAGTTTTTAGGGTTCCGTACCCAAAGGGTAAAACGGGACACTATTACTAAGGCTCCGCTGTCCGTCCGTGTGTCTGTCTGTCTGTCCGTCTGTCACCACGCTGTATCTCATGAACCGTGATAGTTAGACAGTTGAATCACATATAATGTATTTCTGTTGCCGCTATAACAACAAATAGGTACTAAAAAACAGAATAAAATAAATAT
Source organism: Lithophane semibrunnea (assembly GCA_947363905.1). Lineage (NCBI taxonomy): Eukaryota > Metazoa > Arthropoda > Insecta > Lepidoptera > Noctuidae > Lithophane > Lithophane semibrunnea. The sequence continues at coordinate 16,494,372 of OX376195.1, forward strand.
TTAAGGGGGCTCCCATGCAACAAACGTGATTTGTTTGCCGTTTTTATAGATAATGGTACGGAACCCTACGTGCGCGAGTCCGACTCGCATTTGGCCGGTTTTTTTAATTATGTAAGTACGTGCCTATAAATAAAAAATTGTTCCTAATGTAAACAAGATCATCTTCAGTTCCCACTACTCTACTTAAAGTTAATCAGGCATAATCTTTGCGATAATCAGCACGACTGACAGGTGGGTCGTGCTGGCAACTTATTTTCAGCAAACAAAGTTCAGAATTCTGCTGTGTTTCATTTCTTCATCATTAATTTTTGGCGGCCATCTAAATTTTCTACATCGTCACACAAATCCTGAATCGCGCAAACAGAGTTTGCCGCGCGACCAACATATTATAGGGATTACATTTTTGTCGTTTAAATCCTCATAAGAGGTCATTGTACTCATCATTATGAACAACTTTCACTATGGGACCATCACTGAAATCGTGAAAAAAAACAGCGGTTCCCTTCATTTTGACGAGATAAGCGAACATAGGAACAGCAGATTTTTTTTCGCGATTTCAAAGCTGGTCCCGTAATAAAACATATTGAGTTTGATGGTCTAAACTCTAAAGCACATCTTAAAGTTAATGTCACCCTTAACTTCACGACATTCCGGGCTTCCCGACAGCAATGGTCGGGTAGTTGCCCGCTAGAGACACGACTCGTATCTGGTCGGAGGATCCTCCCTTTTCTATGGAGAATGAGTGAACGGTACACCCTGTTCCTCATACCTCTATAACGTTGTCAGGGGACATAGAAGGACATAGAGTACCTTTCATACAGAAAAAACTACTGTTCCCAAGGGATAGAAAAATGACATTTAGATGCGAGCGAAGCCGCGGGTAGAAGCTAGTGGTCTTATAAATGGTGCATAACGAATTTGCCACATTTTAGCTAAATAGTGGATATCAAACGACCGTCAAAATGGTGGCCAAAAAAAGTTGTTTACAAACAAAACTCGAATTGTTTATTGTTGTTTATTTTTTATTGTTGTTTGTTTTTAAACTCGAATGAGTTGGCCACCCTGTACTTTCCATTAATAATTTCTTATATTAGTAGGTACTGTTCGTCTGTATCGATGCTTCTCGATAAAATAATATACTTATTATAAAAAGTGTTTGTAAAAATAAGTACAAAAACCTGTAGGTAATGCAGCTAATGTCGAATTTGAACTTGAATGTCTTTTGGGTACCTAACTTCTAAGCAGTTGATGAAGCTGTGTATATTTACAAACAAAAATGGTTATCATCAAGGACAAAATAAAATAACGCTATTTTTTAATGTATAAACAGGTAGATTTATTATATTACTCATCTTTTATGGAAATGACATAAATAAATATTTTCGTAACAATAATAGGTAGGTACTTGTCTGCAGGTAAAAATGACCTAAGTACATATTTAAACATAATATAACTAATAGCTTATATAAATATTAAGTACACGCATCGCCCATATCATATTACATAATATTACGCTCACTGATTCTGTTCAATATATTTTTTTTAGTTTAATAAATAAAATATATCAATAAAAAAAATAAAAAAAAATTAACTTAGCCTAACTTAGCACTTGAGCAAAACTAAGTTTAAGATTTTCTTTAAAATTAAAATAATAAATGTCAAATGACATGATTTATACATTAAAATAAGAACTTACTCACAAAAAAATAACAATCATGATTTGTAATTTAATTTAGAAGAACAGCGATTAGAGAATACATTGAAATTGCTATTAAAATATTGCTGGTAGAGGCTGAAGCGGAATTGGTCTTTGAAGGATCTTCCTCCCTGCAATACAAAAAAAAAAGTTAAATAATAAGAAATAATTATCCTGTTTATTATACGCGATTTATCGACCACCATACACAAAATACAGGGTCAAATGAAGTTAGCTAGGGAGGCTTCGCAGATGTGATTGGTCACGGAAAAAAAAAGTTTTTTTTTTTTTGTGGTCTTTGACCGCTGTTAGTGTTATTACTAAAAATAAAAGTTGAGAAAATCTGTTTTCCTTTTTTTTTATTGTGTTTTATAGTTAGACCCATCACGTTTGTGAAGTTTACAAAACAAAGACTGGTTTTTAGACTGATATTTCAAGTGACTACACAAAAATTCGTTCGATTGCCCCCGCAAAAAAATCATAAAACTTATTTATTTAATGATTTATCAGGTTCAGATATTAATGCCTATTACGTCTGCGGCGTTTCCCTAGCTAATTTGACTTGACCACGACACGCGGTTTGCGATAGCAGATAGAAGTTGTAAAAGCTTTGATTTCCTAGGAAAGCAGTTCAGTCATATTATAACGGGCAGCGTCATGAAATTCTGACATTTTCACCAGTATTTGACATAAATGTTTCAAAAAGTCTGTATTCGGACAGCCGTTATTATATAGACGAGCGAATGAACATTCTATTCTCATTCTACCAAATTCTTGATAAGGTGTGTCCAAACAGAAAGTGGCTGTTCTAAACCCCATGTTGAAAGTTCACCGCTTTCTAAGGAAAGCAAAGCTTTAGAGCATGCCACGAGTCACACACAGCGACAGAAAGAAACAGGAGGGCCTGAGGAGCGCGCGTGTCGCTTGATACAAGTCGCATTGCACGAGGCTGTGAGCTGATTTCTTAACCACCAAGAAAACTAGACAACTGACAGAGGGCTGCGGCTGGTTAGGAATAGGAAAAGTATAATGGGATTTCCATAGTCAATTGAAAAAACGTAAAACGAAAAAAACCTCTGACTAGCTAGACAGAACATGACCCATGTACAGTCAACTGTACGTGCATGGTACCAAATCGACATATTTATTTTATACTAGCGACCCGCTCCTGCTCCGCACGATTTTTACGACTTGACATAACATCGAAATGAACGTATTAAATGCATATAAACCTTCCGGAATAAATTCTCTAAACGATGGTGAAAACCTCATCAAAATCTGTTGCGTGGTTTAGAAGAACAACGCGGACATACAGACTAACACGAAAAACGACTTTAATTTATAATATATATAGATTTATCACATTGTATATGTACAAGATAAGTTTGGACGGTGTTTGCCTGAATCTAGGGGATCAGAAATGACAGACAGCGCTTTTATCTTAGAAGAGGTTTTAGTAGTTCGAGTTCTATCTAATGATATGCGGTTGACCGTCCAAGTTATATCCGTCCGGTAGACCGTCCTATCGTTAACCTCGTATCCGTCCGGTAGACCGTCCTATCGTTAACCTCAACCTGAAAAGTAGTGTGTACTGTGTGTAGCTGTATATGATGAGAGGCATTGGTATTATCCTTCACCATTTTACCTGACTATACGGGAAAATAATGCTAAAGATTGTCAACAGTACCTGCCTCAATAATATTTATTCATAGATATATCTGAATCCTAGCCGTGGTCGGCTACTATGCAAACAATAAAGTAGAAGTAGTCGATAAAAAACACTGCTTAACTAAGCAATCCCTCCTTTCTATTTGTTATCAAACATCTACACACACACACACAACTACACTTTACAACACACTCACTCACTCTGACACTATAAAAATGATTTACATCTGTAAGACGTCCTGTTGAGAACCAGCGTCAGGCACTAGTTGTCTGGCATTCATGCTGGGCCTGTTTGGCGCAGCCGTGAGGTGCACAATACTATTTTTATGTTCTTTGTTTTTTGTATAAATATTGTGTGCCTTACCTGGGTCAAATAAATTTAATTGTTCTTTCTTTCGAACATCAAAACTGTCAGCCCTTCTTAGCGAATTTGCTGGAACTGACGGAACAAACTCCCCAGCAACCATCCTTCCATCCCATCTGACCCTAATATACGCTCCAAAAATCATTGTAAGTAGATACTACGTTAAACTGCCATTTGCAAATACGGTTAGGTACCTATCATAAATTGCATCCATACCAGACAGTTGCAACCGTACGTACAATGATTCAATCAGTATGACCTCGCTAACATTAAATAGTATCTGGATGGCTCATCATCCGGTTTGCGTCAAGTAAACTCGCTGCATTCATCTCAACCACACAATAATTCTTCATGATCATCGTTATCACCATCTACCTACTCTGTCTATACCACTACTGTCCAAAGCTATTGTCCAGGTTAGTCATTGCCTCTTTTTAATTCTTTTTACCTATTGTGGTACAGTAATCTTATTCTAGATGCATCGTCGTCACATTAATTATATAATTGATGTATACAAAATATTGTAAAACATTTTTTTTAAGAGTAACGGTGGAGTTTCTTGCCCATTCTTCTCCATTCGAAAACTACTGAATCAGTTCTATTTCTTTGTGTTTGACGTCCAAAAGTGCCTTTTATGTGCCTAATTGAAATAAATGACTTTGACTTCATGCTGAGGCCCTCCATCAACACCCTCTTTCCCTATCCCAATTTATTTTGTGTCTGCGCAGCATTTTCTTCTTCCACACTTCTGTCAGCCATCATTTCAGTATTCAGCCCTTTTTAGCCATATCATCTTATACATAACTAGCTGCGCCCCACGGTTTAACCCGTATAAGTGTCGTTCCCGTGGGAACATCGGGATAAAAAAGTATCCTATGTCCTAGCCCAGGTCATGGTCTATTCATTTGTAAAATTTCATCCAAATCCGTACAGCCGTTTTAATGTGAAAGCGTAACAAACAAACAAATAAACATAAACCAACAAACAAAGTCACTTTCACATTTTTATTATTAGTTAGGATTAGGAAGATACACACATCGTTTCATTAGTCTTTCCTTACTCTAACCATCTTTATTTTTATTCAGAACTTTTCTATGTTGTATAAATCCTCCTCCTCATAATATGAATTCATGACAAGTTACGAAACACCAACGACAACAATTATCAAATGCAAAATATCTTTGTGATTGAAATATTTTATGATCCGCAAATTCACAAATTGACATTGTTATCTACCGATATTGTCGTCAGGTTTCTCCTGAGATCTCACGATATTTCTTTGTGATTGAAATAAGTATGATCTAAAAATTCTCAAATTGACATTGGTATCTACCGATATTGTAGTCAGGTTTCATAACGTGTCACGATATCTAATAAGACTGAAAGAAGTAGGTATGTTACGTTGAAATGTAACAAATTATTTACAATAAGTCACGATTTTCAGAATAGAAAATTAAATATGTGTTATTATTATTATTATGTAAAGGGGAAATCCCTTTTCGAAGAAACTAAAAATCAACATGGTAATCATCTATATTTTTTGTAGCGCATATTTTCGTCAAATTGACTCACCTGTTTTAAGAAGTTTATATTTTTTTTTTATCCTACAATAAAAAACAACATCTATAAGGACAATTTATTTAATTTGGAAGAACAGAAGAAAACATGGCAGATACCATCGTTATTGCCACAACACAAGAACATATAAAAGTAGAAAACGAAGGCCGTCTTATCCTAATTAACAATGTCTACTGAGATTCTTAACAAGAACTAATTAAAGTCCTTCCTACGAAATACTTTGTACCTAATAATATCATACGTATAATATTAGTACGGAGAAGAACACATAAGGTTAGTTTGTTACTTTATTGCATTATTTCATGACGATTCAAACGGAAAGTATCGAAATCTCAAAGCTTGTTAGTAACATGAAATGTGATATTATTAATCCACAGAAACATATATACAGTCTAACAGATGTAGCCCGAGGAGTAATGACTTAAGATCAAACTAAAGAACAGTTTTTATGTGATGAAACCTATGAAAGCAGCGCTATTTCAAGAATTTAAGCTTCAATGTTAAGATCTTTTGACTAAAATGCATATTTCTCCAGCCATTATTTCTCGAGAACATGTTAGACATACATTGATAAAAAGCTCCCTACGCGATTCCAATGACTCCGCAAGCCACACGTCCTCCGGCGTTTCCTGTTTTCTTGGAGTCGGGGTGATCAGTCCTGCCGAAGTCATCCATGCCTGCATGGAGGACCAGACCCCTGCCGATGATGTTGTGCTTGCCGTTCAGCTTGATCTCGTGGTCAAGGAAGTCAATGTTGGCTGTTTTGCTCTCGTCAAACTTGACGTTGCCGAGGTCACCGACGTGACGGTTCTCGTCATGGGGATGGCCGTGGTCTTTCTGGAGATTGAAGGTTTAATATTAGTCTTGTAATTTTAGTATCCTAGTACTTGGCAGTGGTTTTCATGACACTGATGTTCTAGTAACCAAAACGTTTTCTAAAAGTTCGTATGTTTGTGTCTGTGTAGCTGTGTTCTGGGGTGTGATTCTATAAGATCTCACTCTAAACTTTGAATCTAAATCAGCTGTGAGTTTCTTGATTGGCATTCTAAAAACTCGGTTGTGTCAGCGAGTTGAACTAAATTGACTATGAGATTTTGACAGATAAAGTATGAGATGACGTAAGAAGTGGCATTCAGTAAGGTTATTCCCTTGTCACTTCGACGCTCACTTCGCACTCGAACCCGATTCAAAATTCAAAGTGAGAGTGAATAGCGATGTGATATGCGAGTTGTTTGAATTTTACGGAATCGACGCACTGTTTATTTTTGGTAGACAATTTGACTAATGACAATAATAATAAAAAAGAGAAAAAGAACACCTACTCCATTAGGGTTGAAGTGACCGCCGGTGGAAGCGCAGCCCTTAGAGAGGTTTCCGGTCTCGTGGACGTGGAAACCGTATTCGCCGGCCGGCATGCCGGTCACGGTGCCGGTGATGCGCAGCTTGCCGTCGTCTTGCCGGGTGAAGGTCACGAAGCCGGTCACGCCGTCGCCATCCAACCGGACGATCGCGCTCTTTACCATCTGAAGTATGGGAAAATGATGGTCAGTAAGAGGACAGAGAAAGACATGAAAGAAGAGGAGAGAGGAAGACAGATTTTGGCAGATGGGTATTGAAGATAGTTCATTATATAAAAACGACGATCTGGACGGATGGAAACTATCAACGCACAATTATCCAGAGCGTGAGAACTAAGAGAAAATTTCATATTTTATGAAATGCCTTTCTTTTTTTTTTTAGGGTGGGAAATCATCAAATGACTTCTCCCGCCCTGGGCGGAGCGGAAGGGCGTGGCAGACTTTTACTGACTAAAACCCACCCGTGTTCCTTCAGTTGGCTGTTGCCACGGTCCCGGCGGTATCCCTTTCGGACTTTCCCGCAACCCTGGCAGGCATCGGTCCTAGCGGACCCCACCAATTGTACTGACATCTCTTTGAGGCGCGCGTGGAACACGACGTGCCATCGACCCGGGCCTGGTGCTTATCGTAAGGCAAGCTACCCATTGCTCGCCGTCCGCAAGCCCGCCGTCCGCAAGCCCGCATTTTATGAAATACCTATGGTGAAGACATGTGACATCTACCAACCCGCACTGAGCCCGCGTGATGGATTACGGCTCTCTCCCTCTCACATAGAGGAGGCCTGTGTAGTGGGAACATTAAAGGCTGATTATGTTACGTATGGTAAAGCCAAAATTGTAAATAAATGCTTACTTGTTCTTCATCAGCAGGCGCGGCTGATGCCAACGCAACGGCCGCAGCCACAAACAGGAAAGTCTTGAACATCTTCAATTAATCTGAAAAAAAAAGAGCAAAAATTCTTTTAAACAAACCTCTTTCCTCAAAATCCTAAACAAATGCCTACAATATTGAAAATTGGTTGTCCAGAGGGCCTAGACAAGTGACAATCGCTTCGAAAGCGTTTCGTATTTCTACAACGACTTTCATAAGCTTTTCGATAGCTTATGTCAGTCCCATTGTTTGCCTTTTCCATCATCGTTATCGCTGATAGAATGTCACTTTGTCTAGGGCCTCAGGTTACTTTATGGTAATTTTTAGGGTTTCAGACCTCAGAACTCAGAAGGAAAAATATCCTTGAAGTGATCCTATCCATCTTCGTTGTCCATCCGTCCTACAATAAGTCTGTCAAGACTCTGTGGAGTTTTTTGCCCATTCTTTTCCATACAAAAACTACCTTTTGGAAGGGGCAACTAGAATCAGTTCTATTTCTTTGTTTTTGACGTTCGAAAGTGTGCCTATTTGAAATATTATTTGACTTTGACTTTCAAGAGCCTTTTTCTCAGGAACTCGTGGATGGATCAAATTGAAATTATCAAAAATGTCCCTACAGTAAATTTGAGCTCTAAAACAAATCTTCTTAATCAACGCAATAAAAGTTACGGCGATTCATGCGACATTTTGACACTCGCAAATAAATCAAAACCTATGGAATAAGGATTTCCCGTTGCCCTAGAATCATGACATTTGGCAAGAAGCAAGGTCTCAAGTACAAGTAAGGGAAGGAAACAGTCCGAAAATCGTTAATTTGTTGTTACTTATATTGTTTTGCGATTACAAACTTACATTTGCAGTTGGAGAATTGACCGTGATGTATATCGATCGATGTATGGGAGAACATTTATTCAACTACAAAGTTACGTCTGTTCTTGGGATAGATTCATCCCAACTACGGAGCCCTTCATTGTGCGTGGTCCCACCGGACTTGGCCGGTTTTTTTTACTAAGAACGACAGTTAAGAATTTTACAACTTTTGTAACATAGGAATAAATTGTAATTTGCAAGTTTTTTTGCTTATTGCATAACAATAACAATATTTTACTGAGTTATCCTGTTCACTTGTACATATGGCTACACATGAAGCTATACATTTCCAGTTTAAGCTGACCTCGCATTGTACGAAAATCCTATACAATGCGAGATCAGTATAAACTGAAAATGCTATATATAGCTTGATGTGTAGCCGTGTGTACCTACGTAAAATGGCTAGAAAAAAAATGTGTTTATATTTTTATATTTCTTATCGGCTTACTCTTTCAATATGATATAGATACCATATATGGTATAGGTAGACCTAGGCACTTTTTTATAACTCATGTGTACTTATTATATTTGAATAAAGAATGATGGGACGTTCTAGAAAGTTCTGGGTAACGCTGGGGTCGGTGCATTTCATTCATTAATTCATTCATTGTGGAACAGTCTGTATTTATCAGAAAGGTGTGGTCATATTTAAGGGTGTGTGTCCATCAAGCTGGATAACTGCCTCCTTCAAACTGGATAAATTTCTCCATGGGAATTTCACTATATTGGTCTTGCCTTTCTGGTAAAGGCTTTATATGTAGGTAAGTACATAAAATACCTTCTACAGTGACAGTTTTTTTATCTTAGCACTTAACAATGTAACAAAAGATCAAAGCAAAAAGTTTCCTAACAATTTTACATAATGATAGAAAAACTTGACAATTAAATCATAATAAAGGTTCTGCGCACACACATCATGAATGGCTGTTTTAAATCTACCTATTTATACAACTACCTTCCGCCCGCGGCTTCGCCCGCGTGGTATGTCGATAAAAAGTAGCCTATATCCTTCCTCAGGATGCCATCTATCTCATTGCCAAATTTTGTCGAAATCCGATAATTGGTTTAGGCGTGAAAAGGTAACAGACAGACAGACAGAGTTACTTTCGAATTTATAATATTAGTATGGATACGTCCTGGAACCAATGCACACCACAAAACACCACAATTAGAATTATATTTGTCTTAGCTATACTAACTAAAAAAAAAAATTGTCTTTCTGTCTGTTTGTTCCAGCTAATCTCTAAAACGGCTGGACCAATTTTCACGAGACTTTCACTGGCAGATAGCTGATGTCACAAGCAATAACTAAGGCTATTTTTATTTTTGATAAAGGATTAGGGTCCATCAGGGCGAAGCCGCGGGCCGCAGCTAATGGCTAATAAATTAGCTCTACATAACATTTCGTTACAGCTATTGTTATAATTTCGTTTTGCTACTTTTTGATCATCATCAGCATGAGTCAGTATCATTTTTACATACATACACATAACTGGTTTAATGTGGCCGTACTTAATAATAGGTACATGCCTATAATAAAGTAAGTATGTACAAACAATCATGTTTGACTAGCTACCAAATCGTAACTGATATTATGCGTAGTAGGTGTCTATGAACCCAAAGTTATTACAACATATTTCGTAACTATTGAGCTCTTAAACAAGCACGATGCTCAGACATCAATCTCTATTTATAAATGACAGATCTGATATTAATCTCTAAGTGTATGCGACAGTGCGCCCGCGCCTGTCAAAAGGGGCCATCAAAATTTTATTTTGCGCTGGAAATTGTTGTTGCATTTGGCTTTTTGGCGCCCCTATTGTTATCTAGCGCCTAGAGCGACTGCACTACTCACTCTACCCTAGGGCCGGCGCTGTTTCGAAATCAACTCCATCCATACTAATATTATAAATTCGAAAGTAACTCTGTCTGTCTGTATGTTACCTTTTCACGCCTAAACCACTGAACGGATTTCGATAAAATTTGGCAAGGAGTTAGATGGCATCCTGGGGAAGGACATAGGCTACTTTTTATCGACATACCACGCGGGCGAAGCCGTGGGCGGAAGCTCTGCCCCCGATAGAAAAAAAGACGCATCTAACAGTTTTTCCAGATTTGAGTTATACACATTGCCGGAATTAGAAAAAAAAGGCGCATCTACCTGTATTTTTAATATTTTTCTATCTTCCTCCAGTGCGGTTTTAGCACAACAAAATAGGGCGCTTCTGTTCACTTTTTACACCCGATTGAAGATGAAAAGACGGATTTATGTGAAACTTAATTAAAAAGTCATCTATGTAGATAATGTCCTTATACTTTATAGTTTTTTTTTGTCAGTAATATATGCGTTTGAAATATAGGACGCATCTGCCCAGATGCGTCCTTTAAATTTCAAACGCTTCCTTGCGAAATGAAGAAAAATATTACATAATACTTGATTGAGTAGACGTAAATGGCTATTTACGTCTATTTAATTAAGTATGTTATACTTTTCTTATTTTTTTTTGCTAAGATAAAACTGTTTTTTCGTTATTTTTATTATAATAATTAATAAATTCATAGTATTTATCAAACCAAGTTAAAGCCTATTATAGTGGGCATTATTTTCAACTTTTAATATGTAAATATTTTAATTTACTCGAAGACAGCAAACGATTTCCCATTTCATTCATTAAAACATTTATTTCTCTGTGTTTATATTTTGTTACATACGTCTTTTTTACTATCGGGGGCAGAGCTAGTTTTCTTATAAATTCTAAGTTTAAAAGTGCCTTTTAATGGGCCTACTTGAAATAAATGATTTTGACTTTGGCATTGTCCTCGGACTTCATTTTTGGACTTAGTAGGTTGGTCCTAGGAGACCAGCCGTAACAGAATAACAATAGCAATGGCTTTCGTTTTGACAGATCAACAACAGTCATTGCGTTATTTATCTTGTCGAGCAGACACATTATGAAGCAATTGATTAGCAAATAGCCATCAAAACGATTCAGATTGTGATTGAAAGTGTGTTATTGCATTGTTGTAAGATAAACAGTTGGAGTTATTTTATCATGTCACGTATCTAGAGATTTTGATCGAATGTCTTGATAACAGATTAGATAAGAAGAATTCTATTAGGTACATGCATCATTCTTAGACAGTTTTATTTTCTCTTTGAAACCATATTTACAAGTTATATGATGCGTTATCGAATAATAACAATGATTGTCCTCAGTAGTCGTAACCACCTGTCTAATAAACTAGCTGTGCCACGCGGTTTAACTCGCATAAGTCACGGTCCCGTGGGAATATTGGGATATAAAGTATTCTATGTCCTTTTCCAGGTCATGGTCTACCCATGTACCAAATTTCATCCAAATCCATTCAGCCGTTTTAGGGTGAATGCGTAACAAACAAACCAACAAACTAATTCAGGTGGCAGCCTGTGTTGTTGACAAACAATGTTAAATACACAACACTAACATGGCTCAATCGCTTCGTTAACCCCACTCAAGCCCTTGATCAATGCGCATACGCAGAAGCCGGTTATATAACATTATTTATAACTTAAAAAACAAAACACTTTTTTTCATAACTCCTGTATTTTGATTAAAACAGCTGATATGAGGCACCTTTGTACTTTATTTAGAGTTGAAATCACAAGAAATAACTAAGTATACAATTTACGTATCAATATAAAATTCGTTCTAGAACATTCTTGTTTTTTAACGCAGAATCGCAACAACTATAAATGATATTGAGAAGTCACGTACCAAAATATATTCGCAACACTCGATAGCAATGAAAACAGCTAATAATTTTACATAATAAGAGGACGTTATCAATATTGTATGTTAAAAGTTTACAAACAAACGACTTACCTGGGCGAAGAGCCGCGGTGAATGGATCAGCTTGCTCTGTGCAGGGGACTATAGTGTTGAGACACATCCATACTCGATATATACTCTACTTGCTCAGCCACTAGGGCAGGGAAATCAGTAGAAGTTCCACTTTGAACCAGCTTTGTATTTGGTTTAATAAATTGGCGAGGAAAAGTTTGAAATAACAAAATGGTTGGTTACAAAACAAGCAACCCGTCTCTGCTTCACACGGTTGCTTCACGGTTGCTTCGTTGCGCCCTTCTAATTAATTTAGACTTGTCTAGTTAGAGTGATTATACGATACGCGTTTCCTTTGACCACGAAGTAGACATAATGAACAAATCAATTAATAATTGCCCTTCTGACGATGATTGTGAGCCCGATAACCGTCTCGGCCGCTCCGACATATATATATAGATAAAATATATAGATTTCTTTATTACTTATATGTTAGTTTAATATCGTTGTATTACTTATAGCTAAATTCCCTAGTAAAGTCTGTTTTTTAATCTCGTAGACTAATTTGACATTAAAAGTGATTGTTGTTTGTTTTTTCAATTTGGAGTTTGACATTTGCACCTGTCAAATTAGTCTACGAGATTAAAAAACAGATTTTAGTTATAGTTTATGCCTTTGGGAAAAATTCTCTAAGTGATTGCATGAAAATCTGTTGCGTGGCTTAGAACAAGAACGCGAACACACAGACAGACACGATAAACGACTTCATTTTATATAATATCTATATACAAACTTGTTACCTAGATACATACTGACTTCTTGTTTATTAAGCAAAGGTTTTTAAAAATTGGATTGGATGATGGTAGCCATTGTTGGATTGTTACCATCAAGGTGTATTTTTTATTGAGTTATAAATTAAAAAAATTAAATGTAACCTGCATATTAAACTATACACATACATAGTATATTATACTATATTTGTAATGATCACCAGCTTTGAAGGCAGTAGTTGATTTCCGAAGCAATGTTTAGGGTTCCTTACCTCAAAAGGTGTCAAAGTGTGTGTGTGCGAGTATCGCGTAAGAAATTTCGTTCCTGACGGAGGTCCCCAGCCGCACATGTTTTTTTTAATAATAAATTCACGATGTTCGCAGAAATCGCAATAAAAAATTTACAACGACTACATGAAACTGAAAAATTACAGATAGAAATTGAATCATTTTTGGGAGCTAAAATCTAAGATCTTAGAGCCGACCGGGACCATAGACTATATTCAAGCAATCTTTTTCTTTGTTTCTCCTTTGTATATTTTTGCACAGTGAAATAAAAAGCCTACTTTTCCCAGAATTCCGATAATTCCTACGGACGGTACACCTGAACTTCTGCCCATCACCTGTGTCGTGTGACTCCAGCTCAATTAATGAGAGGAAATGACGAATTATTCCCAGTTAAAAAATTGCGGTGTTTTCTGTTAACTCTTTTGAGAAAAAATAGTTTTCCTATATCCGCGGGCGTTGAAGAGTTAACAAATGGTGGTAATTCGTCATTTCCTCTCATTAATTGTTCTAATCATCCAATATGCTTAAAACACAGTAAATATAATGCCGGCGGGGCTATTTTGACTGTGGGGCAATTCCAACTAATGAGAATAATTCTACTGTATTGATACAGTATTTGAATTATTCTCAGTAGTTAAAATTACCTCACAGTCGAAATAGCCCCGCCGGACCTTAGCGCTAAACTGACTGAACCATATCGCCACTGTCGATACAAATCATTAAATCTTATCATGATCATACGTTAGGGATCCCTAAAAATGTTAGGAAGTATATTATACAACTACCTATTTATTTTTTCTTATTAATGAAATGATTTTCCTGATAATGTTGTGATAATGATAATACAGGATGTAAGGGTAAACACTCTTGTCATTCAAACCATGGGTAGTTGACTTAAATGTAAAAATAAATGACCGAACACAACAAAAAAAACATTATTTTCATTAGAAGATTTTAAAAAGTTTCTATCCGACACCGTGCTCGCTAGCGAAACAGCTGACTGACTGAGGGAGGGGTCGCGTTCGCGGTCGGTCAGGTCACATCCCGCACCCCCCGCCCGTGTTGAGACGCAAGTTCGTTGCCCTAGCTTATAGGGCAACGAACTTGCGTCTCTGTGATAATATGTTGTGATTTAAAAAAAGAAAAAAAAGTTGTAATTTTCCATTGCTTTTACGTTCTATAAATGAAACCAAACCACTGGTTGCAAGGATAACGGTGTTTACCCTAACACCCTGTATAATTATGGCCAAGAAAATTGCATTTTCTCTTTATGCTTTTCATCATTTATGAATTACAATAGACGCAGATATATTTAGTAACCTATTCCGCTTGACTATTCTTCAAGAGTCATAAAAACCCTGTAAGAAATCGACACGGCATCCAGCGCTCGGTATGGTAACACGTCGCGTTCTGGTTTGCAATTGGTCAATCGTCATCCTGAAGATGCCTCGTTGAGAGGTGAAACACGTGTCGATTTCTTACAGGGTTTTTATGACTCTTGCAGAATAGTCAAGCGGAATAGGTTACTAAATATATCTGCGTCTATTGTATTTTATAATAGATTTCCACAAAGTCACGGCTGAATCAATTAACTATCATTTATGAAGATAAAAGTTTCGAAATGAAAAACCTATTGTTCTACTAACATACATAGTTGAACTGGAATTATTAGGGAATTTGGCTACGAGTAGCATTAGGTACCTAGTAGTCAAGTAGTTCCTCAATAGTAACAAAGGTCATATAATAACTTTGAGTCTGTTTCGGTGTATCTTTTCACAGTAGTCAGATGGGAAACATCGAGCTCATATAGTTTTTTTTAAATATTATTGAAGTCTAAAAAAGGTGTTTGTACAACCGAGATATTTAAAACATACCTAATCATTATCAGATCGCAAACTCCCACTACTCATCAGGCATAATCTTTGCGATAATCAGCACGACTGACAGGTGGGTCTAACCGGCAACTTATTTTCAGTACCTAAACAAAGTTCTGCTTCCTAGTCTTTTACGAAACCTCAGAGTGGAAAGAATACTGATTCAGAAACACAAGATAGGTCATGGTCAGTCTTTAATTGTAATAAGATTTTGAAATTAGCGCCGGTGATAGAAATGCCGAGGAATTGCTAGCCTAGGAAACCGTAGCTTTGCTCCTAGGAATCCTAGGGCAGCGGTGGCCGCCACAACAACATAAGGGGCGGCCCTTATGTTGTAGTGACGGCTGTCAAGAAAATTACGGCAGGGGTTTGACTTTACGGTGTCAAAAACGGTCTCTAGGAAAATAAACCTTATTTTTAATCATAAATAACTTTTTGACGTCATTCGACGGTAAATTGTGGAGGCCACCGCTGTTGTAGGAAGCAGTGTGGACGATTCTGAAACAGTTTTTCTACATTCGTTTCTCCGATCGATCGATTCGACGAAGTGTTGGCCGACAAAATGATTCACTTTTCAGTGTTTCTTTAACTTTTCAACGGCGAACGAATCGCCAACACAACCGAAGATCTAATGCACGATAATTGAATAAAGATCAAGGAGCCTAGACAAGTGACAATCGCTTCGAAAGCGTTTCGTATTTCTACAACGACTTTCAACAGGATTGACATAAGCTTTTCGATAGCATATGTCAGTCCTATACATTTTTGCCTTTTCCATCATCGTTATCGCTGATAGAATGTCACTTTGTCTAGGGCCTCTGAATATCACCTGAATTCGATTAGTTAGAAATACTCAAAACAAAACATAAGAAGGCTTTTTGGTATTCGTTACAGATCTCTAACTCGATAAATAGTTAAATAAGCATTGCTGCAACAGTTTCTTGGAGTTTCACACTTCAACAAAGCCATGTGTATGTTGAAGGTAAAGGTAATATTGCGGGGAATCCTGCATACTCATTATAAATACTTGCGAGCTTTAGCTAATTGCTGTATATAGGCATTATGTACCCGCATTGTTTGCCAATACGGGATCGCATGTCGTGTGCGCATGAGTGACATATCGAGGAACAATTCGGCGTAGTAACTAGGTTGACATTGCTCAAATTGTTTTGTGATGTCTGTTTGCATTATCATTGTTGCTATTATGTAAATTAATCTTGTCTCTCCTAATCCGACTGACTTGTTGCTCTGCAGGCGTAGCATGAGCACCGTTTTGTCGACGGTAGAGTAGACAAAAATGACGTTTCCTGTAGACAGTAGACAGTACGAGACGGCAGCAAAGTAGAAAGAGTCAACTGCACTTTTTACGAAATTCACTCTTTTACATAATTCGCCTCAGAATTCTTTGTTTTGTCATAGGATCGGTTGTCAGCATGATTTTGACAGTAAGGATAGAAAACTTTCTTCCGAAATAGTCTACGTACAAAAAGACCTAGACAAAGAACGTTATAAATGAAAGACAAAATGACAGATTGTAGAAAGATTTCTTCGGTGGATGTCAAAAATGAAGAAACGAACTGTCACTTTGCATAGAAAATAGCTATGTTTATTCTTCGTAGAGATAGAAAGCGCCAAGCTACGCCTGCTGGGGTCCTAAAACAGACACATTACCAATTCCTCTAAAAGCAATTCATTTCCTGAATTCCCAGCTGTCATTAGCAATTCCTCTAATTTGACACAAAAGCAATTCATAATTGTGGACCATTTTACGAATCTCCATAGACTGCACTGAACTGTCAAACAGATGAATTATTGCGTAATATGAATCAGTACGGAAATAATTTTAGACCCGCTGGTAGGATGTGTACGTGTAGTGTTCTGTGACCCAGACTAACGTAAACAAATGAATTTTGAACATAACTTAAATATATACATACTCTCGGAAAACATTACCCTCCTTCTGGGGCAGTCGGGTAAAAAACCCATGAAGGTCATTTTTGGGGGGCAAAAACTTAACCAATTACAGGCACTTTTAAATTTTCAAAGGTGCGGTCAGTCAAAATGATGAAGCTATCTATTATATATCTATTTTGTTTAATTTAATATTGCTAATTAGTGTTTTTTGTATCTCTTTTTATGCACATGTTTCTGTGACAAATAAACCTATTTTTCTGTCTTTCTTTCTTACTTTCTAAGCTAGTTGACTATTGCAAAGCGAAGTAACCTGCTCCGTTTGGATAAAAACGGACAAGAAACTGCAGTCTCTGTTTAAAATCGAAAATTATACAGTATGTTGTCTAACGAAGGGCGTTCCCGTTAACCTGCAATAGTATAATATCCACAAAAAAAAAACTTTTTTTTAAATAGTAAAATATTCACAAAAACAAAATAAATTGATATGGAAAACACTCTTGTCACACTTGTCTCTACGTTGAAATACCAGTGTGCGTTTCTATTAAAAAAATATTAAATTGATACGTACACACGGCTACACATCAAGCTATACATTTCCAGTTTATGCTGATCTCGCATTGTATAGGTTTTCCGTACCATGCGAGGTCAGCTTAAACTGGAAATGTATAGCTTGATGTTTAGCCGTGTGTACAAAGTTTTACGTAAGTATTAATTTAATATTTGTGTGAATTTATTTTTGTGAATAAACAATACTATTGCGGGTTAACGGGAACGCCGTTTGTTAGTTAACATACCGCAACTTCGGTGCAACAAAGTCATAAATAGTAAATTAAAATATGAGCTGTTTTGACTTTTGTTTCGGTGCAACAAAGTCACAAATAGTAAAATTAAAAAATGAGCTGTTGTGACTTTGTTGCACCGAAGGTACGATACTTTATATTGTTACAAAATATTAGTTACTCCTATATCTCTACTTTTGCATAACACAATGTTATTGAGTCGCCCATACTTCCCTACATATCGGACACCAGTTTCCTCACGTACTCTATAAATAGGTGATCCGTCGAGCTCGTTGCTCCGTCTCCAAGGCCACCAGGACGTTGTCACTCGTCATTCTGGTACGTAAGACCTTGAAGAAATTCTCTCACACTTATAGGTAACTTCATATAATATTTTAGGATTTCATAAGAGCTTATGTAACTAAAATCGGCGTAATTAATTAACTATTAAACTTAACTTATCATCGGCCTAGCCTTGTCCCAACTATGTTGGGGTTGGCTTCCAGTCTAACCGGATGCAGCTGAATACCAGTATTTTACATGGAGCGGCTGCCTATCTCACCTCCACAACCCAGTAACTGGGTAATACGATCCCCTTGGTAAGACTGGTTGTCAGACTTTCGAGCTTCTGACGACCCGTAACGACTGTCAAAGATCCACTAATGACAGCCGGGACCAACGGCTTAACGTGCTTTCCGAGGCTCGAAGGAGTCTCGGTATGTAAAGATGGTCACCCATCCACGGACCAACCCCGGTCGACCCGTGCGGCTGTTACTACTTAGCCACGAGCTCCTCACTAGTAAACCTCAACTATTAAATTACTACCAACTCAAATTGTCCGTTCGAATCCCAAGCGTCATCCTTTGACAGTTTTACTATAACACGGCACATTTACGTAGTGTCATTTTGATAAGCAACTCATTTGCCTGTTATGATCTGCTTCAAAGAAAAATAATTTGTACAATTTATCCTTACATATTATAAAACAAAATTCTCCGCCGCGTCTGTCTGTCTGTTCGCGATAAACTCAAAAACTACTGCACCGATTTTCATGCTGTTTTCACCAATGGATAGAATGGTTCTCGAGGAAGGTTTTAGTATATAATAACCGACATCCACGCAGGCGAAGCCGCGAGCATCAGCTAATGAATAAATAAAACATTTAATTGTAGTTTAGTCATTTTGAATAATAGTTAAGTGTGTATAACTTTGCCGTAACTAGATCTTAGATATTTTTTGGGAGGCAATTAACAGACGGTTACTTGCCTTCTCATGGTTAGTAATCATCACCGACGGTCTAAATTCATCTGTGATACCAGAGGCATCCCAGGATCGAGGATGTGCCTGCTGCCTGCATCAGCACCAACACCCTTCAAACGGAAACAGCAACTTTGCTCGGCGGCAGGAATACCTAGGTATGGTGTTAGGTATAGGTACCTGGAACTTTCCCGGTCAGGTGCGTAGTACTCGCAACCAGGGGGCCAAGTCAACTAATTTACAAACGTGTCAGTGGTCTCACAATGATCAGTTTTTGACAGATATGCCATACAAAATCTGTCAAAAACTCATCATTGCGAGACCACTGACATGTTTGTAAATTAGTAGACTTGGCCCCCTGGTTATACCACTAATCCCCATTGGCATTCCCCATCAATGGGGATTTGTGAACTTTTCTTCCACAAATCCCCATTGACGTCTACGTCTCATGGAGCTCATGATAGGAATTTGTGGAAATCCCCATCAATTTAAAAATAAAATATAAACAACAATAATAAATAGGGTCTAACAATATACCTATACATAAGTTTAAATATGTATCAATAATTATTATTTAAAAAAACAACAAATCGCAAGCGCAATAGTAATTGCTATTGATAACCTACGTGTACGCAGGTATTAAAAATAGAATGCTGATAAAGTATATTATAGTGTTGTTATATTTTATTTTTATAAACTAACTGTTCCGACAGATCTTCAATCTGCCTAGCCTTTTCCCAAGACGTTGTCCTGTCTAAATTGCAATAATTCATATACAAAATTCCCAACGAAAATGCACTTTCAACAATTATCCTGGCAACTTTTCAAAATGTTCTTTCCTTAAGAACCTGATTCGGACTATTACGAACATGTTAAAAAAAAACCCGCTGGTTGAAGCTAGTCATATAATTATAAAGTCAGAATACGGTAAGTATAATAAGGGTCTAAGTTTAGTCAATAATGGTGATGGTTTCGTCAATGTTTTTCTCCAAACTTGCTTGTTTATCTTCTTCTGTTGAATACCAGTCCATGTTTATTGCAATAGCCCGCGGCGTACATTACCCTCTCTATGTACAAACAGATCTAGCAATGCTACAGTTGATAAACTTGACCCAGTAAAAGGCACAACTACACTCTTGCGCAACATCAACGCAAATATGTTTAGATATGGATTAATTTATGCTTTTAAATGCTCTCAAAACGGTGAAGGAAAACATCGTGAGGAAACCGGCATGTCCTAAAGGTTCGAAGACATGTGACATCTACTAACCCGCACTGGGCCCGCGTGGGGAGAGGACGCCTGTGTCCCGGCAGTGGGAACATTACAGGCTGATAATATATTATATGGATTAATTTCTTGTTGGAAACTCGAAGCAACGTAAGTAGGTACATCGTGAGAAGTCAGTAGAGTCAGTCGAGTGTGTCAATCGGTCTTGGGAAAAGAAAAAACAAAAAAAAGTTGTTCTTGAATAAATGTTTTATTGTTGAAGACCATAAAGTGTTTCAGAAATCATCTTATGCCTTAAAATGTCATGATCAACTCGTGTATAATTATTGAATTTAAGAGTAAATGCAAGTAGGTTTTTGACGTTTAATGAAAAAAAAACATATGTTATGTTCTACGTTCCGGCATCAATCGTCGGGCAGTTGCCCGCCAGACACGACACCCCCTGGATAAGTGAACTTATACTCCCTGTTCCTCATATCTCTATACCCTATTTAATTCCTCTAGGGGATCAATCAATCTGCCTAGCCTTTTCCCAACTATGTTGGGGACGGCTTCTAGTGTAACTGGCTGCAGCTGATTATCAGTATTTTATATGGAGCGACTGCCTATCTGACCTCCACAATCCAGTTACCGGGTAACACGATACCCCTTGGTTGTCAAAATTAGGTAATATAAGGAATTTTAGTGCAAAATTTCGTGTTCTTAGGAACACGAAACTAGACATAGACTAAACGCCTAGGTTTAGACCTAGGCCTTTAGTCTATGCGTCGTCTGTCACTGTGTTCAATCAATTTAAGATTTTTATTAAGACGAAGTGGGACTGACGGGAGCCGAGGGTATGTCCCAGTATGACCACGCCCGCGCGCAGTTCTATTGCACTATGTTTACAAATATTTAATTTAAAAAATTTATTTGTGTTTATATAGAAAACTAAGTCCATAATCCCTTAAAGTATTTAATAGTGAACACGTAAACAAAATGTTATTACAATTGCTTTGATAACATTCGAATGGAATAGGTTTTTCTCTTTAAAAAAGCAGGTTTAAGGAAACTTTGCGATTTTTTTGCATAGAGGAAAGTTTTGTGAATGGTGTTTCAGGCCTCATACTTCACTAAAGACACTCTTCAATTTTGGTAATCATAAAAAAAATACGCAGTTACGTTGTTTTTTTAAGATAAACATTGATTTTGCGTGAAGTCGAAACGCGTCAAAACATCTGCTTTGGAACCATTTCACCTTCAGTAGCTTGTATTGCAGAAGTCCATGGGCGACGGTGACCATAGCCATAATATCATGTGCCTGCCCTTTTTGCCGCTGAATCATCATCATTTTCCTGCCCTTGTCCCATGTCACTTGTGGTCGGTGCAACACGTTTTCTTCTTCCATTCTCGCCTGTCAGCCTTCACGCTATCATTCACAACCTTCTCTTTCATATTCACATTCCTCTCACAATCCATCCATCTTTTCTTTGGCCTTTCCTCTCCCTATCCATCCATCAAAATTTATATTCATCACTCTTTTAGTCACGCGTTTCCTCCCTTCTCATCACATACCAGTTTTTTTCCACTCAATGATCAACATAATTCTTAGTTCTTAGAGTACTTCATCTCATAGTTCATACGCCATAATGTGGGCTCTACTATTAAGACCTATTAGATAGCGCCTTAGCGTATTCTTGTTCATTCTATAACATTGGAGCCAACATTACGGCATAGGAACTATTTGATGAAACGCACTCTATTGAAAGTGCTGCCATAAGATGCCAAGATATACAGGCTTCAACGCTGAACCGACGAGTATGAGCAACAAAATCTACTTTTTATAAACCTCATAGATTTCCATAAGCGATTTTCCTTCCGCATAAAATGCATCTGATCAACATATTTACTATGTTAATTTATAAGACAGATTAAATTAAAAACGACTCACCTTTTTCCAAGGAATCACTTCATTAACAATCGACCTAAGAACAATATTTAACGACATGAAGAGAAAAAAAAAAGAAAAAAACTGCTCACCTTAAAATTTTATCAAATTATCACACACAAAATAAATCATACACTGATAAAAATGACAACAGCTGATCGCAAGTAACTAACTCACTGCACTAAATAAACTACCAGCAGTATCTACTAAGACGTGACAAGTCTGACGACGACCTATAATCACGTTCTGACCGTGAAGATATGGAGGCAGAACTCGTCAATGCCACTTGTATTGAATTAATAGCAATTACTTTCAAATACTACGGATGACCTACTTTACAGGTGGAATGGATCTCTCTATGAGAAAGATGGCGCGAAACTGAAAATCACAAGACATGATAACAAACAACGAGAAAATCAAATTACGTAAATTAAGTTAGCGACAATGACCGCATTTGTTTTGCTTGAAGATTGCAGACTTTATTTATTTGAAACTAGCGACCCGCTTATGCTTACCACGGTTTTACAACTTGACAAAACATCGAGATTTCTTAGTTATAATTATGTAACTTTAATAATATACTAGCGCATTATACCTACACATCAACCTTCCGGAATAAATTCTATAAACGATGGTGATAACCTCATCAAAATCTGTTGCGTGGTTTAGAAGAACAACGCGGACATACAGACAAACATGAAAAGCGACTAATTTAAGTATAGATATGTTGCAAAAGATGAACTTATCTTTCATTTTCAAGTTGCTATATTTACAGTTACGAGCTTATATATTATATGTTACACTTACGCAAAACCAAAAGCAACTCTGAGAAAAGACCTATGCCCTATGCCCTAACTAAATACCTAGTATGATTTATTGACGTATGACGTATCACTATAAAATTTCTTATCTATACTTTCGAAATAAATCATTTTAATCTTGCGTACTTAGGTATAAGTATAACGTATTAAATGGTCGTGACTTTCTTCTTTGTTCACATCTTTTTCTTTGTCAATATTCTTACCCACCTGGGACAGCCAATTAAAAAAAACTAAAATGGCAAAGCACTATAATTTACATTAACACCATCTATGCACGTTGTGTAGAACTACAATGTACCTATAAATTACAAAACGCTCACGTTCATCATGAATAGTGCGGCACACACAGTACTTTTATTTATATGGGTGCGGCAAAAACTTAGCTTACTAGTTACATGGGTTACTGATAGATGTCAGCAGTAGGTAATATCTTCTCCAAACAAAGGTTTCGTTTAAAATTAACTTTATTTATACAATAATACAAAATATTTATAAAACACTGTACAATGATTAACGTATAAAAACAAATAACACACTTTATTGCTCAAATCTTTTTCTTTTTCAAGCAAAGTTAAAGAACTATTCATACACTTCAAGATCAGGGCGTACCGGGCTCCGTGTCCCATAATCATCATCATTGGCAGCCTTGCTCCACCCGCTGAGTAGGTATAGGATTCCTCCCTTTTGTAGAATGCTTCCCTGGTCTGTGCGAGACGCATCCAGGTCTTCCTCGCGATCTTCTATACGTGTATTCAGTGTCCCATTAGGGATGGGAAAAAGATTGCTTTTACGAATTCTGAACGTGCCCGAACTTACTACTTCGTAATGCAGACACTGAGCCCTGACGGCCGCAGCCTGGAAAGCCCTGACCCGGAACTGCATGATTAGAGCTTCATACAAATACTAAATACCAATCCTTAATTATTAAAATCGTAAACTACAGACAGAGTGTACTATCCAGTCTGCATTCACCTGCACCCCAATTGCGTAATACACTTTATTTCGCAATCCAAAGGATTTTGAAGGAACTTCCTAATCCATTGATACATAAGTTTGAAAAATTCGTCTGCACGACTACGTAAATGAGCAATGAATGTTGCCAAATTGTCAAAATGTATGTTAGTGTTTTACCGCAACTACCCCGCTGTTTTAACGTTTTCGAAAAAACTAAAATATCACCTCACGATAGATGTCTTGAAATTATTTTAAACAGAATGTAAGTATTTACAATTAACTCAATAAACTTATTTAAATAACATTAACATTTAGGAATTGAATTTGCAACTTCTATACAATGATCTAATGAAGCAAGAATAACACGCATGACAGACTGACAGGTCACAGGAAAACCTCGATCCGTCATTTAGAACCATCAAGTGCAAAAATTACGTTACCTAAAACAATAATAATCATGAATCCTCCCTTAATAAGTGACGCAATATAACATCGATGAATTTCAGCGCATTAACATCTAAGTTATATTTCCATAGCCTTCACCGACGTCACACGTCAGAGAAACTGGACCTTGGACCTTATCCAAAAGCAAAAGTTAGATAATGGGCAAGTTTGCCTCACTCATATGGATAGGGATAGGCAACAGTGTAGAGTCCTGAGGGCCTAGACAAGTGACAATCGCTTCGAAAGCGTTTCGTATTTCTACGACTTTCAACAGAATTGACATAAGCTTTTCGATAGCATATGTCAGTCCTATACATTTATGCCTTTTCCATCATCGTTATCGCTGATAGAATGTCACTTTGTCTAGGGCCTCTGGACCCAACAAACGAAGTGTTTCATTCTCATCCAGGGGAATTGCAAGAGTAAACTGATTAAGATGTCAGGAGGTATTGCGCAACCTTTACACTCGGAAGATCCAGACATGAAAAGATCTAACATATCTCGGAGATCGATAGCTCTACAATAGGTTACTATATTTTTACAGACCGCTTCCTAAAATCCTGACAAAAGCCAGGATCAAGACCAAAGCCAATTACCGCACAGTTTAGACCTACGCATGATTAAACACTTGATTCTGATCACTCAGCCGGGTTCGGAGGAGTGTGGCTGGTATTCTGGCAGGACTGGAAGCACCGCTGGCTCCCCCTGTAGCTGCGACAGCGCACATCGCACGGCTGACAGTGTTTCTGGCGTGTGCTTGCGCCCGCGCGGAGCGTGGGGTCGGTGCGGGCGCGCGATACGTTCGACTGTCGCTGTGGATTCTGTCGAGAGAGAGAAAAAAGTTTAGTATAGTCATTTTAATCAGTAAAGCAAGGCATAGCAGGAATTATATTTGCGCAAGTGTAGATTTATATTTCTAGTACCTAGCTTCACTGAAAAGTAATTGGGACATTGCCAGGATTTCTGGATTATTTAAAAACAGGAAAGGAAGATTTTTAAACACCGGTACTTTGAAGCTAGTACAGTAATTACAAAGATTGACTTAAAATTCACATAAACGTCAGGAAATCATTTAGTAAAACGTGAAACCAGTCAGGTTCTTTGTTAGCAATTTATCAATGTTATAGTTCAATGATGCACAACTCACGATAACATCTGAGTCATTGCTTGGTTGTATTCTCCGTAAACGGCGCTGTATTTAGGTACGCTAGATATGTGTTAAAATAAAATTGCTAAGACTACAACTTTGGGAGATGGTGTAAATAAAGCATAGGAGATAAGCTTCGATAAAAAAAAAACAAGTAAGTCAAGCTGGTATAAGAAATCTCTGTGACAGAAGTGATTCCGTTCCGTTTTCTAATTAAGGTCAAAATCCTAAAAACCGACTTGCGAGGAAGGAAGTTCCTCACTATCCCTCTCGGTATTTTTGGTCAGCATATTCTTCTAGGAATTTTTGGGTATGACATCCACCTACGAGTCGACTCGACGACCCCTATCTTTATTGATCTAGATTCAGTAGTTATAGCTGTTATTGATTTTCAGTTGTTGGTCAGGCCCCTTCCAATTTTCTTCAGTTTGGTCAATGCGTCATTTGTCAGCCATACGTAATAGGAACTCACGATTAACTCTAGGCCTCTCCCTCTCGGAGCTGCCATCCTCAAGTCTCTCGCAGCAGCTGCAGAATTTGCACGGCACACCAGGCAAACCGCAGCACAGCGCCCCCCACAGCCACTTGTTCAGGGTGCTTGCAGACCTTGTCCATACACTCTGCCTGTCCTGAGGGGTAAACATACTGTTATAGTGCAGTATAGACAAGAACTCGAGTGATAGGTGTGCTACATACATCTTGTTCAGCACCCAAATTGCAATCACAAGATCAATCGCAATCTGAATCATTTTGAAGAATATTACTAACCCATTGCTTCATATGTTCGAAAAATTTGTCGGTTTAACAACGTGAATAACGCAATGAAAGTTGTTGAATTGTCAAAATGTAACAGATTGTGCTGGTGATATGACACGGCAGAGCCGGTCGACCTAATGACAAATCGATTATAGTTAAATATGTGGATAAAAAATTCGGGAAAAAGTCATGCCGATCGGCAATCTCGGTTCTCTCAATGTCAAGGGCAGATCTAGGGGGAAGGGGGCACGTGCCGCCCCCCAAACGGTTTAAGTAAAATAAAATCGAATCGTCTGAATGGACTGGCTTGAATACATATATGTCAAGACATTGCTTCAATGATGAACGCTGAAGAAGAATGCTTCTGTATCTACAGCAGCAGAGGCGTAACTACTAAGGTTCAAAGTGGTGCAGTCAGTTCGTACCCGAGCCCAGAGGTCTGCTAAGCCGACCGACCTAGAGCCTAGAATTTCAGCATAAGTACCTAATGCTAAAAAGATAACATGGTCCGAGGGGCCTCGCGCGCCCAAAGTCAATACCTATAGCTTTCCTGAAGTCATGAAAAACGATATTTAACTGACACTATGTATGAATGGTCAAAAGAATCACTAACCAAACCAATTCGGTTGGATGCTACAATTGAACCCGCTTCGCTCGGTCTTGCAGCCCAAGTTCTCATAATTCCGTATCTATGATCAAAAGAAAATCTATTCTATTCGAGACAGGGTTCTAAAATTGTATCATTTTTGTAGTATATGACATTGAAAAAGAATGAATCCCAAAAACAGGTTGCAATACAAGATATGGGTGACTTCTTATCTGTTTGGCCTAGAAATAAATTCTGGATCCACCCTTGCTCAGTGTGTAAGTAATTGCTTCGGGTCGGCTTTGTTATTCAACAAAATACTGACCCGAACATGTGTGGAGAACCCTCCTGCGATTTTGTACCATGAGCACACAAGCTGTTAAAACCGTCACTTTGGTTCACCACCTCCGGTGATGGGAAGGCTCAAGTACCTATCATGTCATATTACTAAATGGACCAAGAAGCACGAACTGTATTTTTTTCAAGATTGAATGTTCATAGGAATTTCATTGATATGTGCTGGATTTGGACAGGCCCAGTATGAGAAGGCGGGATGAGTTGAATTCCTTCTTAGTGGATTGGCTTGTATGCAATCGACCGAGAAGACTGGAGATTGCAGGGAGGCTTTTGCCCTGAAGACGGCCACAACAAGCTCATATTGATATAGACAATAGGAAATTACCTGTTGGTGGTCGAACACAAAATTCCGGTTCATCACCAGTTCATCGTTGCTGGGCTCTCTCCGTCATACGACTCCAACTCTTGGTGGGTGGCCTTTGTGGACGAGTCACCACTATTTTTGAACTACGATAGACCATACGAAAAGATATTTAGTGACGCTGCCACGATGACTGATGACAACTATAGGATTTTAACTTTTTCCATATGGTATCGTCGTATGGACAGTTCAGTGGGACAGTTATACGATTCATTAAATACTTTTTATAGTTTGTTTATGGTTGTGAAAATTAAGGAAACGAAACTTTTTTTTGCATCTATAGAATTTTGTTTTGTATGATGAACTTGATGACTATTCATTCTAATTTACCAGATAAGCGATGCATTATCATCATTAGTCTAGCTCACTGCTAGGTATTCTTCAATTTGGGTTGACATTGGAACTACCGTACTATTGGTGAAAGAAAATATAGCCAGGAAAAAAATGTGAAATCATAGGACAGCCAACCTAAACTGGCATATGTATTCTGATTTAAAAGCGAATCATCAAACGCATTCTAGAGCACCCTCAGGGTAGCATAAGCAACCACCAACCACGCGACGATATTCGCATGGTGGTTTGGTTGGTAACGAATGTATGAGAGTCACTGAAGATTGAGATCATAATCAGCCTATAATGTGCCCACTAATGGGACACAAGCCTCGTCTCTCTGAGAGTAGGCCGTAATCCACCAAGTGTCTGCCTGGGTTCGAACTTACGAAGTATCAATCAATCTGCCTAGCCTTTTCCGAAATATATTGGGGTCGGCTTCCAGTCTAGCCGGGTGCAGCTGAATACCAGTATTATTATTAGAACTTACGAAGTATACAACTCGTAAATCGTGGCTGTGTCCACTGGGTCACCCTGGCCAGGTCTAACTAATGGCCTCATTTGGAGCCGTCCTTGTTCAGCAGTGAATTTCCATAATCTGATTCTTCATGAGGAGAATCAGGAGCTGTTTGACTTAAGCATGAGAAACCTTATTCAAACTAGTGACGACGATGTTACAAAGCCTCAAGAATCCAGTTAAAGTTAATTAATGGGAAGATTTAAATCTATACAACATTAGCATTCACCACCTTATCATACATCATTCATATCTCACATACCGTTTTTTGTTCCAAAAATAACTTCAAAATCCCAATCACATGACAATCAAAACCACGTAACAATCCCAACAATTCAAGAACCACGTAAAATTACATCGAAACAATTTTAATTAACGATCTTAACATTAAAACGAATTAATATTTTAATATGCCATTCATCATCAACCTTCGGAATTAATGAGCGTTCACCATACGAGGCACGAGCCTGCTTCCAGGCGGGACAATGCCGTAGCTAACCTGCCATTAATACACGGTTATATTATGAAGCCTTGGTTAACACCACTAACTACGATTTGCCGTATCTTCGTCTAAAGCTATTCATTAGAAAAATCAGCTGGTAGACGCTTTTTGGGGGGTATGGTTCCGTATTATGTTCTAACACTAACTAATATTATAAAGAGAAAATAATTGTATTTTTGTTTGTACTGTATAAACACAAAAACTACACGACCGATTTTAAAAATTCTTTCACGAATAGAATGCAATATTATCACTGAGTAACATAAGCTATAATTTATAAAGATATCATACCGGAAAAGCCGCTGGCGGAAGCTAGTTCTTAAATATTGGGGAATACTTTTGAGCTATCAGCATTGATGATAGAACATAACGGAAACATAATTTAGATTCCCTGTGACGAGTTATGCGTTCTGTTTTATAGCATGGACCACGTCTGTTTCTCTGGAACCGAGAGCATCCTATATATAGATGGGTTCAATATTTTACTTTTTCTATTTCAGTAGGTACAAATACGACACTTTGTTAGCTTAGTAAGAAAAAACTAAACTATTTTTTTTATAAGTAAATGTGTACACCTACTTTAATAGGTACCTTATTTATCATGTTATTCTCTCTTCTTGGAGATCCATAATAAATAAAGCTGACGCTGCTGGACGTCCGGACGTACGGACCCCAACAACGCCTCAACGACAGTTCCGGCTCATTCAGCGGATACCCATGACTTTCATCAGGTCATCGATTGAGCATGGTGAAGGTGCAGGGCATTTTGACATAATGTTAATATGTATATTCTAGTCAAAATATTACTGAAACAATATTTAAAATAATTTAAATAGGTACTTAATTAAAATCTTGTAACAAACTTGATAATTTAGGAATTTATCCACAAATTAATATTTCAGACTCACGGATCCCTAAAAAAAAGCATCATTTGCAGCCCAACACTAAGAAGTCAAATCATTGATACCTAGCCTCTTGCGAAGTTCACACGCGTAATATAAGAAAACGTACACTTTTTCATACATTTTTAACGAAATAGTTTTTACCAAAATGAATTTGCGACTCCATGTGTTTTTCGGCCAGTTCTTGTGGCTACTGGCGGCTTTGAACGGGAAAAACATCCAGGGCATTCCAGGGTATGGAAGGAACCTGCTCATCAAGACTTTGCCAGCGATTGAAGATTACCAGAGCAACATTTATGAAGTGTTCATGGAACCGTATTTGTATGTGAGTAGATACCATTTTTTTAAATTCGCCTTGTGAAAATATGAAAAATGTATTTCAAGGGCAACTTTTTTGTGATGCCTACCATCAGAAAGGTTTATGCGTGAGTTATGTCATATTCGTATTCAGGGTCAGGGTTAATTGTAACTTTTAACTTGATGATAGAGTGACAAAATTTTCTGCTGCGTCATTACAGGAAGCTAGTCTTAATGATTGATGCTCAGTGAATCGGGAAAAACACTATTACATTATCACCCTACAAATTTCCCACTTTTGGGACTTAGGCTTCCTTTCAGACTTAGGTCTCCTACAGAGAGTGGTCCTTAAACCACAAGAAGACCACGTGGGCGTGGACCAATGAGGGCTGGTTGATGAAACTGAACCGACCAACACCAATGAGTACAAACGTTCGTTACGTATAGTTTGTCATCTGTGTCGGTCATATCATACCTTAAAACAAGAGAAACAATAGCTTCGGTTAGTTCTTCTTTGGTAACAATTTTAACCCTCCCTAACCCATTAGGAACCCACTCCTGTAGGAGTGAAGTTATGTTATGTAATAAAAATTAATCACCCATGGGTTGCATGAAAATTGTTGCGCGGAAAATCATGAAAATCTACCGTCGATGTTGCTTCTGAACTGTTGCCGCAAAAAATTGATTTTTTTTTAGACTCAAAATTCAAAATCAAAAGTCATTTATTCAAACTAGGTTGAAAATCAGCACTTTTCGAACGTCAAAATTACATAAGACAGTCCTCCAAAACGCCCTTCACCACTTCCTAGTGCTTTAGCTGGGATGAAGAAGTGGCGCAACAAACTCCCCCGCAGCACAGCTGTCTGTTCGGTTAGAAAAAAATGATTTTAAAAAAAAGACTGATATATAGACTGGTATAAAAATCCGTTGTTTGTGACTGGCATATTATTCAAACTTATAATTTATTTAATCATAATTTAATTCGATAGTATAAACATAGAAAAAGGTAAAAAAGTACAACCTTCACGAAATACCTAAGTAGGTACTTACTATTAGGTACACACTTAATGTTCGTATGATCAATAAAAGCTATCTTCTAACACCGGAAATACATAAATATGATTGATGACGACACAAAAAACATTTGACAAAAAGTTGCAGTCATGCAGGGTTATTACATTCATAGAAATTATCATACTCACCGACTCCATTCGCACTTGAATTTAGTTTTTATCAGAAGCAATCCTTCATGAGGTGACAATCTTAGTTTTTATAATACTGCATCTATTTTGATTGTAATATTATATAACACTAGCTGCCGCCAGCGGCTTCGCCCACGTGTAATAATTATAAATTATAGCCTATGTTACTCAGGGTGAATTTAGCTTTCTAATGGTGAAAGAATTTTTGAAATCGGCGCAGTAGTTTTCGAGTTTATTCATTACAAACATACACACAAAAATACAAATCTTTCCTCTTTATAATATTAGTGATAGATAATATAAATTAAATGTATCGAGGTGTGGATTTCAATATGACTCTATCAATAATGTAGTTATAATACCTATTGTTAAATAGTTTTTTACTAAGACATAATTATGAGTTTATTGAACTGTTATTTATTTCTTGTCGGACATTTTTTTTGTAATTCTAAAACATATAGGTTTTTAGATACGTTTAAGTATGTGGAATTACCTACTTAGTTATTTAAGGGAATGTAAATAATGAGGACTAATCAGGATGGATACAGTAACTTTGATTGAAAGTTTAATGGAGCAGTGTTTCTTCAGGAATTAATTTGAATCATTCATTAAATAACAAGCGTTAGATTCGATACCTGCTAAGCCTGGTCGAAAAACACAAAACACCGACTGATATTGACATGTCACAGAATACGGAGCAAATGTGTAAACAACGCTACAAAGGTTGTATAGCTATGTCAACATTATGGAACACAACAATATGAAGCAATTTGTATAACTTCAACAATCAGTGTTGTTATGTAGGCTAGCTGCGCCCCGCGGTTTCACCCGCGTAAGTCTCGATCCCGTGGGAATATCGGGATAAAAAGTATCCTATGTCCTGTTCCAGTTCATTGTCTACCCCTGTGCCAAATTTCATCGAAATTCGTTCAGCCGTTTTAGCGTGAAAGCGTAATAATCAAACAAATAAGTAAACAAGCTCACGGTCACATTTATAATATTAATTAGGATGCATCAAAAGAAAATCATAATCATCATCAGCCCTTGTCTCATGTAACTTGGGGTCGGCGCAACACGTTTTCTCTTTCCACTCTTCAATCCTCACGCAATCATTCACTCCCTTCTCTTTCATATCATTCATCACAATGACAATCCATCTTTTCTTTGGCCTTCCCTCAGCCTCTCCATCCATCAATCAAAGTTGATTAAAATATTGTTTTCTTCTCATTTCAGGAATTCGGTCACCAAGTTTATCCACCTGGAAATCGCGCTGAAAAGCAAATAGAATACGTTGTCGTAAGTATTTATACTTACCTATTTATTACTGATGTTACTTAAATTTCCTACTTTTTATTGCTATTTAGAAAAAATACTTATTGGCTATCATATACTAATGTGTCAAACCATACTGAACCTTGACACGTTGTAAGTAAGAAACCACAGAAACTCGCTCTATAAAAGGAAGGAATCGAACCCTCGACTCAAGCGCAACTACCATGTATTTAAGCAATAGGTAGGTATTTTTAATGTCTGTAATTTTTTTTTAATTATGGCCCCAAATTATTGCATACAACATGCAGTATATTGATACGTACAAATGAGCTGAGAAACCAGACAATATCAAAGCTAGAATTACAATTTTTCGCACAAACAAAATTATACTTTACTAGCTGCGCCTCGCGGTTTCACCCACGTAAGTCTCGATCCCGTAGGAACATCAGGATAAAAAGTATCTTATGTCCCATCCTAGGTCACGGTCTACCCATGTGCCGCATCTAAATCCGTGCAGCCATTTTAGCGTGAAAGCGTAAAAAACAAATAAACAGTTTCACTTTCGTATATTTATAATATTACTAGCTGATGCCCGCGGCTGCGCCCGATGTCCATGTCGGTTATTATATACTAAAACCTTCCTCGGGAACAACTCTATCCATTGGTGAAAACAGTATGAAAATCGGTGCAGAAGTTTTTGAGTTTATCGCAAACAAGACAACAGATAGACGCGGCGGAGGACTTTGTTTTATATTATGTAAGGATATAGGATTAGGATATCGAACGAAACGTTTTTCTACCATCTGAGCTCACAGTTCACGGCCCTTCCATACTTCCCAGCTTGTTAGAATTACACAGATATGCATATTAATACATTACTAATACACGAACAGCGTGACTGGCCGGGTGTAAACAAGCCCGAATCTGTCTGTCTACGCGTTCTTCACGATGTTGTACTTGACGTCACAAAACTAATTGTTTATCAATTATCAAGTTTGTTTAATCGTGATTCCGTTAAGATTGTACTTCCTTGCTGTTGAGAATTAGGATGTTCGCCGGTTGTCCCTGAAGATTGTAGGCAAGAAATATTCACAGTGACTTCCTGAGATCACAAGAAAATTGCATTTTGCTTATCGTACAAACATTGCTGACACATTTGTCCCAAAGACACCAGAAGAAGTACTTATATTATATAGCTACTTAGCTAGAGAGAACTACTTAGGTAATACGGGCTGATATCCGCAACTCCACGACAAAGCGCGTATTTTGCGTACGGGTGGGAAATCGTCTATTTGATCCGAGAGAACTACTTATGTATATATTTTCAAAAAAAAACTCCTATATATAGGTACCTACCTACAGTACCTACACAAAGTTTTGAGTATGAACGTCGATGGCTATAAGAGTAGGGGAAGACCAAAGAAACGATGGATGGACTGTGTGAAAGATAACTGTGTGACTGTGTGAAGTGTGGACTGTGTGTGATATGGCTAGAAAGGAGGTGACTACCGAGATGACGACTTATGAGAAGTGTGGAAGAAAGACACATGTTGGGCCAACCCCAAATAAATAGGGAAAAGGGCAGGAGAATGATAATGATTAACATATTCACAATCATTTTCAAGTTCAATTAATACTGAATTGATCAAGTAAGTAAGTAGTAGGAAACTATTTACCTCGCAAAAACTGTAGTAGTTATAAGTAGACAGCATAAGTAAATGATTGATAGATCTATATCTATACATATAAATTAAAATCTGTTCGTGTTTATATGTAGGTATGTCCGCGTTGTTTTTCTAAACCACGCAACAGATTTTGATGAGGTTTCCACCATCATTTAGAGAATTTATTCCGGAAGGATTATGTGTATAATACGTTATTATTAAAGTCACAATATAACTAAGAAATCTCGATGTTTTGTCAAGTCGTAAAAACCGTACGGAGCAGGAGCGAATCGCTAGTATATAATAAAGCATTAAAATAAAACACTTAACACATACATAAAAACAAAATTACCTAATTAATAAAAACCATAGGCACTCGTATTTGTATAAAATAGGTATGTTGGTACGTACAATAGCGAGTTTAACACCTCACAGCACGAAAAGGTTATATTTATCAACAAATTACTCGATTATTAATTATATTCAAACATCGTTCATTGAGCATTAATAATTAAATATATTAAAACAACATTAATAACGGATCGTTAACCATCAAAAACATCGTATCGTAGTACTTCGTGATAATTGCAGACAATAATATAATAAAACAAGATATATTATATCACGGAAGTGAACATGACATAAATGGAGCTGGCAAAAAAAAATTAAGTAATAAAAACTAAAACCCAACTACGACTGAAAAGGTATAAACAAGACCACAGACAGACAAATTAAAAATCCGGAGTCACACGTGTTAGGGCGGCATAAATCGAACAGATTACGTGTGACTCCGGATTTTTAATTTGTCTGTCTGTGGTGTCTTGTTTATACCTTTTCAGTCGTAGTTGGGTTTTAGTTTTTATTACTTAATTTTTTTTAAATTATTTTGGGTTTATAATATATATATTTTTGAAATATGCTCATTAAGCCCTTTCATTTGATACCCAACATAGTACGATTAAACAATTTTTTTTTTTAGTTCCTGACTTTATTACCTCTAGAGGGCGCCATTTTTAATTTAATGTGACGTCACATCCATCATCGTAACCAGCGGACAATCAAGACGCTTCTAACGATACCTTATTTGTCAAATTGTGATGAGTGGTTTAGAAGATACAAGGGAACAGATGAACATACATACATACCGGTCAAAATCATAACCCTCCTTTTTCTTCGCCGTAGTCGGGTAAAAAGTAACAAAAAGTTCAGAATAACGCGCGTGATATTATGATCACCGACGGATGATTATTTAATCGAATAGTGATAATGATTATGGTATTGGTTATTATAATACATAATTATTTAATTTGTTTATAAGTAGGTAATGCACTTGACGTTTTGATAAATTAGTGTATGATTTATTGTCAGACTAGCTGCGCCCCGCGGTTTCACCCGCGTAAGTCTCGATCCCGTGAGAGTATTGGGATAAAAAGTATCCTATGTCCTATTCCAGGTCATCGTCTACCCATATCGTCCGTGAACTTCTGATACCTCCCAACTAACATATTTTCGAAAAACTTTAATTTAATAAAAACTCCTAATTACGATTGAAATAAAAAACAATTTTACGTTCCTCCTGTAAAATTTGTTTGAAAGTAGATAGAAGATCTCAGAAGTTCACGGACGATATGCCAAATTTCATCAAAATCCGTTCAGCCGCTTTAGCGTGAAAGCTTAACAAACAAATAAACAAACAAACTCACTTTCGCATTTATAATATTAGTTAGGATTCTTTGCACGCTGCCTTGGGTGAGCCCGTGAGCTCTAGATTCATGTCTTCTGGCAGGTTCAATTCCTGTACAGGTAACATTTTTGTACGGTCTACATCTACAAATATTTCGGTTCTTTGAATGTACGAGACAGAAGAAATTTCTACAGTAGGACAGCAGTTTTTTGAACAATTGCTAATTTCCCATGTCTATTTATGGAATTTTTAGACTACAGAACATCGTTGGGTGGGAAGACCCCGAGCTTAATGGACCGTCTAACGGCCAGTTTCTTCATCAAAAGCAACAACCAAAGTAACAGTCAACTGTTCTTCCGCGCTGTTGGATTTCCAACCCTCGCGTCAGCGCCGAGGATTGAAAATACAACAGTGCAAAAGAACAGTTGACTGTTCCTTTGGCTGTTACTTTTGATGAACAAACTGGCCGTAAGAGTGTCAATTGTTTCTATTACCTTAATGTACAGTCACGGACTTTAATTGATGAGCCACCTGGCACTGTTCGTATTTTAGCCGTGTAATGCAAATCGGGTTTATTCGGTTCCCGACACGCAAAGTCATATGTCTTCCTAATATAAGAAGAAAATTATATTTCATATCTTTACCGGTTGGCTAACCTGAGAGCCAGAACTACAAACTTGACAGCAGAGTGACTACCCAAAGTCAACCAATTGCAGGTCTAGCAACAGTAACTTAGCAACAATAAACAATCGTTGCTAGGTTACTGTTGCGATAGTATCGTTAGCGTACGGAGAAATATTAAAAGTAATAAAGTAAAATATAAAATAAAGAAAAGTTCGAAGGTTCGAACATCTCTGCCATCGATATTTCAACTGTCACAGTCTTCAGTTAAGTTTTCAGAATTATCGAGTAAATGAGCTATGATTCAAAGGAGGTCGGTATCAAATAGATTGATTAATGCAAGTTAATATTTATTTTTATCATTGAGAACTTATTAGTCAACCTCTATGGTTAAGACTATTTCCGATTAAAAGTAATTTATTTGTCATCTTGTTTACGAGCGTGCAATTTGAGTTCGTGTAATCTCGTGAATGTATGAAACTGCAAAATTGAAAAGTTTGAAGGTGGCTCATCAATTAAAGTCCGTGACTGTACGAGGCTCTCGTGAGACGCTATCAGCTGCAACGATCACCTGAGCATTCACCATGAAACGAAGTAACCATAGTATTAAGTAATCAGTGCCACGCAGCCTGACAATCAATTATGTGCGATTACATCATAATATGTACCTACATTGCCTATCATACACACAGACGTGAACATCTCTGTTTTAATAAGCAAAATAACAATAGTTAATTTAAAACTGGTTGAATACTGCGGCGACATAAACATAACCATCTTTGCTGTAGGTAGCGCAGTCGGGTAAAGAATCGGCTACTATATCTTTGCATTGGGTGTGTGTCGTGGAAGGAGTTAGGAGACTAATTAAATAGATTATGACGTCATGAACGAGTAGAGTAGGCTATATTCATTTTTGCCGTAATAATACATCGTTGAAGGCAGATGAAAGATTCATTTGGTTTTCATGCCTTCTTCATCTGAAAGACGCAAAAGGATTGTGGCCGAAATATAGCTATCTAAGTAGGTAATCTAATCAACTTCTGGAGGGATAGGTGGGCTGGTTGGAATAACCTCCGACGGCCGCCATCGCCCACGCACAATGGTCCTCCTGAAAGACTAAGTGCGGAAACGAAACCCTATAACATAGAACAGGTACTGCAGGTTAGTCAATTTCTAACAACGAAATAAGAACCAGTTAAATAGTACCTTCCTAGTAATTATAACTATGGCTATTGTCGATTATATAAGAAAGTAGCTACCGCCCGCGTGGTATGTCGACAAAAAGTAGCATAATTCCTTCCCCGGGATGCCATCTATCTCCTTGCCAAATATTGAAATCAGTTCAGTGGTTTAGGCGTGAAAAGGTAACATACAGATAGACAGACATACAGTTATTTCGAATTTATAATGTAGTATGGAGTATGGATAAACTGATAACGATTTCAAAGAGATATGGAGGCATTTAAATTTTAAAATTTTTCAAAAGAGATAATGTGGAAATTGTGCTAAGTAGTTTATAAATACGCCAAAAATTATACAGGTAGTAATTAAAAAATATCGTAACTAAAAATTGTTAAAAACTCGAATGGTGTAGGTAAACCGTACCCATTGACATTAGTGAGTAATTAAATAAGTCCTTGATGAACGTCGCCGGATTCGACACGGCATCCATTACGGACACGCAATGTGAAGACGTGCTTATTAAAAAAAAACAACTTATATCTATGAAAATGGGTTTTGTGAGTTACCTAGGAATGCTAAAAGGCTTTAAACTTTTCGATCCAAAGATCTTGAATTCGGATACCTAAGTTTACAAGGGAGTAAAAAGACCCATCACATAGCCGTCAACTACGCATTCTTTACACTGTTTATGGGTGCATGAAACACTTCAGGGTTTGTGGGGGTACTAATTTAAAATTAGCTTATAACATTTAAAACTTAAAAAACGTCTGAAAATTGGAACTTTGACCTTCAATATCTCCATAACCAGAAGGGTCCCAGGTATGGTCCAAAAAAAAAAAATCATAATGACGGGAATAACTATTTCGGCTTCATTACGTGTTTTTTTTTACACCCGATATAGAGAGTTGTAGTGGACCTGTGGACTGAACCCCTTTTGCCGATTCCCACTTCATTTTCATTTCGGCGGTGAAAGCGTTCATCCGTTAGATTCCTTCCTCTGTTTACCTATTGAAGTTAGTACTAATATTATGTGACATCTACCAACCCGTACAAGGCCCGCGTGGTGGATTACAGCCCACTCCTTCTCAGAGAGAGGAGGCCTGTGTCCCAGCAATGGGAACATTGTAATTATGTAATAAGGATGGATGGAAGGATTATGCAAGGTTCCATGCTAATTAAGTTCTTATTAATCCTAATATTTTTAACGCCATTACTTTTACTATCCTCAGCCACAAAGATCACCAGGTCTCCAAGCCATAGTCCACCTGCAAGCTGACGAGGAGTCAGGAGTGGAAGGCGACCTGATCTTCACGCAGCTGGTGCCGAACGGGCCCGTCTCTATCGAAGGCAACATCACGGGCCTGGCTGCTGGGCTACACGGCATCCATGTGCACCAAACTGGAGCCGTCCAGGATAACTGCAAGGAGATTGGGCCGCATTTCCTTGCGTTTTATGTTAGTACTCTTTTTCAAGGGTTCCTCATGCCTACTAGTAATTGATGCCCAAAAATTTCACCCTCTTTTGATGGCACACCTTTTTACTTGCTTCAGTAAATGAGCGTAGGACATAGGTTTACAGAGAGAGTGTTAACATACTTATAATGATCACGCTTGGCAGACAGATTGGTAAGTCATTGCCTCTCTGAGTTTATGTGTTCTATGTTCATTGCAGTGTGCGATAGTTAATAGACTAGAGGGAGAGGGCGTGCCCCTCCTCCAGAATCTACCGAGATAATTCCTCGGTCGCTCGGAAAGACAGAAATTCAGAAAAGACTCAAGTCAAGAGCTTCTGAAATCAGTAGGATCGCGTGATTGATTCGATAGATGGCTTTAAAAGAAAATGTCTTGTGTGAAATTGGCATGGCAATATTATTTAGGTGGTCAAATCAATCCAGTATTCCTGATATCGTTCTAAAACCCTTGACTATCCCATTTTCTGCAACACACATAAGTATTTATTTTTACGTTATCCCCAGGGTCGTCACGGCGGTCCTCACGACAACGTCCGCCACGTCGGCGACCTCGGCAACATAAAGGCAGAAGAAGGACCACTGACAGTCCGTCTCATTGACCACCTCATCTCCCTAGCCGGCCCTCGCTCCATAGTCGGTCGCTCTTTAGCCATCTCTAAAGGCGAAGACGACTACGGACGCGCAAGCACGGAGGATAGTGCCCTCACTGGCACATCAGGACCAGCCATAGCCTGTGGTATCATTGGTTACTTACATTAAAGTTTTTTACTTTTGTACCTTTCCTACTTCTGTAAATTGTGATATTTAGTTTCGTACTTGTGTTAATATATCTGTATGTATGTAGTAGTGTTTTATTTTGTTACTGTGTATATTGTCATCATGGATATCGAGA
This sequence comes from Lithophane semibrunnea, assembly GCA_947363905.1. Taxonomy (NCBI): domain Eukaryota; kingdom Metazoa; phylum Arthropoda; class Insecta; order Lepidoptera; family Noctuidae; genus Lithophane; species Lithophane semibrunnea. The sequence continues at coordinate 16,534,596 of OX376195.1, forward strand.
TTGTCCTAATATTCCCATATTTTCCAATTAGTTAAGTTTTAAAGCCCTATTTACACGGTGCAAGTTTCTGGAACGTTCAAGAGCAGTAATCGTATGCCATAAAACACGTTCAAAGGCGTGTGTCTTTTAACCTTGTTTTCAATAGGCGCCATAGTAAAGCGTAGAAGCCGAGTAAAGAAACTCGACGTAAAGGGAGTAGAAACGGGACATAAAGAAATCGTAGACTCGACGTAGGTTTAGAAGAGACAAGGTTCTGGGCTTGACGTAAAGGGACTCGACTTATAGGGAACCATTCTACCAAACGCATGTGCTCTTGATAAGGCGCCTACTGAAAAATTAAATGCAATACGCTAGTTTTAAAAGTCGCTAACAACTCGATGAATTCAAACAATCCTGGTGATTATTACATCAAAAAAATATTTTAAATTCTAAATAAACAAGCTATTATTCAAAGTAAAGTTACATTTACTTAGTCGAAATCACTGTAGAGAAGAAATACCAAATGACGCCTAAACCAAAACCAAAATTCGATTCACGACAGGCGCTTAGAAATATTGACATAATCCCACTTCAGGGCAACGGCCTCTTCTTTACAAATAAAACAATATCACGCCTGCAATCCCCGGAGGGGTATATAGAGGTGTACCTATACTTAGTAGGTACACCCGCATTTTGCCGGTTATGTTTAAGTCCCATATAATAGGGGGCGAGCCATTTGCCACAATTACAGACTCTGGGCAACTACTGAGAAATTTCTGATAGAAAATCCCAATATCATGCCCAACCTGGGAATGGAACTGTAGGTATAAGTAAATTACTGTGAAGAATGTTCAATGTTATAATAATGCATGTGAAGGTAGGTAGGAGAAATATACTGTGAACGAAGTTCAATAAAGTAGTCTTTGCTCGACCACCGTGTTTGAATACTGTCTCCCTGTCTCCCAACATAACATGGCGCAGCCGGTAGCTAAATAAGTTAGCGAGCCGTTTTTTTTTAAAAACCAAAACTAGTTAGACGTGAAATAAAAGAAAAACTTAAATGGTAAATAGCAGTGATTCCGAATCATTCGAAGAAGCAGAAGTCACATTAAAAACGAAGCATACAATGGAGTCTATTCTGCAACCGCCGCAACCGTTCGTTTTTGAAAATGACATAACGAATATTACATCAGGAAATTTAAGCAAGGAATGGGAAAAATGGAAAAAGGCGTTCAAGATATACTATGAAGCTTGTGAACTACATCGTAAAGAAAAAAATGTGCAAATCAACATCTTGTTACATGTCATTGGAGAAAAATGTCGTGAGGTATATGAACAATTTACACGCGAGTACAAAACTATAGAAGACTTGATAAAGGACTTCGACGCGTTTTTCCTGCCACGAAAGAATATAACTATAGAAAGGCATACATTTTTTACCCGTGACCAACGAGATTTAGAGTCAATTGAACAATACGTTTTTGAACTAAATAAAATAGCAGCAAAGTGCGAGTTCAAAGATTTATGCAGTGAGTTGGTGCGTAATAAGATGATTTGTGGAATTAAAGACAGTGGACTCAGAGAAAGGCTGTTAAGAGAACCAGACTTAAGCTTACCTAAAGCAATAGATATCTGTAGATTAGCGGAAGTTTCTCGAGCTCAAGCGAGAAATATAAAAAACGAGAATCAGGATCAAACTCATAATGTACATGCTGTTACAAACAAAGAGAAGGAAGAAAAAAATGTACACTATGCACGAAGTTCGACGCCACGTCATAAGAAATGGCGGTCAACCGGTTCCAGCGGTGGTGATGCCAGGACCTCCCGTCAGGATCGTGACCAGAGAGATGGGCAGAGATCAAGTGGACACGCACGCGAACAACCAGAAGAGGCTCGTCGAAGATCACGTGCAGTTTGTGGAAAATGTGGGAAAAGCCATGACAAATATAAATGCCCAGCGTATGGTCAGCGATGTAGTCAGTGTAGAAAAATGAACCATTATTCAAGAATGTGTCGTGTGTACGAGGTACGAGAAGACTCCAGCGATCAGGTAATTCACGCTATTGATAGTTATTCTAGTAATGAGTGGACGGTAGCATTATGTATTGGCAATAAACATGTCAATTTTAAACTGGACACTGGAGCCGACGTTAATGTCTTGCCAAACAAATACCTACCAAAAATCAAATTATCGAAAGACGCATTAGTCCATACAACAATGAAGCTACAGGGTTATTCAGGTAGTCAGATTAAAGTCATTGGGAAATGTTATCTTAAAGTACAATATAAAAACAATACATTCATTTTACAGTTTATAGTTGTTGACACTAATTCACCTCCCATTTTGGGTAGAAGTTCATGTGATGAATTAAAACTATTGAAAAGAGTAATGAGTATAAAACAGACAGCTAAAAGGTGTGCAAATATATTGGATGAGTTTCCTGACATATTTACAGGAATGGGTTGTTTACCAGGCACATATGAAATACAATTAAAAAATGGGTACGAACCAGTAGTTCATGCTCCACGAAAGTTACCAATTGCGTTAAAAGAGCAAGTAAAGGAAAAATTAATGGAAATGAAAAATCAGGGTATTATTGCTAAAGTTGAGGGACCCACGGATTGGGTAAATAGCATGACGGTAGTAAAAAAGCCAAACGGAGACCTCCGCATTTGTTTAGACCCGCGTGACTTAAACAAAGCAATAAAGCGGGAACACTTTAAACTGCCTACTCTAGAAGAAATAACCGCCAATCTATCCGGTGCCAAATATTTTAGTACATTAGACGCTAAACAGGGATTTTGGCATGTAAATTTACACCCTGACAGCACAGATCTCTGTACATTTAATACAATTTATGGAAGGTTTAAATTTTTGAGAATGCCATACGGAATATCATCCGCATCAGAAATTTTTCATAAACGATTATACGAACATTTCGATGATATAGAGGGTGTAATATTGTTCATCGATGATCTCCTTATTTACGCAGACACAAAAGAAAAACACGATCAGAGATTACGTGCAGTCTTGAAACGGTGTCAGGAAATAAACATAAAATTAAATAAAAGTAAATGTAAAATAGGTTTAAGTGAGTTAACGTACTTAGGCCATAAAATAACAAAAGACGGCATTAGCCCCGATGAGTCACAGGTATTGGCTATTAAAAATATGTCAAGGCCACAAAATGTTAAAGATATAGAAAGATTTTTAGGTATGATAACCTATGTTAGTAATTTCATTCAAAATTTTTCTGAAAAAACACACATTCTTCGGGACTTATTAAGAAAAGACATAGCATGGCACTGGGACCATAAACATGAACAATGTTTTGAAATGTTAAAAAAGCAGTTAACTAGTCCACCTGTGTTAAGATATTACACACTTGAGAAACCCATAGTTATCTCAGTAGACGCAAGTAAAAATGGTTTAGGTGCCTGTTTAATGCAGGACAACTATCCCGTAAGTTATGCTTCGAAGTCGTTAACTAAAACGGAACAGAACTATGCTCAGATCGAAAAGGAATTATACGCCTGTGTATTTGCATGCGAGCGGTTCTATACCTATATATATGGCCGTAACGATGTGACGATAGAAACAGATCACAAGCCATTAGTGAGTATTATTAACAAGCCATTGGTGAATGCGCCAGCACGCCTACAGAGAATGTTAATGCGACTTCAACCATATTCGTTTACTCTAATATATAAACCAGGTAAATATCTATACATCGCGGACGCATTATCACGAGCGGCGTTGCCACACACCGATAATATCACTACGCGCGATCACCTCGAAGCACAAGCACAAGTGTGTGCCATAACAACGATGAATCCTCTAACAGACTCACATTTTTTAGAAATACAGAGATGTACTAGGGAAGATAACGAAATGCAGGGATTGAAAAAAATTATAAAGAAAGGATGGCCCATGCATAAAAGTGAAATTAGTAATGAATTAAAACCATATTGGGATAGTAGGGATGAGTTAACAGTGAATTATGGACTAATATGGAAAGGCAATAGAATCATTATACCAAACTGTATGCGTAAAACAATGCTACAAAAAATACATATAGGCCACTTAGGTATAGAAAAGTGTAAGCTTAGGGCTAGAGAAATCATGTATTGGCCTAATATGAATTCACAATTACAGGATTACTTATCACACTGTCAGGCCTGTTTAACATACAGAAAAGAAAACACAAAAGAACCGTTAATTCCGCATGACATTCCCGACAGAGCTTGGTACAAGATAGGTACTGATATCTTCCACTACGGCACTAAATCTTATTTGATAGTAGTAGATTATTATAGTAAGTTCATCGAAGTTGTTGAATTGTGTTCGATGACATCCTCAGAGGTAATCAAGCAAATAAAAAATTTATTTAGACGTCATGGAATACCACAAATAGTTATGTCAGATAACGGCCCGGAATTTTCATCTAATTTGTTTAAAGAGTTTTCGTTAAACTGGAGTTTTCAACACATAACGTCTTCTCCTAGATACCCACAATCAAATGGACAGGTCGAAAGAGCGGTCCAGACAATAAAAAATATGATGAAAAAGACCACCTTTCAAAATACAGATTTCAGTTTAGGATTGTTAGAATATTTGAATACGCCGATAAGTAATGAGCTAAGTTCACCTGCCGAGCTGTTATACAACAGAAAATTACGAAGTATCATTCCGTGTTCTCCACATCTTCTTCAGCCGAAATTACAGGGGAATGTGTCAAATAAATTAGAGAATCGACAATTACAGCAGAAAAAATACTTCGATAAAGGATCAAAAAGGCTAAAACCACTTACCATAAATCAAAAAGTAAAAATTAAAATGCATAATCAATGGACTAATGGAGTCGTTCAAAGTTTGTTAGCTAACCGATCTTATTTAATTCGAATGAATACCGGACAGATCCTAAGACGAAATAGAAAACATATAATCATTGATTCAGATAGGCGTAATAACGAGCAACCGTACGAAGATAGTAGAAATACATATGACGATATAAATATAGACAGGCCGCAAAATCGTAGCATGCCCATAGATGAGTCACACAGCGGCTCCAGTGCTCCAACAATGCCACACGTAGACAATAACAGCGGTACCACTAATTATTATAAAACTCGTTCTGGCAGGACAGTGAAACCTCCTGATCGCTGGGGACATTCTACCTGAAGCACTGAAATGTTAAGCAGCTGATTCAAAAACACAATATTATGTATTTGTTATCTTTAAGCCAGTGTAATTACAGTAATAAAAAGGATTGTGTAAGGTTCATAAAAAAAAAATAAAAAAAATAAAAAAATTGTTTTATCTAAGTAATTCTAAGTAAATAAAAATTCTAATTATTAAATAAAAAGGGGAATATACGCATGTAATAAATAATTATGTAAGTACTTTTAAATATCAAGTAATATGGTGAATGTTAAATTATTATATTGTTAAATGATTATAATAAATTATCATGAATCGTCACTATTCAAATAGATTTTTATAGTAGTTGTATACCGGTGTCATGAATTCATGATGTTGTTTAAATGAAGTGAATAGTATTTATTTTTATTTTCTCTCTTTATTGTTAAAGAACCTAAAATAAAAAATATGTAAATAATTATTAAGTAGGTATATAAATTAATGGAATGTATAACTTGATTGGAATAAATTAATATGGGGGTTGTAGGTATAAGTAAATTACTGTGAAGAATGTTCAATGTTATAATAATGCATGTGAAGGTAGGTAGGAGAAATATACTGTGAACGAAGTTCATTAAAGTAGTCTTTGCTCGACCACCGTGTTTGAATACTGTCTCCCTGTCTCCCAACATAACAGGAACCCAAGACCTCATGCTCAGCAGTAGCGCTTGTGACCACTAGACCTCTTCACTATTCCCTTAATATCTCTGTATAATAAATTATGTTATTATGAAGATCATGGACGACCTACCTATGTATAAATATATATAATATCATATCTAAAGCGGATTAAGATTAGTTATCATTAGTTTCGAACACGAACGAATCAGATTTTAGATACACATGGATTTACAATGTTTGATAGATAGATAGATAAAACACTTATTTTTCGTTTGCACACGTTTGTCATGCATGTTCTCTATTCTATTTACCATTCACTACCACAGGAAAAAATCATGAGGAATACTTACAAAACAAGACGTCAGAATCGGTTAAGAATTTTTACAAAGCGAAAAGTATTTTATCTTACAACCAAACTAGAAATCGCGAAAAAAAAATCAGCTGTTCCCTACATTTGTGATCACAAATCGATAAAATGCATGGAACATGGTCCCATCGAAAAACTTGTTCAAAATGATGAGTACAATGACCTCTTTTCGGGTTTAGCATAAACAAAAATAAGGTTGTATATTCTTTAGTGCTTACCTAGGAATACAGTAAAATACAAAATTTCAGTAACCAATGGATATATTTCATGTATAAAAAAATCTTTTTCAACAAAAATGCAAAATACAAGACAACAAGAATCAGAAACAGCACCACATACCAAAAAGTACGGAAGAATCGAATAATTGAACAGTAAGAAATATACCATTTTTTATCCTTACATTATGAGATGTTTACGCCTAATTAATAGCTACTTGTGCCTAAACCGAAGTAATAAATAATGATTTCATGAGACGGACGGCCTTAAGATGATATATAAGGAATACTTTGTGAATATTGTGCTGTATTATTAAGTTCATTGCGACAGTTGTAATTGATTTCCTGAAATAACAGCATTTTATGCTGTTGCATTTGAGGCCGGAGAAAAGAATAGTTGTACGAATAAGATGGTGATAATTTCTTATAAATCAAATAAATGCAAGAACATTTTATTCGTGAGAGAGTTAACTAAACTTTTACCAAAACAAAAACTTGTCTAAACAAACTCAACTCTGCTCGTTCCGCTCCGTTGCCAGACCAGTTTGTAACCAACCTGGCTCAAATTTTCCATGATTTTAATACAAAAAATAATATAGTTGTTTTTTTTCATATATAAAAAAATTCACACTGATTTTAAATTACATATATGCTAATGTCAGTCACACTAAAGTTCTTTACTGGAGGCCGATAGAGGCAACGAGTTTCTCGACCTTCGCGATGTAGGCCTTCTGTGCGTCTTCCTTTGACACACCGCGCTGCTTGCTCCAGGCCTCGAACTTGGCCTTGCCCTTCAGGTCCAGGAAACCGGGGGCCTCTGTAAATAAAAAAAAAGTATGTTTAGTGCGTTGTTTGGAATAAAAGGACCAGCTGTGCTATTCTGTAAATATCTCACCATAAAAACTTAGTTGAAGTGAGCTGTCAGCTGTCATTGCACTGCATTGCTATTCTGTAACCATCTCACCATTAGGTGAAGTGAACGTGGAGTAAGCTGTCATTGTCGTCGATACCTACTGATGCTAAGGCAGTGACAGTTCACTTCAAACTCACTTCACCAAAATTTTCACGGTGAGATTTTTACAGAATAGCACAACTGATGCTAGGGATTGACACTATAGAATTGACAGCTCAATTCACCTAAGTTTTCACGATGCGATTTTTGCAGAATATCGCAATGGTGGTTAAGGGTAAATAAGGATTATAAGGTGTTTTGTTGTTCTAGTAAAGATTGAGTGGGCCAAAGGTTATCAAAATGGACGCTGTATTGACGTGCTATATACACAGTTTCGTGGTGTTCATGTAAATACTATTCTAACGTTGCCTCGAGACATTTTAGTTGACATTGTACAGTGTTACGTCCGTATAGACAAGACATGGAATTAGTACGTAAAACGTGAAATTCCCCAGCTACGCTTCGTTGAATTAGTAATTAAGAAATCCGGCTTACATCACGTAGCATTTGTGAAATAAAAGAATCACGATTTATAAACATCATCACATGCTCATTACTGCTTATAATATAAAAGAACAATAGAACATTATTATACTAAGAAAAAAAAATGTCATCATGGCGCTGCTGTATTCAACTAGTAAATCCTAAGATGTTAGATTCTATACCCTATTTTCTTGCGTCTAGAACTTAAAATACATAGCAGTTGTGTATCCTAGGCATTTGCGCGACTACATTCAACTAGTGAATCATAAGATGAATTTGATAGAATTTATAGCCTATTCTCATTCACCTAGAACATAAAATCTATTGCAGTTGTGTATCATAGGTATTTGTGACTAACTGTGGTAGGAAGTGTAGATAAAGTTTCTGATACAATTTATATCAATAAAATTCATCCGCATCACTGTCGACTGGTTACATTACAACCGCGGACATTTGTGGTGAACCACTTTTCACCCTTATACCGCTAGTAATAAGGCTGAGAAGAGGTTCATCGCCGCGATGGTACCTAAGAGAGTGGTGGCATTGCCACTTTCATGTTGTTTGGCAATGCTTGGCCAAGATAAAAGCCAGCCCTTGGCCCAGCTAGTCGTTTCGAGATTTCATTTATTATTGATTCAACCTAAATATTTCAGAGCCAACTCATACTCATGTTCTTTCTTATCAAAGATTGAATCATTTAAGGGACTTATTATTCAAATCGTGATTTATATCTACTTTAAATGATAAAGTTCAGTGATTAGTAGCGAAATGATAAACGGATTTAGACATGATTGATTTATTTGTTGTTATTTTTATTTTATTTAACAAGACTTGCTTGGTTTCCTAAGTAGACTGCCCCGTTGGTCTCGTGGTCGCAAGCGCGACTGCAGAGCGTGGGGGTCTGGGTTCGATTCCTGGGTCGGGCAAAGTGTTATTGGATTTTTCCATTAGGAATTTCGTAGTAACAGCCCGGAGTTTGGAAGTTGGCGGTGTGATACCCCCGTGCCTCGGAAAGCACGTTAAGCCGTTGGTCCTACGCCTGATCTCTCTCCGGTCGTGTCGGATTCCCGTCCCATCGGACTATGAGAGTGAGGGAAGAGAGAGTGCACTTGTGTCTGCGTAAACACTAGTGCACTATAATATCTCCCGCTCCGATGGCTAGTCTCCGTTGAGCTTGGCCGCCGTGGCCGAAAATACGGTCTGGAGGACTATTATTATTATTAGAAGTCTTTTTGAAATCGAAAACATTGTTAAGTTAGCTATTTTAAATTAACACGAATTTTAAAACTGATTGGAGTTTTAAATGCCACAATTTTGATGAACAAAACATTAATAATTTATTAATTATTGATGACCGTCATCACCTGCCTAGTCTTTTCACAACTATGTATGGTGGGGTCAGCTTCCAGTCTTACAAAATGCAGTTGAATACCACTATTTTACATGGAGCAACGGCCTACCTGACCTCGACAACCCATTTACTGGGTAACACAATAAATTCCCCTTGGTAAGACTGTTAATTATTGATGACCATGCAACAATTTATAAACACCCTGTATACTGTTCGGTGTTACAATTCATTATTCAGATACACAAATCGAATCGGATTTTTCGTCACGTTCGTCTGTTTGGGGTCCAGTTTCGTATTGTCACATTATAACAGGACTTAAATAAGCCATATAAAAGCAAACAGAGTACGAAAACGTATCATAAAACCGGGTTATACCGCTTTAAATTTTACCGAGAAAGCAACGGGTTAGGCCATTCTGCCATGCGGCTCTAACGGAATCTAAAATTTTAATCTAGTCTTGTGTTCCTCAAGTCATTCTGGTAAAAAACCGACCGTGACCATTTAGGTGAAGTGAGTTTGAAGAGAGCTGTCATTCCACCTGTCACTTTTGACAGTTCACTTCACAACTAATATATGGGGCATTTTTAGGTTGTGTATCTTAGCTTTAGCTTTCGTCTGATGAAGTGCTTAGTATTCTTTACTGAAAGTCTACCAAACACATAGTTGAATTGACCATTTGTGGTCAATTCAACTATGTGTGGTAGATTTGGTAGATTTTGAATTTTCAAGGTGCAAAACAACTCGCTATAACCAGCAGTTACTAAATCAGAAGTGTTAATTCTCAGTCAGGGACCATACTACCATCAGGTCTGCAATGGATAATCATCTAACTTGATTACCATACAAAGGACCGTTTTGATTTTCACACAATTATTCAAGAGGTTATTGTTATTACGTAATTATTCTTAGCATGAAACAATAGACTGGAATGGCTGACGCGGGAGCATAACTATTGAGGTCCTCTGGTTAAGGCCACCAGGTCAACTTTAAAACGTCATATTTGTATGGACTTCTCGAAAAGCATGGTTCTACCTAACTTAGCCTAATTCAATTTTCTTTCACGGAATTCAGCCGATTCTGTAAAACTATCACCGTAAAAACTTTGGTGAAGTGAGCTGTTAGTAGTGTCAATTATAGCATTAGGTGTAATGACAGCTTTCTTCAAGCTCACTTCACTAACCTAAACTGTCACGGTGAGATTTTACAGGATAGAAGATCTTATAGGTACAAAATGTACCTGCGTAACACATGATCAATAACAATCTGTTTCATTTTGACAGTTCAACAACATTCGTTGAGTTATTTACGTTGTTGAGCAGACAACTTTTCCGAACATAATTATGAAGCAATGGATTAGCAATATCCTTCAAAACCTGAAAAGATTGTGATGGATCGTGTGTTACGCAATCACGGTGCAGATGTTAGTTAGTCTCGACGCAAACGTGGTTGCGTTTTTGTCTTACAGTAAAAACGTGGCCACATTTGAACGAAATTCATCCATACTAATACATGCGAAAATAAATGTCTGTCTGTCTGCCTGTCTGTACCTTGTCACGCCTAAACCACTGAACCGATTGTTATGAAAATAGACACACCCCCACCTGGAGAATGACATAGGCTACTTTTATCCTCGATCGCAGAAGAAGTTACGAGCATCAGCTAGTATTCAATCACATAAAAACACCCCATATATCGTAGGAGGTGAATCAGGTTAATGGATTAAATTCAGTATTCCTATGCATATGTATGTTTGTTCAGCGATCGATCACGGTACCATTAGACTCACGAAACGTCCATTATGTCTAGGCAGAGTATGAAACTAACATGTTCATGATAATTACTATGTAGTCGAGATTTTTAGACGGATATGGCTAGCCTATCTACAATTTTATAAATATACATATTATATTTTTTATAAATAAATATATTATATTTTTTATTATTTAAAGGGTTATCTAATAAATAAGATAATTATGGATGAAATAAAAGCTTATTTATTTATTATTTATTTATGGCCTGTATAGACAAATAAATAAAATTGAAGGTCTGTTTGTAATGTCAAAATAACAGCTGCAATTTACTAAATGTAAGTATATAGGTACGGCACTTGGGGTACTTGGTAACAAAAAAAAAATTTTTTAACATTTTTGTCTGTCTGTTTGTTCCGGCTAATCTCCGAAACGGCTGGACAGATTTTCCCAGGCAGATCGCTGATGTTTATAAGGAGTAACTAGGGCTACTTTTATTTGCAGGCCAAACCGGGGGCAGCTATTTCATAATAGTTAGGCAAAAGTTGATGTAAGATAAAAATAATGGCATTTCTGGTCTATGCCGTCGTTTATAAGACTTGGCTATCATAAAATACAAATTAGCTTCGTAAAAACCTTCGGTAAAAACTAAGTTTTATAAAAAGTCAGGATTTTCCATCCACTGCGATGTTGATTTTTAGATTGAATCGCCAAAAAACTAGTAAGACTTACTAAAGCAGTATTTTGAACCAAAACTGTAACCAGTATTTTTTTTGTAGCGAATTCATGAAAATGTTTCATCCTAATGGAATTTTTAACCATTTCATTTTTATGAAGTGAACCGTGTAATGTGAAATTATGTGGCCAAAAATAATAAGTGAATGATTAAAAAAACATATTAGCCATTGCCTTATTTCATTGTTTGATAAGCTGAACACGGTATAATCAATGGTACGTTATCGCATTTTCCTGTTCTGTCATTACGACTGTAAGGGCGCGCACATCTGGCGAGGCGCAGCGCAGCGCATTCGTCACTGCCAAGCAAATATCGACCCTGCACTATTTGAAATAAAGTTGAAAATAAATAAACTTTCATTAGCTCGAGCGCGTCTAGAAGCGGAAAGAGGCACGCGTCTCAGGTTATTTATTCTTAACTTTATTTTTAGGAACGCAACGTTGATATTTGTTTGACAGTGAAAAATGTTCTGCGCTGAGCTCTGCCATATTATTATGTGCGCCGGCCTTAAGTGAATAAATCTTAGGTTATTTACTATATCTAAGGTGTTAGTGCAATAACAACACCCTCCTTGTATACTTAATTGGCTAATTATACCTAACAATGTAAATTAATGTCTGATACATCAGCGTACACGTTAGTCATAATTTACCGACGTCGTCATAAAGTAGCAGGTATAGGTACCTACTACTTCGTTCAAAGTCCAAGGATTTTATTTTTACTGCTTTTAAAAAGTCTTATAACTTACGAATTCACGATCTGACATTTTAGGACGTTTCAAATAATTCTACCTAGCCCTACAAAATAAAATGTAATAGTTCTTCAAACACTTCGATAAACGAATGAATTTACCATGTATACGTAATAAACAGTAATATTCGATATCTACCATGATTTCGCGGTATCCCTAGGCATTTCGTGAAATCCCTGGTTTCCTCATTTCCCTGCGACATATATGTATACTGGATAAACTTCTTGTACAAGTTCTTTTGTAAGAACATGAACTGTAAGGCCCCATTACCACTATGTCGTGACGACAGATTATCGTGTCGTTTAAAGCGCCGTGACTTGTGTATTTAAATGGAGGTATTCACATATAGAACCGGTCGTGCACAATTTTTTTAAACAAAATGAAATTATAAATTAATCGTCACGACATAGTGTGAACGCGCCCTAAGGAAAACACTAAACATTTGTAATGAAATCCTGCGCAAGTCGCTGTGCTACGATTTGTACTATAACTACGTTAGGTTACTCTAGTTCAGGGATCACCAATTTTTATTAGGAGTCCGTTTTAAATATGTTTCCCCTGTTCTAAGACAATTATTATTCTTTGAAATATTATTAGCAGATAGTATACCGATTACTTACAAAACTATCGTGTAAATAAAATGCTTCATAACGAATTATGTATAAGGTACGCTGCACATTTATCAGAGCGAAACTAAGCGCATAAATACCGTTTAAAGATTTACGTGCAATACGAGCTTATGCATAAATAATTTTCGGATCCATAAAGTTAATATACAGTTAATTACTTGTTTATGTGTTACCCACTGTCAAAACAGTTAATTATTTGGAGCGAAGAAAAATAACATTACGCCTGTAATCCCAGAAGGGTTAGGCAGAGGTGTCCTTATAGCAAATTAGCAATCCACAATGTTTAATAGGGGGCGAACCTATTGCCATCAGCCAGGCACAAATCCAGATTCCGGGCTGCTAGGTACTGAGAAATTCCTTATAGAAAAACCCAATCACACTTTCCCCAACCCGGGAATCGAACCCAGGACCTCACGCTCAGCAGTAGCGCTTGCGATCACTACACCAACGAGTCAGTCTGGTTGCTGAGAATACTATTATTAAATGGTCTGATCCTGCACAGGCACAGCTGAAAAGATATCACGGTACCACAAACCATTGAACGATGGCTCATGCCGACGCAAAATTATTAGTCAGAGCTGAATGCTGGGCTGACTGCCCAGCGGTGAGAAGGGTACTTTAATTCACACCAAACTGAGATGAAGTGAGCTGTCACTGTCAATCCCAACATGGAATGACAGTTCACTTCACGTCTTTGGTGTTGACGATGAGATGTTTTGAGAACAGAGGCCCTAGAATGACATTCTATCAGCGATAACGATGATGGAAAAGGCAAAAATATATAGGACTGACATAAGCTATCGAAAGCTTATGTCAATCCTGTTGAAAGTCATTTTAGAAATACGAAACGCTTTCGAAGCGATTGTCACTTGTCTAGACCCTCAGACCGGCAGGTATTGAATCTGGCCCCTCAAGTGAGTAGAACCACTTGAGGGGTCAGTGTCCGACAATAGCCTGCTTGAAGTATAGGCTTAAACAGTCTTTCACAGTTATTTTACGTCTGTTATCAGCCACCTATCAGTAACTTTATTATAACGAGAAATAAGATCACCATGATTTTGACAGTAATACAAAATCGGAAGTAAAATAGCTGTAAAAAAACATTACCCTCCCTCTAGGGCAGTCGGGTAAAAACTGTACACACGGCTACACATCAAGCTATACATTTCCAGTTTATGCTGATCTCGCATTGTATAGGATTTCTGTATTGCTTGATGTGTAGCCGTGTGTACTGTGAGGTTTTATGTGATATGCAACCTCATATGAGGCTGGCTGGGAAGACTGCAGCCATATGTTTTCGGACGTTCCAACAATTTAGTTCAAAGATGATAGGTGTGTTATTTTGTTTAGGGAGCGCCAGTTCCACAGACTAATGGCCAGTTCAGACTAGGGCTCCGAAATATGTACGTGTCTCTTGTAAAGTCAATAAATCCCTCTGAAAACCTCCTCTTTGCAATTACCTCCATCACACACCCCCACACGTTCAGCTAACGCTCCTAAAGCGTTACAGTACACACCCCGGTAATAACCGAATAACGTCAAGTATGGCATGTGCTACTCACTTGAGGGGTCAGAGTCTCCGGCGGTAGCCTGCTTGAAGTAGGCGTACAGCTCGAGGAGGTCGGCGTCGCTGGGGAGGGACTTCAGCTTCTTAACTTCACCGGCGGCCTTGTCGAATTGCTGGAAATAAAAATACACTTAATATAATACTAACGTATTGAACCTGGATGTCAGTTTTTTGTTGTTTCATGTCTATACGCTTACAGTATTCTGAGGGCCTAAACAAGTGACAATCGATTCGAAAGCGTTTCGTATTTCTACAACGACTTTAAACAGGATTGACATAAGCTTTTCGATAGCTTATGTCAGTCCTATACATTTTTGCCTTTTCGATCATCGTTATCGCTGATAGAATGTCACTTTGTTTAGGGCCGATACAAATTTCTTTTTGTGTCGCTCTGTAGCACCCACACCCATGAGCAAGACATGAGTCGTCTAAAGGTAAGCAAAGCAATGGAACTGAACTCGATCACCACTCATCTAAACCGCGTTCAAGAGCTGTTAGTGTCTATATTCCACAACAATGATGACTCTGATAGCTCTTGAACGCGGTTCAGTTTAAGAGATAGGTAAAATTCGCCCATAATATATGTGTAGGTTCGTTTTACCTATGTATCTATTCGCAGGGTTAAGTTTACAGTAATAATACCTTCCTTACTAAGGTGTCGAATATTGTGGTTTTCCGTGGGCTCGCCACAATAGAGAAATCGCTGTTGCTAGATTATCTAGTCAATAATACATATTTTTCTTTTTATTTCTTTTTAAATACATATTTGTTACATTTTTAAATATTTTTTATAAAAAACATGAAAACAAAACATTTAAAAATATAAAAAATAGTAGCCCATCATGATCAGGGTCCAAGCTGCCGATGGTCAGGGCTCTAGAGAAAGGAACCTCCTCACTATGCGTGCCGTGTCCAGGAGTACTGCTTTCTGAATCAAGCCCTTGACCCAGCCGTGCAATGAGAGCCTCCTGAGATATTAGTCGAGGCTCTTTGCTATTAGGCCATAGACCGTAACGATTATCGGTACAATGATTGCAGAGTCCACGTCCCACATGTCGACAACCTCGAGTGCTAAATCAAGATACTTGTTTTTGCATATTATTACGAAATAGGAAATTATCATATTGACGCTTAAAAATATACCTACGACCGTTTACTATAAATGTAACATACAAATGGCCATGAGGTCATGGCCAAGGCTAGTATGGGCATTCCCATTGTGGACGATGAACTTTGTGTATAGGCTGGTGGTAACACTCTGACCTTGAGCTGGACTAGCGTAGTACCTACGGAGTTTTTAATATGAGGCCAGCATAAACTACAGTCTTGACATTTGTCAGTTTCATACTAACGAATATGCTGTTGTGCGAATTTGATTCTTATTACTACTAGAAATTGTCCAACTGACAAGTGTCAGGAATGCATTCTCTCAAGGGCCGGACTGTAATTTTAGAGCGGCCTATCGTACTACCTGGGCCAGAAAGGCCTAAGTTTGGAAAACGAAATAAATTATGTAGGTAGACAGCTTTTAATATTAGGTATGCCACATACTCCTTCAAAAAATAAGCTGCCTTACCAGCCCCTAACGGACATATAGGGCGTTCGTGCACTACAAGGAATTTTACTGTCCAGCAGTCTAATTTTTTACGGTCTGATGTTGATACCACCTTTATTTCGAAGCAGTAAGGTCTGTTTTCGAACTTCAAGTAATACTGCTGCGTTCACATTTTTACTGCCTGACAGTAAAATTCCTTGTAGTGCACAAAGAAATCATCCAATGACTTCTCCCGCTCTGGGCGGAGCGGAAGGGCGTGTCAGACTTTTACTGACTAAAACCCACCCGTGTTCCTTCAGTTACCTGTTGCCAAGGTACCGGTATCCCTTTCGGACTAACCCGCAACCCTGGCAGGCGCACAAACGCCCTAAGGCTAACAAAATACTTTACCTACTAAATAAAGTGAAACAATCACCAATTTATGTGCTTCATTATTTGCATTCAGAATAAGTTAACAGCAACATTTAAAAAATAATGACTTGTCAAGTTTTTGCGTTTTAAATATTTCCCAAAAAAAAAAACTTAGGCGACTTGCCGTCATGTTTAAAAAATATAATAAATAGTGTTCATATACCATTCGTGTTTGCCAAAGAATCATGTGCTTTAGTGATTTTGCAGTTGAGTTTGTCAGTTGTCTTGGCAAACATAGCCTGCTAATTCTTTTGAAAGCATTGACGTAGTGTCTAGGCTCACTCACTCAGTCAGTCAGGCATGTTTTTAAGATGGTTTTGGACGGATTTTAAGATGGGTAGATGTGTTAGGTAATGTAAACTACATTTATATACCAAATTCATAATTGTTTATGGTGTACATAATAAAGAGTATTCTATTGTATTTTGTATATTTTCTATTCAAGTAAAAATAAATTATACCTATTATGTTTTTTTTTTTTAATACTTGTGATGCTGAAGGTAATAATATTATTATTTAGGAAGACACAAAATGAAACTACAATTAAGGATTTTTCCACTGAAGAACTTCCTAATTGGTAATTAAATCTTTTCGACCTCTGTTTATTATCTTAATACACTCAGGGACAAAATTACAGAGGAATAATATGTTTTTTATATAATTTTTTGTTTTGTATTCATGCCGCAATAATGCATAAAACTGATTTTAAGAAAAAAGGAAAACTCAAGGCTTGCCTGTGATGACCATCACTCCATAATTATCTAACCAACCAACCCTGAACCAATCATGTTTATTATTAAAACCCAGTTCCTCAGGTCAATGTAAATTGGTGAATAGTTTATAAATCTAACACAATACCAGCAAGTTATGTTTACAAATAATATCCACATGCAGTTGCTATGAAATGTGACAATGACCAACTAATACTTAGTAAGGAAGTTTATGTTATTTTGTTGTCAATAGTTCTTAAGAATTTACCACTAAGTTTGCTAAGCTTTGATTTGAGTTTTAATTGATTTTACAATCATGATCTACGCACCCCTGCCTGAGGTCTCCAGGGTATTTTATATTTAGATTCTTACAAGAATCTTCTTACAAGTAGTAAGATTTTTTATGGAAGTGCTATTTAAAAGGCAGATGTGAGTGGAAACGCCCTAGAAGGACATAATTAGTGACCCTATTGGTGATGTTATACAGAAAGGTCATGTACATAGTACTCGCAACAGGCGTATGAACGTAAACGAAGCAAAAGGAGTATGTAAGGATCAAAGCCGGCGGCGTTCTGAAGTTTCTGCCTACCCACATGGGAGGAGGGCGTGACTTTTAGTATGTTTGGTATTACTTGGATTTTTATATTGGCTTAAAAAATCTTAAAATGAAAATGTAAACTTGAAAGGAAGTGTAAAAATAGTTCTGTTAATGTCATTCACTTGACAGGTCGCCACTAAGGTTAACATTATGTAAATAATATGTAATTATACATATACAGAATGCTGATAACACCCTTATGAGTCTGAATGACAACAAAATAATGATTGTGCGTCCAATTTTTACATAAGAATATAATGTTATTATTTATGCAAATTACAACGGGCTTCTATCACACAGGATCTTATGACTTGGTACTATGACCTTAGTCACACATAAATTTTAACTAACTTCTTTTTAACAAAAACTTAATAGATACAAAAAAAAATTGACTTAGCTGACATTGTGCTTGTATACTTATAAAAAAGTCAAGTGGAAACTGTGTGACTGTGAACCAAGCTACAGATTTTTTTTATGTTTTTGCTCACATCTTTAATAATTCTATTTTTAAACAAAAGCCATTACTTATAATCAGGCAAAAATAGGTAACAACCTATCTCAGATATTTTATTGTCTTCCTATTGTATTCTTCAAGTGTTAATGATCTAAGTATTATTGTAAATTGAGAAAAGAATAATACCTACTTAGAACATTAACTAAAAACTTGATTTTATAATAACTGGCTGGCAGACCGGTTTATATAGCCATATTTTAACTAACAAACAAGAATAGAAACATTGTTAACTATTTTCCAAAAAATGTGTCATGTCATTGCAAGCAGTTGAGAATCTTCAAAATGAATCAAAGTTAAATAGTTGTGCATCTTATCTAATACCATGGAAATAAAACAAAATATTTCTTCTACCATTACCCTATTCAATTATGAAATAGTTCAGATATAAATCTGAATAAGTGGGTAACTAAATAAAAATGTTAAAGTAGGTAGACAGCAATATTGTGAAGTCTAGCGAGTTGCCAGTCATCCTCTAAATAATTTCACCTTAAGAATGTAGGCAAATGGCCTTTTCACTTTCTGAAATAGTTGCTAACTAATGCATGAAGCACATAGCTAAATACATAGGTAATAGATTTGGAAACTATTTATAGTTGCTACAAAATAAAAATAAATTGCTTGCAATGACAAAATGACCACTGACTAGTGAAATATTGGCTATAAATAATAAAAATAAACATATAATACTCACTTCTTGGAGAGACATGGTGTTTGTTGATTGTTGATACAGGTAACTAACCTAAAAACACAAATATTCATGTTAAAAAACACCACTGTTGCAAATCAAGCGTAGGTACAATATGTATTGGGGTACAACGTGATAGCCGGCTGAATATAATGACACTTAACCTCATCAAAAAGTTTAAATTCGGAAAGAGAATGCCATCCATAAACAAAATGCTAATTGCTCTAATGAAAACAAATGAAGTCTCAAATTAATATTGAACAAATTGATGTACTTTCAAGATATTTTGCTACTGTAATCAGAAATACACGTCACTAACTTACAGTTAAACAGAAGCGTGTACTCGGTACGAAAACTCGTTAGGAACTGGTCGTGCTAACAGACTTTAGCAAGCACAACTCAAACCAGCATAAAACTAATAAAAAATGTGGTGACGAATCGGCTATCATTAACCACGTAATGTGAATGTTATCCTTATCGTTTCATATCTTTGATCAGTAAAAATACAAGAATTAAATTCACCTCAAAAAAGTTTGTCGGCTGAAATAGTGATAGTGAAACACACTTGTCCTGAGTTTGACAACTTTGACATTGATTGACTGACAGAAAGTAATGACATACAGCAAATTGGGAACAGTGTTGGGAACAAGGAATTTACATTCTGCGTTCCTTTGCTAGTTTGCTACAGCTTGGTAACATGGTGTAGGAAAAGCGGAAATGGGATTTTTTAGGGATAAATACTGACAGATGGGCTGGCTGGAATGTACTTACTTAATTATTACGTTTTGTAATATTTTTAAATCGCTCTGAAGTCTGAATTTTTCAAGCGATTTTCTAAAGATAAATGCATTTGCGCTTTTATTTACTTTTGAAAATTGAATGTTGCCTTTGCGATACTTCCCCTCCAGGGCCCGTTTCAATTATCCACCCCATATATTTGCAACAGTACCTAAGTATGGAAAATAAAATATTCAATCGGTAGAGCCGGCAAGTGAGTTGTTCAAACTTACTCGGAGCAGGTACAGTCAACCGCACCTCGAAGAGAATCTAATCGATCTAGAATTTTTTTAGGGCCCTGTGTATTTAAAAAATGTCACTTATCTATAAAACATAATAACTAATTCTAGCGTTTGCCTGACCACCTGGGAACCATTGAATTTCACACATTTTCGTCACTTTCCTTTCTTTCATGCAACTGCGCATAAGCGACGAATTTTGAGAATTGCAACAGCACCACCATTTTTTACTCGATTACGGTAAAAAAAATCATAGCCCGATTTTTTTTATTACGAATGACATATTATTAACATAAAACGATTAGCTCGTTAGTCATGCAGAGTGTTATATTTTTACATTCCGTCACGTCTGGCAGCTAATGAGCTGACAAGAAGGAACCGTAGGTCAAACATCAAAAAGCCTTTCACCTACATATAAAAAATTGTCCTCCAGGCCGAATTTTGGCCATAGCGGCCTATCTCAGCGGAGATTAGCCATCCACGTGAGAGATATTATGGCAAAAGTGTGAGTGCAGACACCGGTGCACTATCTCTTCGACGACAATCCGACACGACCGGAGAGAGATCAGGCGTAGGACCCACGGACGGGGGTATCTCACCGACAACTTCCAAACCCCAACCCCAGACTGTTGAGAAGGCCCTGGGTTCGATTCCCAGGTCGGACAAAGCGTTTTTGGGTTTTTTCCATTAGGAATTTACCAGATGGTAATAATCAATGAAAAACAAACATATTGACTATTATATTGAGAGCTTCTAGCTAGTTAGCTACAATAGAAGACTTGTTTGTAAGTACTTAGGTACCTAAACATTACCTATCTATTTTTATTGTAAAAAAAATAAAAATCTAATTGTTACAGTGTGAAGCGTTTATTGATAATAATTTATATAAAATTAAAAAGTGTCCTTAAACATAATTATGCGTATTTGGGTGCCAGTTTCGCGGCTAAGTCGATGTACTGCTTCTTAGCGTCATCCTTGGAGATTCCCTTGCGGCCGGTCCATGCCTTAAACTTGGCTTTCTCTACTAAACCGCTGGGCTCAGCTGGAAAAATACATTAGGTTAAGAATTTAATGATGCAAGTAATATACCTACTCTTTAGCACTCCAAAGCATTCTCTAAATTCGTAATCCTAATCATGGAGTTAATGATTAAATTATAACGAGTGGTGCGTGAGCGGTACATCCCTAGTCTCCTGTTCATTAATTTCATAACACACACACTTTTAATGACAATTGATTAATTTTGACAGTTCATCCACGTTTCCACGTTCATTGTGATAAACAAGTTGTTGAGCAGAAGAAGTAATGGATTAGCAATATCCTTCAAAATTGATTGTGTGTTACGTAATTCTGTCTCCATCTCAAACGATCGACAGAAACAGAACGTTAATTCAAACATACAAACCGTGTTTTAGAGCTGTCAGTGCCATTATTACCTACATAACAATTTTGACACTGACAGCCCTTGAACGCGGTTTAGATGTGGTAAACGCGTTCAGTTTCATTCGTGAAATTCGCCCTTAGATTTAGAACGATGACTTTTCGCCCTCAGCTTTTCGCCACGCAAGTCTTACGAGTGATGTTAGAATAAAACGCTTCAGCCCTGCCCTTCGGAGAAGTAATGTTCTTAAAAGTAAACGCTATGTAGTTAATTACCAATGTTGACGTCACCGAAGGAAGCCTGCTTGTACAAGGAGTACAGCGCGAGGTTCTCATCGTTGCTAGGGGTGGTCTTCCAGTTCCTGACGGTACCGGCGACGCTGGTGAATTGCTGAAAGAAACAGAAATAAATCTTCAGTTTTATGGATTTATTGACAAATATTACCTACCCACCTACATCAGCCAACTGAATAACAGTAATAAAAATTGACAAAGATTAGATAATATGATGATGATTACGAAGTTTTGAGCAGAACGCTGTCTATACTATTTACTAGCTGCGCCCCGCGGTTTCACCCGCGTAAGTAAGTCTCGATTCCGTTGGAATATCGGGATAAAATTTATCATAATTATGTCCTATTCCAGGTCATGGTCTACCCATGTGCCAAATCCAAATCCGTACAGCCGTAAAAGCGTAGAAAACAAAAAATACCACTTTCGCATCCATACTAATATTATAAATTCCAAAGTAACTATCTGTTTGTCTGTACTTATGTATGTTACCTTTTCACGCCCAAACTACTGAACCGATGTAGACAAAATTTGGCAAGGAGATAGATGGCATCCTGGGGAAGGACATAGGCTACTTTTTATCGACATACCACGCGGGCGAAGCAGCGGGCGGAAGCTAGTTTAGAATATTAGTTAGGATTAGAATGAACGCGCATGAGTATAAAGCTGCTTATGCAAAGTCTAAGGAATTTTAGGGTTTCCAACAGAATCTTCTATAAGTAGCCTAGGTTAGGAGTCCCTCAGGCCTGCAGATGTAAATAATTTAGGAAACAATGGAATATCTACTTATAAAACTCCTACATCTTGTGTAAAATGGTCTAGGTACCTTTTTTTTTTTTTGAGTGTGGGATATCACAGGCGCGGTCGCAGCCCAAGATTTTGGGGGGGGTCACCATTGGTGCCAAGGAATATTTTTAAGGAAATGGTTACCTAATTGATAAGTACTCTAAAAACTATTTTTGTATATGCCCATCGGGGTCACTATGGCTCAAGTAACTACAGTTTTTAGTTAATAAAGAACGTAAATCATTCAGTCTCTCGACAGCTTGAATGATTTTGGGGGGGTCATGACCCCCAGGACCCCCCCCCCCTCGGACCGCGCCTGGGATATCATCCAATGACTTCTCCCGCTCTGAGCGGAGCGGAAGGGCGTGTTCCTTCAGTTGCCTGTTGCCAAGGTCCTGATATTCCTTTCGGATTTTCCCGCAACCCTGGCAGGATGGTCTAGGTAGGTACCTAAGTAGATAAGCAATCATAATGTTCTAGGTAGTTGTTTCATTTCAAATTCAAGCTCTTCATAAAATCAATCCAGCTAGGTAAAATGACGCCGAGCAATTCATATTCAATTGATCCGTCGGTAATTGGATCAGAGTAATGCAATGGTATACCCTAGCAATTACAACTTCATTTCTAACTGTCCGACGTCTATTTCAATGAGCCATTATACCTTTACCGCGACGACGTCCACGACGTTTTAATATTTCCATTTTATTCTGTATTTTAGTATTTGTTGTTATAGCGGCAACAGAAATACATCGTCTGTGAAAATTTCAACTGTCTACTTAACTATCACGGTTCATGAGATACAGCCTGGTGACAGACGGACAGACAACGGAGTCTTAGTAATAGGGTCCCGTTTTACCCTTTGGGTGAGGAACCCTAAAAAGGTAGGTATTTTAAACGATAACTAAGCAGCTATGAAGATTAGATCTATAAATTTGACAAATTAAATTGATCGGTTGATAAATAATGTAACGTGAGTATCACGCACGTACATAAGAAAACTGATTTAACAGAGATAATAAATTGTAAGTTTATTAAAACAAGTTTCAATAAGTTTATTAAAATTCGAGGACGTGCAGTGATTTAAAATGAATAAAAGTCCATGGAATCATACCTTGATTGGTATTATCAGTAGGTAATTATCGTTTCTATCTAACAAGCTCAAATTGTTTGTTTGTAAAGTAGCTACTAATTATGACTTTGCTATTTACGTAGGTATTGTTATGGCACAATTCGGTAGCCGACTGCTGCAGCCTGCATGCGTAACATGACAACCGATACAAACGGGTCGGGTTTTCTACGGGTTTTGTCGACGAAAGAATAGACAAAATGGCAGATTGTGGTTGTTTATCTGTCATTTTGTCTATTCTTCCGTCAACAAAACCTGTGTTTACCTAAGCGTGCTGGTTTCTATGTTATATTTCCACGAAATCGACGTGTGTTAAAAACTGTTTTTAGCTATTTGATCAAATTACTTGAACGTATAAGGCCCGCATTAGATACTTAAATTAATTTGCAATTATTATAATATTTTTAGATATAACTACAAAAAGTATCTAGAAACAATTAATTTTACTACTTACTAAATTATTATAGGTAATAGGAAGGAAGTTGTTGATAGACTTATGAGGCTGAATATTATATGAAGATTATTTTAGAAATGTGAACTTACCTCGTCGAGAGACATGGTTTTTGATTTTCTTTGAGATCTGTAACAAAATAAAATTAATTTTAATTTCGTAACAATCGGGCACCGTAGACAGAGATTTTGTCTCCGTGACCCGTGATCATTTTCATGCCACAGGTATTTATTATACATACAGTCAAGCGCATGAGAGTGGTAAAAAAACCGGCACCCTAATTGCGTAACACACGATCAATCACAATGTGTTTCATTTTGACAGTTCAACACAATTAATTGCGTTATTTACGTTGTTGAGCAGATAAATTTTTCGAACATATGAAGCAATGGATTAGCAATATCCTTCAAAATGATTCAGATTATGATTGATCGTGTGCATAGAAATTCTTTCTTATATCTATGATCGTGTGATATGTACGCAGAATAGACTGGCCTAGTGCCTATTCTATTGAAATTAAAAAGCTAGGCCACAGACGTGCGGTCAAATCAAGTACTTAGGCAGCGAGATAGGGGGGAGATAGGGGGCCTAAAATATTATATAGACGCAAATCCAGTGAAGAGATTAACGAGAGTTATCAGTTTTTTATAATATCTTAATTCTTGGCTTAGTAAAATAAATCTTTTACCTACGGTATTTTAGGTATAAACAAGCTTTTTTTAATGATTTTTAAGTAACTTTGTATCTAACGAAGTGAACAATAAAGGTGAAACCGCTAGGGTAGCACGCGAAAAAATTATCTTAAAAAAAAAAATTATTTGTAGGTCAGTATCAGATCGAAGAGCAGTGATGGCCGCGACTTACGTCGCTAGATCGTAGGTTCGCACCTTGACAGGCGTTTTACTCTGTGTAAATTATTTCATCACCACTACTCTCAAAACGGTGAAGGAAAACATTGTGAGGAAATCGGCCCCTATCCTAGAACAATAAATTCGAAGACATGTAAAATCTACCAACCCGCACTGGGTCCGCGTGGTGGATTACGGCCCACTCCCTCTCACACTCACACAGAGAGGAGTCCTGTGTCCTGTGTCCCAACAGTGGGAATTTTATAGGCTGAATATAGTGATTATGCTATCAGGTTGTATGTTAACCAAAATATGATCGCGACCGTAACAAATACGTATTCACAAATCGCAAAAAAGTACATAAGAAAAATTTTATATCGCGTTCTACCTTATCACTTCTGTCATATATTATAGACACAATATTCCTAAAAACATAAGTAAGATCAACAAAGGTCTAATATTTGCAGTGTGCAGACATTGAACGCGTGGCGTGCGCTCACGCATTCCTCGGGTTCATCGACCGGTATCAGCGGAACTGGAGCTGGCGAGTGCACTTTCCAGCGTTCATTGACAGTGGATCGCGGTGATGTGAACTATGTGGAGGAAATCCGGCTAGATTAGCTATTACGAGGTGCTAGTGGGGGGAGTGAAATGCAGATCACTAGGAAGAATATATTAGAGGAATTAATTTTAACGTCTCTCTTCTGCTTTGCTCAAAGAATATTTGCTGTGATCTCTGTATGTGATCCATTTTGTAAATTTACCACTGAAAGCGGAAGTGCCAAGCCGTTGTAACGGTATGGAAGAATGGCGTTTGTTAGTACTAACAAACGGCATTTTGTAGGCAAGAGGTCAATTAGGTAGGTAGGGAAATAAAAAAATCCTTTACAAGTTACAACCATTTTCAAACAACATGATGATAAGCTTACGCACTCCCGAAGGTCTCCCAGTCTTAGCTAACCAAACATTCTGGGGTCTCTAGCTCTTGGGAGTCACAACTCACAAGAATCGAACTTGGAAACACACACAGGTCACATAACATAACATAACATCACGCCTGTAATCCCCGAAGGGTTAGACAGAGGTGTACCTAATAGTACATCCACATTTGGACAGTTATGTTTAAGTCCCATGTGATAGGGCGAGCCTATTGCCATCAACCGGGCACAAATCCAGACCCCGGGCTACAACTGAGAAATTCAAGAAGAAAAACCCAATAAAACCTTGCCCGACCTGGGAATCGAACTCAGGAATCTTTCTCAGCAGTAGCGCTTGCAACCACTAAACCAACGAGGCACACGCAGTTAGAAACAATCCACATAATTAAATTAAGATTGTTACAAACAAACAAATTGTAGTGTCTGCCTACCCCCATGGGAAGAAGGCGTAAGTAATGTATAAACAAAACACTCGTTATCAAAGGTACGTATATTTATGTACTCTAGGTGGGTACTATGGGCACTAAAATATAGTTCACAATTTGGTACTTAGAGAACTTACCACGAGGTAGAGAAGCTAGGTCGATATCGCCGAGGACACTGAACAGTTTGATGTGAGATCCTTAAGTTAAATTTCGTCAAATATATGGCATGTGTACTGTGTAGCCAGGGCTGTCAATACTTTGATTACGATAGCGTTGACGATAAAATCTATATTTATATATTGTTTAACATTGACTAGTCAAAAATATAATGAATTATTGATATTATCAGATCAGGGCTATTGTGAATGGTCATCGATGTTTTGATTTTAATAATTAACTGTGACTCACACTGTAGGTAATTTAGAAGTGGAATTTGAACCAAACTTTGCCCAGATAGGACGGAGTTTCAAGGACTTTGGACAGTCTCAAGAACTTCAAACAGCAACAATACCTATGGCAGATATTTTTATAATGACGTTGCTTATACTTACTTTAGTAAAAAAACATAAATAAAGAAGGATCCCAGCATTTTAGAAACGAATAAGAACAGTTTTAAGAACAGTAAAAACCTCGCCATTAAAATTTTGGTGATGTGAACTGTCGTCCTACCTGACGCTAGAGAATCTAGGAATCAGTCCCTAGATTCTCTAGCGTCTCGTAGGAGGACAGTTCACTTCACCAAAATTCCACCACTTCAAACTCGATACGATTTTACAGTAGCATTAAAGTGACTACGCTGAAAGTGGACCGGTTGCCACAAATAAACCATAGATTTTAGAAATGTATTTGGTAAATAGGTAACAGGTATAAGAGAACAATTTACTTTGGCGCGAGTACCTACTTGTATTGAAACTTGAGCAAGCCAAGGATTCTAGGATTGAAACACATTCTTTCGCTGACAGCAGACAACGCACAGCCTCAATCACTGGGTCTAGCTAGAAGCATGAAATGTTGCACAAGAGTTCCATAAAATAAGCAAAAGTATAGCACTTAGGATGGATTTCTGAAAATGTATGTGTAAAGGGGTTAAATAGGGGATGAGAGATTCTATGGAGGTTTGTCATTCTTTCCGAACGGAAACCCAGTTGAACACACGGCTTGTTTATTCATACAACGTGTAAGAAAATCATGTCGACTTCTCGTGCTTGACTTGCAATTCCTAACATCCTAATCACCAGGATAAGATAACTGTATACTTAATTTGCTAAAATGTTTAAAAATCTGAACTAAAATTATTAGCTTCTCATTATAATAAAATGAGGGGTGTTCATGATTATGGGAAATATTTGGTTTATCCCATGTTATGTACCAAGATCGTAGGGGTCTATCTTAGACGACAGAATATTTTTAAATAAAAATAATTAAATAAAAATTGCTGAATAAAAATAGAAATTAAGATAAATCTTATTATAATTTAGAATGGTGAAAACCCTACGCAAGGTGCAATATAAATAAACGCTATCATTCTATAAAATGTTGAATTTTATCGCAGAGCCATAATCCATGCGAAGATTATCCAATATGGTCCAAATAAAACTCTAGGGTGGGGTATAAAATGTTTCAAGATACGTTAGGTACCTAAGTACTTAAATCCGTTCCAATACAGACAAGAGAACCAGTGTGGTTATTGAAATGAACAGCATCGACTTTGGCAGGTACCTCTACTTCTGGAGTAAAAAACACAACAACATACTAAATCATCATCTGCCTAGCCTTTTCCCAACTATGTTGGGGTCGGCTTACAGTCTAACCGGTTGCAGCTGAATACCAGTATTTTAAATGGAGCGACTGCCTATCTGACCTCCACAATCCTACTGGGTAATATGATATTGGTAAGAATGGTATTCGGTCTTCTGACGACCCGTAACGACTGTCAAATATCCATGAATGACAGCCGGGAGTGCGTTCCGGGGTCGTGGTATGTAAAGATGCATGGTCACCCATCCACGAACCAACCGCGGCACACTCGGCTAGGAAACACTCTCGGAAAGTATATAAATCCCGTTTTCAATTTATTGTAGATCTTTGACTGCACGCATTGATTGATGTAATCGCTAAACGGGTTTGCTGAGACGGTTCTTGTTGTTTTTACTTATATTATTTATTTTTTTATTCCTTTTTTTTACTAGCTTATTTATTAATAGGTACCTAATGGTTAAAATATTTATTGGGTATGTTGAAACTGTTTGTACTTCCCGTCACTTGTCACTAAAGGTTCATTAGAAAACCAGCGTCAGACAGTACCTGTCTGGCATTAATGCTGAAATGAACCTTTTTGGCGCAGTCTTGAGGCGCACACTATTGTTTTCAAATTGTTTATTTTTTTTATTTTGTTATTTGTATTTTGTGTTTCACGAACTGTGTCCAAATAAACGTTATTCTTTCTTTCTCTTCTTTCTTACTGTCGTTACGGGTAGGCAGAAACCGAATTCTGATAACCAGTCTTACCAAGGGGTATCGTGTTACCCAGTAGCTGGCTTGTGGTGTTCAGATAGGCAGCCTCCATGTAAAATATCTACTGGTATTCGGTTGTATCTGGTTAGACTGGAAAAAGAAAAAGGTGACTAGCCTTTTTAACCGACTTCTTCAAAAAGGGACAAAAAAAAAACATACAGACATATAACCTCCTGGTTATATGTTCGTCTGTATGTTTTTTTTTTGTATGTTCATCGTTATTTTCGTCAATTGTGAACCGAGATAAAAAAATTTTTTTTATTTCGAAAGGGTATACTCCCGAGGTGGTGCCATATAAATTTTGTTAACTTTTCTTGCGTAGTTTTTGAGTTAGCTTCAATATGACGTATTTTTCCCACTTAGTCTATGTAGACGATATAATATTATTTGACTCCGTCACTGTTATTTACATAGCAGGTAGTGGTATTACAATTTGTGTGGGGTAGGTAAGTACCACAACTAAAAAGTGAAAAACCAAAACGTTTTACAAAAAAAAAAAACAACCGACTTCCAAAAAAAAAGTCGGTGTCTTTGCTTTTCAAATTTCGTTTTTTGCCACCGACTTCCGAAATTAAAGTTATTTTACACTTTTTTTGTGTTTTTTTTTGGAAGTCGGTCGGTTTTTTTTGGTAAAAAGTTTTTATTCCAACTATGTTGAGGTTGTCGTCTGATGAATAAATGTATCAAGTCATTCCGATTATTAGTCCTCTTTGTCTATTATCATTATTTTCTTAGTCACCTGCGGGCTCTCCGCCGATACCTATATAACCTTGGCGTAGGAGATCTTGCAGGAAGTTACAGACATGCCATTGAAGTAGGTATTTGTGTTATTTCGAAGTAAGTATCTATCGAAGGTACCAGAGTCTTGGTAGAATTTTGACCTCTATATTTAGGAGGCAAAGTTCTACAATGAAACTAATTCTAAGTAACTGCAATTTTAAAAACTAGGGAAAGTGGTGACTTGCCTCCAGTCCTAGTTCCAGCCTAGTTCATTTCACCTTTCCTGGTAGTTTTAATATACAGGCTGTAAGGGTAAACACTCTTGTCATTCAAACCATGGGTAGTTGACTTAAATATATAAATAAATAACCGAACACAACAACAAAAAAACGTTATTTTCATTAAAAGATTTTAAAAAGTTTCTATCCGACACCGTGCTCGCTAGCGAAACAGCTGACTGACTGAGGGAGGTGTCGCGCTCGCAGCCGATCAGGTCACATCCAGCACCCCCAGCCCGTGTTGAGACGCAAGCTCGTTGCCCTAGCGCATAGGGCAGCGAACTTGCGTCTCTTGTGGTAAAATGTAGATTGAAAAAAAATAAAAAATGAAACCAAACCACTGGTCGCAAGGATAACGGTGTTTACCCTAACACCCTGTATAAACAATTCGGACAGATGACTTATAAAACGTTAATCGATATCATTTATTACGGAATCCTTCATGCTCTTCTCTATGTTTCCTCGTTGGTGCGTTTCGAGGAATACTTTAGGTGCGCTTCATTTGGTGCGTTTCAAAGTTGATGGGCTTCGAGTAATACACCTAAATTCGAACTTTTCAATCAATCAACATTTTTAATCCGCGATCAACTTTAAAAACAAGTGAGAGTTACTGCACCCTAATGGCGTAACACACTTTCAAAAATATTACTCTTTAATAAATATTATTCTTTCTTTCTTTTCTTTCTTTCAATCACAACCTGAATGATTTTGAATGTTATTGCTAGTACATTGCTTCATTTAAATTAAAACATGTTCGAAAAGTAAGTATTTTTATCAGTTGTCATAGTAACTCATCAATTTCGAAGAACGATGTATGTAAGTATTTTAGTATTTCCTGGTAAAAAGCTGGTTCTTTAACCTAATCACAATGATATAGTTACCTAATAATTTAGATAAGTAAATAACATTGATAACAATATTGTTTTATTTGTTCTAATCATGAATTAATTAGGTAATTATATCTACCTACCCTTTACCTACGTGTTTCCAAATACCGTAAAATCATTTTCTAGTGAACCTAAGGACCGGTCTTTTTGACCCTCCAAAACCAAGTGCCTCATAACGCCTCGTTCAAACTGGCGCGATATCACGGGTGCGACAGGCAGCACAATTCTTGTCACGCCCGCGATATCGCGCCTTAATCCTAATCATTTTATTGAACTTTGTCCTGTGTCCATCACTCGTGTTGAATCTAAGTTTCGATAGATTAGGTTCCGGTCACCAGACACCAATGATAAGTTGATAAAAGATAGATTGATTTTGTTGGGGTCGTTCGGCTTCCAGTCTAACCGAATGCAGCTGACCGAGCGCAGTATTTTACGTGGAGCGACTGCCTATCTAACCTCCACAACCCAGTTACTGGGTAACACGAACACGAGTTAGATTTTTGGGCTTCTGACTACCAGTCACGGCAGTCAAAGATCTACAAATCGCAGCCGGGACGGGTTTCCGAAACACAGAGAAGTCTCTTTATGTAATTGATGGTCACTTATCCACGGACAAACCTCGGGAAGCGTAGGTCGCTGTTGCGCGCGGCTGTTTATTTAGCCACGAGTCTGCTAAGTTGACGGCGTCATCAAGACGGCAAGCGATGCGCTGCGGCGCTCGGCAAGTTGCGCGCCAGCACCAACAGCATCCTGTCTGTTATTGCGGATAGGCTAGACCCCTGAATTATAATGTTTTTATTTAAACTACTAACACTAGGTTCAAGAGTTTCAATGTACTTACTAACACTCTATGGATTTTCAATCTGAAGTTATTTTTTTTTTTTAAGTGCTAACTTTAAATGCTTTAGCCTCATGCCTCATGTACCTTTTACTAGTTAACCTTAACCATTATCTCAATACCTCAATCATTATCTGTACAAAATATTTTCTAAGTTCGAAGGTAGGTATAACCTAACTCCTCCAGTAGCTTCGAAATTTTTTGCGTTGCGCATGTTATCAGATTTCGAAATAGGTCGCGATTACAAGTGTTTGCAAATAATATAACATGTTTCTGCGAAGGGATACGGTCTTATCTAGAACCTACAAGAAATTTTCCATTGGACACACCTTCCGCGCGTCAATAACCGCCAACTTGAAAAAAAACAGCACGACGTGTACTCATAGGTAGGTCAAACCTGTTTCGCTAATAGGTTTATGTTCGTTTCTTGAAAACCGAGTATTTCATTCCGATTGGAATTTTACTTCAATCGGCAACAAACCTCAAGGCTCCCAAGCGCGACCCGCCTCTAGTACCTAGAACAATTTTTCTATAAAAAATTCATGGAAATTGGTCTGCCTGAATCGCGTCGCACTGTCGCATCGCGCCTTTTTGTGGGAACCTTAAGAAAGGAATGGATGATGGATGGAATTTAGAGATAGATAAATCAAAATCAAAGAGCCGTGACCAACATCTCTTTCACACGAGTGAGATGTTGCTCCAGAGTCCAGTCCAGACGCCTAACTAGAGCCTCAGCTCCGTATGACCGCGCTGCGCAAGGGCTGCATTCAGTAGGTGGTCTCCTCAATTTCGCACACATTTTTCTATGGTTAGAGCCCAGGTCCGGCGGAACTGGACTAAACTGGACTCCCGTAGGCTGATAATGGTGAATTGCGGCTGAGAAGCCTGATAATGGCCAAATTACCGAATGGATATACGAGTATGTACATCGGCCATCACTTTCCACCCAGAATGCAGAAACTGCCAAGCAAGACAAAGTTATAAGCGTCAAATTCCTTTTTTTCATTTTCGCCCTACTTCTGCCGCTCCACAAAACTCAATCTACCTATGCTAAACGACGTTTTGACGTTCAAAAGTGCCTTTGGCGTTCAAAAGTGCTTTTAATGTGCCTACTTGAAATAAATTATTTGACTTTTGAAACGATTGACATAATAAATCTCGAATGTGTACGTTCAATGAGTTCCGTACACAAGCATTAACATGCATAGCTTGCATTCTATGAAGAGGTTAACGCCTTTACGACTATGGGTCAAGTATGGCACTTCGCTTGAAGTAACAACTTTAACTTACGGTAAAATACAACCTTCCCTTTTACCCGTGGTATATTACTAACTACTTAAGTTCTTCTTGATTTATATGGGTAGGTACCTAGGTATCAGAAATGGTTGAAGAAATGGTCTGCTCTAGAATGAGGGAGGGTAATGGGTAAACTTTGATTCAAGCCATGGCAAGCTGGGGTCGTCAGCCCAGTAATACATTACGTAGTGCGGCAATATGCAGTTTGGTATTTTGTATCTTGGTCGAGACAAAGCCTTCTTAATTTTTAATCGCGATTCTTTCGTATTACATATTTCTAAAAAACTCTTCGTCCACTACTTTTCTTGAGACTGCCCCAGCAGGTCACATGAAAAGAAGATAGGTATACTTACGCAGAACCCAGCAGGATTACAAAACTATGCATCACTGCATCCTGAGAGTCTATGAGCGAGCAAGCATTCTTTAGCATCGCTAAAATCTTGCAATGCAATTGAAATTCGTTATAGGAGAGTTATTAGCAGTTCATTACCTATTATAGAGAACATAACACTGTTCGTTTGTTCTTTAATTACGTGGCATGATATCACCTTTCCAATGACGGCAATATTTTTCCTCGAAATAATATAAAAACGCGTAGATCTATCTACAACGTAGGTAAACGTATTTATACAGATAATCTATATTTACGCTTCCTCAATAATTTACAGTTTAGATGTTCGATAATTTCATGATTCATAATGGTGACTCGTTGTTAAATGATACACATTATAATGCCGACATTCTTGCCTTCCTGAGATACGACGCAGAAACGCTTTTTTTTACCACAAAGGGGCTCTTGGCCTGCATCTCACCTGATGATAAGTGATAATCAGGCCGAAGGTGGAAGCGAGCTTCACCCGGAATCATCAACCACAGAGGAACTGGCTATATCTTACCTCCAACTGCTGAAACACAAGAATGATGTATTGTTGTTATGGCGACAGACTTAGATTATGATGGTGGTAGCTAGCCAGGCAGATTTAGAACAAGCCCTATCACCAACCAAACCGTGCAGAAAATTTTGCCCAAACTGGAAATCTAACCCGACCTCTAGGTAGTGAGGCAGTTGAACCTCTGTAGTGGAAACTACTTTCTGACCTCTAGTAGATGAACTGAAGATGGTTCAGAGAATATTAGGTTCTTGGAAACAAACTGAGTTTTGTGACACGACATTGTTCATACTCCGATCGATCATGATCTGAGGACTCACTCCGCTTTTAAACGTTTGGGAAAAGCTACTAACTGAACTGATAGAGCAAAGTTTGAACCTGAACCCCCCATAGTTCTAATAACTTCTCATGACAAGTACCTAGGTACAGAAGATGCAGTAATTCATGTCCACATAGAAGACATTTGATGGAAATGTGTTTAAAAAAAAAACAGAAAAAACTTAGTTATAACTAATATTGACTAGGATTTTTGTGTGTATTTATATGGCACAAACTGGGTCAAATAAATTTAATTTCTTTCTAAATGCGAGAACTCGATGATCTCTTTGCCTCATGTGTTCCTCTATCAATACGCTTTAAATTATAATCCTTTATGTACCTAAGTACAAATTCTAATCAGCCGGCCGGCCGGTCCGTCGCCAAGATAACAAAAAATGGCGCACTAAGTATTTATTTATCGCCGATTATTTATCTATCTCTGACTTAATCGATAAATTATTGCAATACACCTGATTAGAAGTCGGAGCCTCGATTATCGTCAAGTTGAAGCTCCGATTACAAGTTAAAACCACGATTACTACTTATTTGTCCTGGATTGACATAAGGTCGTTGCCAAGTGGGCAGGTACCTACGGGTACCTAAACTTAAAGGCGCATGGGTAGTAAGTAAATCCCGAGAAATGGTTAATCCTGAATCCTAAATACTCAATATTGATCCTCATTGTTGATTGTGTCGGTTGTGCCATAAAATCAAAAATATTTTAATATAGTTTTGGAGTTCCTTCGATGTCACATATTTTTGCTGTCACTTGTATGTTTAAGCCTTCCACAAAATTAAATGTTCATGAAATCATATTATTGCCGAGCTGTCCATAGTAGGTAATATATTTACCTATGTACCTAACTAATCATGTTTTAGCTGTATCTATTACTTGCATCATTTCTCTATTTCTCACTTGACAAAGTGACAATCTAGACTTCATGATACTAGCCTGTATTGTGCCAATGCTGGGCAAACGCCTCCATCTAACTTAATTACGTAATTATTATTTATTTCATTCAAAAGAGCACGTACGCACTTTATTAGTAAACTAAGTGCTTACATATCTTCTTCTATTACATCATGTCACATAATGCGCTAATCAAAATAGGTAAGTATAATGCAGAAGGTCATTCCAAAAGGCATGAGTGATGATTTGAATATATTAGCGTCTATATGGCAAGTTCTTTGTCGTCATTAAGTACAGTCAACCAGCACATCAGTCAAACTCAAACTCAAAGCATTTATTTCAAATAAACCAATTACAGGCACTTTTGAATTGTCAAAGGGTCGGTCAGTCAGAAAATATGAAGCTAGTTGCCCATTCCAAAGCGTAGTAGGTTCCTATGGAGAAGAACGGGCAAGAAACTCCACGGACACTCTTTTAAATCAGAATATTGTTACAATATGTTGTTTACATCATTCATGTTGGAATCATACATGTGAGTACAATGTAGAAAAACGTGCAGGTTAAAAGAGTCCGTAAATAAAAGATAAAACGATACAAAACAATTCAAAAATTAAAATAAATCAAAATAAGCCGTGGCAGCTAAGAGATGCCCAGTGGTTATTGCATTGTAGTAATTCATTCTTACTACTACGACATAAAGGCGCTCTCAATGTAAAATAGTTTACCGCTG
This sequence comes from Lithophane semibrunnea, assembly GCA_947363905.1. Taxonomy (NCBI): domain Eukaryota; kingdom Metazoa; phylum Arthropoda; class Insecta; order Lepidoptera; family Noctuidae; genus Lithophane; species Lithophane semibrunnea. The sequence continues at coordinate 16,570,310 of OX376195.1, forward strand.
ATATGCGATTGACTGTACAGGTATTTGGTACCTATCATAAAAGCATAATACGTTGTGTTTTGAACATTAGGAAGATTCCATAAGTTATTAAAACTGGTTTGAAAACTTAAGAAGACCGGTTACGGTCTTATAATTTTTTTTTGCCAATATAAACCTAAATATAGTTTATTTATAACTGCAGGAATGCCAATAATACCATAGTTTTTCTTGACCTAGCAAAGACGTTTGACACGGCTTCGGTGGATAGTTATACTTACTTCTTGAGGTCTTAGAAATCTGGAGACGTTATGAATCCTAGAAGTACCTCACGACTGGTTCAACCCTCACAAAATCACAAGCTATATGCAATTCATGAAAAATTTATAGCCTCAGCTATCCTAGCTTCGTGTAAATTATAGGGTCCCGCAGGGCAGTATATCGAGTGCCACGTTTTTTACGCTACAGATATGACTAAGCGACATTTCAAACCTGCACCCCAATTCCCAACACACTTTCTTCTAAAATCTGAAGAATTTTGAAAAGAATTCCTAATCCATTGCTTAATAAGTTTTAAAAATTCGTCTGCTCGACAACGTAAATAACGCAATGAATTAATTTCGAATTGTCAAAATGCAAAGCATTTCAATTGTTAGTATGTTAGGCAAGTATCTCGCTGGAAGTGAAAAACTCCGAAATAATAACGGGCGATAGCATTTTTTTTTTTAACCACAACATTGAGGCTCCTGGCCTTCATAGCGTCCAGTCAGGAAATAGAGCAGAGAAGATAAAGCTAAATTGTTAGAGTAACTGTGGAGTTTTTTGCCGGCTATTCTCCATAGGAAAAAACCAATTAGAAGCAACTAGCTTCTATCTGCCGTTTCATAAGTGCCCATGTAGGTGAAATAAAACATTTTCATTTGCTTTTGGGTTAAAATATTATATTCATTTTTTGCTTACCTACTTAGATTAGTAGGTAGGATTGCGTACCCCTTATCATTGGGGATTAGTGCGATATTTCTTATTAAGTAATAGTAATGCATGCACTTAATGCGCCTAATTTAATTAATCTAATATAACTAGCCGATGCCCGCGGCTTCGCCCGCGTGGACCTCTTAACAAATTATATAGGTACTAAAACCTTCCTCTAGAACCACTCTATCCATTGGTGAAAATAGCATGAAAGTCGGTGGAGTAGTTTTAGTGTTGGGTTTGTCGCGAACAGACAGACAGATAAACAGACGCGGCGGAGGACGTTGTTTTATAATATGTAAGGATAAGGATAGATACAATAACTATTTAGCCATGAAGTAAGTAAACCCAGAACTTAACTGTAGACCGTCTAGGTACCTCCTCTGTGAGCTATAATGTCCTTCATTTCTTTGTTGCTACATATTGTGTCACGGTTACATCACACCACGAAGGCAGATGAGGTCGTGGAGTACATCAGGATGAAGACAAACTTCACATTGAGAGTCGAGAAGTTGGAGTCACGCCATAAGATTAACTTCAAATCTTTTGTGGTGCGGGTTCCGACTCATCACATGGAGACTTTCATGAAGGAAGAATTTTGGCCGACCGGTGTCGTGTATCGGCGTTTTCGCGGAAGGCTACATGACACCACGACTCAGCGCAATACGTCGCCGTCCATACGTAGTAAATAGATTTTGTAGTGTTTGTTTTTAATATGTATTAGTTTATTATTTTTTTAAGATTATTTTGTGTATTTTATCTATGGGCTTTAGTTGCCTGAAAATAAAGTAAATAAATAAATAAATATTTACGCTCGGGGAAGTCTTCAGCTTAGATTTTCTGTCAAAGGAATATTATTAACTAGTTGACACGACGTTACCCTGTTCATATAAAAATCCCATTGAAAAAAGCAGTTTCATTTTTTTCCCGAATTTCCTTCTCCGAGTAAATTTTCCAATTTCTCTTTCCCTAAAAACCTTATTCGATTCGAACTATTATGAATGTTAAAACAAACAATTCAGTCCAGCTGCCACTAAATTATTTTAAAAATAAACTTTAAAAAAATGGCTGTATTATAATGCATTCTATACAATAAATGAGTTCTTAAATTATAAGCAAAGTTTGAAATATGATCTCACTAGTAATAGAATTTTAATGTAATAGGGAATATGCATGTGATTCAAATATGGGTCAAATATTTTTTTTTATAAACTATGTTACTTCAGAATTATGCCTCCATCAATATTTTTGAATAAAATTTATTTTTGAGCTAGAAATTAATTTTTAAAAAGTCCCAAATAACTGTGGGTAATTCAAATACTTGAAAAGGCTAAGAGCGGATGTGACGTAACAATCCGGGATAACAATTAAAATGTCAATGTCTAGTCAATCAACAAGTGTCAAGTCAATGTCAAACGCTCATAGAAAAAGGAGTGTTTGACGTTCACTTGACAGTTGCTTGTCTGTTTTCACAGACGGTGACGTCACCACACCAAGCGCGCCAAATGGAGGGCGTTTAAATAGCCCGGATCGGTTGGATATTTTTAAACATTTTTTTAACAACTTTAAATTGCTTTTCTGCCGTCGATTTTTTTTTTGCTATTATTTGACGATGTAAACTATCGAATAAAAAGATTAAAAAAATACATGCATATTCCCTATTTTAAAGATTTTAAATTTTTATGTCATGATGATCTCAATAGCAACTAATGTTTTTTGTTTAAGTATTATTTTATAAGGTTTTTTTGTTTTGTTTTTGTTTTTGCATGCTGAAATGTATAAGTAAGCAAAATATGTGGGACTTCTCATATTTAAGACCTTTTATGTACCATATTTTATGCAAAATAAAGTTATTCTATTTCTATTTCAGCCGTACCTACTCAAGTTTGCATAGGTACTAACGAAGCGCATAGAATAATTATTGTAGAAATAAATTCGCAAAATTGTATGGAACACGGGTCCTAATTTGTCTCGCTTGGGGTCGCGTAATAAAGCGGGTCTCCAAAACCCGTGACTGGAAGAACGATAGCCATCACTAAACCACCTGCTTACAAAGGCTACATATTGGCATAATAAGTAGGTACTTATCATCAATTACTACCGATTGCCTGCTTACACAAAAGGTAAGCACTTTATCAAATCATTAGTGTTAAGTTTAACTACAGTAATTTGTACTAAACGTAGGCTACCTCATTTTCCTAAATTGATTTATAATGATGCAGCTAGGTATTAGGTAGGCTAATGTTTATATTTCCCGCATTCCTTGAAAAACGGGTACATGGGAAGTATGATTTATTTATCTTGGACCTTTCGACGCAATTCGAGGAGCTCGCGGCTAAGTAATAACAGCCGCACGTGTCGATCCCTCAGGTTAAGCTACGCTTGCCGGGGTTGGTCCGTGGATGGGTGACCATCTTTACATACCTAAATTACTCCGTGGCTCGGAAAACACGTTAAGCTGTTGGTCTCAACTGCCATTCGAGGATCTCTGACAGTCGTTACGGATCGTCAGAAGCCCGAAAGTCTGACAACCAGTCTTACCAAGGGGTATCGTATTACCCAGTTACTGGGTTGTAGAGGTCAGATAGGCAGTCACTCCATGTAAAATACTGGTATTCAGCTGCATTCGGTTAGACTGGAAGCCGACCCCTTTTTTTGAAACCGAGGGCGCTGATGCCGATAGCGAGTTCAAAATGAAATTCCAAGATGGCGTTATGCCTTCAATACTGATTAACTAAATTTTTGGCGACGTATATTTTGTAAAGATATTATATTATATTCATATCATAATATTGTAAATACTCAACCTAAATCGTAGTCGGCTATCGGGTCAGTCCGTAACGTTAGCCCTGATAGCACATTAGATAACACTATCCCCCTCAAATCTTTTAATAACTTTATCTAAATGGACGTCATACAGTGTGTAATGTTATTATAGTAAAATATTATTACTATCTTAGGATTGTCACGTTGGTCTAGTGATGGTAAGCGCAACTACAGAACTTGGGATCCTGGGTGGGTTTGATCCCAGTTCGGTCGATCGATGGGTTTTTCTATTTGGAAAGTCTAATTGATTTCAAACCAGAGTCTGCAAAGAACGATGTATCAGTTAATTACCAAAAGAAGTAAAACTAGGCGAATATTAATTGAATCTTTATTTACAATAAAATTTGAGTGTTATTGAGTATTTGATAGCATTCCAGAACAAATGTAACTGTTAATACCTGGCTAACACATTATTTGTCTTATATGCTCATTCCTCATAGATACGAATCTTCTAGTAAAGTTATAAAAATCTTGAGATTGAAAACCTCCTTTAAAAATGCGCCATCTATTAACCACAACTAACACTGCACCTACCATCACTTGCCAATAGATGGCGTTAAGACCAACTTTAGTAACACCCTATGTTTTGGGCGTCCAATTAGGATCTTCTTTCTCATCAATTCCAGCTATAGCCTGCATTTTGTCGAAAGGTAACATCATTGGGTCTGTGGGAGGCATCTGTACCGTCGCAGCGAGTACCGGAGTCTTTCTACCCTCCTTTAATAATAGTACTTTGATCAGCGATCGTTCCCCGCCTTGTCCTGTTACTGGACGGAACAAAACATCCGGACTTATATTGTCGTCGAATACTTCTTCGATTTTTGTCGGGAATTTCAGTTTTCCTCCTGGTGAGAGAAGGGGTACCTGTAATTTTGTTATATTTAGAGATTATTTGGTAGGTTTATACTAGATTATGAGGATAACGATAATGTTGACAGGACTCCAGTATCACAAAATTTATAACTTTATATCCTTGTCCTCGATGACATTGTATATCCGATATCAAAGAGACGACGACGTGCCAACAACTGTTTTCTTTAAAATATACCGTGTGTCACTCAGCTTAAGGTCCATTTTTGAACTTTGTATTTTGGAACAAGGAGGTCTGGTGCATTACATGGGTAACGACCAGAAAGGGGTTAATTTTATGAATATTACCTTAATATAAGGGTTAGATACTTTATAGTTGACGGTGTGCACGTGGAACAGTATGGACAGTCCTATGACAGCCTTCTCTTTGGAATTATTCTCTATTATCAGCGTTACACGGAACACCGGACCAAGACCTTCCACCTGAAAAATAATACATCATGCCTTACAGTCAACAAAATCCTTTCAAAATCAAAATCAAAAGTCATTTATTCAAACTAGGCTGAGAATCAGCACTTTTCGAACGTCAAAATTACATAAGACAGTCCCCCAAAACGCCCGCCCTTCACCACTTCCTAGTGCTTTAGCTGGGAAGAAGAAGTGGCGCAACAAACTCCCCAGCAGCACAGCTCAGTTCAACAAGTAGGAATAACATATTGGAAAAGTAACTTTATAGTATCCGCTCAACTGTCGATTGGCCTTTAGAAGGCGATGATAGTAGAAATTCTATTGTGTCTCATTAGTGACAGTAGAAGGTTTATTCTGATATCGGCTTTAAGTTTATTCGGATATCATAGGAGCTCGTGGCTAAGTAATAACAGCCGCACAGGTCAATCCATCAGGTTAAGCTACGCTTGCCGGGGTTGGTCCGCGGATGGGTGACCATCTTTACATACCGAAACTCCTCCGTGTCTCGGAAAGCACGTTAAGCCGTTGGTCCCGGCTGTCATTCGTGGATCTTTGACAGTCATTACGAGTCGTCAGAAGCCCAAAAGTCTGACAACCAGTCTTACCAAGGAGTATCTTATTACCCAGTTATGGGGTTGTGGAGTGTGGAGGTCAGATAGGCAGTCGCTCCATGTAAAATACTGGTATTCAGCTGCATCTGGTTAGACTAGAAGCCGACCCCAAAATAGTTGGGAAAAGGCAGGCAGATTGAGTTATTCGGATAGTCAACCTCATTTGGTTAACAGACCGCACTTTAACTTAACTTTGTGAGGCGTTTCATACAAATGTGAACATTATTTGTATAGAAATAAGGTTTCATATCCATATCAAACGCTAATTCATGTCCATAAAAATAAGGTTCATATTACTTTACTTGACAAAGAAAAGTGTAAGCACAGGTAGAGCCACATTGTTTGGCAAGTGGTGTTGCTTAGTACTTCTTTGTTTTAAAATTGCCGTTTTTTTTTCTTATTTTTTGGATGTACTATAGGTAAGGTAAACCTATGCCTAACCCTTAGGAGAATGCAGGGGTGATGTTAAGTTATGTTATTTTTATCATGTTTGTATCTTTTTGACATTATTTTTTTTTTTATTATGTAACAAAATACTATCTTCACCTCGGCAGTAAGTCTCATAGACTCCATAGGTCCAGTGCCCACTGAGTTGTCAGACTTTTCATGCGCCTCCAGCAAAGTCTTTGCGGCCAAAAGGCGAAGTCTGTTCAACTCATGTTGAAACGTCTCGTGCATTACTGCAATGTGATCAAAACTAATTTTAGAAAAGAAGTATCATAGTATGGATTACTAGCTGCGCCCCGCAGTTTCACCCGCATAAGTCTCGATCCCGTGGAAATATCGGGATAAAAAGTATCCTATATGCAGTGGCGCAGCTACCTTAGGGCTGACCGGGGCACTGCCCCGGGGCCCCCAAGCTCAGGGGGCCCTCGGAACCAGACCAGCAAACCTCGTATTGAACTAGCTAAAAATTCTCTCACCTTTGGAATGTCAATAAAATAGGTTGCGACTAACAAGATATTAAGTAATACCTAATGAAAAACGTGAAACTCTTGATAAGGGGCCCTTACAGCCTTCTGGGAAGACTACATGAATACATGAAGAATACATGTCGAATTGAGAACCTCCTCTTTTTCTTTCATCGGTAAACCTCAGTTTAGTTAGGGCCCCCAGTTGTTTTTGCCCCAGTGCCTTTGGTTACCTAGCTACGCCTCTGCCTATATGCTAACCCAGGTCATGGTCTATCCATGTGCCAAATTTCATCCAAATCTGACTAGCTATTTTAGTGTGAAGTGTAACAAACATACTCACTTCCGCATTTATAATATTAGTTAGGATTTACATGCTTGTTCGGTCTCAAACTCACGTCTTCACTCGTGACCATTTAATTAGCAGAGACTTTGTTTTTCGAGGAACCTCGAAACATCTGCCAAAGGCAGTTAGAAAGAGAAAGAGTATACTCACACGTAGCGTTATCCCTTTCTCTCATGCACTGTTCGGGGAACAGCTTGGACGTCTTGGGTATAAGTCAGGGCTTATGTCCGGCCAATGCGCTGGTATCTGTACTCCACATAGCAAGAAAGAGAAGGAGTATACTCACACGAAGCGTTCTCCCGCTCTCTCATCGACTGTTCGAGGAACAGCTTGGACTTCTTGGGAATGAGCCAGGGCTTCTGTCCGGCCAGTGCGCTGGGTGACATCTCTACCCCAGCTGCGTGCGCGCTAAAGTCTGCTGTGCGCTTAAGTATCTTTAGCATTAGGTTACCACCTGTGGATTGATGAAACCATTCAATATTTGGGTAACAAAGTCTCATTTGTGAGGGGCAAGAAATAAAGCCGCACGGGTCGATCAATCAGGTTAAGCTGCTACGCTTGCCGCGGTTGGTCCGTGGATGGGTGACCATCTTTATATACCAAGACCCCTCCGTGCCTCGGAAAGCACGTTAAGCTGTTGGTCCGGGCTGTCATTTGTAGATCTTTGACAGTTGTTACGGATCGTCAGAAGCCCGAAAGTCTGACAACCAGTCTTACCAAGGGGTTTCGTGATACCCAGTTACTGGGTTGTGGAGGCCAGATAGGCAGTCGCTCCATGTAAAGTACTGGTATTCAGCTGCATCCAGTTAGACTGGAAGCCGATAGCCGACCCCAACATAGTTGGGATAAGGCTGGGCAGATGATGAAAGATTTGTGAATTTCAGTCAAACTACTATACTTATGATATTTTAATTGAATATTTCAATTGTCTGTGTGTTGCATAAAAAGAATACAATAGGAATTTGCTTACCACCAGTTATTATAATGAACACATTCTCCTCTTGTCCCAGTTGACCAAACTTCATCACGGACACCACATCTGAAATATAAGCAAAAATATCATAAAACCATCAGTACAACAGTATAGCACCGGCACCATGTACTGTTACTGATTGTATTATGAGAACATTGTACACACGGCTACACATCAGGCTATGCATATCCAGTATAAGCTGATCTCGCATTGTACAGAAATCCTTTATAATGCGACATCAGCATACACTGGATATGTATAGCTTGATGTGTAGCCGTGTGTACGTGTTACCTCTCACAAACACGGTGTCTCGCCGCGCCTTGCCGTCATACAGATGCACGTGACCTGACGCCAGCGCGACGCCTGTTAGCGTGACGCCGAGGTGCAATACTGGCATTAAGGTCATCGCAACAGGACGGTGTTCTAGAGTTAAACACCATTGCTTTTTACCCTGGAATTAAGGATATACAGGGTTATTGAGAATATGTCGGTAATCCAATAAGGGGATATAGGAGAGCAACCAAATGACCCCTTGCAAATGTCAACCATTTTCGAGTAATGTATATTTTAAAATGAATGAAGTAAAAATGTAGAATACAAAATAATAAAAAAACACATTTTGAAGCTGAGGAACAAGAACAAGGTGTGATGTGAAGAATCAATATGAACTTAGAGAATTATATTGATGATCCTTATGATTATTATTAGTAGTTTTCACTTTCATATTAATTTAATTAATTATTCGTATAGATATGATTTAATACCTAGTTATTAATAATTAACAAAAAAAAAAAACTAAAACTAAAAGGACTTACTAACTATACCAATAAATATAAAAACAAAGGGATCCTCAGGCGTCAATCGCTGTCATCCGGAAACGTGCTCAGAAGGCTAATTCCATGTACTCTGTGGCTAATTCTTTGGCCAAAGAACAAGCCAGCCCAGAGGGTCACGTGAAGTATCGACCAGTCGGTGAGAAATTTCCTAATGATTATAATTCTGTAAAGCCATATTTGTTTTAGGTCCGTATTACAGAAAGTTCCTCAAGTCCAGTTTGATCTGCAATCAGTTGATCACTGTTTGAGTATAGAATCAGTACTTGAGCATCGGTCTTATTCCAGAACGGTAATCAATCTATACTCAACTGAATCGAGACTCAAATCGAGCCTCAAGCAGAGATGTGTATTGTCTATGCATCAGCCTGTTTTCGTTTACGATTTATTATAATAACCGACTTTGATCCGATCTTCACTGAATTAGAAATATTAAAATACACCATAGAAGCCCAGTTATTTAGGAAATCAGCGTTATTATTTCATTCCTGAAAAGTAAAATGCCCCATTTATTGAAGTAAAGCTCTTTGAAGTGAAGTATAGTAATTTTGTAAGCAAAATTGTCAAGCTTAAAAGACTTGTATTTGTGGCCTTAAATAGATAAGCTATTTAAAATGTCAGTATGTCAAAAGTCAAAACATCAGTGTGAAAAACATTAGTTTGTTGTTTGTCTATTTTAATTATTTGTTTAGCTGATTTTATTCACGGATCATCCCCACATTCATCCACATCTCATCACATTGGGAATCGATCGGTTAAACACTTTTAAAATACAAGGACGGAAGAAAAAATTTAGTACTTTGGAAAAAGTTCAACCTTATACTAGAATTATCGTTAAATAAGTTATTATAATTATCTACCTCTTCAAATATATCGATTATGATTTTGATAGTAGGTACACACGGCTACACATCAAGCTATACATTACCAGTTTATTCTGATCTCGCATTGTATAGGATTTCCGTACAATGCGGGGTCAGCTTATACTGGAAATGTATAGCTTGATGTGTAGCCGTGTGTACCTAATTAAAAAAAATATCAACAGAACTCGACGTTGCACTATTGGAACAGAAGAAATATTGACAATTTGACATGACAATCTATGCTCAAGCGCGGTCTCGACCACACTTGGGTGATTACAGATTTGATCACTGCTTGGGTTCGATTGAGGAACTGAGTAGCGATGTAAAATAAAGCCAAACTCAGTTGAACTAAGATCAATGAAACTATGCTTGAGCAACGTTCTAAAATTAAAAGCGGACTTAAAACTAGTTTTAAACAGAGATCAATACTTGAGTTTCCTTCTGTAATACGGACCTTAGTGTCGAACCATATTTTAATGAATAAATCCTAACTAATATTACAAATGCGAACGTGAATTTGTTTGTTAGTTACGCTTTCACGCTAAAACGGCTGAACGGATTTAGATGAAATTTGGCACCCGGGTAAACCATAACCTAGGTTGGGACATAGGATACTTTTCATCCCGATATAGACTTATGCGGGTGAATACGCAGGGCGCAGCTAGTGAATAATATTTCTGAACCCACCTTCTTACTATAGCACGCCATGGTATGATCAGCACAAATGACCATGACACTACCGTCAGCAGTCACCACCTCTATGGCGATGATGTGCTCGTCAGTGTTGAACAGTAACCGACCCTCAGGCCAGTCTCTCTTCAACACGCAGACTGACTTCTCTCTGAAAGAAAAGAAGGGGAAAAAAACAATGAATGGATCTTTACCAGTCTTTTTCTAGAGAAGAATTTATTTGGGTTGTTTATTTTCGTGGCAATACAAGAGTAGGTATTGGCTGAAAATAACCAACGCTTTGATAAAAATATAATTTTGCTAGTCAGCAAGTTGATAGCGGGATGCGGGATTAGTCCCGCTCATACCCCGGCGCTTGGCGGTAAATGTTTGGCGCATACTATCTTGGGCAGCTGACTACCTAAGATAGGATGCGCCCAACATTTACCAAATCTCCTTTAGTGGTGATTTTAGCAACAGCGAAAGTAATAATAAAAAATAAAAAATGGTTTTCCAAAAATCCAGAACTTCTATAACGATCTATTATTTCTAATATTCTATAACTCAATCATTTTAAATAAAATAAATAAATAAATAAATTATTTAAAAAAAATTAAAAATTTATTTATTTAATAAATATTTTTTTTTATAATAAATAAATAAATTTTCTACAATGCACTACATATTCTGGAAGTGCCATTAACGTTGTGCTTAGTTGTGAAATAAAAAAAGCAGTGTTTGTAAAAGTGCCTTCAAAACTTGAATAGCAATAAGTCACACCTCGTAGCTATAGTAATTCTGTAGTCAACAGTAAACAGTCCAGTGCTTATCATTTGGTATGGCGTTTTCTTTACGCCACATATTTTAGCCTGGACAAATAAACATAATTATCCAAAAAACATTTGTTCTACAAAATTATTTTATTATCACCTTGCAATGCGGGAGGGGGGAGAGAGGGGAGGGAGGAGGCCTATGCTCAGCAGTGGGTGGAACAAGGCTGCCAATGATGACGATGAATAACTACAGGAAAGTTGGACAAATGTTTTGCTAAATGAGTTTTAAGGGGAAGGCCCCAATCAATCTATTAGACCTGTAAATATTATCTCAGGGTTGCAGTTTGTCCAACTAATGCCAATATTAGGTCACATGATTTATAAGCACTTTATCAACAACTTTTGTTTTACCTAATTCTTCCACCCATGAAATAAGTAAGTCTAAGTACCTAAGTTACTAGTCCCATTAATACTGACCTGAGACAACTGACTAAAAGTCTGTGGATCCAACAAGATCACATCTCCATCCTCCGTAGCAATTACCAGACAGCTCACAGAGCACTTATCGATGGAGTGCATCTTAAGAGTGCCAATGCATACAATCTCCGCATTGTTCTTACTCGGTAACTCTGTGTTTATCTCCAAATATTCTAATTGCTGTTCCGGTGTTAGTGGTAAGATATACAGTGATTGAGGTGTTAGAGTTTCGTGAGGTATTGCTTTAAGGCTGTCTATCAGAGGTTTTATTGCATCTGTATTGTGGTTGATTGGGTTTGTTAACTGGAAATATTAAAATACATTTTTCTTTAATAACCTATTTAAGGCTCTTACATACTGGCGCGATTCGCCACGCGACGCGACGCCGCCGCAATGTTCGCCGCGAAGTTTTCTCAGAAATTGTTTTGTTAAAATTCGCGTCGCGCGACAAGTCGCGCCAGTATGTAAGAGCCTTTACTCTGAAGTGAACTATCTGTGTTCTCATCCATCAACATTTATGTTCATCACTCCTTTCGAGAGCATATTGTCACTAAAAGAGTGATGAAAAATGTTGGTTGACAAAGCCCAAAGATAAGATGGATGAATTTTGTGCTACTCCTAGAGGCGAGCGACAACAAAAATGTATCGAAAGACTGGTTTTTATATTATAATGTTACATTTGTCGAGTAGAGAAATAGCCTGCTAGTTTCGCTAGCTTTTGGCGTGTGGCTTTAATTCTTAAAAAAAAAAACTATGTAAGTACCTCCTTATTATGTTGCAACTACTATCTAAAATCTGAAAATAATTTGTGAGCAGAACTAATTTAAATTCTGTAATAAACTGAAATAACAAAAACTACCAACCTGCTTCCAAACCTCCATCTCACACATGCTAAGCTCAGTAGCAGGCAGATAGTACTTATAGAACAGCTTTAAGTTACGATACATGAACACACAAGAGCTGTATGCTACGGCCACTATGGGGATGGACCGATGTACCGTCTCATTAATGTAGAAGCCTACTACGCCCAGAGGTAGGTCTGGTAACACTGTGTCTGATATCTGCATGGCTCCTTTGAAAACCTGTAAATGGAATAAATATGCTGTTTTAGGATAATTCAAGAGGGCTGATACTAAACAAAAAAATGCGTTTGTCGTTTGCTGTTAACTTAGAAAGGAGTAGAACATCATACAAAAGGGAAGACCGTGGAAGATGAGCAAGGCAGAAGAGTAATTTATTAGCTGGGCCTGGCTATGTATTTCTGAAAGCACCACACTAACATCGGTCGATTGTTTGAGTGACTGAATTCGACTTACTTTTAACTTAGGCCCATCATCTCCTCGTCCGAAGTCTCCTACTAGAAGTTTAACCTCGTTATCATTGTGTAAGTCCAGTAATGCCAAGTTTTGAGGCAAAGTATTCAGATCTATGTCATCTGTTCCTACTTCTACGTCTAACCAACGAGTCATGCTTCCCATGTTTCGCATTAAATAAAATAATTGATTTGGTTCTGAGGTTTTTGAATCAGTAATCAGTATTTCATAGGAGCACCGTTTATTTACGTTTATTGTTGGCATAGCAACTGTTTGAAAGTACCTAAATTTAAACTTTTTGACGTTGACGGGTGACGGTGACACTGCTGCTGATGACATTCTTCTAAAACCTGAAAGACGAAACTTGGTTAGGTCATTGGATAAGTCACACAGCCTGGGAATAAAATGATTAATTACCCTAGAGTTAGACAACTTTTCGTTTTACCATATCTTAATCTCGGAATAACTGTCTATCTGAGAGTAAATCGTTATACCGCCGAAATGCATCGAGTAATAATAATAATGGCGGCCGCTTCATTACCAGCTGTTTTCATACGATAAGTCACTTTATTTTACTGATAATTTCTTGTAGTTTTGTAATTTGTAACGATGTACCTACCTATTTTTTTAATAAGCAACTTTTAAGAATTATGATCGAAGAATCGAAGATTCTGACAGTGATGAAGAAGCGAGCCAACGTATGTCGGCAAATGCTTCAAGATCAAATCAAAGTGCCTCAGTGCAAGCATTACATTAGTTGTGGACGTAGTCGCGCATGCACGCTCGAGGTGTGCGCCGCGTACGATACTATATATAAAAGTACTCTGTGGTACGATATCCACGCACGCCTCGACTAAGAAAATGAAACTGCGTTTGCTCGGGCCAAACAGCGCGGAGCGCATGCTCGGGCTGATCCAACCGACCCAGCAGTAGTCAAGATGGCACCTTTGCAATCGCGTGCGCGTATCCGCTGCTGCTTTTCAATTATTGAAGAGAATTCTTTTTTTTTTTCAGATCATCGACGGGTACTTTTACTTCATTCGAAATTAAACGCCATATTATGTCTTCTCTTTTGTTTTTATTGTAATAGTAATGATGTTTTGGATCCCATAATAATCAGTCACTTTCATATAATGCAACTACTTTTCGTAAAATTTCTTTCTCGTCCATATTGCGCGCGAAAATCACAGCGAAGCGGTGAACCATCCATACGCAACGCACTGCTCGCAACGAGCCAGCCTACACACGCTCGCCTTCCACGCGCGCAGCTGTTCGTAGCACATCCTCGCAACAAACATGAAGACAGACAAACGAGGCATTTGCTTCGCACGCGATGGCTCGACCAGAGCATATATGTTGGTATAATTTTCAACACGCACGCAGAGGCATTCGTTGTGCGCCGTTCATGGCGCCTCGCAAAGTCTGTATCCACCTTAAGACAGACAGACGACGGACAGCGGAGTCTTAGTAATAGGGTCACGTTTTAACCTTTGGGTACGGAACCTTAAAAACAGGTTATTTAATAAAAAGTTATAATAAAATACATTTAGATACTATATTGTTCATTTCACAATTGCTTTTTCTTCAATCTTAGATCTAATAATAAAATACGGGTCTTCAATTTTTCTTGTTTTAATTGTTCCCTTTTTATTAGTAGTTCCAGTTCTTTAACTTCATTTATATGAAGTGTTTCCTTCTCAGTAACACTCTTCTGGAAGTCAATTGCTTCAATTTTCTTTTCATGCAATTTTTGTAATGATGATGTTGAAGATGCATATGAATGTCGCCTTCTGGAAATCCATGTTTTTTTTATTTTTCCTTCATCATTATTCGTGAACTGAAGAGGTGTAGAAACAGTAGTTCTTAAAAGTTGGGGGCTCCAATCCTAAAACAAAGAAAAACAGACATTCATAAACAACATAAAACTTTTATTTTCAAACTTTTCAATTATTTATATATAGGGGTCTGAAAGATGGCTTAAGTTGCTTTAAGTAAAGAGTGTGCGGCATCAGATATTATTTATATGTTCTAATTTACCTGTATTGCTACTTCTTTTGAGTCAATCCCAGTCTTTTGAATCTCAGCGGTCTCAGTCTCAAGATCTGTAACCAAATAATATAACATTTTGTAAGTGAAATCATTAACCTGTCAGGCCAAAATATTACAGACACAAAAGAATTGTGTCTGGGACTCAAAGCTCCAACCAGGCTGGCAGTGTAACCATCCATGTCAATCACAATGACATTGGATTAGAATTTAAAGAAAACTAAAAGATGTACCTTTACAACATAGTGATGTGCCCTCAGAGAAAATAACTTCAGCCTCATCAAAATTATGAATTTCCGAATTTTCTGGGACAACACTATCGCTGTCAAAAGGGTTGAAAAGCCCAACAGCACTTGTCTTAATCAAAGATATGATTTTTGAATGAAGAGGATCTTCTTTCTTGGGATTTGCTGGTCCGCCACCTAAAATAGTACAAAATTATTAAGATAAATAGGTAAATCTGCAAAAATAGGTATAATTAAAAGCACGCCATCTCCATGGTAGTTAAGAAAATGTTTCAACAACGAATGACAATCCAACTAGGTAAGAGACTGACAAATAAATCATTTGGTCAGGCTGCAGCATTGTACCTACTCCCAAGTAATAATAATGGTACATGACCTAAAGTAAAGTAGAGGAAAAAAACTAACCTGTTTGGATTCTATGCATCCTGTTAAATGACAAATGAATTCGTTAGATTCTCCGCTGAAGTTATGAGTTAGCATAGGTGCCGACATAACATAATAATACTGACCTGTTTGTATCATATGCTTCCTGTTATTTGCTGCATCCTTTTTCGCCGTCTTTTTCATACTCTCCCATTGAGATTTCAAGTTTTCCCCTGTTCGAGAATAGTGGGTTGTACGGCTATTATACTGGTCAGCAATAATTTGCCATTGAGCTAATTTGGCTTTAACATTAACACCATCCGTTTTTTTATTTTCAATTATATTAAAATGGGACTCTACTAGGCTTATCAAAAGTTCTTTTTCAGACGGCAGCCAATTGGGACTGCGTTTACGCGTATTGCCACTCATTTTGCACTAAATTAAACTTCTAAAACCCGAAAATATACACCACATGAACTACCGACAAGCAAACAATAAATTGTACATTGACATTGACATTGACAGCTACCTACTTTCCCAAGCTATAATACGGCAAATGAGAGTTTAGATGAGATAAGCTTCTGCACCGTCCCGTTTGGAGAACAACGTTTCTTTGCCGGTTATTACATTCGTTCACATTCACTCCGGTCTCCGCTATTCGTGCATTTCGTGCCTAAACTAATCAAAGTATAGCTCGTTAGATTGCATGGAAAAACGACTGTTGATTTTACTCGAGAATAAAATCGTGGAATAGTTTATTCCCCGTATAGTTACACGTATGTAAATTCGAGTTTGGTCGAACGAAGACGTTATTTTATTTTTTATTTTATTTTACGAATTACGAATAGAATAACATATTTTCTGTTTCTTAAATATTTTTACAAATTATTTGTTGTGAAAACTTGAAAACATTGCAAGGAATTAGATTTGCAGTTTGCTCCTGCATTATCAGCTTCTTTCTGTCACAATTCGCAAACAAACACACTTATGTGGTGCGTTCAGAAAATAAATAAAATGAAAGCCTAGGTTATTTAAAAAATCAGAAAATATCGAAAAGGAAATAAACTAAAACAAAAGAAAGCAAGAAGGTATTGCAGCAAAAAAGATTAATGGATTAAAAGAATGGTAAAACAATTCTTAATGATTTTTGTACAAATGTCAAAAAAATGTTCCAGGATTTGAATTTCTGTCTTTGTTGACAGTTGTTGACGCTTGACGTATTGCATGTTTTGTTTTTTGTTTGTGATTGTGTTTTTTGGACAGTATTGATAAAGTGCTCTGTGTGATGTGTGCATTTTTCAAGTTTTAAAAACTCATGAAAGATCTAAAACCTTTATTTATATCTAAGTTTATGCATGTCTAATAACTATCCTGTTTTGTTTTTGTCGTGCTTCGCATATTGGCCTCCAAGGTAAGTTGGCGTTGTATAAAGTTTTTTACTTTAATAAGTTCGTTAATAATTATATTTTCTTAATAATAAGTTTTGCAATGTTTTTATTACTCAACTTAATTACTTATAGTTCGCGCCCCTAAGACGACCCACTGACCGTTGGTAGCAGTTAGCAACAACTTTTTTTTTGTTTTATGTATACTTACTTAAAGTTTTTTATAATGAACACAAGTAAGAAGTCAAGTTTTGCAGAAACAAAATAGAAACCCTTCCATTAAGAAATATTTGGAAGAGATCAACTTCAAGCAAAAAAAATATCTAGGTAGGTACATATTGTTAATTTGGAACTTACTGATACTAATGACTGAATGGGGAATTAAAGTCTTTAGAAAACACTAGCCTCTGCCAGCGCCTTCGCTCGCGCGATATCTTTATAAATTGTAGCCTATGTTACTCAATGATAACAGCATTCTACTGGTGAAATATTTTTTTAAATTGGTGCAGTAATATCTTGAAAATTACAATAGTACAATACAACTGATATAACTGGACAGGTTTGACTGAACATAGGCTCTGCGTCAACAACAACAACTACAATTAAAAAAAATTCTTTCTTTCTTTTTTTTCCTGCAATCAGTTGCGCATGTTCTCTCACTCACACTCACCTCATGTCAACATTTGGTTCCTAAAAAATGTTACTATGCAGCCGGCTGTACTGTGTAAGTAAATAACACATTAAAGATCAGGCATGATACTGATGATCTTTATCATGCCTAAATGATAAAAAACTTGATATACTTCCTTTATAAATATTAATTTAAGTACCTGCAAACTTCTATTAAAATAAGTATTTACAGAAAATCTAGACACGCGGCCGCGTGTCTAGCCAAGTTCAAGAAAAGAACTGGCGACACAGCAGCCGTGTGTTATATTACACGAACCATTTGGAGCTACTTTTCACCCCTCAATAACTCAAAATCTATTTGACATACACACATGAAACTTGGTTTACTTATTAATACCCTCTAGATTAACTAGAACCCCAAATTTCATAAATACAGCTCAAACGGTTGTTGAGATATCAACGTCTAAAAATCGTCATTTTTATCACTGACTGACTGACCTATAGATCAAAAACCTAACCCAGTTCCAGATGACCTAGAAAGTTGAAATTTGGCGTCCAGCTTGGTAATTGTGTGTATACAAAGGAAAAAATCAGAAAACAGGTTCAATACTCAATATCTTTATTGCATTCCAAAATGTACATATGTAAGTTTACATGAGCTGGTGGTTTGTAATGAAGACACAATTTTGGACACTGTCGGTTTTTTTTACGATAAAAAAAAAAATCAAGTTATCGATTTTTAACACCAAGCGCCTATCGAAATTATAATAGCAAAAATATTTTCTTTTGTAGGAGAATTGGTTCCATTATGAAAGGTCGCTTTTATCGTTTTGTATATAAGTACCAGATTATTTAATATAACTTAGACAGCCAATAATTAATAATAATTTTTAATCATTGGCTGTTTAAGTTTTCCGCGAGGCGGTCAACAGGAGTGCCGCGCGTCTGGGGTCACAGGGATTTCAGGGTTTGGAAATATAGTCATAGTCTGTATCTTGAGGTGACATTTAGGCTTCCTGTACATGATGTCGGAGCCGCACCAGAGCCGGACCACAAGACGAAAAAAATCGCGGTGCGGCGCCGCACGCGCCGGTGAGGTTCCGGTGCATATCGCCCTTGCGCCATGTGGGCGATATTCATTCGTATATATGTTACCGGTAATCTGTATAATTCAGGTATTCTATACAATACCTAGGCAATGTATAGAATACATTTTCCACAGTAGCCAAAAGCCCATAAAAAAATCGTACTTATACCGATTCGTACTTATAGACGTTACGTATGTTTTTGAGTGTGTCAAAGCGGATAGTGAGGTCAAAATGTATATGCAAAATAGTGACTGCAAAAATTAATTAATTAAAGCATATGTGGGGAAGGAACCGACAGGGTCCATATGAACTTTGTAATTATCATTTTAAGAGTTTGTACACAAATAAGATATGCAATAAAGATTTGAATTCAATTGAACTGAACTTGTTCCTGACGGATTTTCCCCGGCGGTGAGATCTAAATGGGTGCCAAGTTCTATAGATAATCCTGTTTATAAAGAACATACAACATTCTCAAATAAATTTAAAACAAAATTTCCTGTTTTTTCTGTTATAACAATGTTTGCTATTTAAAAATATAACTACATTGAATACTCGAATTATTTACACAAAGCACTTAGGATGAATTCAAGCTGAAAATTTTACTTGGCTAGTTTTTATCAGCAAGCCAACATCTGAGAGGAGTAAGATAATATGTTGGCCTTAAATCAAGAAACGGTAAAGATATAAATATGCCTAAATAGACGGTCAAAACTGCGAATTCGTCGAAAATAAAAGAAAATAGCGCCCAACTATTAGCCGCTAAATGTACGCACAATAACAACAGCTAGAAAAGCACAATGACGTGGCGCGAGTGTAAGATGTAACTGTCACGCATACCAGAATAACAAAGTTACCCTGTTTGTTTTAGTTCTTTTGCAGCGCGATACTATAGACATAGAAATTATCAAAGATAAAGAAGATAAGTTGATTAGCCAAATATAAGAGTTAAGACTTGTATGTAAAAACTAGCCAAGT
Organism: Lithophane semibrunnea; assembly: GCA_947363905.1. NCBI lineage: Eukaryota > Metazoa > Arthropoda > Insecta > Lepidoptera > Noctuidae > Lithophane > Lithophane semibrunnea. Next base: position 16,589,866 of record OX376195.1, read on the forward strand.
AAAATTTTCAGCTTGAATTCATCCTAAGTGGTTTGTGTAAATAATTCAACTATTCAATGAAGTTATATTTTTAAATAGCAAACATTGTTATAACAGAAAAAACAGGAAATTTTGTTTTAAATTTATTTGAGAATGTTGTATGTTCTTTATAAACAGGATTATCTATAGAACTTGGCACCCATTTAGATCTCAATTCTTTTGTCGGCGAAGTCGATAACCACACTTTGAATTTGGCTCCCATTTCACATTTATGTTTTTGGTTGGATATTATTAACTACAAACATTAAGTAATTTATTCTAATAAATGTTTGGTTCAATTGAAAAAATATTGCAGCTATATAAACTTTATAAACAGTACTTAACATAATACAATCAAGAGCTGCAATGCAATCAATAAAACAAGATATGAAAAATATTTTTGATTTTTGATTTGACTATAAAATAACTTAATACAATCTGGCTTATTGCCAAGGTTTGCTGTGGTTAAAGCAATTATGTAGTTAATTTATCAACAACAATACTTGCAAATTGTTAATTAATTAAAAGTTCATAATGTCTCACATGGCTGAGGATTTGGGGATGTTGCCAGATCTTTTGTAACAACTTACCCCATTATTTATAAATGTTGCTTAAAGTTAAGAGACATTTAAACATCAAAATTTATGAATAAACAGTTGCTTATCATTACTTAAAGCAACATTTAGAAATAAACTCCTAAGTGGGGTGTCACATTCATTAGAAATACAAGTAGGTATTGTTTTTGTTTTCTCTAGGAGAGAACTGTATTATGATATTAAATAACTAAACACACATTATAAGACAGTCCTGCTTGTCACAGTATCTTTGTTCTATTGTGTTTATAGATCATTATGTAACAGTGATTATTTATCCATGGCACACACGGCTACACATCAAGCTATACATTTCCAGTTTATGTTGATCTCGCATTGTATAGGATTTCCGTACAATGCGAGGTCAGCTTACACTGGGAATGTCCTATAACTTGATGTGTAGCCGTGTGTACATGTAGGTACCATACTTAATTCTATGTGTGTTATTTACCAAAACATATAACTTATTCCATGCCTTGGTTTTCCCAAGAGTTATTTCCTCTAGTTTGATGTTAAGGAAATGTCTGCAATTTTCATATTCACATAATATTATCTCCTATGCATTGTTCCGCGGGAGGCATGTTTACGTGAATGCCCTGCGTCCGTCCGAACCGCTATATTATCCTGTTGCAAAACAACAAGCGCGCAAACGCCACTCAACCCACAGGTGCAAAATCTCGCGGCGATCTTGACTGCGGCCGGCAACTATACTAAAACATAATAAATATATCATACTTATATCAAGAGACTGTTTCATTATGTGGACATCCAAGATTTTCATAAAGCTCCTCTTTGTTCTTATAGACGCACTACTTCTTAGTTTCGATTCTAGTAGTAGAACATAAAAGAAGAGCGCGGCTCCACATGAGAGGTTTAGATACTAACGAGTTTTTACACAGTTATGAGTGACAGGGATGAAAATCTATAATGCCGAACAACTCCATGTACCATTTTGTTGCCGGTGTTATTGCATCAAGTTACGCCTACTCAATGATATTTTAATATAATATCATTGCGCCTACTCTATTCGGAAAATAGCTCGTTTTTAGGGTTCCGCACCCGAAAGGTGCCAAACGGAACCTTATTACTAAGCGTGCTCTGTCTGTCCGTCCGTCTGTCTGTCAGCGGGCTGTATTCATCAACCGTAAACTTAGAATATACTCTAACTGCCTTACTAATAAACGTTTTATAGCGCCACAACGCTTTGTCTTCTTCTTTCAAAAGTCAAATTACTTTTGAAAGAAGAAGACAAAGCGTTGTGTAACTATACAGGCGCTATACAACGTTTATTAGTAAGGCGGTAAGACCGTAAAAGGTAGACAGTAGAAATTTTCACAGATTTTGTATTTCTATTGCCGATATAAAAAAAAAAAATTAAATAGTGAAAACCTCAGTTTTTTGCTAAATATTGTAAGTACGGTGGTACGAAATTCTTCGTTTCTAAATCGGACTCTCACTTTCCGGTTTTTTTAGACTTTGGCCCTTTATTATCCAGGAACTTTACACAAAAAAGTACATCCACCCAAATGCAACACAGGTGTGTATCAACAGGCTCTGCAACAATATCATTCTCGGTAGCAATCAGAGAAATTCCTCGATGACTCATCGTGGTGCGGAAAATGGTCGCCACTCCGCTACTCGCTAGGCGAGCGAGTGGTTCAGCAAGTTTGCTCTTGGTTTATTTGGCCTTTCTGTCTGGACGCTGCGGAAGGCTGACTCACCAACCTGTTTTGCTATCAAGGTGTCGCGCCTATTTTTGATTTTTTAAGTTAGTAAGTTGTTGCGCGAATTATTTGTCGCTATACGCGTTAATATTTCGATGAAAGAGGCAGTTACGATACGCAACCACAGTTGGATATAGATAAGTTACTTACGGTAAAATTAAGAAAGAAAAAAATCTGCTTCATAAACGTCGTTTCGACCGGATGAGTTTATGCTACGTGGAACGAAGTCCAAAAGTCCTAAAACTCTGATGATTCGCTGTATGTTTAGGTCCTTAAACTTTTCCGCCTACGCTTTAACGGTCTTAGGCCCTAAATCGAAGTTAATCACAGCATGAATCTCGAAAGACCCGTTACCTAAATCAAAATTCGTTGAGAATGCCCAAAAATCGTCTTCACAAAATTGCGTCATTAAAAACCTGTAATTAGGAGTTAGGTATTCTTGACAGTTTCTTAAAATATCAATTAGGGTCCCTTAATGAAGTTTTGTCAAAACAATGATACTGGTCGACGACCTCCAAGACCTTGCTATTACATATTTGGATGAACAGTATTTTACTTCCTCCGCACGTGGCTTGATACCATGTATGGTAGAGGTTTATACTTGATAGACAAGCAAGCAGACTAACAAGAGTCGCGGGAATTCGCTATCGTTACGTGTTGCTTTTACAAAACACGTAGATGAAACTGCACTTGAAAATGTTGCATGGCAATGAGCAAGATTGTATGATTTGTGAAACGCAGTGTTAAACATCAGGTAAGTGCTGGCGCAATATTTTATTCTGAGACCTATGCTATGCTATAAGTAGCTGAATAGACGGTGTATCGACCCAATAATACACCCGGTATGCTCTAATAACTTATTAATTCAAAGACATTAAATCTAAAGTTTGATGACCCCGCTTCCACTAAGATCCTGCTTTGCTACTGCCCATTACCGAAAATCCTACCTACATAATTATGTGATAGACTAGACTATCAAAAATTCTTGGCATTAAACACACGGACACGTACATCTAAATTGTAGTTAGGCCTCTACCATAACAATCCTTACGTTTACCACGCCCATCCAAACAGAGATACACAATCAGTTGTAGATGTAACATTAGATTACAATAACTATAATTAGAGCACATGTGGGCATCAGGTATTATCGGCGTTAGCCTGCGGGGGCTTACCAAGGAGACAATGAGAAAGCGGCCTCGATAACACTTGTGTAATAGACCCGCCGACGACCTTACCCTTGTTTATTAAGCTATTTGTTAAAACATTACAATTCTACGTAATTGTTACAAGTCTTGGTATTTGAATGATAACGGTAACCTGCTTAACAAACACTTCATTTGTCATCTTAGGTCCTCCTAACGTTTTTTTACTTTTACGTGCCTAGTTTTCGCACTATCACACTGAGGTAAGAAAATATTTTGGAATTTTCTCGTTTCTTCTGGAATTTTCTTGTTTCCCTTCTAAAGTTCCCTTCTAAAGTACCAGAAACTTCGTAGTTCCTTAGGGACACCAGAGTTTCCCAAATAATATTTCATATACCTATGGTTTGTAGTTTATCCGAGCACAGTTTACAAACTGAATAGGACTCTGAGAACGTCTTCTGGCCCAGAAGACGTCTCATGAGACCCAGAAGTTCTGGGTGGATTTTCCGAACCAAAACTCAAGAGACAGTACAAAAAATACCACGGCCTGGAATTTTCCAGTAACGGTTCGTGTGAATTGTTTTCGTTAATTTGCTTCGGCTGACCTTTGCTTGCTTGACTGATCCGTGAAATATAAATTTCACAGATTTTAATTTGGTTAAGTTTTACACATAGAGCAGAGCCAGGGTAAGTTAATGATTTGTCCAAAAGTAAAATTGAAAAAGAAGCAGCTATGAAGTATTATGATTGTATGCTAGAAAATGAATCGAAGACTACTATTATCACGCGAATACCTATTGCACTTGTCGAGTTGAGCATTTAGGTCAGTCATGATCACAATGGATAGGTACCTTATACTTACATAAAATATTTTAACAATTACTCATGTTCTGTAATTATCTAACTAATGAATGACTAATAACGTACGTTTATTGTACTAAACAATCAATGGTATGATAAGCATGAAATCTTAATACCAGTAGGTAGGTAACCCTCTGTAGAGTGCACGAGTGTTGCTAAAATGTAAAAACAGTTGATTTCTGCCATTCCGCCAAGGCTGACTCCTGTTTACTTGGATGCCGATTTCTACGTGGCTAAGTTATTATGTCTCAAGACGCAGTCACGGTACATTCCTGATTAGCGACGGTTGCCGGCACAATCATGATGTTACACTATCCAACGTATTGGGAACAATAGCTTCGATCTAAAGTAGTATAATTCGCATTGTCATCGGCACGAGGGTGTATGAAGAAACGATCATCAGGAAGTTGTGGATTTCTTCTTCTTACTTATTATTAGGTCCCCACCTATGAAATTGGTGTTTTGTATGGGGAATTTTAAAGAAGTAGCATTTTTCATACTAACGTTTTCTTAATTTATATAACAACCATGGACACTACGGTTTTAAAACTTTTATGCACTACTGTTTAAAAACTAAGATAACGTATGCCACTTAGATTAAGCAACAAAAATAAGTTTTGGGTAAGTTAAAAAAAAAATTGTGGTCATTTCTGCTAACAAAATGAGGAGTCACTTTTGAGGCATTTTTTATGTTAAGAAAACTATAAGTAATAAGGTTTTTTTACTATTGGTAGTTGTCTATGATGGTCATTATTCGATATAATACCAAGCAATTGATGAATATTTTAAATCATAGAAGTGACGAGGTTCTCTATTAGTGAGAAAAAAACCCCAATTTCATAGGTCCGGACCCAATATTATGTCGATGGTAGCAACGCTTATCGAATTACTTGGGTCCAGGATGCCCACGGTAGTCGTGGCATCAGTGGCGGTTTTATGTCCTCTATAGTGCTGGTGTAGGGACACTGCACAGGCACACTCCAGCAGGTGGGCCATGGTATGGTCGGGAGCACCGCATTCGATACAAGTTAGGGATCTAAAAAAAGGCAAATTTAATGTTTCCATAGCATGTTCTTATATCTATGAATGTTAAGCATCATCATATTACTTCGCAAGCAAACTAAACCAAAACTTGTAGACAGTTCTTCGAAGTAACTCTGTCCGTCTGTCTGTCTGTCTGTATGTTACTTTTTCACGCCTAAACCACTGAACGGAATTCGACAAAATTTGGCAAGGAGATAGATGGCACCCTGGGGAAGGACATAGGCTACTTTTTATCGACATACCACGCGGGCGAAGCCGCGGGCGGAAGCTAGTGTACTTATACATTTCTGAACTGCGATCTCGTAGAGTCATCGTAGGAAAATCTGAAGATCAGTTACGAAACCAATCTTGTCATATCGGTAATCTAAATTGCCTACCTTCAATCCGTTATTTGTAGCTGATTTGAAACGCATCACGCTTGCTAATATAAAGAAAAGCGGACTGCTACAAATAATTAAACTAACTGTACAAACATTCTGCGGGTAGTCAATCACAACGGAAAAGATGAATGAACTTCGGAAAGAAAATGGCGCTTCAATGAACGGAAGCTTTGTAATTTTTGCTGATTGCAAAAAGAAAAGCAAAGGAAATTACAACGTCATCCTATGTAGTATGATGATGTATTGGGATGTGAGATTATCCGTAGTCCATTACCATAGGCACTTACTACCTTCCTATTTGTAAAAATAATGTAACTGGGAAGTCGTAACAAAAATATAACGTTTAGGTTTACTAACTAATTAGCGTACTGAACGTAAATATAGCTAACTATTTGAAAAGATTTCCTTCGAATAGTGTTCTGAATTTACGGAAAGGGCTAAATAATAACCACACCGGTCGATCAAAGTTTAAGCTACGCTTGTCGCGGTCGGTTGGTGGATCCATCCATATATCGAGATCGAAACCCCACCGCGCCTCACACGTTAAGCTGTTTGTCCCGGCTGTCATTCGTAGATCTTTGACTATCGTTACGGGTAGTCGAAACCCAAAAGTCTAACAACCAGTCTTACCTAAGGGTATCGTGTTACCCAGTTACTGGACTAACTGGGTTGTGGAGGTCAGATGGCAGTCGCTCCATGTAAAATACTGGCATTCAGCTGCATCCGGTTAGATTGCAAGCCGACCCCAACAGAGTTGGAAAAACGCTAGGCAGAGAGATTTAAATGCTAAAATCAGTGTCCTTTCACTGTTGACGACAATTGACGAAGTGTGGGCGGCGACCTATAAAGCGGAAACAGATTAATCGCTGAGATTTAGCACATGACTGAATGACTATATCCGTGCTAGTTTGTAACGAGATAAACAGCTGTGAGCTTGTACTATACCTATCTGTACAAAACATAAGTTTAAAGTGAAATAAGTACCTTACCTGTATACAAATAAAAATTACGAATAACCAAAAATAGTTTTACCTGTATCAGCCCTTACATCTACTTACTTCGTTTCTGTCAACCTAGCACTATAGTCCGTGTTTTAATCTCGTAGACTAATTTGACAGGTGCAAATGTCAAACTCCAAATTAAAAAAATAAACAACAATCACTTGAAATGTCCAATTAGTCTATGAGATTACAAAACAGACTAAAGTACCTATCATTCACGCATGGCTACCAGTGACAATGAACTTTGGAAATTATGCAATTTTATCTGTGTCGCTATTGTTTCGCGTCGTTACATACAGTTTTTTTCTAATTTAAGGATTTAGAAGCCTTAGAGGCAATGCCCTCCAAAATCAGAATCTTTTGCAGTAGGATTGGCAAAAATTACCTTGCTTGTAAAAGAGTAAAACCAGAAGTTTTAGATTAATTCTTTAGGTAAATATGTAAAAGTTATGTCATGTAGAAGCTTGAGGACAAAGATCAGAGAAAAGTGCGAATACAGACTGCGGTACTTACTTTTAAAGTAGACTTTCCAACCCGCTTATGGCGAACAAACTACAACTGAAAGTTGCTTTATATGAAGATGCAAGTTTTACGCTTGCAAAAAATTTACGAATACAAGAAAAAGAAATTGCATTTGAAGTAGGTACCTACCTCTACTATATTATAGTATTAAACGCTTTCAATTTCCTCAGTTTAAAAAAAGTATATTATGGCTCATAGTAAATTTATTCTTTTTTAGAGTGTGTTCTCAAGTTCCACATTTTGCTTCAAAGCTGATTCAGCCAGCATCAAATTTTTCCAGCTTCCCCAGTTCATTTAATCGCGAGCTGCGCTTTTCCTCCAGGATTCAGCTAGTTCCAATCATGTTCCAATACTCTGTAGTTGTTAATTTATAATTAGCACTACATAATCAGATTGCTAGTGCTAATTATAACAATCTATTTGCGTGTCCGTCAATGCATGGTGAATATGTATGAAACCTAACCATCCTTGGCCTATTAATTATTTGATTGTTCTACGCGATCTGTTATCACGGTTCTTCCGCTGTTGGCCAGGAAGTAAAACGTACAAAAAGGTGCTATTTACAGGGTAATTATGTAAACAATCTTTGATTGATTGGAGGCATATTAAGTAGTTATGGGACGTTTAACACGCTATTGTCGCAAATGTAATTCCTTCTTTCTGCCTGACCCCCATGGGAAGAAGGCGTGAGTTTAGGACTTGTTAAGAACTCGTTTATCCTTACATATTATAAAACAAAGTCCTCCGCCGCGTCTGTCTGTCTGTTTGTTCGCGATAAACTCAAAAACTGCTGCACCGATTTTCATGCTGTTTTCACTAATTCAAATTCAAATAATTTGTTTCAGACATTCGTCCATAGTGTTAGTATACAAGATAACTTAAAGACTATTTTTAGTAAACATGAAAATTAATTAAGTTAGTTTACAAAATAACTTAAAGACTAAGTGTTAGTAATAATAAAAAATAATTAAAAACGCTAATTTGTGTGGATTCTCACCCAGTGGCGCAGCAGAGGGGAGTCCCACCGATCTGAAAACACGCTCAGGAGACTGTTGGTGGCGGTGGCAGTAATGGATAGAGTGGTGGTTCTCGAGGAAGGTTTTAGTATATAAAAACCGACATCCACGCGGGCGAAGCCGCGGTCATTAGCATAAATAATCTCTCCTCGGGCATCGAGTCTCAGATATATCAGATATTGTCGAGGTGCAGCATGTCGGAGTAGAATACGTCGAAATTGAATCATGTCGGACTAGCATTATTGTCGAAGAAGTATGTCGACGAAGTCACATCATTTCGTAGTTAAGTCATGTCGAAGAAACGTTTTGTCGGAGTACAGTAGGGTATTTCGAACTACAGTAGGTATTGTCGAAATTAAGACGTGTCAGAGTTCCGTACTGTCGAAATAAAATCGTGTCGTATAACCGCCTTACTAATAAACGTTGTATAGCGCCTGTATAGTTACACAACGTTTTGTCTTCTTCTTTCAAAAGTAATTTGACTTTTGAAAGAAGAAGACAAAGCGTTGTCTAACTATACAGGCGCTATACAACGTTTATTAGTAAGGCGGTTACGGTTTGTCGAAGTTCAGTTTGGTAGTCCCTTTACCTCAACCACTGTGGGTACAATTCTCTCGAAAAATACAGGATGTAAGGGTAAACACTCTTGTCATTCAAACCATGGGTAGTTGACTTAAATATAAAAACAAATGACCGAACACAACAAAAAAAAACGTTATTTTCATTAAAAGATTTTAAAAAGTTTATATCTGACACCGTGCTTGCTAGCGAAACAGCTGACTGACTAAGGGAGGGATCGCGCTCGCTGCCGGTCAGGTCACATCCCGTACCCCCCGCCCGTGTTGAGACGCAAGTTCGTTGCCCTAGCGCATAGGGCAACGAACTTGCGTCTCTTGTGGTAAAATTTCGATCTAAAAAAAATTATTAAAAAGTTGTAATTTTCCATTGATTTTACGTTCCATAAATAAAACCAAACCACTGGTTGCAAGGATAACGGTGTTTACCCTAACACCCTGTATAAGTAATCTTGTATACTTGAACGGTACCAGTGCGTGTGGGTCGCTTCAAGGGCAGCTCTTAAGGCCGGGTCGTAACCAAAATTGCCTGTCTTCAATTTGATTTTTCATAAAATTGATAAGACTTAGGTATAAAATAAAAATAGTATGAGTCACTACATGATATTTCCATACTTTTTGTGTAACAGTAACACAAAATATTAAAATTTTCTCGATAAAAAATATCACGAAGTTACCTCTAATTTTCACGTATTTTCGATTTGTACTTAAAATGTTAATGCCTATTATGATAAAAATTAGATGATTATATGTATTAAAACAAGGCAAAAAAAATTGTGTAGGCTTTTTTTTTATTCCTTTTTTTTTGGTTTTATTACGAATCAAAGCTTGTAGGACTTACGACGTTCTTAGTTCGTGCAAGAAGCCATCTTCCGTCGCACATTACGGGAACTTCAAGCATATTTTTGTTTCACAAATCAGTCGGCTTCGCTCTGTTGAGACGAGAGGACTACGCTCAAATTTTTAGCTGCGCTGAGATATTATTTATTTTCGTAAATAATATTTTCGTAATTTATCACATTCCACAAAAGAAACTGAGACATAGAACACATGAAATAAACACTAAAACCACTTGTTGATATTTGAAAACTCAAGATGACATACATTTTATTTGACAGATTTTTGACTGATATAGTAGCACGGAGTATAGAAAGAAGTAGGTATAACTAGCGCCATTGCTCTGTATTGCGGTGAATTTTCTTGCGGAGAAAATTTACAACATAGCCAACGAGCCCATTCCACGTTCATTTGAAAATTAGCACTGGAGATTAAATCTTATTGCGATTTACTCAGGATCCAAATTCTTTTACTCCCACTTTTTTTGACAAACTTCTTAGACGAACAATTGGAGCGACTGACCGCCCCTAAATAAAACTTGTTTAGAATAATACCTTTATTCTTCGGTTATTGGTATAGCGAACGAACTCGGAACAGATTACGTATGACTCCGGATTTTTAATTTGTCTGTCCGTGATGTCTTGTTTATATCTCTTTATTTGACTTTTTTGTCGTAGTCGGGTTTTAGTTTTTACCTGACTACGGCGAAGCAAAAAGGAGGGTTATGATTTTGACCGGTTTCTATGTATTTATCTATGTCTGTTCCCTCATATTATCTTCTAAAAGACTCATCACAATTTGACAAATGGGGTATCGTTGGAAGCTTCTTGATCGTCCGCTAGTCATCGGCTATATGAAGACACATTAAATTGAAAATGGCGCCCTCTAGGTGACAGAAAAAACGTGAGACGCGCCGCGTGACACCACACTGCACGCGACGCGCCACGCCCCGCGTCTCCGTAAATGAGGCCTAAAGTTATAATGCAACTTGGCATGTTTTCAAAGCTACAATTTCAACAGTTACAAAGAGGGACCATACTAAACTTTCTACTAAGGGACTAGTTATAACAAGCGCCCGAGACGCGCATTTTGTACGCTGCGCTTCGGGCGCTCAATAAAATTGTATGAATTCCTATGTAACGAATTTTATCAAGCGCTGCAGTATAAGCGAGCGCCCATGCCGGGCGCCGTTAGGCCTGCACATGTCGCAACTTGCCACTCTCAACTTGCATCTCCGTTGTGCGATTTACAAAAAAGACTGGGAGACGGTATGCCGCGGGCATCGCTTCATCGAGAATTGCTGCTGCGTGCGCCGCCGTGATGAAACGCCGCCTGTGACGCGGCTATGCCATTCGCGGGCTCCGCCGCAAAAAACGCTCCATTTCAAACAAACGCGTGTAAAATCGCGTCTCCGTAAACGCACTCATACAACGCCATATGTTTGAATTCAGTGCGAGCCGCGCCGCCCAAAGCCACGCGCGACTCCTCGCGTCTCCCTAAATGAAGCCTAACCGTGCCCTTGACGCTTGTACGCGAGTTCCTTTTTCACTATTTTTCCTTGTCATTTTCTCCGCATTAGTAATAAACTTAAAAGAAACACGGTTCAAAAGTTACAACAAAATGTGGAAATCTTGTTGCGTTTGAAGAGCGTCCAAAACGCGCCGGGCGCGCGCCCAAAACACAGCGCAGGTACTGAGCGCGTACCTCGGGCCCTTGTTATAATTAGTCCCTTTGGTACTTTGGCACCCATTTACATAGATGAATAGATGTCAATTCTTTTAGTGGTGAAGCCGACAATCCTACATTTATTTCTTTTGTACAGAACTCGGCCTCTTTTTCACATGTTTCAAATGTTTTCGAAGGGGATTGTTCGCGTTTGGCGCAGGAAAGGTTTTCATGACACATGCCATATTCGTTGCACAATACAGTGCAAAATTCATTATACGAATATTATTTTTTACTTGGGTATCACTTTGCACGATCCTCCAAAGAGAGAAATCCACGATATAGCATTATATTTATTACTTGGTAACACAGTTTTCCACAAAGACGTCATTAGGTACAAATTGTACAAGGTCCTAAATAAAATTTGGTAACATTTAAATTTGAACTTTTTCACGTCAACATTGAGTTTCTAGTTCCAAAACATGAACATGATCCATAGTTCTGAATTCAAGCTTAGCGTATCGTATAAGCAAAAGAACTACAGAAGATTGAAATTAGAATTCTATAAACGCCAGACGAAAAGTTTCTGCTGGCGGGAAGGCATTGTGTTTTGTTTTCGTCGTGTTTAATGAGAGGGGTAGGTAAGGGTTGCGCGGGTGAAATATGATTTTTTGCTGTCAATACACGCCCCCTTAACCTCACCACTTACATAACAGTAATACCTTGTGCGTTAACAGTAAACTGAAAAGCTAGTTCCTAATAATGTTTTATAGAGTTAGACCATCTAAAACTCATAACACAGTTAGTCTGAATGGACTTCATGATCACGATGTCGCAATTAGGATTTTCGTATACTCTTTCCAGTGTTAATTAGAGGGCCAATAAGCCAAGCAGTAAGTTATTTATCATTTAAGAAAGTTTATAAAGTTAAATCAAAGATGCGCACGCACGATTTCATTATGTAATTGCAAATTCAATTAATTCGGAATATAAATCAATTCTCCAAACTTAATTTTCGAATCAATCGCTTTGAAATTGGAACTCCGTTACTGAGATATAATTTATTATTGATACTAAATTAATTACGTACGGAGCTGTTGCAGACAAATTCGATTAGATATTTAGAATGACACAGACTGACATGGCATGCATCCATTTGCATATTATCTAGTAGTCATTGTAGTATCATTCGATTGCTGTTCTGTGACGTCAGAATAGAAGACATGTATATCATCGTTATTGTATTGTTCAGCATATGTTACTTAGAGCCAGTTTATGGGTTTCTAAAAATATAATGATGGGTGGACTTTAATTTAGAAAAAGGCGCGGATGGCAAGCTGTCACAGCCTCACAGGTCAACTTAAAGCTCTCCAAAAACCAATAAAACGCATGTCCATAACAAACCGTACCAAAAGACCAAAATCTTTTAAGCCTTATACATATAAGACAGTTGCCTTTATCAACAACGCCTATGTAAGGACTCAAAAGGATGCAAGGGATCAAAAACCCCATGCTTATCTGTTAATGACCTCCAGTTATATTATGAAATATGAACATCAAAGGACCAATCTATCAGCGAAGTGATCAACGCAATCGAGCATCAAATTGCCTCTCGCCGGATGTCTGCGCAGACGCACCACAATAAAACTTAGCGCAGACTTGTGCAGACAACAAAATAAAACATTTGTGTTATGAATAATGTAACAGTAATGCTTTAATAAATATGTATTGTGTGATATAAACAATGCTGAAAGTAAGTATGGCTTGCAAAAAGATAAAAATGACTAAGTGTCATAATTTGGAGATGATGTTGTTTCAGAATAATGAACGTGTTTTGTTATTTGCATCAATGTAAAACAAAACCTACGACCTTTTGAATTTACCATTTTACGACCCAAAAATCCTCTTTATGCGCACACGCACTCGAAAAGATCTCAATTTCTTTCTGTCTTTGTTATTAATTACATCTGCTTTTGTAAATAAACGACAGTACCTATCCTTTTTCCTTTTTCTTTAGCTTGTCTTCCTAATTTGCTGAATTAGCATTGTGTATTTACGGCCAGAAGCCCGGGTTAACGACCACGTTGTACCGATGCGCTTGCGCGTACGCAATGTTGCTACAATGAAGAAAATTCGCAAGCAAAAATATATTTTAAGCTTTCAGTATTAAAGAATAAAATTCTGTGAAAGACAGCTTTATAGGCCTCAATTATTTCATCAATTGTTTAGATGCATGCTGATAGTAGTAATGATTCTAGTTTCAGTTTCTATTGATCAGTATAGCTGATGGTGTTGTAGTTAATGAGGAAGGAACTTATTTGTCGGTTAGGTAACGTCTGGTTTAAATTATTTGGCCTTACTTGTGTATTCAGCTCGTGGCTAAGTAATAACAGCCGCACGGGTCGATCCATCAGGTACGCTTGCCGGGGGTTAAGCTACGCTTGATGGGTGACCATCTTTACATACCGAGACTCCTCCTAGCCTCGGTAAGCACGTTACGCCGTTTTATCCCGGCTGTCATTCGTGGTTCTTTGACAGTCGTTACGGGTCGTCAAAAGCCCGAAAGTCTGACAACCAGTCAGTACCAAGGGGTATCATATTACCCAGTTACTGGGTTGTGGAGGTCAGATAGGCAGTCGCGCCATGTAAAATACTGGTATTTAGCTGCATTCAGTTAGACTGGAAGCCGACCCCAACATAGTTGGGAAAAGGCTAGGCAGATTAACTTGTGTATGCAACATTTATCCATTTTCGGCCAACTGTAGTGGTCTTCTTCTCAATACTCAATACTCAATATTTTATTGCAATTCACAATGTACATAAAATATAGGTGGTAGGTGATAATTTTTGTGACACAATTGTTAACCCTGTTGGGCACAGCAAAAGACAATACATAAAAAGACTTATAGACTAACTTATTCTAAGTGCAATTTCATTTAACATAATTTGCATTATATTATATTAAGCATTTATTGAATTATATTAAACATTTCTCAAATTATATTAAACATTAATTAAATTGCATTAAACGTTGCATTATATTATTAAAAATTAAAATCTTTATTATTACAATTTTTTATGTTATATTATTAATCGAGCTGTATACATTTGTCATTTAAATATTCATTTTTATGCTGTAATAACATTTACTTATTAATAGTTTTTTTTAATTTTTTCTTAATTAATTAATTCTTTCTCATCTGGGTTCATTCAGCCACTGTCTGTGTTTAGTTAGCGGCTCTTGTGAGTTAGGGCCCTTCTGGCTCTCTTTTGTCACCAGTGGCTGTACGTTGATGTGCACTTATACCAAACATTTCAACTGCCAGATAATGATTTTAAACCGCCACCAGACACGTTGTTCAGTTCAATTTTCACTAAGCACATATTGACACTGAGTTTCAATAAGTTTCAAGGAAAAACACACCCAGTCTCAAGTATGATCTAACTAGAATATTAATTCTGTTGTCTTGCCGTATCTCAGGAATGCTAGCGGTACCCGACATTAATGTTGTTCAAGAATAACATTATTTTGCTAAAATATTCTGCCTACTAAAGATGGAAACGAAGGAGCTATTCTCAAGTTACAGTATATTATAAAACAAGTGGACGTAACTAATTGACTATTTGTCATTTTGGTTTCGCAAACCGTGACAAGGCGAGATATTTCTGAATTTGGCATCTACTAATTTTGCCTTGACCTCTCGTGTAGCTTAAAATCCAGTATCTGTTTATTTGAAGTTGAAACTTAGCATATTTACCTAGTCAGATTGGTTCCTGAAGCGAGGAAGGTTCCTGGTAAAAATACAGTGGAAGTTCAGCGCAGTTCTTAACTTAGTAGAGCTACGAGAATGAGTAGCATGAGACCCGTCCTCAAACATGTTTGTTGCGACGTGATCGCGAAAATCATTATAAGGTTAAACACCCGCTAGTTGAGTCGTCTTACATAGTGTTTTTTTATGCTAGTAGTGGTTGTACATTAGGACCAAATATTACCACAAAGCTACACGTTTCAAAAGAGAAAAACTGATACTTTGGCGCTGCCCTGAGACTTTGAAGGTACTGAAGTTGAGTTCAATTCTGGTACATGTAAATAAGTGCCTTACATATTATATGGCAATAATAGTCTGCAATAGGTTTCATAATTTTATCGCTCAGCCACTAGCTTGTAATCTTAACGGTATTTTAATTATGAAAGACGAAGATCAAATGCCACCTCTAAATAATTGTTAATAGTAAATGGTAAAAGTATTATTTACCTGATAATGTCAAGTTATTTTAGATATCTGTTATATTATGTATTCATGCATAGAAATGAAGATATCAGGAGTTCAGGACAGTTGTACGCAGAACTTTGCTACTTCTTATTTCGAATCTGACAGGTGACAAACTATAGCTGATAAAGACCAACTAACTTTTTTTGTAGGGACTTTTTTTGTAGACTAACATGATTTATGTGCAATGCCTTTTTTATCTAACCATTCGCAAACATTTACGATCAATTTTTATTTAAATTAACCTCGATTTTTTGTTGCGCAACCGGTAGAAAGTAAGGCTAATTTTGGCGTACGATTACATAAAATGTGTTTAAAAAAGATAACGCTATATACATGTAAGTAAACTACAAAGAGTCCTTCCATTATATTTAAAAAAAAATAAAGGAATGTCTTCTAGTTTTAATTATTCAATCACGTAGAAGCTGCGAGCAGTGGTTTCGATAAAGCTTAGCAGAGAAGTGATTCACAGCCTGATTTTGTTACGTATGAATCCAGTATCTTTCCGGATTACTAATCCACTTCTAGCAATTTTACAAATCCAACCACGACTCAAGAATTTATATCTGTGATGGTAAAACCTTTTTTATTGTCCTTTTCCATGATGGCAATCTTTTTGCCAGGCTGATTGTGCTTTCGTCCAGTAATATTTTACAAATTACACGCTTTAATAGTTATCACCACTTGACTAGATTTAGCTACAAAAAAGTTTTTTGGCTTCAAACTCAGTGGCTTGTTCTCTTTTCTGCTTTTCAAAGTAATCAATTTTCTTCAGTTACCATCATTGACTACAATGAATTTTGGCGTAAAATTGGTAACTGTACCGCTGGATTCCGGTTAGTTCGATTGGGTAATGATTTAAGATTAAAGAGGTTTTAACTAAACAACAGATCAATTAAAATTTACAGATTTCAAAGGCCGACGACCCGATTGGTCCTTTGATACTCCATAAAGGTTACATTACAAATTAATTAATGAATTTATTTATTTATATATATATATATACTTTTTTGTTCACCACAAAAATATATAACGAAAGGAAAAAACAAACACTACAAAATATACAATGGGTGGCCTTATCGCTTTCCGCGATCTCTTCCAGGCAACCTTGGAATGGACAGTGATTTGCCAAATTAATTAAGTGATTAATCTAGCTTCTCACCAAGCAACGTAAGCTCCAGTTATGGTAATGTAACTGAACATTGCATCAATCCAGTACTTGAGCATGTTTTATGACTTGCAATGGACATGGGTAGGTGATATTATGACCTCCGTGAATTTAGCCGAACGATTTCATTATTATGAACTTTTGTTAATGCTAATCGTTAGAGAGGGTTAGAGAGAAAAGAAAAATCGTTAGAGAGTAATTAGTTTTTATGTAAAAACAATTTTAATTTTTCGTGTGAAGTTGGCCCCCCTTCCCACAAAAATGGACTTAGACGTAATTTTATTTTTTTAATCGTTTGCGAATCGTTAAAGAGAGATTGAGAGTTACACAAAATCGTTAGAGAGTTAATATTTTATTTGATATTAAATAATTTCTGAGAGCGTGACATTAGCCCACCTGTGTGAATTTTGCCCCCGATATAATTATTCTCAACTTTTGTTAATGCTAATGGTTAGACTAGAGAATCGTTAGAGAGAGTTAGAGAGAAAAAAAAAATCGTTAGAGAGTAATTAGTTTTATTTATCAACGATTTTAATTACTTTTGTGAAATTGGCCCCCATTCCCGCAAAAATAGACGTAGATGATTTTTTTTTATTTTTATAATTTGAGAATCGTTAGAGAGAGATAGAGAGTTAGAGAGTTAATATTTTAATTGATATTAAATTATTTCTGAGAACGCGTTTTAGATTAAACAGGCTCGCTCTTATTATGGGCAACATATTCAGCCGAACGGTACTTTTACTGTACCTAGAAGTTAGTGAAGATACCAGGCATTTCGTCATCACATGAGACAGCTTTGATCAGAGGACTCACACCACTATAGTTATAGAGTGTATTACATTATTGTCTGGTATCTTGGATGGGCCGGCATCAAAATTATATATCTCCACCTGCTTAGTTTCTCGAAGACATTGAAAATGAAGAAAATCAATAAATCAATATTTAAAACTAAAAAAAAAGTTTTATTTCATAAAAAATCTGTAACACTTGCATTCAAAGCATATTATTCAGTTTTAAATATCATAATTGTCGAAAGGCTTTTCATCCACTTCCGATCTCGATTCTAAGTCATAAAACAGGAATTCTCCATCGTAATTAAAAAAATGTTCTTGATCAGTAGGTAGGTACTATTATCATTTTACTCCTGCTAAGCCTGTAGACTATGTTGAAACATGCACTTCTTGCACTTATAGATTCCTAGAAGCTATAATCTAAAGAGAGGTCTAAAAGAATTATGCTACACATTTTTGACTGAAAATATCCCATTTCATCTTATTTCAGAATATGGTACATAAAGTAAATAACTTGATTAGAATTTTTGTTTGCATTGTCATATTCTTTACAACAAAATATTGATTGACTGTAATGACAGTACCATGTGTCAATTTTGAAAAGTTTGTTATTTTCTGGGGTGTGTTCACTTTATTAGCCTAGATAATTAGAAAAGTTTGTTCGTTTTAGGAGTAAACTAACACTAAATTAATTATTTCTTAAGAAATAAGCAGTACCTTGGTACTCATATTTTAACTATGTATGTCGTATCTATTTTGTATTTTACTGTGTGTACATAAGAATAAAATAAATAAATAAATTAAAAAACGATTTTTCTCAAAATTGGTAATCCTTAAAAATGCATGATACAGTTAGAGCTACTACTTTTTGGGATGTCTATCCAAATATATTTAACTTATCCTGGTTAGAATTATTGAACAATAAAAAACCATTTTTGGACATGTCCTTTCGAATCGATGTGACCTGTGGAAGATGCTCACATCCATTCATCAACCTGAAAAGAGCTGATAATCTTCAAACGGCTGAACCGATTTTCTTGAATCATAGCTAAGAACACTCGTATCAAGTCACCTTTCAAACAAAATAAAAAATATCAGAATCGGTTCAGCCGTTTGGCAGCTACGATGTAACATACAGACACACACGTTAAACTTATAACACTCCTCTTTTTCTGTCAGTGGGTTAAAAAAGACCCGACCAGCTCCCGACAAGCACCCACCTTTTGTGTGTTTTGAGCATAAATGATGCACTATAAGTACCGAATCAAATTGAAACTACCAACAATATTTCGTATTCTTATCAGGTATCACTGTTAAATTATCGTTAATCAAATACACAACTTTACCACTCATAACTATAACGTCCCTCTGCATCATGTCATGTATCAGTAGTACCTACTACTCACGGTACTACTCGCGCTCACGGTGCACAAAGAGAAACGTAAGTGTGGCCGCTTCATTAAATGCAATAATTCTCGCGGTAAATCTCTTTGATCTGCCTAAAATGCCGCCACCAGAGTTATCAATCACCCAACGTCAAACGCCAATGTAAATGCCGTTGACAAATTCTCGAGGTAAGTCGTAGTGTAGTACACCAACGGTTAACGTCTATCGCGATAATCCGTTGGAGTGGCCCCAGCATATAAGAGATTTGTCATATTTAAAAAAAACTTTGTATCTCCGGCAAGGGGGAGTGGGGGGATCTACTAACCCTCCCCCCTCTCCCCCCCCCTATCCCCTATCGAGGCGGCACGTTTCTAAATTTTAACCTGCTCTGGTCCTAGGGTAAAACGCGTTCTCAGCAATAATTTAATATCAATTAAAATATTTACTCTCTAATGATTTTTTTAACTCTCTATCTCTCTCTAACGATTCTCAACCTAAACAAAAAAATAATAATTTAGTGTTAGTTTACTCCTAAAACGAACAAACTTTTCTAATTATGTAGGCTAATAAAGAGAACACACCCCAGAAAATAACAAACTTTTCAAAATTGACACATGGTACTGTCATTACAGTCAATATTTTGTTGTAAAGAATATGACAATGCAAACAAAAATTCTAATCAAGTTATTTACTTTATGTACCATATTCTGAAATAAGATGAAATGGGATATTTTCAGT
Organism: Lithophane semibrunnea; assembly: GCA_947363905.1. NCBI lineage: Eukaryota > Metazoa > Arthropoda > Insecta > Lepidoptera > Noctuidae > Lithophane > Lithophane semibrunnea. The sequence continues at coordinate 16,609,601 of OX376195.1, forward strand.
CAAAAATGTGTAGCATAATTCTTTTAAACCTCTTTTTAGATTATAGCTACTAGGAATCTATAAGTGCAAGAAGTGCATGTTTCAGCATAGTCTACAGGCTTAGCAAGAGTAAAATGATAATAGTACCTACCTACTAGTACGTTGTCATTCTACTTTGTAACAGACTGTACCACTTTTTTATGAAATAAATTATACTTATACTTATACTACTGATCAAGAACATTTTTTTAATTACGATGGAGAATTCCTGTTTTATGACTTAGAATCGAGATCGGAAGTGGATGAAAAGCCTTTCGACAATTATGATATTTAAAACTGAATAATATGCTTTGAATACAAGTGTTACAGATTTTTTATGAAATAAAACTTTTTTTTTTAATTTTAAGTAATGATTTATTGATTTTCTTCATTTTCAATGTCTTCGAGAAACTGAGCAGGTGGAGTTATATAATTTTGATGCCGGCCCATCCAAGATACCAGACAATAATGTAATACACTCTATAACTATAGTGGTGTGAGTCCTCTGATCAAAGCTGTCTCATGTGATGACGAAATGCCTGGTATCTTCACTAACTTCTAGGTACAGTAAAAGTACCGTTCGGCTGAATATGTTGCCCATAATAAGAGCGAGCCTGTTTAATCTAAAACGCGTTCTCAGAAATAATTTAATATCAATTAAAATATTAACTCTCTAATGATTTTTTTTAACTCTCTATCTCTCTAACGATTCTCAAATTATAAAAATAAAAAAAATCATCTACGTCTATTTTTGCGGGAATGGGGGCCAATTTCACAAAAGTAATTAAAATCGTTGATAAATAAAACTAATTACTCTCTAACGATTTTTCTTTTCTCTCTAACTCTCTCTAACGATTCTCTAACCATTAGCATTAACAAAAGTTGAGAATAATTATATCGGGTGCAAAATTCACACAGGTGGGCTAATGTCACGCTCTCAGAAATTATTTAATATCAAATAAAATATTAACTCTCTAACGATTTTGTGTAACTCTCAATCTCTCTCTAACGATTCGCAAACGATTAAAAAAATAAAATTACGTCTAAGTCCATTTTTGCGGGAAGGGGGGCCAACTTCACACGAAAAATTAAAATTGTTTTTACATAAAAACTAATTACTCTCTAACGATTTTTCTTTTCTCTCTAACCCTCTCTAACGATTCTCTAACGATTAGCATTAACAAAAGTTCATAATAATGAAATCGTGCGGCTAACTTCACCGAGGTGATATTATGGACGCTGTGAGCGTAAGTAGGTGAATGTCTAGTTCTGTGCTCATCACGGTGGCATGTCTCGATTGTCCTTAGGCACAGATACATGCAAGTTGTACACAGACTACTGCAAGGCAACTTGGTATGGATATGGTGATAGGCCTGCAAATTAGTAAAGACAAAACGATTAATTTGAATGTGCAAGTAAGATTTGTTACAATGACACAAATTCTAATGTAGGATTTTTAACGCGGCTTGTACAAGGAGTAACCTGGTAGAAATCGTCACGTAACGAAAAAGCGTTATGCTCGAAAAAGTCAGTTCTAGATGGCCCAAAAATCAAATGATTAAAAACAACACCTTTTGACACTTGAGACCATATCACCATACTAAATGGCTTTGTATTTTATACAGCGAAAAGAAACTTCGTTGAAGCCGGGTGTCTCACGCGTGTCCCAACTACATTTTTTGAAAAAGAATCCATTTCGGGTCAAAATTGGGACCTCGATTATGATCCTCGCTTCCATCTTAGGTGTACCTCCAAAGAGACACGATTCTATTTGTTAGTAAACGTGTTTTCTCATCGATTCCGTTAGCCACCACATAAGTATATCCGCGTCATGTTGAGTGCAAAGTTCGCAGTAAGATAGGTTTATTAATAAAATAACTATATCCACCAGTCACGTACAATAAACTCGTCGTACATAATGAAATGTAACTCGACACACAAAACGAATTTAAGTGACAAAAAGACAGTTACCACGTAACAGTTGGCAATAATACCATAAAACTAAACACATCAAAGAACAAATACAAATAAGGTATGCGCAGGACATCGTCTGTTACGATCATTGTCTTGCAAAATGTACTCGAACATTAGCTTTCGAGTCCTGCGCAAGGACATTCTTATTTCAAACGATTGATTGTGATTCGTCGCCCGTCGTCCGAACAGCGAATGACGTGCGCGTACGTGATCTAACTTAGCATGAATTACTGGTATTAATTATCGTCTTTCCAGCATAACATTGCTATCAAGTGAGCACTTTCGTTTTTTTTTTCTCAGACGATTTTGACAAGTAAAAGGCGTAGAGAGGTTTACACAAGGGTAGTTAGTGAAAGTGCTTGCATAACCATTGTTTGCTCCATAAAACCTGTAAAATACCAGTTGTTTGACTGCGATATAAAATTTCGCACTTGTAGTTTTCGAAAACCCGTTATCTTCGTCTTCTTATCTATATTCAGTGTCCGTTTGTCCACAATGAAGTCACCGAGTAAATCCAATTTGCTGTGTTCTGTGTTATTAGCTCAGCCATGTTTTTGACTTGAAAAAATCTGTATTCAAGGACATGTCTGTCACGTCTTCTAGATGGCTGTGTGTTTCATTTCATCCAATTATTAGTGAGAAGCCTTAAGAATTAATATTTATACTCTGATTATACGGTTGTCTGTATGTGAGTGTGTCAGGATATTGACTTATTACACGTAATTACCCAGTAAACGACTGAATCCATTACGATCCTCGAAGTATGTGGTTTGACGACGAATGGAGGTCCTTGTTTATATGCCATCCTTTTTTATACTTACTGTTGTATTAATTTAAGCACATTCAAAGGGCTCTTTGTGGCTGCCTCGTTTAGAAAAACTAAAAATAGATCATACGTCTCTTGTAAGTACTGACTGTAGTCAAATGTTTACTTGTCTGTCATGTTGTCAAGGGGAGTCAAGTTAGTCATTTCAATGAGTGTTATCATGTCTGCAGGACATGTTTGTATTGCTAGCGAGTTCTGTTCAAAGTGTACTATTGACTTATTCCAACTCCAGCTTCAGCAAATGGTACTTTTTATTAAGGTAATAACCAAACCTTCTTTTCAAAGCATATTTGAAGCTTTTAGTGATTTTTTTGGTACTGTTACTTTACCTAAGTCTTTGATTTCCTACTAATTGGTAGAACTCCCCCCAATGATAAAATAATATCCACCACTTTAGCCGAGTCTTCCCAAATGTGTCGTTCTCGTCAGTCTTGTTGACCTCCAGGGTAGGTGACCCTACAACCATGATTAAATAAATCGAAAGTCTACGCACCACGGGAGCGGCTTTACGTATCTTCAAATGGGCATAAAAACTCCTTACACATCTTCGAGTAGATCAACAGAATAAAAGAAAGACAGTCCTTAATAAAAACAGACATCGTACGTTATGACGTAGGTTTCGTGCCAACTGGTGCCATGCTACTCGCAAAAATAAAGGATCTCGACCACAGTACCGTTCCCGTTACTGAGTGAATCATAATATTTATAATATTAATCTTCAACATGATCTGCTGATTGAAGGAATAATAGAGATTGAACTACTACGATTTCTCGTAGAGCTTGACATTTTATTGTGGTTACTATAGCTTATAGTACCATTAGACCACGTGCACCTACAATTTTTAAAATCAATTTGTTAATCATATGTAACAATCTAAAGAACGAAACTTCGTAGAGCTTGCGTGTAGAGGCAACTCAGAATCAAGACAAGTATCTTTCTAATTAATACCTAATAAATTATTCACACCATTAAAAAATTGCTTCTGAAACTCTCTCACATGACACCTAACTGTTGTTTGACAACAAAATCTAAAGACAGATTTTTACATTAACATAATTTTACATCAATAATCCATTAGTTGAATGCATTTTGGCGTATGACGAACCAGTTCAGTCCGGATCGATGACATTTTAGGCAACTGGTCAAACTGCATTGTTGGGTAACCTTTAATTAACGCCATATCGAATTCTTGTATGAGCACATTTATTTTACTCGCGGAATGGTCGTCGAAGAAGGAAAAATTGTTGTTACCTCATGGAGCTAATGTTGTCCCGATGATATGATTCGTTGATGCTGTCATCAATTTCGGGAGTAAGATTTTCTCTGAATGAAGTATTCTGTAATCCTCTCTTTTCCTGCTTATCTTCATAGTCATCATCTGAATCATTGTCCCATATCTTTAATTCGTTACATAATTAGTTAGCTTCCTTTAATTGCTTTAGTTAAATGTTGATCATGAACAAAATTCCGGAAAGGATTAACTCGTTTTTGTTTTACAACAAAAGTAATATGGTTAACACAAGATCCTACAGATAACACATGACTGACAGCAGCTCTGGTTCCCAAGTACAAGGAACCAATTGTGACGCAATTGTTTTACTTTTTATTAACTCAATGGAATCTGATATTATTGCTTTCACAACATTGATTGACATTAACGTTTTTATTGTAGATCTCGTTCCCAAAGTCTTGTCTTTCAATTTCACTTACTTTCGTTTTCCGTTGAAATTATAATTTTATATCAGTCATCTTCATCATTTAAATATTTATTAGTAATGTAATTGATATTGGCGATATAATATAATTCAATGTCATATCTAAATATAACTTTAAAAATTATTTTAGCATTTATAATCCAGCGTACTTAATGAACGCTTAAATTCTTTTACTTTGGAGTCATCCGAGGTTAATAAAAAATTCCACGCAGACGAAGCTAAGCTAGAGCCATAAGATTTATCTTGTATTTCATCAATTAGTTTGTTTTATCTCTATGGGCACGTAACCTGATACAGAGGTCTTTAGCTCTTAAAGCCTATTGACGATAACTTTATCTGAACTCCTCAATCGCAGACCACTTTCAGAGCAAGTTCGCTTTCATTGCTTTCCAATACACCCGGTATGTTGTTCTATTATCATTTGCTATTTCTTGCTATGTCTACAACTCCAATCAATCATTTATTGATGGGATCAGCACCTTTTTTGTAACAGATTCAAAGATTAATCTTTTCCGTATTTGATTTGCCAGTTGATCTCGTGTTAGGGTCAAGAGCTTTAATATTAATGAATTTTGAGTTCATCTACTGCTTGCGATGGAGTAAAAGTATATCTTACATTCCAATCTCTAGCGATCTCGTGAGATGATAATGTGTAATTATGATTACGAAACGTTTAATGGTAGGAAGTCATGAGATAATTATTACCCTTACTATTACTCGTATGAATGATATTGGTTCTTCGTCTTCGAATACCGAAGTAACTGTATCTCAACCAGACTTACATGACAGACTTGACAGCGTGGGTTAACAAATGACGGGTTCATAACTCAATTTCTATAAATAGTTTTAATTTCGAAATCATTTATTTAATTCGAAAGTAAGATCGTCATATCAACGACTGTCTTTACGAAGACGGATATTTATGAGAAAACTACATGACTCTACTATTTTACTACATAACTATTACATCTATTAGCAGTTAATCAGTCCGTACATCTTTGTCCTCAGTTCTCAGATATTACGAGCACATTGCATAAGTCTCGTATGTTCATTGTTTTGGTTATATTATCCAGAATGAGATAACATTTAATTCTAACGAGCCTGGGAACATTTCTTTGCCACTTTCCATGTTATTAACAAAGTATGCGTAACGTCCGTTTTGTAGAGATTTCGTGGAATGTTGACCATTTCTGTTTAGTTAGTTGTTAGCGAGGCTTTGATAAACTGTTTATCGTTGTAACAAATTATTCTGCATCCGTGATAGCTTATGAATAAATTGCCTGTGTTATACACTTTATCTTCGACAGCTAAATTAGCACTTACAGAGAATATAAATCAGTCACCACAATATCACTTTGCGATGATAACTCTAACGACATTGCCTTCACACGTTTAAATACGTCATGATTTTTAATTGAAACAGGTTAGTTCTAAATTCTAAACCCACGCCTCTTCGTTCCAAATCGACGCATTCACAAAATAGAACCTATCTAACACAATTATCCAAATGTTGTTGACCTCAGCTGTTGGTTAGCGCTTTGCAGTGTCTACGTCATTGGCACATGCTTGCAACACTCCTGCAATAAAACCTTCATGTTTATCTTTAGATCTCTGTTGTTTTTCAATTTTATTTGACCCTTTAGGAGGCACGTAGATTTCTTCTACAAAATCAAAGCCGATGTAGCTACTATCTGGAACCACAAAATATATTCATTTGTCATAGCATTGTTGTTAGCTAGAGTTAATGGATACAATTCTGCCTGAACCTTTAAGTTCGATAACATTTTACTAAACTAACATGCACCGCTAGAGTTCCATTCGGCTGCTGCATGAAAGATTCTTCACCCTTCTTCCTTTTAAATAAATTAGCGAGTCTATCATCGTAAATATTATTACATCCGTGTAATATTTATTGTATTTGTTCACGCCTGCTAATGCTAGTAATTCCGAGTTATTACGTCTGTCAGCTATCGTTTGTCTTGCGAGGCTTTCTACGCCGCTGTGCCAGACGTGACTTTAATTCGTTTGATTACACTACTGACTGTCTTTGTACCACTGGTTCGTTGCTAAATTATGGTTTTACTGTAAATATTGTGTCACGTTGCTACATACTTTGCGCGATAATAGATTTTGAACGCATTGCAGCACCCCTTTGTAGATTATTTTCAGACGTTCTTGTTTAGACAGGAACATTCCAAGTTTAGGTAAGTGATGGATTGTATGACATACCGAGGACCATATATCGTAATCCATGTAATGAGAAAATTTCTTCTTTAACCTTGGTCCCGTTTTAACTTGCCTTTTTACCATATCACTTGAATCTGCTATTTAAACAAATCTAAAAGGAATCTTTCAGGCCCGCTAGCATAATGCGTTCGTAGAAGACTGTAATTTTTTACTTTTACCAAAAACTTCTCACGTCTACGACTCTACCATTGTAAAATTCACAATGTTATTTATTATAGACATATGCCAAAGTTTGTGTAGTCATTAAAATTCTTTTAGTATTTTTAAATATATCATTAACATTCTTCCGTAGCAACAAATAGCGGTCAGCATTATCTTGAAGGACTTCAACTTGTCGTTAAGAGTCCACTTACCTTCTTAATTCAAATCCACGTTTTAGACAATGAGATGAACACAATTGAATTTTTTATTGCACAATACGTTGTATTGTTATTGTTTATTGTATGGTGTTTGATTATGGCATGATTTGGCAAAAGGCTGTAAGTACCCGAAAATTATGTTGACTGGCGCCAAGACATTTGTATCTTCAGTTGCTCCTTAGTGGGTATTTAGATCATGTGTGGTGTCGAGAAGTGTTTGCACTCAATGTGTACTGATAACATTCGTGTGCAGGTGTTGCAGATGTCGCGAGGACGCCGGCGATACTGATAACGTAAGCCGCTATTTCTAGTGCTTAGTGAGGCGCCATTTTTATACGATTCGAAATGAGAACGATCGATCATACAAACTTTTTGCTAACACTTTGAACTTTGGAAAGTAACGGAAATGTCGAATAGGCATGCTCATAACTCAGGTCTGAGAAAAAAATTACTACAAGACATTTTTCAGTTTTTGTTACCGGCTCGTTTATTATAATAATTTATGATATCTATCCCGTGTTATGACTTAAAAATATACAGCTTTTTTTATTGTTGGATGCTATATTAAAATTAACAGGCCTTCCATAAAATTGAAAAGTTAAAATAATCGAAAAGTTGGTCAATTCTATTCCTAGTGCATTCTTGACACCAACGCACTTTCATTAAAATAACTAACTGGTTATTTAAAACGTTTCAACTTCTATCGTCTTCGAGTAGAAATGATTTTGTCAACTTTGTTAGTTACTTTTGACTTTGATTTTTACAACCAGCACCCTTATTGCGTAACACACGATCAATCACAATCTGAATCGGTTTGAAACATATTGCTAATCCATTGCTTCATAAGTTCGAAAAAAAAACTGCTGCTCAACAAGGTAACTAACGCAATGAATGTTGTTGAACTGTCAAAATGAAAATAAGGCTAATCTGGTGTTAATAAAGTTTGAGGAGTATGAAGAACAGGGTGTAAAGTTCACTCATCCACCATAGAAAAAGGAGGATCCTCCTACCAGACGGGTGTTGTGTCTGGCGGGCAACTGCCCAATGATTGATATTGGGTTTTTGTATATATGTCCACTGCACGGTAAACTCTAATTGCGCGATGCAGGATTTATGTGGCGTCAGGATTTTTGTGTCACGTCTTTGATGCGTAGTTCGCATGTGGCGATGTAGATACCGCCACAGTCTGAAATAAGACTAATCTGGTCTTAATCGGTTACGAAAATTAGATAGCAGTTCTGGATTGTGGAAAATCAATGGGGAAAAATAAAGTAAGAATTACTAATTATTTCAATCCTCATATTTACCGGTTACCTATTAGTTTGAGAAAAACATACACACAACAAGCAGGCTGTTGGCTACATAAATAGCTAATTCTTAATATTATGATCTGCTATTCACTTATAAAACTTCTGTACGACTCCTAACATTAATAGCTACACATGTCCGCAACAAAAGTCATTTGCTACATATTAACAATCAACTTTATTCGAGTTTATCGAGTTATAAATTAAATCGATCGCATCGAGCCAATCGGCATCGGTTACGCAAACGTCTCGCGTCCTCATCTCTAGAGCTACAGCCTTCGATTGAAGCCTGCTTGCCAGTCCGTTGTAGTCGGTGCGCCCGCGCACAAGCGCGACAAAGTTGACGTTCGATATTCAAATTCATCCAGTCGATATTAGTGAAGTGCTCCTGGTTTTGTGTTTGTGCTATTATCTTCTCTTTATTTAAGCGATAGAGGGATAGATGCTGTTATAAACAGTTTGGTTTTGTGCAAACTTTGTGAAGGATTTATGTTATTGCTTCGCGCGGTAAGTTCTATTTACAAAATGATGTCAGAGAGGACCGTTAATTTTTTTCGTGGTTATTAAAAACTTGCTAAGATATAATAGGTAGATGGCATATTTAAGGAATTTATTCGGCAACATATGGGATGTAGGTTGTCTAACGTCGTCAGTACATTTGTTTGTTCAGGTGTCAGTTTTCAGAATTCAGACCTACAACACAAAAAATGTGACTCATTGTGTAAAACCGTAAACTGTCCATTACACCAGAAAAGTATCCGATCATGTCATTACAGGAAATCGTGATTCGGATCACGGTTAGTAGCCTACATTTTGACTTACAATTCGAACACAGCTATTCACCAAAGTGGGTCCATGATTGTGTCCAAAAAAGTTCTTTGCCCGAATAAAGCATACACATGTACTTACTTTGAGTCGATATTTTAATGTAAGTTACGTGAAAGCAGACTTTACACTTGTTTGACTCAACAAACCTACTTATGAGATGTTGACCCGAAACTTAACGGTTTGATGGTGTAAAGGGCCATCATTATCAACACCTTTTCGATTTTATAAATGCATGTGAATTCTATTGATTGAGAATGTTAGTCAAGAATATTTTTGTGTAGAAAAAGTAAAGTTCTCAAACAATTTCTTACCAGTTGCCAAATAAGCACTCATAATCAATGCTTCAATACTATTACATCAATCTTAACATGCATGAAACCCGTGGAAATTCATATTTTCCGCTGAAGAAATCCTTCGTTCTTTATGTCCTTTATATTGATATCAATGAAAAGAAAATGTACATAGGAACATTCATTAAACGCTCTTTGGCTGATAAGCTTTGAAGCCGTAGCGTAACTAAGAAATGCTGCTTATTAAATAAATTGAATAAACCAAACCAAATTATGTTGTTGTTCTTCCTCGTGTTGTTGAAGAAGATTTCGCCCTGGTATATTAGAAACAGCGACCTCTACCGGGACCTCAAGAAGGATGTAGTTAACATAGTAATACAACAATAACACAGAAGCTCATGAAAACAGACTTCACCATCATGTGAATGTAGAGGCGATCCAACTCTTCCAACTTTTCAGAGTTAGTTTAGTGCAGTCTGAGTGAACTTAAATTGCAGTGCCATCGCTGACTATTATAAAGAACATGTGGAGCAAGTGTCTTCCCCTGAATTCAAAGTGAATAAGAAAGACGTTTTTGAACGATATCTTTTTTTGATTGTTACTTCACAGAGTTATATTTAAATTACTTATAAGCTAATAGGCTACATTATAATGTGAATGAAATATCCAATTGTGATAAAGACATTAAAAAATAAAAATAAAAAGTTGGAAAGTTCTGCAGGATTTTCAAGTAGGTATGCATTCTTCCAGCCCTTTTCAATCCCAAATTCTATTACAGATGTGGTTTATATGAATGAGCATCAGCTCTAAAAGCAGTAATCTCACACAACCGACCTCTTTCCTTTAGTTTGCCTGTTTTCTTTAGCCATTGACGCATTGAATAACATTTGTAATGAAATCGGTCCTACTGACACAATAGTAACAACATGTATTCGTGTCTCAACTTGTATTTACGGAAATCAGATGAATCCTTCCGCGTTATCTAATCAATGGAAACCTGATCAATCTATGCGTGTCTATTTCTAGTTTCGAATTTAATTATCATTATCTCATTTTAGATAGATAATTAAATAACGTAAAACTCTTGATTGTTGTTTTTGCTAAATAATATCAAAGCGATGTTTTAAAAGAAGCAATAAAATGAAGGGTGTCTGAAACAGAAGAGCATTTTGAATTAATAAAAACGCAAAGGAATCATAAATAAAAATAAAAGCTAGGATGAAAAAACACGGTTGGTAGAAAACAAAAATAGCGTTATTTTGGTTAAAAAAACGCCTACTACAAGAGCTGTGTAGGACGCTGTCAAATGCAACATAAAGCATAGTAGAGCTTACAGAAGGGATTAAATTCATCTGGAAGTGGAATTTGGAATGAAAAAATATACGTAGAAGAGAAAGTTAATAAATTCCCACTTACCAGTTATCTCCATGTTACCAACATGACTCCCAATAATTGCACATAATAAGATTACCAAGTGACCGACCTACTGAACATTCCAAAGATTAACATCTGATTTATAGGCACGTGTAACATTACGTTTACGTTATTACAGTTTGCACGTGAAAAATAACCGCGCCGAATCCAGCAGTTAGCAAGAACCACGTGATTACAATACTTCTACGTTCTTGTCAAAACTTCAAGCGTTTTTTTCCGACTTTCAACTATTTTGAATTATACATATTTCTTGTTGTCACAAAGACTCATTTAGAGGAAATCTCTACATAATTTCCTCTAAATTAGTCTTTGTTGCGAGAAAGTGATAAGTTGCCCTATTTATTACCTTACTTCGGCTTTCAAATGTTAAAATTTTAGTTACTTGGATTTCAATATTCTAGAAAATTTAAAAAAAATCGAAATAGTTTTTTTGTCAATGGCCCAAAACTCTGGAAGTACGTATTGGCACTGCGGTTGTCACTGATAAAATTATAACCATGTTTGTTTTAAATAAATGAAATCCACCAATGTTCAGTTTCTTTTAGAAACGTGGGTCTAAACAAAACTGCTTCATTAAATAATGAGTCAGTTAATTTTCCCGCGAACTTCATCATGTGGCTTGAAGAACGGTATGCAAGTAGAAAGGTGCAATCTCACAAAGTCACAATGTGTTAGTAAAACAAACATATATATGCATAGTATTTGAAATCTCATGCATTCGTGCAAAACGATTGGAAAAGTATCCGATGATCTTGATGCTACTTAGAGGTAAGTATAGAGGTTATAGGAGAACTTGAGAAGTTTCCTAAAGTGAAAATATTAGTCTCAATGCATTTGCTGTTTAATTATAGGTTCTGCAGATCCATGTCTTCTTTATTATTCTAATCCATTCTTGTCTGAGAAAAATGCTTTCAATGAGAGTCCAACTATTTTTTTCACCTCCTGGAACGAACATCTACCTAGGACCTATTATGTAATTACTTTCACCTATAACTACTAATGCCGTAGATGAGACTTTCCCATTCTAATTAGGATCATTTATAACTTCCCAAGATTATTATATATCACTTGTAATAGAAGAGAGATTCAAGTTTCTGGTGATTGATGATGCTTCCTAATGTTTGTCATTCACTATCGTTTCATGTAATGATTTATTAATTCTGAAAGCAATAATCTTTATATGTCATAAGTATTAGTACAGCCCTCATGGACTCTTCGAATAATGTGCAGTATTATTGCAATTGAAAATATACTTTTACGTAAAAGTCACTAGTGTAACTGTCCCCACAAATGCAATTGTTATCTTTAGTGCAGGGATTTCCACGAATAACGCTAATGTTTTTATTGCGCGCACGCACACCGCTACGCTACATTTAGGATAATAATGGCCAGAAGGTGCACTCCAAATAAAAATTCATCATTAAGTTTGCTACGGGGTGGCGTTAAATGATATTCTCTTGAACTTCAATGTCATAAATAGCTTCAGTGTGTTGTTGGTTCTACAGAGCGTCGCTATATATTTTGAGTTTTCTACCACGTTCGGGTGTGGACCTTCTTTACTAACTTATCCTGATTCTTTAGCCTACACTTCTACGCTGTATTAACATTCTTCAAGCATTCTGAGGAAGGCTTCGTCCTTTGATTTGTTCCTACTTTTCCGTGTATTGCCAATCGACTTTCCTCTACTTTGACATTAATATGTGTTTACCGCCTAACCTTGAGGGACTTTGTTTAATGAATCTTGATTTTGTTTGTTATCAAAATATTTGTATTTCAAGGTGAAAAAACGAGTGGCCTTTATTTGTTTCACACTTTGGATGCTTCGTATTTGTTTGGCCCTTGCATGAAGACCAACGAAAGGTTTTATGTAGTATATATGTAGTTTGTAGCATTTAGTTCTAGCGCTACTAATAGCATCTAAAATGTCAAGGCTTTTAGTTTCCAATAGATTCTTGACCTCGTTTCTGTAAATATTAGGACCAGAAGGGATATTCAAGAGTAATAGCCTCGTCAGGTCCGAACATTGAATAAAAAAATTTGATCATTAATTTTATGTAAATCAAAAATGGTGCAATTTGCGAGGATGTCATATGATGAAACGAATTTTCCTTGATGAATAGTTTAATAAAAGGAAACTACGTTTATACGTGTTACTAATACCGATAACTTCAATGAGAGGGATGTTTGCAACATTGCTGAGCAAAATTCTTAGCATCTCTTTTGCCACAACAAGTAGTGTGTGGTCTACTAAGAAGAAAAGCCTTTAAACATTCAAGTGACGACTGTGAAAATTGTGAAACTACTATATCGATTTCAATAGTGCTCGTTTTCACACATTCTTCAGCAGGCATTGGCAGTGTTGCAACAAAAGCTGGTCTGATTTCCCTCAGACAAAACTGTCAGATACCGTCGTATTCCCATACAAGGTTTGTCGGTAAAACGAAGGTATAAAGTATGAAGAATGTGGTTTTCGCTTCGTCATTCGAGTCACGATCGTGAAACTGCAGGTTGGATGAACTTGGGCATTCCGCGCGGCTGTCGACGTTCCACATCTAAGCTATGCCGTCCACTCGCGGTTGCATAATAAGATGCATCGCCCTGCTTCTATCAAATAGAATGCGGAATTTTGTTTTAGATGGCCAGAGAAGTGTAGCCATATTTACTTTAGTCGGTATCTGTTTTAGAATTGGAAATAACTGCGATCGTCTATCTATATGGATAAGTGTTGTGCAAGTGTATATGTTGTGTTGAAATATCTTTCTTTCAGTCCTTCCTTATTGTTGTTTTGAGGCTTCTCACAGAGGGTACGCTTGTGTCCGAGCAGTGGGACTGGTGTAGGCTGATTATGCTTGAGATGTTCAAATAAAATTCGTATCCTCTTTTCAGAGGGTGGTTGCAGTTCTGATTTTAAGTTTACAGTATCCTGATATACAGGAGGCATGAACCTTACTAGTTGTGATGCATTTCGATACTGTAGGTGCCCAAGTACAAGTGAAAACTGTAGTAGGTACGTCATAATTGTAATTGCAAACACTCCTACGTTTCAAAATATTTTGTAAGCTTTGCTTTCAAACAACTGTCGGTGTTATTGTACCGTCAAAGTGTCTGTCCTCGGGTGTGGCAAAGACAACGCTTGATATACAACCTGAATAGAAAGTTGCATCAGGCAGGAAGACTTTCTGTAATAGATTCCTATTGATCACTCCGGCTTTTCGTTTAACTCGAGAAATACCTACCTACATTGTCTTGCGGTTTTCACGAACAATAATAAGCCCATAAGCGTTCCTATTAATTATTTTATAAACAAAACAACACAGCACCGTTGACGTAAACTAGAATCTACGTTTCCTTTTAGGTCTTTATTTAAGCACATTAGGTACCTATTCATTGAATCATTGATAAGTATATTAAAAAAAAAAGTAATAAAGACTAAAACACGTAATCTGTTCGATTTATGCCCTGACACGTGTGACTCCGGATTTTTAATTTGTCTGTCTGTGGTGTCTTGTTTACCTTTTTAGTCGTAGTTGGGTTTTAGTTTTTATTACCTTAATTTTTTTTTTTTTTTGGGATTATATTATATATTTTTGAAATGTGCTCATTAAGCCCTTTCATTTGATACCCAACATGGTACGATTAAACTTTTTTTTTTTTAGTTCCTGACTTTGTGTCCTTTAGAGGGCGCTATTTTTTATTTAATGTAACGTCATAGCCTCGAACCAGCGGACGATCAAGACGCTTCCAACGATACCTACCTCATTTGACAAATTGTGATGAGTGGTTTAAAAGATAGAAGGGAACAGATGAACATTGAACATACATACAGACATACCGGTCAAAATCATAGCCCTCCTTTTTTCTTCGCCGTTGTCGGGTAATAAGAGACTTTATAACATCACGGTTGGTCAGGCCATACCTGTGACATAATAAGGCTCTAGGCAAAAAACTGCGTAGCGTTATTTGCTTGTAACTACATATATTCTGACAGGTATCAATCAATAGTTTATTTTTTGTTCGCAGAACATAACGTTTCATTTAACAAGAATACATTTGAATATGAGTGAGACCACGCCCGGCATTCGTATAATAATTATAAGTTTGGACTGTTATGTCATGAATTCATGATTCGTGCTTGTTCAATCATAAATTAGTTTTTTCTTTTTAGGCCTACCTGTCTGGCTATTACCTAACGGTTATTTAAAACCGTTTCTTTCTCTTAGCATTATTATCAGCCTATAATGTTCCCAGGACACAGGACACAGACCTCCTGTGTCCTGTGTCCTGTGTTGGGAGTGGGCCGTAATTCACCTCACGCGCCTAGTTTGGGTTCATACCTAGATGTCACATGTCTTCGAATTTTTGGTTCAATTACATGCCGGTTTCCTCACGATGTTTTCCTTCACCGTTATGATGAGAGCAGTGGCGATGGCGGTATTCTTTCTCTTGCGTTCCAATTTCGCATTGGTATATCGGAGAGCCATAGCCAGTAGATACTGTTTTAGAAATTAATGCTTTATTTCTTCTTTATCATCATAATACACGTAATGTTCTGCAAAATCATTAATTCCAGTTTCTGAAAGCTTAATCAAGTCTTAAATCAGTAAATATGCTGTGAAAATTGCTTATGCTCTTATGGTTAGGTACTTGACTACATCTTCTTGGTTGCGTACTTTATTACTGGAGGTGTTGTCCTTGAAAGGCCTTCGTGGCTTTATGTATGATGTTTTTCTACTTCGTTCTCGGCTTCTCTCAGGGTGGTCGTATTCACCTCACGCGCCTAGTTTGGGTTCGTACCTAGATGTCACATGTCTTCGAATGTTTGGTTCAATTACATGCCGGTTTCCTCACGATGTTTTCCTTCACCGTTATGATGAGAGCAGTGGCGATGGCGGTATTCTTTCTCTTGCGTTCCAATTTCGCATTGGTATATCGGAGAGCCATAGCCAGTAGATACTGTTTTAGAAATTAATGCTTTATTTCTTCTTTATCATCATAATACACGTAATGTTCTGCAAAATCATTAATTCCAGTTTCTGAAAGCTTAATCAAGTCTTAAATCAGTAAATATGCTGTGAAAATTGCTTATGCTCTTATGGTTAGGTACTTGACTACATCTTCTTGGTTGCGTACTTTATTACTGGAGGTGTTGTCCTTGAAAGGCCTTCGTGGCTTTATGTATGATGTTTTTCTACTTCGTTCTCGGCTTCTCTCAGGGCGGTCGTAACAGAGAGTCCAGTGAGGGCGGTTACTTGGTCTGACAAGCGATTAGGTAACCGGCCGCGAGGTCTTTTCCCTTGACAACAGAATTAATTGAATAGGCTCTTTTAATACTTTTCGAACCCAAATTCACGAAGCCCACAAACCTTTATTTAATTTTACCAATAAAGTTAATCAAGAAAGGAAATTCCTAAAATATATCGTGTCGCGGAAGACTTTACTTTCGAAGTTTCAACGGCAGTATTACGAAATTCATGATGAATGATAAGGTGCGCCCGCGCAGATAACATCGGGCACCTACATGATTTATTGTCCGTTCAATTATCGGCCATTATTATATTATTAATTTACTTACCTATACATTTTTGACACTCTTATCTAGATTATGCACATATTTCTTTAGAAAGTATATAGTTTACTGTGTATAGGTTAGTAATCAATCAACAAAAGAATTTATTGCAACATATGTTTTGGCCGGTAACTTTCGCTGCAAGGATAGGAAAGATCATTGTCTTCCTGCTCTTGTCGCATATTACTTGGGGTCTGCGCAACACGTTTTCTTGTTCCATTCTCCCCTGTCAACCGTCACGCTATCATTCCCTTCTGTTTCATATTCATAGGCATTCCTCACACAATCCATCCATCCAAGTGTACGGAAGATAAGTCTTCATAATAATGAGAAAGGACGATCCCAAGACATCTTTATGAAAACACGTGTATATAAAAAAGACTAGTTAGCTAAAGGAAGGAACATTTACTTATAGCTTACTAGCACCCCGCTCCTGCTTCGTAAGGTTTACGTATTATACACATAAACTTTCCGGAATAAATTCTCTATCCGCGTTACCCACAGACATAGATGACTGACATCCAAGATTGCACTGCTTTCTTAAACTAAATCCATATCTGCGAGGTAAAAAATATAAAACAGGACTAATTACAACGCTCAATGGTATCTACATTGATCTAGTGATTAGTAATTAAATTACGGAAGATAAAACACTTCTCACGCAGGTACAGTTCAGAGAAATGGATCAATTAGATATAGAAAGCGGTGGCTGGAGCTGTCTATTCAAATTCAATATATTAATGTTACAGCTACAATTAGCTAGTAGATCTTCACGTAGATGGAGTTAACCATACACTATCTTGCATTTCTCTCAGTCTTCATGGTTTTGTGCTTCCCCAAACCAATATGGACGCATTTGTTGCATCACCCAACATAAACATCTATAATGTTTGATGAAATAAATCATATCACTTTCCTGTAACTTGTTTGTCCATAGCCTAAACAAACCCCACTTAGTTAATTATTGCGATGATTATGGTAATAACGACATTGTGCACTTGTTTACATACAAAAATATTTAGTACAACGTTTAGGAAATTTAAAAACTTGCACAAGCTTACTACTAACTTAGTTTGCAATATAACGATATGAAAATTTCACAGGAATCGTGGTGATAAAAGAATTGCATTATATGATTGTTTATGTAGATGACATTGTGATATGTTCTGAGAACCAAGATGTTCCATTTCTATCATATAGAATATAAAACTTTTTCAGATTTTAAAGTGGTCCTTAGTTACTCTCAACTTCTAGAGCACAAGTTCGGTAAATTGTTAAAGTAATGAATAATTTCTCACGTTGTTGAACAAAATATGATATAGTTATGCACTTCGGCAAGTGCAAAATGCACCATTGCTGAAGCTATCAGTTGACATCCGTTTCATTATCTCGAATCATTTTCGTCGGTATTCGTCACAATCTCGCTGTAATTATTCGTTATATAATTACATATTATTATATTTACGTCAGCTTTGGCGGATCCAATAGCAACGTCATAGTTACAATCGACCTAGAAAATTACAAGTTTGGCAATCTCTATGTGATTCATTTTTTTTGAGCGCAAATCGACAGAAAGTTTGCTTACGTCTTCACTGAGAATCGAAACCTCTTGAGATTGATTTAAGGTTTATTTTTCTGTGATACTAGTTGTCCATTCATGCGTAATGGAGAAATGAATGAATCATTTGTTAGTGAATATTTTGTAAACTCAGCAACTAGGTTCGTTGTTTCGATGACAAACAAGGTCGTCCTCAAGACATAAGTTGTGCAGTGCTCGAATTACGTTTGTCATCACAATTTAATTCTTTGTCATCACTATAGTGCCAATACTAATATTGTTTTGCAAGCTAAGGACTTTACAGGTACAATGACCTTTTAGTGTATAACTAATTGATACACTAAATTATTTTCCTCGCGTCAGCTTGAGGAAGTTCTTGCAAATATTGGCATCTTACTTGTTAACAGGGCCTTGCCCTTGTGGTATCTAACGATTTCATGTCTAACTTATTCTTATATATCTGCTCTAGGAATTTCCAACCAATCACTACATGCTTTTGGCATCCTCATTTTAAAATATATTTCCTCAGCGCAGAGACCTTTTACCTGTATGGCGCTGAGCCGAACGCACACGAAGGATAAAACGAACGCGCCGCCGCGCCGATACTTGGCGGATGATGTCTCTCGCGAGTCGCGGTCATCCGCCGTCTGCGGAGCGCTTTTAGTTCTTTCCATGTATTTCTTTCAATAAATTTTAAGTTATAAAAGCAATTTTGTAAAATTCTAACCGCTATTCCATACTAAAGAATAAAAGCTAAACCTTATACATATTCTCCACCGATCGAAGTTAAGTACCAATTGACGTCATTCATGAATAAGTTATGTCTAAGCTCAACAACACCGGCGTGGGGTAGGTATCGACGGACACAAACCGCGAACACTGAACTGTCGGCCATATGCGGCGCTGGAAATACAACTGTGTATTATTGTTGGTATTAATTAAGTGTGGTCCGATGCTCTGCACGAATTGCAGGGGAATTCTTGTCTTATGTAAAAGCTTGAATTTAGTTAACCTAAACGATTGTTTTGAATCCGCTGGAACTGGAAATAGATTACTTATATGCGAATCGCTTTGTTGGATTTAAAGTTTAGTTGTATTTGTCGACCGATATTTTCCAGCTTAACCATCATCCGCCTGCCCTTCGGTACCTCGATATATTTGGTGTCGACCCAGTACGTATTTTGGTTCCAAACAAAACCAGCCATCATCTAATTGTCCACTTTCTTCGTATTAACCATATAATCATCTTTCCCACGTCCACAATCTGTCCATATTTTCCTTGGAGCCAGTTTTATTTTAAAAAAATTGTGAAATGCACATGATCTTTATTCCTCCATATCACATGCCCATACCCCAGCGGGCAAGCTTGAACTAAAAATATTAGTAGAGTAACTAAATCACGTTTATATTTTGTCTAAATTTTATGCGAATCTGTTGTTTCTTTGGGTTGTAGGCATGTAATGAGACAATGGTAATTCAATTAGGTCAATCATTGTATACAATTATATGAATAATGGTCCATATCAGAAGGGACGTTCCGTACAGTATAAAGAGCAAAATAACCACCAAGTTACCACACAATCCTTCACATGCGATAGTTTGTGTAAATAAATAGTATAATTGCAATAATTTGCAAATGGCTGCGGTTTGCGCAAGGCGTAACGCACGGTTTACATAGTAATGGTAACTTCGCACCAATATCGGTCAAGTACGTAAATTTACACATCGTGAGTTCTTTTATGATTTGTTGAACCGTTATAGTTTTTTGGTTCATCATAGACAATTTTATGGTTTTTAGCTAGCATGACTTTGGAACTTGGGCGGATCTAGAGATCATACTTTGACATGTTCCAGTTGTTACCTGATCTGTGAATGTTATTGTGTCCATTCATAAAGTCAAAGAGAATGAGAACTTATCTTATTATGATAAGTACTCATTCTGGTAAATTATACCTATGATCGTCTTTGGCAAAATCTTTATGTATCATACCCACAAAACATCTTACTTCCATAACTTCATTCATTTACACACCATATTACAAATGCAGTTCTTTACGAAAAACAACGTTCTCTTCAACATTACGACAGTAGTGAAGTAGTAATCAGAATAGGTGCGTTAATTACTTGTCATTTCACGCAAGCCGCAACACTCAATTAAGGGTAACGAGCGATTGTTGGCAAACTGTCACTACTTATAAACTAGTGCGATATAACACCAGGAGATAATACTGTCGAGGTAACTAGGTATTAGGTAAGCTGTGATAATGCAATAGACTCTGAGGCTGCAGAAGCAGATTTAAGCTTGCATGACGGTACCGTGGAGTCGGGAGACGTAATTGAGCCTAATAAAGTACCCGAGACTAGGAAGTCTCTGTAACGAGTAAATATGTATAAATTAAGTTACATTCATCTGGTAAATAATACACATTTAATATAGGGCTAAATGTCCAGATCGACGTGGTTGGTGAAACAGGCATTGAATTAAAGATGATATCGATAACTCTGTGAGTTTTGATTTATCTCGAAGGAGGTTGTCATAAATATGCTCGCCTTGCCAAGCATGTTTGAGAAAAAGCGTTTTTCCTACGGAGTTTCAGGCCTTAGTGCATCGATTATAGAACTTAACTGCACATAATTATTGTTTTGAACATTAATATAGTCAATGGCTTGATAAAAATAACCGTGAAAAGAGCAATAAAATTAAACTTTTCAACGAGAATCTTTATGGCCATCCAAAACAAACGCTGCTATCTTTCCATCATCTTCCATTAAAATCAGTTTAATATCTAGGTATTGTCTAAAACCCTTCTTTTCGTGTGGTTAGTCACTAAAGCCTTATTAAAACTTATTACATACTTTCTTCCATGTTGTAATAATGTCAATAATTGTATTTAATCTCTTCGGTTACTTAAACCTCACCATACATTTTTAATTCGCAGTTTTGTGTATATATGTGAAACCACCGTCTCCCACACTTTACTATTGTTGCGTTATCTAAGTACCTTATGTAATGTCACAATAAGCATTCTCGCCTTTGTGACATATTATGCAGGCTTTGTGTTGATGGGTTTATTGATATTAATGAGATAATAGACGTGGTTTTGAGGTTAGATCACAATTATTGATATTAGTTTTTTAGTAATAACAATTAGTATTTTAGTAATAACAAATCTGAATCAGGTAGTAAGGTAAAAGTTGTGAGGTACATTAACTCCGCGGTTTTCGAAAAACTAATTCTCAATTACTGAGATGATAATTCAAAGAGGGAAATGAAATACTTACAATATTATTTTGAATAATTTCATTACTCAGAACATCCTTTACGTAATTAAAATAATTAAGTAGTGATTTTTGTGGTCATTGGAAATGAAGGGGAATAGGTACCCAAAACTTTATGAATTAGTGTTTCACAATCAAGATATAAATATCGTTTTATTGACGCCTGAGGATCATTGACAAATTCAAATTTCGATCGTGGTTTTCCTCAAGTTTAACGTGAATCAGTTACTTTCGACGGATGACTCTAATTATTGAAAAACTAGGTTACACAAAGGCACTGAAACTTAACACTGTGTCATAACTCCTAAACCTAAACAATCAAAGATCAATCAGCACAAAGAAGTGACAGTCCTTACGGAAACGTCAACAACTAATAAAACAATTATATACTCATAGCTGTTATGTGCTGCAGTTACAATACAATGCTCTGGTAACAATGGAGAAGCTTCATTCGCTTCCTTACTCAGTAAAACATGGATTCCACGTAAATTACGCGTGTCGTTGGCTAAAACGAGTGCAGTTTTTGTTATGATTAGACGAGTAGTGGTTGTTCCTCGGTGGATGTATTGAGTTCCTTTATCTCTTGTCTTTGATCTGTATAATTCAGTTGACGTTTAATAGTCCTCTGTTATTACGACTATTGATACGGGTATCAGTAGATAACTACTGGTAGTCAAAATGTTAACCTCTAACACACTTATTTTCTTTGTTTCAGAATCTGGAGTCAGTGCAAAAATAATCTGATCAGGTAAGTTTGTATTATTATGAATTTCTACATATTTGTCTTAGTAGTGGTTACAACTTACGCGGGAAAGCAAGACTTACGACTATGACATTGTTTTCTTTTATCCCAGATTATCATGTAAATAATATTCACGGGGTTTCTATTTATCTTGACACATTACGAATATATTCTACTAAGCCAAATGCTATGGCTTAATATTTATTTATTTATTTATTACGATGGACTTCTTACAAATGTGATTCAAATGATTCTTCCACATCTTCTCTAGTCGTGTTCTGATCATCACTGTCACCAATTAGATTTTCAAGATCGTCATTTTCAAAATTATCACTCCTAAGATCGTTTTAGTAATCTGCATAGGGACCAAGAATGCATTAATTAAACTTGCTGACTAGGGGTTTCAAAGCATTGTTAAGAAAGAATATCATAAACACGTCGACGCACCTACATCTTATTATCAAATCAATTACATATTCATTACCATTTTGGTCATCAGTTTTATTCTAAGCCAAATTAAATGACCAAACACAGACGAAACTGGTACGACCGGTTCTATTTGGTTGGCTATAAATTCACCGCCAAATGCGGCAGGTGACCAATAATTGACCATCGGAAAAAGGACCGATAATAATCAAATAACATCATTCGTTGGTCGCCAATATGGTTCCAATATTTGATCCTATTGGATTTGTTTTGTTTGTTTATGTGCATTATATGGTAGGAAGTATTTGATATGGCTAGAAAGGGTGTGAATTGACTAACAGGAAGTATGGAAGAAAAAGACATTTTGCGCCGCCGACCCCAAATAAATTGAGATAAGAGCAGGAGAATGATGAGGATGATATATAGAAGGAAGTATTAGTGAATGGTTTTTGACCTCGCAATGTAAGCAACACTATTAATAATAATGATCCTATTGGTTGTAATTAAAATTCAAGCGTTTGCGACACGAGAAAGCTTTGACACAACAGTTTTTGTCTTACGCTTCCCTTTCGAATCATGATTACATAAACTTGTCACCACTATTATTTATTACCGTAAAGTTAAATAAATGTCAAAAATAATTTGATGATACTTAAATATTGAAAGAAAACTCGTATGCAATTGATGGGCTCATACAACTTGCTTGAATAGCCCAACTTGAAGCAGAAAAACCTGCTTTACAAGATGTAATAAAAACATTTTGGGAGAAAAAAAAACTCATTTTAATGATCCATCGGACGTCGTCATTACATACAAATTATATTTGTAATTAATTGATTAAGGGTCTACCCACCTTATATAAAATAGTTCTTTACGTAATTTTATGTCATCACTCATTGATAAATTCATGTTTTTCGTTGATTTTCTCGTGTAGTGAAAGTTTTGCTCATAAAAAGTTGAGATTAGCTTTCTGTTCTGTAATTATCTAACTACGTCAGTAGCCAGACGACAAAAGCGTTATTA
This sequence comes from Lithophane semibrunnea, assembly GCA_947363905.1. NCBI lineage: Eukaryota > Metazoa > Arthropoda > Insecta > Lepidoptera > Noctuidae > Lithophane > Lithophane semibrunnea. The sequence goes on from OX376195.1 coordinate 16,633,194, forward strand.
ATTGAACAATTAATTATAATTATTTACGACCAAAGAAGCACGTCTAATGACGTTAAATTGAGATTTTCTCTGCAAACGCTTTTCCTTGTCTTGCACTAGTTTTAAGCTATCGAATCATCTGCCTAACCTTGTCAAAAGTTTCCTCTTAAATTTTTCTCTTATCAGCTACGTTGCTTATCATATACTCCCTTTATATCATCCCTCACACATTTCACAGATTTTCTTTGGTCTCCTTCCTCTATATTCATCACTCTCTTGTCTTGTCCCTTGTGTTTTACCATTTTTCATCCCATGCTCATACCAAAACAAACGATTTCTTTTTACCATTTCAGAGAATTTTCAACTCTCAGGAACTTTGTTACTTATCCAAATAACTTAGCTCTAGCATCTACTATTATCACAGATTAATCTGTTATGAATGTCCTTTTTGTTTCTGACAAAATTGTACTTTCTCTTCCGTCGTTACACACTATTTCATCAACACTGTTAATTGCCAGTAATGTTTGAGTACTGACACTGTTAACTGCCAAAGGTACTCTTATTGCAATTCCAGTCTCTTTTATTTTGCTGTTAAAATAACTGCCTATTAACTTTCTCCGGAATATTGCACACGCGAATACGATTTAACCAATTCGAACACATATGATTCGATATCACCATTGGATTAATGGTTATGATTTGAATCGATATTACTTTCGAGTTGGCAGAATTTCACACAGGTTCTCCATGTTTATGATAAAAATAGTCTTCCATCAATAGTTCTCTTAAATTCGTTTTGTGAATCTAGTAGTTTTTATATCACTTGATATAACTTTAGCAGATCGTTTAAGTTAAATACTGTCAATTTTGAATATATTTCAATCTAGTACTTAGTGGCTGGTTAACGGGATACTGTGAAACATACTCTTTATATTATTTGTTTAGAAATATTCAACTTTCCCATATAAAGATAAGATTGATGATAAGATCTGTTGCGATCTAACTTGAACTATTCCCACTGCATGTGATCATTATTAAATATTGGAAACTAGCTGCGCCCCGCGGTTTCACCCGTGTAAGTCTCGATCCCGTGTTAACCCAGGTTATAAACTATCTGTTTGCCAAATTTCATCCAAATCCATTCAGTAGTTTTTACGTGAAAGAGTAACAAATATCCATCCATCCATCCATCCATACTTACAAACTTTCGCGTTTATAATATTAGTTAGATTAGATATATTTACTTTTAGATAGCCATTCCTATAATCTCTCAGCAGCATCTTGTACCATCGATTCGATCTCCAGAGTCTCCATTTTCAAATCTTAGTATTATTACCTAGTTTCAAAAATATTAAAACCATACTAGATTTTCAGTTATGTTAAGAAACTTGAAAGAATGTGTGTGGGCTTTTTTAAGTAGGCAAGAAGTTACCGTTGCTCTACGAGTAGATGAGATAGAATATGCTAGTATTTCTTTAAAAACACGATGATCTAACAAATCCTCAATGTCGAGGTCACGACCAACGTCAATCAATATAATATTATTTACTGATGGGAAAATAATAATTTATAATGAAATAGACACCAGCACAGCAATATAATAAATAATTAAGTAGGTATCGATTATAATAACACTGACAATTGTAAACCTATTTATAACCATAAATCATGATTCAACCATAAATCCTAAATTAATTTGAACGCAATACAAATCAATGTAATTATATTTATGACCTCAAAAGGGATGATTCATCTAGCTGTGTTCAAATGATCATAGGTAGGAATTTTGAAACCAAATGTTTTCCTATGATGATCTACTCACAGGACATCTGTCATAGGTAGACAGTAGGTGTGGTTAACATTGGCTATTAAACTAAATAACATCACGTATGTATTTCGCGAATGACTAGGCATGAGGTGTACCTAACTATAGTTACACCCGCATTTTGCCAGTTATGTTAAAGTCCCAGGCAAACCTATTGCCATCAACCGGGCACACATCCAGACTACGGGCTGCTACTGACATAATTCCGGATGGAAAACTCAATATCACTTTGCCGGATCTGGGAATCGAACCCAGAACCTCATGCTCAGCAGTAGCGCTTGTGATCACGAAACCAACGAGGCAGTTTATAAATAACTCATGTAAAATTCAGTATGCTCCTCATATAACTTAACTGCAGAGGAAGCTTCACATGTGACTTCAGCCATATTATGATGGAACGGCCTCATTATTTAATTTTTCACCAGAGAAAACAGCTTTTACACACTTTCATAAACTTCGTCACTCATAATCATAATCGCGTAATCGTTTGTCACTTTTCTTACTTTTATTTTCTACTTTTCTGGCGACTAGAAGTTTTCTGAAGCCTCGAATATCCAAGTCGCTTTCAATTATGTTGCCGTCATAACTTTAACGGCTGCTGTTATAAGTAATATTGAGTTTAAGATGGAACATTAAGATTAATAGCTCCATTCAGAACAACATTTCCAAATGGCTCCTTATGTGGGTGTTGCTTTGAAAATAACTTTGCTTGTGCCATTGGCTTCACTAAAGTATTATTTTTGTGACTTCTCATCTTAGTCCTCATACTAGAAACTGATCATCATCTGCCTAGCCTTTTCCCAACTATGTTGGGGTCGGCTTCCAATCTAACCGGATGCAGCTGAATACCAGTATTTTACATAGAGTGACTGCCTATCTGACCTCCACAACCCAGTAACGGGGTAATACGATACCCCTTGGTAAGACGCGGATGTCGGACTTTCGGGCTTCTGACGACCCGTAACGACTGTCAAAGATCCACAAATGACAGCCGGGACCAACGTTAACGTGCTTTCCGAGGCACGGAGGAGTCTCGGTATGTAAAGATGGTCACCCATCCACGGACCAACCCCGGCAAGCGTAGCTTAACCTGATGGATCGACCCGTGCGGCTGCTCCATGAGCTCCATGAGCACGAGCTCCATTGTCATACTAGAAACTGATAGAAAAATAAATCACAAAAAGCTTCGCCGGTATTTTAACCCACTCATTGAAAGATCACATCACCCAAAGTTGAATGAAAAGAATCCTTAATGTCAAGTCAAGTGGAACCGGTATCGCATTTGGGAGCGTACCCTTTGATTTGTGAAATCGCGGACCCATTCGTTAAAATGTCAGGTACAACAGGTGCAGGTCCATTGACCCTTCCAGTCACTTTCCCTTGTTCCTGGGTGCAACCTGAACGGCAGACGACATAATACAACCTTTTAGAGTTAACTGGCGGCAGGGCCGGACCGCGACCGGTATGGGCAAGCTTGCTTACATTAGCCGTACCCATTGCCTCTAGTTTATTGACTTTTCAGCAACGATGGCACATCCTGGACTGGTTGTTTTCACTTTTCGTAGAGCATTAATTTGTATTTAAATAGAACTAGTTATAAGTAAAAGTATATCCGGGAAATTCCGTATAATGAACATTGAGAAAATGTCACGTTTATGTAAATTCAAATGGGCTATCATCTCTTCTATGCCTCGGTATAAAATTCTTTTAATGTCTTATTAAATCTTGTTAAAACTGTCAAACAAGCTGTTTTGAGTTTCTTTCTTCTCAGGAGCTGCAGCATCAGCTTCAATAACACATCTTCATTCAAGTTCCCATTTACTCTTTCCTTTCCCATTCGCAAGGAATTCGTTCCACAGTTGTCGCGTCAAAGAATCTGATTTATGCAGTTTTTACGTGTTTTGAATTTCTTTCTTCTCAGGAGCTGCAGCATCAGCTTCAATAACACATCTTCATTCAAGTTCCCATTTACTCTTTCCTTTCCCATTCGCAAGGAATTCGTTCCACAGTTGTCGCGTCAAAGAATCTGATTTATGCAGTTTTTACGTGTTTTTACTACGGTTTCACAATTCGCGGTATTGCGTGCACGCCGCTTAGTATTAGTATTGACGCCCCATTGTGCGCCTGCGCTGGGTAAATGTATCATATTTAATAGTGTGTGTGTTTTACGTTTTGTAATGTTACGAGTATATTTCTTAAGTAAATCATGTTGCCTAACAAACGCGCAAGGTTTGTTGCCCAACTGACAGTTTAATTCTCATCGGTCTCTGCTTTAAATTTTTTGCTTCCTATTAATTTGTTGTTGGTCTACTGCAATGTTTAATTGTCTAGTCTACAGCATTATTTACATTACTAACTTTGCATTCTGTATTAGCCGACGATAAAGTTACTTGAAACATTTTAATTGTAATAATCTTCAGATGGTATACATGTATTATTAAAAGGGAAATGGACCACATTTCCTACAGCTGTTGGCCCGCCTTCATTGTTCCACACATGTGCAATATGCACGTCCGTACGCATATTACTCAGTCAAATTACACATCTAAAATATGGTTATAAATAATCCTTCCTACATTTAATTGTTATCTTTAGCTTGCTCTACAACTTGTAGTCTGTATCCGATATCAAACTGGGTCATCTATGATCTACCCTAATATAACAATGGTCTGAGAAACATGCAATTGAATATGATTGAAACAGAATAGGTTCTCAGCTAGTCAATTTCAGGGTTTTTGGAGAATTGAAAATACCAACAGGTGTAATTTATCATCATTGTCTTTCGAGCTAACTTGCTTCTTTATCAAAGTCCATTGCATTTTTTATTATGATAGACTTATTAATGAAAATACTAATAAAACAAGTGCACTTGTCTTTAAAAACTAACGATCAACGAACTTGTAATGAAACTGAAGACAGTTGTAATATCCGTTTCAAAGAACATTCTCTTGCATCATTAAAAGAAATAAGAAACCTGTCTCCACATCAAACGTATCGATTTAAATAAATGTAAATCGAGATTCAGAAACCGTACTTGTTTTGCAAGAACCGATTCCTAGTCACAAGGAAGGAAACCCTATAGTAGTAGCTTCCGTAGACGCTCCTCACTATTTGGGATTCTCGTCCGTAATGTGACACCGCTCGATAACACGGCTTTACGTAGGTATTACATAGCTGTCTGGACTCTAAAGATACGTCGTGACTCAGGTTTCAAGCTAAGTCTGAACTCTAATCAAACTCTGTCAACCAGATGTTTGTAATTCTGAATACATTTTGGTGTTAATGTAACTTGTGAGCATATTTTTGCAAATAATCGTCTGAATATTTCTTTAATTTCTGTTTGTCTGCTCGTTTCTATGCATTTCATTCTATATGCAACGAGTGAATTTTAAAATTATGCAAAATGTTACATATTTCACAAGCTGTTTGGTAACATTTAGGATTATCTTTGCTTATTGCTGTTTGTGTCATGATTATCTCGAATGCAGTCTTTTAAAAGTAGTTTTACAGATTTAAGCACAAGGCTATGTGCGTTCCACACCTGTTGAAGACTTTCTGTTATCTTATCATTAAATTCAAGGATTGTACATGTGTTATTAAATTCATTTGCAGTAGCTGCCACCAAACGAATCCAATTTGTATTTTCCTAAAGGTCAAATTCTACCACGTGCAATATGCGCTGGCCATCGAATTTCAATTTAGTTCCGACTTTAATAGTTTTGTCCAAAGAGCATCCACTTATCTCTGACATTGAGGCTACAATTACACGGCACAGGTCATCACTCATTCCGTCTGTAGTCTATGGCGTTCACAAAAAGTTGTCAGTCTCCCATAGATACCGGTTGTCTTTGCTCAGGAATGTTGTTGTATGTGTAAGCATGTAATTATTGTGTACGCCGATAGCCTTGCTGCTGATTGATTCTATATACGCCGTAACAATGTTTTGCCCTATGGATTCATGCATCATGTTAGTACGTTTGTTGGCTAAAAATAATGACTATGTTGCTGATATGCTGCATTTTTATACTCGTTTTCCTGTTTGCGGAATAGCGAACATATTATTCAGTGTCAGATCACTGCGTTTACTTTCTGACGAACTCTATCCCATGATCCCATCCCAGTGTTTCTGAAGATTTTGTAGCCTGCATATTCTTTTGCATCATTCTGTGGAGAACTTATTTTATTATTGTATCAGTTCCAATATCATAGATTAAAAAATAGGTACCTACCTAATCAGCTATCGGTTAGTTTCTATATGTAAGCCTATAATCGACTATGGCTGTTATATTTTAGGAGAGGATAAACTATATTAACACTTTATAATTATATTGACGGTATATTAAACTACTTCGGTTAGGTACCTAGTGATGTGGTTTTTAGATTATTTGAATTTACATTATTTGTAACGATTAGCAATCTTGTTAAGTATTCTCTAATAGAATATTTTTAATAAGATGAATCGAATTATTTCTAGTAGTCGCTATCTGAGAAGGAACAGTCAAATAACTATCATGTTAACGCTAATGTTCACGAACAGCTATCTGTCAAAGAAATAATGAAGTCGTCGAAATAACAAATTACGTAGTTTTTAACGTATGAGGCAAAGGCAAGTGACCCAAATTCCTTTATAATTGGATGTATAGGAGCGTGCGCGGGCAGGCACGAACCGATAGCATTATTATTGTCATTATTTCTGCATAGAATAATTATTTCATTATCTATGCTCATGCTGCCAGTTACATTATTGACGTGACCAAGGTCGCGGCAATAAGGTTTTCTGGTAATCCTTTTTAGTTTGTGCCGGTTATGGCAACGGGAATTACCTATTGTCTGGTGACCTGTCGATGTCCTTTCATTCTGGCCGTGATTGTTCTTTCAAGATAGGAACCTCTTATATCATAAAATCAACATTGAAACCTACCTACAAAAACAAACTATTTACTGTATTTTTATAGGTGGTAAATACAAAATAGGTAATCTGAACCCTTACAGTTGTATGAAAACAATTTAAAAATTGTACTACTTAAATTATTCAATAATATTCTGACAGACTTATATGAATGGAACTATAGAGGAACGAAACTCTTCGAAATGGAGTGGTTTAATAAACATTGCACAGCTGCTCTACATAATATTATGAACCTTGTTAATATATACAAGCTAGTTACCAAAAAACTTAATGGTCCTTACCCACACGCATTGCCGTAGGTACCGCAGGAATTAAACATACCCAACTCTGCAAAGAATAATATACAGTCTCAAAAGTATTAAGACAGGTAAGCCCACGTCCGTCCGATTCACCCAATTCCACCAGGTCATGTCGTCACAACACCATCAGACGTCAACGTCAGTGACAGCCGGTGCGCCCGCAGTGGCAGACGTATAGCGTGCGCTCCGACGCCATTTTGGATCGCCCCGATACCACCCGCAGAGAAAACGTTTTTAAACTGCTAATAATAACGTCATTCATCATGGAATTACTTGATGACTCGCGAGTTGTGACGTAAATTAGTACTATAATAGTGCTTAGTGGTGTTCTGTGGTTAGTGATGTGCTCGATCGGATTTACCAAACATTGGATGACGGTAATAAAAATAAATAAAATAATAATTTAAATGTCTAGAGAAAGTAATATTAAGTTAGAGCTGTGCGAATAACTGTCTGATATCAATATCCGGCTCTCGACTATTATAAACAATAAGAATAGCTTTTTAATTATTGATTCTGCACATAATCGTTTTGTGTGCAGCTTTCGATTGATAGGTTCCTATTAATGGGCAGTGTTATGTCATTTATGTAACTTGCAAACATAGCATAATATAACTAGTTTCTAAATTGTATTGAACCGAATCAATTATATAAAAAAAAATCCATTCAGCACATAAAATTAAATTGCATAATAATAGACTCAATTTTCCACTTCATTGTTCTGTATTATTGAATTTAAAGTGATAAAATCACTTCAAACAAAATAAAGTAACAACGAGTTGGAAGTACTCGTGCGTAGTCAGTTATGGCCATTGAAAATATTAAACTAGCAGGCAATGTTTCCATCACGATGGCATAGCGAGTTTAGCGAGAGAAAATGTAAATGATAACATTGTTACAAACGATAGTACTTATAATGCAGTTTTACCTGAAGACATCCCACGCTAATTCAAAGATTTTAAGGCAGCTTAATTCGAAGATGATGAAACCAAATCATCCACTACTACTTGTAAAGAACTTACCCTCGGTTTCTATATGGCATCACAGCGAATCCGAAACCATGTTTAAGATTTTTCCAAACTTTTAACAAACACTCTATTCTCATGTTCCTCATATGACTGCTGTGACTTCCTGACCAAAGGAACAGCAGCCAATCAAGTTACTCGACATGAGACTTGCCAACAGTTTCAATGTTTGAATTTCAATGTTTCAATGTAAAAGGCTGTCGGAAACCAACAACCATCAATCCAATGGGTATTCCAATCGATGGAGGTGATTTAAAACTTAAAAGTCGAAATAAAAATATAACTAATTGCAATGTAACATACATTGCAGCTGAATAATTGCCAATTGCGGTCATAATAGACGTAATACCACAGATTATAAGCAATCAAAACAGTAATAAAGACACATCGACTGCTGCCATAGACAGTTCATAGCGAGACATTTCAAATCGACTCTACGTGAGTTGATTCATAGGTAATAAATCGAGTAGGGACTCGATTACAACAAATCAGTTACCTAACCATGGAAAGCGATCAAATTCTCTTGTAATGTATTATTCGTTTGTCTACACAGTGAAAGTAATGCTATCATGACGGCTAAGTCGGTCGAGTTCAGTTAAATTGCCAGTTAACGTTCATGTAATTTGGACGTTTAAGTTTTATGTGTAACGGAACGTGAGATAACTATCATAACGAGATTGTTATTATGTAGTTTCTAGTCTTTTTCCACTACTTAGATGTTGTCGAGTTTTTATTTGCATATGGGTTAACTAGGCAGTTTGTGATGAAGCCATTTGTAAATTGACACATTTAAAGATAGATGCTGAGATCCATTCTAGTTTTAAGTAAAGCACCTAGAACAATCTGAATAAAGTTCAAAAGTCAAACTATTGCAGCTATTGCAGTCTTAGCAACCACATTGGCATTGCCAATTCCATCTAATTTGTAGAAATTGACTAAATTATTGTTGATATCGATTCTGCAATTATTTTGTTTCAAAACGGTATTGTCCCAATTCGATTAACGGAATGTCAAATGGAACCGATTGTGATTATAATAAGGTTATTGGAATAGGTTGCGTGCAGCCATTCCAACCTTGGAGGGATAGTTAAGGTGTTACTACTCCACCAAGTCATCAGTAAATTCCAGGCAACAACTGATATGTCACTGTCGATTATCAAAGTCAAAGTCAAATAATTTACTTCAAATAGGCACATTAAAGGCACTTTCGAACGTCAAAAACAAAGAAATAGAACTGGTTCTACTTGCCCCTTCCAAAAGGTATTTTTCGTAGCCCAGACCAATGGTATTGGTGGAGAAGCACCTTTACAGGACTTACAGATCTTGGCTCTTGGTACCTTGGGCGGTGTGAATGAGATCATTAATCTTTCCGCAACACTGCACAGTGTTCGCGTGACTTGTTTTTGCATATGTTTTTACATTCCGCTGATTGTAATCATCTTGTTCTCTTATTGGCAGTTCGTTTTCCTCTTGCGCTTGTTCTATACTCGTTAATCAATTATAATTAACATTTATCAAAGAGAAATGGTATCTAACGGAAAATTGTAAACATTGTAAAGACTGTTGTTGGATCATTACATAGTTTACTATCAGATTTTTCTTTAATTCCTCCACCAATCACATTTTACTATTAGGTAGGACGTTTCGTTTCATTTTCAATCAATCAATCTGCTTAGCCTTTTCCCAACTATATTGGGGTCGATTTCCAGTCTAACCGGATGCAGCTGAATACCAGTATTTTACATGGAGCGACTGCCTATCCGACCTCCACAACCCAGTAACTGGGTAATACGATACCCCTTAGTAAGACTGGTTGTTAGACTTTCGGGCTTCTGACAACCCGTAACGACTGCCAAAGATCCACGAATGACAGCCAGGACCAACAGCTTAACATGCTTTCCGAGGCACTGAGGAGTTTCGATATGTAAAGATGGCCTCCCATCCACGGAGCAACCCTGGCATGCGTAGCTTAACCGGATGGATCGACTCGTGCGGCTGTTATTACTTAGCCACGAGCCCCTGAGATTATTCCAATGAAAAAAATACGGATTTCCTTTCATATAAAAATAAGTATTATAGAGTCCCTGCTAGAGATCTCTGTTTTTTTTAAACAATGCTCAAACAGAATAAAAAATTAAACATCATTTGGATATCGGTATTTTATTCCGCTTGCAATTCGATGAACTGAAACAACCTGCTCAAGAAAGCAATATTCTATTACGGATTTTTTACCTACCTTATGCATCATAAAATATATTACCATACAGACGCCTATAAATGAATATTAAGTTAACGACTGATGAAAAAGTTGAAAACTATGCATCGGCCGTCGACCATATCAAAATTAATGGCTACCTTGAAATAAAAGAAACAGAAAGCGATTTTGCATATACCCAGCGTAGATCGATACTCTTTTTTTTAATATCCGCTTTGTTTTCAATCGATGGCAAGTCGCAATCGCAACATCCGAATATAACTCATTTAATATAAGTGTAATTGAGAATAATAGCAGCTATTTAAAAATAATAGAATTAAAGTTAGCCGCACATGTGTATGCTACGTCAAATATTAAGGTCGGCAAGTCACGCGCGAGCGGTCGGCTGCAATTATTACTTTATTACTAACTTCACATGATGCCGGTGAAGTAATGTGCTTGTAACAAACGCAACGATGATTACCGTCTACTATTTTCATCCCATATACTACTACTTTTCTGTAAAACCTCTGAAGTAACTACGGTTAATTTGTAGAACTATACAAACGTAAATTGCGGTACGGGCCAACCCATTTACGAAGACCCTATATACTTTGGCAGACAAAATTATACAAGGTTATTGGTTATACGTCGGCAATCCGTTAGGGAGATGTAGGAGAGGTCATTCTTCACGTCAACCATTTTCGATTAATTTGACATTTTATATTTTAAAATGAATATATTATAAAATGTCAATGACTCGAAAATTGTTGACATTTGCATATGAGTCAAAAGGGGTCATTGAGTTGTAAATGTCCTGTCCTAGATCCCCTAAATGCATTGCTGACAAATAACCAATAACCCTCTAGATAGACGATAACTATTGAAATAAAATATAACAACCGCCTCTAATACACACTGAAGCCATAGAAATAAACATTAATTCAATGTTGCTATTGCTAATGTCATCACGAAGTTTTAATGGACATTAGCTTCGCCTTTGTCCAAATTTCCCCACAACTTTACCAACATCTACAAAAATGCTGTAAATTTCGACTGACATGGTATCCATTGCATTGTTTCACTTAACAATACATTCATTGTAAAAATACACGTCCGGCTATGTATGCAACCTTGGGCATGGGAACCATTCCTCAATTCATATTAGCTATAGTTGGTCGATCCCCCTTTCCTTTGAACTCATTAAGAAATTGCTTATGGGATTTGGTAATTCCTTTACCTGCGGTATTAGGTAACCGGTTTGTATTACCTATTTTGTAATCCCAGCAAACGTTTATTTCGTAAATGCCTTCTGTATAGATTATATGGATGATATTCTCGGTAATAGCTTCATCGTTTATTCATTAAAGATAAAGATATATTTATTTGTAAACATGTGTAACATTATACGTATAAATGCAAATGTGGATGTAAAAGTGAAAATCTGTAAGTTTCAACATGTTTTGCCACTATTGGCGGCCACTTGAAATATAGCAAAATTAAGAAAGAGAAAAATAAAAAAGCACAACAAAATTAAAATATAACACAAATAGATTAGAAACTATCATTTAAAAAATCTTTAACATAATAGTAACATTTTTCGGTAAGTAACTACTTAAGTTCTCTTTTGAATAAGTTTGGCTGGTTTATACTTTTAATAACCTCTGGAATCTTATTATATATTAATGGTGCCATACAAAACACGCTTTTATGAAGGAGTGCTGTTTTTGCCGAGTGAGGCTGTAAGAAGTTTTTATATTTAATACGTCTATTTCTAGTGACATTGTCTGACAGAAGAGGAAACCAGTGAGGATGTGGTGGCATATCTGACTATTTACTTCTTTTACAATTTTTGTTGAAATTTCGTCATATCCGACACTCTTTGTATGTTTTAGGCCATTTATTATCTTAGACACATGAAGAGGTGTGCTTGGAGCTAAAAACATTGAATTAGGTCTGTGATTAATTAGGGATGTTACTTTTTTACCAGCACCCAAGATTGGTTTAACTTTATCAACGAAGTAAATGTGCTAGCTATTTCGTAGTTTTAGTAGGATTTGTGATACTTATATTTTGGATTTTAATTTTTTCTATGGGTTCTCTTGGTAAATTTGGCCGTACTTTATTAATCATTTGCCACGTTTTCTTTGATTTATTGTTTGACATTTTAATTCTATAATTATTTTGCGCACGCTTCGTTAGTGATATAATTTTTTTTAGTAATGTGGAATAATTAATATAATTTTGTTTATTCGTCTTTGTTGCTTTTTGTCTAAGTTGCCAGAGCAATTCTACATTTAAATCGCTTTTGTTATTAATGACTAATACCGTAGTCTCTCCATTATTGATAAGGTTTTCGTCCAGACCAGTCTAATGAGTGATAGTAATTTCACTGTCATTATTACTCATATTTCTAGTCACATCGTATTCGTGTTGTCGAGTATCGTCACTCGTCAGGTGTGATACAAATTGAATACAATGATGGCAAGGCTTCATGAGTAGTAACGTAATAGGCATTGTTTGCATTATATCATTATCATTGGCATCATTTATCAAATCAAAGACTCCTTGATTTGATAAACGTCTAATTATATCTATAATGAATATACAGGGTGTTAGGGTGAACACCGTTATCCTTGCAACCAGTGGTTTGGTTTCATTTATAGAACGTAAAATCAATGGAAAATTACAACTTTTTTTTCTTTTTTTTAAACCTACATTTTACCACAAGAGACGCAAGTTCGTTGCCCTATGCGCTAGGGCAACGAACTTGCGTCTCAGCACGGGCGGGGGGTGCGGGATGTGACCTGACCGGCCGCGAGCGCGACCTCTCCCTCAGTCAGTCAGCTGTTCGGCTAGAAATCTTTTAATGAAAATAACGTTTTTTTTTTGTTGTGTTCGGTCGTTTATTTTTATATTTAAGTCAACTACCCATGGTTTGAATGACAAGAGTGTTTACCCTTACAGCCTGTATAAGAATAATAGAATTCAGAATAGAGTTCAACCATTGAAGTCTTACTTTCTCTTTATCAGCTTGTCTCTATCCCGAGGGCCCTAAACTAGACAAGTGGCAATCGTTTCGAAGCGTTTCGTATTTCTACAACGACTTTCAACGGGATTGAAATAAGCTTTTCGGTAGCAATCCAACACATTTTTAACTTTTCCATCATCGTTATCGCTGAAAGAATATCACTTGCCTCTTACGAATTTATTTTCCTTTTTCTTTTGTTCTCTTATGATTTGAATGTCTCTTTGGGCTTGCTTCTTTTTATCTGAATGTTCTGTTCGTTAAATCTCGATTCGACTTAACTGCTTCTCTTTTGACATAATCATACAGGCTGTAAATAATGATTGATGTGTATAATGATTCCTTTCAAAATCATCAACTCCAAAGATAAGATTTTGAAAACGACAAACGAAGATATTTTATCTAATAAAATATAAGTAAAACCCTTTTTAAAACAAGCTTTTAATTAACTAATAAAATATTAGTAAAAATCTTTTTAAAATCAAGCTTTTAATGAACTAAAAAGTACTAAATAAAACTTACGTAAACATAGAACTTTAATATTTTCTTAAAACCTTGAGGCTTACTTTCAAGTTTAGTGTAAGAAGGACATTTTACGCCTCAAGCTTTTAAGAAAATATTAAAGTTCTATGTTTACGCTTGAAAAATAGATGACAATTGGAGTAACTAGAAACACATATGGCCACCTTCCGGCTCCATCATCAGACTTTGAACACCACCCAGTGTCAAAGCACTTGTTAATACGTAACCAATGAGTCCAAACACGATGGTGCTATCTTGTTTGATTGAGGAGTTCCTATGCCCAACTTCCGGCTCCATCATCAGACCAGCTCCATGGTATCATTTTTTCAAAATGTCTCGGTAGTTGTATAAGTATGCCAAGTTTCAGCCCAATCGGATGCCAGGAAGTGCTTGAAAAATTGACGACAAAAGGAGTAACCGGAAACATACGAACAGAGCAAGGTAATAAATAAAGCTTGTTAAAATGACATAGATCAATTTAGAGAGTCGCTTTTACACCACCAAAGAAAGTGATGGTAAACCACAGAGTACCAACTACCCATATGATTTTTTTATACCACCGATCACGGAAAGTGATATAGTTTCATTAAACACTGTGAGAACTTGTAAGTTCCCACGTCCGCATCGCACTTTTACTGTAAAATCAATTAAAAGATAATGAATTTTCGATTACTGATGTAATTATTATATGGTTAACAATTACACAGTTATGGCTAAAGTTGCTGTGTAGAAATAATTGTTTGTAACAATTTGGTTAATGTCAATTGTCAAGCAATATTGTAAATCCTAAACGTGACTATACGATTTTCTTCTCATAGATTGGTAAATCCACTGAATAAATTGTATTTCTTATCTATTAGCAATAGCTAAAGCTTATGTAATATTGAGCTGACAACCCCGTTATTTAATGAAAACCTAGTCGGAGATGTAAAGCCCTATCGTGTCCTGTAAGGTAGCATGGCAGCCCCATTGTAATTGTTGCTCTATCACAACATTAAGCAAGCCTGAATAGATTTTGGGGAAATTTCTAGCAGTATCTGAGCCATCCCTCTTCATCTTCTTTTCGAATCGACGGTACATCTGTATTAAACTGTTTGTGCCCCATTATCAACATGTATATAATTAAGACACCCGAAAATGTATCCATCGATGAGCACTTGGAATACTTTTATTCCCACAAAACGTTTCACGAGTTTTGCGAGCTTCAAGCATAGTTATCACATCTAGCATCAATTTGAAAATAAAACAATATCTTCGTGCGTAAACTTCCTGTCATTGTGTTAGGTTGTTATAGGTAACCGCCGTGTCCGACTCTGTAGGGACACCGTAGACAGAACAATAGGTGTTATTTAAATATATGCGCGGCTATCTTTATTTAGAAAGAAAACTTTATGTATTTATTATGATTATGATATAAGAGTTAGGCAGCATAAGCGTAGCATAATCAGCCTGCGAAAATTTTGTTTTTGTTTTAAATCATACGTGAGAAGTAAACTCATTCCTGACAGGGGATCCCTGAAAACGTTTTTTTTTGTTTTAGGAAATGCCGGTTTCCTCACGTTGTTTTTCTTCACCCTTCGGGCAGACCACTAGCTATATCCTCTATGTGATAGTTAACCGGTAACCACCCGAATTCATTAACAACGGTTACTTTATTTGAAAAGCGAAATTATTTGAATTGAATCAGTCATTTTAAAGAAAGCTTTTATTTCTTTTTCAATTTTTTTTTAAACGTGTTTCCTCCATACTGCATTTATAACTATGATACGAGAATCCACGTATTTTAGGTCTGCTCAAGTGGTAAATTACAGTAGTACATTCTAAAGTTCAAAGGAAACGAGTTATTACAGTGTTTGTGTGCTAACTTCCTGACTCTTGTAACCGGAATATACTCATGTACCATCCACGTGTGCATTCCTTATTTCAACCAAGAATTGGTATAGAAACTGGCTGAAACTGAATTCTTCTTCTTTTTACCCGACTACGGCGAAGCAAAAAGGAGGATAATGATTTTGACCGGTATGTATGTATATGTTCATCTGTTCCCTCATAACTAAAGTACTAGTCAGAATTTGACGAATGAGGTATCGTTGGAAGCGTCTTGATCGTTTGCTGGTTATAGGCGTAATCTATTCGATTTATAACCTAACACGTGACTCCAGATTTTTAATGTGTCTGCCTGTGATGACTTGTTTATACCTTTTTAGTTGGAATTTTTTGCCGTAGTTTTATAACTTTTATTTTTCGTTTCGACGCGACGATACATTCATGTTGCTTATCTGTTTGGTCCCAGTTGGTGGCCACGTTGGTTGTAGCATCAGAGGCGTTGTTCAGATCGTCTCGGGTGCAGGAGAACGGACATTTGGGTCACTCTATCAGATGGGACATAGTCCGTTAAATGAAAGTATAAATAATACTTGGACGGGAGACTAAACAATCCTGAAAGCTAAAAAATAAATAAGACTATAACCCACGTCTCTTATGAATAATACACCTATCTCTACTTTTATCTGCACCGTTATATCTGTTTTATAATCTGCAAACACAGTCATCGCTTAACAGAATCGTCATTGTATTATAGAATACTGGCTTCTGCCCGCGACTTCGTCCGCGTGTTTCTTGTTTTATCATAAAATACTATGACATTCGGCAATACTACAGCTTTGAAAGAATAGCTGCACGGGTAGATCCATCAGATTAAGCTATGCTTGCGCGTGTTAGTCCGTGGCTGGGTGACCATCTTTACATACCGAAACTCCTCCGTGCCTCGGAAAGTAGGCCGTTGCCGTTGGTCCCAGCTGTCATTCGTGGATCTTTGACAGTCGTTACGGGTCATCATAAGCCTGAAAGTCTGTCAACCAGTCTTACCAAGGGGTATCGTATTATCCAGTTACTGGGTTGTGGAGGTCAGATATGCAGTAACTCCATGTAAAATGCTGGTATTCAGCTGCATCCGGTCAGACTGGAAGCCGACCCCAACATAGCTGGGAAAAGGCCAATCAGATTGATTTAGTATTGAAGTATAGATAATAGGTAGTATGTGAAGCATTAAGAAACCAAATAGCCGTACCTATTTGAATATTATAGCCATGTAGCAAACAAAATGTCATGTCACTAAAGTGAAAGTCAAATACATAAATATTATTCGACTTTACTATTTACATATTCGTCAGTCGCCATCGTTTTACAGCCCTTTGTCTCATACAATGCTAGAGAAACTCGGAATTATGGGAAACTCGGCATTATGACAACTCGGAAACACCGAAAGATTGGATAACTCAGACTGTATGACGAAAATTATACGCTCTGTTATGTGTCATTGTATTTAAATACGTATTTACGGCTACTGGATGACTTCCCGTCATTTCAGGTTAGAGTTCATTGGTCACAAGTCTTATATCACAATACCTAATCTTAGTTTTACAACGTGATCAGTTTTCCTCTTGCAACACCTTGAGGGCAGTAAATAACCGACTTATGTAGCGCGAGGAAAAACACTTGGTAGAAAGTTAAATTCAGAGAAAATATCCAAACTTAAATCAATCAATATACTTATTCAATACGCCTTGTGCTTTTATGGGCGCAATGCAATAATATGCCGTTAATATCAACACTAAAAAATCTCTCGATAATTTCTCTCTATACATCAATCAAAGCTTAGAAACACTTCATATATAAGCGAATACGGAGATACCATCTATGTCTCATTAATACTTTAGATATGTAACACATTTCGTTCTATCTCTCTTAGCATTCACGAGAGAATGCTAAGAGAGGTAGAACGACTAGTATCGTGTTGGCGATGCAGCGTACGCGCATGCCGTTACTGACAGTTATTCAAACTGGGCAATGGGCTCATCGCACACACCTCGCTGCTAACATACGACCTTCGATGGACACCGTGCATTGCCAATAGTTGTACTAAGTGACCATTGTACAATGGTCACTTAGGGATTCCCATCCATGAAAAGCGACGATATCAGTCTTCCCGTAAGGTGATGATATCAAGATGTGACATGTTTCAAATATAAATTACACAATTTGTGGTCACGATAAAAAAAACATGTATTGGATGACACAACAGGTGACGTAAAACATTTCAAGGACGCAGTTGGCGGCATCAAGCAAATATTTCTCCCGAAGAACATAAAAACATAATCTATCTCAAAATACTACTTAGCTACTAGGCCACCTCATTAAAGCGGATAAACTAATTGCTTTTACCTTCATTAGCTAATCAGCTTAAGGGAAATACCGCTAACCCAAAGTCCAAACTTGCAGCAAACTGTATTTTCCAAATCCGGGAAGGACCCACTCCCAGAATCTTCTCGTACAAATAGTTAAAAACCCCGTCTTTTGTTGAATAGATAAATAGGTTTTTGTGTTATTCATATTTAACTGCAAACAAAGCTGTTTGAAAGACTTTCTTTTCTTTTCAAATTGGTCCACTTACTGAGTAATGGCACATGAATGGTGCAAATACCAAATTAGCTAGTTTGCGCTGAATAGCCGTCAAAGAATTATATGTTACTTGTTGTGAATAATTTTGACGGAGCTTAGAACTTTCCCATCGTTTAATGTATTTGCTAAAAGATAACGAGGAAGAAAATGGCTGACAGGTTTGCGAGTATTTTGCATAGCTAATGGCTTGGTAAGTAGGTCAGCACATCTATAAGCTGTAAGCCGGCTAGAGGGTCATAGTTCTCATTGTTTATACATAATATCTTGCGCAAGTTAAAGAAAAGGGAATAATTGTGATGTAGAAAATTATAAACAACTAAGAGAGAAGACCGCATTCGCAAAAGATCATCAGAAAACAATGCAAGTTTGACCTAATTCCTTACATAATACTTCGAAGAAAAGTGACCAGTTTTTTCCACAACTTGTTTCACGAAATCCTAACATTCTCCTAGCACAGTTATCCGCTCCTATTCAAACACGCGATGTAGACAATTAGCCTTGATTCAAAAACTGTTTTCTAAATAAACATAGCCATTAGATAACCATAGCGTTGCACTATGGTGTCAGACGTGTTCTATGTTTGCTATGATTTCCAACACGTATTGTCGGACTTTCTAAGAGGTTTGCGCGGGCGCAGGTAAACTGTAAATGACTTATCTGAACGCGTCGCACGCGCCATTGTGTAACTGTTACAGAAGATTGATCGCTTTATGGATTGGTTAAACACTTCCCGATCGTTATGTATATCACATGTATATGTGTCGTTTATATGCTATGTATATCTCATTTATAACCGAAGCAGATTGAATGGGACATCATTAACTGTCAGGTAATCGCCACTGAGTCATGCGACGTATTTTCCAGGCTAATCGATTTTGCATTATAATGGAACTGGTTGAGTATAATCAGCCTATAATGTTCCCACTGCTGGGACACAAGCCTCCTCTCGGTCAGGGGTAGTGGGCCGTAATCCACCACGCAGGCCCATGCGGGTTGGTTGGGATATCTGGTAGAAAAAAACCGGCCAAGTGCGAGTCCGACTCGCGCACGTTGTGTTCCGTACCATTATCTATAAAAACGGCAAAATAATCACGTTTGTTGTATGGGAGCCCCCTTAAATATTTATTTTATTCTGTTTTTTAGTATTTATTGTTATAGCGGCAACAGAAATACATCATCTGTGACAATTTCAACATTTTCAACTGTCTAACTATCACGGTTAATGAGATACAGCCTGGTGACAGACGGACGGACGGATGGACAGCGGAACCTTAGTAATAGTAGGGTCCCGTTTTACCCTTTGGGTACGGAACACTAAAAAGGGGAATGTTACAAAAGAAGTTGTAGAAAGTAGGTCATATTGGCTCTTGGTGCTCGGGACGCTCAATTGATGTCATATGTCACCGAGCTAAATAAGATTAATAATGATCATGAAAGTATTGGTGTGCAAGTTCTCAAGCGGGTATTATTGATATGGTGATCAATACCAACCCAACAGTTTCCGTGCATCAGGTTCAATTTCCGCACTGTTCAAATATTTGTATTGTCTGTCTGTAGATTGTTTTGGCACCGGAAGTTTGGGCATGTGAGATTTGAGTTTATTACACGCACCCACAAACCATGAAAGATCATAGTGGCTATACGGCTATAGATTGTTCCTCAGATATTAACCATTCTAGAGTATTTACAACACTAGTTCC
The DNA here is from genome assembly GCA_947363905.1 of Lithophane semibrunnea. Classification (NCBI taxonomy): domain Eukaryota; kingdom Metazoa; phylum Arthropoda; class Insecta; order Lepidoptera; family Noctuidae; genus Lithophane; species Lithophane semibrunnea. Next base: position 16,653,136 of record OX376195.1, read on the forward strand.
TATACTTCCACTAGTGACTGCCTAGTTGGTCCAGTAAATGAAAAACAAGGCATCATATTTTTTTTTTTTGTTCATGACTTTGTGACATGTTAAGGGCGCCATATTCGTGATATGTGACGTCATATAGGTACCCTATAACCAGCGGACACTGCTTGGTAACAGGCAACTGAAGGAACACGGGTGGGTTTTAGTCAGTAAAAGTCTGACACGCCCTTCCGCTCCGCCCAGAGCGGGAGTCATTGGACGATTTCCCAACCTCAAAAAAAAAAAAGGCCCGAGACTGGATTTATGCCCGGTTGATGGCAATAGGCTTGCCCCCTATTACTCGGGAGTTAAACATAACTGGAAATGTGTGTGTAGGTTCTATAAGTGCACCTCTGCATATCCCTTCGGGGAATACAGGCGTGATTTTATGTTATGTTACGTAGTTCCTGTAACAATCTAAAATCCTTTCGAATACCAATTAATTTCAAAGTTTTACGATCCACAATTACGGCAATCATACAATATTACTGCTTGTAATTACGCTCCACTAAAGGCTTGGTTACGCAACCACGTTCATCTCACTTTTACCTAGGTCTTATAAACTAGTTCTCCAGTATTTTGCGATTCTGCATGCACGTTTTAGAATTGTTGCTAAACTTAATTGCTTGGAAATTAAACCATTCTAAATTCTCGCCTGAATTTGTAACTCAAAATTGACGTCCTATTAAAACGTTTAAGTTTAATAGATCTGTTATTATTGTTCCAACATTTGCTTTTTATGCCATATAGGTACATGTTTTTTTTCATGTTTTTACATACCAAGACCCCTCCGTGTCTCGGAAAGCACGCTAAGCCGTTGGTCTGAGCTGTCATTTGTAGACCTTTGACAGCCGTCAGAAGCCCGGAAGTTTGACACCCAGTCTTACCAAGGTGTATCGTGTTACCCAGTAACTGGGTTTTGGAGGTCAGATACGCAGTCGCTCCAAATACAATGCTGGTATTCAGCATTCGGCTGCATCCGGTGAGACTGGAAGCCGACCCCAACATGTTGGGAAATGGCTAGGCAGATGATGATTTGCTTTTTATGTCATATGTAATCATAACAGCATCTTCTTAGTTGTCTGCACATTGTTTACTGCTAGGTATCGCCCATAATGGTAAGGTCATCATTATTACCAAAATTTATTGATCGCTGTTTTTGCTCATTTAAAAATTAAGAGCAAATGAATCGAGCAAGTAACATAATCCAACCTAAATGGTCATGGCAAAGAATAATACCGTCGCAAATCCTATTTTAGCATTTAAGGCAGCTACTCTAAAACTAGCCAAGATTATACGTAAGTAGCTTCGTAAACAAAGGAATTGGTAAATCAGGTGTGATCTGCGATGCGTGCGCAGTTCCCACGCGGTGAAAGCACTGTCCCACACGCCATGACCCCATGGCTCCTAGAATAGGCCCAAACTGAGGCTAGAGTGTATGTTACGAGTACACAAAGCGAAAGTACTGCTAATTTTGGAAACTTTGGAAGGTATGAAGAACTGAGGACCTCTGTTATTGTGTGTGTTAAACCAACAGCAACTAGATTTCAGCACTTCAAAAACATACTAAGATGCCAGATCTTTGATGCATGACATCTAAATAATTTATCCTTCAAATTACTTTCTTTTCATTTCATTTCTCCATAAAGAGACAGGCAGTGCAGACAGACGCAACGCGACTCCAGTAGAACAATTTCTATGAAAGCTTCATTGAAATTGTTCTACCAGAATTACGTAGCAACGTCGCGTCGCGCCTGTCTGCGCCTTGAAATACTATGTCTATTCTTTCACTCAAAAAACGATTCCAACTGATTCGTTAATTGCGTACATGTCCCGAACTATACCCACTTACATGTTTAGCAAAGAATGTCTTTGTCGCCTAAATACATACTTATTGCCAACCGTCGTCCTTTCTTGTCCAGCACGACTCGCCATTGTCATTCAAACAGCCGTGAAATTACTGCCAGTAATAATATTAGCGTGTTGCATGCGTAAACTCGTAACTTTGTAAGATGCCAAGAACCTCCGCAAGCATTGAATAGATCTCTTAGAAGCGGTGCTAAAAAGATTTGAATATATTTCAAGGTCAATTTTTGTTCAAAGAAGTACTTTTAGTTGGTGGCTTTGCTCTGTATTTATATTTCTACTTGCAATATGTCACACAGTATGTTTTTTTTCTATATCCGCAACTAATTCGTTTGAATTACAAATACATTTCATTCTATATCAGCAACACAATATCGTGGGACACTTATGGCAGTAATGAGCTATTCAACTTACACGTGCGGAAACTGTAAAAACAACGCGTAATGACAATAGAAACTCGACAATCGCCTTGCAATAGTTGCAACCGACCATTGTGATCTACATCCATAAACTAAACCAGGTTTATAATCCAGTAATTAATTTTAAACCTACAAAATTCGTGACATAATCTGTGTGAATTTTCTGACAGTTACAGCTTTCGAATCAACTACCCTCCTTCACGCCCATTTGTTATTACTGCCTATACTTTAATTTGCTATAATTTAATTTGTTTCTTCTTGGTTACAGATGGCGTAGTAAAGCAGCGACAGATATCCCTCACAGATGTTAATAAACCTGATGGAAGGCGACACGATAACCACGAACACTCTCATATCGTCGATAAAGAAGTTCAACAGCGACGGCAAGCAACACGGCACTATAAAGGCTCTCCTGAAAAATTTCATTTTACCAGAAACAGAGATGGCTATAAAAGAAAACCAAAATAACAGCAACAAATATATTTACACAGTACCTGTCAAACCACCTTTACCAACATTGACAGAACGAATGAAGTCCATAAATGACGCGAAACAAGCTTTCTTGAACTCAACGGTCAGTTCCACTATTGCACCTACGAGTTATGAAACAAAAAAGGAAAAACACACAGTCCACTACGCACAAATAGCAATAACAACAGAAAGTGAAGACCCTAGGAGTACAGGTGGAGGTAGGGGTGGAAAACATTCGCCTGCTTTAAATAATAAAGAATACTGCATTCCAGTTAATGTATCTCCGAGTATAAAAAAGACAATGGAACAGCATCAGAGAAAAGTTAGCTTTAAAATAAAAACAGCTGCGACATCCCACAAACGACCGCCTCTAGCCAAAACGATGACTATAACGAGCAGTAATGTTGCAGAACTGACCAAGAAATTCAACAACTTGCAAACCGAGACACATATTGGATCACCCAAACAATATAAACTTGCAAAAACTTTAGAAGAATTACAATCTGCATCACGATGTTCAGCTAGTAACAGCTCCACGCCTTCTTCCACTCTTAGTTCGAGTCCAAACATAAAAATAGTTTTACGACAAAGACGGGGTTCAAAAAAGCGCAACAACAGAAAAAGGTGTTCAAGTATGGATTCAATGGATGATTTACTTATTGCTGACAGTTCAAATAAAATCCGCGTAATCCGTTCAAAATCAGACGGTACTAAAATGCCAAAATCTTCAAAGAAACGCTTAAAATATCAGGATTCAAGTGAACAACCGAGTGGATCAGATTCTGTTGATGGTAGTCCAGTTAAGGTAAAAGAAGTAGAATCAAAGAAAGATACAAAACCGATAGAGAGTACTATAGTTAAAAATGTTATTAAAAAGTTTGAATGTGAAATAACGGCTCAAACGAATTCGAGCAATACATTAAAAAGACACCCTGATAAAACTAAGAGTACAACACCTGTAAAGGAAAAACCAAAAGTACCTGAAAAGAAATCATCACTAGTATTAACCAAAAATCTTGTTGTAAAAGATGGCATTCCAAAAATTAAAACGATTAAAGCTGTACCAAGCGAATTAGCAAAGCTAGATAAAACAGCGAACCAAAGCCCGGAGGTCGTGAAAAGGAAAGAACCTCTATACGACCGGAAAAGATATAAAACAAATTATATACACTCTGAGAAGTTACCTCTTAAGGTCGTCGAAATAATTCCAGAAGATATACACGAAATTAATACAGTAACAGTTACAGTCAACAATGAACAAAAAGAAGAAATTCCAATTATAAGCATTGTTACACCTAATGAAGATGAAAAAGTATATCAAGAGATTAATTCACCGATAACACCTAATGAATCATTTTTATGGCGCCGTAAAAGTAATACTCAAATATATTCGGACTCTGAAAAATCAGATAATTCATACAGTTTTGTTAGTGTAACAACGAATGGCACAACCATTAGTTGTTCCGACGAGCCACGAGAAATAGCTCAAGAGGAATCTCAAGTAGAAACAAACGAATCTCAAGTAAAAATTTCAACATGTGAACAGCAATCTGATCCCAATTTGGATTTCGAAAGTAATCTTGTTGAAGCCTGCAACAAAGAAATTATAGTTGGTTTCACATCAAAACCAAAACAAGAAGAAGTTGACGACTATTATGAACCTTTAGAACCTAGAGACGATGAAAACATTATTATAATTCCTATAAAAAGTGTGGACAGATCTTCAAAAATAAATTGTCCTTTGCCGGAAATTCCTAAAGTTGCAAATGATAAAAACGAAGATGAGTGTACAGACAAAGACAATATTTACCAATGTCTACTAGAAATGAGATCACATCCCGAAGGTGATGAGAGTAGTCTTCACAATTATGAACTATGTGACAACGATCTTGAAGAGAGAACGCGAGGCGATGGCGATAGCGATGACGGCTATGAATACTGCAAGTCACCTGCTATTAAACCATACTGTTTAACTTCCAGCTCCGGTATACAAATAGCTGAAGATTACCAACCCTTTGCTAAAGATAACAACAAGAACTACGCAATATCAAAGTCAGTAAGTGGTGGATCTACCGTTAGCTACGAAAAGATAGGACCAGCATCAGAGAGGATTTATGAGAAAATCCCGGCTCGGCCGCCAAAATCCAAGGACAGCAGTCCCACTTACAGTAGTAGACATTCCTTTATATCAGACTACACGGTGTACAACGAGAACGAAAATATATATGACACGATAAAACATGGCGACGCGACGTCACTGTCGCACTGCTACGAGAGCATACCTAACAGCCCGAGTATGGTGAAGCTACGGAACGATATGAGGAAGCAGGTAGCGTCGAATGTGCAGAAGCGTCTCTCGTTCGATAGGGTGTCGAACATCAGCCAGTCGACGATGTCCAGTGAGCAGAAGACGAACAGCCTGTACGGACAGAGGTCGGTGATCAGCTACAACGGGCAGGAGATCGCGTTCCAAGTGCCGAGCAGTGAGACCAGTGTTAGCGACAGGAGCGATCGCAGCGACGACTGGGTTGATGTGTCTGATGAAGAAAAAAATGAGCAGAAAATTATCATGTACGTCTAAATAGTTTTTTTCGTCTTATCATAATTATATTTGATCTGAGCATTAGTAAGATTTGAGATAATCCAGAATTCTGTTAAATCTTCGTAGGTGTGTTATATTTTCGTAAATAATGGAAACACAGATTGTTTATAAAAGGTCTTATAACAACAATCAAATGCAAATAAATGTCGAATTACAATTCAAAATATTGACAATATACCAGATGCCCGATAAATTGTGCGATAAAGCATATTACCACTTTTTCCATGAAACTCAAACATCAAATTATCATTCACTTGACCTAATAAAATAGCTATACCAGTTTCCAAAGAGTAGTTCAAACATTGTTATCGGCTCTTGATATGAAATTGTGTTTGGTGGTAGCTCAGTGAGAAAAACGCAATGAAAAGGGGAACACGTTTAGATAGTTACATAATTTTTGTTTCGGTAAAAAATGGAAGTTCTTAATTACAGTGTACGTGAGAGAAGCCGCGGCAGAAAGAGTCCGATCAGCTGGTCGCAGAAAGTTCGACATCAGTGGCAGAAGTCACCAAAACCAAACAGCAATGATAAAGGTTAGTTGTTTTAAATATAATCAATAGTTTTTACTAGTGAAACAGCAAATGCACAACAAGCAAAAGTTCAAACTTAAAAACGAACAAACCCCGCGGTTACAAGCATTGTTAACAGCGCCATCTATGATTACACAAGCGAACTACATGCTACCAATTGTAATATAAGTTCTTATAGATCACGGTAGATGGTGTTATATCCCTACAAGTAACAAACAAAACCTTTGCAACAATTGTATAGCCGAAACGTTATTTCCAATGCTGATTTATAGCTAAAAATTTTCAGCGAAATATGAAATAGGACCTGCCGTTTGTAGTTGTTGATTGAGTTTGCGCAAGCGCGCGCCTTATCCACCGGTGGCGCAAGCTGTGGCGACAGGCGTCCTACGCGCGCATTCCGGGCGGCGCCTAAACAATGCTTGGCTCGTTGTTTGTCATTTCCTTTTTTTGACAGTTCGCTTGGAACTTGGAACTGTGCAAATATTGGTAAATGAATAGAGCCTTTTACAGAAATCATAAATTAACATCACAATAGAGGTCATTTACAAACGCGGTAGCTAGGTATTCTTAATTCAGTTATAATGTCACCCTTTACAATCAAGGTAACAATTGATCAGAATAATTATAAATTTTTCAGAATTATTCTAATAACTAAATAACTTTCCCTTTCTAAAATGGCAACAGAAATATCGCGTATAATTCTACTGTAGTACTGTAAACCTTAAAGCCATCAATCAATATAATGTAATCACAAGTAACAATCATTTGCATCATAGGCTCAATTTAAACATTAAAAAAAACACAAATTAATGTGTAATAAATTTCCAGGTTTCTAGGATTTCGTAACCTTAATACCTATAAACTACTTAGTTCTAATTTATTTTATTGCAATATTGCACTAATGTAACCTCCATTAAGCATGAACAATCATTGGTCAATGCTTTCGACGGCATGTAAGTGTTCTTGGTGGGCCCACAGTTTATGTACTTACTACCTACAGTGGTACATCGTCGATCGTTCACGAAAATGTCGACAATTGTCATTTCTAAATTATTTCCCAAATTGCTGTACGGCAGTTTGGGTTGTTCCATGAAAATGCTCGCACTAACAGACTGGCTTAGAGAAAATCTTAGACTGTGGTAGTAGGTATCAGGTTGTATGACAGCTTATTTAAACCTCATTCCACCTAAGTTTTCACGGCAAGATTTTACACAATAATCCGGAGAGGGCTGGTCTCTATCCAGTGTCGATTAACTCTTTTCTAAGTACCTACCACGTGTATAAATGTTCTACTATCTAAATACAACAATACAATGGCAAATGTGGGCCTTTATGAGCTGCAAGTTCATGAACCGCGCGCGCCGGTGGGCGGCCGCTAATTGTTACCGGATTCCTGCGCGCACGCCGCCCGCCTTGTTGCCTCATATCGTGTACTGATGTGTCGTTTAGGTACCTTGAAATTGCAAATATTAAGATATTTTTACATTTAAAATATATGTCAAAACTATTTGATCTTTTTGTACACGTATATGCACCGTTAACCTTCGTAATGTTGTGTCCTCAACATTCTACGACATTATAAAGGCAAGCAAGAACTGCCAGTCTTTGAGTTTTTCTACATTCTATTTGCAGAAAAATTGCATTCTATGAACAGGCAGACGACAAAACGTTGCTCATTCCAACCGACACAGAGGACCTTCGTAAGACAAAACTCTTACGAAGACAGTTAACTTTTTCGTCTTCCACTCTACATGTGTGTATTACATTAATGTCACAACAAAAAATGTTGGAATTTTTAATTCCCGTCAAAATTGTATGGAATATTGACAGAAAATAGAGATTTCAACATGGTTTGGTTGTGAATGTTACACCAGTGCAAACGCCCAGTTAAGTTCAGAAACTTTACGTCGGCGACCCAGTAAACTATTGATTTTTCACATGGGGTGGTTGAAGCGATCGATATGATATCAAGCGACCTAATTCGATAACTATGCATAACATATTGCTAAGCTGTGACTTTATAAGCTTTAACTTACTTATGGAGTTACTTAGTTGTAGTTAAGTAGCTATCCAACGATCTTACTTTTACCAGCTGTTGAAGAAAGGTTTGAAAAATTAAAAAACTAAAACACTTCCTAGAAATCATTAAATTAAACCAAATGAGTAAAAGTTTATAAAGTTGTGTAGGTTTTCTAATAAATAGTTGCCAAAGTGTCCATTACATTTACACACACAACTATTTAGTTTTATGAACATAACAATTAAAAACAAATTGCTTTGCGACAATGACTTCACAACTAACTAACAATCGTAGATACTAAATGCTTTTAATTTTCAACTTCACTTTTTAATCTCTTCCGACGTACCATTATTAGGATTTATGCACAATAAGTAGCTTTTACTATTACTAGACATCCAGTAACTATACCGTGTTATGCATATGCTTGAATTAAAGGTTCCTGCCGGATTATTATTTACTCTTTTTGAAGGGACTGACTCACACAAAGGCTTTGTTGTGGTGCTTACCAAATATCAGCTGTCCAAACTAATGACGTAAATATCAAAGACGATATTAAATTGTCTTTGATATTTACGTTATTAGTAGTATTTGAAAGAGATAGACATGAGTGAGGTAAAATAGAAAAGGAAATGGCGCAAGGCTTAGCTACATGAAAACAGATATACAATGGGAAATTGAAGTCATATGCATCATTATGAACAACTTTAGCTGTGGGAACAACCCAGATAACGCGAAAAATAAATCGGCTGTTGCCTGCCTACATTTTGACGAACTTTGCAAACATAAATGTAGGGAACAGCTGATTTTTTTCTCACCCTGTAGGAGACATGTCGAATTGTCAAATTCTTTCTCATAGGCAAGCCACTATCAACATAACCACTCACTAATACGATCGTTGTTGTAAAAAATGTTGTAGCTACTATAGTTTGTTTTATAATCTCTCAGACTAATTTGACAAGTGCAAATGTCAAACTCCAAATTGAAAAAACAAACATCAATCACTTGTAATGTCAAATTAGTCCACGGGATTAAAAAACAGACAAACTATACCATATTACTATCGTGGCAGTCTAAAATAAATCAATCTTATTCCTATGCAAGCTAGTCAAGTGTGAATTAAAATAGAAAGTTACGTACCAAGGTCTAATGGTCTGGGCATACAACATAACACGTGTACCTACCACAGGTTGATTAATTAGGTACATTTATAATTTTCTGAGTCTCTGAAATCAATAACATCACTGATATGTTATAGCTAAGAATACTTGTATCTTGTTTTATCGGCATCGTCTCCTTGCTTGCATTTTTAACCGACGAAAAAAAAGGAGGAGGTGCTCAAGTCGACGCGTATATTTTCCTTGTCAGTTTTGATAACACTGTGAAATGTTTTCAATCCAATAGTCTTCTTGAAAGTACTTTGATTGATGATATAAAAAGCTTCAAACTTATAAAGCCTCAAGATTTACAGACGATTTAAATAGACGATTTACTCTAACTAATCTAACCGTATAAACAAATAAAACAGACCCAAAAGCCAAACAAAACTACAGAAGTTAACAATTAAATAGATATATGTAGATATACAATATATATGTACATTTAACACCTAAAATAGGTAATTCAATCTGTCAACAATAGCAGTAATTACAGCGCGAACACAATGTTTTCAACAATGCAGTGATAATATATCTTTTACGCAGTCATTGTGCAAAGCGACTGAAGTAGACTTCCTTATTGGGCGCAGCCGCCCTTCGACCCGTACGCACAAGCCGTGACTATAAGGCCATAAGCCATTGTTACGACCTGCGAGACAGTTGGCTACTTTATGACCCAGGGCTGCCAAATATTTACCACTCTTCAACCACTGGACAAACTTACGGAAGATTTCTTGTCGCCAGCAACCATTCTCCTTTCCCAATCCTTTCTTTATTTGAAGTTCGTGCAAGACTTGTCATCCATTTTCTTCTAGGTATTGCTAAAATAAAAATCAATTTCCTAGTCGACTCAGGCAGGACTTATACTTTGTTTTGGAATCAGCAGCAAAACCATGTATGAACTCATTTTCACCGTCGAGTTATCCATGTTTATTTCCTTTGCCAAAGTCTTTCTCATATTCTTCTTTCTGATCTAATGCAAATCTGGAAAATTGCCAGCCCTGTCCAAGATTGTTTTCTGCTGACAACTTTATAACGGTTCCTTTAAAATTATAATGTTAAGCTTATTCGTATCAGATTCGTCCATTTTATGAGTACTTTCACCACAAAGAGATGTCGCAACCAGCTCTGAATCATTGTTGCCGGTACAAATTGTCACCTGAATTGTGGTATTATCTGGTTTATTATTCGAGGCTGTGCTAACTGCGGAAAGCTGTACAGTCAAATTGATTCATTTAGTGGGCATTGCTACCAGTTACTTGTTTAAAGTATTCTTATGTACAGTCACGGACTTTAATTGATGAGCCACCTGGTACTGTTCGCATTTTAGCCGTGTAATACAAATCGGGTTTATTCGGTTCCCGAAATGCAAAGTCATATGTCTTCGTATCAGAAGAAGAAAATTATATTTCATATCTTTAAAGGTTGGCTAACCTGAGAGCAGAACTACAAACTTGACAGCAGTGACTACTCAAAGTCAACCAATTGCAGGTCTAGCAACAGTAACCTAGTAACGATAAACAATTGTTGGTAGGTTACTGCTGCATAGTAACGTTAGCGTACGGAGAAATTCTCTGACATCGATATTTCAACTGTCACTGTCTTCAGTTAAGTTTTCAGAAGTATTGATTTAATGAGCTATGATTCAAAGGAGGTCAGCATCAAATAGATTGGATAAACTTAATGCAACATTGTATTTATTTTTATCATTAAGAACTTATTAGTCAACCTCTATGGATAAGACTATTTCCGATTAAAAGTAATTTATTTGTCATCTTGATATTTCAACTGTCAGTCTTCAGTTATGTTTTCATAATTATCGAGTTAATGAGCTATGATTCAAAGGAGGTCGGTATCAAATAGATTGGATAAACTTAACGCAACATTGTATTTATTTTTACCATTGAGAACTTATTAGTCAACCTCTATGGATATTTCCGATTAAAAGTAATTTATTTGTCATCTTGATATTTCAACTGTCACTGTCTTCAGTTATGTTTTCATAATTATCGAGTTAATGAGCTATGATTCAAAGGAGGTCGGTATCAAATAGATTGGATAAACTTAATGCAACATTGTATTTATTTTTATCATTGAGAACTTATTAGTCAACCTCTATGGATATTTCCGACTAAAAGTAATTTATTTGTCATCTTGTTTACGAGCTTGCGATTTGAGTTCGTGTTTAATCGTGTAATCTCGTGAATGTATGAAAGTAAACAAGGTGACAAATAAATTAGAAATATCCATAGAGGTTAACTAATAAAGTCAACCTCTATGGATATTTCCGATTAAAAGTAATTTATTTGGCATCTTGTTTACGAGCGTGCGATTTGAGTTCGTGTTTAATCGTGTAATCTCGTGAATGTATGAAACTGCAAAATTGAAAAGTTTGAAGGTGGCTCATCAATTAAAGTCCGTGACTGTACAGCATCTGATGAACACCATAATATAGTTATTGTTGAAGCCTGCTCATTGATTAATATTTTAGTAATAACAACACCATTGTATACTATCTTTAAACATCTCCGAACAATAACATTCTGCGCCCTGATCCGCATCACTATGCACATTACAGAGGGATAATGGTCGATTTAACTAAACTCACTATTGACATCCTGGCTCATTTGTTTAAAGAACATTTATATGAACACCTTCTTGTTCTAATTACCATACCACGAGCCTCACTGCTTGAACTTTCTATTTACATGACATCTTCTTTTTAAAAGCTTTGCTCGTATCCACTCTTTAGCATGACATGCATAAAAGTATTTGCTTGCAAATATGCTTGTCTATATTTTGCAAATACTTCAGCAGGCCATATGTCTCTGTCGTGTACTAAAACGTAGGTACTCTTTAATATTGCGCGCGGTGTCCGAAACGATGCAATAAACTCAGTCCACGGCTGGCTACATTATTAAATGATGATACGCATCAGCGCACGCTTGCGTTTAAGCCATAAATAGACACCGCCTGCTTCAAAGCCTTATGTCTCAACTGGGCTGCGAATGAACCTGTTTACTGATCCTACCGATCCTACGCAACTTGGGATCAACATCCAGTTTCCTGAAACGTTAACCTCACTTGTGTCTTTGAACTCTGTCGCTGACCTAGGCAGCCCCTAGGTCAGCGGTAGTGGAAAATCTTGCTAGGGCCACACACCAAGAGCCAGTATCAATGTGACTGCTGATGCTCTGCTTTTAACATCCTCCTCAAATTGAGCCAACTATCTCTTTATTAGTAGGATTCATTTTAACAATAGGGTGTTTACTACCACACCCTTCTCTAGTCACAACAAAATATGTCTTTGTCTACCAAGGCGTCTGAAGCGAAGTGCATACTTATGATGTAAAAGATTGTCATTTTAGTCACATGAACACGAACATGATTCGGCATTCTGATATATCGCAATAGTGTCATCTGCAAACATTTCAAAATGTATGTCTAGGTCATATTCATCTTGCATTGTGCTTATGTATAACAAGTGGATTCTGGCAAGTTTTTGACCTTAGCTAACCAAAGCATCTATATTAGTGCCTTTATTGCTATAACTTTTGCCACTTTCATCTAGAAAGGAGAATAACTAAAATGTGTAGACATCCAATCAAGCTTGAAGTTCCACTTCATTACTTTATGGAGCCGAAAAGTGGTCATATCTTGCTTCTTCCTGCTCAACAAGTTCGTGTGTAAGCCAGGAACAAGTATTAGCATCAGCAGCCACGCTCTATTTGCACTGCGATGTACTTTTACTCTGCGGAACAAACTGGATTCACGTTCTTCACAACTACTATTTCCTTATAACTTCCGCTTTTATAACTCCAGTAAAAACAACAGGTGCACTTATTGTAAATTAATTAAAATTTATGAGTTCCAATACTGCATTGCACTTTTTCAACCACGACGAGGACAGATGACGTAAGTTGTAACACAAAAATGGCGTCTTGTTTACGTATGAGGTAAAGTAGTGGTGCCCATGAACATAGGCGAGTGAGATAAGATCATACATGTTATCAAACAAATCCGCACGACAAAAGAATTCTTCCTCAAGTATTGTCATTCAACGCATAATAAACGTACCTTCTCACGTTGCGCCGTGCAGTACTTATTACTCATCCTTCACCGTAAAAATAAATATATATGAGCTGAAAACATTACTTACGTGCAGCCATTTTGAAGAGACCTGCTGAGTACAAATTTGGTATTGAAGTCGTTAAAGAAACCACCGCCAGAGGAGATCTCAATGTGGACGGTTTAGATGACTTGCATCATAGCAGTGATGATACGCATATTTAGCACGCATTGAAGGCCCAGCTGGACAATTCAAATCAAATTGTACAAGCAAACATATCAGCTTTACACTCAATTAAATAGTTGTAATGTTGAGGCGCCGTAAGCTTCTAACGCGTATGTATCATCTGATGATGTTTAAATGAAAGGCACTTTCAAATGTCATATTTAACACTGACAATATATCCAATCCTATTGTATTTGTGATCTCGTGAACTACGAGACACTATGAAACTGGTTACGGAGAAAATGCACACAATGTCGGAGAAAAAACTGATAAACCATCAACAAATACGCGGGAAATTATTAATAAATGTTTCTTTGAGGAAAACTTCAATAAAATGGTGTTAACGACATATGAAGAAACAATATTTGCTGATAGGCAAAGCGAAATCAATGATTTAGAGGTTACGAATAAAGGTTTTTGCGACTTTCAGAATTTTACACGATTTCATTAAAATTGCGAAAATAATTTGAAGCAACTTTCACTGAACAATTCTAACAAATAACAGATAAAGACGTAATTGTGGGAATAATTTTTGAATGCTGATAACAATGCATCGCTTACGTTGCATGAGGTTGTAGTTATCATTGTGTGGCTCGTGTGTGGTCATCACGACTTTTAGCAAAACCGTGTGATTATAAAATCACACGGTTTTGCTTATAGTCGTGATGCACATTAACGCACCTCCCACATTTACATCAAGTGTTCAACGCCCCAAGTAGTGGAAAGGTTGATTTGAGTACAACAAGTATCATTTGAGCTACAAAACCAAGGTTACAAAAATGCAACGATGAACCAACGGTTACTGAACTAGAAAATGTATTGAAACATTTCGCAGTGTTCTGAGTATTATAGCCGAAAAGCGATGCTATCACCAATTGCACTGGTAACCTTCGTTGGCTAACCACACGAAAAACCAATCAGTCGGCCGGCACACACGCGCCGAACTCAATTCAAGGAAACTAAGTGCACAGAATCTTCAATTTTATAACGTAATTGCAAAACATGCAGTCAAAATCACCGATGAAGTCGAACGTGGGATCAATTATTTACCTGCTCTACTTGTGGCGACTCCAACATTATGTCACTACCCAGTAACGAGTGCAATGGTCTAGATTTCTCGCACAATTAGCGACTATTTACCCAGCATAGGTTTTGAGCCGATCTAACCAAGTTACCTTACAGCATTGTTTATCGATATCTCAGTTTCGTTATTCACTGGCAATACTTTGATTTATAGCTTCATTGATAGCGTATCGCCCTAAATTCTCATGGACAGACTCACCAGACCAGTTTTCTAAAATGTAGCTTTTGCTGAATCAGTTTGCTATTGTTGCCGACTCTGTATGTAGACTACATAGGATATCTGGACTAGGTGTTGCATCTAAGCCATGATTATTATAATTGTGCCTTTGTTCACTGATATCTTTTTAATCGGACAGTTTTTGCGCGCTGTTTTGTATTATTTCAATCCAATCAACCTTCTTGCCGTTTTAAGTGCTTTAAAGACCGTGATGACGTATGTTCATTTCTGCATCATTTTGCCTCGTTCATTATTAGGGGTGTTACTTAAATGGCGTTTCTGGTACACCTACACGTTTGCTACAATTGCCACAAAAGGTTCTCGCGTGGGAGAGGGACGGCGGCGACGACGGAGCGCGCGCGAGTCAGCCCTGCGCCCGCGCAGTCGAGCGCACGCGTTGCCGTCTGCCTCCGGCTCCACACCCCGCGACAGTGAAAGTGCTCCATTCGTGTTTACGGACTGTTAATACTGTGAATGTTCATGAAAACCTATTACTGTAAACTTCAAAATCAACACTCGTGTTAAAATTGTTTTCGTTCATACAGTTGTTTTGTTAACGCGCGATATCCGTGTACGCTTAGCTCAGCCGGCCGGGCCGGTCACTTTTTGCCCAACAAAAAGCGTGACAACCGTTGCGAAAACTTACAACTATACAACATTGGGCGTAAAATAATATTATATAGCTTACATGTTATATAGTTTTTTACTTTCTAGTGTTTCTTTATCGCTAGTTAACACATTATCTTCGGTCACGCTTCGTGCGGCTCCATCAAAGTCAACAGAGTCAGAGTCAGAAGTGGTTGCTTCACACATTTTCATGTATTCTAAACGCTTGTCCACCTTGAAGTGTCGCAACTTGCTATTTACATATCCTTTCATTTGACATCTAATTAAAATTAACAATTTGTCAATGTAAAGTCATCTTTTTAATCTCCTGCTTCATATGCATTCATAAAATGTAGTATTTCTGAATCTTATTGATATGTATCCACATTTTTACAGCAGTTTACGTAACATTATTTTTGAGATAAGTTTTTTTTAACAATGTCCATCAACGTTAAATCTTCTCACAGTAATTTGATATGAACAATCAAATGTTCAGCTTACAATTTAATAACACTGTTCTATTGCCTATTCTAATGAATACGGAAGATAACACGAATAAATCGGGTCCTGTAAATAAAGCATGCATTGATACACGAGAAGAATGGTTGAGGAAGAAGAGTCTCCAATATCTTCTAAATTATTTGAGGAGAATGGTTTTTAAATAGAACCTCCAAAGATTGACGTAAAGAGAGCATATATTTCTGTGTTTTCTTCATACGATACTAGATGCGTATTAAAAAGTTAGTTTTAAAAAACAATCCTACAACAAATCTGTTTGTCGTGCTTGAGCGAGTGTAGACCGTCGACCCGCGGTGTCTGCACCCAGCCGGAACTGTGACAACTGCTCTACGGAATTCCACTTCCAAATGCTACCTTATTTAGTTAATCCACATGCGTAGCATTCCATTGCATTTAACTCTAATATTCGACTCTAATACCCAACTATTATACAGCGTTAATCGATCTGCATATACCTTGAAACAATCGGTTGGAGCTGCAAGTCTGCAACTATTTAGACACGGTCGTATTTCCAATCGCTTTAACAATATTAATGGCAGTAGTCTGAATATCATTGTATATCTTTCTGAATTCCATTACACAATCTACTATACAAACATCTAACTTTATTTTATTTCATGGTTTATTTATTCTCATTTGCACATTAATATTCTTGACGAAACTGTTTCAATTCGCTGCGTTCCGCGCAAAAAACAAGACAAAGCTAGTATTGTCATTCTATCTGTTGATCTAGATCTAGAAAGTGTCTCCGACTAGACGTAATGTCTCGATAATTGAAGCAATTTAACTGCTGTTATGTGCAGTTGCTTAGTATCATACTTATCTGATAATGCTGCAACGCCTACCGTTACATCTTGTTACACATCTTTATCTATAAGTGCAGTGTCATGGCGATCATCGGCCGTTAGTTTTTCGCGATCATTCCACTCAGCTATAACACAGATTGCATGTTGATTCCCCGATAGCGTCAAGTCATTCAGTCACTGCAGTAACTAGCTCGCATTCCTTCCAGCCTGCTCCAACATGCAGCTCTGTAATGCTACAGTTCTCTTTCCGCGGAACAGATTATGCGCCGCGCTAGGCCTTCATTGTTTCGCAAGCCGCAATGCTCTGATTGCAACGCCATACATACAAACACACAACTTGTTTTGCAATTACACCATAACTTATAGTCATAAATATTATCTAATAGCTGTAACAGTTTCTTTGGTTACTCGTAACATCCTTATGCCCGAAATAGAAAATGAAAATTGTCCTCAGTGCACCGTCATACCATATATAGGTACCGCGTCATACGATCTGGACAGTAGATCGTTAGAAATGATTGTTTACAAAACAATAATATTTTATAACTAAACACTTTTGTGTACTGAGGCGTAGCTAACGATTTTCAAATAGCAATTTAGGTGCATTAACCACGTCCAATGTCAGCCGAACTATTACAAATGTTATTTGGCACGTTGCGATACCGCGGCGCTTAGCATTGAAACAGTGAAAAAAGCAGCGGTTCTTGATTCTAGTGGCGATGCAAACGTCGATCCGTACAATCGTGGACCAGTCGACCCTGAGACGGCAACGCAGCTGCCGACTACTTGTTTCGCTTTTTTTATAACTTGATCGTGCGGCTGAGTTAAGGAAGCCTGTTTTAATCTTAAACTTAAATTGGACATTCAGTGATTCAGCGAAATCAACAGTATGAACGCAACACTACAGTGGGACGTTGTTCGTTGACAGAGCATGCGGATGCCTGAAAGAACGTTCTTTGTTCGAAGTAGTGCTCCTAAATCAAAGTGATGTGATGTGATGTAGTGATACCGGTGATGATGAACGATGATCTCCGAGAGGCCTCAGGTGAACGGCGGCGTCGGGCCGCCCGCGCCTCCGAGGATAAGGACTTTCCGAAGGAACTGCGGCGATCAAGGTGCACCAGGCTGATTAATAATCCCAATTATTATTCGATACACGGTCAACAATTTAACTGGTTCTGACGTGACTCAAGATTGTATTTATTCTTAATTGCCAAAAATCCTTGCGTTTGAGTGGGAAAAACGTGTTTGTTTAAAATAACAAACATGTTTCGAGAATTTCGTAACATTGCTTGAATTACCATAAAACATTATTTGCATTTGTGTTTTAGCATTGAAAAGCCTTTGATAATTTTTACCATGACAGCGTCAATTTCACAGTATCTTGAGTCGTGATTATGAATCCGTTGACCTGGGGTTATTTGGACTGTTGTGACTTCGATCGTCATTTGTTATAGTGTTCGTAACTTCACCGACGAAGGTTTACATCGACACGAGCGCCAAGTGCTCGTACTACAGTGAGAACGATGAGCGCACACGCAGGCCGCGGGAGGAGCTTGGCGACAGGGTGAGGCTGATCGATGTGCTGGAGAGGACCTGCTGGCTCAACATCAGGACCGTGCTTCAAGATGGAGAAATAGAAATACAAGATCTCATCGCATTTTTTGGTATTAACCGTTTTTTTAATTCCCATCTGATGTTAGTTTTAGTGCTGAACCAATAACATCTCATTTTCCATGCATATTGCAAACTTCTGCATGATTAACAACAATACCTAAGTACTCAGCATGGATGGTACAGGCAGAGGGCTCAAAACAAATCCAATCGGAAATCAAAACAACTGGTCAATGGGGGATGTTAAACAGATCAATTTCAATTGGAAAAATATTGCAAAATATTATTGTCTTAATGTTAGTCAACATCCCTCGGATGTCAGGATTAAGTGGCATCGTCTTATGTGCATATAATAACACCGTGTACCGTGTCATTAGCTATAGAATGACTCACGGCCCGATCACAGTGTGTACTTTCTAGCTTTCTACTTGATAGACGTGCTCTTCTAGATCATGTGGTGAAAAACTATAATTAATTAGTACTGGATGATAAACACGCTGGTGTTGCTGGGTTGTGGAGGTCAGATAGGCAGTCGCTCCATGTAAAATACGTGCAGGTATTCAGCTGCATCCGGTTAGACTGGAAGCCGACCTCAACATAGTTGGGAAAAGGCTAGGCAGATAGATACTGGTTGATAAACACGTTTGTTTTTAACTGTTGCCTCGATGAAATCATCCGAAAGAAATAAAAGACTCAGTTCTTGTCAAGCTCTGACTTCAACAGTTGTAGATTTTCTAACGTAGGTATTTCACAAAATCACAAATCGTCTTACTTCTTCAGACCTATTATCTACATTGAACTTAGTTTCAGTATTTCCTTCAATAAGCAATTTTTGAAAAATATTAATTTTACTTTTAAATTCTTTAATGTCATATATGACATTGACATTTCATGGACTTCCAAAAACAAAATGCAATGTGCATTTCACCTTTACTGGACTATAGATTGATATAACTGCATATTAGAGACTGACTACAAATACTAAATAAAACTAGTACATAAATAAAAACAGCTGTGATTAAAAGCTATTTGTCTCACCCTAATTCACGTAGACAGTTTCTAGTTCAATACCTGTAATTAAATCCATTGAATAATAGCTCGCGTGTCTCACTTAATAGACACAGTTGTCTCTCCAACTACAACTGACAAGAAAGTGAAAACACAAAAACGCATTCATGACGTATACTTAAGTTATTACTTACAATCACAACTTGATGTCACTTTTCGCGTTTTTCAACTTAACATTTGAAACGACGAGACCTATGATAAATTGTTTGGGATGTTTCTCGATTTCTACTTCTCTGACGTCACTAGTTCGTAGTAGTCTTACTTTCAATAACTAAATGAAGTCATGTTCAGTACCTGTAGTCTAAACCGGTTGTAAATGTCAAAGGCATAGATCATTATCGTGCTCCAATCAAGTCATTCCACTTCCCCCCAGCTTATTTGTAGACACAAGGGCAGATATAATAAGTGTATTACGTACTTCATGCTGCTCTACAGCAGTTTTGTGGTTGTTTCCATGATCATTTACCATTTCGGGATGAGCAAACATCCATGCAGTACCTATCTACAATGGATAATGCGGATATTATATACCTATTCATATCAACTAGTATAATAGTATCGTTATAATTATAACGGCTACTCAGGGCTGTGTTCGTGAACTTAAGAAACCCGATGATGAAGATGGGAAAGTAGAATTTGAGCTACAAAAATGCATTAGCCAATAAAATTTCGCGAATCCTGGCAACAAACTGGAAAAACCCAGACCGCAACATGCGAAGCATAATGTTGTAGGTATAGCAAGCATATTTAGCGTATATCATCTATAAGAATTTTGAGTGTGACTCAAACATGTCCAAATATAATGTAATGCAATGCTTCATTAGATCGATCGTATCTTTTCAATTGGGCAACTATTTACTAGTCATTCGTTAACCAAATCGTTTCGATGCGATCACATTGTTTAGGAGCGGCTTTTGATTTGCCTAATGATTGTATCATTATTGTTATTTACATTACAAGTGACATTACCTATTAATCTGCATCTTACGTTACAAATAGGATTTGATAAAATTAAACTGATGTTAATTAATAAGTGATGATTACATGTTTTAAAAAATAATTACTTAAATTATAACAATAGTAAAACAACTAATTAGTAAAATTAAACTCCTACTTTCCTGTGCCTGACATTATCTACAATGTCTTTGTAAAACCTACCAATATTTAGGTGGTCATATTGTGGAAACATTTTCAACAAACATTATCTCTCATTAGATTTTCTGCTTTTACTTTGTAATCTTTATCTAACTTCTATTTATATTTGACTATGCTTTAACTCTTTGGCAATTAGATTGGATTCGTGAGTCATGTTCATCCATTAAATAATGGGAAACTTGAATTTTATGTCTGTACTGTAATTTATTATTAAAGCTCTTCCGCACTTCATTTTAATAGTTTCCAATTACATGTTAGTGGGCTCGAGTACTACATAAAATGTTAATAGTACCAGCGTCTTATTTCATATCATAATAATATTCATTCAGCAATCATTGTGCCGATAGTCGTGACGGCCAATGGCATAATAGCTGAGAGCCTCGACCAACACCTGAGGAGGATCGCGTTAGGCAGCTGGATGAAGGGCATTTAAATATAGAACATATAACTATTGATTAAAGAAATGATGCGTGAATCAATAATTTCATAATCACGCGTAATAATCAACTTTGATCTCAATGTAGATCACAAATTGAAGAGACTTAAAAAGCTCTTCTTTGTTTATTTCACACGTGATTATTTTCAATGATACCTCCCGCTCTGAGGTAGCTAGATAGGTTGTTATTCTGGAACCCTACCAACCACGGTGTTCAAAATTTGCTTATAACATAATAGGTTAAACTAGACCCAGATGGCCGGGACCCAACTATCAATATGTTCACCTAACATAACGTAACTGTAATCTATCATACATTACACATCGACAGAGCTAACACATGATGCAAATCTTTGACTCAATCAGTCATACGCTTGTTAGTCGTAACTTTGTAACGACCTCCTGCTCATGCTGCCGCAGCTTGCGCAAGCTTCAAAACCTGCCGGCGACGAATTTATATGTATAACCTTTAGTGTCCCTTGATCATCAAATTGGTGTTTGCCATTTTGGCCGGTTTAATTCTTCTATTTTCCTCAATCTGATCGAAAGTCTTCTATTCAACTTAAAACTTATGATTTTTGATTGGTTAAATATTTTGCATGATCTAAATGTCAACCAAATGGACCCTGCGCAAGAGTTGTAGCAATAGTGTTGTGTAATAATGGGATGACAATCATAGTGAATATAGTGACGAGACGTTGATTCATTTCTTCCTCGAGTCTTGTTTTTCCGATATTTACTGAGTTTCATCCCTGAAAAGGACTTTTGACAAAATGCTTACCAATACTCTACCCAGACATGGAACATAATCATGATTTTACCTTGACACTAAATGTATTCAGAGGTTCACCCAAATTGTTTATTCCTTGTCAACCTTCATCGAAACAGTGACTGTCGATCCGGTTTCGATTGATCTTTTATTTTCCTTCCTTATAACATAATCAGCCTATAATGTTCCCACTGCTGGGACACAGGCCTCTTCTCTGTGAGACTCCCTCTCACAGAGAAGAGGCCTGTGTGGGCCGTAATCCACCACGCGGGCCCAGCGCGAGTTGGTAGATGTCACATGTCTTCGAATTTTTGGTTCTAGGACATGCCGGTTTCCTCACGATGTTTTCCTTCACCGTTGGTGATGAAATTATTTACACAAAGTAAAGCGCCTGTCAGGGTTCGAACCTACGATCTACAGCTCGTAAGTAGCGGGCGTTACCACTGAGCCACCACTGCTTCCTTCTTTATACCTTAGATTAAATTGATTCCAACCTGTCTTCCAATTATATGTGTTCCAATAACTGGTAAAACGTCGTCGTGCGATGCAGCAACACAAGACATGAATCTATTAGGCAATGCAATCACTGAAAACTATTTACCCGTTCTCGTGTTTCATCGACCGCTGTTTGAGCAAGAGTTACTAAACAATCGTGACAGATGCGGTGATACGCTTCGCTTATGTAACGAAGGGACTGGAGACCTTGACATTCACTGGTTTTATTGTTGTCATATTTTTATAAACTTTCATTTATTTTATTTCTCTGATGGGTTTTTTGGAAACCCTTTCCCTGTTATCAAATTTTCTGCGGACAATACAATATAGTCCGCTTTCTAGACACGAATTAAGTATACTGTAGAGATTAACCAATGTCGAAGCATATGCACAGCATATGTATTGGAAAAATACAAATCTGCATTTGTTGCATTAATTTCTCTGCTCATGAATTTAGCGTTTTCTACAATATTATTGTATTGTTTACGTCACTACAAACGTTACCTTTTAAAACCAATCAAATATTCATCCGGTCTCCGGCTGACTGTTTCAACAACCACTCTTGCTCAAAGCTGTCGTGCCAACCTGCGTGCCGGATGCGACACCTCTGTTATGTAACGAGGGTCACCGAAGACCTTGACCATTATACCCGCCTTTTTGCTGTTAAAATTTTAATTATATTAATATTGTCAGTTGAATGGTTTGCTTTTGCATATTTATGTGATTTATATGTGTGTTTTCGTGTTGATTGATTGCCTCGCGATTTAGTGAAATCTTTTAATTCGTTGAAAGTGGTTCTTTTTATAATTTGCAATGTTTGGCTGTCAGTGATTAATCGTGTCTGTTTCTGAGATCCACTTTCTTCTGGATAATAAATTTTTAAGAGATGCACGCTTTTGTCATCACCATTTAATTTTCTATTAAAAGCCTCGAATCTGTCATTTAACACATTTCTCCAAGACCATTTAACGGATTAGACCGATTTTTACCAAGTCATGTAATGCTTATGAGGCGTGTGCTTAAAAAATTACCTACTGTTTCTGAAATGGCGAATTGCCCTTGACGTATTAGGCTCCTAAGACAAGACTTTAGTACTATAAGGAACTGTAATTAAAATATAATGCCGATAATGGAAAAAATATATGTAATAAACGTGTGTTCAACAAATGAATAGCCTCAACACAAGCGACGAGTAGCAACTAGCGACACAACGTAAAGATAAAATTAGTTCGCGCTGCCTCGATAGATGGCGTTGTACATTCTGTACTCATTTCTGAATCGCGCTATGGTTTCGTTACCGCGCGAATGATATAATGCCGGCACAACTATTACCTTGTATCTCTGGTTTCCCTTCAAAACGTATAAATCTTTCGCCTTTTACTAAAGATTTCCGTGGAGGGGAACACTCAAATGAGTCTATAATATTTTTTGAATACTCTGCTTCGGCAGAGTAAGAATTCCTATTAATATTTTGATATTAGCATAATTCCATGAATTTCCATGTAAGATGTACATTCATGTAGGGATGCAAGAAGTGTAAAAAAGTATCGATAAAAAAAAATATCAATATCGATTTCAATATATCGAAGAAAAAAAATCGATATATAGGTGGAATAAAAAAAAAAATTGCTTTATGTAGTTCAAGTTTTATAATCATTTAAATACCAAACTAGGAAAAAAAGTACTAATAATTTTTACGGCTCTGAATTCCAGCGGTTTTAGTCAGCGGCGACAACGGTGTTGCTATTGAAAATATATCGTTTTTGATACATTTTCGATACTTGATATTTTATATCGATACATCGATATATCGAAATAATAAATATCGCCTGAAAATATCGATATATCGAACAAAAAATAACGATATTTCGATATATCGATATTTTTTCTGCAAGCCTACATTCATGAGAGAGCCTTATCTCATACACATACTACTACGTACGTGGAAATAAATATGGAATACTATTTATATACCGTTCAGGCGTTCACCTAGACAGTATTTAACTGGTTGGCTGGCCCAAGATCTCATTCTTATGATTTGGGAGATTTTTAAATGATCCTGTGCTAGTCAGTTAGCAAACAGTTTTTATTTTACCATTTTCTAAAGAATTTCCCTCATTATCAACAGAATGCGACAGCAGCGATTCAGGCCACTTGTACGAGTCGCTGGAGCCGGCGCCTGCGCAGCCGCACCCCCCACACGCACCCCCACCCCTTCCACTAGAAGAAGACTTCGACTCCTTCGATAGTGACAGTGATACTGATGATCATGATAAGGTATGTTGAGTTTTATTTGTTTGGACAGTTGTACTGTCAACCGCACGTCAATGGTAACACTTGAACTACGAACACTGCCATTAGGTACTGCAAAATAAAGGCGCTGTTAAAGTGAAATTGTTACCATAAACATGTGGTTGTCTATACCCACGAAACATTCATATGAATCGCGTAATGCAATTAATTTCCGAACATATTTTTTTTAATCTAATTATATGTTTGTTGTTAAATGCGTTGGCATCCCAAAAACATTGCAGTCACATGTCAAGTATCATGATCACAAATGGTAGATGGTACATAAAACTCCTACAAAATCGAGAAAACAATTTCTTAACGTACATCGCCATCTGACAGACAATGTATGAACTATTAGCTCAAGCTTTGTGCGTCGTCAGAAGATTAGTAAGCCATAAAATGTTATTTAATTGTAAACCCTACCATTTAATTAACTAAGCGTTTGAGGAAAAAACAAGTTGATATTTATATAATGTCTGATTTTAGGGAAAACATTACATAATTTAGTTTTAAATGTTTGTTATGTGCGTTTGCATTGATTACTTTGTGTCGTTCTGACTGTGACCAAACACGCTTTATAATAAACTCTTTGTTTGATTTATAATGGCTTGCTTTTATTCAGCTACCACGCAAACTGTAATTTTATATCCTACAAAAAATGTTTACAAAGATAATAAAAGTGAGTACCCTAATGATATGGTAGATGTCCGTCGTATGGGATGCATCTAACTATATTTTCAACTCTACATTACAATATTATTTATTTTAATTGTTATTTGTTCTATTTTCAGTCAACGTACGCCCCAGCAGCGCCGACGCTACCGGCATCGAGGTTGCCCAACCCGCCGACCGGTGGTGGGCAGTACACTCTGACCAAAATAGCCAGCGCTGCTCAACGGAAGATGAGGCAAATCAAGAGAAACCTCACCAAAAGATACTCTGGTAAGTAAAAAATGATTTTTAAATGCAAAAAGAATTTTCCGATACCGGGAATCGAACCCGAGCCTCCTGGGTGAGAGCCAGGTATCCTAGCCACTAGACCATATCGGATATTGAAGACGTTGCCGAAATTATATAACTGTTTCTCCGACTACATACATAGCATTATGTTATAGAAAAAAAATGTTTTTAAAATAAGTACTAAAATAATAATAATCATCGCTCTGTTCTAAAATAAACAGCTTGTATTGTATTTTCATAAGTTTTCTTTATTAACGTTTTTGTCTTGGTGTATCCTGTGTATACCTATAATATCGTTATTTCCCCTGACTAAGTTTATTTATATGTGTGTAATTATGTATTAGTGGTAAGTATTTATTGTTTTTAGAGTTATTTATATCAAATAGGTTGCACCTGCCATGTTTTGTCTCCGCATCACCCTAAGGTTGACTGGTAGAAAATGCCTCTGGCATTAAGACCGCCATTGTACAGTATTTTTATTTACTTGTGCATAAAGTTTTGATAAATAAATAAATAGTTGGCATAAGTACATACCAGTACTTTTATCATATTATTGCTCTGTTTTAATTATTTGTATGTATGGTGTACTTACAAACAGAAAATCTGTCTTATAAACAGACTATGAGACTACCTAAAGCATAGTTTGCTATAAAGCCAATAAAATAAAATGTTACATTAATTAATAAATAAAGAAAATTGTTAATAAATCAATTACAATTTATGTGTCAACATTAGACTGGCCTTGATTTATGCAAACACAATTGATTCATAATAAAATTCAGTCCATACCATATCACTTTATCCGTCGATATCTTTAAAGATAAACAATGACCCACTTTCATCATCTCAAACAAAGGCACCGCATCGCATTAACCAGTCATTCTGTTCACAGTGGCGATGGACGGCAAACCGTTCACGAAGACAAACAACCAGAACACCATCTACGACACTCCCAAGAAGAAGTCGCCGATCTACGCCAACTGTGAACCACAAGAACCAGTGTACACAAACATCAACTTTAACGACACGCGGCCGGTGCTAAATAAGACTGAAATTCCCATGAACAAGGTGTATGGTTCGTTGAAGGATGAGTTGAAGACTGTTATTTCGGATAAGCGCGCGAGTAATGGGGATGTACCTCCTCCGTTGCCTGAGAAACCTCCTCCTGAGAAGCCGGTGACTCCCACTAGTGAGGCGAGTAAGAAGGACAGTGGAACGTTGTCAAGGAAAGCGTACTTCTCGTTCAAGTCTCGGTTCAGACGGGCGACCTCACTGGCTGTGGACATCAACTCGGACATACCAAGTGCTCTGAAGATCACCAACTCGACTTTCTACCTGACTGATTCTATGGATGGTGACTCCGGATTTAGTAACTGGTGAGTTTGTCTAACATTTCTGTTTGATTCATAATAATTGAGGTATAGTATGATTTAATTTGAAAATTAGCCAGACCTCTGTCTGCTTTTGAGTAGGTTTTCTGAACCCTGTGCGCTCGAGCGCACTGTCAGACTTCATACCATAGTATTAGGTCTTACAGTGCGCTCCAACATATTGTTGAATACGGTTTTTAACGTAAACCTTCAAAAAACTAAGTCTGTAGTTCTCTAAGAAGTATGGAGACGGTAAAATCAAAACTGATTTATCCATTTATTTTATTTTTGCTTGTTTTTTTTACATGGGTATATAATAACATATTAGCATATTAGTTAGCGACGACCTCCCGCCTCCAAGTCCCTTATATCTTATCTGGAAGCACGGCAGTGCACTGCCAAGCTGTAATCATGATTATTATTTTGATAAAATCAGACCCAACAAGACTGTTAGTACGTAAGCATTAAAGTTCAAAGTGTCATGCATTCGTTTTTTGAACAGCAGCGACAACGGCCAGCCGGGCAGCACGGAGACGCTGTCTCCCTCCAACGGCACGAAGCGGCGCGACGGTAGGCGACGCCTCGCCGACTCGTCCCCCTGCCTGTGCCCCGCGCGCCCCGCACTGCCGCCGCCCCCGCCCCCGCCCGCGCCCCCCGCGCCCGCGGAGCCCCCGCTGGCGCCCTCACCGCCTGCCACTGACTTTAGCGCTGTCAACGAAGGTAACGCACAGCCGTCAACTGGACCTGGTGTGGTGTAGCGCTAATATTTTACTATCTTTTGACCCTTGCTGAGTGACAGTTACAATATTGCTTTACTAATAATATTTAATGCTAAGGTTTTGATAAGCTTTAAATATTATGAGCTTGTTTCCTTTTAAAATTATGTATATTTGGAAAACTTTTAAGACATATAATTATCAAAAGTCGAACCAACATTATGCGCGGGCGCAGTCCTCGGTATGTGTCCTACGAGCCAAAAATTCGGTACGAACTGAAGTACCGGTACCCTTTCCCGAAGTCATTTGGATGGTGTTATCGTCATCCGTATCACCTATCGGCTGCGTTATCGCTTTCAGCCTCTAATGATGTAATTAGAGGTTTATGTTGGTTCGATTACCATAGTTAAAGATGATCTGCATTTTAAAATCTAAGATTATTTAAGTATTATTATAAGATGAACTATGATCAAAATAATTATTATTTTATCTTTCTGAATTATGCTTTTACTATCGAACTTTGCCAGGCAAACTACCATGTGCCGACTAAAAATAAAATTTTCTAATAAAATTATCTTTATATATACCGAATCTCTAATATTTCTCCTATCCAGTTTAAATAATCTAAATGCCATGTAAATAGATATTTCAGTTGACGTCTGTCCGTATCGCGTAATAAATGGTTTAGCCCATAGACTATAGGTTTATGGTCGGCCGAATACTTTTATCGCGGCCATTGGGCTGACGACGAAGACAGCGCTAAACTGAGGTCAGTGCTTACGACATGGTGGGAATAACTATTTGAAAACCAACTGGTAGATGTTACTATGAACTGACTTAAAATTTACTACCTGTAGTTCGATCGAAACCGTTGTACCTTATGTATGTGCGCGGCTCTCGGGACGGCAGTGCAGGCCGCTCATTCGTCAACGCTCACGCCGCGCATTTCTAAGCCGCAGTACAGTGGTGTCGGTCAAACTATAGTTAATGATAGGATACACAACTTTTGTCAAGCACAGTACCATAATTGGCCCCGATTTGATACTAAAGATTCAAAACAAAATATAGCTTTAGGCTTAATAATATAGCACAAAAAATGACATTTTATCGCCTTTATGTCCAGAAAAATATGTGATAAGAAAAACTAAATAGCCAAATAATAAAGCTAGTTAGAATAACCCCAAAATGTTGGCGCTAACCTTCCTGATTTTCATATTCAAAACAAATTAAAATAGATGGTCAGTCAAATGGAAATTCACATCATTGACGCTTATTGATAATGGCTATGAAATGAAATTAAATTAAATTGTTTATTCTGTAAATAGGATATTGGAATCACTTTTACACGTCATATTAAAAAGTTGTAAAAATAAGCTAGATGAGGTCGGCGTTTCCTATCTGACTACTCTGAGAAGAAAGGCCGAAACAAACTCAGAGGGCACCGTCTCCTTTAAAGTCCAGACATAATCTTGGTCAGACCATATGAGGACCATGTAGATTAGAGTCTGAAATGGTCTTTTGAGGAAAGAACCACACAGATTTGAGTGGACCTGTCCAGTCAGTGCAAGCATTTGTCAGTAATAGTGGAGCTCAACTCAGAACTTAAGGCTGTCCCAGTTCAATAGTGGAAATATCCAATTCCTACGCAGATACCAACAATTAAATCTAAATTGTTTGAGTACCTATTAAGGGAACGAAAATAACGGAGGAATTCATATTGTAGTCATTTATTTATAGCGTGGTGTAGTCATTTGTTACTGAATATAATTTAAAAGATATTCCTGTTAGAAACAACGCCGCGAATTATTGTAATTTTCCGCAAGTCATAACTATTAAGTATTGAAGGCTGGCAACCTTGTAGTAATCGCTACGTCTTGTAAAGAACTGACGTTATCCGCAAGAACATTGTTCTTAATGCAGGCATGTACTTGCAAGGATCGTTGCACAAGTTTTCTTTGTTTTTTTCCTCAATTACAACCATGCAGTATTTGTAAAGAAACTCTTTGGTACCGGTCTTTGGTAGCCTTCTTTTTGTTTGATCTTTTACGTATTAAGACTGTAAAAACTTTTTTTTTGTCCACTTGAGGGAGCCGTTTGCCCAGCAGTGGGGCAGTCCCACTGCTGGGGAAAGGCCTCCCCAAAGTTCTTCCAGGAACTCTTTTCCCGCGCTACCTCGAACGAGACCTCACGGTACGCGTCCAGATCGTCGCGCCATCTCTTTCTGAGCCGGCCTCGGCGGCGCCGTCCATCTTCAGGCACCCGTTGCGTGCAGACTTTTGTCCAGCGGTGACCATGCATGCGGCTGATATGACCCGCCCAATCCAACTTGAGCCTGGCAGCCGTCTTTCCTACATACAGTATGTCTGTTTTGGAACGCAGTATGGTGTTCCAATTTGTCCAGTCTTTTTACACCCAGAATGGTGCGTTCCATCGCTCTTTGGGAAACTCCAAGGCGGAACTTTTGTGACTCGGTGAGCGACCAGATCAGCATCGTAGGTTAGGACGGGCAGGATACACATGTCGATGAGTTTTCGCTTCAGGGAGATCGGCAGATCACACTTCATGAGCATCTTCATGGAGCAGTAGCTTTTCCAGGCAATCGATTTCCCTTTCCTGCTTGTTTTCGCAAGAAACCAACTGGCCCAAGTAAATATACCCATTGAAATAAAATATTTCCTGCCCATCTACCTCGACCCTACGCTTAGTGCTGCTGGTAATTAATTTTTTTTTTTTTTTGAGGTTAGTATGTCATCAAATGACTTCTCCCGCTCCGGGCGGACAGGAAGGGCGTGTCAGACTTTTACTGACTAAAACCCACCCGTGTTCCTTCAGTTGCCTATTGCCTAGGTCCCGGTATCCCTTTCGGACTTTCCCGCAACCCTGGCAGTGCTGGTAATTAGCCGGGTTTTAGACCGCTTCATCGCAAGTCCCACCCTGAAGCTAGCCGTGCTCAGCTCTTGGAGCATGGTCAGGAATTCTAGACCTGTGGGGGATAAAAGGACTATATCGTCGGCAAATCGGAGGTTTGTCAGCCTCTTCTTGCCGACGTCTTGATCTTCGATGAGACTGCCAGCGCCTTAAATATATCCTCAACTGTGCTCTTGTAAACAATTTTCTTACCTTGAGAAAATTATATTCAATTACAGTTGAGAAAAAGAATCATCACTAGGTACATATGTTATACGAAATTAATTTACTTATGTATTATAAAAATATGTTAAACATTAGCAGCTGTCTGTACATCTTTTGCTGCCTATTGTTGTTAATTATTCGACAATGTTACAGTTCTATGAAAAACTAAATATTTTGGTATTATTTTAGCATTTGTGACCATATGGTGGTTAACCACAAGTCAGTCAGTTTGATAAACATTTTATTACTTAAAATAAATCACCAACAAAATTTAATACTCTGTCGTACCATCGACACGATGTAGAAGAGTTAAAATGAATAGTTATTCCCACAGCGGGGTGGGTGGGGAACCTGCACTGTACACGTCTTTATGTTTGCACTGTCTTGCGTTTTTAACTATTGTTCTAATACTCTAGAGCTCCTGTACAAAATGGCGTAGTAGTCGACTTATTTTTGCATAAATGTTTGCGAAGTCAAGCCACTTTGTACTGGGGCCATTAGTGTTTATTATTTCCTGTGGTAACCATGTTACACTTGGTTAAGGCTCGTAACACATTCAAGTATAATTTTTCCTTCCCAAAATTATGATACAGACTAGAACATTTTAATTTTACGTAAGTAAGTAGGTTCTTAACGGTTATTAGCCGTAATAATAGCCTTTCACGCATTCTCCCAAGTAACAAGAAGTAAATTTTAGAGTTATCGTATATGATTGAATCAAAATAAACTTCTAACGTACATAAACTACTTCCCTTCTAATAGAACGCGAGCTATCAGCAGACTTTATGTTCGCATACGTCGTCAAAATGTAGGGAACAGCTGTTTTTATTTTCGCGATTTCCAGTTTGGTCCCATTGTAAAAGTTGCTCATAATGATGAGTAAACTCACGTTGTAAGTATCGGTCACTAATTACCACTCATACTATTTAATTAGGAACGAAGGTCATTGAACATTTCTTATTTTGTGTTTTTTTTTCTTTTTTTTTGGGGGTGCTAAATCATCCAATGACTTCTCCCGCTCTGGGTGGAGCGAAAGGGCGTGTCAGACTTTTACTGACTAAAACCCACCCGTGTTCCTTCAGTTGCCTGTTGCCAAGGTCCCCGGTATCCCTTTCGGACTAACCCGCAACCTTGGCAAGCGTTGCTTGTGGTTCCCTTGTTGAACTGTCCAACCCACATGGTCAGTGCCAGTATTTCAATCACTATACTATTTACCCCACGCGGGTGTCCATTGTAAAATCTAGAACATATATCCAAATAAACGCTTCCTACCATTAGTGTACCAACTCAAGCAATTTATTTCAATAACACATTACAAAATCCTGCTAATAGTGAGCACGAATTGTCATATTCTCAGTAATCTGGGCCATTTTACATCACATGGTCATAATAAAATACATTATAGTACAGACCTACATGTATTAAATATTATGTAGGTATGATCCAAACCAGTCTTGAAGTGGCCTCCTATATGGCTCGAACTGGTACTGCTTTATTATATTGCATATAACTAGTTATTGCCAGTTGTATTTTATTTAAAATCCCAGTGAATTACCCAGAAGTTTTATAACCAATAGGTATGTTGGCTATTTCAATAACAAAGGGGTAACAATCCATGGGTGGGTCTCATTTCTATAGGCTGTATACCAGTGTTGTGTATATAAAGATGTGAATATATACCATGGTGGTGACGACAGCGACCTCTACACACAATGTGTACGGGTTTGTGCAATTGACTTCATAGTCTGTTAGTCATCTGTGAGCGCCGGCGCAATAGCTCGTGTCTAAAGCTAAAAGCTCAACTCCCGCGCAATTCGTACGTCTCTTGTGATGTGTTGCACTGTGTGATGGGTCGTGAGTTCTATTCTCTACTCTTCCTCTACTCTAATGCATGTTTTGTACTTAATTTATGCACGAATGTTTTATTTAACACGAAACGTATCATTATGATAAATACGCTGATCACTTGGCATAATCTGCCTACGCATAATTCTAGTTATAACATCAGTGTTTTGTTTTATGTAAATTATAGTCACACTTATTATAATAACATCATGTAACTTATTGTTCCAAGTTCACGCCCCACATTTATAACGTTGACTGCACTTTTAACTGTTTCTTTGTAGTTTTTGCAATCCTTTACAATGCACAAAGAAACTCAAAGAAGTAACCATTCAAAATCAGTCATAAAAGGTGAAACAGTTAGAATGAATGAGAAACAGGAAAAATAAGTCAGCAAACAATTGCTCGTTTATTTTTTTTTATTTGATGTTCATCAGTGTCCCTCACGTTTCTATTAATCTTTGTATTTGCCAGCACAGTTGAAACAATAAAAACGCAACGATTGCATGCAAGTACTCATTATCGTGGTTACATGAAGGTGACGCAGATAAATTACTGTACAGATGCTTGACATCCCTCGTAAGATTCATGACACGCACTCACGCATTAGGTACTTTTGTCTACAAACAAATCAACGGGAAAATACTGGGTTTTCCTGGGGAACCCTTTAAATTCGAAGTTCGAATGTTGCAGAAGAGAGCCATCCTCCGCAATGATAAACAAAATAAAGCATCAGTTTTCTCTATGAACTTAAATTCATCTGCAGACCGTAATGAATTGGTCCCAAATAGTTCAGATTTGAAATGTATAAGTACTATTGTTTACTTACCAAAGAAGTCAAGCATCTGTACAAACAATTTACTTTAAAAATGACTTTAGGAATGGCTTCACTATTTACCTCTCACTCACAAACAACTATAATAACACTGCCATTCCTAGCGCCATTTTTAAAGTAAACACTAGTGCCTGATGTATTATTTTACAAAAATCTTACCGCGAAAACTACGGTGAAGTGAGATGTCAATAGTGTCAATAGATAGCATTAGGTGGAATGACAGCTCACTTCAATATCAGTTATGTTGTCACGGTGAGATCTTTGCAGAATAGACCGAATGATGTGACGATGAGGTGATGACGTAACGCGTTGGTGTGCAGAGTTGAAGCGGCTGCTGCCGACGTTGTCGCGCAAGGACAAGAGCCCACGCGCGCGTCCCTCGTGGTACGCCGAATGTGGTGCGGATACTACGCCCAACACGACGCCTAACACCTCCAACACGTCTTGGTAAGTAGATTTTTTATTTAATTAATGGTTTTAGGAAATCTGCCTGAATTTGAATACCTACTGGTATGAAGAGGGCTCTTGAATACAGCCTAGTCTGCAAAAAAAATAATTAAAGAATCCACTTTGGAACTGCACTGTCAGCTGGCATGTCAGTGTCAAAAGTTTGTTTTCTCTGGATAAAGAGTTTGAAACCGACTATTTGCAGAATAACACTATGTTCCTCTGTATAACCTACGTATGTAACACTACCAAATCAAATATCAGTCCAAAGTATGTTTTTCAATAGCATCTAAACTATTTTTATTACCGATTAAATAAATCGTTACTTTTTGTACCTACTAAACTTCTCTAAATTAGTAGTTTCTGAAGTGGACAAGCCTTATAAAGGATATCCTGAACCGATTAAATCTAATAAGTCACGCCCTATAGGCTTGGCCTAAGTAGTCCAGATGTACCTACGTGCAGGTAAATCCGACACTCCTTCTACATCCTGTTTCATTCATAACAAAACACTGTGTTTTTTCCCGCGTCTACGTAAATATTGTCCCAGAATTAGTTTACTCACACTTTGATTCATTAATCAGAATTCCAGCTAATTTCCCTTTAAGTGGGCCAAATGTACGTTACTTTAGTCTGCAAAAGACTTACTATAGCTACTTAATTCCAGCGAATTCTCCTTTGTTTTTATTGACCAACTGTAGGTAACTTTTCTGTGCAATTTTTTGCGTAGTTGCCTACCAACCCCGTGGTGTGACCTCAGTGAAGACAGCGCTCAGTGGTCACGAGCTGCCTCTCACACTTGCACAGTTAGGTTTCAGAGACACTCCTTTACAGTCTCCACAGGGATGTGCCCTAACAGACGTTGCACAGTTCGGTTTCGGATCGGTCTTTTGAGTGGTAACCGTGCCGATGCCTCCTTCCATTTGCAGATGGTGACCACCGGGGTTGTTAAAAAATCCCTCACTCCCCGGTCTTATCCCCAAAGGCCGGGCGCCTTTTGAAGCTTTCCCCCCAAAAACAAAATAGGTACCACCAACATGAAACATGTCGAACTTAAACTTGACAGTCTTGCTAAACAACAAGAGATTACCCTTATACATCAAATTACATGTTACTTAAAACTTGACATAGGTTCCTACTTAAAAGATATATATCCATACTTCCATAGTTATTAATATTATAAATGCGAAAGTAACTCTGTCTGTGTGTCTGTTACCTACGATGATTGGCACAAAGGTAGACCATGACCTGGCCCCCTACCACCACCGCTTACAGCAGTATTATTTTAATCTTACTTCGTGGGGGAAAGAGATGGAGCTATACATCCTGTAGAGCTTCATCTCTTTCCTACACTGAAGTAATATGAAAATAATACTGCTGTAAGCGGTGGTGGTAGGCCCCCTGGGTTAGGACATAGGGTAAAATGTATCCCCGTGGAACGTTCTCGTAGGGTAATTTCCAGGTGGGCAAAACCGCGGGCAAAAGCTCGTTATATAAAATGTACCATTACAATATGGTTGGTAAAAGCGGCATGGTTGCGTAGCGATAGCGACACGACATTTACGCTACAGTTACGATTGCGGTCCGTTTGGCATTCGGCTCCGGTTGCGAGTTCAAGACAAAGGTCAACTGCGACACGCCGGTCTTACCCTGCCCCACTTGGAGAGATTCAAGCTAACATAACCTACTAACTGCTACATGGTTTCGACAAAAACTTCATATTAACAAAAAAAAAAATTATCTTAGGTTCAGTTAGTTTCACGGGTAATCCTGGATGTTCCTGTGGAAAAAAAAGTTCAATAAGTCTAACATTAGGTACTACTACATTAAAACAATACAAAAGGCAACATAAAAAGTATTCATCAAAGTTTTCATTCTAAGTCCAGATAAAAATAAAAGGGTTTTCCCTCATAATTTTCATCCCACATGCATGAAAAAGCAATGCATGCTAAAATCAATAGGTAAGCAGGTACTGCACATTATTTTCTTGTTATTTAAATAGGATGACGAAAGAGCGAAATAAAAAATAAAAATTGTAGACTTGAGTCAAACCGAAGTGACCCACAAACATGTTCCTGGGAGGTAGCTGCGATCTTCGCCCAGACGTTAGTCAGTAGCGGCGCAAGCGCATGACGTCGACCATTATCCACGAAACCGATGACTCACAAGCCAGTTTTCCGTACCACCGTTACCGCTGTGTCCTAATGCTTAAGCGCAAGCGATTTAACATTAGTTACCGTGCGTTAAAGCCTTAAATTGATATCCAGAGAGCAGTTCAGTTACCTACTTTATTCAGGCAATTTACATTTTTTTTAAATGCCTAACAGTTTATTTTTCGTATTTAAAACCCCGCGTCTTATTTAAAAGCGATCCCCGCGCGAATTCGCGATCGTCGTGTGCGTAAATGTCACTTTTTGTTCAGAAAACTGGATAACGCCGTCTGTCGGCGCTACCACGCGTTCTGGGGGCCAAATCTACCAATTTACAAACGTGTCAGTGGTCTCACAATGATCAGTTTTTTGGAAATTAGTAGACTTGGCCCCAGGTTCACGGAACAACTACTGATATAAGAGCGAGACGTTCGCGTATTTGGGCGACGATCGCTTTTAAATATTTATTTTTTTATTTATTTATTTATTTAGACCAAAAAGAATAAACATGTTACACAATTTGTCTTAGCTACTTAGAATTATGCTTAAGTAAAACAGTTACAATTTGTGTCTAATTATTAGCATCTGCTGCCGAACTAGGTTTATAGCCTGTGTTTCAGCATGCAGCGCCTCAAAGCCCTCGGACTGGGTATGCAAGTATGAGCTTACGAACAAAAGGAAACAGTTTATATTAAATTAAGAACGTACTTACTCTAAAAATAATGAAATGGTTGCTGTCCTCTGGGTGTGTAAAGTGAAGGAGGTGAGTGTGTGTGTGTGAGAGGGTGTGTAGAGAATTAAATAGATTTAGCTAGTAAAATCTTTCATAGTGTCCATAAGTTTGTTAGCCGCCAAATAGGACGCGGCCTAAGACTCCTGTAAGTAAATCACATATCAAATAGCAGCTTTGACATGTTTATGTGCATTTCTCTGACTCGCGCACCGGCTGTGTCTTGCGACGCCTCATAACTTTAACTCCGCTATTATGCGCATGTTCAGAAGGACGTTGGTGGGATTTGAATCGAATCCGTTGCTTCGCGGCTTTTAACGCGCAAATATATTTTATTTAAATTGTTTCTCGTGGTAATAAATACCTGTTGTGCGTTTACTTACAGTGAAATAAGGAAAAATAAAAAATAAAAACTTTTAGTAAACAGTGTTTTGCATTTTGATAGTGGACAAAAAAGTGAAGTTAAAGATTTGTGTCAATTGTTATCTAAGTACTAAATTGATGGAAAGATAAACAAAGGTAATCATTTTAACTTTAATTAAAAATATTCCAATATACCCAACCTTTTTTAGTACGGTATCGGATATCTATGGATGCAGCCCACATGTGTGTGTACAAAATTAACGCCTTCAACGTTTGTTGGTATAGTAAGATCAATGTCACCTTGCAATAACTTAAAAAAAATCGATTTGGAGGCCAATCCTCGTATTTAAAAAACGTTCACATTCAAGTCGCAATCTCTCAAACTTGTCAAAAATGTTGGTAAATTGATTGTATTTTTGACAGATTGCGAATGTGATGCGAATGCGAACGTTCATAAAAACCCGGGAATTGCCTGTAGGTATCAGTGCATTTCAAGTTCTTACCAAAATAGCATTATTTCTTTGTAACAAAGTTGTTATATAGGTACTTTGTAAGAGGGTCACAATAGGGAAATTATTTCGTTGAGCGGTCAGGATGTTCCTTACATCATCATACTAATCTTAGGTAGGTACAAACAATAACTCATTCGTCATAGCTGATTAGCGCTACTCATTATTTATGATTTATACCGCACTCAGAACACTTATTTCTGATTCATGTCTATTTCTACATACATTAGCGATAATTCCGACATTTCCTTAAATTTTACCTCAGTCCAAAAAACCAAGACCTAGCGCTGTCAACACCAAAAGTGACGTGAAGCGGGTTTCGTAAACATGTGTCCACTTAGTGAGGTGTAGTTTGATTGTAAATGGTTGTGGTACTTACAGGTTACCTATAGGTAACTTACAGGTCGAGCTGTACGATGCATGCCCAGTTCGGGTTCAAAGCAAGAGTCTCAACAGAGAGCGCTATTCTGAGTCAAAGGCCTTTGCCCAGCACTGGAAACAAAATAGGCTATAAAAAAAAATACAATTTACACTAAATATAACATTGAAATCATGCGATCAACATCTGATTTGTTCACTAATCAAGCACTACCAATGTACATAATAAATCCTAGGTCATAGAATGACGACACTGATTATACCTAAAGACCTTGCAGCGTTGATTTTTCTCACGCTATAGTATGCCTATTTACATACCTACATTACATATGTACCTATATCTACCTATATACCTGCACACACTCCACAGTACATATAAGCTTGAGCTGAACGTAGATAGGCCTCACCTAATATTGTACCCCAACAAGAAATATTATTGTCTACTTCGCTGGTCAAGTGGTCCATTGCCAACGACACAGTCTGGTTCTGGTTAGGCAGAGGTTTATCTAAAACCCCCACATTTCATTATGTATGTTTAAGTCCCATGTAATAAGGGGCGAACCTATTGCCAACAATCGGACAAAAAGGCTCCAGGCTGCTATAGTATTTTTATCTCACGAAGCAACTCGCGATTTACTTTTGGTATCCAAGTGTACAAACACGCTGTGAATGTGTGCGTGAAGACGAGTAGCGCCAGCACATAACACATACATTCACAGCGTGTTTGTACACTCGGTAGGTAATCGCAATTAAAGCGCGGGTCGCTTTGTGTGATAAAAATACTGAACTGAAAAAAACCAGAATTAAAAACCCAATAACACTTTGCTCGACCTGGGAATCGAACCCAGGACATCATACGCAGTAGTAGCGTTTGCTTGCTGACATTCATACATTCACAAACAGCACATCCACATGTCTAACCCTTCAGGAAGACAGTCGAGTTGATTCTACTAGGGTTGTTTTCATTAACTATGTCCATTGTCCCCAGGTACGCAGAAGCGGGTCTGTACCAGGCGGGAAACATCTCGTCATCATCAGGAGCGTCGTCAGGCTCGCACCCCGCCAGCCCCCTACCCCACTCGCTGTTCACACACGAGCCGCTCTACCAGTTCTACAACGCAGCCAAAGTTGAGGTCAGTGCCATAATGTGGACTATTTTGGGGGAACTAGTTTCGAAAACATTGAATGGAATTTTTCCATTCGGTTCGGTTCGAAAACAACATTTTTTGTACGATTTATCTGTGCCAGATAATTTTTGCCTTCGATATACTCAGGTTTGATTTAGATAATAATTAGTGAGATCAGTTTAATTAATTAAAGCCTAAAGAGTAAAAACCAAAGGTAAGGTTAAAAAACAAATCAATCACAGTCTGAATGGATTTGAAACAGATTACTAATCCATTGCTTCATAAGTTCGAAAAAAAAATCTGCTCAACAACATAAATAACGCAATTAATGTTGTTGAACTGTCAAAATGAAACAGATTAGTCTTAAATCGTTTACGAAAATAAGCTACGCAATTAGATAGCAGAAGGCCTAAGTCATTGCAATATCTGTTTTCTCGACCCCTACCCACTCGTAAACAATGAACTGCTGAAAGACCAATATTATGAACCAACGTACGGTCTTATCTCGCGGAAGGAGGCACCACGAGAAATGGGTTACGAGCCCGCAGACGATAAGCCTCGCTAACGTACGCACTGCATAATCTTTACAACACCTTTTACTACCAATAGAAAACGTAACGACGCTGTCATTAGAACGGCGCCGGTTGGGTCTTCCCTAAACTAGCCATTGTCATTAGGTACCTAAATCTGGAGTTTTGTTTGACGCCATAAGTAATGCGGACTGTAGATTTATTGAACATCTTCTATTTTGTTAAGTACCTGGTACTTATTTGTTGAAAGGCCTACATTGTCCTCCCATGCCTAATAACACTGTAATTTGAAAATATTGTAAAAGCCAATTATTTTTAATAGAGTAACCGTAGACCCGTGCACTCAGCTTCTGATGTTTCATAAGTGCCCATGTAGGTTTATGTGAAATAAAATATTTTAATTTTTAAATGACGACAGTACACAAGCTTTATAGTTGTGAAGGCAGTGACTGGCTTGTAACTAATTGTACAGGAAGTAAAAATTATGTAGTGTTAAATATTTTACGGTGGTACGGAACCCTTCATGAGCGAGTCCGACTCGCACATGGCCGCTTTTTTATCTCTACCAGCCTTCACCTCAGTGTACACTTCCAACCTATCCATGTTATCATCCATCTTTTCTCTGGTCACCTCTTTTCAACGCAGTCCAGTCACGGGACCATCCCATGACGTGTGGAATAAGAACCAGTCACTGCATTTTATTACATGACGTACACAGTAATGTCCTCGACTTTAAACGTCATAATACATGCATGATCATCCAATTCCATATTTCCCAAAAACGACACTTGTTTTCACGGGATTCGCACAAATATACAACACTGACGTATTACGTTTAAGGAAGTAAACACATTAATTACGCTTATCCAGCGCGTGTCCAATTTTAGAGGCGGCGTGTAAACGATCGGCGCTAATTCCACCGCTAATTCCACCGCTAATTGGTCGTAATTGTAGTGACCTTCGAAAACAGACTAGACTCTGACTTTCATGACCTAACAGCCTAACACTAACAGCAGTGCGAATACCTAGCGGTCATCGGACTTATACGAAATAATTTCCGTACCGCCTCGTCGGTCTAATGGTTAAGCTAAGCTAAGCTAAGCGCTAGTGATGAGCATGCCGGTCCTGGGTTCGATTCCCAGGTCAGGCAAAGTTATTGAGTCTTTCCATCAGGAATGTCTGCCCGGTTGATTGCAATAAGCTCGCCCCCCTTTTACATGGGACTTAAACAGCTGGCGAAATGAAAATAAAATGCTTGTAAAAATAGGCAGTCATGGGGACTGCAAACTGGTATTAGCGCCATCTAACTTATACAGGGTGTTAGGGTAAACACCGTTATCCTTGCAACCAGTGGTTTGGTTTCATTTATAGAACGTAAAATCAATGGAAAATTACAACTTTTTTAAAAAATTTTTTAGATCTAAATTTTACCACAAGAGACGCAAGTTCGTTGCCCTATGCGCTAGGGCAACGAACTTGCGTCTCAACACGGGCGGGGGGTACGGGATGTGACCTGACCGGCAGCGAGCGCGATCCCTCCCTTAGTCAGTCAGCTATTTCGCTAGCAAGCACGGTGGCAGATAGAAACTTTTTAAAATCTTTTAATGAAAATAACGTTTTTTTTTTGTTGTGTTCGGTCATTTATTTTTATATTTAAGTCAACTACCCATGGTTTGAATGACAAGAGTGTTTACCCTTACATGCTGTATAACAGCACTACGGCCCGAGCATGTCGGTGACGTTTGCTCCCTACCAAAAATCGCTCAACGCGCATAAAGAAGTTTTCACTTCAAAAAGTCTTAAATTGCGTCTCACAATATAGCAAAAGGAAAACATATTGATGTAATTCCATGAGAACAATCGCATCGCTTTGTCTCGTGTTCTTGAAATGTGTTCTGTAAACATTTTCACCGACAATTGTTTGTATAATTATTCGCATGTGCGTACTAAGAAATACCAAACTCTTTCTATTGTCATTGCGCGGATATTTGAGAATTGTGAAACCAATTGTGAGTTTAAAAACTATAGGCTTTCATGAAACTACATAATACAATACATTGTTTATTTCATCTAAATTTAGGTACGATAGGGAAAACAAAGCAATTAAACTAAAATTTCAGTTAGCATATTTAGTATAACACAGAACATGTAGTGAGCAAGTGTCTCGGTTTCTCAGCAGTTCTGCAAATCTGGAATTTTCCAGCATTTAAAGTAGCAGTAGTGTCTAGCACTTAACGATTTTTTATTGATATGATTAACATAAGAGTACAATAATGTAAAAATATCCTGTCCGATCCGTGATGATGTTGTTCAGTATCGTGCTAAGAGTGTTTAAGATGAGATAAATTAAAAAATACATGTATCTCTTTGGTCAATTTTACCTTGGGGCGCGGGCGGCAGTCGTATAGCGGGTGTCTACCAGTCCAAAGTCGCCACGAAAAATGTAAAAAAAAAACGTACTTTTGGTACTAAAATAGTGAATTTTAAATAGCAGTAACTTTTTTATTTTATACTAGCTGACCCGACAGACGTCCTGTCCTCAATTGTTCATACATAATTCCCATAGAATACAGTTTCAGTTTTCCTGAATTCTCCAAATTTCCCGGTATTTTTTTATTTTTTTCTTTTCGTTAGAACCTGATTCGGACTATTGCGAACATTTTATAACAAAAAATTGCCAATACAGTCCAGCCGTTCTGAAGTGATGCACTGACCAACGAACAGCATTTCATTTTTATTCTTTGCTAGCTGATAACCGCGGCTTCGCCCGCGTGGATGAAAGCCTCGAGAACCACTCTATCCATTGGTGAAAACAGTATGAAAATCGGTGCTGTAGTTTTTGAGTTTATCGCGAACAGTCAGACAGACAGACACGGCAGAGGACTTTGTTTTATAATAATGTAGTGTAACTTTTGACAATGTCATTGCAGTACATACTATGTGCACATACTATGTGCCCCTTTTGGATCACAAATTCCATTATTACTATCAGGGCATCAGAATCGATGACCGTCGGGACTCGGGATAGAAGCGTTTTTGTGTCGAAACTGCGAATCGGCAAGCGTAAGGTAGGACGCCCTCAGGCGAGGTGGACCGACGATTTCAGGGTAGCTGGTAGCAGCTGGGTGAGAGTTGCCGAGAATCGAGCTGAATGGCGTGCAATAGAGAATATGCACGTAATTCAAAACTTAATCATTATTTAATTATATTTACACTAAATAGGAGTCAAGAATTTTTTTAATACATTACTTACTTATTTTACAATTGATGATTATTATTGATTTATTTATTTATTTTATTATTTATGTACACACAGTAAAATACATAGTAGATACGACATAATTAAAATATGATTACAAAGGTACTGATTATTTATTATTTTTATGTTATGTTTTTTTGATGGATCGGAACGCAAACTCAAAACGCGAAAGTGACGTAAAAAACTATGTGAATAAAAATCTATTCTTTGCAAAGTACTTGAAAGTGCTTATGGAAAAAACAATTTAATTTATATGATTTGGGGCTAAAA
Source organism: Lithophane semibrunnea (assembly GCA_947363905.1). Classification (NCBI taxonomy): domain Eukaryota; kingdom Metazoa; phylum Arthropoda; class Insecta; order Lepidoptera; family Noctuidae; genus Lithophane; species Lithophane semibrunnea. The sequence goes on from OX376195.1 coordinate 16,696,194, forward strand.
AGCAGATGTAAACAAAGCAGTAACGTGCCAAATCACGTCACATCGTGGCCGCGACAGAAACGGACGTTCGAACTGTGGTAGAAAATTGTGGTAGAAGTTTCATAAATTTTTAGAGCAACAAGCAGTAGTTGAATTTAATTTTTAATACTTTTCTTAGGTTTATATTAGGTACTGTATTTTATTGATTTAGTGAAAAAATATTAATGCATATTCCCTATTGAAGAAGCCTATGTCCCGCAGTGGAATGCTGTAGGCTGATGATTACGAATATTATGATGTTTATCTTACCTTATTCTTTCATTCTAGTCGGTGTGTCGCGAGACCGGCGACTCAGACTCGGATGCCTACGACCCGGGGTCGCAGCGCAGCGCCACCACCTCAGTGAGTGAGACATCGGCACCATCGCGCCCCTCCGCCATGGCGCTAGTGGCACCGCGCGGCCCATCTCGCACGCTGTGGTGCGAGGTGCCTGAGGTGCTCAACTCTGCTGTACTTAGTAAGTGCTGTTCTGACATTATTTTATAAAAACTTTTTTACAAAAAAAACAACCGACTTCCAATAAGAATAAAAATACTTACATTAAAAAAAAAATTAAGTAATTTTACCTTTTTTTTTCTGTGGTTCCCTCCCCTTCACATTTGTATACAATACTTGCCATATAATTAACAGTGACAGGAAGTTATAACATCATCAACATACTCGAAAGTATTATTGAAGCCAACTCAAAAATACTCACGCAAAGTTAATACAATTTGTGTAGGATCACCTAATAACTATTATTTTCTCTACCAAATGAAAAGAATCACATAAATTGTGATATCCTTGTCATATGAAAAAAAAGATACTCCCCGAATGCATAACCACCTCTTTTTTTAAGTCGGTTTAAAACGGAGAAAACTGTGTCTGCTTCAGTTAACAGGAAAGTTATTTCATTTCATACAGATTCAGACCAAGGACTGAAAGCGGCTCTTTTCTTGCTAGTTGGTAATTACTTTTTTCTAAAAATTTCCCCTCCTGCAGGTTCTCTAGCGCCCGCTCAGAAGCGTCTTCAAGAAGCGAAGTTCGAGCTGCTAACGTCAGAGGCATCGTACCTGAACTCCCTCAACGTGCTGGAAGCTAACTTCATCGCGCACCCCGCCTTCAGAGACCCACATGTGATGCCCCGGCACGATTGGGAGACCCTGTTCGCTACGATTCTACCTGGTAAATATCTTTTAACCAGTTAATTCAACGTGTTATAAAGAACACGTTAATGTCAGCCCATAGCATACTCAATATTTATTTGCATTCTACAATATTTTCTAATTTTAATATTTCTTTACAACAGTCCGTAAATGCTCTCAACTCCTAATGAACGAGCTCGAGAAGTGCTGGCAAGACAACATCCTGCTGCAAGGCATTTGTGACATTGTGAGGCAGCATGCGGAGCAGCACTTCAATGTTTATGTCAAGTACTGCGAGAATCAAGCGCTCATGGTGAAAGCGCTGCAGCGGCTGCAGGCGCGACCGGCCTTCGCTAATGCGCTGAAGAAGTAAGACTTTTTTTGAGTTCTGAACTGATACAGTGGTTGTAAATGCCTTGCTTTGCCCTTATGACACGCATTATTCAGATTCTTACAAGCGAAAATAATTGTAACTATAACAAATATGTAATACAACCTGACACTGACCTGCAAATTTCAAAAAATATACCATTATTTGAATTTCGCCGGCTACCACTGCGGATACCTCTTATGTCATAATTTGTCTCCTGTCAACTAATAATAAGGAATTCTAATATTATTCTAGACTAGAGAGCCACCCATCCTGCCAGTCCCTGTCGCTGCACTCGTTCCTGATGCTGCCCATGCAGCGCGTAACGCGGCTGCCTCTCCTGCTGGACGCAGTGCTCAAGAACCTCAACAGCGAAGACCTGGAGTACCACGCTTGCGCACGCGCACTCGTCTCGCTCAACAACGTGAGTATACTCAGACCGTTTGACCTTGATCAGGTTTGCTTAAGGAAACGACACTGTGGAGAACTTACTGATCTAAATGACATGATTTGACTGATATACTTTCTCTGGTCTCTCGTCTAGATTTTAAAAGAGCCCTCTGAGAGTGTTTCTTGTCAGAGTAGCCGGTAGAAAGCCTTTGGCTTGGCTTCACATGCCGTCGAGAAAATATCTCTCAGGCAGCGGTTTCCTCACGATGTTTTCCAACTGGCTCAACACTCAATGACTCTAATTCTTTTTTTTATCTCCCGCAGTACGTATCACAATGTAACGAAGGCGCTCGGAACACGGAGCGCATAGAAGAGATGTACCGCCTGTGCAAGATCATCGAGTTCCCGCCGCACGTACGCGACGCGCCCTCACTCGGGCCCGCTTGCTCCAAGCGAGATCGAAGGTTAATACAGAATAGTGAACACATCAGTCAATATATCTATAGTTCTATACCTATTCATAATATTATAAATTAAAGACGCTTTTTGTGAGCAGGAGCGGGTCGCTAGTGACTATAAAAAAAACCAAGCCCAAGTGTCTTTGAAGGATAAAATCCGTAATGAAACCATCCGGAGAAGAACCGGTGTCCTTAAAGACTAAAATTACATTGGCCTGGCCAGGTCTACCGGAAGACCGATGGCCATTTAAGTAAACGAGTTCTTGAAGGCAGAGCAGTTTAAGTGCCCCTGCTGGCCAAGTTGACAATAATACTTGCATAGCACATGGTAACAAAATTGCTTGGCATTGCCATTAGCCCTGCTTTTTATGGTTCCGTACTCGAAGGGTGCCAAATGGAACCCTATCACTAAGCCTCCGCTGTCCGTCTGTACGTCAGCGGGCTGTATCTCATGAACCGTAATAAAAAAAAACATGTTTATTTTTCTTCCACAAATAACACATAATGACTAAAACTTAAAAATGGAAAAATAATTATGATGATGACAATGTTCATTTGTGGGAGACTGGTGCCTAAACTAAGCCATGACTTGTATTTCAGGACACCAGGTAGAAATAGGTAGTTAGGATAGTTCAAATTTTCAGAGATTGTGTATTTGAAAGAAAGAAAGAAGAAGAAAATACATTTATTCAGCACAGACTAAAAGGCGCACAATATACATCAGATAACAAAAATAAAATATTTCTGATGTTAATTTATAGAACCCAAACTCAAAGCATTTATTTCAATTAAACCATTAACAGGCACTTTTGAATTGTCAAGGGGTCGGTCAGTCAGAAATTCATATTTCTGACTAGCTTCATGCTAATAGGGAATATGCATGTATTTTTTTAATCTTTTTATTCGATAGTTTACATCGTCAAATAATAGTAAAAAAAAAAAACGACGGCAGAAAAGCAATTTAAAGTTGTTAAAAAAATGTTTAAAAATATCCAACCGATCCGGGCTATTTAAACGCCCTCCATTTGGCGCGCTTGGTGTGTGGTGACGTCACCGTCTGTGAAAACAGACAAGCAACTGTCAAGTCAACGTCAAACACTCCTTTTTCTATGAGCGTTTGACATTGACTTGACACTTGTTGATTGACTTGACATTGACATTTTGATTGTTATCCCGGATTGTTACGTCACATCCGCTCTTAGCCTTTTCAAGTATTTGAATTACCCACAGTTATTTGGGACTTTTTAAAAATTAATTTCTCGCTCAAAAAGAAATTTTATTCAAAAATATTGATGGAGGCATAATTCTGAAGTAACATAGTTTATAAAAAAAATATTTGACCCATATTTGAATCACATGCATATTCCCTATTGCCCATTCCAAAGCGTAGTAGGCACTTATGGAGAAGAACAGGCAAGAAACTCCACGGACACTCTTTTAAATCAAAAATGGATACAATAGATTCTTGTAAATTAACATCCTCCGTTTATTCTCCAGACCTGTCCGCTGGCTGGTCCGCTCGGGCGAGATGACGCAGCTGATCTGGAAGTCGGACGAGCTGAAACTGACGTTCGGCAAGAAGTTCCACAAGCTGCCGCTGCATCTGTTCCTCTTCAACGACCTGCTCGTCATCGCCAAGAAGAAGAGGTATGTTTTAAAACAATTCAAAAATGGCTCGATGTTTTAAACCCGGGTCTAAAGATAAACCTTGTTTACAAAACAAGGTTTATCTAAGGCCGTCTGTTATTCCGTTTTCAAAATATAATTCGTCATTAACATTATATTTTCCCTTCAGCGAGGAGTTATACGTGTGCGTGGACCACTGCGCGCGGTCCTTACTGGAAGTGTGCGCGAGCGACGTGGGCACGGCCACGGCCAAGCATGCGCTACTTATCACACTGCTCGAGAACCACGAGGGGAGAACGTTAGAAATGGTATACTATCCTACACTAACTTTTTATAACTAGCTTCCGCCCGGGTGGCATGTCAATCGGGATGCCATCTATCTCCATGCAAAATTTTATCGAAATCCGTTCAGTGGTTTAGGCGTGAAACGGTAACATACAGACAGACAGACATAGTTACTTTCGAATTTATAATATTAGTATGGATATTGAGAATCAGCTTCGAACCTCTTGAAATGGCAGAGTGAATGTGAATTTTTACTTTAGCTGCTTCCATTTCTGAGATCGATATTTCGACTTTCGGACTTTTGAAAACTTGTATGACTGACGCATGTAGTTGGCCGATCTATGGATTGCCCACACTTTGATGCCTCACAAGTTTTTCCATAACACATATTGCAGTCCACTGCTGGCTCTCCAATGCTTTCCTCGGTTGTTACCATAAAATGTAATAATCTTCTCCCGTTTAGCTGATGTCATGCCCGAGCGAGACAGAGTGGTCGCGCTGGTCGGAGGCGCTGCTGCCGCCCAGCGCGGGCGCGGAGGGCGAGGCGGTGTACGCGGGCTGGGACTGTCCGCAGGCGTGCGCGCTGTACGCGTACGCGCCCGCGCAGCCCGACGAGCTGGGGCTCGCCGAGGGCGACGTGGTCAACGTCACTAGGAAGACCAGTGAAGGTGTCATGTTATATATTACAAAAAACTTTTTTCGCAGTAATATTATGTTGGATTAGTGTTTGTAACACTTTAGATAATGTTGACGCACCGTACGCAAAATATGTGCTCAAACGTGAAATTCCGGACATAAGCCCGTTACACCACTATTAGTGTAACGGACATCTATATGTCCTTGGATGCGTTTTCATAGAAAACTACACATTTACCTTTTGTTTTACTTGGCCTAAAAAGTGCCTTCTGAAATGAAATTCAATGATTTTCCAAAGTTTGTGTGAGTATCACATTATAGTATCCAAACGTTTGAACAAAGTCAAAATAAAAAACTCATTTGATTACGATATTTTGGTTTAAACCTCCTCTAACAGAAATGACTGTTCCTACGTATGTTTTCTAATGAACATTGTCCCCTCCAGGTTGGTACTACGGCGAGCGCACCCGCGACGGCGAGGCGGGCTGGTTCCCGGGCGCCTACACCGCGGAGATCGCGTCGCCGCACGTGCGCGCGCGCAACCTGCGCCAGCGCTACCGCCTGCTGGCGCTGTCCGGGACCTACCTCGGCCAGAAGAAGAGGACGCACGTGTGACCGGCGCCAAGCGCTGGAAGGGGACGGAATAATACCCCGACAGACAGATTTAACGACGAGCTATGACGTCGTAGTACTAATCTTGGATTAACAAGTCCCATTTGAGTGTTCCTTCGTATCGCTTTTTCTCTCCGACTTTTCCCTCGCACTACGCGCTAGTAGAGGGAAGAAGTACCTCTAACACCAGTTTGAATGTTCTCTCGTATTTTCTAAATCATTCCGTCTTTCATAAAAAGTCAATTTTATTCAATTGATTTTTGTTCTTTTGAAATGAACACTCAAATGACAGCTGTTTATTAATACGCAACTATGGCCCCTATTCCAGAATGATGCGCAAGCGTGAATCTTACTTTGCACCAAATTTTTTGATAAATTTTGAAAGAGTAGAACTACTTCGTTCTAGAGTACGGGCCTAAGTGTGACGTCACAATAACGGTGCTGAAGCTGCCTACATTCCGTTGGCAACTGTTTCTTATGCATTTACTGCGCAGCCGCAACAATATCACCGTGTTTGTTTGTTGTAATGTTGAAGATAGTACTGAACGGAAAAGACTAAGAATGTAGTCTAAGACTAAGTATGAAGTTGTTCGATATCATCACAATTGTTGTTAGAATCTCACAATAATGTCAGGAGATTGTCTGAAAACTTCTTCCTTACGTTATTACTGTACAGATAGGTAGTATTGAGTATTAGCAATCTCAGACACGAATGTCTGTCAAATTGTTTTGTTTGTAAAAAAAAAAGACGTGGTCCGTCCAGTCACTGCCTTTATAGTTGTATGGAGAAACTTGGTGTTTGTTTTATGGACATTAAACGGTTTGTGTGGATCGAAACGATCCTCCACGCTACAAGGTGCTTACGTGTGATAGTTCCGCTCTATTCGATGAACAAAATCATTTAGAAATCTACGAGATCGAGTTATGTAACAACTCTTTTTAAATATACTATAAATTTATTTTATTGAAATATTTTCTTGATTTAATAATACTATATTTAAAGACAGATTATAAATAATAAATCAAATATCAATCAGTTATTAATTATATTTTATTTTAGTATCATTTAATTCGGACGTGGTCCGCTGCAGCGTTCCCTTTCTCTCGCGTGTTATTGAACATAGTTAAACAACGCGAGTCAATTCTGCTTACATTAGTTTAGTACGTAGTTATAATCGTCAAGTGTACAGTTACGTATGAGATTCGCAGCAGTTTGTTGTACAGTATAACATTGTAAGACATTTACTGATTAGGTTTAAGATATATTATCATCAAGTAACGCTTCACTTGCCCGCTGTATTCGAAAATTGCCTAGTCATAACGTGCGGATAAGTTGATCATGAAATTATCAAGTATTTTAGTCAACATTCCTTGGCTAGCACTTATTTTAAGTCTGAATTACTTTGCTATAATTGGCCGCTCATAACACGTCGGTAAACGAAGCACGGCCATGTCTTCAAGTGGATGTAATTCCGGCTATAATTTTGCACCATATCATTAACAATTAAATGAAGTTACGATTGTATTGTACTTAAGTAAATTATTGTGTATATAGAATTAGGAACAAATGTAACAAATCATGGATGTTATATATTTATGGTATGATAATAAAATGTAATTATATAATGGCATAGTTTCATTTCCTCTACTGTGCGCGACAGTGAGAATTTATGTGCTGACTGTACAGGATAATTTTCAAATACCTTCCTCAAATTAACTTTGGTTTTATAATCCTAACTTTAATCATCCATACTACTTATATTATAAATTCGAAAGTAACTCTGTCTGTCTGTATGTTACCTTTTCACGCCTAAACCACTGAACGGATTTCGACAAAATTTGGCATGGAGGTAGAGGGCAGGCTAGTATTATATTATTATTATAAATGCAAATGTGAATTTGTTTGTTTGTTTGTTACGCTTTCACGCTAAAACGGCTGAACAGATTTGGATGAAATTTGGCACATGGGTAGACCATGCTCTGGAGAAGGACATAGGCTTTTTATCCTGGATCGCAGACGAAGTCATGTGCGTGTGGTGTGAGGGCCCGTTTTTTAAAACTCTTTGAAAATGTGCTTAGGATTTAGTGAACATTCCCAAAGAATTGTGAAAGTTGGACGGTATCAGATTTTGTAAAAGTCTAATAAGCGAGTTATGGACTGTAAAGTTGGGCCCTCAGTTCTCACTTATAGGATTGAGGGCCCACCTGTACCTGATAAACTATGGACACTACAGCAGCTAGTAACAAATAAATGGTTGTTAAAAATACACCACAAATGCTACATGCTACTCACACAGTTTAGTTGCTGCACCATCATATGGTTTCAAAATTAATCACATACCTACTTGACCCACCTAGATAATAATATTATAAGTATGTCTCTCGTGATATAAAATGAACATTAACAATTAAATAGGTTATTCAGATAAACTAAAATGCCTGCCTCGATGAGGTCCTGGGTTTGATTCGAGGTTGGGCAGTGTTATTAGGTTTTTCATCAGGGATTTCTCAATAGCTCTCGGAATCTGGATTTGTCGCTGTTTGATGGCAATAGGCCGCCTCCTATTACATGGGACTTAAAAAGCATACCTTGTGAATTGTGGGTGTTCTATTGCAGATGCTTCTGCTTCACCCTCCAGAGATCACAAGCCTATTTTTATAAAAAAATGCCACACATACAATAATTAAGTATCTAAGGAAAAGTCTCCATTATGGCATGTGTAAAAAACGCTTGTATCCTTTTCCGTGTTCAATTCGAGACACCGGTTTAGAATTTTAGGACGGAACTCACGATAGCACGACGTGCAACGAATGTATAAAAAAGACGATCTTTAAGTACTTAACATTTCAGTTTATTAAAATTATGTTGGTCATTCATTATTTCAAACACGCTGCTTGTATGTCTTTGCTTACATATATAATATTAAAAACTAAAAAAGTATAATTGTCAAATAGCAAATAAATAAAATAAAAAATGCAAATTCTATCAAAAATATTTAAAAATGTTATTATTATCAGATCTTTTAACACCTAATTAAATAAACTCTGGAAAGGTAAACTTATTAATTCTAAATTGATTATTTGAACAATTTAATGTCTTTTTTTTGTATAAAAATGCAAAAAGCGATTGAACTTAACTAAAAAAATATATTTGTGCGCATGATTGTTTGACTGGGTGTTTACAGAAACAGGTATATTAAAAGAAGTATGATTAAAGGGAAACTAGTGAAAAGAATCCTGAGTACTTAATAATCTCAGAAGAAATCAGTAAAGTTAAAGAATAAGACAGTTATGCCCAATTACTAACATACTATGACTCCTACATATAACCGAGCTTGACCTAAACTATTGTCTAATATTATGCACCAATTAAAACAATTAACAAGATTATAACACAAAGATGGAACAAGAAGAGAGATCAACATAAATTTGAGTGGAATGGAAAATCAGTCGGAGAACAGTTAGTAAACAATTTCGTCTTCACAGGCAGTAGTGATGTAATCAAATTCTTGTTTTGGAAGAGTTCTCCTTGACTTCAAATAGTTTTCTCACGAAATACACTTGCAGTGTTGCTGTTGCTGCTATGGCCAGGATTTGGATGATAGACCATCTGGAAAAAAAAACATCCTTCTTGAATAAAAGTATATAAATATTTACATTATTCACTCTATCCTATTACATGATTGGCAAAGCAATCCGTGTGTGACTGAAAATGGGGCTAACCTGGGCCAAAGCACAGATATTATAATACTACCCAATCCCATACAAAGAAATGACACCACCCTAACTCTGGCTATTGAGCTGGCTATTTTTCTTCCTCCATTTTTTAACAGATGGCAGCATCATCGACTCACTAATTGCCAGAGACCGTAGTTGTAAAACGCCTTCTAGGAGTCTTGCCTTTTTACGTTTTTTCTTCCTAGGTGTTCAATTCTTATATTTCTATTTAAAAAAAATGTTGTTTGATTTTCCTTAAGAAACGACTTAAACGCAAGTTTAAAAAGTGACCCTGTCATCACTTTAGTAAAACGCCATCTATTGCAAAGAGCTCTCAACCAAATGATTAACAGATGGCTACTTTATCATTCTAAGGATTCGAATTGAAGTAAAAGGCTTAATTTAAGTTTTTTGTTGAAAATACGAGATTTATGAGTGTAAATACATAAATCAGCACTAAACAAAGATGTTTTGATTTTTACTAATATTACTTTAGCCAAAATTTGCCGTATAACTCTTTTTAGTGATTGTTAATTTCATAATTGTTACATTATGCTGCCATCTATGATTTTTTTTCAAGACTAATTATAGTTTGTTCGAGTTGGGCCAAAATGGCCAAAGGATACTTTTTATCCTGGTAGACTGTTTCCATATGATCATTTTTATCCTTCACACGGGCGAAAGCGTAGGCAAAAGTTAATCAGTTTTATAAAAAATATTTTCAATTTACATTTGAGGTCAAACTTCATCAAACAGTTCATCAAATCATCAGTGACATGATTGTTTTATATCCCATTAAATTAAAGTCCTTCCTTGTTGTTACATCATGGCCATACCACCACCAACATTACTACCATTTTTATGATTAATAAAAATTGGCACTTTGAATCATGAATTTCATACCATTACTATTTGGCGTCTCTACTATACGTATTATAATCATAACCTTTTTAGAATTTACCAAATTATCTCATTGTGTATCTGTGGAGAACGTAGTTGATTTCACATTTGTATCATTTCTGTATCCTATCTTTTTTTTCTTGTAATTCTTAATGTGTAATTGTTTGTTTTCTCTAATAAATAAAATAAAACCTTCTCCGAATTATGTTCCTGTTCATCTTCTAGTCTAGCCGCATGCAGCTGAATACCAGTATTGAAACCTGACTATACTGTACAGTCACGGACTTTAATTGATGAGCCACCTTCAAACTTTTCAATTTTGCAGTTTCATACATTCACGAGATTACACGATTAAACACGAACTCAAATCGCACGCTCGTAAACAAGATGACAAATAAATTACTTTTAATCGGAAATATCCATAGAGGTTCACTTTATTAGTTAACCTCTATGGATATTTCAGACTAAAAGTAATTTATTTGTCATCTTGTTTACTTTCATACATTCACGAGATTACACGATTAAACACGAACTCAAATCGCAAGCTCGTAAACAAGATGACAAATAAATTACTTTTAATCGGAAATATCCATAGAAGTTGACTAATAAGTTCTCAATGATAAAAATAAATACAATGTTGCATTAAGTTTATCCAATATATTTGATACCGACCTCCTCTGAATCATAGCTCATTAACTCGATAATTATGAAAACATAACTGAAGACAGTGACAGTTGAAATATCAAGATGACAAATAAATTACTTTTAATCGGAAATAGTCTTATCCATAGAGGTTGACTAATAAGTTCTCAATGATAAAAATAAATACAATGTTGCAATAAGTTTATCCAATCTATTTGATACTGACCTCCTTTGAATCATAGCCCATTAACTCAATAATTCTGAAAACTTATCTGAAGACAGTGACAGTTGAAATATCGATGTCAGAGAATTTCTCCGTACGCTAACGTTACTATGCAGCAGTAACCTAGCAACAATTGTTTATCGTTGCTAGGTTACTGTTGCTAGACCTGCAATTGGTTGACTTTGAGTAGTCACTGCTGTCAAGTTTGTAGTTCTGCTCTCAGGTTAGCCAACCGGTAAATATATGAAATATAATTTTCTTCTTCTAATACGAAGACATATGACTTTGCGTGTCGGGAACCGAATAAACCTGATTTGCATTACACGGCTAAAATGCTAACAGTACCAGGTGGCTCATCAATTAAAGTCCGTGACTGTACATATTATCTTATCAATATTGCCCTATCAATATTGCAAGTGTTACTCTCAAACATTATGAAACCTCTATCTCCACTTAAATAGATAATAACTAATAAGGGAGTGACTATATTTATCGACGCGGAATCGGCTTGAGCTCGCATGAAGTTCGACACCCGTGTCGTGTCGAGTCGCGCCATCCGAAACGAAACAAGGCGAAAGACGTTGTGTTATCGCTTTTATTACATGGACATAAAACTCTTTCTGACATAAACTCCTTTATATAAGTAGTTACAATACCTGAGCACATAGATATTGTTGTCTTGCAGCAAGTTGTAGTCCCGGGACTCCCGCGCCCTGGAGTGGTACTGGTACTGCAGGATGTCATTGATGTTCCTCTCCACAAACTGGATAGAGGTCTGCAAAAACAATGTGAATAGATTGAGAATCCTTGGCAACTCTGTTAGTCCGAGGATACTGTTACCAATAGTACTTAAAATAATATATTATAAATACAAAACAGAAATGTTGACTGACTTAGACACACACAGCAAAAATGTAGGCTTGAATATGAACACATAAAAAAATAAAGCAATGACCAATAGAGCAAAGGAAACAATCACAGTAAATAGCATCATAATAGATTACGTAGAAGATTATACATATTTAGGGCAAATAGTCACAACGAATAACATATCCAGCAAAGAGATAGAAACACGAATAGGGCATGCGTGGAAGAAATACTGGTCGTACAAAGAAATAATGAAAAAAAAAGAAAATAAGCATCTCTGTTAAAGGAAAACTTTTCAACACCAGCATCCTTCCTATACTAACCTACGGATGCCAAACATGGGCCTTGACCAAAGCCCAACAGACAAAGCTTCGAACGTGTCAGCGTAGCATGGAAAGGAGTATGATGGGGAAAAGAAAGATAGAAAGAACCAATCACTGTGTAATCAGGAAGGCAACAAAAACACAAGATATAGTATTGAAACTGAGAAGGTTAAAATGGAGATGGGCCGGCCACACTGTCAGGGGAGAAGAGAAATGGAACAAAAAGTACCCTAGAGAGGGGAAGAGAAAGAAAGGGAAACCTTTTAAAAGATGGCAGGATGACTTGGTGAGGACGGCGGGAAAGACATGGACCAGACAGGCAAGGAACAGGGAGAATTGGAAGGGGTTGGAGGAAGCCTTTGCCAAAGGGCACACAGAGAATCAGAACTGAGATAAAAATTTTAATACAATTGTAATACAACTGTAAATCTGAATAAAGGCTATAAATAAATAAATAAATACAGAACAGAAGCTGTTGTTACTGTAATAGTGGTCTGTTTGACTACTTCCTGATAAATTATAGTTGGCTAATTTATAAATAGCAGGTGATACAAATTCTTTACAATTTCTATATTTATCTAGTGGATAGTGCTTATCGGGACATTTCAAAACAAGCCCTAAGCAATTCTAAGAGGGCGGAATAGAATAGAATTAATTTATTTGTCATGTAAACACCTATAATATGATGTAGGTATTATTTACAATAGATATTTACTCGAATATTAGAATTCTAAACAAGTGTTTATTAGGTGTACAGGGCATTCAAAAGCTATATTATACAGTATATGTATCAAATGCTATATATTCTGTATAAATTTCCTATGGCTATTATGTAATGTCCTTAAACCTTGTGGCATTATGGTCCACAGTCCACACCAAATCTAAATATTAAACAACTTATAGCTTTGAATTACATACATTTACATAAATTAAACACTATGGATGTTAAGATGTTTTAAAGATTGTACGCAATGAGAATTCTACTCCTTAACATGACTAAATGGAATTAGAATAATATAATGGATATTGAACTGCAGACAAATTGTTTAAATTAATTTTGTAGCAAAGTTTTGACAATAACTAATTAATAAATAACAACTTACAGTGAAATTCTTTATATTCATGTCAAGTTCCTCCACTTCCTTTGCATACTTCTCCCACATATCGTATCTTATCACTGAGAGATACAAATTGACTAGTTTCCCAGCAAATCTTGAGAACTGGTTATCAATGCACACTGCATAATATCCTCCTGAAGAGGTCTGGTCCGCGTACTCTGCACTCTGTCGCCACTCATATGGGTGCACTATCTGGCCGTTAGGATGCCGCACGGCGAAACCACACATACCATCGCCGCCTTTCAACACCTGTTGTCAAAAAAGTTTGAGAACTATTTATGAGTGAAGTACACAAGCTGAAGCTCAAAAATGCTTCATTATAATGGTTCTAACACTTCAGCATCGTTATCTGAAATTGTTGGATAGGTTTCGCTACAGAAAAACTAATTAATTACCTGATAGCTGGCGTAAAATGTAGCACCAGTCGGGACATATTGGTAGTAACAATCTTCTTTGCCCGCGTCGATGTGAACTTTGTAGTCCATCGTCACCGCAGGCATGTTCTCATACCAGGGCGCTGGCGACTGCGAGAAAACATCTCCAACAAGTGATAAAACTGTAAATATTAAAGTTAACACCGTAAACATATGCCACGTCCGTTGTGCCATTTTTGACTGAAATGGCAAAATAATTGAATTGACATTTCGATGACATGGACATAAACAACTGTCAAAAAAGTGAAAGGCTCCCGTTTAGAAATCGTAACGAGTCGTTGCATTTTCAAGTGGTTTCAGTTTTAGTATACATTCGAAGATATTTTTTTGACCCAATCAATACTAGCTTTTTACACAAACTCAAACTCAAAGCATTTATTTCAATTAAACCATTTACAGGCACTTTTGAATTGTCAAGGAGTCGGTCAGTCAGAAATATGAAGCTAATTGCCCATTCCAAAGCGTAGTAGGTACCTATGGAGAAGAACGGGCAAGAAACTCCACGGACACTCTTTTAAATCAAAATATTGTTACAAAATATTGGTTACATCATTTATGTTGAAATTATACATGTGAGAACAATGTAGAAAGCACGTTAAAAGCGTCCGCAATTATAATAAACAAATCAAAAATTAAAATAAGCCATGGCAGCTAAGAGATGACCAGTCACAACTGACGGCGCCCGTTCACGAACATGACGCATGGATCAGCACCATTCAGCTCAACTATTTTGAAGGGAGCTAAATGATCCAACACACGCGCCACCATCAGCGAGACATTTGAGTGAGCATGACATTCCCAGCCGCCAGGGCACATTCAAGTCAATTAAAGACAAATTACCCGGTAAATGGCTCTATAGTACATAGTACTCACACCTGTGCTATGCAGTTATATAATACAAAGGAAATTGAGTTTATACAATGCAAAGATGGTCTTACAATCTTCAGCAGCTCCAACATTATTTTCGAATGTTAATTAGTTAGTTGTGGTTGTGGAGCAGGACCAGCATTAAGCCAAGCATTTTTATCAGAAATGTAATCCTCCAACTTATAATATGCCTGCCTGCATAGTGTGCGTTTTATACAAGTTTTGAATTTCGTCTCGTTCAGTTGAAGTATGTGGGGAGGAATTTTATTGTAACATTTTAAACAGTACCCCATGAAAGATGAGTCTACTTTAGCCAGTCTGAAACCTGGTTGAACTAATAGGTCCCTATTTCTAGTACTATAGTTATGTCTATCACCTCTTTTACTAAAAAGATGTACATTTTTTCTTACGTGCATGATGTTTTCATAGATATATTGGCAAGCTACCGTCATGATGTTAATATCCTTAAACAGTTCCCGTAAAGAATCGCGCCTGCGGAGATTATAAATGGCTCTAATCGCTCTTTTCTGCAGAATAAAGATAGACTCGATGTCTGCAGCCCGTCCCCATAGTAAAATACCGTAAGACATGATGCTATGAAAATAACTAAAATAGACTAGCCTCGCGGTATCTACATCAGTAAATTGACGGATTTTTCTGACAGCATATGCTGCTGAACTTAGCCGTCCTGCAAGAGATGTTAAATGAGAACCCCATTGTAGCCTTGAGTCGAGCGTGATCCCTAGGAAAACAGTTTTATCGACGAATTCTAGTTTCTCTTGATTCAATATAATCACACAATCCCTACTTTTGACATTTGGTAAAGAAAATTTTATGCACTTCGTTTTTTTTCCATTTAATACTAAATTATTAGCAGTGAACCAATTTTGGACCTGCAGTAGGGCGTTATTTACTTCGTCAAAATTTGTAGCACGTCTATCTACCTTAAAAATTAAGGAAGTATCGTCAGCAAATAACACCATGTGTGGCTGATTTTTTAATAAATGTAGTAGATCATTAATGTACACTAAAAAGAGGAAAGGACCCAAAATCGAGCCTTGTGGAACACCCATTTTTACTTTTAAACCTAGTGAGTTGATACCGTTTATTTGAACTTGCTGTTGTCTATCATTTAAATAAGATTTTACTAAACTGAGCGCAAGTTTTCCAAGTCCGTAATGCTCAAGTTTCAAGAGTAAGGTTTCGTGATCGACGCAATCAAATGCCTTGGAGAGGTCACAAAAGATTCCTATGGCGTCTTGGGCCTCTTCCCACGCGTTAAAAATGTGTCTTAATAAGGTTACACCGGCGTCGGTCGTACAACGTCCTTTGGTGAAACCATACTGTTGGTCGTGAAGGATTTTATTTGTGTTAAAATGATTGAGCATTTGATTCAGCATTACCTTTTCAAACACCTTGCTGAAAACCGGCAGCACGGATACGGGTCTATAATTATTAGTGTCTTTACTGTCCCCGGATTTGAAAAGTGGTATTACCTTACTGTATTTCATTAAATCCGGGAAGACTCCTTGATCCACACACAAATTAAATATTAAGGCTAAGTAAGGCGCTATGGTTTCAATTATGGAGGTGCAGACTTTAATGGACATTCCCCAAAGATCCTCGGTTAGTTTGATCTTGATTTGCTTAAAAGCTTTTATTACTGTTACGGGGTTAATATGCTTAAAGTTAAATTCAATCGGGCAGGCTGAAACGTTCGCCCTTACTAAATCAAAAGAGAGCGATGGCGAGGAGTTTAAGGTTTCAGTAGTTTTAAGTGGGATACTGGTAAAGAAATGTACAAATTCTTGAGCAACTTCTTTGCTGTCGCAAATGAGACCGCCACCTGACGTCTCCAGTGTGTAATCGGAACAAACATACATGTACTATTCGATTCAAACTTAATGGCGGCTCGGAAGTTAGCTTTTAGCTGCGCAGTACCCCACCCCTCACCCCCGCTGACACACGAAATTGTTACTGCGCAGCGACTCGCCTCATGTTCCGAGCCGCCATTAAGTTTGAATCGAACTGTAATTACGGCTTTTTCCCATGGTAGGCAGAAACTACAGAACGCCATCTGCTACAACCCTTACTTTTCAAAAATATAAGGTTAGGTTTTTGTGACGATTTGAACTTAAATAGGAATGAACTTCAACGGTTGAACGGAAACTACTCTGAGAAAGGCATGGAATTAGTATGTACAGGTTACAAAAACCTAACAACCCAACTGCAAAACAGCATGCAGTTGGGTAAAAAACAACTATTTGTAGTATAAAAGAGCGTACGTAGGCTGAACTTCTTCTTAGCGTAGTCCGGCCAGAATTTGGCTACGAACTTTGCACCTTCATTGTTCTTCAGCTCCTACTGATAACAAGCTGACACTGCTCATCCATCACTGCTGACAGGATGGGTTGTAGCAGGTGAAACACGATATCTGTGATCACTGTGACTGTGACAAAAAAATAACAGATCCAAATATCTGTTATTAAATCACAGCCTGTGATTTTTGTACGGACGATAAATACGTATCTCAATCGAATATCTTCTTTATTTCTTTTGTTTTAAAGTCGAAAATCGTATCTATCTGTTATAAAATCACAGCCTGTGATTTTTGTACAGACGATAAATACGTATTAACTCAATTGAAAATCTTCTTTATTTCTTTTCGTTAAAGTCGAAAATCGTATCCGAAGTTTTAACAGTAACAGTCTTGATGATCTGTGATTTTAAGTAACAGATATTTTTATCATTAGGAGCAATTGCTATCTGCTATTTTTTAATATCTGTGATTTCTATCTGTGACGATAAATACGCCTCACTCCTACAGCTATGTATGGCTGACACTGACAGCTAACCTATATCTCTGGCCTGGCTGGCCCGTGATCGAATCATTGTTTTCGCAGACGTTATAATAAATGGAAACATTTTTAAAATCGGTCGTGAGAAAGTATAATGAAAGCTAGATATTTATCATTCTTCTCTTATATAGGGACGCCATTTAGGTTCGTTAGCTTGTTAGCTATCATTTATTTGCATGAACAATAATAATAAACAAGAATTTCACTAAAGGACTTTATTGCAGGTCTTCGGAGAAGTTATGGCATAAAGAAGGACGTAATTACCCAGATCCAGAAAGCGTGCAGGGTTTGATGGAACTAGCACTTCTACAACTCAGATCGCTGAACTACCCTAACCTAGTACTTTCAAGCCGGTAAGTGAGCCCTACTCAAAACTGCCTACCATTAAATAAACACAGGTTAAACACCCCCAACTGACGACATCACTTTTATAAAACTTAGATGCAAAATTTAAAACAAATTCTTTCTGAAAAAAGGTTTTCCGTTAAATATTTTGTTACAGTACAGATGGTGGAGTCCACGCACTGAACACTAGCGCTCACTTTGACTTGGAGAAGTATGGCTCCAACATATACGATCCTGAAGGTGTCGCCTACAACTTGAACAAATTCTTCTACAAACACAATAATAGCATTTATGTAAAAAAGGTTATCAGAGTTGCAGACAACTTCAATGCTAGACATAATGCTATTGGTAGGACATACTTGTATAGGTAAGTATCATTATATAATTTACTAGCTTAGATAAAAAGTAGCCTATGTCCTTCCCCGGGATGACATCTATTTCCTTGCAAAATTTTATTGAAATCCATTCAGTGGTCCATCCATTTAGGGGTAAAAAGGTAACATACAGACAGACAGACAGAGCTACTTTCGAATTTATAATATTAGTATGGATTGCTTAGGCTTACTGTTTAATCCTTTACAATAGCCATTCTATGACATATTCTATGTTACTGGATATTGGTTTCCGCCCCTTAATCCTTCAAGTGGACCATTGTATGTGCATTCACATTGGAGCCAGTGTTTTATTGGGTGTGATAGGGAGAGATAGCTGTGCAGGAAGGATTTTTAACAGCCCTTTTGCCAGAACTGTAATGGCTCTGACAGTAGTGTTAATTAAATGGCTCCAGATCAGCAACAGCATTTGCCTGTATTGTAATAATGAAAAATCAAGTATCTTGACTTGGCTCATGAGGTTGTCGACATGTGGGATGTGGACTCTGCGATCATTGTGCCGATAGTCGTATCAGCCAATGGCTTAATTGCCAAGAGCCTCGACCAACACCTAAGGAGGCTCTCGTTGGGCAGCTGGATTAAGGGCTTGATTCAGAAAGCTGTACTCCTGGACACGGCTCGCATCGTTAGGAGGTTCCTCTCTCTGGAGCCCTGACCGCCGGTAGCTTGGACCCTGTTCCCGATACCGGCGGGCTACTATTTTTTATATTTTTAAATGTTTTATATAATTTTCTTATTCTAATATTTAAAAATATAATTTATAAGTATGGAAAATGAAATAAAGAAATAAAAATAACAAAAACATAATATTCTCTGTATACATTTCAGATTGGCAGTGAAAAAGGATGACATAGTTTTTCCTGAGAACACATCAATAGCTTCACACATACCTATAGAAGAGTGGAAGCGGTGTCATTTTGTAAGGTAAGTAAGCTAATATTAGTACAGTTCGATTCAAACTTAATGGCGGCTCGGAAGTTAGCTACTTGCTGCGCAGTACCCCACACCCTCGCCCCCACTGCCATATGGAATTGCTACTGCGCAGCGACTCGCCACATTTTTCGAGCTGCCATTAAATTTGAATCAAACTGTATTCTTTACTAGACAGTAGAGTCGTTGTCTTTGTACAATGTGTTGGTTTGTAGTATTTTATTGGCCAAGCAATCAGCATAAAAATTACAGATTTACGACATTAAATACAATTATGTATTTAATGTCGTAAATCTGTAATTTTTATGCTAATATATATATATTATTAGGGTAAAATATTATTCGAGTTCAAATTATGCAAAAGAAACAATATTTTAAACCCTTTTTTAGGATACCAGACTTCGACATAGAAAAGTTCAAAGAAGGCGCCAAGTACTTTGTTGGCTACCATGACTTCACGACATTCAAGCGTTTTGACAAATTGAAACAGAGCAAGCACAATAGACGAGAGGTTCAGTACATTGAAGTGAAGCCTGGGAAGCCACTTCTCACCAGCTACTCTTTAGAACAAGACAGCATATTTGATTACTGGGATATTCTAATTAGAGGAAGAGGATTTGTACACAATCAGGTATATTAAAAAAAATGAAAAAAAACATACTTCATTTGAAGGAAAGATTTGTATTTTTTATGTTTGTTTGTAATGAATAAAGTCAAAACTACTGGACCAATTTTAAAAATTGTTTCATCATTAGTATGCTATATTTAATCACTGAGACACACACACTGCTATATTGAATTTTGACACGGTCCCAATATCACTGAGTAAGGCTGATTTTAGAGTCACGCAGAGCGTCGCTGAGCGTCGGCGCTGACGGCCCAATATGTATGATTATATCATCATCATCCTGCTCAGCGCTGACGGCCGTGCCGTGCGATAATCTAAAATCTAATCTAAAATCCGTGACCGTGAGCGTCGGCGCTGACGGCCCAATATGTATTATCGCACGGCACGGCCGTCAGCGCTGAGCAGGATGATGATATGTAATCATACATATTGGGCCGTCAGCGCCGACGCTCAGCGTGACTCTAAAATCAGCCTTACTTATGCTATAATTTATAAAGATATCATGCGGGTGGCAGAATATTATATAAAATTGTTTGTTTCTCCCCGACCGAATGCCGAAGAACATGCTTACAAAAAAATATCTACATACCCGTTAATATTTCCAGATTCGTCGCATGGTAGGAACTCTAAACTCCGTTGCCACAGGCAAGTTCCCTCCAGAGGAAATAAAGGTGATGCTACAAGTGCCTTCCAAGCACACGTGGCACAACAGCATCCAATCAGGACCCCCCGACGGTCTGTACCTGTGTGACGTGCATTACAAACCTGATGACCTCGTCTACGATCCGGAGAAGACTGGAGAGGGAAGAGAGGAAGATAGTGATAGTGAATGTGACTGACAGAGATGGAATATTGACTTTTGGGGATAGTTGTAGGCAAGGAATATAGACATTCTAGTGAAAAGGCTGAAGGAAAGCAGTACCTAAAACAAAGACGGCCCCGTATACATTTTATAAAGCTAGACAGGCAATAGATGCAATTTTAATATTTCATTTTGTATTTAACAATTTTATTTTGTATAATTATTTTTGCATTTATGAACTTTATCAATTATTTTTGCATAGTCCTAAAATATTTAACAATGAGTTTCCTTAATGAACTAATGAAACAAAGAAATAAATTGAAAGTAACAGAAACAGTTGTTACAAATGTCGACGGACAACGTTACGTCGAGAAAGAATCTATTATAACCGCTATAAGTCCAAACACTTACGGATTCGTCGTCGACATGAAACCCGATAATATACCAGTATTAATAACTGACTATGTATACATAGGGTCACAAGATTGTACTGCGAGTTATGTTATAGAATCGTATAACATCAAACATGTGCTAAGTTTAGGTATCAATGTCGAAGTTGCAGTCAACAATAAGTTTATAAACTGTTTAGATTTACCTGAAACTGATACCAAAGAGATTTTATTACACAGTTTGCCATTCATTCGAAAGGCTGTAGACTCCAGAGAGAATTGTCTTATTCATTGCAATGCCGGCGTGTCACGCACGTCTATGGTCGCTATAGCTTATTTAATGCATTATGAAAAAATGCAGTTTCAAGAAGCTTATGATTTATTGAAGGGTAGAAGACCAGCTATACAACCTAATGATGGGTTTAAGAAACAATTGAAAGTTATGAAGCCTGGAGAAATAATTTAGAATAGTGTTGTGCAATTTTAGACTTTACTGCTTAGGTTATAAGTGTTAACTGAATGTTGTGGTATAAGAAATGTAGTATTGATGTAGATAGCTCTGTAAAGTTGTAATATATTTTCGGAACTGATCAAGTAACTTGTTTAATTTCTATGACTATAATCTCTTAACCCTTTACTTATGAACACTTCCCTTCTACACTCAAATATAGAAAGGGTATCGAAATAAAACAACACGACATACAAACAACTAATGTAATAACTAATAAATAGGGCAGCTTTAAGTACATGAGCCAAAACGCGTGTATAACATACGGCCCTACGAATGGAAGCCATGACACTAATATATTATTACTGTAGCACCAAGTTCATAAGTTGTCCGAAGCACTTAAACTTAATCAACACGTTTCATATAAATATTTGTAAGTATGTACAATTGTTTATATTGGCTATAGAAGCTATTTTGTTATTATCATTTATTTTGGCAACTGTATGGTCGTAAACTATAGTCAGAGTTGTAGCACGTTACAAGCAGCATTTTCATGTCAGGATAGATTGATGAGTTCATACTTGATTTTTCAACAAAAAAAAAAATAGGTACAGTACAACTATTTTCACAGGCTTCCAAGTCGATTGAGAGCGTCCGGTCTGCACCAAGTGCAAAGGGCAACTGATAGAAATCCGACGACTGACGAAACACGAAGTTTGCCGAGGGACAGTAAGAAAATAGTTGTACTGCACTTAATTTGACCAGGTACCCAATGTGTAAACGTCTTACCATAATACTACTATTGTGATCGTAACAGAGCCGCTGTGACGTCCTACAAATCTGAATAAGAATGGACACTGGCTTAGCAATACGTGTACCTATAACATTATGATTATTACTTCTTATAATAAACTGGGCAGTATACATGAAGATATTAAGTGGAGATATATTACTACATACTTTATTAAATATAATCATACAAAGATTCCTCTTGTTTGCTTTTCATCATTTAAAGTAATACATTAAATATTTCATTTAAATTCGGTGGCGATTTCAGGCGTTTCTTCAATAAAATCTGATTCAATTAGATAACAATACAATATATTTACATCTAAATTATATTTTAGTTCATAACTTTCATAATGGACGTTATTTTTTTAGTTTATATAAGTTATTATATAATTCCGAAGCACATAGAAGCACAAGTGGGGGCCCAATATCGAAAAATCAACTTTAAGCATTTTAGTACATCATGACCATACTATTCATGCCATATGTTCCCATACTTGTATTTCTGAGGGACTTCGCACACTAGACGGCCAACGACTACGGCCAATCGTGGTCCGTGGCCCGGTCTGTGGCTAGTTGGGCGTTGCGACCATGTGCGCGATTCGTATCGGTTTCTATAGTTTACCTGGTCGCAGCGACCATTAGTCGTGGTCGTGGCCGTCTAGTGCGCAAGATCCCTTAGTCTTCCAGCCAGGTCGGTTTATTCCTTAATATTGGGCCCCAATTTAAGCAAGCTCGTAATAGCATGAAACATAGTACTTAACAAAGAAACAATTTGGTTTACCAATGAACACTTGACTTTTTGGTGATAGCAACCTCAGGTTAAGACAGTGACAGTTAACTAAAGTTAATAAAAAGCAGACATAACTAATAAATATTCCAAATCATTATCAAATTGTTCTTTCGTAAAATGCGAGATGGCAAGTTAAGTACTGGTTTAGATTTAGAAACTAAAGTTAAATTGTGGGTAAAGCGACCGATAATTTGAGTTATTCCGTGTATCCATCCCCATGTCCGAGAATCCACCCTAAGGCCTGGCTGCGCCATGACACGCGACCAGGCCGCAAGGGTCGTGACCAAGCTTGCGGCCAATACCACGGCTAAAATCGTCAGTTGCAAATACAGCGTACACAACACGCCCGACCGCCGCCGCCGCGGCTAGTACCGTGGTGTAGCGGCCAGCGACCGACCGCGGGCCGCAAATCTCGTTGGCCGCCGCGGCTCGGTGTGGCTGTTGTCGCGTGCGGCCAGGTGCGCGCGCTTCATGGCGATTTCATACTAATGTATCTATCCATTGGCCGTTGCAACCTGGTCGCTAGTGCACTATTGGGCTAAGCCTTTAAATTCCGTTTGTCCAACTAGGCTTAGTGGGCAGAATTCTCGGACATACGTTTCCGCGTATTCATCTTAGGGTGGATTTTTTGGGATGGATAACGGAAGAACTGATAATTTAAAAAAAAAAAAAGTTTTTTCCCTTCATTTCTTGTCACTTCCCCATTTGTAATTAGTCAACTTACAACTACTTAATACTAATGTCATTCGCGTTACAACCATTTATAATGATTTTTGAGACCACAACAGCACATAATAATTTTATTATTATTTCGAAGCACTGAACAGGACGGGAATGTTAATTTTGAATCACAAATTCTTTTAACCAAACATCATATTTGTATTCTGAACCCTCCTTACAATGACTTGCTCCAAAAATTGACACAAATCATCTCATCCTCAAATTGGTTTTTAACAAATTATGTCCAGAATGTAGTTTTCTTAATTCTGTAGTATTGTATTAGTCTCTCACACATGCAACAATAAGTAGCTATGACCATTGACCAGCTTTCAGTCTTCTAGCTTTATTCCTTCATAAAATCTCAATTTGTCAAAAAATCTTATAAATTATTCTGTATAATAAATGTTAAATAAGACATAAATCATTTAAGAAAACGAGTCTCACTCGAATGTCAACATTTTTCAATATGCGTGCACTAGTGCACTTACACGCATATACGTGTACGTGCACACGCGTACGCGTAACGATTTTACGCCGAGTTCATAATTTCAATTTCCGGAATTATCTTTGAAACATTTTGTAACAATCGGCATATTTTTCGATCCTTCAATCGAAACGAACGGATTCTGTGTCCCGCTAAACTACCTAACTCAAATACAAAGTGCCTACATTACTAAATAACTTTGTTTCTTCCCTCCGCTTGTTTCCTCTGAATATCTACTACTAAACAAAATTGTAAATGTCCATTGTACTCTTAGCGCAATAAAACAAAACACTTAATAGTTATAAGGCACTAAAATATTGTCACTAATAACATAATTGACATAATACAAGTGTCACTCGATTATTTCGTTGACCATAGACTGATACGCGACAGGTTTACGTTCGCTCCATGTTGTCAAACCGCGGCAGCCTAGCTGCATAGTGTAGTATCTCTCGCTTACAGAAATCGTCTTCATACCAAACAAACTGCGACCTTTTGTTGTGGTCATAAACTTCATTTCAAAGCATATTAATTAAGCATACAAAAATCTATAAATAGGCCATAGAGCTTTACTCCTTAAGCGATTAAATCATTTATTTCACATAACGCAAAAGCGATTGATAAACGCGTAATATAAAAGAGACTACATCCTATATAAGTACATATCATGCAATAACGTACAGCTAGCAAAACAATGTATACTTCTGTTTGAAACTAACTGTACAACTTGAAACAGTTTTGTTACATACTGTATGCATAAGCAAACATTCGATAACTTCATATAAATAAGGACGAATATAAAAAAGTCTTAAAACAACCTCGTGTCATTCCCTGATTTTGAAAGGAATGTGGTTAAATATTCTAAAACTTATTATTTACTTTGTGAGCATTTTCAATTATCTACATGACTGTACCGTCACAACAACCATAATTACGTGCTTAACTATGTTGACTTACCCCGCGTCCTAACCAGAAGCGAACCTCGCGCAAATGCGCGATTGTCACGTTCGGCGTTTATATGACACGTTTTGTTCGGTGAACCGGAACGCGTGGTCGTGTCGACAGAGGGCGCGTTTGGGTTATGCGAACAAAAAGTGACATATGAACGCGATGATCGCTTCTGGTTAGGACGCGGCCTTAGGCAGACCGCGGATACGCGATTACGCGATCGCTTTCAATTAGGGTGCGGCCCGTGGCCGATAATTAAGCCCGCCAATGTATAATATAACCGGCTCTAAATCGATTTTATTCAATTTCTTACATAAGATAAGAACCACTGAATCATTATGCATTTCAAAATATCTTACTTATACAAGCAGTATAAATAATGCTACTGAATATATTCAATATTGTTATAGAGTAATATAATGTAATATGTATACAAATGCACGTTTCAATACAAGTCTTATTTTCAGTCACATTTTATATGTAAGTATTTATTTCAGTTTATGGCTGTTGTTATATTTTATTGAACACTTATACAGACGTGATATTTAATCATATAGGTATAAAGTAAATGAGCAAGACTGATCTACTGTATGTGTTATGATATAGATTAACTTTTACTCAGCACTAAATCTAGTAAATTTCATGGTCACTACTCATATAATGCAATGTATTGCAGTTTTTTTTTAAAGTAATATTTGGCAAGCTTATTTTATAGACCAGTTTCACAGATTATTATGATGTAGAAGCATTTCCTGGTATTTTACAACTTCTGTCAAACTCAGAAATAATGTTGCATTTCCCGGATATATCTGTAGGCGTAGCATGGCGCTTTCTATGTCTACGAAGAATAGACATAGCTTTTTCTATACAAAGTGACAGTTCGTTTCTTCATTTTTGACATCCACCGTAGAAATCTTTCTACAATCTGTCATTTTGTCTTTCATTTCTAACGATCTTTGTCTACGTTTTTTTTATATGTAGACTATTTCGGAAGAAAGTTTTCTATCCTTACTGTCAAAATTACACTGACAACTGATAAATCCTATGACAAAACAAAGAATTTTGAGTCGAATTATGTAAAAGAGGGAATTTCGTAAAAAGTGCAGTTGACTCTTTCTACTTTACTGCCGTCTGGTACTGTCTACTGTCTACAGAAACTTCATTTTTGTCTACTCTTCCGTCGACAAAACGGTGCTCATGCTACGCCTGCAAGTAAGTATAACTGAAGCCCTGTATTCAATCAAAAAAAGTTTCACAACATATCACGTCACTGGAAAATTTTTTCACACTACTGCATACAATGTTGCCAGCTACACAAAAACATGTTGCCAACTTTTGTACAGAGGTTGAATTTGAGCTCACGAACGCGCGTCAATAATTCCAATTTATGTCTTATTCCAATGACATAAGAGTCACATGAAGTGCACTTGTGAATTGCAATATCTATGATAACGATGAATACGGGGCTTTATATTACCTAGAGACGCCTAGAAGCTCTTGAGCGTGAGTCCCCTGGCTGGCAAACTGTTCGCCTTGGCTGGCGCATCTCTTGCCTGCGAATGTGCCACGGCAATGCTAAGACACTGCACCCATTCTTCAGCATTCTTGCCGTCTTTAGGCTTCAGGATGAGAGTCTGGTCTCCCGTGAAGATCTCGAACGCTTTAGGAATGTTGCGGGCGCCTCGGGAGACTTTTACTGAGCGAATCTGGTTTATGTCGATGCTTTCGCCTCCGCTCTGAAAGGAAAGTGGGCGAGTTGAGTTTCATTGAGACACTTGATTGTGTGACAGTTAGATGGCGGGACGAGCTTGACGCATATAGACGGGATTGGTCCAGATTGGCGCAGGATCGTGTTGATTGGAAATAGGAAAGGGAGGCCATTGCCCTGCAGTGGGACAACATAGGCCGAGTTATTTTATTTACTAGCTGCGCCCCGCAGTTACATCCGCATAAGTCTCGATCCCGTGGGAATATCGGGATAAAAAGTATCCTATATCCTAACCCTGGTCATAGTCTACTCATGTGCCAAATTTCATCCAAACCCGTTCAGCCGTTTAACCGTGAAAGCGCAACAAACAAAGTGACTTACAGGAAATAAATAAATTAGGATAGGATTTATTTACACACATGGTCCTCAGTGTCATGTGACATGTGATCGTAGGCGATCACATGTCAGACACTGAGGACCATGTGCCAGTAAGTGAGTACTCACAGATCCCTTGCAGGACAGGTGTGCCCCGGACAGCGTGAAGTACCTCGTCCGCCAGCGCCGGAACAGCCTCCAGCGTCCCTTCTTCTCCTTGAGCTGCCCCTCGATGACGGGCGCGCCGTCGGCGGCCAGGAAGCCCACCGCGCGCTCGGGGTGCGTGCACAGGAAGCAGCCCCATGTCGCCTGCATGCCAACAAATTCTATTATTTTTAGAACATACATAAAATCACGCCATATTCCTACATACATATATATATCTAAAAGAAGGAATATTGTTAATAAATTATTATTTATTTATTTATTTAATACTTTAAGAACACAAATGTACAAAAGCGGACTTAATGCCATAGGCATTTTATACCAGTCAACCTTTGGGTGATGCAGAGACAAACAGTGGTAGGTGCAATAGCGAGAATTGAGGAATAAATATTAAATTCGTCCGCACCTGTGTGGGCGGCAGGGCGGCGCCGTCGGTGCGTCGCGCGACCACCTCGAACACGTCGAAGAAGCCCGCCGCGCGCAGCTCGTTCAATAACATCTCTTGTTCCTACGTACAATATGATTCAAATTACTGTGATTCATTTATTTATTTATTTAGGCAAACCAACTAAATACACACAAGGACATTCAAAGTTCATATTATTAACAAATACAATAGAATTGCATGCATCTAAATTATATATTAATATTATATATTAATAATAATTAGTATAAAGATGGATAACAATGTAATTAGAACCAAAATATCATTAGTCTTTTATAAGTACTTAAAATTAACTTGAATTGAAATTAAAATTTAAATTAACTTGAATTGAAATTATAATTGAAATTAAATTGATTTAAAATGAATTGAATGAATAATTAAATAATATTGAATCAAGATTTATTTAAGATTGAATTAACTAACAAGCTAAAAACATATCTAACTAAAATTATTATAATCAAAGCACATACACAAAACAAAACAAAACGAAACGAACTAAAATAAACAGACACAAAATAAAATATAAAATAAAATAAAATAAAAAGATAAAACGAGAAACATTTTTGAGCAAG
The DNA here is from genome assembly GCA_947363905.1 of Lithophane semibrunnea. Lineage (NCBI taxonomy): Eukaryota > Metazoa > Arthropoda > Insecta > Lepidoptera > Noctuidae > Lithophane > Lithophane semibrunnea. The sequence goes on from OX376195.1 coordinate 16,724,616, forward strand.
AATTACATATTATTGAGCAAAGCTCTTTTATTTTCGTTTGGGCACGGAGGTAGTTTCACACCTTATTAATTGAAACAAGGATTTTTGTAAGTGATTGTAGGTAATAAATAAAAAGATTGATTGACATTTAAGAGAATTTGTTTATGGTTTTGCAATTTGTTGCACCGTTTCTTTTGCTTAAATTATAGGGAGCAATGAAAAGTAACCTGTTTTGGAGACGGTGTTTTATTACCACGATTTTCGAAAAGTCTAAGTCTAAATGCTGCCGGATAAGTCGGCTGGAACTTAGTTTAAAACATACCTTAATCCCAGGGAAGGCGCCTGTCACTAGCGTGAGGAAGGTCTTGTTCTCACACTTGAGGATGTCCCAGCAGTGCTTCAGCGACGCCACCGTGGGGTCGCGCGACGACAGGGCCGCGTCGTGTCGGGCTTGTAGCGCTACATACACACAGGGTGAAATTGAATTCATGGGCATCCTCTTAAGGGGTCATTGTACTCATCATTATGAACAACTTTCACTATGGGACCATACATGAAATCGCGAAAAAAAAATTCAGCTGTTCCCCACATTTTGACGAGCTATGCGAACATAAATGTAGTGAACAGCTGATGTTTTTTTCGCGTTTACGGCAATAATTTGAGTAAGTGTGCTATTAAAATACCTAGAAACATGAGGTGTATCCAGACGCGCGGCGCGCGCGTGCGCATGCTGAACAGCGCGCGCGCGTACAGGCAGTGCGCGCCGCGCCGCCCGCACGCGAACTGCAGGCGCGCCTGCTTCTTGGAGCGGCGCTCTGTGGGGGGGTTGTATGAGCGACTACTGCACGGTATGGTATTCTACTATTGATCTAATAGAACTTTATTATATTATTCAAATGGAACTGTTTCTAGACAAAATTGAAAAAAAAACGGAACATTCCGTCCTATGGCAAACTCGAACTATTAATTTCAATGAAACAATTTCTACTGACACTCTCCTAACTGTCGAGGTTGAAACAAGTTTTATACTCCATTCGTCATCACAATCAAAGTTCGTCCAACGATAAAAAATTACAACAAGAAAATGCAAATCAAAGGGCAGCTGCTAAACCGATTAATAGATTTTAAAAATATGCTTACAAATATTAAAACCCTCACCCTCAATAGTACACTTGGCAGGCGGCGGCAGCCTCAGCGACACGTTGTCCATGTACGCCTTAATCTTATCCAGATGCTTCTCACAGAAGTGCTGCACGGTGTCACGCATCGGATACGGCTCGAACACGCTGATCCGATGGTTGGACGACGTGTTATTATTACCGTTATTCGTATTAATCATCGTGACACTCGTATTATTAGCACGTCTCGATGTAACAGTCACTGGTCCAGATATCGAAATCGGGTTGGTCGGACTGACCGATATCGGTCCGGAGCCTGGCGTGTTGGATGTCACGACCGATACGGTGCCTAGTGCGGTGTTGGAGTGTTGGATGGACACGGCCGATGTAATCGGCGTGAGTCCGTCCGATGACTTGCCCGAGGTGAGCGGGTTGACGGATATGGATTGTGTTGCTAGAGGCGGGCCGGATATTATCGTTTGGTTGTTCTGGAACAAAGGTGAAGTTATTTTATTGTACCTTTTTTATTACTGATGGACCCTTGGTGCGATAGAGGTCTCGCACGAGATGATAAGCGCTGAAATAGTTCAAGTTAAACCTACTACATTTCGAATATCATTGTAATAGACACAGAGGTCGGTTCACTAATCTCGACCAGAATTAAAACATGACCATGAAAAGTTAGAAAAAAATTGTCGACATGGATGTCATTTTCATAGTTTTCGGGGTCGAAAATTAGGTCAAAATCAAAATCCAAGAATGCAGGAACTCTTAACGTTTATGGGGGTGCTAACTTACGGTACAAGTGTTGGCTCCAATAAGTATGTTGTGGTGATGATGGGACCGCGGCGTGGGTCGCAGCACTCGCGGCGGAGATATGCTGGTCACGGTGATGGCACCGCTGGACTTGCCCACCACGCCGCTAGATGACGATGATGGCTTGCTGTTCGCTACTGTGCAAGACATGTGTACAATCAAAAATTATAACGTGCACAAATACTTCAATTTTAAATTTTAATTATATTTTTAATGTTTCCTGGATTACTGTGAAACAAGCAGTGTACTCCATGATAATTACGTGGAAAATTATAGTAGTCATATTTTCGAAAAATTCGAAAATCATTTTTTATTTACCTGTATTAGTGGTCCCATTCGGTGGCGTGTTGATTTGCTGGGAAGAAGACAACCGCGTCATACTTTTGTGTAGACCACCGACTGAACCACCTGGGAAGGAAATAGAAAACATTTGGTACAGTCACGGACTTTAATTGATGAGCCACCTGGCACTGTTCGTATTTTAGCCGTGTAATGCAAATCGGGTTTATTCGGTTCCCGACACGCAAAGAAAATTATATTTCATATCTTTACCGGTTGGCTAACCTGCTTGAGAGCAGAACTACAAACTTGACAGCAGTGACTACTCAAAGTCAACCAATTGCAGGTCTAGCAACGGTAACCTAGCAACGATAAACGATTGTTGCTAGGTTACTGTTGCGATAGTGACGTTAGTGTACGGAGAAATTCTCTGACATCGATATTTCAAGTGTCACTGTCTTCAGTTAAGTTTTCAGAATTATTGACTTAATGAGCTATGATTCAAAGGAGGTCAGTATCAAATAGATTGGATAAACTTAATGCAACATTGTATTTATTTTTATCATTAAGAACTTATTAGTCAACCTCTATGGATAAGACTATTGCCAATTAAAAGTAATTTATTTGTCATCTTGATATTTCAACTGTCACTGTCTTCAGTTATGTTTTCATAATTATCGAGTTAAAGGGGTATGATTCAAAGGAGGTCGGTATCAAATAGATTGGATAAACTTAATGCAACATTGTATTTATTTTTATCATTGAGAACTTACTAGTCAACCTCTATGGATATTTCCGATTAAAAGTAATTTATTTGTCATCTCGATATTTCAACTGTCACTGTCTTCAGTTATGTTTTCATAATTATCGAGTTAATGAGCTATGATTAAAAAGAGGTCGGTATCAAATAGATTGGATAAACTTAATGCAACATTGTATTTATGTTTATCATTAAGAACTTATTAGTCAACCTCTATGGATAAGACTATTTCCGATTAAAAGTAATTTATTTGTCATCTTGATATTTCAACTGTCACTGTCTTCAGTTATGTTTTCATAATTATCGAGTTAATGAGCTATGATTCAAAGGAGGTCGGTATCAAATAGATTGGATAAACTTAATGCAACATTGTATTTATTTTTATCATTGAGAACTTACTAGTCAACCTCTATGGATATTACCGATTAAAAGTAATTTATTTGTCATCTCGATATTTCAACTGTCACTGTCTTCAGTTATGTTTTCATAATTATCGAGTTAATGAGCTATGATTAAAAAGAGGTCGGTATCAAATAGATTGGATAAACTTAATGCAACATTGTATTTATGTTTATCATTAAGAACTTATTAGTCAACCTCTATGGATAAGACTATTTCCGATTAAAAGTAATTTATTTGTCATCTTGATATTTCAACTGTCACTGTCTTCAGTTATGTTTTCATAATTATCGAGTTAATGAGCTATGATTCAAAGGAGGTCGGTATCAAATAGATTGGATAAACTTAATGCAACATCGTATTTATTTTTATCATTGAGAACTTACTAGTCAACCTCTATGGATATTTCCGATTAAAAGTAATTTATTTGTCATCTTGTTTATGAGCTTGCGATTTGAGTTCGTGTTTAATCGTGTAATCTCGTGAATGTATGAAACTGCAAAATTGAAAAGTTTGAAGGTGGCTCATCAATTAAAGTCCGTGACTGTACATATTTGCAATTAGTGTAACTGACAAGGTTAAGCTTTCTAGCTATTCTATTATTTACCGACAGTAGTTAGAATTCTATAGGTCGTATTCTAGAACAGTTCTCTGGTTCTTTAGGCCTATAGTACCATATCTTGCAGGGCTGACCAAGTTGAAAGTAATAGTTGCACTTGCACTTTCCATGGTTTACAATCGCTTGACATTTCTCAAGTCGCTCACTTTCGACAAATGTTGACCTGTTTTTTCTCAAATAAGAAGTGCTCGGCAAGCACAGCAGCTAATGTCTGACCTGCCACATTGAGGCGCGTCATGCTGCGGTGCGGCGCGGGGTGCAGGCGGCCCGTGCTGCGCGAGTCGCCCAGCTTGGCGCGCCGCGCGTAGCCGCTCGTGCTGCTGCCTGGACGGACGTAGAACACATGACAAAATATGTGAAGAAGACCGGTTACACATAGTTCATAAGTATTATATCCAACTTATTATGGTCAAAACATGCAACAAAATCGCCAAAAAGGGCCAAAATATGCAACTTCAAACGAGAATGGGTTCCTACATATGGGTTTCTCGGCCCTGAAACCCAATAGAAATAAGATACACACCAATGAAAAGAGCTTTTCGAGGAGAAAATTTCCCACTAACACTACTATTGCCAATTGTTAGTTAGTTTGGAGTAAATGACCTAAATGAGTGTGACTATTTAGCCACCCAAGTTTTAAGAATTTTCTTGACCCAATAGCGACAAGATATACACCAATGAAAAGAGCTTTTTGAGGAGAACCTTCGGTACTAACATAACTGTTGCCAATTTTTTATCAGTTCTGAGTTAATGACCTAAATAGGAAGTCTCCTATTACTCGTTGTGGTACCAGTGGAAGTCTCCTATTACTCGGCACTCGTTGTGGTACCAGAGAAGCGCTGGCTTGCTTGATAGTGTCATCCTATAACAAGTACTGAATTTAAATCTTTATGTCTACTAATGTTCGTGGTTGGAAGTCTATTATAATAATTGTCATGTTTAGGTGTTGTATAGTATATGTTAGGGTAAGTTGGCAACAGGCAACTGAAGGAACACGGGTGGGTTTTAGTCAGTAAGAGACTGACACGCCCTTCCGCTCCGCCTAAAAATAACTTAACTTCTAACTTAACTTCGGTGCTGAAGTGACTACTTCAGCACCGAAGAAGTTAAGGAATTTTCTTGATCCAATAGCAATAAGATATACACCAATGGAAACATTGGAACCATTGAAATAATAATGGAACCATTGAAATTCTTTATGTTACCAAAAGCATATATTTGAATTTTCATAGCCCTAATATAAGAAATGATAGGTTTGCCATACAAACTTTAATCCCATATATCCCGCCTCTTATGGTTATTTTTGAGACAAATAGTAGCCTATGTCCTTCCTCGGGATGCTATCTATCTCCTTTCCAAATGTTATCGAAATCCGTTCAGTGGTTTAAGCGTGAAAAGGTAACATACAGACAGACAAGAGTTACTTTCGAATTTATAATATGAACTAGTATCCGCCCGCGGCTTCGCCCGCGTGGTATGTCGATAAGAAATAGCCTATGTCCGTCCCCGGGATGCCATCTATCTCCTTGCCAAATTTTATCGAAATCCGTCAAGTCAGTGGTTTACGCGTGAAAAGGTAACATGCAGACAGAGTTACTTTCGAATTTATAATATTAGTATGGAAGTATGGATGGTTTTTAATAGTGTGAATATTTTTCGAGTTAGCTATTGTAAAAATTACAGAAAACATGCTCAAATATAAACAATCAATAGATTTTTTTAAAATCTGAAAAATGTGCCGAAATATGCAAACATGCATTTGCATAAAATCTGGTCTCTACTCATAGGGTATACAAGTAACATGGAATGACATTTGCATTCTAACTAACAGAAGATTTAACTGGTAAGTAAGGGCCAACCTGTAGTACTGGGCGCGCCACTGCCGGCCGGCGCGCCGCCCAGCCGCACGATGGTGACGCCGGCCGACGTGCGGTTCACTTCGCTCTGGCTCGAGCCGGATTTTGGACGATTGCTGCTGTAGACGAAATACAAAAAATTGGTGTTAATATTTTAATTTATATTATGCTACAAATCACATGCCCAATGGCATTCCGATCGGAAAAATGTCAAACTTCCACACAATCTTTCATTCTCTATTTAGCCATATAGCATAATCAGCCTATAATGATCCCACTGCTGGGACAAATACGGGACGAATTTTCAAAAATCCTTCCTTATTGTTCACCTTTCCTGTGCAAGAAACTTTTGTACAAAATTCTTCTAGACCCAGCGGTTTCGGCTGTATGTTGTCTGTCAGTGAATTTAAGATTAAGTAGATTTCAATATTTACTTTCGCCATTCTGCAGGTCTATTGATCCAGATTATATTACTGACTATACCAAACGCTGACTATATTAAAAATCTAAGCTCACAATACACAGTCAACACAAGACTGCTATGTTACCCCGCGTTACCTGGTGTTAGCCCTGACGGCTGTGAGCAGCTTGTCCGTGAAGAGCGCGGGGAAGGCGCTGCACAGGGACGTGGCGTCCCGCAGGAGCGCGGCCTGCTGCGCGCGCTCCGCACTCGACAGGCGCTCCAGGACGAAGTTCAACGCTTCTTGGGCGCGGTCCTGTTGAATTTAATGTGTTTCACTGTGATGGTATTAGATATGCAATACAAAGGGCAACATCACAGACTCTCAACGAGCCGACTACAGTGTCACGCGGTGCGTGTGTCGCTACACTGTGACATACGTACCCTGCCAGTATAGCCGAGCTGCGTGAGTATGTTCGCGACGAGCGTGACGGCGTGCGGCGTGGCGTGCGGCGGCCGGGCGGCGCGCTTCACTAGCGAGCCGTGCTCTACTACTAGTGTCACGCGGCTTCGGCTCAGACACGCTATCACCTGCACAACATAATACTCACTCTAACTAAGGACTTAACGTTAAAGTTTATCAACACAACCTAATATGTTTGTCTGTTTCCTTTTACAACACAATCATATTTACAATCACTAACCTGCAGTATATCCACACACATGCACCCCGGATCGTTCTGACTGGCAGTATTCGGACACAGGTACGACAGTAACTGCGGCACACATGTCTTCAGTGCATCAGGCTTGCGAGCCGCGATGTGCTCGAAAAGTGCGAATAGAGAGCTCTTTTCTACGGGCTCTGCGTGGGGCAGAAGTGATACGAGCGCTGGGGCGTGCCCCTCCAGTGGCTCTGGGGACACCTCGTAGAGGTTGGTCAGGATCCGACAGAGTGGGTAGTTACCTGGAAAGATTACAAACATTTGATGCTGATAAAATGGAAATCGGTTTGTGGTGTCTTAGCTGTGCTGGGACACATAGTGTCAATACAATAGAAGGTCCACAATAGTTAGCACAGTTGCCCTTCTGAATGTCACCGTGTACTATTTCTATACTATTCCCAAAACGAATGCATGGCATGCTAAGATGTACCTTACATCCACATTTCTCCAGATAATCGAATTCGATTCGAATTATTAGATAATATAGCATTTTTATAGGTTATCGTTAAAATTTTCCTTTACAGTATAGTCGTATGTATAGTAGTATTTTATGGACAACTTACTGGACATTAACTTCACATTGGTTTTCGTAGTTAATATGACGCACGCAATTTGAGCAACTATCAGCGTCTCTTCAGAACTTTATATTGTTTATTTCAAGCACTGCAATGTTTCTCATTCAACTTTTAAAAGGAGATTATTATTTATAGGTTTTAAAATGCAACGCAGCATAAAGGTTATCAAATAGCGTACTAAATATATGTTTTTAATTTATTTAAATTTCGCAGAGCTTATATCCACCAACCTGACATGATAGAATCCATGATAGTTTGCACATGCGGCTTCAGCAGCACCGCGTGATGCACAGCAGCCAGTGAGAGGTACCGCGCCATGTGTCGCGATATCTCGCGGTTGCCTTTGTGCAGGAATTGCACCGCAACAGGTAGGAAGAGCTCCATTACACTCTTGTTGGCGTAGTTCTCCTTGTCGGATTGGAGCGGGAATGATACCTGGAGAAAATGCGAGGAATAGATTTGTATAAAAAATGATAGTTATAGACATTAAAAAACACATGTTAACTCTATTATTAGATTATGTTTCTTCATAATCTGTTGATACATTCAACATTTACATTGCATGTGGCAAAAAACAGAGTCAAATCTTAAAATATAATTTCATACATGAATATGAATATATAAGTAATAACAGAATAAATACATCCCATCTATTTTAAATAGATATCTTACCAAAACAATGCATGCTATAATGTCTGAAGCAATTTTAGCATGAGGTGGATCATCATCCCGGAGGTGACCGGTTGGCATCAGGTTGTGGTGCAAGCAGGACTCGAGCAGAGCCACTAGTGCACCGCAGTACTTGTCCAGGGTACTCGTCTCCTTTACACATGACGTCACTCTTGCAACACATATTTCTATGAGAGCCTGGTCTCGGTCGTTCCGACAGTAGTCTGGCCGTGAAGAAATCTCTGTTACTTGTTTCAACTGCAATAAATATGTTTTTTTTTTTGTATGAACTTAAACCAAGCAAAAGGAGTATGTCAGGATAGTAGCAGGTCGCGATTTGTAGTTTCTGGTTACCCCCATAGGAAGAAGACGTGAGCTTATGTATGAATTTTTATGTACAATATTATCTTATCAATATTGACGTAAATCTATGATTTACAACAAATGCACTGTCATGATGAGAAGATTAGCTGAACAATATTAGTTGTATCTGTAAATACATTGATTCTGATTCAATATTTTTGAATAGTGACCTAGTATATGTATAATACAGTCAACAGTTTTCAATCTTCATAAAGCATTTCTCATTTAAGATTTATTAGTATTAAACAACCACAATGAAGCGTATTAATTAATTCTTAAATGTAAATAATGTTTCTTGATATGTACATCTAAAAGCATGCTATACAGGAAAATTATTATTGCAAGGAATATAGTAAACAACAATTATTATTTTATTATTGAATAAATACTCAGAATTTATGATTCATGATTATTATTATTCAAGTGGTAGGCACTAACTTGACTCTACTTGTTTATCCAACTAGGGATTTAATCCTGTACTTTGCAGGCATGACTCAGCTGTAATTTACATACTTTTCTAATTCTTGGTAAGGCAGGCGAACAGGCTGTACGAGTTCTAAGTATTTAGCGTAGCGGTAAGGCTCACCACTTCGTTGAGGTCGTTAACTATGTCCGCGTCGGGGATCGCGAAGATGTCGCCGGCGCGGGTGAGGTCCCGCTCCGTCAGCACATGCTTCAGTAGCTCGTGCATCACGCCGCCCCTGCGCCTCCGCCTTGACGCACCTTCACCGCACCGTAAACAACATTCACCTACAACGGCCCATCAATGGACACATCAACAGCCACCGCTACACAACCACCATACCACTATTATTCAACTCACGTAACATGTATAACTGGTTTTTAACGTCCCATAACTCACTAGAAAGCTGTACGAATATATAAAAATATAAAATAGTTTGAGCGAAACACCGAAATATGTGGTCTTTTGATGCAATGCAGAATGCAGTGCAGGCGAACTGGCGAAGTAGTTTCGTTCGGAAATATGATTGTCAATCAGTCAATGAACTTCTATAGGTTATATTTAGGCTGTTTAGGTTCATTAGAATTTTGGTGATGCGAAACATGAACATGCAGACAATAAAACATCGGTTTTGTTTTCAACTAGGCTGTATCCCTGTCGATAAAGTTTTTAGCCTCGAACTCAAAACTCGAGTGATCAAGTAAAACGACATTGATCAAGTGAAATTATATAGGTTGAATCAACCTTTGGAAGTTCACATTTTTTAATCATGACCGTTTATCGTATTTTTATAGATAGCGTTATTTACCAACCAGTGATGAACAAGGAATACACGTCACAATACTCAGTGTGATGAATATTGGGCTGTAGTGCCTAAAGAATAACAACTGAAAAATAATAATGCGACAGACATAATTAGTGCCAATTACAGTCCCACAACACTAGTCTCGTCAAAAAGCTGCCGTTGCTTGTAGTCTGTGGTGTATTATATAAGTCTGTGATTTTTATCCTCACGTCATTTGTCATGAGATGTCATTGTCATGTGTTGTGTCACATTTTCTAAATTATTTATTTGAGGTTATTTTGGTGAAATTAAGACAATATTTTATAAAACGTAACAAAAAACGAGAACGATTTTATATAGCAATTAACTATAAAGTATCTTCAACTTATAGTTATAATACATACATTTTTAAGCATTGAATACTGATGATACCGTGCCAATCACTAAGTTGTTGTTATCTCTTGTTTATTTATTGTATAGGAAATCAAGTGAAACTTATTAATTGCGACCCCTAATAATTGTAGCCTGTGATTGCGACTATATTGTATCGTTTCACAAATATTTATAATGCCGGTTCCATGCCGAAGGGGTTGTGGCAACAATGCAGTTTTGAAGGTAACTGTAATGTTCCTAGTGATCCTACTTAGAAACAGTAATTAGCGGTATGAGTACCAGGACCTTTTCTAATTGTTTGAATTATTCTAGCGACCAAAAACCGGCGATGCCCTCTGCAAAGAATGTTTCTTCTGGGCATTTGAAACAGAAATTCACTACACCATCACAAAGGCGGAATTATTTAATAAAGGGGATTCAGTCGCCATCGGCGCGTCTGGCGGAAAAGACTCAACAGTACTTGCGTATGTACTCAAAACTTTAAATAAAAGGTACAAGTATGGGTTGAACCTCATGCTCCTGTCAATAGATGAAGGTATCACAGGATACAGAGATGACAGCCTTGAGACTGTCAAGCAGAACCGGGATGACTATGAGATGCCTTTGAAGATACTGTCATACAAAGACTTATATGGCTGGACTATGGATGAGATAGTGGCTCAGATTGGCAGGAAGAACAACTGCACCTTCTGTGGGGTGTTCAGAAGACAGGCCCTGGACCGAGGGGCAGCCATGCTGGGAGTGAAGTGTATAGCCACGGGACATAATGCTGATGATATTGCTGAGACTGTGTTGATGAATGTTCTCCGAGGTGACATTGCAAGGTTGAAGAGGTGCACAGCTGTCGCTACTGTAAGTGACAAACTGCACCAACTTATAACTGCTACGTTCAGTGTCCCAGAAAACTAAAGAAAACTGCCCGAGCTTGACAATATTTTTCTGTTTCTTAAACCTAGTTACATAACTGGATTTGTCAGGGTCTAACATATTTTTTGCTTTTCTTCCAGGGCAGTGAAGGCACAATACCAAGAGTGAAACCCCTAAAGTACACCTATGAGAAGGAGATAGTGATGTATGCACATTACAAGAAGCTGGTCTATTTCTCCACTGAATGTGTGTTCGCTCCCAATGCATACAGGGGACATGCTCGGGCCCTGCTTAAGGACATGGAGAAGATCAGGCCTGCTTGTATCATGGATATAATCTACTCAGGTAGTTATTTATATAATGTTATTTGCACAAGTAAAAATTACACAATCGGGATAATGTTATAGGCATTCTCTATCAGTCTGCTTAATGCTGGGGCCACACTAACGGTCAACGTCAATGCCCATCATTGCCATAAACAACATGGTCATACTTATTCCGATAATTATAGCAATAAATTCAAAGTCAATGCTTATTTGCCGCCACCTGAGTTATTGCCTAACGTCAAACGCCAATGTTAATGCCGTTGTCAAGTTGTCTCGACACTTACGGTTAACGATCATCATCGCGATAATCAACGGCGTTTCCCGTTGGTGTGTGCCCCAGCATAAGTAAATAAAATTGTATAGAAAACAGACAAAAAAGGATGCAATAAGTAAATAAATTCTTTCCATCTTACATTATGTTTAAGTGAATTGATCAAATTGATTTAATTTCGTATCTGCACTTAAAAATTTTTAGTAACATAACATTAATGGATATATAAAAAAATACAATCTTTGTATTGCAGGTGAAACCATGTCAGTTAAGGAACAAGTCTCTCTCCCCACACAGAGGATATGCAGTCGGTGCAAGTTTGTGTCGTCACAGGAGGTCTGCAAGGCATGTGTCCTCCTTGAGGGACTCAACAAGGGCCTGCCCAAACTTGGCATTGGAAAGAGTTCCAAAGCAAAGAGGATGCTGGAGGAATACCATGCTAAGCAGGCACATAACGAATCAGGGGCACTAGAGGATGTTATTAAAGATTTGAATGATACCAGTATAGCAGTAGATAGAATTAAGACAATCAGCAAGAATAATGCAAACAATAATGATACATGTAATAAAAACAATTGTTGTGGAGTAAACTGTAAAAGTAAAACTAATGTGGATCCAGCTACCAGTAATAAGAAACTTGACATGCTATTAGAACAATATGGTTTAGATGAGACTTCAAGTGCAGAGAAACATAGTAAGGAAAACGGTGAGACAGATACAAATGTATCAGATCATTCAGATAATGAGACTCCTTTCAATGGACAGGAAGAAGACGACACGTGTTCAGCCTCATGTGGTGGTATAAGTGTGGGATTTTGACATCAATAAATCAACATAAATACTTTACAAACTTTAATTAATTTCTTTTATTACACCACTAGACTTAACAGTATTATTTCTACCCTCGAGGTTCAAATCTATATTTTATAAATTTATTTTTAACCACACTTCAAACAAGGCAAATGCATTAGACGTTTTAGCTATGAGCACCTAGGCACGTTAATAATACCTGTACAATCACTGACAAAATGTCTACAACATCACAATTTCCTACTAAAAATGCACATCTGATCGATGGTTCTAATACTTATTATTATAAAGAATCTGTTATATTTCAGTTAATTATGCCGTTACTGAGAATCAAAATAGGACCTATACAAAATACGGTGCAGCCTGTGAAATTGCGCCACTGAAATATATCAATCTGCGCTGTACATATTGTTATAGTCCTTAGTTGATTTCACAAACGCGCGTCAAACATAGCAATTTATGACATGTCACAGGATGTGAATTGCAAGGACTATAATACGTGTTTACGTCTACGTAATGAAGGCTGGTGCTCTGGACTCTATCCTCTCGCGACAGATCGGGCAGTGGTCAGTAATGTTGTCTGAACAGTCCTCACAGAGGCACACGTGGCCGCAGGGAAGTAAAATGATCTGGAAAATAGTATTAATTATGATAAAGTTTAGCTAGATAAATAGCTATAGAGGTATTTGTTAACTTGGCCTTGCATAAAAGTTACGGTCTGCAACAAAAGTCCATTAAAACTGTCAATATTATCAGCGTTACCAACTAAATAATGGATTGTTTCCAGTTCAAAATAACGGTAGATTTTAAAAAGACGTGCAAAATTGCAAAAAAAATTGTACTTTGAGAAAAAAAAACGCTTATTCCATAAATCTTAATTCGTCGAAATTTTACAAAATAACTGTGTGATCATGATTATTTTTATACATTTCAGTATTTTTGTCTCATAAGCATGTCTTCTGACGGCAGATACAGTTTTTTTCCACCATCAGATTTACTATGATCACTTTCCATTTTAATTTATTTGCAAAACAGATTCTCTTTCAACGCACATATATTACAACGCAATTACGCAAAGTACATCTGAATAAAGAAAGTTGATAATAAAAACGGTTAAGAAGTCTATTAATTAGGCAACTCTTTAATTTGCACGTATTCTATTGGTTCAAACTATTATCTATGGTTGAGGAATTCCCCCTAGTTCACTGCTATTTAAAATGTTGCCATGTTATGACAACAAAAATACATTCAATATTCCATCTGCTCTATTACGGTGTTTTTTGACACCGTAATGAAATTAGTACGGTAGACGGGAATTATTGCTGAATACGGTGCAGTTGGCAACGCTGATCTAAATTGACACAAAATCATATTACAACTGCTCAGGTTATTTTTTAATATTAAAATTTTAAAAACTGAACTGGTAATCGTCTGTTGTTGCTGACTGTACCTATAGTACTCTGTGGCGCCTACCTCTTTAGGGTTTTCCGTGCACACCACACATAGCTGAACATCGGCGAGGTTCTTCTCCCGCGCATGCGCACGTCGCTCCCGGCGTCCTGCCGCGAGCTGTTTCTTCATGGAGTCCTCGACCGCGCGGCGCCGGCGACGCTTCATGTACTTATAAGCCACGCGACACGACGCCGCCGCTGCTACAGTGCCGAAAATGACTAGCAGGACTCTGTGAATTTAACATTTCAATAAGACAAGACCAATTTTATTACTGTGCTAATTTGGCGCTTTGGTGCGTATCTCATATATCTGGAATAGCCCATGTTCACCAGACCAATAAGTCTCGACTTTGCGTATTATTAAATAGTTTATAAATATTAGTTATATTTGTATATCAATGCGCTCTAATTGTCTGAAATAAATTAATAATAATAAGTACCTTAGAAAGTCCCTTGAACTGGCCAGCCGTTTCAACAAACTTGACTTAGTAGCTGTCGTCAGATACAATGGGAGGCCGTCTTTAGGAGGCTGTATCTTCATCTCGCCAGTGTTACTCCTGCTGAGCTCTCCTATAGCCGTGATGTAGGAGCCGTCCCGAAGCATCTCTTCCATGGTCTGCAGCCCTCGCTGACGCACGCCAGAGAAGAATCCCCATACGTGGTCGATGACACCAGGAGACATAGGTTCGAACTTGTCTGATATGACGTCCATGTCTGGGAAAAATATAACTCCAATATTTTATGCCACTCATGTGGTAAGGTAAGTAGATATATTCAAGGCGTCCAGCACAGCTGGACAGCAGCTGACATGAACCTTGAAATGGCACAGCAATTACAAAGTATAAAAATGACTTTAGACTAATAAAGAGAAAGTACTAACCTAGCTACTTATCCTATACTATTGAATGAGCAATATTTGTATTGTATATATCATATCCTAAATAATATTATAAATGCGAAAGTAACTATGTCTGTATGTTTTTAATGCCAAAAAAGGGTTGAAAGGTGGGGATGAAACTTTGTATGGAAACATGTAAGGTTTATGTGAATTGCGCAGGGGGGGGGGGGGGGTGCGGAGCGCGGTGTAGGTGAGTAGGTGGGGAAATGTGCCATGCGAATACTGGTTTTTCCGCTACAAATTAATTATTACTCACTGCAAATTGATTACAATTCGATTTGCTTACACGATTTTTTGTTTATTTGATTAATGAAAAAAATTTCGTGAAATACAAATGGTGACTAAGTTTTGGGTTAGGTTATTAAATACTAGCTTCCACCCGCGGCTTCGCCCGCGCTGTATGCCAATAAAAAGTAGCCTATGTGTGCAGAAAATGACCATTAAAAAGTAGCCTATGTGTGCAGGAAATTTGGCATGGAGAATTGGAGATAGATGGCACCCTAGGGACGGGGATGGCCCTAGGGTGCCATCTATCTCCAATTCTCCATGCCAAATTTTGTCGAAATCCGTTCAGTGGTTTAGGCGTGAAAAGGTAACAGACAGACAGAGTTACTTTCGAATTTATATTATTAGCACAGATATTATAATACTGCGTACAGATACCCAATTCCATACAAAGAAATGACACCACCCTAAGTGGCTATTGAGCTGGCTATTTTTCGTTCTCCATTTTTTTTACATATGGCAGCATCAGCGACTCACTAATTGCCAGAGACTGTAGTTTTTTTAACGCCATCTAGGAGTCTTGCCTAGATACTACGCAAGACTCCTAGATGTTTTTCTTCCTTTTTTTCTCCCTAGGTGTTCCATTTTTATATTTCTACGTAAAGTACTAGATTACAAAAAAAATTGTTTGATTTTCCTTAATGAAACGACATAAACGCAAGATTAAAGTGACCCTGTCATCACTTGAGTAAAACGCCATCTATTGCAAAGAGCTCTCAACAAAATGATTAGCAGATGGCTACTTTATCATTCTAAGGGTTCGAATTGAAGTAAACGGTAAGCCGTTTTAAGTTTTTTGTTGACAATCCTAGATTTATGAGTGTAAATACATAAATCAGCATTAAACAAAGATGTTTTGATTTTTACTAATATTACCTCAGCCAAAATTTGTCGTATAACGCGTTTTAGTGATTGATAATTTCATAAATTGTTACTTATGCTGCCATCTATGATTTTTTTTCAAGACTAATTATAATTTGTTCGAGTTGAGACCCGATGTTATTAGTATGGATAAGGATAGTTTGTTTGTTACGGTTCCACGCTAAAACTGCTGAACGGATTTGGATGTTTGGCAGAGGGATAGATCTTGACATGGAGAAGGACATACGCTACTTTTCATTCTGGATCGCAGACGAAGTCGCGAGTAACAGCTAGTATCTTTAGTCTTACTAATATTATTATTATTATAAATGCGAAAGTAACTCTGTCTGTCTGTCGCGCTTTCACGCCAAAACTACTGAACCAATTTAAATTAAATTTGGTACACAGATAGTCTAGAGCCTGAAAAAGGACATAAGCTACTTTTTATCAACATACCACTAATCTTAACATACAATCTTATCATCTAATTTTAACTTTAAGTAATATTTTGCTATAATTTCTTAATTCTTTAGTTTCAGTATCATTTATCCTGTAATTGGTGACTGTGTAAGTCCGAGGCTATTGTTAACTATAGTAGATATATTGTACACAGAAGCTGTTGGTGTACCTTTATAAATTAATAAATTATGTATTAGAAGTCAAATTGCATTATCAAACAATAAAATACTTATAAATGACTTATAAGATTGTATTCAATTCTTCTATCTGAAATGTAGGACTAAACTATAAAAAAAAAAATAGATTAATAGATTTCCTTACCAAGTAACTCAGCAGTGAGTGCATCCACTACTTCAATGCTAAACTTTCCATTGTTGAGCACAAAGGGTGTGCAGTTGCACACTTCATGTATAGTGCGTGTCTGGTCCGACCAGAACCCTGCTGATGTCCTAGCTATTACATGCTCTTTGATTGTGAGCCTGGAATTAATAAGAAAGGAAAAATAAATGAAGTACAATTAAATATTAGAACTGAATAGTTTTTGAAGTGCAAATCACAGGTAATAAACTCAAGAGTCAATTCTTGTTTCCCCTCAAGACAAGTTGTTTGCCTTGCCGCGCATTCCTAAGGCGCAGTACAGTGGTCTGGGTCAAACTATATTACATGCAATTATTTTAGCAGATTCTGTTAATACCTTGCAGACTGGGGTATATTTTTAGCACAATATGAGTTACTCTCATGTAGTTCATGCAGATACAAGAAATGATGAAACAAACATACTAATTCCTTCAGGAAGCAATAGCCTACATGCAAATTCTTCATATTTTAGAAACAAAAATAAAATTGATTATACCCACAAGGATAAACCAAAATAATAGGAACATATTGGTGACATTGTATAAAAAATGTATTAATAATCTAAATAATTTTTGTTACAGCACAATTGTAATGGGAAAAGGATTATTTTTAATTCACTAAGAGGAACAATATAATATAAATAATGTATTCCAAATCATTTTAATCCATCTAATTTTATCCTTACCAATTTATTAACTTTAACTTAATTAATATTTGTATACCAGTTAATAGTGATACATGTCCTTTTGTAATGTATGAACAACCTATGTACAGTCACGGACTTTAATTGATGAGCCACCTGGCACTGTTCGTATTTTAGCCGTGTAATGCAAATCGGGTTTATTCGGTTCCCGACAAACAGTCATATGTCTTCGTGTTAGAAGAAAATTATATTTCATATCTTTACCGGTTGGCTAACCTGAGGGCCAGAACTACAAACTTGACAGCAGAGTGACTACCCAAAGACAACCAATTGCAGGTCTGGGAACAGTAACCTAGCAACAATTGTTTATCGTTGCTAGGTTACTGTTGCGATAGTAACGTTAGCGTACGGAGAAATATTAAAGTCATTTCGACAAGTTCGAAAGCAACGTCTCTGACTCTGACATCGATATTTCAACTGTCACTGTCTTTAGTTAGTTTTCAGAATTATCAAGTTAATTAATGACCTACAATTCAAAGGAGGTCGGTATCAAATAGATTGGATAAACTCAATACAACATTGTATTTATTTTTATCATTGAGAACTTATCAGTCAACCGCTATGGATAAGACTATTTCCGATTAAAAGTAATTTATTAGTCATTTTATTTACGAGAGTGCAATCTGAGTTTGTGTTTAATCGTGTAATCTCATGATTGAAACTGCAAAATTGAAAAGTTTGAAGGTGGCTCATCAATTAAAGTCCATGACTGTACTTCCCATGTTTCTGACAGATAAATTACAGAATTAGACTTTTTTTTTCAATGGTTTTCAATCCTCACCTCTGCACCACACCTGTCACTGAGTTGTTATAGTTGCTAGTGATGGGGTTGCCGAGTGGCTTCACCAGTCCCCTGATCACCACATACGGGATGGTGTTATTGGAGTACTTGTTGATCTCCTTGTTCAGCGTCGAGTCTATATCCAGCACAGGAGCTGTCTGCAATGATATTATGGCAGTGATAAAATTTAAAACCTGTATAACCTGTTCTGTTTTTCTGCATAATTATATTGTTGGATGGAAAATATAAAATGCAAATGTAGGTAATATGTATTTTCTTATAGATACAACTAGCGGTACTTCATCGGTTATGTAGACAGCAGCATTATGATAACCAAGGTTTGTTACAGGTAGAATAAAATTGTTCTTACAGATTATAATTATCCAATCGTAGTAATCAAAGGTATTGTGTTTACCTGCAAGGCATTCAGGATATGTTTACATTTGCTCAGCTGTTTCACACAAAAGCCTAAAATAAGAGTATCTATTCCAAGGATCACTGTTTCGCCGATTATTTCCGAAAAGAAGTCCATGGTTCTTCTAATTTTTTTGTAAAGTTTACGATAAAGTATTAGAAATATTGCGTAATTAATTACGCTGCTTCAGCTCATTATATTCCATAAATTAACTATTTTTTTGGTAAAAATCCTCAATCACAGACAGATTCACAGAGTACATTTTTGACAGATTCTAGTTTTGACTTTGACATTAACGTTTCGTTACACAACTTACACAGCATCAACGGATTGATCCATCCAAAAATGCAGCGAAAAGTTAATAAATCTCTGTTTTCTCTGAGGAATAGAGTGCCCAGTCCTAACTAATATTATAAATGCAAAAGTGAGTTTGTTTGTTACGCTGTCACGCTAAAACCCATGGGTAGGCCATGACCCAGAGAAGGTCAAAGGCTTTTCATCCTAGATCGCAGATGAAGCCGCGGGCAACAGAGTATATGATAAAAAAAAACCAACAAGGGCTACCCTGCTTGTAGAACATATCACGGAACCCCTCCTTCTGGCAAGAGTTCCCGACTGTAATATCGCGTCAGTTAGTTTATTTTCAGGCTTGTTCGTATCAAATCCCTCCCGATTTGATTTTTATTATCTGTGTTTAAATGGATAATATCATAAAGAAAACAACATTTCACATTCCTTATCAATATAATTTAAAGTAAATTAGATCTAGCATGGGCAGTGGACAGTTTAATTCCTTCTCCTGCGTACTCTTGATATTCTCCAGGCGTTCGGTTCCTCGTACTTGTTGTAGAGCGGCTCTAGTCTTTGGTTCTTCTTGAACTTGGACAGTTTGGTGGGGTCGGAGAACTTGAAGAATGCTGGTGCGAACTCCACCAGCCACTTCGGGTCTATGGTAGTCACTTCGCGCATGTACTCCTTCGTAGTTTGGACGAGCTCGTGGTAGATTACCCTGATTATGAAAAAAATATTACATTACAAAAAAGGGTGACTTTATGTATGTAAATATATAAATTAATAAAATATTGGAAACCATAATAAAAAGTCTATGCCCCCAGCTTTCTTTTCTTTCATAGGTTCAGGTTAGGGCTTTTCGGGCATGATGCGAACCCAAAACACCCGGGGGCTGACATATGAATGTGAGCACTTTAAAAAAAAAGTATTTATCTAATCTAAAATCTTACCATTCTGGCTGCCTATTGAAGAGTGCACTAGAAGGATGTATATAGACCACCTGGCTGTCAACCAGAGTTCTGTACCCCTCCTGTGGGTCCTTCTTAGCCGCGTTTCTGAAGAAACCGGAACATATCGTTTTCTGGATGCGGACCGTGTTCTTACCCGCCGATACCACGTCCAACTTATGCCTAGCGAAAAAAATATAAGTTTAAGTTATTGTTACATTATAGGGCTGAATTTGCTTGATTTTTTTAATCAGGTAAAAGTCGGTAATTATGACATATCATAAATGACAATAAGTTGATTTTGAAGGGTTAAAAACCCGGATGTTTCAAACTTTCAACACTTAGGAATGGCATTATCCTGCAATGATTTGAATATGTTTTGGGAACTTGGAGGATCCACTCATATTGAGTATGTACGTATTCTTGGTTAGAATGATATGACTCAAATGATTAGTTATTGATTGAATTCGCTGTTGAAACTACTTACCTATCCATAATACCGAGCAGTTGTTTCCTAACATCCTGCGCCCGTTTCAACGTGCGGATCTGCACGAAGTTCTCGTAGCACCACGCGTTAGAGAACTTATTGTTCCTCCAGCTATTATACACAGCCAACAAGGTCAGGTGGTCGCCTTCTGGCTGGTTGAACTTCGCCTTCTTCTGGTCCGCCAGCGCCTGCTTGTCTTTGGGTCGATAGAACACGTTCTGGACGCTCAACATTGACACTATGGTCAGGATTTCGTCTGAGCATTGTAGTGCTACAGACATGATGAGGATTTTCGATAGGTTTGGTTCGAGCGGGAATTCGGCCATCTGTAAAGTAAAGAACGTTTTATTATTTAGTCGGTTGCTTAGTAGAGACGTTTTGAAATTGATAGAGTAGTTGCAAATCACTAGCGCGCGCCATGAGATTTATGTCTCCGCCATACGGTTTAACATGCAATAACTACCGCGTTCGTGAAATGCAATAAGTATAAAATCTCGCATTATGAACTCTATTTCATACAATGTAAGGCTTACTTTTATTGAGTATTAAAAGTGATGTCTAATATCTGAAGCGTCGATTGTTTTGGCCTACATACCCTTCGTCCAAGCCTGGTGAGCAATCCCTCAGAGTCCAACGCGGACAAGGAGTGCAGTTGTTCCAGCGCCATGATGAGCGACTCTACCGGCGGAGCGTCCATGAAGTCGAAATGCAGTAAGTCGTTGATACCCATCGTCTTTAGTTGCAGCACCTATTTATAAAACATAACGTTTATAAAAAAGTTAAAGTTAATTAAAGAGGGTTTATTATGGCATCACGTTCTCTCTGAGATCTATGAAAGCGATACCCGCTACTTATCTGCTGCCTGGATAATCTTTTCACTACGGTATGAAATATTATTGTGTAGCTCTGCTAACACGCTAGAATAATCAATCTTAATATTCTGAATTATAAAATAGGGATTCGTAAGTTAGCTATAGCCAGTTGCACTAGTGTCATTACACCTCTTTGAGCAATATCTCAATTATGGCAATTACTTAGTCGTGAATACGTACAGTAGTAGCAAGGTTGGTACGTTGAATCTCGGGCACTGGCGTGGGTAACATCTCGTCTCTGTAGGCGCGCTCCGTGTACAGTCGGTAACACTTGCCGGGACCCGTCCGACCGGCGCGACCCGCTCGCTGCTTTGCTGCTGCCTGTACCAAACAAACATTCAATAAATAAAGACTTTAAAGAATCTCGAAAATATCAATTTAAAAAACTTGTTTAATAACACCAATTAATTTATTGATACCCGCCACGTCTAAAATTTCGGCAGTTCATTTAATTTGAGCATGTAGTATTTACCTGTGAAATAGGCGTCACCACCAAAGAGTCCATTCCAGTCTTCGAATTATAAACTTTCTGCTTCACAAATCCTGGATCGACAACATAATAAACTCCGTCTATGGTCAGCGAAGTTTCCGCAATGTTGGTAGCTATGACGACCTTTCTGGAGCCAGGGGGTGCTGGCTCGAAGATACGTGTTTGCATTTCAGAGGGCAACGCGGAGTATACTGGTAGAATAATCAATTCTGGTACATCAGGGCCTAAAGACTTCATCCTTTCATACAGAATTTCGCACGCAGTATCAATCTCCTCTTGACCAGTCAAGAACAGTAAAATATCTCCTGGAGGTTCTCTCAAATGTATTTGCATCACAGTTATCAAAGACGCATCCAGATAATCAGTTTCCGGTTCCTTCGTGTACATGACTTCAACAGGGAAGGTTCTACCGGGGATAGTGAAGATGGGAGCTTCGAAGAAGTACTGCGAGAACTTGACGGCGTCTAGTGTGGCGGAAGTGACGATCAGTTTGAGTTCCGGTCGTTTCTGGACAGCTTGTTTGAGCAAACCGAAGAGTACGTCCGTGTGGATGGTGCGCTCGTGAGCTTCGTCCAACATGATGACGGAGTAGGATTTGAGGTCCAGGTCCATGAGGCACTCCCGGAGTAACATACCGTCTGTCATGTACCTGCGAGAAGAATAAAACTGTTAGGGAGTTTCTTGCCAGTTATTCTCACTAGGAACGCAGTTAGCTTGAAAATGGGCACCTAACTTCCTCTTTCTGACCGACAGACTTATTTTGACAAGTGCCTGTAGCATGAGATACGACCATAATGTTATTTAAAAACAAACCCGCCAAGTTCGAGTTAGACTCGAACACGAAGAGTTCCGTAACGTATCAAGATCGAGGATAAAAACACGTTTCTTGTAAGGGACCTTTTCGTTATTAACTTTATTTAATTTTTTATTATTTTGTATTATAGCTACAATAGAAATACACAATCTGTAAAAATTTTGAAATGTCTACCTATTACGGTTCATGAGATACAGCCCGCAAACAGACAGATGGACAGCAGAGGCGTAATAGGGGTCCGTTTTCCGTTCCCTAAAAATATGGCGAAAGTAGCATACTCACTTGATAACAGTCTCAGGACTCGTACAGTCTTCAAACCGGATGGTGTAGCCGACCTCCTGCCCCAGGCGACACCCAAACTCCTCGGCCACTCTCTTGGCCACGGACATGGCGGCCACACGACGAGGCTGCGTGCACGCGATCTTACCGCGAGCGGTCAGACCGCATTCCGCGAGGTACTGAGTGATTTGGGTTGTTTTGCCGGAACCTGTCTCTCCAATTACTATCAGAATTTGGTTGTCGGCTACAGCCTGGGTGGGTAAAAAGAATGTATTTTATAGTTTATAAGGGCAATTACGATAATGGGTATATTCCTAATGATGATATTTTCTACTAAACGCAGCGGCATAATGATTAGACGCCATTTTATCGCCCGCCGTCTCTTTCGCTATCGTTAATTGTGATCATTGTAAGAAAAATTAAAGATATAAAAATCGAGTTGTTTTGAAGTAATGTCCGGAACCTAGTAGTAAGACAATCGGCTACACTTCTTACATGAAAAGAGATTGGAAGTAACTCATACACACCTTAGTCAGTTCATCCCTCAACTTATAAATGGGCAGTGACTGCCTCTGTTCCAAAAGAGACAAATTCGTCTTCTTGCCAAAAGAAGACTTCTTTCCACCAATCACATGCTTTTTCCACTCTGGTAGATCTTGAGGAGTTATGCCAGTGCCTCTCATGTTTGCAGCCAAAGCTCGACCATCACTCTCTGGCAGAGGATCTATCCAGTTTTTATTCAGTCCCATAGGTACGCTCTCCATCTCTTGCTCCCTCTGTATCATCTTTTGTTCTCTTCTCTCCTTGGATAGTGCTGACTGCATCATAGCAGCTTGTGCCAGGGAACCGTCTGGGTTCTTCACAATTCTGACAGGTGACAGGTCGTGCAGCGCGCGGCCGTGACCTTGTAAGAACGGAGGTTCGTCTTCTACAAGTTCAATCTCGATGTCAGCCTCGCCGTCTTCGTCTTTTGGTAACAGTCCTGTCTCCTCGTCGAAGTCCGGCAACTCGCTCTTGTCTATTACCCCTGATGATATCATCTGTGAAGTAGATATGAGTTTATGAATGGCATTAATTTAATTGTACCTCAAATAATTCCCATTTTGTTTTTCTAAAATATTATTGAACACTCTAATATAAGCACCTCTCTTTGTGAACCTCGGCGAGCGCGATAAGCGAGCCAAGTGTGTAAAGACCAACATAGCACAGTTGTATCATAATGTTATATGGAAATGATAATGCAAATTAGGAAATAATTGGCAGGAACTGTACATCTCTTACGCATCTTGGTACTTATCCAGATTTATATTTTGGGGTCTCAGTTCTAATCTAGCAAGAGGCTCATTTATTTAAAAAAAAATGTGCATTATTAGAAGCCCAAACAGTTTTTAGAAGTTCATTAATTTAAAAAACTGTACATCATTAGAGGGTCAATTCGTTTTTAGAGGAAAATATTTCCCTTCATTACTTCAGTCTTGCCAAACTATTAATGAATTTAATAAAAAAAGCCAAAAGGTTCTTTTGTTTTACTTGCCTGTTTGATCTCCCATCGTTCAGGGCTGGAGATCCTGGTGACCCTCTTTCGGCTGGAGTCTTCGTCAGGATCGAGTCCGCCCTGCAGGCCGGCCAACACTGTGGCATTCGGTGGGGGACGATCCGGATTGCGACCCTCGCGCTCAGCCTATTAAGTAGAAAAAATATTGAGAATGAACACAATACCTCTGTTGTATCATGTAGAATTGTAATAAATATTATGGCTTTTTTCAAACAATGAAATTAAAAGCTTTATAATTTACCTCCAAATGTGCATGTGATGCTGGGTTCAGATCTTTGCCAGTTTCTTGACACACATCCCTCATGGTGAGGGACACTTTCTGTCCAGTCATTGACAATACTTTAACCTGTAACAATACAAAACATTAGATGATAACTGTTATCATAATGGACTCTCCAGCAAAGGTTCGAAAGGAAGCAGAAACCAGTAGCTTATATTTTGGCAAATTGACCAGGTTTTATTTGACCTGAAAGAATGGTTTTAAATAAATTTTAAAACCATTCTTTCAGGTTTTTTTTTTTTTTTTTGTTTTTTTTTTAATATATTTTATAATGCTAATGAGTATTGTCTTTAATTATATTATCACAACGTAGGCATTTACTTGAGGATGTTATGACGTTCCGTCTGATCAAAATTTTGATTAATTAACATTTAATTGATTTGTGGTTTCAACTGAACTGTGTCGAGATAAACATAGGAATGATATTTTTAACGGGTGAAGAGTAATTAATTATATACGATGCCATTGCAAGATATACACTATTACAAATCATGATGGTATGACAAGAGCAGCTCACCAAGTACTTTCAATATTTATTAACCTGACAAATGTTGTATGGACCAGCATTGTTCATAAGAAAAATACACTTACAATGATAATAAATCACATGCAAATGTCAGCCATTTGCATGTGATTTGCATGAGTGTTAAACCAGGTTGTATACCAATCTTGTACATTACCTTAACTTTATCCCCTCTGTTGACGACATCAGACACATTGGTGACGCGGCCCTCTGACCTCAGCTGAGAGATGTGCACCAGACCCTCCCACCTCTTCTTCACACCCTCGATTTGTACGAAACAACCAAATGGCACTATGTTCGCTACCCTTCCACTGTAGATCTGAGAAAAGGTAATTGTGTGAACCTTCAAAATACTATAAATAACTAATAATAATCAGAGTATTTGAAGTAGATCTAAACTATTGTTTACCAGTGACCACATACATAATAGAAAGTTGAATCTTCAATCTTTAGCAGACATAGATTGATGTGGACGAGCCATTTGGCGCATACCAAGAATGACTAAAAACTAACAACACAAATGATGCTGAATGTCAAATCTATCCATCATAGATTGCATCAAATTAAGACAGATTAATAAAAACAATAACAAAAAATATCAAAAGCCATAGTTTGTCAGAATAGGCGGACAATATTTCTTCAGTAAAGTAAATTAACATCATGGAAAAAAACTGGTACTTACTTTCCCAGGCTCAGGGTCATCACTCATTTCAACCTCGGGGCTCTTCTTCCTGAACTTCTTGCCATAGTCACCATATTTGTGTTCTCTTTCGTAAGATGGTGACCCCCTTCCTCTTGGAGGTGATGACCTTCGTTTAGATGGGGATGACCTGCCTTTACTTGGGGATGTCCTTCCTCTAGGTGGGGATGACCTTCCTTTACTTGGCGATGTCCTACTTCTAGATGGGGATCCCCTTCCCCTAGATCTTGATCTCCTTTGCCTGTCTCTTGACCTATGACGACTAGAGGTGGGACGACTCCTGGATCGTCTTCTTCTGTCTCTGTCTTTATCTCTACTTCTACTCCTACGGTCTCTACTGCGACTCCTCTTGTCTCTACTCCTGCTACGCCTACTTTTTCTATCCCTTTCCCTCTCTCTGGACCTACTCTTTCTATCCCTATCTCTGTCTCTGGACCTTTCTCTTTTTCTACCTATATCTTTGCGCTCTGGACTGAGACTTCTTTCCCTCTTTTTCACATCAGCTTTAACAGTTTCTTTCTTTAGAGATCCTTTTACTGGGGCTTGTGATGGTGCCAGTGCTTCCAACTCAGCCATAGCTTGATCAACCACAGCATCATTAGTTTTGATCTTTGATTCATCTTTGAATATTTCTTTTGCTGTCAGTCTTTTGTTTTTCTTATCATCCCCTTCTTCCTCACTCTCTTCATCTGATGAGAACGTGGGAGGCTTCTCATTGGGTATTGCTAGGCCTGGAAACTTATTAGCCAATGGGTTTGAACTTTCATTGCTAGTTTCTGAACCTTTTTGTGTGGTGTTGTTGACAGGTTTCATGTGCTGTATGATACGCAATAAGTTAGTCATAAAAGAATCCGAAAACTCAGCTCCATTTTCAATGAGTGCCTTCTTGAAACAGTCAAATGTAGGATTCTTGTCTGCTATGTCAATGATAAATTCAGCTGAAAAATTAATAACAAAGTTTAGTAGAGTTGGAATTCTGTTAATTGTTGTTTAACTAGTTGGCAATGGAATTGTTGTGAGGAATTAGTAGACAAATATTACCATTTATACAAAGCAAAAGTAGAACCTGTGAAAGGTTGTGGCATTTTTGTTAGTTTCCACCTACACCCATAGAAAAATAACGAGAGTCGTTATTTTGTTTCATTAAAACTAAATTGTCTCAGCCACCAGGACAATAGGCGGTGGCGGATGGCGGTCTTAAGGAGTGGAACATGCACAAGATTGAAAATAATCAATTCTACGCGAAGTTCAGGGCCTGACTCCACACACAAAAACCCATTAAACGTAAAATTGAATTGCATGAGGAAGGAAACCAATAGGAAGTAACACCAATAATCTTAGACTCTGAACTTACCTAAATCTTTATCATTCAATCCTAAATGGTTGTCCAGCTCAGTGCAGAGTTTCGACACAAGCGAAAGATGTTCTAGTTTAGCAACTTCATCCATTCTTTGTGAATTTTAATAAGAAATTCTCAAAATAAACACAACGCCACACCAATAACCATTTTACAACCAACAACCAACTTGTCAAAAAATATGTCAATTTGTCACGCTTTGTCAAAAAGACAGCGTTGCTGTTTCTTTTTTTTTTGGAAATTTAATAAACTGGCTAATGAGGCTGAGGCCTTTAATCCACAAGTCAAGTCATATTTCTTTCATTGTTTATTTCAATATTAATGCAAAATTGGCGATCAGCGCAAAATCACGCAAAACATCCTTGTAAACTCAAAGTCATAGCATTTATTTCAAATTAATTATTTACAGGCAGTTTTAAACAAGGACTCGCACAATAAGAAAGACGAAGCTGTTGCCCATTCCAAAGCGTACTATTCTTAGCACAGAACACGAAATACAGATTTTTAATGATCCGTTTGAATCAGACTAGCGGGTTGGTCGTTTGCAGTTTCCCAAGTAGCTCCTCCTCTGTTGTCGTTGTCAGTAATTTAGTCTTATTTTTTATAGTGCCAAACGTATAAAACAACAGAGAACCAGTGACAACCAGTATTATCCTATATTGCTCTGTGGTGACAACAAAATGACAGTTAAGACAATATGATTTTATGACATTGACAAATTGACTCTGTCGTAAAGTCTGCTCGTCTCGTTGGTATTTTTTTGTAAAATTAGGTTTTAATTTGATAGCGTTTTAAATTTAGGCAAGTGCGTTTTTTTCATATGTGTACAGCTCATGCCACCTTCATACGATGGAAAATAACACTGATCATTCTGAACAAAACAACTTTAGTCCTATATCTGTGCAAGACGTAGATGTAGATTTCTTACCGATTGTTTACGAAATAATACGAAGGTACTTTTAAAGTGCTCTTATATTTAGATAAACGTCATCATTTTTATGACTGTATATACTTATATTTGTAAATATATCTCTATTTTAGTGTTGAGAGAGATTTCCATGACAACTCTGCCAAAGCCAGGGAGTCTCAAGACTGCAGTCAACGGGTGCTCGAATTGCAAAAGAAATTTGATATAGCGCGTACTCAGGTAATAATGACTATATGCTAATCATCTGAACATAATAATTTGGAATTATCAGTATTGAAGGTTAGTTTACATAACAATCTGAGATATAAAAGTTTATGCACTATGGTTTGTTCTAGATAAAGCGGTTGCCGGGCATAGATTACAACAAGCAGGACCAGTTGAAGCAGTTTGAAATACTGAGAACACAGCTGAGGCTGAAAAGAGAGCTCTTACAGAAGTATCGTAATATGTGCTCATTTGAAACTTCATTCAAGTGACTTATCTCAACACAATGCCTCTCAGAGCTTTACTAAGATACCTTGCCAACAATGAACACCTTGTGCAGAAGATTGCAGAGTCATACCCTGTGAGGCGCGCTGCACAGATGGCAGTGGCCATGTTCTACAGAAGTAAGGAGAAGTTCGCAGACATGGACAAGTTAAATCCTGAACAAGTTAACAGAATCATGTCATTCTTAAAAAAATTAAATGAAAACTTAAAGGAAGGGATTCAGGATGCTAAGAAACAATTGAAGAAATAATGTAAATAATTTTAGTTTAGTCTAAAATTCTGGTACATGTGTATTTAGCCATTACTTTTTCACTTGTAGCCATTAAAATAATACTGCATAGTTAATCCGAGCTAGTTTTATTTCACTCACTCTGAACAAACCATAAAAATATTCATTTACTTAAACTACAAAAATCACATAGTTATGGTACTGTGAAGTAATCAATACTGAGTTATGATATGGAGTAGAGCAGCTAGCCTCACTAACACTATTGCATTATTTGTAGGGTACAACAGATTCATCCCTCTGTCACTCGCTCACTACTGCTGCTCAAAGTTCCTAAATGAACAACACTCATGTTCATTGAACCTAGACTGCACAATGAAAATATCAATCACATTGAAACCAGTATAATCAAGCAAATTAAAATAAAATTATAAATTCCAAAACAAAAGTATTCTTCAAGAATCTTGCATATAATAATTAGAATTTTAGTAACAAAAAATAGCAATTCTGATAAAATATAGAGAATCAAGATGCAAAGCGTGCATGTTCTGTTCCTGTTGTACTGTTCGAGGTCACATACATACATAAGTAATTATAATGTTGAACTATGAAAAATATATTTATTTATAAACTTGACGAATTTTCAGAAACCTTACAAGATAGATTAGAGACCATGTATAAAGTTTTAAGTATTGTTTATTCAAAAATATGTAACTGTCGTCCAAGGGTGTGTACGAATCAGTAAACACACTACAATATAGAACTGTACCGCATGCGTTACACCTAGTGACGCAGCATCGCCATGAGACCTAAGTACCTTGTACTCTGATTTAATGCTTTTGGACCGAATTAGCTGCGCTAGGGAAGCTAATTAAATATTAAAAATAATTTCTTAGAACTATAAAAAAAAATATTTACAGGAGTACCTTCAAACTTCAAAGTTCCACACGGTTGACATTTGTAATTTTGAATTTTTATTAAGATCGGGCAATACCGTTATAAATTCGGAGAATAGTAAAATTGTCACTCCCTAGCGCCCGTCTCTCGTCCTGCTAGAAAATATCTGTAAACTGTCCGGCTCGGGCCGCGCGGTGCCGGGTAGTCGGCTCGGGAGGGCAGGCTCACAGATACTAGCAGATGGTTTTGGATGCGCGTTGTGTCGGAGCACTCGGGCCGCGCTAGTTGGCGGCGGCCAGCGCGGGCGCGTCGGGCGGCTTGTCGTGCCGCTTGCGCGCGCGCCGCCCCGCGCCGCCCGCGCCCCCGCCCCCGCGCTAGTTGGCGGCGGCCAGCGCGGGCGCGTCGGGCGGCTTGTCGTGCCGCTTGCGCGCGCGCCGGCCCGCGCCGCCCGCGCCCCCGCCCCCGCGCTAGTTGGCGGCGGCCAGCGCGGGCGCGTCGGGCGGCTTGTCGTGCCGCTTGCGCGCGCGCCGCCCCGCGCCGCCCGCGCCCCCGCCCCCGCGCTAGTTGGCGGCGGCCAGCGCGGGCGCGTCGGGCGGCTTGTCGTGCCGCTTGCGCGCGCGCCGGCCCGCGCCGCCCGCGCCCCCGCCCCCGCGCTAGTTGGCGGCGGCCAGCGCGGGCGCGTCGGGCGGCTTGTCGTGCCGCTTGCGCGCGCGCCGCCCCGCGCCTCCCGCACCCCCTCCCCCGCCCGCCGCCCCGCGCTTGTCGGCCTGCACTTCGAATGGAGAGTCCGTCGCTGTGACGTCACTCTCTTGCTGCAAAATAAAATCACAATGGATTCTAGTAATAATCGCTTTGGCTTGCCACAAATTCATATACAGGGCTTCATTTTTGAGACGGGGCAATTAAGGCAAGGTACCTGCCTTAACTGCCCCGTCTCACCGTTGTAGTTACAGAAACACGGTTTTAAAGCAGGCTTTCCTTAACTTTTCCAGACTTTTGATCTGCATACAAAGACTTTCAAAAAATAAAAACTCAAAAGTTAAGGACAGTCTTTTCGAGTTGATTTCATATGTCATATTCCCGCCATCTTACCACGTGGGTGGCATGCGTGTCGGACTTGTCGTGCGACTGCTGCGCGCGTCGGTCGTGCCTCGTGTTGGTAGTGCGCGGCTGCGTCTTCACGGCCGCGGGCTCTGGTCGCAGCACGTTGCCGACTGCCTTCGTACGACCCTCACGGAACACCTGTACGAAAGATCAATGCTATGAAATTGTGAAGAACGTTATGTTCAATCATGCAATCTTTTTCATCCACTATCTATGTATGTATACACAGTCGAGTCGTAATTACTTTACCACCTTAATGTCACTTTCTCTGTCACTTTTTTCGAAAAGAAAGAGACTTTTCTGACGAGACGTAAATACATATTTTCATTTTGCGAATCATACCGATTGCGCGAACTGATACTGACCTGCGAACTTCAAAATTTTAATTTCACAAACGCTTCCATGTTACAATTTCAATCTTAGTGAAGTATCAATTTACTGGGAGTTTTTATCAAAAATGATAATCAATTACGAGGTTGACTGTAAAACTTTTTAACGATGGCAATATACTCACCATCCTCTGCCCCCTCTTGAGATATTCGGGATGCTTGATGAAGCGGAAGCGCACGAGCGCCTTGTCGCCGGTGCGCAGGCAGTCGCGAGACATCGTCAAGATCGACGCCGTCTGCCGGATACTGCCACAGTGCACTAAGGAACACGAACATTAAGGATAAAGTTTGCAAAGACACTCAATGATGCCGAGAGTCACTCGTACCCGGCCTATTGTATTTCTTCCTTTCTTCAAAGCTTACCCATGGCCTGGTAGCGTGAGGAGATGGTGGTGGGATGGTGCAGCACCAGGATCTCGCCCTCGAACTGCCAGCACGCTTGAGGGTTGAGCGCGGGAGACACCATCACCATGCCCTTGCGGATTTGTGAGCGCTTTATCTGCAGAACAAGTTATATTTTCGTCATGACTTCGAAGCTCAAAATTAATGGTGAATTTTTGAAAGGTTGGTGTAATAAAAAAAAAATTTTCTAGCAAAAAAAATATTGCGATCGAGATGTCGATCCTTCGTGTACAAAGTTTCCACATTTTTTTCAATTCATCTTATAACTAAAGAAATAACATGGCTTAGTTTCATACTTATTAGAATTCTTTTTTTGGTATATTGGCATCTTGTATTTTCTTTTTATTCACGTAATTTGTTATTATTGAATTGTACTTTTGTGTGTTGTGCTATTTTTTTTTTAGTTCCTCTATCTATCTAGGTACGTATCATTCACCTTCTCCTTATTTTTTTAGTATCGCCTTTACAGTTTTATTGACCGATGACATTTGCAACAAGTCGTTTACTAACCTTCTTGAGAGCGAAGCTGGCAGTCTGCCCGCAAGTCGTTTACTAACCTTCTTGAGAGCGAAGCTGGCAGTCTGCCCGCCCCGGACCTCCGGCACAGGCATCCTCTTCCTATGGATGCTCTTGACGGTGATGGGCTGGAAGCGGCCCAGCGGGTCGGGGCCCAGCAGGAGCGTGTCGTTGAGGCGGATCACTCCCGCCAGCGTCGTGCCCGATACCACTGTGCCGACACCCTGGGGGCGGACGTATTACTTATAAATATTTGGATTTAGAATCTCAAAATGCTCAGGTAATTATGAATTCAAATTCCATTGCAACGGGTTTTTATAACAAAACCTTTTTTGTTACGTAAGTTTAATAATAACGTATTATAACACCTTCCGGGATAAATTCTCAAAATTTAGTGAAAATCGCCTCAAGAGCCGTCGCGTAGTTTCGAAGAACAACGCGGTCACACAAACAGACACGAATAGCGACTTTAAATAAAGACGGTCCATCAAAATCATTTAGACTATATTACGCTCTAAGATTGGGTTCACAAGTACTTTATAGAGAATCAGTCACTGGCTACAATGTTACCGTTTTTTTTGCATAATAAAATAAAAAATTAAAAATCGAAGCTTCACAGATATTGCCAACTAATTCAATGGACCCTGTATAACATACCGGCACTGAGTACGTGTCGTCTATCTGGAACTCCGCGGGCTTGTCGTCCTGCGAGGGCATCCTCGTCTTCAGCAGGTTGAGGAACATTGTCAGCAGCTCCAGGTTCTCGCCAGACACGTTTGATACTTGGAAGATTGGACATAGCCTGGAATAACACTAATTGGTATAGAAACTGTTGAGAAGCTCTTGAGAAACGACCAAATAAAAATAAAAACCCAAGATAATGGAGGTTTTAAGTTTTGAAATAACGCCAGACGATTTTAGAACAGTTATTTAAGAGTTAGAATCAGACAGTTGGTTCAGAATCTGAAAATCCAGCAGTTTTCAATTACGCATTCATCGCGTCAGAGGCCATTGAATTGATAATTTCATTAATCTCTTGACAACATTCACTTTGTTTTTAATACTTACACTTCATTTAACCAGGCTTATAGGAAAGTACCAAAACTATTTTATTCGACAGTATTTAGCATACAACATCGCCAACATACCTCTGGGACACAAAATTGGTTGCGCTAACAATGACGTCATCTTTCGTCTTCACCATGACAGGTACTTTGCGGCAGCCAGAAGACTTGAGGATCCTGATGAGCAGTTTGAGGTTGTCTTGCAGAACATTTGGGGGACACATGTCGATCTTGGTCACTACCACGAACACTGGGACGGAGAGCGCAAGTGCAAGACCGAGGTGTTCTTTTGTCATGCCCACTATACCTGCGTTGGCGCCGATCTACGGAAAAGGAAGGATACCTCACCAAGGATGGACAACAAATAGGAACAGAGGCCTTAGTGCGAGTTTCTTTTAACTATCTTCACTTTACGCATCGACGTTCGGCGCTCCGATTAGCCCTTCACCAGTGAAGGCCAGTGAAGGGCCAATCGGAGCGCCGAAAGCGGTCGATGCGTAAAGTGAAGATAGTTAAAAGAAACTCGCACTAAGGCCTCTGTTCGTAGAAATACTGATTCATGTTTGCGGCTCATACGGTCGGTCCACTGCAATTCAGTGGTAACAATTGAACTGCGAAAATAATACTTACTGCTACGCCATAAAGACGAAAACTGCAGATAAAGAAAACAATAATGTTTGTTATGCTACCTTCAATTGGTTAGGTTTTTTTTAATAAAGCAATCCCTCATATTTAAAAAAAAAATAAGACATTTATTCAAAAAACATCTAGGCAATCCTTTTCTACAGTACCTCAGCTTAAATTCACTTTTAATCTCGCTCGCACCATACTGCTTGCTGAGTAAGAGCGAGACTGAGTGGGGTGCTGGCGGCCCCAAGTGAAAATAATGATGATTAAAATATAAAAAAAACATAGTTTCTGCTTCATATTTAGTTCAGTTATGAAGCAATGTTTTATGATCTAATTTGAAGTACTTATTTTTTTAATACTGGACTCGTAAACAGCAGCCCTTTCACGGTTATTTTACCTCTGATTTTGAATGAGTGATCTTTATTCTTGTTGCTATAAGGTTGCGGTTTGTTTGCTGTCAGAGCTAAAATACTGTTATTATAATTAAGTTTGAATGTGTTTTTTTGTGTTCTTAATTATTGTGCCTTGGCTTAGTCTGGCTCAAATAAATTTATTTTCTTTCTTTCAAAATGACCTGAGGGCCTAGACAAGTGACAATCGCTTCGAAAGCGTTTCGTATTTCTACAACGACTTTCAACAGGATTGACATACGCTTTTCGATAGCTTATGTCAGTCCTATAGAGTTTTGCCTTTTCCATAATCGTTATCGCTGATAGAATGTCACTTTGTCTAGGGCCTCTGAGGCTATAAACAAAATCCCTTTTCTGTAAGCGTTAACGCCAACGGAAAGATCAAATTGTATGGAGTTGACATTAGCATTAGAAATGTCACGTGACTGCTGCTGTCAACTCCGTACAATTTGATCTTTCCGTTGGCGTTAACGCTTACAGAAAAGGGATTTTGTCTAGGCCCCTAGGTATGTCAGTCATTTATTTCAATTACGCACATTTAGGCACTTTTGAACGACAAAATTTACAAGAAAATAGAATTGATTGTAGTTGCACTTTCTAAACGGTACTTTCGTATGGAGAAGAATGAGCTTGAACCTCCATAGTTATTATGAAAGGACTGTACGGGCAACATAATAATCTTCAAGCTTCTTCACTTACCATAAGCATTCCGAAGTCAGGAGCGTGTCCAGTCATGCCGAACACGGTGGTCTTGAGGTAGCGCTCGTGGCCAGCCAGGTCGATGAACGTGATGACCTTGGAAGACTTCTCGCAGATCTTCACCCAGTCCAGGGTGCCGTGGTCCGGTTTGTTTACTACGTTACCTGTATAGGACGTGGGAATGTGACATTTTTCTAAGTCAAATTTTTATGTTAATAATTGAGACTGCCTCATTGGTCTCACATATGCCCACAATAAAGTTTTTTTTTTTTTTCTAGTGATTGCAAGCTCTGCTGCTGAGTATGAGGTCCTGGATTCGAATCCCAGGTCAGGCAAGTCAAGCCAAGTGATATGGGACTTAAACATAACTGACGAGATGTGGCTCTACTATAGATCTTCTGCATTAGCCCTTCGGGGATTAAAGGCGTGACGTTATGTTATAATTGATATGATATGGCCAACAAGCCTTTTAATCGAACGTATCCTGTCGCATGAACTTAGCCATTACCTAGGGGCTTTACGAAGCGACCTGAGAGATAGAATGTCTTAGGCTCCAGTAAATTCACCGGTTCCCCCCCGAACTAAATAAAACAGCAACGTTGCTATTACATGTATGTACAGTGAAAGTATTTTTTTATGTATTACATTGTGCCTTTCTAGTTTTTATCATGAATTTAGAAAGTATTCAGTTACATGTTGTACAAGTGCCTTCATTGTTTTAGAAGATGACTCTAGCTGGGCTAACACTCGTTTAAATCGAAGGAAATGTTCTTCTACTTTTTTGCTCTATTTCGGACGAGTCTCTAATGAAAGAACACACGCCTGTATTCCCGAAGGGTTAACCAGAGGTGTACTTGTAGTAGGTACACCCACATTTCGCCAGTTATATATGTCTAATGAAAGAAATAGTACAGAAAACAAAGTAGGTATATTTATGTATTAGGTAAGTACTCATTCATCGCGTACGACAAACGGTACCTACAGTTAACGGACGGTTACATAAGTTAATTGCATAACTAGATAATTAGATATTAGTACTAACTACTTCCGTTTATCAGTGATCGTTCAAGTTCTATTAATATCGCAGTATTTACTACATAAATGAACTTATTATACCAATTACCGAGTCATATGAATATGTAAAGTATACATCGCGTTACATGCGAGTTTCCACATCGATCCAATTATTGCAATATTACGCCGTAGTCATTAATGCTTTGAAGTTTGAGCATCTCGATAGAAACAAACTGTTTTTATTTATAGTTTTGTTACCTGCACCCTATTTGCGTAATAAACGATCTATCACAAAGTGAATCATTTTGAAACAGATTGCTAAAACATTGCTTCAAAAGTTCGAAAAAAATATCTGCTCAACAACGTAAATAACGCAATTAATGTTGTCAAATGAAACAGATTAGTCTTAATCGTTTACCAAAAATATGTAGAGTTGATACCTACAATACCAACTGCCGACATAACTAGATTTGACTGTATTGAAATCACAAATAAGTTGCGCTATACAGTGCCTAGAACTGTTATCAGACGGGCAGCGCGCGTGCCCCGGCTGTTCCACGTAGATTCATGCAGGACTAACGCCGGGACACGAGTGCCTCTTCGTCAACTTGTTGAAACCTATAACACGCACTTCATGGACATAGATGTCTTCTCTCTTTCAAGTAAAAAATTTAAAACACTAGCTATAAATACTCTTTCACCACAATCTTAACATATCAATAATCTTTAAATTCAGTTAAACATAATAAGATAATATTGTATATACATTTCCGTTCCTGATTTATTCATCTAGTAACTCGTGGACAATGGTGTGGGTTATACGTTTACCTATTTGTGTTACGACTCATAATTTTTAACCTTAACATGTAACTGTTTTTTTGTCCCTAATAAATAAATAAAATAAAATAACTTAGCAGTTCCGAACTTCGCGCAGAGGGCTGCTAGTATAATTTTTATGACCTAAATGGTGACATGAGGCGAGTGTGAGTGGGAGAACACCCAAGGCCCTATGTTCAGCGGCCGATAACTTAGCAGGTGCCGTATTATGAAGTATTAATGCCATCATTATTCCACTGCGAAAAAAGGATGGTGCTATCGGCCTTGTATAGCTCCGTCTCTCACTCACACTGGAAAAAAGGTGTCATTAATAGATCATAATACGGACCCTAGTCTGAACTTCAGACCTGCCAAGTTATATCAGCCGTATTGTACTAAGTATGCCCAAACCAAGAGCGGCAATTACTATGAAACTTATTTTTGAGTGGTGGAATTTAGTTGTATAGCGCCTTTTACGTATAGAAAGCACGCAGCTAGTCTCAGTAAAGTTCATTTATTCACAAATTGCGTTCCATAATGTTGGTAAAACAGTTGGTAGGCCAAAAATTGATCAAACAATTATTTTGTGTGTTTGTACGCTTTCACGCTTAAGTGGCTGAACGGATTGGGATGAAATTTGGCACAAGGGTAGACCTTGACCTGGAAAAGGACATAGACTACTTTTCATCCTGGATCGTAGACGAAGTCGCGGGCAACAATTAGTTTATTGATAAAACTGTTATCTTTATTTGTTTTCTAATGGTTATTGTGAAGAGTTTACTGCTAAAACTAAAATGCCATTAAAAATTCGCTAAGTGGTTATAAAAATGCAATATAGCATGACTAATTTACTTATTACTTTATTAGATTAGGTAGTTTTGGTTCGTTGTCGTCGTTGGAGTAATCGTACTACAACTGCATCGACGTAAGTCACAGGCGGATTATCCCTAAGGCAAACTAGGCACGTGCCTAGGGGCGCAAGGTAACAATGGGCCGCGCGCGCAAAAGTTTTTAAACAAAAAAAAAAAACACCATAAATTTTGTACTTTGTAAGTTTGCATCGACTTACTAATATTATATGTATAAGTCCTAGTT
The DNA here is from genome assembly GCA_947363905.1 of Lithophane semibrunnea. NCBI lineage: Eukaryota > Metazoa > Arthropoda > Insecta > Lepidoptera > Noctuidae > Lithophane > Lithophane semibrunnea. The sequence goes on from OX376195.1 coordinate 16,762,569, forward strand.
AAAATTTATTATATAGCCGCTAGAGGGGAGTCGATGGTTTCGAGGGGAGTCGGGGGCTTGCCTAGGGCTCTCTCGACATTTAATCAGCCTCTGACGTAAGTTTTCTTATCGTATTCATTGACCCAAAGTTCCCAACTACATTGTAATTTCTAATCTTTGTGTTATTTAACTGTACTGTGCTCGATGAAAAATTATAAGTACTTAAGTCAAAAAATAAATCGGCCAAAAAAATTCCCAACTATGTTGGGGTAGGCTTTCAGTCTAATCGGATGCAGCTGAATACCAGTGTTTTACATGGAGCGACTGCCTATCTGATCTCCCACAACCCAGTTACTGGGTAACTAGTGTTATTGGTAAGACTGGTTGCCAGACTTTTTTGTGCTTCTGACTACCTGTAACGACTGACCGAAGGGTTAGGCTTCGGGGAACACAGCCGTGAGTGATGTTGTGTTGTGTGATTTGTTTCGGCATCTACATAGTACTCACCCATGCTATCGAAGCCCAGTATATCATTGCCCACAGAGCTGGTCCGTCCGCTCTCCATCTCATGCTTGTGTCGGAACAGCCGCTGTCGCGCGTACCCTCGTCCGTTGTCCAGTTCACCATGAGTTAGTACACCCAGGAGAGTTGACTTGCCCGCGTCTACGTTGCCTACTACTGCCACTCTTTATGAAGGAACGAGAAAAAATAGTAGTTTGGAACTGGTTCATGGTTAATGCAGTACAAGAGATAGCAGAAAAAGAAAAACGCCAGAACCAAGAAGTAAAAAATTGATATTTAAAGTCTGTTTATGACATTTCCTTATTTTTTAATTTTATTGTTTGACAAATAAGGTGCCCATAGACGTCTGCAATATGAGAGGTAGTGACAACCCTGAAATGTGAACAGCTTGTAAAAGTAATTCGTCAACTCGTCCTACATGCCTACGGCCCATTTACGACGACTGCACATTTATTTTGATTTTCTGCAAGTCGTCCTAAATGGGCCGTAGGACGAGTTGACGAATTACTCGCTTGTAATTACAAAGGCCCGTTGGGGCCAAGAGTTCGATGGGCATGGTATCGACCCTTGCAATCAGAATGCTGCTTAGTGATGCTACTATTTCCGGAGACGAACTCATTCACAAAGATCTCTTCTATTTCTGATCTCCGTCATCTTCCATCTATGTCCTACCTGATCTCCATGAAGTCGGTGTGGTCAAGCTCAGCGCGCAGCAGGTACTGGCCGGTGAGCCCGCTGCCGCACTCCCAGCGCCGCAGCTCCACGCATGACACGCGCTCGCCGCTGACCAGCGACTGTAGCGTCGCTACTGATGCGCTGTACTCGTCTTCTGTTAGACCACGCCCGTCTGCACAGATGATGAGCACATTATGACCAGCGGTCACTCGGAACTCCAGAAAACACTTGCTAAATCGTCAGCTACTAGTTACGCCCAGAAATCTTATCTCGTTATAGACTGCTTCTTCTTTGCATTTACTATGAAGCGTCACCATCAAGAATATTCTTTCACGAGCGTTCGTTTAGGAAAATTCGAAAGCGTGGTTTCACGTAGTTAGGGAAACTCCACTGTGAGCCAATTATTGGTGAATAAATTAAACTCATTTGAACTAAGAACTTAGATCGTGGAGCTACCAATATGACAAGATCAGTGTGTGCTCTCAGAAAATACCTACCATAGGCAAACTTATTAGTTCCTAAAGTGATACAGGCGCTTGGAAAGAGGATTTTGTTTTATTGATTGAACATCAAATAGATGTTATCAAAAATTCAATTAAAATTATACAGCTGATAGATGTAGCGTGCTCCACTAAACTTTGTTTAATATTTGTACAGATTGGATATGTCCTTGGCACGAATCGCGTGTTATATTTAACTTAACTACAAGACCATGCGGTATAATAGAAAAGGAATAGGTTTACAGGTAGGCAATTGCAGACAACCATAATTTTATATTATTCAAGGAAGGTTTATTATATTTATGGAGATTTCTTTATTAAATGCAAGATTAACATTTTGATATGGTGAAAATCGCATCAAAATTGATCAAAACTTGTTGCGTAGTTTTGAAAAATGATACGAAAATCGGCTTTAAATTTACAGGTTTCCAGTATTTCGTCATTGGATTTACCCAAGTCAAGGCTTATATTCTTGAAGCTCTTTACTATATCGTTTGTGGATCATTTAATCAGTCGCCCGCACGTCTCGTAGACACACAGACATTTGCGGTACTTTCAACGCACTATTAAGAGTAATCGATATTACCACATTACCGCATGCACGTGCGTCCAACTGATTAGTTAGATAAGATAGTAGACTTGCAAGTTGCAACATCCGTATTATCTGTTTGTACATGGTATTTATGAAATTATAAATTATCTTATCTATGATTATCATTAAAATATTTGATGACGTAATTAAAGCCACGATAATGACTCAACCTAAGGGCCACCCCACACTTTGCGAAGCGAAATGCAACAGGTTTTTCACTGCCATACACGTAATACCTATCAACATTGTACCCGTTTGAAATAAAGGCGCGGTGCACTGCGCTTTGGCAGGTGCGCGCCAGCTCAAAGAATCGATGGTTCCAAGAATTCCTAAACTCCAGCCAAGGATTTCAGGAATCAAAATATTTTCACAGATTTGGTTGAATGCATTTATTGTTGTGTGGCCTGCCACTGTTGGGTAGAATGATGAAATGTTGAATAATACATGATTTTCCTCTTCGTTTTGAAGCAGGTGTTACTCATAAATTAATGAGCAAAACCTATTTTTTTATTTATACTGTTATTAATATGGTGATGAAATAATAACCGGTATTGTAATAGGTTCAGGCAAAAAATAAATACCTACTATAATATGCTAATCCATAACATGTTGGTTGAATCATATTTGTTTACATACATTTCCCAAAGGGTTAATTCTATTCTATTGCACTGTGAAATAGGAAGTATATTATTAAATTCCTTTGTGGTTGTCAATCAGTGTTACCAGCTACACTGATGTCAGTTTATTTAATCTAATTAGCTTTTTGAATATTTATAAAACTTTTGTTTCGTTTTTTTGTTTTATCCTGAATTTATTTTCCTTCACTCTCCTTTCATTTGTTCACATTACCTATTATAAAATGAGACAGTTACCTTCTCCTTGCCCTATGTCATATATTATCTCTCCATTGCCTGACTCCAGCCTCTCCAGCAGTTGCTTGCGGAGCAGCTCATACTCATCAGCAGTAGGGCTCACAAGAACCATCTAAAGGAAATAATGTTAAATTACTTAATGGCAAGGCTGTCTTACATACCGTAATTTAAAAATAAATATTATGTACTGCATCATGGACACAGAGACAGAGAGCCCAAAATAGATGACAGGATAGTGAGTTTGTTAGTCTGATTTGTTGATATAATTAACTACATATATTTTAATGACCTTTTGGGAGCTTTGTCCTTGAAAATCAACATTTATTCACATTAATAGTTGCAGCCAGTTCTTTAATTAGCAATTTATCATCTTTGTAGTATCAAATTGTATTAATTGATAATCATAACTAGTCCATTGAAGTCTTGAAGATCCTCTTCACATAATTAGCATGCATACTTATGTGTGAGTAGGATGGGACAATTTATAAACAAAGTGATGCAATATTGTTATGGTGCAATAACTTGTTTGGCAATATTTCATTAATCTATTATGACAGAAAATACTTACTCTAGGGAGTCTACTACAATTATTGTAGTTACGAAATTATAGTAGAAGTTTTTTTTTTACTTTATTGTAAGTATTTGATACACATTTAGTGCCCAGCACCCGACATCCGGGTCGTACATATATATAGATATACGCGGCGCGCTAATGAACTCGACTGACTAGTTGTTATAGATATATGAGACACATTTTATGGCATGCTAATTTGTATGCAGTCTATGTACTTGGCATTAAAAGTTCCGCTGTGAATTCCAGCTTGAGAATCATGAGATCCACCGCATTCGTGCAACCATTTACCATAGTGGAGCAGATGTGAGTAGGCGAAATTTTCGCGGGAACAAAAATGTTGGTAAACAAAGACAATGTTAATGTTTACCTTTCCTCTGATGCTCGAATAATCCGTCTCATTCTCCGGGAAGCCCTCGGGCTCTACGAGCGGGCTCATTTTCACTGGTGACTCGGGTATACTATCCATGTTTAGTGACAATCGACAACAACAGCAACAAACTATTATACCATTATGTCATCACGGTACTGTACCGTAAGCACTTCCCTTGGGTTACAGTTCCTAAAAAACCAAACAACTAAAGATTATTTAACACAAAGACAACAAAAGATAAAAATAGCGAAACAAATATCTACAAATTCTGATCACAGATGCTTTACATGTTACCATGGAATTTAGTAATCTTGTGAAACAATAAATAACAGCTTTTGTAGGACCGGTTGAAATAAAATGTATATTTAATATTAAAATACAATTAATTACAATAAATACCCTAATGTTATCCGCAGAATGAGTTGAAAATAGATTTTCTAAATAAAACAGATGGATTAAATGCCAACTTTTTGACAACTCACATGCTAAGTGTTGCTAGTAATTTTAGTGTTTGTTTTGCAATTAAAATGAGCTCAAAAATACAAAAATACTTATTTATTATGGTTTTTCAATGACATTTTAATTTTTTTTTAAAGAATGCAAAGATATTTAATTACATATTCAATTTAATCTGTCTAAGACACGAATTTGAAAATAATAAAATTGTTGTAAACCTGGCAACTGCTTTTAGTGTTGCAAGGAGCACAAATTGTCTTCCTTCTATGGAATGTACGAAGGAAGAAGAAAAATAATAAATACCTATAGACTTAGGGTCGTTGCGAAGTTGTTGCGAGATTTGTCTTGCGTGTGGTGAACGTGTTCATTGACATATTTAGTAACATAATCCAGCACAACACAGTCAACATGTAACAGTACATCTTCCGAGACATCATGCCGGTAATGTGGACGGTTGTCTCAGCAGCAGCCTGCAAAGCTCGATACAGAGCGATATGTATCGATTTTTGTTTTAAATGTCCGAGACAATTTGAGACTTTAGCGACCGTGTCTCAAAGCACTGTCGCAATGAAAGCAAGGAACGCCATAAGACAAACGCCTAGTGCGTACGACGGTAGTACGAGGTTTTAGAAACTTATGCCGGACGTAAAAACTGAATCCAAAACGTTTAGAATTGTATACTATTTATTTCACTATGCACGTGACACACCTTGCTGATATGTAGATTTTTACGGTAATGAATGATTCAGAACGCCACCCAGCTACGATTCTTATTAATTAAACTCCTTTTTCCTCGTTTACGTTACGTTCATATATCTGGAGTTCCGTAGTTTCTGCCAACCCCCATGGGAAGAAGGCGTGAGTTTATGTATGTTAATTGTTAGGTATGTACTGTCCTCAGACCAAATAAAAAACCTGTCACGGACTTTAATTGATGGCCGGCATTGATGACTCTCATTGTGAAATGTGAAAAGGCAGACACCTATGAACTAGAAATAAACAATGCAATCAACAAAATAGTACACTGGTTAAATTCAAACAACTTAAAAATTAATATGGAGAAAACTAAAATGATACAATTCCAAACCCATAAAAGAAAGCTATTGACGTTAAATATTAAATACAATGATGCTATTATCGAACAAGTGGCAAGTACTAAATTTCTGGGCATAAACTTGGATCAGCATTGCGACTGGAAAACGCACGTCGACTATGTTTGCGATAAACTTGACAGATTTGTCTACGCAATAAAAAGATTAAGAGCCACGGTATCAACAGAAGCTGCACTTTGTGCATATCACGGATACGTTTCATCCGTACTCGCTTATGGTCTCTTGTTGTGGGGTAATTCGGTGGAGATAATAAAAGCATTTAGAGTACAAAAAAAATGTGTACGTGCAATCTGTGGAGCCTGGTTTATGGATAATTGTAAACCCTTGTTTAAAAAGTACAATATTCTGCCCTTACCGTGTATGTACATTAGAGAAGTTTGCCTATTTGTAAAACGACATCCGGAGTATTTTACTAAACATAAAGATGTAACTAAACGAAATGTCGTAGCTCCTAGAAATAAAAATAAATTTAAACATGAACTTTGTTTACCGCAATGCAGGCTCGAATTGTTTAAGAGGAATTCGTACGTAAATGCTGTTAAGGTATATAACAAATTACCCGACGCCTTTAAAGATTTACCTTTGACCATGTTCAAAAAAAAGGTAACGCAATGGTTAAAAGACAAATGCTTTTACAATCTTAATGACTACATGTTGGATCGCGGAGAGCGATCCAAATAAAACAGAAATAAATAAATAGTATTGGTATAAGGAATTAATATTAAAATTTTAGTGAAGGTTGCAACACATTGACATTTTAGTAGACATGACATCATCAATTACAATTTACAATAATTTTTATTTTTATATTCTAACTGACATTATATTAAATTTTATCTCTTGAAGTGACATAGGTATAACTCTGACATCAATTAATTAATTGGTTCCTTATAATCCTAATGCATGAGATACTATTTGTTGATGGTGACTTATTAATTTATTAAACATTTAATTAACATTGTGTAAAATATAATATTTGCGCACCATAAGTAATGGTAGAATGTAAAGGGCCTAAATTATAGTTATAAGACCATACAAATTGTAAACCTACATTCATGCGAATAAATGGATTTGATTTGATTTGATTTGATGAGCCACCTTCAAACTTTTCAATTTTGTAGTTTCATACATTCACGAGATTACACGATTATACACGAACTCAAATCGCACGCTAGACTATTTCCGATTAAAAGTAATTTATTTGTTATCTTGTTTACGGATGACAAATAAATTACTTTTAATCGGAAATAGTCTTATCCATAGAGGTTGACTAATAAGTTCTCAATAATAAAAATAAATACAATGTTGCATTAAGTTCATCCAATCTATTTGATACCGACCTCCTTTGAATCATAGCTTTCTGAAAACTTATCTGAAGACAGTGACAGTTGAAATATCGATGTCAGAGAAGTTACTTTCGAACTTGTCGAAATGACTAATATTTCTCCGTACGCTAACGTTACTATCGTAACAGTAACCTAGCAACGATTGTTTATCGTTGCTAGGTTACTGTTGCTAGACCTGTAATTGGTTGACTTTGGGTAGTCACTCTCCCCGCCCTGGGACCTCGAGGCGAAAGTATTCGCGTCATCGTATCGGTGGCGCGAGGAAGCGAGGGCGCGGGGCGAGCAACCGATGCAGCGACACATAGAGCTGCATCGGTCTCAGCTTCGCGAGGTCCTGGTGGCGAAATGGCGGGACAGGCTTTCACGCCCTACCGCCGGCCTCGACATCATCGAGGCGGTCCGGCCGGTGCCCGAGCGCTGGCTCGGGAGGAGGCACGGCTCTCTGTCGTTTCGGGTGACGTAGGTGCTCTCGGGGCATGGTTGCTTCGGGAAGTACCTATGTCGCATAAACAGGGAGCCGGACGCTCGGTGTCATCACTGCGTCGACTGCCGGGAGGACACGGCGCGGCATACGCTGGAGAGTGCGCCGCTTGAGAGGGGCCGCGCCGTGCCCTCATCTTAGAAGTAGGCAATGACCTCTCGCTGCCAGCCGTCGTTGAGTCGATGGTCGGCAGCAGTTGAGGAGTCCTGGGACGCGGTGGTTTTCTACTGCAAGACAGTCATCTCGCAGAAGGAGGCTGCGGAAAGGGAGAGGGAGATCTCGTCCACTCACCGGGCGTCGGCGGAGGGCGGATAACGCCCTCTTCCAGCTCCCCTAAATGGGTCCAGGGGTGACAGACTCAGGGACGTCTGTCGCCCCCCACACATCAGGACCCGAGGTGGCGGCGCGTAGTGTTCCACGCGCGCCCCTCTTAGACGTCACGGGGGGAGTCAAACACTTCACTCCCCCCCCTGACCCGAGGAGGCCCGCAGTGATGGGCCGGCACCAGTCGGGGGTTGCGGAAGATTTTTACGTCCCCGCGACCCCTGGCGTAGGTGTGAGTCGGAACACTCGTCGTTTTTAGTCAGTAAGAGTCTGACAGACCCCTCCGCCCGCCCCAGGGCGGAGGACATCCATGAGGATTTTCCAACACAGAAAAAAAAATAAAAGGTTAGTTTAGGTTAAACCGGTAAAGAATGAAATATAATTTTCTTCTTCTAATACGAAGACGTATGACTTTGCGTGTCGGGAAACGAATAAACCCGATTTGCATTACACGGCCAAAATACGAACTGTGCCAGGTGGCTCATCAATTAAAGTCCGTGACTGTACATAAGAATGATTCAAATCTACTCTTTGGATTCAGATTAATCTGACAGCTGCCGAATGACGAGGGTTGCTGAATATTCAGAAAGACAGTCAGGTTTCCAGACGTTTACGCCCAGCCTGACGTATTATTAATAGAATAGCGGAATATAGCACAAACGCGTGGAGGCGAAGCAAATACTCACTCAGCAATGAGTGGAACAAGGCTGCCATACACAAATTATCGGTGTACCTACTTACGAAACATCTAAGACATTGGACAGAAGCTGCTAAACTTAATTCCATTCTACCGTAGGTTTTTTTTTCGCTCGCGCTGTTGTCACTGTCATCCCCCCTCGCCTCGCTAGTCGTCGCAAAAATTTACTCTGTGGTCGTCGCATAAAAATGTACTCTGTGGTCGTCGCCATCCGCCATCGGTGATTGTATTTTTTTATTTCGGTCAAAATCGATTGTACTTTAACGCAATAATTGTGAAGTGAAAATAAAAATCTGATAGTGTATTTGGTACCTTGAATAAGTTTTTATATTGTCGAATTCGTTATGGTTCTATGGATACGTCTATCCTTGAATAATCAATATGGGTGATTTGAATTCATCTGATTGTTCCTGGAAGAAAATGGTGATAGCGAAAGCAAATAATAAGTGGATCTCTACTGTAAAATCTGAATATAGCAAAATGGACAACACCCTTACCGGTACAGATATACATTCAGATCTTGAACAAATATCTTATGATAATGTCAAAAAAGAGTATGATGAAACTAGTTGTGATAAAAATTATGAGATGGATGACTCGAATTCGATGTCATCGACACAGGAATTGGACCCGCTCTTGCTGCTGGAGCCCGGCAAACGGAGACGTCGCAGAGATTCGGGTCCTAAGTGTGAATCGCCAGACGAGCGAGCTTCGCGGTTAGCAAAGATGTCGGCTTACGCCGCACAGAGGCTCGCTAACGAAACCCCTGACCAGCGTGCTAGCAGGCTGAGGCGCATGTCAGAATATGCAGCTAAAAGATTATCAAAAGAGACCAGTGAACAGAGAGCTAAACGCTTATCAAGAATGTCTGCCTATGCTGCCAAAAGGCTTGCTAATGAATCACCAGAGCAGAGGCAGGCCAGACTAGCCAGAATGTCTGCATATGCTGCTCGGCGACAAGCCATGAAGAAGGTTTCTGGTCCCAGCACCTCTGTTGGTTGTCATTCAGAAAATTCAAATTACAATATGCAAACAATGCCTAACCAAAGCTGAGAATACTTTTTATTCAAGTCAATTATCATAATCATATTATTAGAATACAGACTTGATTACTTTTATACAGATTTTTACACAAAATTGATTTATGTAAATAGATATATTTTTAGTGTTATGTCTAATACAAACCTATTTAGATTTTTGTTTAAAAGCCTTTATTATTTTTTAGTTTTATTAATCTGCTGTAGTTTTGTATTAATCAGCTTATTAAAATATAAGTGCAACAACATCACAATAAACTTTTATACTAAAAGAAGCTTCATTTAAAATTCATTTTGCCTGATCGAAAGTTTATTTTAATCAAACAATACACTTGTTATACATCTTAGTAAGAAAATGTTAGTGAGGCAATAACACACAAAAACATAAATGTGCAGAAGTATTTTTACATAATTCATACCATTGAGATTCTGCAGATGAAATTAAAGGAATGTTCTTAATCAGTCTATGAATAATATCCTACCAATTAGTTTTATATTCAAATACAATTCATTATATAATATCAGATATCTTACACCAAAATACATTTCACTTTATACCTACACCATGCTGATACCACACTAGACAAGCACTACACTTCTACAAGGTAAATATTTCGACAATTCGCCAAGTGTAGTGCAGGGTTAGTACATTGATTGATTACCTGAGAGACCTTTACATGAGCAGATATTGAATATGTAGTCCAATAGAAGGTGCTACAGTAACATTAATAAATATATTTTTTATTTAAAAACTACCTTACGACTTTCAATAATAAATTTTACTATGAGAAACTACTACTATGCATCAACTCTATTTTTCATTACATTTAGAGAATATTGACATCTTACTTTTAAAATAATATTGAATGTATAGAATATAAATGACTGCCATAAATAAGAAAAATAAATATAAAAATTGAGCATAAAGTTAAATAAAGTGTTTGAGAAAAAAAATCAAGACAGATTGTTATGTCCAGCAAATACACAAAAAAGGATGGATGTGGGTACTGCTATGATTGCAAATATATACAGAACAAATGATCAAAATGCACCCCACAGAATAATTGTCAGCTTTACATATGGCAAGTTTTAGTTTAAGTTTATCACAATTTTATACTTGATTCAGTGTTTCAAAATCGAAAAGGTATCACCATGCGATCATAATATAAAAATTACGTAATAAATAGCATCACGACATATTATAAAACAAAGTCCTCCTCCATGTCTGTCTGTTTGCAATAAACTCAAAAACTACTGCACCGATTTTCATGCTGTTTTCACCAGTGTATAGAGTGGTTCTCGAGGAAGGTTTTATTTAGTATATAATAAATTAATAACCGACATCCACACGGGCGAAGCCGCGGGCATCATCTAGTACTTAATAAATTGAGAAGCAACTTCTTAGGCAAAACAAAGAAAATGGTGCCGATTCTGTTGTTCACAAACTAAACTAAATTTAAGTTCAGTGCATCTTTTTCTTTCTATTTCATTAAGAACAGGACAAATTATAAATTTTAGTTTAGTCCTGTCAAATTAATCAGTGCCTGACGTAAATTGACGTAATTTTAGTAGGCAAGTTTTTAAATCACGGCTAAACTTGTATGGGCGCTGATTAATTTGACAGGACTAAACTAAAATTTATCTTCTGTCCTTTTCTTAATGAAATAGAAAGAAAAAGATGCACTGAACTTAATTTTAGTTTAGTTTGTGAACAACAGAATCGGCACCAATATCATTTAAATAACATTTTCGGTTTGCAATTCAAGGCGATATGAATAAATAAGCATCCTACTGCACAGTTCAATATTGCAAGATGGATGGATGCACACACACAATGAGGCAAGGTTAGTTCTTGGCTAGTAGTAAGGGCCAGAGCAAATACGGCACGGCCAGTAGCAGAAACCATGAGCTCCGAATTTTAAGGAGCACTAAAATATACACTCTATTTCAATTAGATAAGGATTAAAATATATATGGTCTAATAAAATTAGCTAGTGAAACTCTGCAGACGTGATGAGTATCGATATCTAAACACGATAACATAAAAAACAAAACCGGCCAGTGCGTGTCGAACCACGCACAATGAAGAGTTCCGTAGTTGGGATGAATTTATCAAACAAACTTAATTTTGTAGTTGAAAAACTTGTTCTCACATACATTTCTGCAACTGCAAATGTAAGTTGGTCGATTAATACTCAGTAACTTGTGGAGCCTACATAGCTGTGATAGTTTTTCTTTTAATTTCGTTATTTATACTACTGCCGGGAATTTTTTCACATATCCAAAACCAACCATTTAGCTTGCAAGGGGACACACTTGACTCTAACAAAAATTAGCAAACGGATCCCAGAATCCAAAAATGGTTTACTGATATCGATACACGACGTCTGCGAAGTTTCGCTAGCTAATTTATTTTGACCCTGTATAATAAATTCTCTGCAGTGCTGTTCGCCGATGTGTGGGTGAAGGGCTAAATTATATCTTCCTCCAACAAAAGCCTTTGCAATACTTACCGACTTTAGTCTGATAGATCCAGGGTTCACTTATATACATATATATATATTATTTATACATTTAGCTATACATACTATGATATAGGTATATAACTTTAAATATAGCTGCGAATCAACCGTCTAATTTGCTTATTACTAAATAAAGCCACTAATATATTAATATAAACTAATTACTTATACTGTTTTTACAAAATGTTACGTACGTATGTTGCATACGTCTGTCATCTAGGTCTGTAAGGTCGCTTATTCACCGTAAACCCGTTGCATTAGGCTTGGTACACACCGTTTAATGGTGATTTATTTTATAGAAACAGCTATATCATTCCACCAGTCACAAGGAAGCTCAAGTTCGGAGCATTCCTTAGTAAGGCGGCAGTGTGTACTCGACGTGGTTGTATAACTGTGTCGGTTGATACGGGTGAGGTTTGCGACGCGCAAGTGGTCGCTAGCAAGCGGTGTCCGTGGCGAGTGGCGAGCCAGCGACTGGCGCCAGTAGCTGCCGGGTGGATGATGTTGAGCTGTACGAGTCGCCCGATGAGCGTACACTTGACTGGCTCAGGGGTGTTCCTGGATTAAATGTTACTTATTGAAATGGTGCCATAGCATCAAAGCTTACGACTGGTTATATCCAGCATGGAACTTGCGGATGAGCCGCAGAGCCGTATTAGCCCAGGCTACGTACGGGCGATTTTTAGCGCCAAGATTTTTTTTCGAGCACTGGATTTTCAGCTCTCGGTGTTGAGCAGAGCATTGAGAATCCAACAGAGTGCATCTCAGCGCATCAAAAAAAAAACACTTGGATTTTCAACACTCGGCGCTAAGCAGTGCGTTGAAAATCCAGTGCGCGATAAACAGTGTGACAGAATTTAATCTGGCTGGTTGTACGGTATGGTATACAATACATTATTTTGTATTTTATAAGCTATATATACCAGGTAATGATGTGACGTGATGCGGTAAGGCCCAACGCTGGGGAGTACAATCTCCATTGTTAGTCGGCTCCTGTAACAGATACTTATATTAGGACATGACGGTGCAGACTAAAAATCCAGATTTCTAATTTTATGCGCATATTATTGCCAGACTAATGAGGTTTGTTTCATAAATATTAATTAGTTCGAAAAGGATGAAATTATGTAGTGATTTGCCTAACAATAATATGCACATGTAACTGCGTTTCAAAAGCCCCGCAATGCCTTGACCTCAAGCTACGTTATGTGGTTAACGCAGTGCATCGCTCGGCTCCTGTAACGTGCCAGTGTGACCTCAACAACATTCATACAATAAGGATGCAGTACATGATAATAATGAAAGTGCAAATTAAACACGACGCGGAAAATAAAAGAACATCGCGTAAACCAAAACCGAATTAACACGCACACAAACAAAGCTCAATGATGACATCACGACTACGATGACAGCTGATGCAAGATGGCGGACTTACTGCAAGTTTGTTCGTCTTAGGAACGGTCAGAATGGTCGTGTTGGTGTCTTCCGGCGTGAAATAATCTGAGTCCTCGGCGACTGCCGGCGACTCCACATCGTTACGAGACTGTGTTCCGCTCGCTGCGTGCGATTTTACACCCAATTATCAACTGTTCACGATGACACTACACCTGTCTCTGCTATTGTATGCCCTAGGTGCACGCGCGCTCCCTTGTGATAGGTTGCGATTAAGTTCTATAACAAGCATGGCGCATTTATGGATGACTGCTATTATTGGTACGTTTAACTAATGCGCCTTTAACGACATATTATTATGATTAAACGCTACAATTATCGATTCTATAATCAAAACATTTGAGATAATTATTACTATCGACGAAAACCTAAAACTGCGTGGTTTAGTTAAACATGCTTTAAAAAACTATGTATGGGGAAAGAGCTATCCTAACATAATGTCTCTAGTTTAGTAGGAGTATCTAAAATTCACGTTAGAATAATCCTAACTTCAGATAGGACGATTACTGAATAACGAAATGAACAACCACCTCTATACATTCAAAATGGGCTTATAGGGCAAAATTATACTAGCATCCACTAGGTCGAATGCTAGTGCAAAATCACCCTTATTTCCAAGCAAAGCTTCCACTTATCATATCTACAAATTGAAAGTTGGTATAAATAGCGGCCTACTACCGAACGTTCGAAGTTTGAATTTACATGACTTTAGGAGCATGAGAGATAGGGTGGCATTGTGTCAGGTAGACACGGAGTAGTGTACAGATGGAGTGCCAATATGCAAAGACAATGCCGAAGTGAAAGTGGCAAACGTAAAATGTCAAAATATGTTGACGCGATCTTATTTAGATATAATATCACGCTTGTATTCCCCGGTGGGGTGGGCACACATTTCCCCATTTATTTTTAAGTCCGATACAAAGGTTAAATTATATTTGCAGTTAGTCGCTTGCACATTGACAAACCATTTGCATACTTATTCCGTGGCACTAAAAAAATGTGTGTCTGTTATTGTATGTGTTGGTGTATATTTGAGTGGGTGACTGGCATACTGACGTGACGCGCTCGTTGATGTGCGCCAGCGCGGGCGCGGCCAGGCGCAGAGCTCACCGTGTGTATGTTATTGTATGTATGTGTATGTGTCGGTGTATATGTGACTGGCATACTGACAGTTGTGCTTGTGGTCGGGCTCGTCGGTGTCGGTGTCGTCGATGTGCGCGAGCGCAGGCGCGGACAGGCGCAGCGCTGAGTTCACGGCGCGCAGAGTGCCCGGGGACCCGCTGCCCAGGCTTGACACTGTCTGCATAATAATTTAATAAAAAATATTGTTCCGTATCCGTCTGGTAGTTCCGGAGATTACCCCCTATATACAAGCAAACAAATTTAGCTCTTTATAATATTAGTATAGACTAGTACACACGGCTACACATCAAGCTATACATATGTCCAGTTTATGCTGATCTCGCACTGTATAGGATTTCCGTACAATGCAAGGTCAGCTTATACTGGACAAGACATGTCCATGGGCATGTATAGCTTGATGTGTAGCTAGTTGTATAGCTTGATGTGTACCCATGTGTACTTAAAGAATCTATTCAAGTATCCTCACCCCATTAGCCGTGGGGTGTGTGAGCAGCGGCGACAGTCGCTCGGCGTCGCTGTCGGGCTCCGCGTGCGTCGCGCGCGCCTCGTCGTCGGAGCCCGACGCTTCCTGCACAGACTCCATGTCACCGGGGTATTCCAGACTTAGGGATGACTGTAAACAACAAAAAATTGTCATTAAAATAAGAAAGGCGTTTCATACGCGAAGACTAATAACGATATTTTCAAATCTTTCGAAACGAATGCTACTTTCGAAAAGTCAGGTTTGTACCGAGCGCAATTCTGACAGGTTGAAAGTATCAACCGCCCTGAAACAGGAAGGTTACGAAGTGGAGAGCGGGAGTTTCACTTCAATACATAGTTTTTTGACTACATCGTTTCGATTACAGAAATTTGCAAAACAGATCATGTTATTTTGATGTCAGTATTTATAGCGCTCGGTGTGGCAACACGTCGTGTTCTGGTTTGCAATTGGTCAATCGTCATCCTGAGGATGCCTCGTTGAGAGATGAAACACGTGTCGATTTCTTACAGGGTTTTTTATGACTCTTGCTTGAAGAATAGTTAAGCGGAATAGGTTACTAAAGGTCTATTGTATTTAGTCAGTAGTTATTTTTATTTTGAAATACCTTAGAGATCTTGTCTCCGTTGACGATCTTGTGGCTGTAGAGCAGCGGACTGTTGGCGGCGGCGGCCTTGTCCTCGGCGCGCTTGGCCTCCTCCTCGCGCGCCAGGAGCACCGACATGCGGAACTGTACACAAACGACGTTTTATTAGGTATGTTATTGTCAAGCTTAATTATGTTACATTGCCAGAATCTACATTGGCGTTTTGAAAGCCCGACAGAGTCCCAGTGAAATGATTCTACTGTTTGAACTGGCAATGAAAACCACCAGAAAAGAACATTGAAATTTTAAGGACAACCGTTGTATCCATTCAATTTCTTTTGGCGCATTTAACAGTGGAGCCAACATTACGGCATAGGAACTATTTGATGAAACGCATTCTAGACGGGTTTTGTCGACGGAAGAATAGACAAAATGACAGAATGTAAGTGTTTATCTGTCATTTTTTCTATTCTTCCGTGCCTATTGTGGTCATGCTAAGCGTGCTGTAAATACCTCAGGTGTGACAGTTTGGGCGGCGGATCTGTCGCGCACACTCTTGACGTCATCCTTGGAGCCACTCTTGGCCTTCCTGCTGCCGCTGCTGCCAATGCTCGTGGATGAACTGCGCTCCAAGTTGCAGCGGTTCAAGATTTCTGCTGCCTAGGAAATTAAAAA
The DNA here is from genome assembly GCA_947363905.1 of Lithophane semibrunnea. Taxonomy (NCBI): domain Eukaryota; kingdom Metazoa; phylum Arthropoda; class Insecta; order Lepidoptera; family Noctuidae; genus Lithophane; species Lithophane semibrunnea. Next base: position 16,778,965 of record OX376195.1, read on the forward strand.
CAATTTTTATAAAAAGCTAAATATAGACGAACTTTTCTGTATTCTGGCGTGAATGCGTGATAGACAGTGCAAGGCAAATATGTTTTTTTTTAATATACACATCTATATTGAATAGATTTACACGAAATACAGTTTCACATAAAACTTTATTCAAGAACATTCCGATTAGCATTTTTACAGAGATAATGAATGATTAAGTCCATTTGTTCACTATTCTGTGTCAAAATTAATCATTTTACAGTGTTTCGAATGTGTAGTATTGAGTATACTTGATTAGTGTGTCATAGAAGTCATAGTTTTCTTATTTTTCATTTGTCTATTGCCTCTTTGTCATTATTTATATTCATGTAATTTGTTATCATTTAATTGTGTTATTTATTTTATGTACAATAAATAAATGGTTTATCTATGTGTAGTGTATGAGAAGTGATGGAACTGTACCTGTGAAGCAGTGTCGGTGTCGGGGGAGGCAATGGCCGGCGCGGCGCGCGGCGCCTGCGCACGCGCCGGGTGCGGACCGTTCAGCGCCTCCAGCAGCGACACGGGCTCGTAGCCCAACGGGATGTTCTCTGTGCTGCCCTGGATGAACATTACATTATAATAAATAACTGTAGTATTACCGTAACATTGTATAACTATGGCGTATTTGTACAATATTCGAATTATTTCGACCTTTATTCCGATAGAAATAGGGTTTATATTGTAATTAGCGTCTTGTATGCGCTACTAAAATGAAGCTTTTGTATTAGGGTTACCGGTTAATACGCCAAGTGAGATTCCAAAATTTTACTCAGTACTCACATCATTGGCCGCAGCAGGCAGAGCGGGTGCGTTATCAGCTCTCCGCTGCAAGGCTCTTATCTGCAGCAAGGCGCGGAAGGGCGCCCTGCATATGGGACAGTTGTTGGCTTGGTAGCGCAGCGAGTCGGCGCACGAGTTGCACAGGCAAAGATGGCGGCACGGCAGGATCAACGTGTCCCGTACGTCACACATGCAGATCACACATTCTGAACCACCGTCCTCGGTTTCTTCGTCTGAACTCGGCTGTGTAAGATAGAAGAATTAAATACTTATTACATTTCATGTATATCGACACTTCTCTAAAGGTGTGTCCAAACATTGAGCAGCTATTGTGCAGTGGCGTGTCGCGCTTTTTGACCGACTGCCGCGCGCGAACGCTTCTGTCTACCTGCCGCGCACAAACATTTCTAGCAAGCACCTAAACTCTTTTATTTATTTACATAAAAACATCGATCACTAATCAAGAACTTAGTGATCGATGCATAAAAACAAACTTTACTTGCGGCACGGCGGCGGGAAAAAAATTGTGACTTTCTAATTCTATATTTTCCCAATCAGACTTCTAATTAGTTACTTACTTTGGTGTCGAGGTTCTTGTTCTCGATACCGTATATCTCCTGTAGCAGGTAGCACAGGCCGTCGACGAACAGCTTCTGTTTGAGCGCCTTCAGCACGTATGTGCCGTCCGAGTGCTTCTCCACCACCGCTATCGTCGTGTGGGACTGCCTTATTTCAGCTGGAGAAAGAAAAAGAAAATAGAATTATGTTGGAATGGTGACAATTTTGAAATGGGTAGCTTTGGATTTGCGCCCAAGGTAAGACACGGATGTGGTTAATGGGTTAATAAGAGAGAATTGTGCTTTTGAAACGTATCGCCTCATACCGACAGTTGATTTACGTAGCATAGTGAGAGGTCCACATCTATCGTGAGTAACTGATGTAATGTCTTCTAAAGCCTCACGCGAGTAAATAGTACTGCTGTGCACGCGTAGCATGACAACCATATAAACAATCACAATCAGTCATTTTGTCTATTCTTCCGTCGACAAAACCCGTTTCTATTGTGGTCATGCTAAGCGTGCAGTAGGTCAGCAAGTGGTTCATTAATTTCCCTTCTGATTCATTAATTTGACACACGAAGAGTGATATCGTAAACATAGCTAGATAAGAGTAGGTATTCTTTATTATACACAAGATATAAACAGTTTAGTACCTACAACCACAGGAAGTCTAGTCTATACATTCGGGCGAAATAGTATAGCCGTATAATATAGCCACCAGTATCGCATCATCTTGACGTTATGCGTGGATCCATTTAATTTCATACTATAATAGGGGAACAGAGTGCCGTGCCGGGTGCATCAAGATGGTTTATATTCATTGAATGAATACCTTCCAACATGTTAACGTGACGTACGTAACAGTTATCGTTGACCTCACCTGCATCACGTCAATTGGAACCATATGATTTGTACACGCGTCGCCAGATTGCCATTAAAATCTTATTTCAACACAGTATAATAATCAATTGTTTAGCTAGCTTTTTGCTAACACTTGTTCAAATGTTCATGGTACCCAATTCTGGGCAAAGGCCTTCCTTCCAATACTCCCTTTATTGCACTTGCCCAAAATTGTCACTCCTCTTGACCTTTATTATAATTCATACAAATGTTTAAAGTAGATAGATCATGATGATTAAACATTATCAAATATGACCTTGTTATGTGTTAGAAGACGAATCTATTAAAAACAAGAGACACCAATACTCAAAGTGAGATAATTATTTAACGTTTATTTGGACTAAAATGATATGTAGCCTAATACAAAAATATCTGCTTAAAACGAAAGCACACGTTTATAATATAACAATTAGGCAGCTTAACTATAAGAACTCCTAACTTCCAAACTAGGTAAAACCTGTATCTCAGAAGTCAGTGCTCGTCCACATTGAATTAAATACAAAAAGCTGCACATTAATATTTTAGGATGTTTACAACACTAATTAAATTGCTACATTAGACCAAAAAGATGTAGGAGAGTGTAAAATATAAATTTTTATACACTTCATACCTATATTTCAAAAGAAAATTGGCGATAGGAAAAATAAAACTAAATAAATAACTAAGGAAATATTGTATTGAACTTGGCAAGGGAGTGATGTGTGTGCATGTGTAGATGTGTAATGGTGTGAGGGTGTTTCACGGTGTGAGTGAGTGTGTATGTGTAAATGTGTGAGAGGTTGTGTTAGTGGTATTTGTGAGATTATGTGGTGCAATCCGGCAAGTAGATTCTACTTTTGAATATTAAGGACTTCTTCCGTACTGGCATAGTCAAGACTTAGGAGCCATTCAGTAACCACTTTTTTACATTTTTGTTTAGTAAGCGGATATATTTTTAGCATTTGGTTAATTTTGTTATACAGATGTCCACCTAAGAAATTGAAAAATCTCTGTGCAAAGTGCGTGTGGCATGCCTTATATACGCATTATGGGTCTTACCTTCCTGTCCCTCGTCTACGACGCAGTATATGGCGATAGGTATGATCTCCCTGTCTGCGTTATACACCAAATCCTCCTCAGGGTGTTTAGAAGGGTCGAACACATGCGAAATCTGACAGAACTGCTGATTCGCGCCCTTTTTGTAGTGGTACGTCTGGGAGTTCATTGCAGGGTCGCGCGGGTAGTAACTGTAGTAGAAAAAGGAAAGAAATATTGATCAAGTTAACATTACATTTTCCTTCTGGAACGAAGTGGACTTTATTAAATTTAAGTTTTGATTTCTTAAACACAAGTAACAACTGCACAAAGGCAGACTTCAGCCAACTGTCTAATTATTGTAGCTATCATTGTGAGGTTTAAAATAGCTTTAGATGTTTTAAGGATATTATGATTTCACTTGTGTAGTTGTGAATTCTAAAACTTGTGTAAAGGTTATATGAAGTTATTTCCATTTGATTGTCATACTGATAAGTGTAGGTAGTGTTTTCCTGTCTTGTTTTTATAAAATAACAATGCAATGTATTGTGATGACAATAACAAATTGTTATGGAGACAAGGTCACATTGCCAGTCATTAAAATCAACCCAAGACAACCAAAACCACAGTTTATTAATAAAGTGCTATAATAACTGTGTTTATGGTTGTTTTGGGTTGTTGTTGTAGCAAAACAAATTAACAAAATGGTACTTACACAACGCCAGTGGGAGTGACTTCTTCAGTACAAAAGTAGAATACGGTGATAGCACATCTTGCGTCACAATCAAACGTGAACTCAATATTGTAATACGTCCCTTTGCCATTATTGTCCACAGATTTGATCATGCCATCTCCAATCTTGTTCTCTGCCAACTTGCCCATGGGCTCAGGGCAGCGTACAAAACGTAAAGACTCCTTACGTATATTTACTAGACTTTTTAATGTTTTAGTAGGCTCATTAGACTGTGGCGGGGGGTACGGGAACTGAGGACATGTCAATTGTTATTAATTTAATTGTGATAAATCAGGTAATGACAGAATAATACATAGATTTATTCCGAGCCATGAAGAAATTTAATTCAGTTTTCCTTGTATGTTTCAGAATCTGGTAAACAAATCTTTTTAATCATTAATAAAATTGATTGTTTAATGAATAAAGTTCTTTAGTTATGACCTAAGTGGATTCACATTCTTACTTAATTCAAATGCACAAAAAGTACATTGTGTCACTAACATTTTCAGTATGAAGATAGTTACGAGATTGTATTCAAATAATGCAGCCTTTCCTTTGGTTCCTTTACACATATTGAATATTATTAATTACAAAATATCATACAACTTTGATGTCTCTAATAAATTATTAAAGCTCAATATAATTATACTTACAGGTGTGGGTCTGCTGCCAAGGAAATTCAAGTCTGCATTTTCTCCAAATAAATATGCTTCTGGCTGAGGGGTGTCAAATCTCTCGCCACCCATGATGAAGTGGCTCCCGAAGTAATTACCTGCATCATCAGTTTCTAAATGTTCCATATAGCATTAACGTACTTAGAAATTAGAATGTGAAAATGTAACGGCAGTATTCATTCAATAAACTGTCTGTATCAAGATCTAATTTGATAATCGATTTTAATAATTTATTTACAGTGTACTGAATTGATCACACGACTCAAAATTATTCATTTATGAAATAAATCGATTTCACAACAGACACGACAAAAGTGGACCCTAAATCTTACTGTCTGTGATAAAATAAGTTCATGATATCCACGTATTTGCATTGCTTAAGCTAACTGTATAAATTATATAGTAAAAATAAACATTGAGAATAAGAATGGATCAGGCTTATTGAATACGACATCACATTATGAAGGTAATCGAATTATAGAAGTCCCATTTACCTGATCTTGGTGGATATTTATATGCATGATTGGACACTACATCAGCTTCTTCGACACCAGCGTTTTGCCTACTTGTTAAAGCACCCATTTTGAACAATCACTTAATAAAATACTCTCATTAAATGATTAATTTTACGAAAAAATACGTCTGTTTTGTTCTAATACAGCTGACATTTTAATCAAAGTTTTGACAGTTCCAAAATCGTCTAGAAACTACCGGAAATGGAAAATAAATTACCAAAACTATCCTTCAAGTTCAGAAACACTTGTAAAACAAGATTAATTTTTCTATCCGTGCGTTTGCACTGGCGAAACATTTGAAATCTCTTTAATCTGTGAATGTTCCATACAATTTTTGACAGGAACTAGAGGTTAAAACATGTTTTGTTGTAATGTTGCGCCAGTGCAAACGCATGGTAAGGGAAACTTTCGTTGGCCAGACTCGCCAATGTCCGCAAGTGAGCGAGAATGCATGCGAAATTTCCATTGCGCCCCGCACTAAGTAACTGTAGGATTTTATACATATCAAAACCAAGCTAAAATAAAAACAGTTCTTTGAAATTATTACGATCAATGATCATCATTCTCCGAACAACAAAGGCTGATATTTTCTGAAATATTTTTGAGCTCGCCACACTAAACAGAGTCTACGTCAACGTCAAACCAACTTCCGTCTGTCTTTTCGTGGAAGTGGTGTCACTTTGTGAAGGTGCTGATAATTTTTTAATATAAAATCTAATGTAATCTTGAAAAGTGTTGAATATTATTCTGTGAATTTACAAAGAGGTGTAGTGTAAGACTTACTAAGTTTAATTTTTTATTTATTTCAGATCACAATGGGGCGCCGGCCAGCGAGATGGTAAATAATTTACAACCTCAAACGTTGTTTTGATCATTATTTGGACTAAGTTTTAACGAGTGAAATGTGTTTTTCAGTTATCGGTATTGTAAAAACAAACCGTACCCTAAGTCACGGTTCTGTCGTGGTGTCCCCGACCCCAAGATCCGTATTTTCGACTTGGGTAAGAAGAGGGCGACGGTGGACGACTTCCCGCTATGCGTGCACCTGGTGTCTGACGAGTACGAGCAGCTGAGCTCTGAGGCTCTGGAAGCAGGCCGTATTTGCTGCAACAAGTACCTCGTCAAGAACTGTGGCAAGGATCAGTTCCACATTCGTATGAGGCTGCATCCATTCCATGTTATCCGCATCAACAAAATGTTATCGTGCGCTGGAGCTGATAGGTAAGCATTCTTGATGTTACTAAGCTTTTCCTATAACCTAAGTTATAAAACTTTCTAAACTTGCATGCTGTACATGATTAATTTGTAAGTCGGGAATGCAGCTTAACTATGCCAGATAGATTCATACACTACAGACCAGTGTTTAATCCATTACACCAATTGAATCCACTGTTGGTCTGTAAAGAATTTAATTAATATCAACATGTGGGAATAACCCATAAGCTTGGTCACTTGTGTTGTAAATAGTAATGTCATTATGTCCTAGACTGAAGTCAGAAAACTAAGCATTTGTAAATGCTACAGAAATACTTTGTAATAATAAGTAACATTTTTTTTAATATGATATCATGATTCTAATACAATAGAAATGGACAATGTTATGTTATCTAACTGATATGATTAAGTTACGTTACATTATAATGTATATTTTAGGAAGTTTTCTACAAACACTGGTTGGTCTATGATAGTATTTTGGAGATAACTGGCCAGTTAAATATCTTACCTTGATGATGGCAAAACCATTGAAATCTGACTTGGAAGCTTTTTTGTTACAAATAATTTATAATGATGGTGTGCCTCTTTTCGGTCAATTAGACAATAATCACGTTCCATAATGAACATAAAATGGGGTGAATTAGTACAATATGGCTGGTCTAAACATAGGCTCTCCGAACTTTCGCACATGTCACACTTGTCTCATGTTAACTTTTGTTTCCTAAAAAATGTTATTGCACAGCCTTCTGTGCAAAGTGCGTTTTTATTATTCATCCCTTAATTTTTATTGATCCCATTTTACCATAATTCATAAGCAAGTCTCTATTTTGGTGTTAAATGCATGATATGTTATGTTTCAGAAAGATAGTAAGATAGAGATATTTTTTTTATCATAAGCGCTAGATAAACCTATGTTAAAACTTTGTTGTCATCAGTAAACAGTGATAAACCAAAATGTTTCAAGTCATGGTTGCACAATGTTGTGATATTCAAATTCAACAATAATATTGTGCCAATCATGTTATCCTGAGTATTACTCTTAGGTCATAGCACTAATCCTCTTAGTGACTTGCAAATAATAAAATATCTATGACAAAGCAAGATGACTTGTATGAAAAAAATTTTAGATACATTATTTCTTTTGACTGTTATCAATATAATATAAATTAATTATTGTAGTGACATTTAAGATGTCTAAACTACCTACTCTTGTTATACTTTTATTTCGCAAATATCTTAACACCATGGACAAACCTTTTACTTTTTTATACCTGAATGGGGTGGCTCTTGACCTCAACCAATATAAATAAAGCAAAGGATTATTATGTATTTCTGCTATAACTGTAGTAGTGTAGATAAAATAAAATAAAACATTGAAAACTTTTCCTCTTCAGGCTCCAGACCGGGATGAGAGGTGCCTTCGGCAAGCCGCAAGGTACCGTAGCGCGTGTGCGCATCGGACAGCCCATCATGTCCGTGCGCTCTAGCGACCGTTGGAAGGCTCAGGTCATCGAGGCTCTGCGTCGTGCGAAGTTCAAGTTCCCTGGTCGCCAGAAGGTATGTTATTCTCATCATTTGCCTCTATACACTTTCTTTGTTTTTTTGGAGAAGACAACTACTATGTTCAGAATGAGAACCCTATATAAGGCAGTGCTAGGTGGCATAAGTGGAAAGAGGGACTCTACCTTTACCCTGCCCAGCCTTGGGCATGTTTTTTTTTATCATGTTATTTTGATATCTTTGTCCTCAATTTGAAACACGCTTGGCACCTGATAGTTATTCTCAGGTCTAATTTGACTATGTATTATTTCAGATCTACGTCTCCAAGAAGTGGGGCTTCACCAAGTACGAGCGTGAGGAGTTTGAGAAGCTGCGTGAGGACGGCCGTCTCGCCAACGACGGCTGCAACGTCAAGTACCGCCCCGAGCACGGACCCCTTGACGCCTGGAGAAAGATCCAGAATGAGATCTACGCTGTGTAAATCTTTTTAAAACTATAATATACACCTTTCAAACAACAAAATTGTGTTTCCATTACATTTAATAAATATCATAAGTCATTATCTAAAGAAAGAGTCAATAGATCTACAAGGCATTTTATTCTTCTTTACTGGGGAATTGGATTTCCGTTTTCTTTTTACATTACTTCCAGTAACCAAGGGATTCGATTTCTTATTTAATTCTCTGTTTAACTTCTGTGCTTCATGGAAATCTAAATGCTCCCCAAATCGTTCCAGGGGTACTTTTTTACCACATTCTGAGCATGTCTCTGTGGGAACACTTTCATGGATTTTTACCAAAAAGCTAGCAATAGAAGATGTAGTTTCATTTCTTGAATTGTTTTGTTCTTCTGGTTGCTTCTTCTTCTTCTTCTTTGTTTCCTCATTCTGTTTAGGTTTTACGATATTATTCTTTTCTTTTATTTCTTTGCGAACCTGTTGCCTCTCTTCGTCTCTCAACTTCAACGCGAGATGGTAATCTGAATGTTCGGCGACCTCATCCATAGGGATTGATTTCCTACATTCAGGACAACTAAAAGTCTCAACCTGTGGTGGTACATTTTGAGGAATGACAGGTACTGCATCGGTATTTTGTTCTGGTTCTGAACCAGTGTCGGAGCCATCTTCTTTTCCTATTCTGGAAGTGTTCAGTAACTCTCTTATACTAGTAACACGAGCGACGTCCTGCGGATCTTCATCGAACAGCGCTACACTGTTGTTTATTTCGTCAACAATTGTTGATCCTGAATAATATGTCTCATTGCTATCCTCTCCAAACGTGACCACATCACAAACGGGCGTCGTTGTCCGTAGTTTCTGGACATCCAATTCTGAATCTTGTATTTTACTCACACTGGGATCCTTCTTGTTTTGATTCAATATTTTTGCAAAAAATGACTCCTGCTTATCTAAACTAGATTGTAGAATAACTGCGTCTTTTGTTTTATTGCTTTGATCGAGATTCTGCTTTGATAAAGATTGAGATTCACTCATTTGTGGTTTTTCACACACTTTGAAGAATTTATGCATGATGTATTCCTTGCCATCATTCTTAGCAGTAGTTTTATTCTTCACAACAGGCTGTTCACTGTTAGCCTTTTCTTGTTTAATACTGTTAGTCTTATCTGCAACATCTTTAGATGATCCAGCACAAAAGTAATCTAATATTTTTTTTGTCTTCTTTATTTCTGTATGATCTTCGAACTTTCCAACACTTATTCCTAGGAATGTTATTGGAGCTTTCAATCTCCTGTTGCCATCACCTTCTGGAAAAATAAATTGTTTTAGGTCGTCAACAATAATAATCAGCACTTTGTATAGACCTATGCACAGACATGAAATCTGTAAAACATACCTTTTTCTTTGACTCCTTCAGAACTTTCTAAGAGAAGTTCTAAAGCTTTGCTTGAAAATAATTCGGCGCATAGTTCGTCATCGGCTACAAAATTATATGATCGAGAACTGCTTGAATCTCGACCATTAGGTAGCTGCATACAATAACTAAGGACCATTTGTTTCGGCGTTCTGTTATTTTCTAACGCGTCCTGATCAAGTCTGTCGTCTATTTCGTCGCCAAGGTCTTTGAGCCACTTCCGAACGCTATCTAAATCAAAGAGAGCTGCCTTGCCTCTGAATTGTTTGCAGCAACCAATACTCTTAGGGTTAAATCTTGCTTGTACAGGTTCCAAGTCGATTCCACGCGCGATATTGTATAGCCATGTTCTAAAAAATTTAATAGGTAACATATTTAATCGAAATAAAGTCTTATATAAGAATAGAACTTCATTGAGCATACCTACCCATTTTTTTCATCAAATCTTGCTTGAAGGTCTTTTTCAGTGAACTTCTGAAGCTCACCCATTTTTTGGATTTTCAAAGTTTCACAAACAGCATACCCAAACTTTCCTCCAAGGTGTTTCACTTTTTTCAAAGGCAATGTGCTGAAAGTCCCAGAAATTTTAAGTAAATACTTAGCAGTTGTAAATGATTGATTTCATTTAGATTACAGAGAAATTATCTTTCTAAAGAAAATATAGTGTGATGCGGATACGGGCAAGTTTTATATGTACCTGTACAGTATATCAATACTATGCTTTGGTAGAACTGTTTGTTTGTTGGGCTTGTTCATGCCACACACCAGTTTAGCTAATATTTTGTTGTGAGCTATGCCAGCCGAACACCTGTAACCTGCAAAACAGCAACAACACCCATGATTGAAAAATTCATAAAAGTATGAAACATGTATTTTTTTCTACCAACTCAGACATTAATTTGTTGATTTTCATTGTTTTTGTGACCTTACCAGTTTCTTCATAGACAGCAGCTCTGATCTCACTGACTATGACGGCTCCTATAAGCAACCTCTTGGCATGTTCATAGTCAAACTCAATGTTCTCAATACCGCATGTGTGCACATCTGCAAGAAACTCTTCCACACAGTCGTAACCCAATGCAAAGGTGTTGGGCATCATATCTGTGTGAACTGTGTTCACATTGAGGGTCTTTAGTCTTTTTTGCACCTGGAAGAAAAAAGTTATGCAATTTATCTGAGCATGACACATGTTTCAGGATCCCACCATACCATGGTGCCTAAATGTTTGCACTCGTGTTGCTCTTAGCAAAAATGTTTTCAATGCAATAGTAAGTAAACCAGGAAAGATTTAAAATATACTGAGTAACTAACAGGAGCAGTGATATCCAGATAAGCTTCATCAATTGAAGCTCTCTCCAAGAGTGGTGTGAACTTCTGTAACACTCTTGCTACTTCTTTGCCTGCTTCTCTATACCTGAAATATAAATATTATTAGAAAATTGTCATACATCACATATGAGTAAAATGAACCGATCAAAACAAACTTTAATTAAAAACATTAAGTAATATGTAAATGTGGTGACAGCGTGAAGCCATGGTGGTATTACAATATTCCTAGTACAACTCTTTCTTTGCTGTTCCGCTCAGTCAGCTTTTGTAGGCTGAGGAAAGCTGAACATACTGTGTAGTAGTGCAAGTTTATAGACATCTATGAAAAACAATAGGAAAGCTGGACTTTAGATGATTGATCAAACAGTTTACTTACTTGGAAATATCAGCTTTACCCCTGAGGCATGGTACAGAAGGTAACTCTATATCAGGGCACTTCTCCTTGGCCTCATCTCCTCTCATATGGCGGCCAACGCCTTGAGCTCTAGCAACGTAGTTTACGGCTATGATCCTGGCAAATTAGCAGTAGGACTATTAAAACAACATTCAACTACGACAAGTATACAATCGTAAATTACAATACGGCCGATATAACTTGGCAGGTCTGATCATAGGCCCTGCGAACTTTCGCTCATGTTCTCTCATTCACACTCGCCTCATGTCACCATTTAGTTCCTAAAAAATGTTATTACGCAGCGCTCTGCTGCACGAAGTCTGGAACTGCCAGTTACTTATATCGGCCGTATTGTACATGGAATTTGTTACCTATGTCATACATCACTTACCCTCCGCCCTTCCAAGGATTGTATTGTACTACAGCTATAGGTTTTCCTCTTAATTCCGGGTTCAGTTTCTCTTCTACTTGGCAATAAAAACAGTCCATGTCTATCAGCACAACAACACGATTATCTTGATCCATTTTGACTTTATACTATGGCATCGTATAGATTTTTTTATATGTAATTGATTAGAGTCATATAAAACAAAGCCCTCTGAATATTGTATAAGATTTTTTAGTAAATCTACATGTAAGTACGCGCCAACCGCCAAAACATTTCACAGCTGGTTGTTGACATTGACAATATTACTGTTAGTGTCAAGTCAAGTACTTGTCATCGTGACAGCTGATCATACAAGACCACAGAGTAGAGAATACTCTGTCTACGCTTTGTATAATAAGTCCATGGTCTACGCTCGCAGCATACTGCTAGAACCACAGATTAGATAACTCACAGGCATAGAAAGACGGTTACACGAACGACGACGATACGAAAGAAGGTTCAAAGCCAATGGCCTAGCCCTACTGTTTCTGTATGCGTCAGACTGTTTATTTGCACACTCAAGCATTACCAATAGATGAGTATTGCAAACAGACCATTATTAGGTTTGAAAGGATCACACGAAGATTTCATACTGTTCTCCTTTTTCGCCACGTTCTGAGCTATTCTATGGCTATGTCGAACTTATGCTGCATAGTCTAGGCTCTACAGGAACTAGGGATCTAGTAGCTTAAATAAAATTTCAATAAGACAAAAAATTATGAAATGAATAATTTATTAAAATCCTTGGCCATAAGTTGTGTTCCATCTAATATATTGTCCCAGGTCATCTTGCGACACGCTTGGCCTCACTCTTTGTAAGGCATTCACAAAATCTTGTATACAAACAGGGCGCACCTGAAAAGTTTAATTATATTAGGAACTAGTTAGGAATAACGGAAATCGCACACAATCGGAAGTCAGCTTTAGACTCATACCTTGTTAGCCTAAATACCTTTTAAACATGACATTTCTGTATGGAGTTTGGCATAAAACTGACACGCGTTGAACAAGTGTCTAAGTTTTTGTGGTAAGGCCCTTACAGTCTAAATATGACTTCTGACTGTGTGTGTTTGATTTCACGGGTCCGCGCGCCCATATAAGTCTAAAGACCCAGACTTGCAAATCTTCGATTTTGGTCTTTATAGACTCGCTATTACTACATATTATACAACAAAGTCCTCTACCGCGTCTGTCTGTCTGTTCGCGATAAACTCAAAAACTGCTGCACCGATTTTTATGCTGTTTTCACCAATGGATAGAGTGGTTCTCAAAGAAGGTTTTAGTATATAATAAATAACCGATATCCACGCGGGCGAAGCCGCGGGCATCAGCTAGTGTAGTATAAAATCGCTTGTGAAATGTATAAGTATGCTTATCAGTAAAATCAAGATCCATCTTCATTATGATTTCATGATAATTTAATAATAAGCTCGTGGCTAAGTAATAACAGCCGCACGCGTCGATCGATCAGGTTAACCTACGTTTGCCGGGGTTGGTCCGTGGATGGGTGACCATCTTTACTTATCAAGACTCCTCCGTGTCTCGGAAAGAACATTAAGCCGTTGGTTCCGGCTGTCATTCGTGGAACTTTGACAGTCGTTACGGGTCATCAGAAGCCCGTAAGTCTGACAACCAGTCTTACCAAGGGGTATCATATTATCCAGTTACTGGGTTGTGGAGTAGGATCAGGTAGGCAGTCGCTCCATGTTAAATACTGGTATTCAGCTGCATCCGGTAAGACTGGAAGCCGACCCAAACATAGTAGGGAAAAGTCTAGGCAGATTGAATAATTTAATAATACCTTATTTCTATCAATGCTGACTATTTGCGAGAGTGGCACGGACCGTATGGGACCCATGGCAGCCTCCGAGCAAAGCGATTTCATGTCTGCGCCCGAGTAGCCATCCGTGAGGTTCGCGATCTCTGATATGTGCTGCGGTGTTAAGTCATTGTCTTCGTTTGCTAGAAGATTGGTTATTATCTGATGGCGAGCCTGTGAAATTTAAGTAGGAAACTAGCTAGAAATAATATTCTCATGAACGAAAAATTATATCTAAATACTGTATCAGTGGAATGATAACAGTTTGTCGTAACGTAATATAAAAATTAATCGCAAAATCTATTTAATAACTTTTGGGAGAAAAATAAACAGTTAGAAACCTCTTCCTTTTTTTGAAGTAGGTCAAAAATTTAAAAGTTCTTTATAGTATCATCTTTAATGGCTACTATAGGGGCTTCTTATGGAAACCACAGAGAGGCTTAATGATTCCTTGATCATAATAAACTCAGAACTCACGTCGGCATCAGGTAATGGTATATACAGTCTTTTGACGAGGCGCCTGCGCGCTGCCTCGTCCAGTTCTTGAGGACGGTTGGTGGCGCCAACTATCAATAGGCGATCTTCTTCACCTGTTACATGAATAAAAGCCAAATATTAACATCTCGCGTATTATCTTCAAAGGTAACGCAGAACAGAACCACGAGTTGACCTACATCTCCTACATGATTGGAATAATATTGGGATATGAGGATTTCCACGGGTCATTGGGGGTCCGGGTCACGGGTCACAGGCTGCAGAACAGCCTTGGCGGTGTTTCTTTGGCGAAGCCAACCAGCATTGAATGTTTTTAACCGACTTCTTCAAAAAGGAGGAGGTTCTCAATTTGTGCTTTTTATTTTTTGTTTGTATGTTACCCGGTTACTCCGCCAATTATGAATCGATTTTGATGATTCTTTTTTTATTTGGTAGGTCATGCTTCAGAGGTGGTCCCATATAAATTTTATTAATTTTGCTTGCGTAGTTTTTGAGTTAGCTTCAATAATTACGTATTTTTTCTACTTTGTGTATGTTGATGACATGTTAATTGACTCCGTCACATAGCAGATAACGTTATACGAATTTGTGTGGGGTAGTTACCACAACTAAAAAGTTAAAAATAAAAACTTTTTACAAAATAATAATGATGATTTTCAAAGTAAAATCTCAATTTATGGACATCATAGATCACGTTATATAGATTAAAAAATTATTATGATAATATTTTTGTTTACCGGTTGCTGCGCCGTCGAACTGCACCAAGAACTCAGTCTTGATTCTCCTGGTAGCTTCATGCTCAGTGTCGCTGCGCTGGGTCAGCAGAGAGTCTATCTCATCTATGAATATTACCTGGAATATCATATTTTTTTGTACTTAGGAACTTTTAAAGAGGCAGAGAAGATTTGCCACACTAGTATCTGAGCTTAGGCATGACTTAGAATGTGTAATGTCGCCTATGTCCTTTTCCAGGACGTAGTCTAGCCATGTGCCAAAGATCCAAATTTGTTCAGTCGTTTTCAAAGTTTCAAAGTTTATTTAAAATGGGATTGCAAAGTTTACAAATGATGCTTATATGTAATTTTTAGGTACAACTTTACAATAAAGATGGGTGAAGTTCTGTTCTCCTAGATAGGCTAGAATTTAGCCTGTGTTAAGGAGAGACAGTGCCGTACCCCTAATGGCGGATTATTACATAAATATTATGTGTTTGAAATTTAAAGTTTGAAACAGCATCAAATCTGGACATAAGTGTAGTTACTGTAAGTGTACAATAGTTATCTATAGCAGATAAGTATGTCAACAATTTACAGCAACAATACATAAACGTGATAAAAGACAATAAGTTCAACTAAAATAAAAACAAAAAATAAAAAATCATAAACCCATTCATATTCAGAATCAATATCAAATTAAATCAAAAATATTATAGTTTTAGCGTCAAAGCGTAACAAACAAACTCACTTTCGCATTTATAATATTACTAGCTTCCGCCCGCGGCTTCGCCCGCGCAGTATGTCGGTAAAAAGTAGCCTATGTCCTTTCCCAGGGTGCCATCTATCTCCTTGCCAAATTTTGTCGAAATCCGTTCATTGGTTTAGGCGTGAAAAGGTAACATACATACACACAGTAAGATAGACAGAGTTACTTTTGAATTTATAATATTAGTATGGATAAAGTTAGGATCTGGATACGATACTTACAGCGGGCTGATGACACCTGGCGACGGCGAAGAGGGCGCGCACCATCTTCTCCCCGTCGCCGATCCACTTGGACGTGAGCGACGACGCCGAGATGCTGAAGAACGTCGCGTTGCACTGGGCCGCCACACATTTACCTAACACATAAGTAACTGAACTAAAAAATATCTCCGTTTGTGTCAAATATTATATTTTGTAGATGTACTAGAATGACTAACTCCGGAAGACACCTGAAGTTGTTATAGATCTTTGACACACATTAAGCATCCACCATAAACTAGGAATATTTTGAGCTTATTGTGTCAATGAAAAAGTTATACTTTTGTTCAAAGTTAAACTTTAACAAAGAAAAGCAGCACTAGTGTGTCCAAGTCACAGATATATATATCTGTGGTCCAAGTGCATCAGTCTAAATATTAGAATGTTACCAATCAAAGTTTTCCCAGTGCCAGGAGGTCCAAACAAGAGTATTCCTTTGGGTGGCCGCCGCAGTCCAGTGAATATGTCAGGACGCAGCAGAGGCCACACAACTGCTTCTTGTATTGTTGACTTGGCATGGTGTAGACCAGCTATGTCATCCCAACCTGTAACAATATTTTACATAGTATTGGGTCCTATGAAATTGGCGTTTTTTCGAAGATAAATAGAGAACTTCGTCACTTCTATGATTTAAAATATTCATCAATTGCTTGGTAATAAATCGAATAATGACCATCATAGACAACTACCAATAGTAAAAAAACTTTATTTCTTATAGTTTTCTAAACATAAAAGAAATGACCACTATTTTTTTTTTTACTTAGGAAATAAGTACTTATTTTTGTCACTTAATCTAAGTGGCATACGTTATCTTAGTTTTAAAACATTAGTGTTTATGATTGTTATAAAAATTAAGAAAATGTTAGTTAGAAAAATGCAACTTTTTTTAAATTCCCCATGAAAAATGCTGATTTCATAGGTGGGGACCTAATATTAGATTAAGATAACATAAGATATTTATTTTGCAAATATGGGTACATACATAAAAAAGATATAATAGCAACAGCCATATTTAACCAAAAGGCATGCCAAAGTACAGTATTGCTTCTTAAAAGTAAACCACACTTAATCCATAGGTTTTGTTGAGAGTTTAGTTAGGTATCTAAAATGAACTCCAGTAACTTATGATAGCCAACAATAAAATTTGTGTATTCTCTACACTTGAATGAATGAACCACACTATACTTTCGTTTATTTTCTACTAACCTATAGGTGTACCCTTATCAATAATTTCACTCTCAATCAACTCTATCATTTTTGGATCAATATGTTTGAGTCTCTCATCTGTGACTTCTGGCTCAAGAGTCTCCTGTTTGTCCCTGGAAATAATATACAATTCAAAACTTAGCCTGATGAAAAATACAACAATAAAAATTTATCAGGTCAGTCATCATCATCATTACCTGCGTATAAGCCTTCTCCCAAAAAATTTGAGGTACACTAAAAAAAAAACAGGTATACTATGGTAAATGTTGACTTACTGAGCTCCAATCATAGGTGACACAAACTTAGCCTGAGCTTTCCTTGATGTTCCCAATGTTCTTTTAGCTGCAGGGTTAGAAGCTAACAATGCTTCCTTGGCTGTCTTAAACATTATCTTCGCCACATTGCTCTTATGAGCTTTGTTCTCCTCTTCTTCCTTTTCAAAGTCCACTTCCTCAGTTTTGGGAGTACTTGATATTACTGGCTGGTTGACATTTTTATTGACATGCTTTGGCCGCCCAAACCTTGGCTTAAAAGCTTGTCTCTGATCATCCCCGGATCTTGACTCTTGACTAGAGTTTTCTGAATTTAAATTCTTTACAAAATATGAACTTCCTTTGGTCTCCGTGACTTGTTTAGGAGGTTTATCAATTGTGTTGGCTAAACCTAGGTTACATATGCAATTGTTTTTTTGGAACTCATTTATGCCATGTTTTGTACTGGAATTACATTGATTGCAAGCTGGTAATGTTTGTTCAAGGAAAGATTCTGCATCAAAATTGCTGTAAACAATAAATATAGTTTTGAATTATGGAATCGGAGAAGTTAATACCACAAGATAGTAATACATACTTACTTTAAACAACTTTTCCATGTTTTCATTTGGCTTGTGTCAGCATTTTGTAGTAGAACATTGGCAGATTTTAAAATGTGTCCATCATTTAACAACTCTTGATTGGTATTCCAAATGTCGTTCAGCAATACAGTAGATGCTATATTTGACGATCTAATAATAGGGAATAATGGTCAGACAGAGTAAATTTCAAAGTTCTGCTAAATTAAAAGTAGGAGCGAGAAAACATTACCTTGGTAGAGAAAGTTTGTACTGTTGCAGTGAAGATTTATTATTAGTGGATAAGTTGTTATCAAGCTCATCTTCAGGAAGTAACCCTTCTATTTGATTAGTTTCAAACATTACGTCCTGTGGTCAGCCAGTTTGAATAACTTTATGTTAAAAAATAATGAATTTGAAACTTATTCAAAACAACTTCAAATATTATTGTCAAACTGTCAAGTGTCAAAATCTAAATTAAAAAAATTCGCGCCAACTTGACACCCGAAACACCTCGGTGAAGTTTAGCCGCACGATTTCATTATTATGAACTTTTGATAGTGCTAATCATTAGAGAATCGTTAGAGAGAGTTAGAGAGAAAAGAAAAATCGTTAGAGAGTAATTAGTTTCATTTATGAACGATTCTTTTTTTTTTTTTGTGAATTTGGCCCCCTTTCCCGCAAAAATGGACTAAGTCATAATTTTTTTTTTTTTATTGTTTGAGAATCGTTAGAGAGAGATAGAGAGTTAAACAAAATCATTAGAGAGTTACTATTTTAATTGATAAATTATTTCTGAGGACGCGTTTTACCCTAGGACCTGGAGCAAGGTTAAAATTAGAAACGTGCCGCATCGATATAGGGGTAAGGGTTAGTAGATACCCCCACTCCTCCCTGCCGGAGATATTTGCAAGAAAACATGTTGAAATCTATATCTTCTGTCAATGTTCCATACAATTTTTGACAGGAACTAGAGATTTAAACATGTTTTGTTGTAATGTTTCGCCAGTGCAAACGCACGGTTAGCAATCTCTTTTTCAGTATAATTTTTGTAAACACGTTTTTACGTTAAAATACGCTGGCTAATTTTATGAACATTTCTTTTGCGTTTGTGTATTCTTGTATTATAGATAAATGCTTTATAATAATTCGAATTATCAACCTTAAATTTTTCATTTTTTGTAATTTCTATATCGTTATACTCTAGTATTTGTTACTCATCATATTTTTATCTAAGTAGGTACGTGTATTTATTCTTCTGCTTACCTACTCCATGTATTAGTGGCCCATAACCTTATGTTGGAGCAGGTAACGGGGAAACTTAATATGAAATAACATGTGTTTACTTTTATAGCTATACTTACTTTTTAATTCAACATACATATTTTTTCTCGAGGAGCTCATGGCTAAGTAATAACAGCCGCTCGGGTCGATCCATCAGATTAAGCTACGCTTGCCGGGGTTGGTCCGTGGATGGGTGACCATTTTCACATATCGAGACTCCTCCGTGCCTCGGAAAGCACGTTAAGCCGTTGGTCCCGGCTGTCATTTGTGGATCTTTGACAGTCGTTACGAGTCGTCAGAATCACGAAAGTCTGACAACCAGTCTAACCAATGGGTATCGTATTACCCAGTTACTGGGTTGTGGAGGTCACATAGGCAGTAGCTCCATGTAAAATACTGGTATTCAGCTGCATCCAGTTAGACTGGAAGCCGACCCCAACATAGTTGGGAAAAGGCTAAATAGATGATACATATTTTTTCTCTAACTGTCAAGATATTATAAAAAGAACATAGACAATTAACTTCAGGTTGAACTCCGACAGAGCCAATATGATTGACCGGGGCGCCGGCGCCACGGACGCCAGCGACTGGAGGGCGCCGTGCATGCAGGGTGCTGCGGACATCAGCTTAACTTAACCAATTAATTTGAATACTTAACTATCTCTATAAAGAAAAACTGAATTCAGCGTGTTACCTTTTATGAACTTATCTCGTAGGAGTGCGTATTCACCATTTATCTACCATGATCTGTCATTTTGTTGCTTGTCTTGTCGTATCCCTCCCTGTGTAGGATGACAGAGAAACGCACTGAGTGACGGGCGAGAAATGGCAGCTCGTGTTAGGCTCCCTGTATACTTTCCTATCTTCGCTTTCTATTACACGAAAGTTCAAAGTAAAAGAGCGCCAAATGCATGACTCCCCCGGGGCGCCAAGGTGGGTCTGCAGTTAGTATCAGCGAACTTCAAATTTTGTAAAATTTTTCGCAAATTGCAAGTCTGTGTCAGGTTGTATTTTGATCAAAATACATTCACGACTATAACAGATAGGTACGTATTTATATGTAGAATTGCTACTATTAACTTACGTTACGAAAGTACTACTGATACGTGGTGCAGAGGGACGATAACAGATAAGAGTGGTAAAATCATTTAACAGTGATACCCTGCAATAAATAAAAACAGGGGCCAGTTAAAAAAAAAAAGAAATCGTTCATAAATGAAACTGATTACTCTCTAACGATTTTTCTTTTCTCTCTAACTCTCTGTAACGATTCTGTAACTATTAGCATTATCAAAAGTTCCGAATAATAACATCGGGGGCAAAATTCACAGAGGTGGGCTAACGTCACACTCTTAGAAATGATTTATTATCAAATAAAATATTAACTCTCTAAGGATTTTGTGTAACTCTCAATCTCTCTCTCTAACGATTCGCAAACGATTACAAAAATAAAATTACGTCTAAGTGCATTTTTGCGGGAAGGGGGGCCAACTTCACACGAGTAATTAAAATTGTTTTTACATAAAAACTAATTACTCTCTAACGATTTTTATTTTCTCTCTAACTCTCTCTAACGATTCTCTAACGATTAGCACTATCAAAAGTTCATAATAACGAAATCGTGCGGCTAACTTCACGGAGGTACCCGAAACTGGGTGATAATAATCTCGCACCTGTGCCTTTTTTCTACTATTAATAGGGTAGAAAAGAATCCCATTAAAATTCTCACTCACTATCATTTTATACTCTCTTTTTCCTAGTTAAAAAACTAAAGACTGGACCATTATGGCAAATCATCATCTTCCGTAGCTGACTTTTTACCTAATGAGAAAGGCCTAAGTTGACTTATTTACTCCTTGTATGCAAATGAAAACCTATCCGGTATCCCATTCGAGGAGGGTGTTAAATATTCTGAGCTCATCTCACTCGCTTTTACATCCTACATCCTCTGCATTAGTGGACAAAGTTACTCGTTGTACAGTAATTAGTTAATTACTGTATGAAATGAATGGAAAAACGAAAACTATTTGGTTAGTGTTGTAATATTCTAATGTTGTAATAGTAAAAGTACTCTATGGTTGTAATGTTGTTTGTTCCCTGTCCCAACTCTATCTACTGAACAGCTGTCAAGCGAGATTGTTGTCAAAAGAAAATTGTCAAGTTGCGTTAAATTCAGCGATTGAATTATTACAAAAACGTTTTTATTCTACGTATATTACAGAGATAAATAGTCAAATTGCTGTTAATAAATAATAAAGGTTTTGGTTGGGAAGATCATGAGGCTAGGTTCAGAAGAAACTCTTTGAATGGGACGTGAACGCGATGAGTTCGAAACAAACAATTTATCATGAAAAACAGGTTAAAGAGTTATGCGCTTTACACGCGCTTAACAATTTATTCCAGGTAATTATTGAATTTTAATGAGTGCTACTGTAACACGTCAAGTTTGTCCGTGAAGCGCGCTATTGTTACACAATTCAAAGTCAAACTTTGTTATGTTGAATCTATGTTTGACTTGTATTTTAGAGTAAATAGTGTATTTAAGCATGTTATGATTTATTGTTTTGTGTTTCCAGACGCGGGGTACGTATTCGAAGACAGAGTTAGATGCAATATGCAGCAGGCTATCACCAAATGTGTGGATCAACCCACACCGCTCCATGTTGGGGCTTGGCAACTATGATATCAATGTGATAATGGCAGCTCTACAAAAAAAAGGCTGTGAAGCTGTCTGGTTTGATAAAAGAAAGTAAGTATAGTTTAGTAATATGGAACTTCTGTAGAACTACTAGTCTCTATAGCTGAAAAAGAGTCTGTGTACATTTGTACCATGCTTGAGTACTATCAAGTTCAGATTAAAAGTTAGATATTAGTGTAATTTATAGCCATTGAAAAAAAAAAACAACCAAAATGACCTAAACCGTACTTGCAGAACAAAGGTTGGGGAAATTCTAACAAAAATCTTATGTTTCAGGGACCCAGGTTGTTTGGACTTGTCAAACATCTGTGGCTTCATCCTGAATGTGCCATCAGACTACAAGCTGGGGTTTGTGATGCTGCCACTGCGGCGCCGGCATTGGATCGCCATCCGGCAGATACAGGGCAATTTCTATAACCTGGACTCCAAGCTTGAAGCACCGCAGTTAATAGGAAGGGTAAATATATTTCTTTATTATTAAGAGCATACCATTCATTGATATCCCTCTATCACATTTTTGTCTGTTGGGCAAAAATGTGATGAGAAGACTTGAAGACTTGTTAATATTTCTATGAAAGTAAATAGTTATTTATAAAATTATTCCCTTTAATTTTCAGAGCAGTGATCTAATAGCGTATCTAAAAGAGCAGCTGGATAGTAAAGAAAAGGAATTGTTTGTTGTGGTGAGCAGGGAGGTGGAGGAGAAGCAGCTGTGGATGCACCAGTACACGGTACAGAGCAATAAGGCTCCACAAACCCCTGGGGTCATATTAACTGACCATCAGTGCGACAGCCCTGCAGACAGTGTGTCCTCACTATCAAATTATGACTACAGAAATCGCGACGCTGAGTGCCTCAAAGTGACAGAAGTGAGGACCATTGTTGCCAGTGGAGAAAATGATTTTAATGTGTGAATTTTAGACTTGGTAATACTTTCCACAGACTGCTTGTGACTGCATAGCAATTTATAATGTGTTCACAGATTTTTCACTGTTTGTGTGTTGTGTATTGAAAAGATACTTTCATAAGGTTTGGTGTCGGTTTGTATCTGATAAGGAATCCGGCTGTTTAGACATAATTACAGTCTGTTGTTTCAGTACTTAATGAAGTATTGTTCAAATTAATTTATTGATAATATATTGTTTTTATATGCACTTTATTTTTGTTTTGCACAAATAATGTTGAAGATTGCAGCATATTGTTGTTTTTATTTAATTATATTTTCGCGTTACATAAGGCCTAAGGTTACACATAGTAACAAACTTAGTGAATCTAGATAGATCTTGCCTTAAATAATGGTCTTTCTATAGCAATATCTTAAAGACTAAAATTATATATGTCATCTGATCTTCATAGTGATTTCAATATTATTAGAGGTCTTGATCTTTTAAATAAAATAATAATAGAGCAGTGACAGCAATAAATAGTTGTGATAGTAACTGATACTATGTCTGTTGAACGTTGCAATGTAATATATGTTTCAATACTATGCCAAATATGATAACCAAACTATTTCACTCTATATTAAAGAATAACTTGGCCAAAATAATAGATTAATGTTGTTACAGATAATTTCTAACTCTATTTTTTGTTGTTTATATACTTTAAGTATTTACTTATACATTCTGAAGGCACTTACTTAGTTTTATAGCACAATTTATTTGTATGTTCTTGTTTTACATCTTTACAAATACCTACTTATCATCACATGGGCTCTGTTCACATAAAAACTAGATTGTCTATCATAAAATATATTCTAAAGAATTTCATGCTATTTTTTATGAACTTCTTTTCTATGAATCTAAATTTAAAATATTGACAGTGAACAGGGCCTAGTTCAGCAACGGTCTTACGACCCTACACGATAAATTTCCAGTGGATGATTATTTCAAATTGAATAGTTATTCAACTTCTCATAAGTTTTTTACTATATTTAACTTTACTGTAAATATAAGATATTTTTCCAAAAAAATAGAAAGTGTGACGATGAACTGGTTTTTTTATTTCTGATTTCCTTTTCTCTGGCTTGTTTTACTGTAGATATGAGTCATGACGTGCCCACAATCTATCTGATTCTAACTCGAACACTCAAACGAGCAGTCTTCTATCCATCCACAGATAACTATATACAGTCGGAGATATCCATCTGCATTCACCTGACACTGTACTGTACAGAGGCCTTAGTGCGAGTTTCTTTGAACTATCTTCACTTTACGCATCGACCGCGTTCGGCGCTCCGATTGGCCCTTCATCAGTGAAGGCCAGTGAAGGGCCAATCGGAGCGCCGAACGCCGACGATACGTAAAGTGAAGATAGTTAAAAGAAACTCGAACTAAGGCCTTTGAACTAAAGGTCGATCTGCACATAACAGTGCCGACACGTGCCGATCAGTACCGTACAGTGTAATATAATATTGTAGCATACATTTGTACGACGCTATCCGTACTTGTCAGTGATAGTGTCTGTAAGCGTGGTTTTAAGCGCGACTACTGAATGGGGGTCGAGTGGGTACGATTTCCGAAAAACTGGCGTACTCAACACTTCTGCCTTCGCCTTCGGTAATTACGGACGTGATGATATAACATCACGTCAGAAACAGACCGAAATTGCTAGTGTATGATGAATGATCCGTCCATCTATGGGCCGGCGCACACTAGGCGAGGCGTAGTACGACTACTTTATTTCAAATATTGTTATTAATTTATAATCTTTGAAATAGAGAATTTAAAAAAACGTCTGTAGATATCGTGGGACACCCAGCAGGCGTAGCATGGCGTTTTCTATCTCTACGAAGAATAGACATAGCTTTTTCTATACAAAGTGACAGTTCGTTTCTTCATTTTTGACATCCACCGTAGAAATCTTTCTACAATCTGTCATTTTGTCTTTCATTTCTAACGATCTTTGTCTAGGTCTTTTTATAAGTAGACTATTTCGGAAGAAAGTTTTCTATCCTTACTGTCAAAATCACACTGACAACCGATAAATCCTATGAAAAAACAAAGAATTCTGAGTCGAATTATGTAAAAGAGTGAATTTCGTAAAAAGTGCAGTTGACTCTTTCTATTTTGCTGCCGTCTCGTACTGTTTACTGTCTACAGGAAACGTCATTTTTGTCTACTCTTCCGTCGACAAAACGATGCTCATGCTACGCCTGCAGTTGGAACGAGTTTCCTTTCGCTTTATATTAGCCATCATAATTTACAAACAAAGCCGTCTAGACCGATCTAGTATAATTTAGTTTTTAGCTTTTAGAAACTTATACTAGATGGCTCTGTATTAAAAACAAAAACTTTTGAAACTTGAGACCACAGATTACTAATATGTAGCAAGAGACTTGAGACCATCGATCACTGTTTTTTATTAATGATCTTCCTTTCCAATCTTCTGACTTCTTCGTGGATAACGTTCTTTTGTTACATGACGATTTCTATCAGTCAACTCCTAACGCAAACCGCGTTAAAAATCTTCGTTCCAATAAACTTTAACTTGCCCCAGAGGGCATCAAAGCGAACAGAGCCGCACTTTTCACATTATTTTCGACTTTATGTTAAGGATCACAATGTTGATATTTGTTTGGCAGTGACAACCGCGCTGCGCTGCGCCTTGCCTGTTGTGCTCCACGCTGCCCGATTAGGTAATGAGATAGATACCTTTTGTCCGACTACCGCCAAGCTATGTATGTATTTCTAGTATGGATTCCCAATAAAAGACAGATATAAATCTAAACTTTATTATCAGCGATGTTGGTACAGTTGTTGTTCTTGGAGATGATGAGTCTGTCGGGGTCAAGGTGAAGCTCCTCCATAATGGCGTAGATCTGCGCGCGCACCGGTGCCTCGATCTCGCGCCGCCGACCCAGCACCCAGATGTGGTCTGAAAATAATGACGTCACGTAAGCTATTGATAGATAATATGCGATAAATTAAGCCGGTGATCGTGTACCTCAATCTCAGAGTAGAATTAATAATATCCAACCTCCACGAATCAATCTGCCTAGCCTTTTACCAACTATGTTGGGGTCGGCTTCCAGTCTAACCGGATGCAGCTGAATACCAGTATTTTACATGGAGCGACTGCCTATCTGACCTCCACAACCCGTGCAGTTACTGGGTAACACGATACCCCTGGGTAAGACTGGTTGTCAGAATTTTGGCCTTCTGACTGCCCGTAACGACTGTGAAAGATTTACGAATGACAGCCGGGACGTTCGGTTTAGCTTAACGTGTTTTTCTGAAGCACGGACCCCTCTCGATATGTAATGGAATGGATGGTCACAAATCCACCCTTAACCCTTTCCCTGTCCCATGCCCATGAATCACATAATTATGGTTCAGGTAGATTTATTCTTTGTGGACAGTAAAAGTGTTAACCTTCGATTGAGCCGTGCGGCTGATATCATTTAGCCACGAGCCCCTCATATCCAACCTCCGAATATGATAAAATGGCATGATTTTAATATCAAGAGATAAACCAGCCCACGTCTAGACGAAGAATAGTTATTTGTTATGCAAGGCTGCCAAGACGTTTCTTGGCGCGAGTACTTTTAATGAATCCTGAGCGTACCGAGGGTTTCAAAGGTACGAGACGCAGAATAACTTTGCTGCCGAGCGAAACACACAACTTTTCACCTCACTACAGCGAGGAAAATGCTAGGTGTCTCTATGCATTGAACAAAATATTGTACGCTTTTATGTACTTTTCACGTATTTTTTTCGGAAGAAAGCTCAGTTCGGCATTATGTACCGTTTGCACTAACTCTGCATTGCTAAACAAACAAAAATGATGGAAAGTGAATTGAATATACTTGGAGAAGAAAAATAAAAGTTTTTTTTTTTTTTTTTAGATAAACATAGAAACTCACATACACTAACACCCAGACCCGGAACAACTACTTGCAGATCATATAAATATTTGTTCCGTGCGGGGATCGAACCCGCGACACGTTGCGCAGCAGTCCATCGCTCAGCCACTGCGCCAACCGTGTCGTCATTTATTCTCCTATCTCTACAAATAGGTATGTATAGTATAGTATAGTATTCGAGTAGCTTAGAGCTTACTGTCCTTATAGATAGTACGCTGTGGCGGACAACAAGCGGCCGGTGATGTGCGGCACGCGGTTGTTCAGTAAGTGAACATTGTGAACAAGTACCTGAGTGTGCGATACTGACGCTGGTACACGACCACACGATGGCGAACTGCTCGTAGTCCGTGAACAGCACGTGGTAGACGCCGGCGCCAGGCAGCATGCGACCGATGATGTACGGCACGCGGTTGTTGAGCTTGTAGCGGAAGATCGAGGACGTGTTGTGGCTCGGGATGCCGATGCCGTGAGTCGTCGATGGACCGTTGGTCCTGGAGAACGAAACATGTGATTGAATACAGGAGGTTGCGCAGCGTATTACTTCGGCAACTTTTGCCGTCGCGTCATCTCGAGTCAAGAGCAGGAGAAATTATAAAATAAAATTTTAAAAACTCTTAAAATTATTATTATAACTCAAAATTATTTGCACAATCATTTTTACTCAATCGTTCATTTCATCGACATTCTTGTCATTCCTTAGCATCACATGCCCGAATAATACCATAACAACCGATTTCCACACAGCTGTTACTTTGGGCATTACCTACTACTATCCATATACATTTTTCTTTTTGTGGGTGGGAAGTCATCAAATGACTTCTTCCGCTCTGGGCGGAGCGGAAGGACGAGTCAGACTTTTACTGACTAAAACCCACCCGTGTTCCTTCAGTTGCCTGTAGCCAAGGTCCCGGTATCCCTTTCGAAATTTCCCGCAACCCTGGCAGGCTGGCAGGACTATCCATATACCTTAAACTATTTATTTATATAGTAAAGTCTAAGCCATATACATACGTAAATCAAAAAAAGTTACCTAATATAACGCAAAGCATTTATTTCAATTAAGTAACCCAACTATAGGCACTTTTGAACTGTCAAGGAGTCGCGCGGTCAGACAGAAAAATGAAAAGTTAGTTGACCATTACAAACCGCATTATTACTATTACAAAGTTGACTTACCATTTGTTAACAGTATTGATAGTGATGAGCAGGTAGCCCCGATCGTTGAGCGCTACGTTGAGCTCAGTACAGCTTGCGGTGATCTCCACCAGATAGAACGATCGCTCCACCTCGTACCATGTGCCGGTCATCTGGAACATGGCAGATTAAACGATGACAGAGAGGTAAAGGTTTTGCTTCTTTCTAGTACAGTACGACACAACTAGATGTAGCATACATTTTAAAATTTGCACTCATTCATTTCAATTTTACGAATGTATTTGCATAGATAACTTTACAAGTTATTGCGTTTGCATAAAGATCATTTTCATCTAAATCAGAAATAAAGATTGGAGATGTTGAAGGCGCACTCAGTTTGGATGGTGATCGGTTTTACGAATTTTACCGATGCTACATCTAAGTTGTGTCGTACTGTATCAACAAAACATGATGATAGACCGCGACTTTGCCTTGGATGACCACGGAAAAGTCGGCGGCGGATGTTTGACGAAGCAACTTGCAGTTTGCATCATTGAAGATGAATGAATTCTGTTTCGATATAACACAACTAGAACACAGACCTAAAACAGTAACTGTCGTAGACCAGACCAATATTGTATTCGTGCGGGAATCGACCCGTAGCGTGTCGCAGTGCCGTCAAGTTTTTCTAGGCAGTGTACCTAAGCGGAAATTATGAAGAAACACATCACAATTACCGAACATTCAATCATCGCGTACCTGTCGACTATCACCTTTGCATCCGGATATCACAACAATCTTATTTCCAGTTAACATTTTAGTTTACAAAGTCATGTCGTTGCCTAACGCATTGTCGCCAATAGGTATAGGTACATGCTTTTCAAGCTCGCCGTAGGTGAGTATATGTTCCTTGTTTTCAAGTACTTAGGTAGATTTCTTTCATTCATTCAAATCTAAATTCAAATTCCTATACAACAGTAGACAGACTATTTCGATTCATTAGTATGTAAAGTTTGTTTTTTTACGAAACCCCTCAACTCTTCCGTGTTAGGTTCCTTAATTTACACCCTACGACAGAAATAGGAGCCCAGGGAAGCGAGGTTCCGTCGACTACGCCTTCAAAAAAATGTAATCTAACTTATTATAAACGCGAAAATTTGTAAGTATGGATGGATGGATGGATGTTTGTTAGGTACTCTTTCACGTAAAAACTACTGAATGGATTTGTATACAGGGTGTTAGGGTAACACCGTTATCCTTGCAACCAGTGGTTTGGTTTCATTTATAGAACGTAAAATCAATGGAAAATTACAACTTTTTTAAAAAAAAATTTATGTCTAAATAGGTACCACAAGAGACGCAAGTTCGTTGCCCTATGCGCTAGGGCAACTTGCGTCTCAACACGGGCGGGGGGTACGGGATGTGACCTGACCGGCAGCGAGCGCGATCCCTCCCTTAGTCAGTCAGCTGTTTCGCTAGCAAGCACGGTGTCAGATAGAAACTTTTTAAAATCTTTTAATGAAAATAACGTTTTTTTTTTGTTGTGTTCGGTCATTTATTTTTATATTTAAGTCAACTACCCATGGTTTGAATGACAAGAGTGTTTACCCTTACATCCTGTATAGTATAAAGTATCTGTTTGCCAAACCTGGATTAACACATAGGATACTTTTTATCCCGATATTCCGACGGGATCGACGACTTACGCGGGTGAAACCGCGGGGCACAGCTAGTTTTTACCATATTATAATTTTTTTTTTTATATGACCCTGACCTTCGGGACATTGACTTTGAAAATGTGTCTCTTGAGAACCTCCCTCCCTCCTCCCTTGCCTCCCTCTACATTTCATTTTTATTATAAATCGTTTAAAAAAGACTATGTATCTCCGGCGCGGGGGGGGGGGGGGAGTGGGGGGCGTCCCCTCCCCGCTCCCCTATCGAGGCGGTACGTTTCTAAACTTTAACCGTCTTTTTTTTGTTAGTCAAAACAAGTATTCGTTCCTGGTTAAATTTTAAATCATTACTTAAAGTCGAGGAACGATGTAATTCAATATTTATAGCATTCACCATTCAGGCAGGCCTATTTCGAGAACACATTTTTGAGGAAAATACCTAGGTATAATACTAGTGAGAAATATTAACATGATTACTAAATAATGTTAATATTTCTCGGTAGGTATCATTTCCAAGAAATTCTAAAATCAAACTAATCAATTCCATTAATTTCCAGCAAGTTTTCCTTAATAGATTGTCTTAGATAGGTACAATAAATACATACATAAAAAACATATGTTTATTACATAGTCGCATGTTGTTTTTCAGAATTCATTCATATAGGTATATACCTAAGCATTAGCATTTTGTTCTATCAAAACATTATACAGGCTCAAATAGAAATTATAGCTAGTGAAACTCCGTAAACGATGGGTATCGATATCTAACCAATAAAAATAAAATATAAAAACAATCAGCCAGCCTTTTCCCAACTATGTTGGGGTCGGCTTCCAGTCTAACCGGATGCAGCTGAATACCTGTATTTTGCATGGAGCGACTGCTTATCTGACCTCCACAACCCAGTAACTGGAGTATCGATAACTAAAGATGATAAAACATACAATTTTTCTGGTGACACTTTTTGAAAATTGCCTTAACTTTTTTACCCGACTAGGACGAAGCAAAAAGGAGGGTTATGATTTTGACCGGTATGTATGTATGTCATCTTTTCCTCATAACTTCTAAACTACTCGTCCTAATTTGACAGATGAGGTATCGTTGGAAGCGTCTTGATCGTCCGCTGGTTATAGGTTATGTGACGTCACATTAAATATGAATATGGCGCCCTCTAAAGGACAAAGTCAAGAACTAAAACTGTCTAAACTGCCGTAGTTCGGTTTTAGTTTTATAACTTTTATTTTTTTACTGTTGGTGGAAAACTCTTGGCTCATAATAGATAGTTGGTGTAACGTTCTAAATTCTAGTAGCTTCCTTCCGATTTACCTAATAAAGTAGGTACCTAGCGAGTGTTATGCATTATGTTAAACGTATGCATAGCTGCGTGTTGACCGCTTGACATTCGGACTTAAGCAGGTTGCAAGGTGACTGTTTACATCGCTCAACATCGGAATATGTAGACGGAGCGTCTACGCGTTACATTTGAACATATCGGGAGCAGTCCGGATATGTTGAAATAATCTAACGCGAAAGTTTGTAAGTATGGATGGATGTTTGTTACTCTTTCACGTAAAAACTACTGAATGGATTTGGATGAAATTTGACAAACAGATAGTTTATAACCTGGATTAACACATAGGGTACCTTTTTTTATCCCGATATTTCCACGGGGTCGAGACTTACGCGGGTGAAACCGCGGGGCACAGCTAGTGAAATCTAACGCGTCGACGGTCCTTCTAAAAGGACCAATTTAGACCATAGCCCAGATTATAATCCTACTAGCGACCATCCTAACTAATATTATAAATGCGAAAGTGAGTTTCTTAGTTACGCTTTCACGCTAAAATGGGCAGACAGACCATGACCTGGAGAAGGACAAAGGCTACTTTTCATCCTGGATGGCAGACGAAGTCACGGGCAACAGCTAGTAGGATCTAAATTCTAGAAATACCAATTTAATAAACGATTTTACCAATTGGGACCAATTTCGAAGCCCCTTATAAATAAAAGCCTTGCATAATAAGTAAGATGTGTGTAAAAAGATTGGAAAAGGAGTTAACAGAGAGGTGCCTAACGAGAAGATAGAATTGGCGGTTCCAACATTTTCCGATTCAGAAAACATGAAAAACGTAATTAACTTTTTAGCACAGATATACTGAGATAGGTCGTACGATCTTATTTTAGTGGGCGGCGTTAGCACTAGAAAATATCATGGTACGTCATAAAGTGAATGGGTAAGGGGGCAAGCAGAACCATAGGCCTCCAAGAACAATCTACATTCAGGCAAAGAATATTTTACAATATACTGCTGGATCAAGAGGTTACGTCTGACCTGTACAACCGTTACCCAGTAACGGTTGTACAGGTCAGATCAGATAGGTAGATATTCAGCTGCATCCGGTTAGACTGGAAGCCGACCCCAAAATTTGGGAAAAGGATAGGCAGATGATGATGTGACTGCAGAGTCAGTAACATACTGCCGCAGATGTGAGAAGTGACTCCTACCAATTTTTCAGGGATTTACAGATACCTACTAATATTATGCGTGTCTGTGTAAACACCTGTGGAGTAAACTAATTAACATTATGTAGTGAACTCTGTATCACACTAGTTACCTACAACTTCAAGCCAGCATATTAGGTATATGCTGGCTGGAACTTGTAACCGTTACGATACAAAAATGCACAGTAATGTACGGCACACGTGATAATGTAGAATGTGGAGCTACTCACCCGCTGAATGTCGAAGTTGGGCAGCGGCGGGTAGACGGGGCACTTGCCCAGCCCCGTGCTGATCACCGCCTTGATGATGGTGAAGAACAGAACACAGTATATCCTGGTGACGGTGACGCTCGAGCCTTCCATCGCGCGCTAGTGCCGCGTGTCGAGGAGCGTTCAGTCGCGCAGTCCACCACTTGTTATGTAAACACTAGACATTATTTGTACAACACAAGATTGGTCGCCGCCGCGTCCGCACTCGCCACTGCACGGAATAAGATCGATAGCTGCGATCGTTATTCATTAACTTACGAGTTGGTTCACACGTCACGAGACGGACACGGCACGATAACGCAGCGTGACGTAAATCACGTAACTGATTGGGATCAGACAAAACTTCGCAACTAGGATGAGTTAGGCACGGTCAGGTAAGCTAACTAAATATTTAGTAATCAAGTTATGAAGCGTGTCAAAATTGCATGTATGTGTTGAAATTACTTAAATAAAAGTGAGCGCAAGGTATGTTGAAAACCTTTTACAAAATACTGTTGTTTCTGTAACTAGTATTTTCGTGAAGAAATTAATTCGAAGATTTCGTTGGCTTTGTTTCGATTATTGATCACAATCATTTCCCTACTAAAACGATAGTGTAAAGAATAAGAATATGTTTTCATCATTAATCATCATTGTCGGAGGATTCTCCCTTTTCTATAGCGGACGAGTGAAGTTTACACCCTGTTCCTCATACCTCTAAAAGAGCCCTGTTCCACCTACTGCGGAGTGTAGGCTTCCTCCCTTTTATGTCATGCTTGCCTGGTCTGTGCGAGACTCATCCAGGTCTTCCCCGAATATTAATCCTTAGGTACTAATATTATAAATGCGAAAGTAACTCTGTCTGTCCGTCTGTCTGTCTGTCGCGGTTTCACGCTAAAACTACTGAACCGATTTAAATGAAATTTGGGACACAGATAGTCTAGAGCCTGAGAAAGGACATAGGCTACTTTTTATCGACATAGCACGCGGGCGAAGCCGCGGGCGTAAGCTAGTAGATTATGTTTTGAAATAAAATATTTGGCTTGATGGAGATATTTTCGTTCTATAAATTGAGCAGTTCCCATCAGTGAATTGAATAATTTGCTGCAGTTTTGAAACGAAGTTCCTTAACGCGGTTTGAGCGTTATGCTATTTTCTCTCTCGAGAGAGTTTGTGTGTGCGTGCAAGTACCGCGTGAGGACCGCGAACGTTTTTTTTTGTTGCATTTTCGATACCACAGAGTTCACGGTTCACCACAAATCGTCAGTGACGTCACGGAGCAAATCGTTGGCATTAGTGTGGGAGGTCCGTCCATGAGGGAGGAAGCCACCACAAAAGAATAAAGCAGCATTTAGTTGCGACGCGGAGGGTCATCGATTTACCCACAGTCACTTATAAAGGGAACCATTAAATATTTATACCCAGTGAATAAGTTGTACGTACATTATGCAAATAGGTAGTGGACACAAACACGACGTTCTCAAACAAGTGTATTGTTCTTACAATTAGATCATGATATTTACAACTATATGTCATTCTATAAGCAAATATACAATATCACAACATAGCTTACTACTAGAGGTAAAACATAGTAACAAATATTATAGTTGCAGGTATAGCTCGATTATTTCATCTTACGTCTATTGTATTTTTAAGAAAGTTCAGTAAATATACTGAACTTCTTTAAAATACAATAGACGTAGATATATTTAGTAACCTCTTCCGTTTAAATATTCCTCAAGAGTCATAAAAAACCCTGTAAGGAATCCGAATTCCCTACGTCCAGGGGCAACACGTCGTGTTCTGGTTTGCGACTGGCCAATCGTCATCTTGAGGATGCCTCGTTGAGAGGAAAACACGTGGGTCAGTCTGGACAGAGGCTATAGACAAAATCCCTTTTCTGTAAGCGTTAATGCTAACGGAAAGATCAAATTGTATGGAGTTGACACAAGCTTTAGAGATGTCACGTGACTGCTGCTGTCAACTCCATACATTTTGATCTTTCCGTTGGCGTTAACGCATACAGAAAAGGGATTTTGTCTCGGCCCCCAGGAATTTTTATGACTCTTGAGGAATAGTTAAGCGGAATAGGTTAGTAAATATATCTACGTCTATTGTATTTTATAATGAATTTTGGCAAAGTCACGCCTGAATCAATTAACTATCTGAACTTTTTTTTCTTTTATTTCCTAGATATCCAGAGGCTCATACAAGTATTAATACTTACATGCAAAACAGATTAATATGATGAGTTGCAGAGAACTGATTACCTACTTTAGGTATAAGTATATGTTTTTATAAATGATCGAATACAAATGTTGTGAGAAGAACGTTATGTATATGGATTGATGAATGTGTTCATAATAATATCATTCTCTTATGAATGGTGTGATTACACGACTCAGGAAGTTCAGTATAAATATTTTGCTAACTTGTACACACAAGTAGCGTAAAGTGCCGTTTTACAAACTCCGGGCGCCAGGTGACCGGAAATGAAGTATATGGGTAGGTGAGTAAGAAACCTTTCACACATACCTGAGTAAATTATCTGGCTTACCCATACATTCCGGATACCTGTCGCTCGGACGTGTGGAAAGACATTCTAAACTTAAACTAAAGTACCCGACAGTTACTTTGACAGAGCGATCTTTAAAAAGATACTACGTGTGAACCACGGAACTTTTTCTAAAACTCGACGTGCCACATTAACGGCCGGCAACAGACGTTGCATTTCAAGAACGCGCGTCACTCATTCCTATTTCTAACTTATTAAAACTCCCGCAGACAGGAGCGAAGCGACGGTGCGGCGTAACTCCGGTAGAACAATTATAGTGAAGTTTTCATACAAATTGTTCCATCGGGGGCGAGTCGCGCCGTCGCGTTGCGCCTGCCAGCTGAGCCTTTACAATGATGCTAAAAGAGTCAAACGACGCGCGTTCCTGAACAACATTCACTATCTATACTGTATCACAACCGTTCACCACTTAATATTAAGAGCTATGTCTGACTTCTCGACGGCGTGGTAGGTCGTGTGCAGCATAGCTCGCGCCTTGTCCGATTCCTGGCCATCAAGCCACTCGGCGTACAGCTTGCGAACTAGCTTGCTGTCGGCCGGCACAGCTAGAGGCAGCTGCGAGTACATGCTGTCCAGCTGCGCGACCAGCTCGCGGCCACTCTCGCCGGAGACCGGCCGGACCTGCGCGCCGCCGTTTAGGCATCCTAGAAAGTTGAATATATATTGGTTTAACTGGCATCTTTATTGGCTTGTCTTGTCTACTTCACCTGCTTATCAATCAGACGACACCCATAAATGAAGTATCTCAAAAACAAATGATGATGTTCGTATTCTTACATCATACATACATACAAAATCAGTCTATAATGTTCCCACTGCTGGGACGCAGACGTCCTTTCTGTGAGAGAAACTACCACGCGGGCACAGTGCGGGTTGGTTGGTGGATGTCACATCTCTTTGAAATGTTTTGTTCTCGGACATGCCGGTTTCCTCATTTTCCTTTACCGTTTTGAGAGCAGCGATGATGAAATAATTAACACAAAGTAAAGTGCCTGGCTGGGTTCGAACCTACGACCTCGTAGGTACCTATTCGTAAGTCGCGGTGTTTTCACTGGGTCACCACTGCTCTCACTGCCAAAGTGACAGTTCAATTGAGTTTCTTTCATTTAGACGAATTTGAATACATTAATAATGTTAATTACCTACATTATTTTATCGGTGAAAAAGAATATCTGGAATTTACTGAGTGAAAAGACGAATACTTATTTTTTTTCTTTCACAAAGTTAATTTTAATTAAATCAGCGCCTTCCTAAATGTAAAGTATAAACGTGCGTACCTGAGGGGCACGCCATGACCTCTACGTAGTGGTAGCGCCTTCCTAAATGTAAAGTATAAACGTGCGTACCTGAGGGGCACGCCATGACCTCTACGTAGTGGTAGCGCCTTCCTAAATGTAAAGTATAAACGTGCGTACCTGAGGGGCACGCCATGACCTCTACGTAGTGGTAGCGCCTTCCTAAATGTAAAGTATAAACGTGCGTACCTGAGGGGCACGCCATGACCTCTACGTAGTGGTAGGGCGACTTGCCGCGCTTGAGCTTCTGCACCAAGTTCTGAATGTTGCGGAAGCCGTTGGCCACCGCGAACCGCAGCACCTCCTTGCCGTCCTTCTCTAGCGTCACCTCGCGGAAGTCTGGGTTCCTTGGAACATAATAAAATCAGCACCCTAATTGCGTAATACACGATCAATATAAATCAGAATCGGAATCGCTTTAAAACAAATGTCTAATCCATTGCTTCATAAGTACGAAACAAAATCTGCTCCACAACGTAAATAACGCGATTAATGTTATTGAACTGTCGACCTTAAAAAGTTGTTTGGGACAGACTGGATGCGGAAGGCGGAGGACAGGGTGTTGTGGCAGCTTGAGAGAAGCCTATGTCCAGAAGAAACCTGCGATTAGGCTGAGTTGATAACAGAATATTCCGTTTAGCCTCCTATAATTACAGTTGTTACATAATTCTTTGCCCGGCGAGGGATCGCGACAGGTCAGAAGCAAAGGTCTTCAATTTTAGGTCGAGTAGAAAAGTTATGCACTAAACTCGAGCAAACGTAAACGAGTGCAGTGTTTGCGTCAGTCTGCAAACAATGCGAGGTTGGCCGTTGACTAATTAGTGGCACATCACACAATGGTACACTGTGTGTGGGGTCACAACTGTGAACTGTGACGCTGGATGTCGGACGATATTGTTGCAACACTCAATGGACATTCTTTCCTATTTCATTAAAGAAAGCTATTGATTTTAGGACTTAATTAATAGGTATCATGTAAATTTATCGTGGTCCTTAAGAGCGCTATTACAAAATCGAAGTGCAGATTTAGGTAAATTTGACGGGGCGCGGCAAAGATGCGCTCGTGTGAGTCTATTGAAGTACGCTACGCACACATGCAAACCGGGCGTGATCAACTTGATCCTTTCCACTTTACTTTTGAAATAAATTAAGTTACAGTTATTTATAGTTCGTGTTACTGTTATTTTTAGCATTGCATACAACAATTGTTTAAAAATATTATTTTACTTTAAAAAAAGTTAATTTTTTTTTTCAAGCAAGATTAGATAGTAGCCTATGTTATTAAATACTTTTTGTTAAAATTTGGAAAGTAAATTCATAGATAAAAAATTGAATTTCGGACGAAAAATTGTCAATAACTATCTGTGTTACGGAATTATTTTTGGTGTATTACTAAATGAAACATAAAAAAATTGACTTATACATTCCAAAGTTCAAGATACAGTTGTACCATGGACATTTTTATAAATGATTAAATTACTGTATCTTTGATGTAACAAAGCATCAAAAGACGCCCAAAAGTTAAATTTTATGAAACATCCTTTACAAAGACAAGTTTTTTACTGATTTGTGTAAACAAATTGAAATATTTATTTAAAACACTGTCAAGATTATATAATGAGACTTAATAAGACTGATAAGCAAATTAATGATCCTAAAGACATAGCTACGGCCTTCAATGATTATTTTATAGATTCGGTACATCCTACAGGAAAATCTGCAGACGGTAATGCTATATCTCTTGTAAGTCACTACCCAAAGACCCTTTTTATGGCACCGACGGATGCTATGGACATTTTCAAAATCATAAATTTGTTAAAAAATACCAATAGCACGGGATTTGATGAAATTTCTACAAAAATTTTAAAATTAGTGTCGCATATAATTGCACCCGTACTAAGTTTTATAATTAACTTATGCATAGAACATGGTCACTTTCCAAACTTATTAAAAACGACCGTAATTAAACCACTTTATAAGAAAGGTGACAAAGCAACCATTTCAAATTACCGTCCAATAGCCTTAATACCGGTATTATCAAAGGTCTTTGAGAAAGTGATTTATAAATCCCTTAACTCGTTCTTTGAAACAAATAAAATACTCGCTAAAGAACAATACGGTTTTCGTAAAAATAGAAATATAAATAACGCAGTCTATGATTTAGTTGCTAAAATTATTAATAATGTTGACAAAAGAAATCCTATTGCCTCAGTACTCATGGACATGTCTAAGGCATTTGATCACGTGGACCACACAATATTACTGGGTAAATTAGAACGTTATGGTGTCCGAGGAAATATATTGAGCCTAATCAAAACGTATTTAACTGGAAGAAAACAAATAACGGTGTTAACTAGAATTTGTCCCAACTCTAAGAGAGAAGTTGCTCACAAGTCATGCATTAGGTATACAACTTGCGGTGTACCCCAAGGGAGTGTCCTTGGGCCCTTGCTGTTTCTCATTTTTATAAATGATTTGCCGAAGTGTACCGACTATCAAACCGTCCTGTTTGCTGATGACAGCACAATCATTATACCGTGCAAAAATTTAGAATCATTTGAAAATGATATAAATAATGCCATCCATTGCATTATAAACTGGTTAAATAAGAATAAACTTAAAATAAATTTAGAAAAAACACAGATTATGACGTTCGAACAAAGGAAAAAAAAACAAAATTTAAATATAAAATACGCAGATCAAAAAATACCGGAAACCGCGAGTGCCAGATTTCTAGGACTTTACTTGGATAGTCATCTTAATTGGAAGTATCATGTAGAAGCTGTGTGTAAAAAACTAAACCAGTATTCGTATGCGCTTTACAATCTTGCGAAAATTTCAAATGAATCTGTAGTTTTGATAGCATACAAAGCGTACGTCTCATCAACGATACGTTTTGGAATAATGTATTGGGGAAATTCCACCGAAAAAAACACTGCGTTCAAAGCGCAAAAGAAGTGTGTGCGTGCTGTGTTTAAACTGAAAAAGACTGATAGTTGTAGGCTATTATTCAGACAATATAAACTCCTTACTTTGCCTTGTATGTACATCTACGAGACAGCAGTATTCGCAAAATCAAACGTGCACTTATTTCAAACTCTTAGATCGAAACGTCGCAATAGAGAAATATATGCTATTCCACACAAGACTGCGCTTTACTCAAAAAGCTTTTTAGGAATGGCACCCAAGGTATTTAATAAGTTACCCAATTGTATAAAAGGTCTTGACAGCATACACCATTTCAAAAAGGCTCTTCTTAATTTATTAGGCCAAAAAGCTTACTACACAGTCAATGAGTACCTAGAAGACAATTTGTAATTTAATGACATTTTATTTATTTCCATTTTATTTGTCAATAACTTAATTGTTTTATTTAATCTATTTAATTTTAATGTACTATTATCTGCTTAAATTTATTGTTATTTTAATTAATTAATTATTGTTATAGTTGAGTTCATTATTAATTTGACTGTCTTTATTATGTTTTTACCAATTATTCATTAAAAATTATAATTAGAAATATTTGTACGCCGTTGACGGCAAGACATAGCGCTCATTTATTAATATTGACATCTGTATTTTTGTTTACCTATGTTCTACAAATAAAATATTTGAATTTGAATTTGAATTTGAGACTTCCTCGGACATATTTTTTTTTTAAGTTTGAGGCTATAACTTAATCATAATCACACATCAAAACTAGCGTCAAACGCTCAAATTCAAGAAAAATTGTAATAGCCCTCTTAACATATTTATCGTGTCTGTCTGTTACAAGATCTCTGAAACTTTCTCACTGAACTAGAAAGCATCTCAGAAAATACCTACATCATTATTATTATATTTAGCGAAGTATGTACTATATAGTACGCTAAATAATGTTTTAATTTATTCAAAGGAACAACAAACAGCTACAATATACAGTATGGAAAAAGAAATACATATAACATCTGAACAATATTGTAGCCCACAACGCTGTTCACAGATTAACTGTGGAATATAATAACAAGTGCTTAGTGTGTGTTATAATTAACAAGTGCTTCCTCTCTTGTAACTCACTTAATTTGCTGAGCCCGACACCCCTATGATCAAAATAAGTTTACCACCTAAGAATACCTACATATGGAATACAATAAAAGTATTGAGTAGCATTTGATGAATTACCTGAAAATGTATGACGACGACGACGCCGAGAACCACAAGCGGAAGTTCCAAAGTGGAACTTAGTAAAATATGTAAAATTCTTGAAAATGAGAAAATTCTTCAAAATGAGAAAAAAATCATACTCGACCTTGTGATTGTTTTGCCGTGCTCAGTTCGAATGTAACGTGCACGTCATAAAACGTCGAGGTTTTTTTTTAGCTTAAAGACGAATGTGACAGTTACATAGTTGAAGTGAAGTTTCAGTTAACTTGGAGTTTTTGTCAAATGTGGTAAAAGAATGACGTGGGCGACGATACTACAATACAATGCAATGTGTTTCTTTTTTTAGACGGGCTTTGATAGCTGCGACATGATTTTTAGGGTTCCGTACCCAAAGGCTAAAACGGGACCCTATTACTAAGGCTACGCTGTCCGTCCGTTCGTCCG
Source organism: Lithophane semibrunnea (assembly GCA_947363905.1). NCBI lineage: Eukaryota > Metazoa > Arthropoda > Insecta > Lepidoptera > Noctuidae > Lithophane > Lithophane semibrunnea. The sequence goes on from OX376195.1 coordinate 16,819,844, forward strand.
TCTGTCACCAGGCCGTATCTCATGAACCGTGATAGTTAAGACAGTTGAAATTTTCACAGATGATATATTTCTGTTGCCGCTATAACAACAAATGCTAAAAAACAGAATAAAAAGAATATTTAAGGAGCTCCCATACAATAAACGTGATTTATTTGCCGTTTTTATGGATAATGGTACAGAACCCTTTGTGCGACTCTGACTCACACTTGGCCGGTTTTTAATTTTTGTAGCTATCATCGTTTTCATTGTCCTTAATTATGTCTACTTATTTGTTTTTGTTCCATACATACAAAAATATATAAAAACTTGATTTATCATCACCATCATCAGTAAACTGACCACAGCTTGACGTAGGCCCTTTAGCTCAATCTTTGGCCAAACATATACTACTATATATTCTACTCTAAATAAAAAACTGGACCAACCTTAAATTCCTATAGACGAGCTGTGCGTTACTCTCCCCAAACAGCTGCTCCGCGGCATACAAGAACACATGGTCTGCGTATCCTCCCGACCCAGTTCCGATGTGTCTGCGGAGCGCCGGCGGGGCTTCGCCCAGGGCGCCCCACGGCCAATCGAGCTCCGCCCCCGTGACGTCACTCAGGGACTTGTTGCTCACGTCGAGCATTTGTTCTAGTTCAACTAGAAGGATTTCAGAAATTATATTTGGAACCACAAACTCGAAGCTCATATTCCATTGAAATATTTTTTTTTCTTTTACAAATGGTCTGGTCATTCAAAAATAAACGTAGAAAACATAACGCTAAAGTTGATAGTTGAATAAGTGGCGGTGGCAAGACCTGTCCATCTTCAGTTCCTGAATGTAAGTTAGTATAATCATGGACTCTTGAGGATAAACAGACTTCATTTTCATAAAATTCTGTCTCATTTAAATGGTGTAAAGAGTGTGTATATTTAGTTTATGTTGGGACTGTATGGGTACAGTGGTACCCAAGTGATAAGGCGCGTCGTGAATCTTCGTTTGCACAGAAAAGAAAGTATGGCCCCGAAGATTAACGAAATAACTTAAAACTTACAATAAACCTTAGATCACTACTATAAGGTTCATAATACACTGCAGCTGTTAGTTCCGTCTCACTCGCAAGTATGGCGGCTGACTAACATGACACGCGGCGCGCGCTAACATGGCGGCAGCTGCCGACCAATAGCGGTACAGAAAAAAAGAAGCGCGGTGCGTGGAGCGTGCTGATTGGTCAATGGCATTTCCCGCGCTTTGAAAATTCATCTTCTGCGCAGGTACATCGGTAAGCCATATCAGTTGGGTACTACTGTACGCATTGCGATTATAGAGGTCCCTAACCGTGCGTTTGCACTGACGAATCACTACAACAAAACATGTTTAAATCTCTAGTCTCAAAAATTGTATGGAAAATTGACAGAAAATAGAGATTTCAACATGTTTTGTCTTGAATGTTTCGCCAGTGCCAACGCACGACGCACAATCTATACATACAAATAAAAACATGAAGTCTCTGTTTGTAATGTCAAAATAAAAGCTTTTTACTAAATACTTATGAAAGTATAAACGGTACTTATAACAAAATATCATTTTTTTTTTTTTTGTCTGTCTGTCTAGTTGATCCGGTTAGCCTCCGAAACGGCGGGACTGATTTTGACGGAAATTTCACTTTCAGATGATCTAACGGCTGATGTTATAACGAGTAACTTATAAGGTTACTTTTATTTTGAAAAATAAAAAGTATAATCATACATACTAGCAGTAATAACGCAATCCACATCATGACAGCTGAGCATCTCGCTGTAGAAGTCTTCTCGAGACGCCTCAAGCTTCTTATCATAGCACGGCATGAAGGTGACGTGGTATATCTCCCCCGGGGTCAATTCCCTGCACTTGGACAGGTACTGCTTGACTAGTGAGCCCATCACTTGCTGCGGCGACTTGGAACTCGATATATAAGGTAGGATGAAGTTGCCGTGCGTTTTTTCTGCGTAGCATACCCAACCTGTGTATGGGAGTATGAGGTACAGTAAGCAACGATAGTAATAAATAAGTAATAAAGTTTGTTTCTCAAAAACTAACAATACAATTTAGTCAAATTCGGTGAGCCAAAACTAAGCGTCGCTTGTATCTTGTGGCTCAGGAGTGTGATTAATATATTAATATTATGGTCACCTTCCAGTGTGAGGGTATTATTAAAGACAAAATTAAAGAAAATATAACAATAAAACATTTTTTAAATTCTAGACATAAGTAAAATAAAAGTTGTTTACATTTAAGTATGTAAACTGTTGACTATTACATGCAAATTGCAATCCTGAAAAGCAGCATTTGGTAAATTAGAATGAAAATTCAGGCTTCTAGCTTTAGAAGTTACAGGGGAGTCGATAATGGCCTGACTGGCTCGGAAGGATGATAAAGGATGGTACGGCTGTGCCTTTGTAGGTTTATACTCAGATTGGCGGGGGTACTCCCGTGCCCCCAGATAGCGTGAGTTTACTCAAAGACGCCCGACAAGCAGTATTATGTCTGTGTTGGTGTTTTTACGTACACCTGTGCACTTTATGTAAGAAAGCAATTACTTAATTTATATATATATATATATATATATATATATAACATAACCTATCTTCAGTTACTTCTGCTTATTTACCTGGACAAGAGCTAGCAAGCATGGGCATGCTCTTAGAGCTGGGGTCGGTCTGCTGGTTCTGATAGCGTTGCAGGAACTCCTGCTGTGCTTCCAGGAGTGAGAAGTCCTCCGCTATCGTCATGTCCAGCACCAGGTCGGCACCTAAGCTCTTGAAGTACCCTGGACAAGTTATAGCCAGTTATATTGTAGGTCTACTACATCATGCACAATGTGTGTACCTTTCACATGAACTTATTAAGTCTCATAGAATGAGCAATTGCAATACAGATATGTTGAACAGTTGAAGTGTGCAAATACAAGCAGTTCTAAAATACTGTAGATACTGAGTTGAGCACAGACCTGAGTATTTTTTTATTGAATAATATACTTATTTGTCAGTTGGTACAACTTACTCTATTTGTGTCTTGAAGTTAAATTACTCAAAAGATGCAAAATCCTTCAATTAGATCATTTGAAGAGAGCTGCTTAACTAATAAGAGACAGGCTCAAGATCAGGTCTTCCAATAAAAAAGTAATGAACAACTTTGAACTTTATGCATCTTCACATAAAGTGCATTATTCAATGTCGTCAGACAACTATGCGCTCTTTTTTAGTCTATACAGAAACCATCCTAATATTAGAAACGCCAGCTTTTGTTTGGCAACTTAAAACTGACTAAAATAATTCTGAATTTAATTCTATTTTGCTGAGTCATATTGACAAGACATTTATTTTATTTTAAAATTAACATTGGGTATTTTAGTTGTTTTATATTGGTGTTTGTTAGACAGAATATATAAAGGCACCTGCTAACTTGTGAGTGGCCTCCTCTGGTGTCAGCTTGTACCGCGCTGCAAGTGAGAGTGTTGGCTGCGGTGACAGAGACATCACGATCAGGCTCACATCTTTACTTACTCCCTTGTTGTCAGTGTACTTCCTTTCAGAGAATACTCTAGAATTAAAAATATAAACAAAATAATTATTAAAATAAAGCTTGTAAATAGCAGCAAAATTTCACAGTGATTTTCTCCTAGATTTTTTTATTTTGATTATTTGCAATGTTTCTTGAGATGACTAAATGATGATGATAAATAATAAAAAGTTAACAAACATGGAACTAAGGTAAAATAACATGTAGCAATAATATATTGCTATGTCATTACATTACACTAGCTTTAATCTGTGAAATTTTGAGGATTTTTATAAATATATTTTATAATTATGTAAGGAACGTGTATTTTTTTAAATTTTTTATTCATATTTTTTATGGCACCTCTTTAGGTCATTCAAATATAAAAACATACTTGGCCTAGGTCTTAAGGCCTGGCCCTAGGCCGCCTTGGCCTAGGCTCTAGGCGTGTAAATTGATTTGCTGATACAATCTATAGTAGATATTTGCTCAGATGCTTGACATAAGTTTACTCATGATGATGGAAGATTAGAAGGCTCTTGGCTAACCTCAGCAACTCCTCCTGACTCTGCTTGGTGACCAGCACACTCTCCGCAGATGTGATGCATCCGCTGCAGGCCAAGCAGTCTGCCAAAGTAATCTCCACCTTCTGTAGTTTCTGCTCCCTCCCACTTGACACATCAAAATATCCATCTTCACCAATCTTTATCTTTGCACCAGTTTTTGTCTTTGTTTTCTCGATTTTTACAGGTTTTATACATTCCTGTTGATAGAAGACTTTTAAAATACGGAGAATGACCTCAAAGGTAAGCGATAACAATGCAAAGAATGACTTTTTGAAAACTTTTTGGTAATTTTTGTAATTCAGACCACATAAATGACTTGTTCTCGTGATTCATATCATAACAATTTTAAATTGTGTGTAATCACACTCGCTTATTTAAAACAGGGCAGAAGCAACCAGGGTATACAACAAAACAACATTTGTTTATAGTATAGGTTATGTTATGTTACTCACTTGCGAAGGTGTTATAAAATCGTCGAGGTCGGTCAACTGTAACGCGCCACTAAAGCGAGAAGCCATACTTTTTTCTATCTGTATTCTTCTATTGCAATGAAGAACTTTAATTTAAGTTTGTTTCAGTTTATTTTACTTTCGCGAAATACCAAACACACAGCTGATTTTGACATTGATTGATTGTTGGTTGGTTGACATTGACACTTGACAGCGGGCATAAGCCAATTATGGTGTTATTTAATTTTCTACCATGCCTTAAGATTTGGTAGAACACATTTATTTATTGGATCTGAATGTGCTGAGGAAGAAGCTTATTATGTAAGTAAATCTAGCTGTCCACTTGAGCAGCATATTGATGAAACTTAGCATTTTGGCTTACACTCAAGTTGAAATTTAAGACGAAATCGTAATTATCATGGTTGATAAAAACATGACATAAAAACGGATTTATTTGATTTAAATCAGATTTATTTTTATTTATTCTCATATATTCCTATCTGTTTTCATTTGAAAGTTGGTTATTATTAAAAAAAAATATTTTTTGTTTATAAAATTAAAATAACATTTCAGTTCTTCTAAAATTCAACAATGAAAAATTAACAACACACCGAAGAAAATCACATTAACCAGTAGGTAAGTACTTACTTAGTCTGTGCATTAATCGTTTGGGTAAGTATTGCTGCAGTCGCAGTCACTTAAAACTTTTACACACGGTTTTGTTACTTTTTTACTTTTCGCAAGCAGACTTTTTTTCATTAGGTACCTACAATATACCCATACAGCATCTTTTTTTCTTTTAACCATACCTACCGTAGTTTATGTCGGGGAAGTCCCTTGACACTTTTTGGTTGATTTTGTTTAAACGGTGAATATCAGACACAGGTTTTTCTAGCAAATAAAACTGTCCGCAAGTATAGGGGCTACGTGTAGCTACAATATCTAAAAACATTTATAGGTAGGTAGAGTCTCAACTCGAGAGCTAAGAGCGAAATAAATAGATCGTGGTAAATAGTCGTAAGCGCCTTGGCTTAACTATAGGACAATAAATTTTCCTAGCCTTTTCACAACTACATATGTTGAAAGGACGTCATAAAAAAGTAAGTACCTACAAGTTCACCGGCTTCATTTGCTACTTACAATCATATTGGACTACTTATCTACATAATTACCTACTGCATACCAGTTTTGGTACCTTCTAGTTTATCTACCTATCAGGATACTGATGTCATTATAATCAAAGGTTGAAGATAAATGCCAACTATTTTAAAATGTAGCCAGTTGCTCCCACGCGCAACCTTGGAGGATATAATTGTATTATGCTCATTATTTACTACCATTAGTAGTTTAGTGACCAGCGACAGTGGCTGGCCACGCACAACCGTGCCACAATGCATTGCGCTGAGAAAAATCAATCAGAATCTTCCCGCCTCCGACGGTTTCCAAGGCAACGGTTAAACAGTGGGGAGACGTTGCATTGAACGGTGCACGGAGAGACGTGTTGTATTTCGACAATTTTGTGTTGTGTTGTGTTTGTGTGTATTTGCGAATTTTATGGACAATGGCAGAGGAGGCTACTGCGGCTACAGCATTGGCGCCAGAGAAAGTGATACATACCTATCCTCTCATAAGGGTAAAATATATGAGTTCTATAAACATCAGCGTTTCTTCGTCAATGTTATTGTTCGTTGCTATCTATTGATGCCTTAGCTGCCTACACAACATACCTAAATATAATGATTGGGACATACCTACCAACGAATAACTAAGTACATCAAGTAAATATACTTAGCTTACTTACTTTATTATTTGTGAATACCCATTGGCTCAATAAGTTAATGTCCTTTTATTCCCTAGGTTCAGGTTCGATTAACACTACTAATGTTAATAAAAGTACTATTGGCAGTTCTATAAGTGCATAATAAACACGGACTAGCCCACAACACGATCATAAACCATCCAAATCATGGAGACCACCTGTACTACATATCTGCATATTTATGAAACATTGAAAATGAAATGCGACAAGGCCCGTACCTACTCCACCAAAGCGTAGATGGGCGGAGATGGCAGAGAGGAGAGATGTTTAACAGCTATAGGGTGTATGCACCGAAGCTGTGCGGAGATGCGTGCTGGCTAGACCGGAGCAGAGATGTGTACTGGCTAGAGCGGAGCTCAGCTGCGTACAGCGTGCGTCGGATGCAGCGCGGGCGCAGCGGGGCGGGTTGTGCGACGCGGGGGGACCAGCGGTGGCGCTCGCCACAGGCCGCTCACATCTTCTCTTGTTTCCGCTGCACCCTGGGGCGCCATGCGCCAGCTTGAGAGGCACAGCTCACATCTCTGTTTTGTTCGCGCTAAAAAAATATGAGACATCTCCTCTCCTCTCTGCTGAACCGTATCCACTGAAGTATAACGGAGAGGAGATAAATGTAAATAACGAAATCGTATTGGTTGTGTCCAATACATCTCGTCCTCTCCTCTCGTCTCGTCTCCGCTTTGGTGCAGTCCGGGCCTAAGCTAACGACTTTCTAAATTGAATATCATTTCTCTTTCATAAATCTATCTACCTAATCGTTGTATACTTGCGTGATATTGATCGAACTACATATTAATAAGTGGATATTAAATTTCGGCGGAGTCAAGGCCCGAGAGTGGTACGACTTGCCTCGCTGCAACGCATCACTCGACCGGAACCCTTGGCTATAGAGTTACATATAGGTACCCGTCCAATGATCTCACTGATGGATGAATAAAAACCTAGAAAATACACGAAGGCACCTACTTCTTCGTCTCGTTTGATCAACTCTAGTCCAGAAGCCTAATTGCGTAACACACGATCAATCACAATCTGTTTCATTTTGACAGTTCAACAAGATTCATTGCGATACTTATGTTTTTGAGCAGACAAATTTTTTGAACGAAGCAATGGATTAGCAATATCGTTCAAAATGATTCAGACTGTGATTGATCGTGTGTTACGCAGCCTATTTTAATTTGACGCAAAACGGGCTTTTTGTAGCTCCAGTCCAAGTTGCTGCATATCTGTGGCGTATCTAGTCCTGATGGGTCCTGTAATCAAGCATATTATACCTAAGTTTCGACTGTTTAAGCATCCAGCCCATCAGTCCACCTCAATAACTTTCTAAAAACCTTCATGACGTCCCCCGATTGTAAAAAAATCCAAAACCCCACTATACCATAACTTTGTCTATTTGTTTTCTTAACAAACTCTACGTTAGTTATTTTGCAAGTCAACGTTCGGTAAGAAATTTCTCTCGTCCAAATATCGCTATAAATTACTGGCTGCATGGCGGTAAGTAAACACATTTTGTTTGTTCGCCGACAGCTCTCGGAGTGGTCGATCGCGATGTTTCATCTGTTTGTTTTGGCAGGTGGACCCAATCCCGTACTATCTCCGTACTACGCGTGTTTGGACAATCGGTTATGTAAAGTGTAGACAACTTCTTTAGTAATAGATAATGCGTTTGGACACTGATGGGAAGCGTGAAATTTTTAACAGGAAAATATTTAAGAAGTTGTTTAGAAGGCATGCTTTTTAAGGTACCTAATGGAACTGGAAGGCGATATTAATCTACAGTTAAAATGTAAGGCATTGCACAAGGATCAGCAACCGAAACTATGTAGAGCGTCAACGCCGCGCTTTTAGTCAAGCGGGTTCGATTCCCGAGTCAGCAATTATCATTCGTTGCAAATCCTGCAAATAGTCAGAAAGATTTTGAATCTAGTGTACTAAAAAACATATAACAAACCCATTTGTTCACAGTATTCAGACATGACAGAGGAGATGCGCGTCGAAGCCGTTGAGTTGTCCGTCACAGCGTGCGAAAAGTTCGCCAACAACAACGAGCTGGCCGCCCGCATGATTAAGGAGGCTTTCGATAAGAAGTTCGGCCCATCCTTCCACGTTGTCGTCGGCGAGAGCTACGGCTTCGAAGTCACCTATGAATGCACCAACATGTGCTACTTGTACTTCGGAGGAAATCAGGCCATCTGCATATGGAAATGCTCGTGAAAATCTCTGTAGATAATTTAAGTTAGCCTTACCAAATGATATACCGAAGAAGTATCTACTTACTTTTAGTTTCTTTACGGATGTGAATAGTTTATGTTTTATAAAATACAACCAAATAATGGGAATATGGGAACGGTTCCAATAGCTTTATCAAGAGAACAAAAATAATGTAGATTTAATGCCATTGTGTGTCTTTAACTTATTACGATTCTGTACAATAATGTAAGTTTTCTTTGAAATCGAGATAGTTTGTGAATCCATATATTCCAGTAGGTAACATACTTTATTAGGACTTTACATAAAATTGTACATAGCATTTCTTCCGATAGTAAAAACGTTACAATTCAGTTCCAGAAAGTTAAGCACGTTTTAAAATTAAACAATGGCGCTGACGTCGTATTGTCGCGATTCATATGTAAAACGGTTCTTCACACGCGAGCTAGTTTTTATTTTTTCACAAACATTTCAAAGAAACCATTAACATAAACGCGGAAAACGTTACGTAGCCGGGTTATAGGGCTTTTTTCACGTCATCTTTTCTCGTCGTCACGTACCTGCTGTTATGCAAAGTTTAGACGTTACCTATTGTTGTAGTTATAAATGCACCTATTATTATGAGTTCGCCTACTTACCGCTTAAGGTTAGTTCAGACCGCGATGTGAAGCGAAGCGACGCTGCGCGCAATTTTTAATAATTATCGAACTTATTTTCTTCACGAAAAGGTATAATTTCAGAGCGAGTGTTGATACGTGTCAAAGTACGAGGTACTGAGGTGCGCGCTGCGCGGTGCCGTGCAGCGCGTGTACCTTATTTTGTAGTAAATAAATTCGATATTGTAACGGGTCATAAAAAAGTGCGCGTCGCGTCGCGTCTTGGTGTGAACTGACCCTAAGGCTTAGCTACCTAATGAATGCTCTAAAGCCAACCTCAACGAAAATTTTAATGAAACTTAAATGGTTTTTCTTCTTTTAAAATACATGCTTGCATGACTTTTCGTTATGTGTTGCAGAGGTTCATTAAATCGAAAGCACACGTGTCATGAACCCTCCACATGACACTTGTTCCACCCTAGGGCACAGGGACCAGTGTCGCCAGACAGCCTGACTCGTTTAGTAATTTGCACTCCACGCGGTTGATTTGTTAGGGAGATTTTGAAGGGCGATGGTCCCTAAAACCAGAGAGATTATATGTATTTATCTACCTATACATAATAATTATGTCGAGCTAATAATATAGTCCCGTATACCTAATGCCTAGCAGGTAGTTATAGGTACACAAGTAGGTAGTTGATCATACAAAAATGGGATACTTACTTAAATAAAAAACGTCAACCTAAGATACCTAGTGATGGGAGCTTCTACTGACCTTCTAATTTTAGTTCAATGATTAATAAATCTTGACGTATTTATCGGCTCGAGTGTTTGTAGATATTCTCGACTGCTGGGCATCCATAGTCATACGTACGCGTTTATGTTGTAAAACAAACGGGGTCAATGCGACTTGGAACGAGAGCCAAAATACTCGTTAGCAGGACCATATAAAAAATTATGTTCACTTATATTATTTTCGCCTTTTTGGGCTGCTATCAAAATATTTTAGTAGGTATCCCAGTTTTTATTTTGGAATAATTATTTATCTTATTTATGTCAAACTACTGAAGTGAAAAGGCAAACGTAAGGTCTTCTCTTCTGAGTTTGTTTCTGCGTTTTTCTCAGACTAGTCAGATAGGAAATGCCGACCTCATCTAGCTTATTTTTAATATGATGTGTAAAAATGATTCCGTTAACTAGTAGTAATGATTCCGTTAACTAGTAGTTCCGTTCCTAAGTATTTACAGAATAATCAATTTCATTTCATCTCTAAATAATTAGGTACCTATTTAAGTACTTGAAAATGCTTAGCTTCGGTCTGGGATCCAAAAAACTACCGAGTTTTTTTTTAAACTGCGGCTTACCTAAATTAATAACCATCTCACTAAACACGGCTTTGCTCTAAATAAAATGAAGGGAAAATGGACCGGACCGGCCCACCGGGAAAAGTCCCGGTATGCCCTGGGGCCAGACCGACCCTGAAAATGTACTCATTGGCAAATTAATGCATTCATTGGTACCTAGATTTCAAATAACAGTGGGATATCAACGTAGGTTGATAGTTGATAGACTCATTGTTGAGTAATGGCCATGGCGGTTTTAATTAACGCCTTGAAAGCACCTTTATCTACATCTACCACATTCATTCGTGTCATTTATGTACCTATGTTGGTCCTGCGAAAGATTACGCTACCTAAAGCGCAGGAGTTCTTAAGAACAGCTCAGAGGCCTTAGACAAAGTGACATTCCATCATCGTTATCGCTAACGATGATGGAAAAGGCTAAAATGTATAGGACTGACATAAGCTATCGAAAACCTTATGTCAATTCTGTTGAAAGTCGTTGTAGAAATCCGAAACGCTTTCGAAGCGATTGTCACTTGCCTAGGCCCTCAGGTTCTCTTGGCACAAGCAACTGAAGGAACAAGGGTGGGTTTTAGTCAGTAAAAGTCTGACACGCCTTCCCGCTCCGCCCAGAGCAAGTCATTTGATGATTTCCCACCCTCAAAAAAAGTTAAAACAAAGACCAGAAACATAGCTCTAGTAAAGATAGGTAGTTATTCAGTTCGATGGTCGAAAGCACCTCATTAAAGTTTGTAAAGCCTAATTTTTTAACACCTTAATAACAACGCTCGGCCACACTATAGGTCAGTCCAAATAATGCTCACTTGAAGTGCACTGCATTATTTAATAAGCAGGCAATGTAGAGCCTGTAGAAGTACTTGCCTATAGATATGTATTTGAAACCCATTTACTTTAAGTAATTAAAACGCGACTGAGGAAAGCGATTTTTTCGGTGGTCACCATAACTCAAGGCAAACATGGTACTTATCTAATAAATAATAATGTGTAATGAAATCATTTTTGTCAATACTTATAAGGTAGAACGCTCGCTGTGATTGTTTGTTAGTAGGTCAGGTACCTACCATCGAAAAACTAACGAAGGAGTATTTGAAACTCTCAAACTTTTTTGTTAATTAGGTACTTACTCACTTAATACCTTGAGCGTGTATAAGTATTGTGTATACCTACTTGTAAACACCAACAATCCTATTGTTCACTAAGCAACGAATGAGTAAATATAGCAATCAAAGTAGCTAAACAATAATTTTGTCAATTACATCCATTTTTTTGCTGTAATTACTCTGTTTTAACAAGACACGCCATATGAAATGTAACGTAGGTACAAAATAAAATCGAGGCCATATTATTACCTACCTATGTTGAATATAACGTAATTATGTTTGTAATCATTATTTGAAAATACACATTACGGGCGTGAGAAAATTTTATAATGGAATAAAGAATATTTTACATTTTTTGTTGTTTCGTTGTGAAGTCATTTCGTTGGGTCGTTAATAGTGTTGAAATGTTAGCTTTTGTTATTTCACGAAGTCTGTTTCTGATTATCCTCAGGACTTGCAACAGAATGTGGGCGAACTTAGTAGTCTAGTTCAGCGAACGCTGCAGAATGACTATAAGGGCTAGCCACTGCGGTGCGGTACATTGGTACAATGTGTGGTGCGTTATTTTTGCCGTACGGTATAAAAAACGCAGACAGTAGACACGCGTCCGCGCACATGCATGTTTTTCGTACCCAAAAAGTTTTGGATGCATCCCTTGACGGCTATAAAATGTTTACTTTTCGTAAGATATAAAGATTTAAGGTACCATTCCATACCTAACCGCAGCAGCAGGTGATGTGTCGCCGCGATACGACTGATGTACCTATTTCTATGAAACCGACGTGTCGCTAGCTACGGAAGGTATTTCATACAAATTCTGCTGCCGCCTGCGGTCGGCTATAGAAGGCGTATCAAAAAAACAAAAGAATACTATATACTTCGCGCGCTCTCTGTTGCTGAGCGAGACATCCAGTGGCGTGAAGTTTAGTTCGTGATAACGCGACAATGTAGCCCCAGCATATGACACTTCATACTTCACAGATTTTGCGGTAAAAAAAAAACGCACGGCGCGCGTTAGGCTTAAAGTGCTATTGGGATGCTAGGGAGTTAACGGCGCGTTAACGACACAATATGCGTCCCATAAATGGTGTAGACTAACGTATTATTAACAGAACAGGTACCTACATGGTATCCAACTACCTACTATGATGTGTATGACACTGCTTAATTACCTTGTGCTTTCTGAGGAATAACGTTGGTATGTTACTAAGCGAAGTGGGTAAGCTGTAAAGTTATGCGATTGTAGCGCAGCCTTACTAGACTTCTTGCACATGCGTATGCTGTCACGATTAACTGTATAATGCGTTGATGCAGGCACGTATTATGCGGGGTTAAGCTGAGATCAACCGGGGTACCAGTTACAGTACTACGCAGTATAGTATGTTGCTACGTCATCGTCGTAATCGCGGGCAGAGGTCGCGGGCACATGACTATTATTCTTGTCGCGGGCGCGCGCACACGCCCCCTCTGCCTGCGAATACGATAGACGATGACTGCGCACGATTGGCTGGAGACAAGCGTCCTTATTATACCTACTTGGATCATTCTGGCGTGGTCCAAATATTTCCTCAGGACACTTCTAAATGTGCGAAAATCTTATTTGAATGTTGTACTACTGTAGACCAACTACCTCAGTTTGGACTTAGAGAAATTAAACAAATAACGGATTTCAAAATTAATAATATAATAAATTTTAATATGTTAAACGTTAAAAATTTCAATAAATTTCATACGAATCAGTTTGAGATCATGTTTCCGTAGCTAGTTTGATATTGATTCAGTGATTAATACAAACTTCTATATAAATAATTGCATTTATTTTAATTATTTTAAATGTTTTGTTGTGATCTAGCGTGTTGCTCAGGTGCTGCTTGAGTACGTACTACAAAAAAGCGAGTACACTTCTTCACGCCATAATTATTCGATTAGCGAATTTGTCAAGGTTGTTTATTCGTTACCAACTCGTAATGAGACATGGCAGCCATTGTAGAGCCAGCTAATAATTACAACGTTCGCCACGGTCACTCATGGTGTCGCACCATTGTAGTACTCACTCGCAAACACCGTCGTGGTTATTATAAAGTAAAGCTATGTCGTGTTGGTGGGATATTGTAAATATGTACAAAAATACAGAAACAGGATCCCATCGAGTACCACTTACTATTCTACGTCTTTTACATAAACATTGGCACATAAAGTGATCACATAATACTCATACGTTAATTAAATATACTTATACATAGTACGAAAGCTATTATTGTTATACATAATATAATAACCACAATAGTAATCCACCTTGTATATTACTATACAATACCTATCTAACAACGTAATAATAGATTATTATGAAACGCTCATATAAAATCTACGAACCGATAAACTTATCTAGGTACTTCTAACAAATGTATGAATATAAAATTTTTAGGCACAATTTGTTATCAAGTTCAGTGTGTACTGGGTACAGAGGAGCACTGGGATGGAGAAACTATTACGTATCAAGCATCTCTATGTAGGTATCGTGTACAATCTCGCTGTTCTGGGAAACACGTATGACAAGACAAGAATAATGACAAACGCAAGGTTCTTTTGGGGCGTGGCCAATAACGGAACTAAAGCCGCCATCTTGTTACCATGTCTGTGAAAATTTCAACAAATGTTTACCAATAGCTTCTCAATGTCTTTCATCATATCATATAGTGAGGCATCACAGTCTTAATTTCAATAGTAATAGAGTTCAAAATGGCGACTGACACAACAGTACTACCAATCACATTACTTCAAAATTTAATGCTACCAATTGCGTCACGGGTCAAGTTATAATGAACGCACTAAGAGAACCCTGTGATGCCTCAATATGGGATATGATAAAAATCTATTGTCATTATAAAAAAACCCTTCGTCGACATAGAATTTTTTTTACCGTGTTAATATTCTTGATTCTTGAAATACGCGATATCCCAAAGCAACGATACACTTCAATAGAAAAAAAATACTGTAAGAAGATAAAGTTAACATAAAGAAGTGGAAGTATTATGAATACATCTAGAGATATTAAAATATACGATAGAACACATCGAATGGAATGACACAGTGTAAGTGGAAAATGCAGATTTGTGACAGTAGAGTAATAACGAAGTAAGAAAAAAGCTTTGGTCAGACCAGTTCGAAACAAGTGAAAATATTTAATACCCCTGTGGGCATGGCACTTGGGTTTACCACAATATGATCACATCGTGGTACATTCTAACACATAACTCAACTGCGCGCGCTAAGACACTACTTAAAGAACACAAAAGACTTTTGGGAAGCCTATTGGAAAATTATACCAGTTACGAAAAGTAATTTTTAGTCTCGACAAATGTTTAGTTGACTAATTACCTGTTAAAGATCTACACAAATATTTTCAAATTTAAAGTAGTTTTAACACAAAAAGTGCGCAGTCGAGTAAGCACAGTATACCAATAATTTCGTCTAATACTTGTCTCACAACTCAACAGAAATGCTATACTGTTGATTTACGTTCAAATAATTTAATGTATAACGCGATCCTTAATTATTTAAATACATCACTAACACCATTCATTTGCTACCTAGCCTCATATAACTAGGCTCCTAATATAATTTTCGACCTACATATTTCCCTTGACGTTACTTTTAACGAGATTGTACATATTTTGAACTTAATATTTTTATACATTTTTTCTAGCTAATAAGCGCCGCAATTACATTTAGGTACATCGAAAGCGTCAAGCGTTTTATATTATTTCGTCATTATTTATAATTGTTATAAAGTAACAAAAATTTTGTGAATAACATGTAGGTATAATTTTACCACTTATCTGACGAGATATGGTTAATAAATAATAATAATAGAGCAATATCCTCTTGCATACAGTTTAGTCAAGTTAGCCAAAGTTTGTTTATATTGCTTCAAATAGTCGACTTGTCCAGACTGATGCGCTATAAACACTCTTAAATACAATAATAATAATATTTATTATATTTTGTCAGTTCTCGAGATCATATAATTACTTATTATATAATATACCGTCTCATTTGTTTTCTTTATGAAGTCATATAGAACCGTTATATAATCTATATATTTCTAGCTAATTTACTTCAAGGAGTGGTTTGAAGTCATTTTTTTTACATGTTTATATTTGTTCAATCTCCGTTTGGCGTTTAGAATCTCATTGGTTTGATATTGGAACACTTTTGAATGATAATAAGCTAAGGTCTTTAAGACACGGTTTAGCCTCAACTACGAATTTATTTACCTTGTTGTACTCTAGGAGGAAATTCTGATAGAATTTAATGGTGCACAAGGTGTTCACTAGCTCTTGAAATATATTACATTGGTTAAAATGTAACATTAACTAACGTTAGTAAAAGTTATGAGATATCTTCGCAATTTTCGCGTCTAAATATAAGTAAGTTACAATAAACGCGACATAACCCGATGTAGACTTTCTTTAGCAACGATTCTTTCGAAACCTTTATTCAATATTCCAAAGATACGCGTCATATAAAATTATAATAATAGAATTCAATAGAGCTGCTTAGCTGCGAAGACGTTGAGCTGCGGTATACAACCGACTTAAAGGAAGACAACTGATCAAACAACATAAAATACTTTTAAATTCCGATTTTAATAACTAGAAAACGTTAATTATTTTTGTTTGTATACTTTTGTAAGTCGATCAAATGCCCTTAATTCCTTTTTTCTACATTCATTCAATGTCCAATTTGTGGATTTAACCATTACGGGTTTGTTTATTCTGTTCAACTCCCAAAAATGCATTACAAAATGCATGGATTGACAGATTCTGTGCAACCCTCCTGAATGGAATAGTAGCTAATCTTTAACAATGCTAATTGCAACATCTCGTTGCGCACACGCAAGGCTAGTGTTTACTACTAGCGGATGAACAGATGACAATGTAACATTATTCTTCACCTAAATCATTTGCACTTTTCCTTAGAATTCTTGACACTTTCATAGTCTTTATAACTGCAGTTAACAATAATAACACGAACACTTTGAGTCACTTACTTATCTTCACGAGAAATACTGAAGTCTTGCGTCCTACACGGTGGTGTAGTAGCAGAGGGGCGATCGCTATGAGTCGGGTTGGAAGTGCGTCACTAACAGTTTGGTGGCCTTGGCAAGGTCGTACGCGGCCGCACGGACCTCGTTCAGAGGAGAGGGCGCTGAACACGCGAGGGATACTTCCTCGCAGGCTGTGCGCAACTCGCCTAATACTAGCATCAGCTCGCGGTCGGAGCTCGTCTGTTAGAAAAGATGTTTTTGGTATATTTGCAATTATAAGTTGGTCCCATTTGGGCGCCATTAGTTTGAATGTCACTATTGGCGCCTACGTGGGACCGGATAATTATGAAAAGCACGTTTTTAATTAATGCATCCCTGTTATATATGCCCGCGGTGCAATCTGCAAGCACTTGGATGGTTATTCCACTTTCTGGAAGCACATTGGCAATTACTCAATGACAAGATAACTGTGCCGAATCAACGCGGGAGGCCTGCTAAAACTAGGCTGCCTACTAATGTCGGCCTGGCCATAAAAATAATAATTCATATGGATTCGAAACTTGTAGGGTAAAATAGCGCGATGTTAAACTTTTTCATGAGTTCCGTTTCTATACAAATTATTATTTCTTATGTATCCTAGCCTAAGATTGATGCCAACGTACCTGCGGGAAAAGCGCCAGTAGTGCCCTGACAGCATGTCTGATGGAGTCCCCTCGCTGCTGCAGTCTTGGGTGCTGGTCACGCGCGGCGGCCCACAACTCGGAGATTGCCCGTGTCACAGCTTCCGCGCGCCGCTGTACCAGTTCCGCGCGAGGCAGGGCTCCGCCCTCTGCCACGTCGGCGCCTTCGCCCCCCAGGGATAGTGGCGACAGCGAGCGCTCCAGGCTTGATAGCGTTGTCAGCTGATCAAAAATCTTTGGTTATTGAGGCTGGTACGCGTTACTGTTAGATAGTTGCATGCGTGTAGCGCATCTCAGTTAGGTCACTTGGATTGCATTTTATTTGTTGGACAAAATAGACAAATAGGAAAAACTGTTTCTAGTATGGGCTGTGATAAAAAAATCACTATTGCATGCACTTTATTTTATTAATAGCGCCCAACTGTTTTCTTTTAATATCATCACGGTAGGTACCCAGATTTTCGCAGTCTATTGTTATTGGTTAGCAACCCACTGCCCAACGCCCAGATTTTTATAATTTCATTTGTATTATTATAATCATTGTGATTTCTTTGTCACCTTTTAGGACACTTAGCTAAATATTGAGACAACTTCTCATATTTCCTATAATGATATTAATGAATTATCTTCTACAAGTTAACTCAGTTAAACTGATATTAATTAAACTAGCGACTACTCTTATCACCATAATACAGTAATACTACCGTTAGTAGGAGCTCTAAGTAAGTTAGTGTAATTAATAACGATTAGTACCTGGTGTTTAGTAACCTGCCAGTTATTCTTTGGTCCCTCCCTAGTCTCATACATACTGACCGGTCGCTGCGCGGCTTTCAATAACTTCGCATCGACTTCATCCGACCGAGAAAAATGCTCTGTTTCTAGACTTTTCCCTCTTTCTTGAGCTTTGGAAGCTTCTAGAACATTACTAGAACTGTCATTTATCGAAATCTGTGACGTCATACTTTGATCATCGTCAACGCTGCTTGTAGTTTTCAGGACACTGTTTTCCTTCGTCAGTTGTTCAACAATTGTTTGTAAGCTCTTCAATTGATTCTTTAGTTCGGTTATGGTGGAGTCTTTAGTGTGTATTTCTTTCTTCAAGGTTTCGATTTCGGGGTTCTGTTCGGGTATGGCGGAGTGTGCGAGGCTGCTTGGCGATTGTGTGCGGCGCATGTCTATGATGGAATTGTGCTCTATCGGAAGCGATGGGTTGTATGTTGAAGATACCGTTTCGCCTGCACGCGGCACCACGGTCGATAACTGTAGAAAGAAAAACAGATTTGATAAACTTTTGAAGAGGTTAAAAATTTGGATGCAAAAGCAAGTAAGAAGATGCTGGTTGTCTAACTCCGATAATTTATTAGCTAGAATATAGTATTACAAAAAAAGAGTTTTTCATATCAATTAGTCCCATATTCGTATTTTTTTGGGCAGCACGTATTCAAACACTGATAAAGGCTATTTAATACATTTTTCTTAAATGTATTAACTTTCTCATGATTATTCTCAACTAATACTTCACCAATATAATCAAATTTTACTTACATCTAAATCTATAGGAGCTAGTGCGGCGTAGTCTTCATCTGAAGCCACTGAGTCATACAAAGGCTCGTCGTCCGACATCTGAGAGAAATGCTTCAGGTGGCTAGCAGACAGCAGCGGATTTAACAGTGACGTGGGCGCTGGAACAATCATTTATCAATGAAAACTTTATATGCACAAGTAAAAAATACAGTAGAAAGGCGGACTTAATGCCCGAGACATGTTCGACAGGTCCACCTTAGGGTCAGTTAAGACCCGCGACGTGAAGCGCCGCGACGCTGCGCGCACTTTTTAAACAATTATCGAACTTATTTTCTTCACGAAAAGGTATCATTTCAATGTGAGGGTTGACACGTGTCAAAGTACGATGTGATGCGCGGTGCTGCGCAACGCCTGAACCTTATTGTGTAGTAAATACAATTCGATATTGTATCGGATCATAAAAAAGTGCGCGTCGCTTCGCGTCTCGGTGTGAACTGACCCTTAGTGTAATGCAGAGACAAAATATAGCAATAAGTTTAACATAGAAAATTATATAAAAAAGCCAAAGGAAGTATGTAAGGATCGTAGCTGGTGGCGTTCTGTAGTTCCTGCCTACCCCCATGGGATGAAGGAAAAAATTACATAGAAACCAAACTGGGCGTTTCATACGCCCCTAAAATTGTGGGTAGGATAATATTTTGAACACATTTGAAGGATACGACACATTCAATCAGTAAGTTTATACACTATGCAAGTTTATATACTAGTCAATTAAACCGATTTTTTATCACCAGTCTCATACTTAACATTATAAATGCAAAAGTAACTCTGTCTGTCACCTTTTCACGCCTGAACCACTGAAACGACACTTACCTCTCGGCTGTAACGTAGCAATGTGCTGTCGTCTCGTAGCGTCTACGAGCACGTCTCGTAGCAGCGTAGCCATCTCTGCAGTGGACAGCCTGGCGAGCTTCTGTCGCCCTTGGTTGCGAGGCGCCGACAGCGCGGGGTTCACTGGTAGGAATACTACGCCGGAGCGCTCGAGCCCCGTCGCGCTTGTTTGCCATACTGAAAGACAAAAGGGAAAATAAACATAAACATAATTATGATATACTTAAACTAGTATTACCTCATAGACAGTAAATGACGGCATGATTGGCGCATTGGCTAAACAAATTCTTTAACTAATATTATAAATGCGAAAGTGAGTTTTGTCACGCTAAAACGGCTGAGCGGATTTGGATGAAATTTGGCACATGTGTAGACCATGACCTGGGTTAGGACATAAAATCTAGACACGCGGCCGCTTGTCAAGCCTAGTTCAAGAAAAGAACTGGCGACGCAGCAGCCGTGTGTTATATTACACGAACCATTTGGAGCTACTTTATACCCCTCAATAACTCAAAATCTATTTGACATACACACATGAAACTTGGTTTACTTATTAAGACCCCCTAGATTAACTAGAACCCCAAATTTCATAAATACAGCTCAAAGGGTTGTTGATAAAAACTAGCCAAGTAAAATTTTCAGCTTGAATTCATCCTAGGTGTTTTGTGTAAATAATTCGACTATTTAATGAAGTTATATTTTTAAATAGCAAACATTGTTATAACAGAAAAAACAGGAAATTTTGTTTTAAATTTATTTGAGAACGTTGTATGTTCTTTATAAACAAGATTATCTATAGAACTTGGCACCCATTTAAATCTCAATTCTTTTGTCGGCGAAGTCGATAACCACACTTTGAATTTGGCTCCCATTTCACATTTATGTTTTTGGTTGGATACTTTTTAACCCGATATTCCCACGGGCTCGAGACGTATGCGGGTGAAACCGCGGGGCGCAGCTAGTATTTGTAAAATTTAAGGATAAAGTTGTTCTGCTTGTGTCACTAAAATTGTTTAATATCCAGGTAATACATACGCGGGTATGTCCAAAGGTTAAACACAAATTGACTTAAGTGGCTTCAAAATGTTGCCTAATTTTTGTTAATTTCCAGTGAGCCCCAAACAAGATAGATAGTCTGTCTCCAAGGGCACGATAAAAATAAATGTTCGACACTTAAAAATAAAGACCACGTTAGTTTAAAAAAATTAAAAAGTTTGGCTAAACGAACTTTTTTGTACAGGAAATATTTAATCATATTTTGTACTTACTGGCTTCTGTTTCTCTGCGGTCTATTTCGTCGTAGATGTCCATTACGAGCTCTTCAAATAGATGATTTGGCAACTGAAAACACAAAACACTAAATTGCAAAAATATCGGGGTACTTATACTATATTTCCTGGTGTTTCTTAACTTTCAACTAGTGTCAATTTTAATAAAAAATCAAGTAATAAAAACTAAAACCCAACTACGACTTAAAAGGTATAAACAAGACACCACAGACAGACAAATTAAAAATCCGGAGTCACACGTTAGGGCATAAATCGAACAGATTACGTGTGACTCCGGATTTTTAATTTGTCTGTCTGTGGTGTCTTGTTTATACCTTTTAAGTCGTAGTTGGGTTTTAGTTTTTATTACTTGATTTTTTTTTTAATTCTTTTGGGTTTATAATATATATATTTTTGAAATGTGCATTTTTTTTAAGTTTCTCACTTTATGTCCTCTAGAGGGCGCCATTTTTAATTTAATGTGACTTCACATAGCCTATAACCAGCGGACAATCACGACGCTTCTAACGATACCTCATTTGTCAAATCGTGATAAGTGGTTTGGAAGATAGGAGGGAACAGATAAACATACATACATACCGGTCAAAACCCTCCTTTTTTCTTCGCCGTAGTCGGGTAAAAAGATTATACAGGGTGCGATGTAATCCTTGAAAATTCGAGTATATTGATAATATTCTATTCAATTATCCAAAATTCCGTGATAAAAGACTTACCAGCTGCAGCTTGCCTCGCGCGGCCTTGGCGACGTCAGTCATCTCGTGCGTGTCGTGCGCGCGCGGCACTATGTAGTGCCTGCCGGCCGCGTGCTCGGGCTTCTCGCCCGTCAGGAAGTAGATCATGCGGTCTGTTGCCTCGTATACCAGCTCGGTCAGGCGGTCCGCTAGCGCAGTGTGGCCGCCCTGTCTGAAGAATAGAACATTAAACGTCGCTTAGACACGAAATAGAGTCATAATGATCAAAAATTGCCGCTTCAAACCTCATAAGAATCATTAATACTTGAAATTCTAAAAGAATTCCAAAATCTGATAATACAGTTAGCAATTACTCAAAAAGTTAAGGGCTGTCTCCTAAGAACATTTTCTTGTAGTTACAACGGTTAAGGTACCATCGCAGACACTGGCGGTGAACTTTTCAACCTTATTACTAAGGGCATAAGGGTGAAAACTTCACCGTAAATTTTCGCGGTTGTAAGTACCTACCCCTACTGCCCCGTCTCAAAAATGCATCCTTCATAAGGAACTCTTGCGCAAAATTTGATGCTTCTAGACTAGACCCAGCCAGTCAGTGCGATGTCTGTCAGTGAACGGATTTAGGATTATTATTATGTAGATTTAAGCTTTTGGCATACATTTTATTTCATAATGCATCACATTAACATTTCAAAAGTATTTTCTTAGCTCCATATACTAATATTGTAGGTGTAAAACTGCAGACAAGACCTTGTCTCAGCCATATCCATAAACAAACCCAGAGGTTACCTCTATTCTAGTGTTATGATCACGTAGGCAGATGATAAATGAGCTCCGAAATAATACAAAGCAAGTATCTATTAACAGTCTTCACTAAATTATTGTCAGATGAAATATGGTTGATGTTATGTGAGTTCTATGGCATGTGTTTCGCCACTTGTGTCTGACCTATTAATACGATAGAACATGCTCCACTGAGGTCTATATATTTTATCCGTAAAATTATACCACACTGAGGTCTATATATTTTATCCGTAAAACTTACCACACTGAGGTCTATATATTTTATCCGTAAAATTATACCACACTGAGGTCTATATATTTTATCCGTAAAATTATACCACACTGAGGTCTATATATTTTATCCGTAAAATTATACCACACTGAGGTCTATATATTTTATCCGTAAAATTATACCACACTGAGGTCTATATATTTTATCCGTAAAATTATACCACACTGAGGTCTATATATTTTAACCGTAAAATTATACCACACTGAGGTCTATATATTTTAACCGTAAAATTATACCACACTGAGGTCTATATATTTTAACCGTAAAATTATGGTATGACGCCATAAATATCTTGGTTTAGTGGCCATTGCTGGGATATGCTACCATTATTAAAAACATAATTCTTTACAAGGTAGTAAGTAGTTACAAACACGCATATCCTGTACAGTAAGTTTGTGGCAGTATATATTTACAGTACTAATGTTGAGCAAGTTTTCAGAGACTACTCTTGTTATTTTTCTTGATATTACAATGGCTAAATCCGTGGCGTGGTCCGAAGTAGTGATACTAATTGATCGGATTAGTAAAAGGCAAAGTATAGTATGAACCTAACAACAAGTGTCTTTGCTTTTCAATTTTCGTTTTTTGGCACCGACTTCCGAAATTAAAGTTATTTTTCACTTTTTTAGTGTTTTTTTTGGAAGACGGTTGTTTTTTTTTTTGTAAAAAGTATATTTAAAAAAAATACAACAGACGAACATAGAAACTCCTCCTTTTTGAAGAAGTCGGTTAAAAAGGCAAAGTATGGTGTGAGCCTAACGACAAGTGTAATCAATTATTTGTGTTTAAGAACTAGATCAAGTGGGACAATCCTACTGTCAACCAATCACTGTAAATGAACAAGACAGAGAATGAGAGAAATTATGGTAAATTGGCTTTGAAAAGGTCTTATTATACTTCTTAGTACTGCCTTGTTGGTTTAGTGGTCCTAGGTTCAATACCCAGGTCAGGCAAAGTGTTATTGAAGAATGTCTCTAGCAGCCCTGTGTCTAGACTTGTGTCCCGTTTGATGGCTATAAGTTCGCCCCCTATTACATGGGACTTAAACTTAACTGGTGAAGTTTGTTCTGTTGATGTGTGAATCCAAAACACTGTATCTCAGAAATACCTATTTAGAGAAAAGGGTTTTTAAAACTCTTTTTGACTTTTAGTATGTTTTAGCACAGTATTTAGTATGTGCTCATATCTCCTTCTACATACTATAAAATGAAAAAATATATATATAGGATATACATATAGGGATATGTAACTGTCTCGAAATAATCAAATGGTACTGTAACTCGAGTTACAGTTTATTCGATTTACACGTCCTTCTGCCTAACCCTTAGGGGATTATAAGCGTGATGTTATGTTATTATAGTTTACCTGGCGCAATCAGCGGGCGTGTGTCCGGAGTGATCCCGCGCGGTGGGCTCGGCGCCCCACGCCACTAACAACTCGGCCTGAGCCGGCTGTCCTGCGCGCCCCGCCACGTGCAGGCATGTTGTGCCTTTCTCCTGTACGATTTTATTTCATTATGATATAGGTAAGAGGCTGCAATGATTATGTACACATAGATATAAACATCCTTAGATACTCCTTTTGCTTCGTTTACATTCACACATCTGAGGCCTTAGTGCGAGTTTCTTATAACCATCTCGACTTTACGCATCGACCGCGTTCGGCGCTCCGATTGGCCCTTCACCAGTGAAGGTCAGTGAATGGCCAATCGGAGCGCCAAACGCGGTCGATGCGTTAAATCGAGATATAAAAAAGAAACTCACACTAGGGCCTCTGGATAGACATGCACGCCTGTTGTTAACATCACTGTTAACAGTTATTTATATTGTTTAACATGTCAGCATTGTCCAGTGTCTAAGCAGACAGAGATAATGGGTGTTACTTGTTATTTAATTACTGTCTTGGCTACCATTAATTACTATGGCGAATTACAAATTAGTCATTGTAGTATTTACAATTCAAAATAATTGATAAAGCAATATTATAACATTTGAAACAAACAAAATATGGACAAAGAGCCTGAAAAAATGGACAATTAGACATACTTTGCAAAATAAGGTAATAACCATTATTTGTTTATTCACTCAATTAAAAATTGGTAAATTCATAATGTTGTTGTAAGTAGGAAATAAATTGCTTTTCCATGAATTGTATCAATTTATTAGAGGAAGGAAAATGTAATGTCTCCTAACTGTATTCCAATGTAATTACAAAATTAATATATAAGTACTGCTGTATTTTATTACATTCATCAGCTTGGATTCCCTAATGAATAAACATAAACTACTACTATCTTAAAACTGAGGAAATGTCTAGTTCCATTTCTACTTAAGATTCCTTTTAACCCATTGTTCATGATGGTTGACACAATCATTTTAATTGGGTTGATTGAAGTGAAGTAGCAATTGTAACTAATTCACACTTAGGTATTATGCAAGTGATGTTAAATTCACATTGTGATTCAAGTGCTTCATGAAATTTTCTGCAGTCTATTCACCTGATTATAATAATTAGGATCTGCTCCCTGAGCCAGCAGCCTCATGGCAGTGTCTAGCGAGGAGCTCCTGACTGCACTGTGCAGCTGTCTTCCCAACTCACTAGGGGGCTCATCTCTGCGGGCTCTCAACACATATGCTAGCCTTAAATGCTTTGCCAGAATGAACTCTGACTTTACTGGGCTGAAAGAGTAATCAAAATTAAATTCTGTAAGGTTAATATTCATGATACACAAATGTTGAGTAAATGTTTCTGTGTTGCTTGAAACATATTGTTTTATCAGGCAAAAATGTGTAACAGCATTTGCTGACAATATGGTTAAACAAGTTGCTGTGCTCATGCAGACTGGACTATGGGGACAAAAAAGGCTGATATAAACATTTGAAGTTGCCTTCAACAATGTAGCAAAAATTTTCTTTCCTATGAATGTGGGCCTTTTTAGACTTCTGTTTGTTTAGTTAGTCATTTTGTACGAATACTACTTTAATAGGAACATGTATTAACTCTAAATTATTATTGCTCTAGTTTCAAATCAGATAATTTTGCAGTTCTTCATTATATCTAGGCTTATTTGCTGACATACTTCTGTTCAAGAGATAACTTATCATAGAGTTAATAGTTTGATTGATGTAATTAACACAACTAAAGTTAAATGAGATTGTTCTTACTGTAGTGGGTCTTTGGCCTGTGGTTTCTTGCGGAGATGCTTTGGGGCCGATGTGTCCAGTAAGGAATGTTCCCAAATACAGTTCACATTCTGAGCAGTCAGTGCTTGCACCATCTACACAGTATAACATACTCAGAAAATGCCTCTTATTATATAGAATGAAATTAAGTAAGTTTCAATCACATGCTGAAATGTTATATTATATCTTTATATTTCATCATCATCATTTCAGCCAAAATACATCCACTGCTGGGCATAGGGCTCACCCAACCACTACCACTTCAACCGGTTCTGTGCTTTATCTTTATGTTTATATTGATTAAAATTGTTGCTAGGCATGTTTCTAATTTTAGCTCCTACTGAGAAGCTTATTGTTAAATTCATTGTTCAATTAAACTCAATGTAATCCAGATGACTAAGCACTGAATTAAAACCATGTCTATTAATACAAATTGTTAAGTATTTAGGGCAATGTTTCCTTTATAAATGACTGGTCAAAGGGTCATCTTAGAATGATGGCAAAAATATTTATACATACTGCCCATAACGATGGTGGCCAGGAGCCCTGCCGCAATGATTTTACGTGAGAGATGTGTCGTCCCATGCTACGGTGAACACTGCAGCACTCCGCACACAGCAGCAGCCCACGGTTGATCGATGCCCATGACGGATCTACGACCAGCAAACAACACAAAAAAGACTTAACAACTAGTACCGGAACTATTCAAACTAATTCTAAAACTGGAACATCGCCCTGACCTGATGCACCGCAGTCCGCACACATTTCCACCGATGAGCGGTGCTTAGACCGCGATATGATCATTTTATAAACACTTATGGAAGACTGCTTAATGAAATGACCACTCCGTACGCCTGACTTTACTTATTTAGCTAAATCCAAGAGCAGGTTTTTGATACAAAAATAAATCATTTTACGAAACGTCAATCAAAATAAATTGACGCCACAGATAGAAAAAGTCTCCACTACTACCTACTGGAGGAAAAAAATATCTATGGCTAGGTACCACAACCCAATTTTATTATCGTACCAGGAAATGGTGGGGTGTCCCATGTGTAGCCTGTACACTAGCCGGGCGTGTAGCGCGTGAAACAAAGCGCGACTGCGACTTGTTGCAGGCGGGACGCGACGTTGTTTTGCACTCCAAGTCGCATACATATTTATCTAGTTTTTGTATAGTTTGTGATCGACACAAAAGTAAACATAAACACAACATTATGGTGCTTTGAAGACGGACGATTGGCCTGCCACCTATGATGAGCTTTCAGTTTTTACCTCATTAGCAGGCATTCAGGCACTGACACTGACATGCCGACTTGCTGGCCGAGTGTTTTACTGGCACGTTCGATGAAGCCTTTATTTCCATAGAGAAAGTGATCTCCACAGAAATCCTCGTCCCCGATACCTATGCCGTAATGTTGGCTTAACTGTTGTACGACCAATACGAATACGCTACTCCGCTAAGGCGCTACGTAATAGGTCCGTTTATAAAATTTTATAACAGAGCCAACATTACGGCAAAGAAACTATTTGCTGAAACGCAGTCTACTCTGTGCTACTCTCGTACTCTTCGCCAGTGTTGTTATTGATACGGCAATTACCGTAATATACGGTAATCCACGTTTATTTTTCAGAAAATACGGTATACGGCAGGCCTTTCAATGCCGTATAAAAAAATACGGCAATTGGCTGTAATTGAAACGAAACGTTTTACTAGCACAGTGAAACGTACCACTCTCGGGAAATCCCGACTCGCGACTAAAAACAGAGTTCATATCGCCGTATAGAGCCATCTCTTTCGCCTGAGTTAAAAATGCATGAGACAACATACTGAACTAAAGTAAATATTGCTATCTAGAGTCTGACTGACGAAAGTTGATCATGAAAGCATGCGCGAAATTTAAAAAAATCAAGACTGTTTGTCCCTAAACATAGTGCGATAACACGTATTGATAATTGAAGTTTAATTTTTTACTTTGTAAAGTATTATATTATTTTTAATTATTGTGAATGTGAAGATTATGTGGATCTTTCTTTTCTTTTTTATTATTTATTTTTTCTTAATTTTAATTAATCATAGTCTGGCAGTTTGAGTAATTTATGCGGCCTAACCAAATGTCCTTTCTTTGGTATTGTTCGTCAAATCTTGAGTTCATAAGTTCGTCAAAAATTGAGCTCCTTCAATTCGGAGTTGAGCTGCACGATTACTGACAAATGCGTGCACTGACTGGACAGGTCCACTCAATCTGTGTGGTTCTTTCCTCAAAAGACCATTTCAGACACCAATCTACATGGTCTTCTCATAATCTGACCAAGATTATGTCTGGACTTTACAAGAGACTGTGACCTCTGAGTTTGTTTCGGCCTTTCTTCTCAGAGTAGTCAGATAGGAAACGCCGACCTCATCTCGTTTTAAAAATGTGATTGACGTGTAAAAGTGTTTGTACAAACCTACTTACAGAAATAAATCATTTATCATTTAATTTAATTTCAAGTAATTTCGCGCGTGTTTTCAGGATCAACTTTCGTTGGCCAGACTGTATGAGTCGAATTACGAATACTTTTAAATACCTACACAATAGATAAACATGAATCTGAAGTGATAGAAACGATAAGAAACCTTTTTGGAGAAGAAACAAATGAGGAATAAATATTTTTAAATTTTATACGGCATTTTAGTATTTTATCTCTTAAAATACGGCAAATCAGAATGTGATCAAGGCAAGTCAGATTTTTACGATAACAACACTGCTCTCCGCTCTCCGCCCGTTTTGTCTATAGTATTTACGTACACGTCATTCATTAAATTTTGTAGTACGGCTGAATTATAAGACAAAAATGAAGATTTCACTAATTTTAGGAGTTATAGCTAGCTTTTCATTAGCATTAGCTGATCAAGAAACACTAGTTCTTGTCGATAATCTTAGCATAAGGGAAACCCACTCACAGTTTTTCAAATCATTGCAGGGTAAGTAGAATCGATGAAGGCGATAGGACGCCGGTATTTTATTTTGTTATCATGTATTTGATGGTAATTTAGCATGAACGTAGTAAATCTACATTACACACAAACCTTACATAGTCAAAAAGATTATTACTGAGTTATTTCTCAGCAACCAAATCTCTTTCCAGATAGGGGCTATACTCTCACATACAAACTTGCTGACGACCCTAACCTAGTGTTATCAAAGTATGGCGAGTACTTATACAAGAACCTGATCGTTTTCGCGCCGTCGGTGCTCGAGTTCGGCGGTCAGATTGACACGGAGTCTATCACGAAGTTCATCGATGATGGCGGCAACCTCCTCATGGCTGGTAACGCAGCCGCCGGCGACGTGTACAGGGAGATCGCTTCTGAATGCGGATTTGAGGTAGACAATATACTGCTTATGATCTCTTACGATTGCAATAATGTAAGCGAATGAAACTAGCCCTTACTATTATGCTAGCTAGCTTGTTTATGTACCTCTTTATCCTTATCATATTGACTCAGATGTTAATTTTTTTTTAATAACAATTCAATAAAATTGAGAGACCAGTAAACACAGTAAACTTGATGTACAAATTTCCATTCACACACAACATTCTCTGTTTCCATCTGCACTAAAGACATCTATCTTATAGCCACTATTTAAGAAAGACAATAAAGAGTTGATGGTGAATTATAGACCGATATCGCTCATCCCTATAATTTCCAAAATCTTTGAAAAATATATTCACAAACAACTCAACTCATATTTAGAACACAACAAGATCCTCTGCAATGAACAGAAGGGTTTCAGAGATAAAAAAAACCATTAATATGGCAATTTATGATTTTTTACACATAGTTATGACAAATATGGATCAAAATAAACTGGTGTGCAGTATATTTTGTGATATGACTCAGGCATTTGACTATGTTCAACACAGTATTCTGCTTCAGAAACTCGAAGCATATGGCATTAGAGGTAACGTACTAAAACTATTTGAGTCATATCTTCAGCACAGAAAACAAATAACGGAAGTCAGTAGGATAAACATCATTAAAAAACGAGAAGAGTCACATCGGTCGCAAGAACATGAAGTAGTGTATGGTGTCCCACAGGGTAGTGTTTTGGGACCTCCCCTGTTTACATTATGTATTAATGACTTGCCTAAGTCCACGGAACAACCTATGAGCCTCTTTGCCGATGACAGCGTAGTGACAATTGCGTGTAAAAATCAAGACACATATAAATCTGACATTAATAACTCGCTAATTGCTATTATAGAATGGTTAAATAATAACAATTTAAAAATAAATTTAAATAAGACTAAAATCATGCACTTCAGTCAACGCTCTTTGATATTAAATAATAATCTAGACATAAACTATAATAATAATAACATTGACGAAGTTTATACAACAAAATTTTTAGGACTTACTATTGATAATAAATTAAATTGGAAGGCACATTAAAAGATTATCAGTAAGAAAATAAGTACCTCAGCATACGCTCTGTACAAACTGGCATCAGTAATTAGTGTAGATGCTTTGCTCACCGCATACTACGGCTTGGTGCATTTTAAGATATGGTGTTATCTTTTGGGGTAACTCGACTGACCGGGAACTAATATTTAAAACACAAAAGCGTTGCATTAGGTCAATGTTCAATCTGGCAACCACTCAGAGTTGCAAGCCTTATTTTCAAAAATACAAAGTCTTGACATTGCCTTCATTATACATAATAGAAAATGCATTGTTCTTAAGGTCCAACCCTCATCTGTTTTCTCGCATGGCAGATTGATTTCCACGTAATAGACGTGACAATAGTCAAATTTGCCTACATCAGTATCGAACGTCACTTATGGGGAAAAGTGTCTTTTGCATGGCTCCAAAAATTTATAATAAACTACCTAAAAGCTGGAAGCAGTTAACTGACGTAGTGTTTAAAAAGAAAGTTATAAATTTTCTAGCAGATAAAGCATATTATAATTTAAATGAGTTTTTAGATGAGAGATTTTGACCATGTATTTACTAATTTATTATTTTTAATTTTCTAATATTATCATGACATTTTTAAATAATTAGACTGATTGACATTATAACTTATTTTATTAATATTTGCATGCCATTGTTTAAGGCAAACATGATGATCTGTTTTTATCTTTCCTAAGTAAGTAAGTAAGTATGTATTTTACTCATGTTTGAGCAAATAAATGATTTTATCTTATCTTTTATCTTTATCTAGATGGATGAAGAATCTGCCGCAGTGATTGACCACTTCAACTATGATGTCTCTGACGACGGCGAGCACACCAGGATTGTGGTGACTCCCAAGAACCTTATCTCCGCTCCTACTATTGTTGGAACACAGAACACCCAGCCCCTGCTGTTTGAGGGCACCGGCCTCATCCTGGATAAGGACAACAGCCTGGTCCTGCCTATCCTCACTGCTGACTCTACTGCTTACAGCTACAATCCTAAGAGCCAGGTATGGCGTCACATAACATAGTACTGCCTTTAGTTGATTCTGGTTAGTTTGTTTTATTTTTATCACACTGGCTAATAAAACAGTAATTTTAATAGAAATGCAGCTGCCTATGCATCATATCATTGATTTTTGTACTGTACTATAGGCCGACTGCTTAACTGAGTCTGTACCTAAAGTAGCTGTAGTGCATGGTGATCACTGAGCTCTCGCACCAAGACACCACACCCCTTCTGCACCACGCAGCTACTTCAAGAACGGAATCAGTTAAGCAGTTGACCTATAAATATTGATAAATATTTTATCTAGTCAAAATGCAGTCAGTGTAACAGAACTTATTGAGAGTAAAGCAAGAATCACATCATTGACTTTAGCTGCGCAGAAGATAATATCTCCTTGCATCAGCATGTTGATGGTAATCTGAATTTAGTCAGCCCAGCATTTAGCCTCGGAATTTGGTGACTTTATTTATAAATGTGTTTACATTAATGTTCTAATAGGTGAAGGAGTACCCTCACGCTGTCGGCCGTAAGACCGTGTTGATCGCCGCGCTGCAGGCTCGGAACAACGCGCGCATCGTGTTCAGTGGCTCTCTGTTCTTCTTCTCTGATGAGGCCTTCAACTCTGCTGTCGCTAAAGTTCATGTAAGTTTCTATTATTTGTTCATGACAACATTTTTAAGCTTAAATAAGAAAAACTGATATTCTTATTTAAATAGTTATTCAATGAAAAGTATATTTTCTGCTAAAGTGACTGATAAAGATATACAACTTTGATTTAATAATTATTATTAATTATATAGTTTGAGCCCAGTAGATTTTGATTGTGTAATCAGTGGCATTGTTTAGGACCTAAATTAGGTCATCAAAAGTGCAAGTGAATGGGCACTTGGGACACACACGGAAGCACCACATTCGCACAGTTCATGCTAAACAATTTTTTTTTTCTTCTAAATTTCACCCAGGGCGACAAGGTGAGCTCTGGCCAGTCTGGCAATAAAGCTCTAGCAGTGCGTCTGAGCGAGTGGTCGTTCGGCGAGGTCGGCCGTCTGCGTGTGCGCAACGTGAACCACAACCGCAAGGGAGACAAGGAGTCCTCCAACACTTACACTATCACTGACACTGTTGTGAGTATTAGTATAGTATAGTCATATATTAGTATAGTCAAGTATACCCGGAGAACCTATGACATCCTACGTGTGCAATATAATAATGCCTTCAGAGTGTTGTTGCGGCTGCCCCGGTTCTGTAGTGCATCAGGCATGTTTACGGAGGCTCGTACGGATGATTATTTCGCAATTCTGCGCAAGAGAGCTGCCTCCCTGATGCAGAGGAGCTGTGGCAGTGGCAACAGCATTCTGAAGGCAGTTTATGAAAGTATTGATAGTCCTATGCGACGGCACTGGGGGTCTTTGCATGTAATGTAACCTTAGTGCTTTCGCATTCGATTTTCTTTGAATGTTGTACTCTTTTATAGGTACAAATATTGTTCCTATTGCTTTAAATTGTAACTTTTTGATCTCATGTTAGTGAAATAACTATTATGTTAGTAACTAGTTTATAATACCAACACAAACGTTTGTAATTGTAATGTTATGGATACTCTATCTGAAATAAATGAGTATTATTATTATTATTATTTAAATGTCTTTGACATATCTCGGGACCCTGGGGTCCCGGACCTTTGGAAGGCGTGCGAGGGGCCGAAGCCAACTCGCAGAGGCCCCTTAGACATTTTTAAGTGTTGAGACACCAACCGACGATTCTCCCTGTATGCACTATGCAAGTGCAGCCAAGGACAACCCCCGATTGGCGTAGGACTATTGCATGATATGGAAACAAAGATATTTGATTATGGGTTTGGGTAGCTTAGTGAACTGGTTATCTTGAACTATGGAAAGACTATGGCCCCTGCCTGACCAATGTTTATAAAAATACACAGACAAAATGGGAGGGGGTGACTTGCACACTCAATAATGGGCCCCCGAAAACGGTCGCTAGCACATAGTGACGTAGCGACAAGGAGGCAACATGTCCTGAGGTGCTTAAGAGGAGTGGAGAGGTATTCCACGGCTATCAGGACAATCCCGGAAGTACGGTCAAGATCCCTACCAGCATCTTACTGAAATACTTCCTTCCTCCGAGCACGTTTGCTCTTGCGAATCTCCACTCAAGCCAGCCAATCAAGGCAAGAATGAGGTGGGAGCTCTGTTCCTCGTCAGTGTTCACTCCAGCCGGCCAATAAAGGCAAGCCAGAGATGAGGAACAAGACTTCTCCCGGGAGGTAGGGTCCGTGGGGTCGCTACTGCCCAACAGCTCGCCACAAGCTGCCCTGCGGGTTTTTGTATCTCTCTTGGTCTGGCTCCTCACCCTAGCCCCGTTCCGGCAAAGTAAACTCTGCCGGCACAGACCTAAAGTTCGGAGCACACAAGCCCCACCACGACGTCAACGTAGAGATACGGCGGTGGGGTTATTATTATTATTATTATTAATATGATATTTATAGTATTTACTAAGCATTACTTCTTAGTGAGCAAAGGTTTCTCCAAGAACTAAAGATCTTCATGAGAAAAGTTACAAAAGGTTATGTAAAGGAATGGCCACATACATTTAAAAAAAGATTAATTTTAGTAGAGTGGCTTGAAGTCATTCATGTGAAACAACATACATAAATATGGCAAAATTATTATTTAATCAGTCTGTTAAACTAAATGACAAGTTTAAATAAAATTTCGAGAAAATGCCTTGAAGATACAATACGATAGATAGATATTACGACAATTTTATTAACCATGTTTATTGAACACAGGTATACAGAATCGAAATTGAAGAGCTGAAGAACGGCAAATGGCAGCCATTCGACGCCACGGACGTGCAGCTGGAGTTTGTGCGTATCGACCCCTTCATCCGCACCACGCTACAGAAGAAGCCCAATGGAGTGTATGAGGCTATCTTCAAGGTGCCCGACGTTTGGGGTGTCTACCAGTTCAAGGTTGATTATGACAGAATTGGATACACTAGGCTGTATCACTCGACACAGGTCAGTTTGATTGCTATATTTTTTCATTGCTTTTTTTGTACAGTTGAAGGGTAATTTAGAAATGTGACATAATTATGACAAAAAATATACTTATTATCGTAAATGGCAGGACTGTTTCGAGGTGGCGCAAGAAAAGAGTACCTGTAAAGATTTGGGGGATGCCTTTGTCCAGCTCAGAACTATTCTGGATCACTGTATAGCACTTACATTCGTCGACCTTAAATAAAACTCAATAACATAATCTTATCGTTTATTTTTAAATGCCAATAAAAACACACTTTTGATAAGTATTTTCAACAGTAGGGTAGATAATTGAACAACTTGTTCCATTGAATGATACAATTTTTTTAGAATATTTACTAATTTTTGTATTTGTAACCCAGGTGTCCGTGCGTCCCCTCCAACATACACAGTACGAGCGCTTCATCCCGAGCGCGTACCCCTACTACGTGAGCGCCTTCTCAATGATGGTGGGCGTGTTCCTGTTCTCTTTCGTCTTCCTCTACTACAAGGAAGACACGCCCAAGACTAAGAGCGAGTAGATCTACTCTAGTTTAGGTTTCATTCACATAGTTATGTGTGCTTAGTAGCACAATCTTTAAAAAAAGCTTGTAACAAGAATGTGTGGGGAGTGTGGGATGCATTTATAATGTTTGAAATGTAAATTACAATAAATTCTCATTATTTATTCATTTGTTTTATTATCGTTTTTAAACGAAGCATTTCTCTGCTTCGTACGGGAGTAATAGCGACACGTCAAAACAACGAAGCTTCTATCCCAAGGAACATATACTCACCTACGGCGAGTTCTATCCCTTATAAAAACTACTCTGTGTTACATAAACGCATGATATAAAATACACAAACCTTCTGGAATAAACGAATGGTGGTGAAAATATATCTATTGTGCAGCTGCAGTTTACGTGATAATAGCGATTCCTGATACAAAAAGCGACTTTGTTAACAATTTTATAGAAGGTGGATGTGGAGAAGGTGTGAATCGGAATGCAAGCTATCGTTCGTAATGTGATTTATCGTTTAATTGAACTTATCAAATGTGATTAAACACATCTCTGCCCACCTCGATTTGGGAACCGCAATGGACCTTAAAAACATGGCAACACTGCGTTACTGATCCAAGGAGAAAATAATGCAGCAAAAATTAGTGGAATAACAAAAAATATCGTAATTAAACTTAATTTTGTCTTTAAACTTAATCTTAATAAAGTTCAATGATATTTATTTGATTTTTAGAGTTTGAATAAAGTTTAAAATAATTGAACGTTTCCTTATATTTAACTGACATTCCAACGGGCTATTCTCGAACGAAACGGTTTTAAATGGCAATGGCATGCATGTCATAAATGGCTTTTGTAAAAATTAATTTTAGTAAAAATGGCATAATTTACGATTTTAACGATAAATAAACTATAGAATTGACTGTATGAATTTAAATCCGTGCCAAACAACCTAAAACTTTGCGTGTAAAGTGTGTAATTGACGCATAATCAATGTGATTCGTGTAGGCAGTGAATTGGTGTCGCCGTATTTCTTAAAATATTGCAAATTTTTTACGTTCCTTTTGCGGTTTAGAGTTGATTAGCATAATCGTGAGATCGTGTCGGAACTGATGACCGATAAGTAGGTGATAGTGAGCGTTGCAGTGATGTGTTTACATCTGTAACTGTCCCAGTAAGTATGCAATGATGTCATTGTAGTGACTACCATAAAAAAACTGTGTTGGCTTTGTGCCCACCCGTTTTCCTGGTGATCGTGACTCCTATACGATTTTGAGGAAACAAGCATGTGGGATAAGCGCAATGAACCCCTTAGGTTATAGACAACCTGTTTTGAAATTTATGTTAATTAGTTTGTGATTGTGTCCAGGCAGTGGCCACTCTGTTTATGAATATTAGTTGTAATATAGCCGCACGGCGATTGTATTGTTATAAGTGATACATTATGTGACTGATGAGTGTACAATATTTATAAAATTGTGTCAACATAGTGGTGTTTCCATATAAATAGAATTAGGTAAGAGCCACCAGTAGGTCACTGGTTGTAATGCATGTAATTCAACTCTGGTGTCATTATGTGAGAGAAATAAGTGTTCATTTGTTGATCTACATTTTAGAAACTAGCTATCTGTTATTTGTGTCAACACATTTATCTAATCATGTCTTTTGATACCAAATTCCATCTTATAGTTGTGACATTATGAAGAATCTGGGAAACTGTTAAATAGTTAATGTTTAATACATTTTGCATGTGCAAATAACAGGACAATCTAGCATCTTAAATGTTTAAAATAAATGAATAACTTTATTCAGGCTATCAACATTTATCACTATGGCTAGACAGTGGCCTCTTAATCAATAGAGTTGATGGAAAATGTTACTAATAATGATTTCCTGATAGTCCTATTAATAACTCATTATAGAATTAAAAATGTGTATTACAAAAACATAACATCACACCTTGTTTCCCCGAAAGGTTAGAAAGAGGTGTATATATTGTTCACCCACATTTTGCCAGTTACATTTAAGTTCCATGTAATGGGGGCGAGCCTATTGCCATCAACCGGGCACAAATCCAGGCTCTGGGTTGCAACTGGGAAATTCCAGATAGAAAAACCCAATGGGTTGGTTGGTGTCTTATTGTTTAGCTAATAATCCAATCAATATACTAAAGTTCAAGTTCAAATTTTATGGAAACTGGCAATAAAATTGGGATATTATATATTTCTTTATTTTCTTTAATCTTACTTTTTCTTGGCTTCAGTTTCTAAACCTACCAGCAGGTTTATGAATATTATAAGAAATGTAAATATAGTTTTACAATTTCTAATTTGACCTGCAGAGCCAAAAATTTGAATTTTATATTAGTAACAGTGTAAGTAAAACCAACTAATAACTAATTTGGAACTCAGTGTTTGTCTGAAGGAAATAATAAGTAATTAAAACAGTAGCAGAACAATACTCGTCAAGAGATAACCTTGTTGTTGGTGGCTCCCTTTGATAACGCATACATCTGACACATTGATGTCACTCCATCCATTAATCCAAGGTTACGTCAGCATGCAGCACACTGTTGCTTTGATAACGCATACATCTGACACATTGATGTCACTCCATCCATTAATCCAAGGTTACGTCAGCATGCAGCACACTGTTGCTTTGATAACGCATACATCTGACACATTGATGTCACTCCATCCATTAATCCAAGGTTACGTCAGCATGCAGCACACTGTTGCTTTGATAACGCATACATCTGACACATTGATGTCACTCCATCCATTAATCCAAGGTTACGTCAGCATGCAGCACACTGTTGCTTTGATAACGCATACATCTGACACATTGATGTCACTCCATCCATTAATCCAAGGTTACGTCAGCATGCAGCACACTGTTGCTTTGATAATGCATACATCTGACACATTGATGTCACTCCATCCATTAATCCAAGGTTACGTCAGCATGCAGCACACTGTTGCTTTGATAACGCATACATCTGACACATTGATGTCACTCCATCCATTAATCCAAGGTTACGTCAGCATGCAGCACACTGTTGCTTTGATAACGCATACATCTGACACATTGATGTCACTCCATCCATTAATCCAAGGTTACGTCAGCATGCAGCACACTGTTGCTTTGATAACGCATACATCTGACACATTGATGTCACTCCATCCATTAATCCAAGGTTACGTCAGCATGCAGCACACTGTTGCTTATCACTGGTTTTTAGTTACTATTTAAAATAATAACTAAATGTTTTACTTGTTTCATTTAAAGTTTTTATGCTAAGGTACATTTTACTGGCTCTTTTTGTGTATTTGAATAGGGTTAAATTAACATTCTTAATTATTATGTTTAATACCTTATTAGCAGGATCATGGTTATACATAGTAATAGGGATAAATTACAAAGTATTTATCCTCTTTGTATTTAACATAATACCTGAGCTTGTTTATTTTGTTTAAAGAATTTATGTAATCATAATGAAACACGGCTTACACTGTTGATTATACTTTCTGTACTAATTCACTGAGATGGCTACTACAAGAAGAGGTTTGGTCCCAGCTTATTTGATAGGCCATCCAATGCCATATATGGCATATTAACAAACCAAAACCTCATAGAGAAACTTGAATTCTAGAATTGTTTTAAAACTTGTGTCTAAATAATAGCTGTTTCTGTGTACAGAGTGTGAAGTGTGTCGTGCGGGATGGATCCGTCGCGGCGCCAACGCACGCAGACGAAGGCCACGGCGGAGGAGCAGGCCCTCGACCAGATCGCCAGAGAGGTGAGTACTTATTATACTATTCAAAAAGTAGTAGTATTTATATTTAAAGTGTCCCATAGTCCCATGTCAACTCAACCCTCCGGACAATTTTTTTTCAAAAGGCAGGTCCTCACTCATGATTCATTAGCTAAATGCAAATGAGACCATCCATGGCTGTCAATGTACTTGTGATTTAGCTGTGTAGTGCAATATAGATGTATAAAGTAAAGTAGTATTACATGTTGAAATCAGTCTATACCTTACTGCTGGCTGCCTTTCCACCATTTGCCTATTACTAAAAAGATTAGATTAGTGTGACATGTTCTGAATACATGCCAGTAAATGGATTAGTCTCGATAGGCTCTTATAGACAGCTAATCATATTATTGACATGTGTAGGGCCCATGTGACTTATTAATCCTCCTGTCTAGAATAATAATCTCCTTGACTCAAAGACTGAGCCAATTATAAGTGCTCAAGCCTCTTGGACTCATGTCTAGAGGTCAAATGTATCAACGCATCTTGCTAATTTTATGCACTGACATTAAGTTTATTTCTTGTAATAAAACTTTAATGTTGTCTAAAGTAGTCAACAGGTGGCGCTTCTAGTTAGAAGTTTCAAACTTTTATAACTTCTACTTCTAGTCCAAAATATACATTACTTACTTGCACTTTGATTATACAGGGTGGTCACATTTCTTGTACTTAATTTTTATTATCACAGAAATTAACATTTTTACATCACTACATTAAATAAAATATCCAATATCAATGCACAATACTGCAAACGTGATACACAACAAAGCAAAAGTGCCAATCACATCCATAATGATAACTAACGATAACAAGATAATAGTTGATTATCTCGCGATACCTCAAAGATAAGAAGGGGTAGTATACACTTTACTAAGATTGCCTTGTAGTACTAATGAAGAGTGCTGCACAATTCGGCTCACCTGCTCGTCCGACCGTCGAATATAATCCACTATATTGACTGGCCGTCCTGGCAGACGGGTCGCCTCTCATACGGCGAACCAAAACTCCGCATACTGTGCCAACTACATGCTGCTCTTGGAAAAAATACGGATTTCGCTATTTGTATTGGCAATGATTTGTAATTATTATATTACTAGCTTATAGCCTCGTTTTCGCCCGCGTGGAGTATTAATAGTATTATCCCATGGGAACAAACTGTTAGAATAAAAAGTATCCAATGTTCTAACCCAGGTCATGGTCTACCTGTGTGCCAAATTTCATCAAATCGTAGCGTGAAAGCGTAAAAAACAAATAAAAAACTCACTTGCATTTATAATATTAGGGATTGCTTTGGGTCTGGGTTTATAATTAAAATTAAACTACATGAAAGCGATTTCCCTAACAAGGTCCAATAGTCCGAAAAGATTTTTTTTCTAAGAATTTTGCTGTTGAATTTACTTTTGATGCAGTACTAGGTTTTCAGCACGTCTAGTGCGCTGATATCGTGCAGTGGTGGCCCAGTGGCAACGACCGCGAATTAAGAGTTATAGGTCGTAGGTCCGAACCCTGACAAGCACTTTACTTTGTGTAAATTAAA
Source organism: Lithophane semibrunnea (assembly GCA_947363905.1). Lineage (NCBI taxonomy): Eukaryota > Metazoa > Arthropoda > Insecta > Lepidoptera > Noctuidae > Lithophane > Lithophane semibrunnea. Next base: position 16,860,210 of record OX376195.1, read on the forward strand.
TTATTTCATCACCACTTTTCTCAAAGCTGTGAAGGAAAATATCGTGAGCAAAACGAGCATGTCCTAGAACCAAAAATTCGAAGACCTGTTACATTTACCAACCCGCACTGGGACCGCGTGGTGGATTGGCCCAATTCCCTCCCTCCCATCTCACAGAAAGGCCTGTGTCCCAGCAGTGGGAACGAATGTTTGTCTGTAATCTTCAGGCTTCTAGATCAAGAGTTCGAGACGATCTAGAAGCCTGTTGATTTCGCAATAACTCAATTTATATTTCCAATAAAGGCTATTTACTAAAAAGTAGTCCAATCTCTTTTGTATTAAAGCCCCGACTCGTCGAAGCACTGTGTAATTTGCCACCTGTTAATGGTGGTAGCAAAATAAGTCGCGATCGAAATAGACTTCCGCGTGCGACACCTCAGCGACCGACTGACTTTACCGATGTCGCCTTTGATATCGAACACGAGCAGATGCAGGGAACACACTGACGGCCATTTGTGAAATACACTCCCAAATCGAGCCACACTGCAACATTTTCATAGGTCTACAACTTTTTAAATGGTCGTGAATTCAAATTTGGAACAATGACTACCAAAATGATAGCCAGTATGTCGGCTTCAAAACTGCATATAAACTTATTTTTTGACACATCATTATTTTGATGGCTTAGTGAAAATGCTCGATTTAGGAGTCCGGGAGTGTAGTATTATTAAAATAGTATAATTTAAATGAAAAGATGTATTCAATAAGAACGTTGACGAAGCGAAAGGAGTCTCGTAATACAGGATCGATCATCAGTACTTTACGTTCTGGTTTTTTATTTGGTCTGAGGTTCTGAGATACATTACAATACCTATCTGACACACATAATATGTTTGATTCTTCGAGTCTTATCGTTTTGAAGCCAGCGGCATCTAATAGGCCCAATTGATTGATCGATGGAATGAAGATGGATGCTAGATCTTCATCCTTTCAGTTAGTCAGCTGATGAAAGATAAACCCGCCTTTGTCTGATTCAAATTATGTAAGCATTATAGAAAACTGCTTTGTTATACCAAGCTCAAGCTGATGTTAGTATAATAGATCAACCAATAGGCGTACGCTATCTGCTTTTCCAAATTGCTTATGTTGAGCCTAGGTTAAGTGAAAATGAATCAAAGCATAATTTCCTTTATATTCTTGTACTGCGAGAATTATAAACATAGCCGTTTATAGCAAAATATACGCTCAGTAGGTGGTCAAGAACTGCGGTGCGCAACGAAGCTAATATTATTGAAACTATAAATTATTTGCCCGGATCAAAAATCAAAAATCCGGGAGTGATGTTAAATTGAGCTATCAAATGCAAAAAGATTGAAGAGATTAGCTCGTTCAAACAAACAAACTGTTCAGTTTTATTATATTAGTAAAGATTTATCTAAGTCTAAGCAGGTGCTGATATTTAAAACAAGCAAAATATTACGTCCATATTGTATGCCATTGCCCAGTGCCCACTCAAGCACAATGTGTATCAATACAAAATCAAAAAGGGTTCTTTACTTTTGATCTTCTTTATTCTGATGCGGTAGTAATTTGCTCAATCATCATTATCGTCCTCCTCTAAGCATGCCACAACGACTGCGCCTATCCCTCCCGCACCCTGCAGCTTCCAGGGATCTTCACCAGACCCACGTTTGTGCGGATTTCCTCAATAAATAAATAGATCGCAGCTTCTGCCATCCCTGAATGATGACATGAATATATTTATGCGTAAGCGCATACAGCGTGCATCGGAACGTGGTGCGAAACAAAACGACCCACGGCCGAAATAGATGCGGCCTCATGCGGCCCGGTTGCTGGCGCTATTTACGAATATTCGGAGTACGGGAGTTGGGACCCCTCGCGACATTATCCGGTGCACTGCGTCTGCAAGTGACGCTCTAGATACTACAGGTAATTACAGCCGCTATGGCCCAGGAATGTTTCCTAGGGATGCGCTGTCTTCATTAACGTTGACACTCGTTGCATCTGTGCAAATTCTAGTCAATCGTTCTAACATATAGTTTTGTATCCTTACCCTCCCTCATGTGTTGGTTCCTCATACATATGTATATTGTATCGTGCGTCACGCCCGCCAGATTTCCTATCATCATTGTCCCCTATTCGCTAGGGATTTTGCAATCATCTGCACTCCGCGGCACACTTCCATTTTTTTTTTTTAAATATACAAAGATGTCCGTGTAATACATATATTTTGTTCCATGTTCTTCTAATCCTTCTATTGATATTTGAATGAACAAACATCTGATTAGTAGTAAGGTGGGTCGAATGGAAACATCGATATGACGTGTGATCCTTTATTTGGTGTCCTGTATGGCGGTCATATGCTGATTCATAAGATCTTAAAGCCAGTCAATCGCAGCCAGGAGTCAGTGATCGGTGGAATTTGTTTGCTATTGTAGGCAGCCGTATTAATATTTCTTAGATAGATTTGGTATGCGAACTATTGGTTTATGATAGCTCGCTGATTGGAAGTTATCAACAGCCGAATTTATGAATGTTGATGGATGTTAGATAGCGTTAAAATCCATTCCAAAAGGAATTCCGTTTTGAACATTATATATTTCCAACACTAATATTTCTTGAATTCTTGACCTAATGAGAACGCGTTGATTGATGGCAGAGGTCGAGAGTTCAAATCGAGCAGATTTGAACTTATGGCGTGCGTGGTGATCCTATCAAAGTCTTTTAATAAAGTCATTTTTATCTCGGTAGGTACACGACAATATTTTTGCATTTAACCAAAAGAGTATTGAAAGGCAGAGTTGATACAGCAAAAAGAGCGGATCTGCGAAGTGTTACGGTCTGAATCGATTTCCGTGGTCCATTCAAAAAGGTCGACGATGCAAAATGCGGCAAGATGAGGCACGAGCCAAGTAATTCCGTTACTTTCCGGAAACAACTGACCTACTGCATCGTTTCCTACGATACCCGCGTATGGGATTACATGCGACTGCCATTGCCAAGTACTGTTGAGCTGGTTTTAATAGTACTCGTATTTCGTATTGGCGCCCGAACAGAAATTTCACACATTTATCTTGTGCCAAAAGGACCAATTTGTTTGTAGTCTTTCTTATGAAAACAATTATTGGTCTTAGGGTAATTTTGTTGTTTTTTTTGTTTTTAATGCGCTATTTATCAAGATAGTCTTATTTTTCACTAAGATTAACTCCTAATCGATACAAGCCCAGGTTGACTTTTATCCACCCCAGTCTGTTTATTGCTCGATAGATCATCGTAAGGTTCCTCTCCTAGTAAGTGTTTAGTTCCAAAATATTGTTAACTCAGTGTCAATATCTTTATGTCCCAAATGTTTATTCTGCAAACCAATAACGCTTTGGCTCAGGGCAATGCAAGAGTTAGTAATACCGTCTCTGTAAGTCATCACATATTTCTTAACAGAACGGAAAATAATAATAAATCTAAAAGGCGAACATACCAAGTGGGTTGAATTCTATCCCTTTTAAGGATTATCTACGTCCTAGAAATAGTAACAGCAGCTTTATATATACCTACTGATTTGCAAATGAATGTCTTCGTCTGATGTATGTGAAACTGACTCTTGTCATTGCGATGCGATTCAAACCTTTAGTGAACTTAAAGTATGTAAGCGTATCTTTGTTCAACGTAATCGAAAGTGATATTTGTACGCAAATTTTCAGGTTTGAAGTAAACCAGTCAGACATCCAATTCATACTTTCCAATTTAGAAATCTATTAAGCATAGACTACTATTTTAGCTAAGTTCTTCGATAGTCATTTAGATTATTATGTATTGTTTAAAATAAGCTTCGGTTTAAATAACAGCAGGTTTTAATGTAAAGCGGGAATAGTAAATATAGGTCAGGTGGAACCTGGTGGTTGGGTTCGTCGCCCTGTGCCGATCGATCCGTGTCCCACTTCCACACAGCCTCGCGGAAGCGGCCTACCCTCCGCCTGCATGTGTTATGTAAGGACCACATTCAGATTTTATGCGCATCTGCAGTTTTGTTAGCTAACCCTCCTGTAGAAATATCTTTTGAGAATGTCCTAGGAGTTTGTGGCAAGAGTGTATCTACGGAATAGGTTGAACCGCTCAGAATCGCTATTGGTAACAAAACAAAATTCCTTAAATTTCGAGCCACGATCCTTATCAATGAAGAATACGAAGGAGAATTGGATCGAGACCAAACAATTTATACTGTCACCAAAGTATCTAATCATCACTCATCATGTTTGATGAATGTAGGTGATCCAGTTTGAGCTCGTAACATTTTCTTTTTGACTTGATCTAAATTCAAAAGTTTGTATTATTGTCCCCAATAAGTAAAAAAATTAAATTAAATTCAACGTGGCTTTGTTAATGTTCATTTTATGCGAAAGTCTTAATTAGAATTCCTAAACCAATCTCGTCCAAAACAACAAGCTTCCTTTGTTTACGTTTTGAGAAGAGTTTTGTTCAAGATCGCGCGTCTAGTATTAGGGCCAATAAGTGCTGACACTTTCCTTATGGAAAAATTCAATAACACTGGTTGTCCTAAGCTACAAACAATAAACCCAACGGGTTGCCAACGTTGCAACGGACAACCCTAGGGTGTCGCATATGCAACCATTTAACTTAATTAAACCAACGAAGCAGTCAGTGTTGTCTCTATTGATGGCCTGCCTATCTATATGGATTACGTAGTTTAAAAAAAAACCTTTTCCCAATAAGGATCTTGTTTTATGGAGCGGTGTACAACGAGACAAAGAAAGTTAATACAATCTCATAAAGTTATACATAATATAAATAGGATTTGTGTCTACCCGCCCCTATAGTCTGGCTCTACTGACGTCAGCAGCAGCATCGATCTGTCTGGGTCCATCCCCCTCTGCCTCACGCCCCGGCTGATGCAACTCGCGAACTTATTGCGATATCACGATCTGGTTTAGATTATGGTCCTTTGATCCGTTATGAAATTGATGATGCTTCACCTCCTGATGTTCTAGCTGTTAATTAAAAAATATTCCATTTTAGCCATAAAAGTACAATCTGTTTATCGATCCCGCTGCAGCACCGCCTCCCGACCAATCCTCTGGTTTCTATATTTTACAAATGCAATTTGCATTACTGGGCCCTCGCCCACTGCAGATATTGTTCTGTTGCTTGTGCTCCTTTAATCTCATTGACTTGATTAGAAAGTTGGATTCTACAATCATTCATATTCATACGGATTGTTGCAGATTTTGCTTTACAGGAAGCTACGGAAGTACGTAATCATTATGAAACCAAGTTTATAGGTCCGTTACCTCATTTCTTACAGTCATGTTTAAGAAATTCTTGTTTATGTAATAATTCCTTAAAGTCGATTTTACAACGTTGTTTTATGCAGTTACAATGTTCCTTCCCAAATGCTTTATTGGCTATTACGAGTATTGCATACATGCCTGACCTAGTTTACGACATCAGATTGCGCTAACGGTACTGAAAGTCGAATCATTTTGTGGTGCGCCTCGAATTCGCCGCGGGAATTAAAAATAAACACAACCGTGAGCAGCTTCCATATCATTTCTAAGAAGCCCTTTCAGCGAGCAGACATTTCGCGCGACAAAATTCTCTTGCATGTAGGGCTAGGGGGGTTTGTTCCCTTTGGGCGGGCGGCTGGAGGGGCGCCTGGGCGGCTCGGCGGGGGGCTCCAGCGTCAACGACCGCCACTCGACTGTCTGCGATCGCGAGGGAACACCGTCCCAAGCTGCACCCGGACGATTCAACATTCAACTTTCGACATTTTCAATAACGCAGTTTCACAAAGCGTTCAATTTCGCGCGTGTGCACTGCTCCGGGTGCCTCGAGTATCGTCGTGAAAATTAGCGAGTGGATTGAGAACACTCACTCGTTTGGCACGATGCGTTTCGTGCCGGTTGTGTCGCTTACCGTCGGTATACCTGGCACTTGGCACGTTGCACAACTTAGTTAATCATGTTTGTGCGGAATATTAACTTATAGTTCGAGGCGCACGTGTGATGTTTTGTCTGTCGGTGACACGTTGATGGATAATCCGTGGCGTCCGCTAGCCAGTTTGGTGACACATTGCATGTGTGAAAGTGTGTGAGACTGCATCCATCTAAAATAGAAGTTTTTATTTAAGAACAATGCTCTAGGCGAGCGTCAGGCACTTCCTAGTGCGTTGAAGTTGACTATGTTCTTGTGAGACTTGTTTTGTGTTTGGTTGGTGACTTTAAACTTGCTATTATGGTTCGGTTGGGGCTGGCGATGGTAGTGGGTGTGGCGCCGGCGCTGGTGTCATGGTGGCGCGGGCAGGGTAGCTGGCTGCCGCCGCCGCTGGTGCTGCCCTCGCCATGCTCGGAGAAGGCTCCCAAGTCTTGGCCGCAACAACGCTCGCCGTCCCTGTCCGACTGTCTGGAGAGCAGCAGCGACGAGGACTCGTCGGCTCGATCGATTGTTTGCCTAGTTAGACCTAAATTAGTGAGTACTCAATTGGGAAAACTTTAATATTATGTTTCTTTGCAAAATCTCTTTGTCTAGGTTCACTCATAATCGGTGATGTTACCTTCACAATAGCCAGGAAAAACGTCTAAATTAATATGAAATTCAGTATATTATAATTATAAGGCCAAAACAAAATTAATGTATAATCCGTTTCTAGTAGTTCTAATTAGATACACATGTATTATATCGTAGACAGCTAAGTAAACATTTGTTAATGAGGCACTCTCATTAAGTTAATTGCAAATGCAGGCGGATTTGCAGCAATAATACTGGAAGCATTACAACATCGGATAAGATATCCTTATACAATATATTACACAATTACTGAAACAAGTTTAAACAATAACAGACTTAACGACGACTGCTTAAGGAGTTTAATGATTTGGAGATGTAGCACAGAGAATCTCGACCGGTCCGCAAACTGCGGTGAAAGCAGAAAATCTGCATAATATGAGACATATTGTTACAAGTTATGGCATGCAGCTTCATTGCGATAAACTCAACACAGACGAGGCACGCGTGTGGTCTCCACAACACAGGCGCCTCACCCATGAATCACTCAGGACAGGACACTTTAATAATTCTAAAAATAAATTCGTCTCGTTAAACCCTCTATCGCTTCTTTTGATTTAGAGCGAAATAATCGTTAATGTTAATTGACTATGCTTGTTCTCGTCGTTAAATATTACGGATAAAACCAAAGCTGTGTAGTATTTATTCATGTTATCGACCGGTTGATACTTTAACCCCATTCTCGATTTCATTTACGAAGCACTTGACTTTGCACACCACCGTAGCAATGGATCATTTCAATGTCGCGACGTTTTTTGATTGATTGTATCAATATCATTAAATGTTTTATCGTCGTTAATAAATAGACATCGATCATTCACCTTTGCTATTACGAAAGCGCATCTCACGTGTGTTGGCGACGGCTCCATAGCAGCAGATGCGTCGCAAATGTCACGATATTTACGTCCGCGTACCGTCGCGTGCACTCCTCGCCGTCCATCGATCCCGTTCGATCTCCTAACAGTTAATCGTCCGCAATCGGTTTTTACGTAGCTCTCTGCGACAGTCGCGTGGCAGCTATCTCAATTATTTTTCCCGCGTGCGGTCAAGTTGCGTTTGCGCAGTTTTTGCGTACGTTCCTTACGTCTGGCCGAGTGCTCGTCAATCAGTGTTAGTCGGGTTGCGGTTTGGTTTAGTGCGGTCTGATGATACATGCGCGTGCGAAATCTGTATCAAACGGTTCTAATTTCAAAATTTATTATAGTGTAGAATGAGTTATGTCCTCGTCAGGTTAAATTACGCATTTATACCGGATTTATTTATTTATGGCTTGAGCTACAAAACTGAATCAATAACATCGATAAATCTTTTTGATGTAACGTTTCTAATTTATTCTTTGAAAAATTTTGTAAAATTACAACCAGCACATGATTATAACGTTGACTGTGATCGATTGCTTGATGGCCATCATTATAATAATTATATGACTAATAAATTACAGGTCGGGGATAAACGGATAATTTTATTCTAACAAAACTGTGTCAAGCAGTGATTTTGTATGGAAATAACAAGCTTATTATACGGATTGACCCAAACATAGCCCATAACTGGTAAATATTTTGAGTTGAAAGTATATTAAATTGCACTTTTATTAGTGGAAATTTACGTTTAGTAGTAAATAGTTGCAGGCTGCAGCATGAAATAACCCGGAGCCAGACCCAAACTCAAAGCAGAATTAAATAATTCAATTAAACCTTTGACTAGGAGGTAGAGTAGCAGTAAAGTCAGTCAGAAAGATGAAGCCAGTTGCCCATTCCAGATACATACTTAGCCGTTGTTGTATTGTATTGATCTCGGTTGGAATCTCTCAAATCTTTAATGATAATGACGTCTATTAAAATAAAGATAATTCAAATTTCTCTCGATCCACACCTTTCCACTGCTCTATTATTATCACCAAGAACCATTAGGGCACTGATCTGAATTGCACCTTCGGTAAAGGCAATAAGGACCAATAGAACCTAGTGTCTGGTTTGAGTATATTATTAGAAGTGTAGTGTAGTGTAGGGCGGGTATTGTGTCTGATAGTGTAGCCGTGACGTCCTTGTACCTTTGTCTGAGGTCCGTTGTGTGACAGTCGAGAGCAAGTCCACGCTATACTATTTTCACACAGGAAATTATAATGTTACCAGCTGCACCCCGCGGTTTCACCCGCGTAAGTGTCGATCCCGTGGGAATATCGGGATAAAAAGTATCCTATGTGTTAATCCAGGTTATAAACTATCTGTTTGCCAAATTTCATCCAAATCCATTCAGTAGTTTTTACGTGAAAGAGTAACAAACATCCATCCATACTTCCAAACTTTCGCGTTTATAATATTAAGTTAGATTAGACATGGTATATTTACTTGGTAGAAAGTAAGTGTGAAATCGTAGGATTGTATTCAGTAAAAACCAAAAGGACCGAAGGTTAAATCCGAATTAATCTTTTGATTAAGAACAAAAAAAAAACTTTTTTCTCGTCCTTACCAGAATAAAAAGTGTATTTTTTTGGTCCTTCTGGATCCGAATTAATCCTTTGATTAAAAAATAAGTAACAACAATAATCTTTTCAAACATACAATACAATGGTCTTTCAAAATAAATAAGAAATTGTTACAAAATGAAACAGGTTTTAGATCTCTGTTCTAACCTTCATTCGTTAGCCTTAAACTTTCGACCTTCGCTAGCGATTTTGCGATTATAAATGCATAATTCAATAAAGAAGCATAAAAATTGCATATCGAGTTGCACTAAAGTTGGTTTACAACGCAATAGGCAGCTAGACTAACATTTACTAAACAGCTACAACACAGCAGTGTCCTTGGCTGATGTCAATTTCCTCCACACAGAACATAAAACTTTATGTTCTGCTACATTATCTGACTTCAATAGGCAGTAGTTGATATTAGTGTACGCAACCATTTTCAAATGATGGCCAGCAGCATCCTTCGCTGCCCCTAAAATACTATTTTCTGCTATCAACAATCTCTTTGCCCCAACCTGGTTGATTCTTGCAATATTGTCTGAGGTTTATAAGGTGAGGCGGGCCATATTAGGCAATAATGTGATTGTGGTTTTTAGGGTTCCGTACCCAAAGCGTAAAACGGGACCCAATTACTAAGTCTGTCTGTCTGTCCGTCTGTCACTACGCTGTATTGTATATCATGAACCGTGATAGTTAGACAGTTGAACTCGAAATTTTAACAGATCATGTATTTTTGTTGCCGCTATAGAACAAATACTAAGACGTACGTAGACGCTTGAAATATTTACAGAATAAAAATAAGTAATACAAATATTTAAGGGGGCTCCCATACAGCAAACGTGATTTTTTTTGGCGTTTTTATAGATAATGGTACGAAACCCTTCCTGCGCGAGTCCGACTCGCACTTGGCCGGTTTTTACTTTTAACAAACAGAACATTAAAACTGGCTACTGCAAGCTGCAATGCAATAACTTAAGAAATGAGGTCTTTTACTGCCCGCAAAACATACAGCGTGGTTAATCAGCCCGCAACTAAACATACGTAACTGTATTGCACCATTTTAACTCCCTTTAGAACAAGCTCATAGCTTGCCCAAGCTTAGAATACTTCTACTTCATACAGTTGATATGTACTAGCGTGTCCTGATGTAATAACCGCAGGTTTTACCAACAATTCTGCCGATTTTATAGCTCCCTCGTAAACAGTAACTGCTCACGATTACTTGATGCGTTGCCGATCGTTATCGAAAATCGAAACTGACTAGTTAGACTAAAGATAATCTGAAGTTCAATGTGGCAGGTGAGGCACCAGGTGAGGACCCCGAAAATCAATTAATTCATCACCATGAAGCTAGGACACGACCTGATTCTTCCGCCTGTGGATATTCACTGGGTGAAGACTCAAGCTCCCACTGTTTTCTTCTACATATTTGAATACAAATCTGAGGAGAATAATAATAGATCAATCAATAGTATATTATTTTAAAGGTTTTTATTTACGACACGAGGTGACATTCCCGGACATAAAAACCCAGATTTCTGTCACGACATGACGAAAGGTTTCATTCCACGATAAAAAGGCTCTTTATTTTACTGTCGAAATCGAAAGTAACACAGTTGATACAAAAAACAAAACAAGAACGAAACGAGAGGTTTCGCTACAATTATTGTTATTCGCAAACAACATTTCTTCAGCTGCTTATTCATTATCTTCTTCTGCAGCTTCCCGGATGAGGCAATTAGGTATATTGTTGAAACTGGCTTTTATATTAGACTGACTTGGTTGTACTCTGAGACTGTTATTTTTTCCATTGAGATGTTAATGGCAGGTTTACCTAGCCAGGCGCGGTCCGAAGGGGGGTCCTGGGTGGTCATGACTCCCCCCAAAATCATTCAAGCTGTCGAGAGACTGAGTGATTTACGTGGTTTACTAACTAAAAACTGTAGGTACTTGAGCCACAGTAACCTCGATTTTTAGAGTACTTATCAATTAGGTAACCATTTCCCTAAAAATATTCTTCGGCACCAAAGGTGACCCCCCCCCCTCAAAATCTTGGGCTGCGACCGCGCCTGTACCTAGCTTCGGTTATCAGACAACTCAGACAGGACTGGGTTCTTAACTGGTAACTTCTTGGTGCACCCTCTCTTCCTGAATGGGTTGTTGGTAACTCCTACTGATAGATCGAGCACACCCTCATATGGGATCTCTCAGTCTGGTCTTTTGATCAGAATCATATAAGAACTCTCATCGTTGGGTTTATTCTCAGTTTACAAAGTGCCTATGAACAAATTGAGTAGAACTGACACTTATGAGATTGACTAATACAAAATTAACATAAATACGAAATAAATATTTCCATAATAAAAATAAATATGACTCGTTTATGATTGCTTATCGGGGCTTATTGTAATATTGTATGTAACACGTTTTTACTCTGATAAATTCAATGTCACTATTATTAGATTTATTTTATTGTTCATGTCATTTGTCAGATCATTGATTTAAAAATATTGTGGTTTTAATATACTACTCAGTACATCTATTTCATACACAGTCTTTTATTTAAAGCTATTGAGTACATGATTTTTAGTGCTTCATTGACACCGAACTGAATTAACTTACATAATGCAATTACTTCAACACGGACTCAAGTATCTCGCAAGGGTTGCTGATCAAAACAATGCTCAATTAATGAATGCGAGACCGAGCGGAAGATCCTCGGACCGTCTGCGCATAGCATTAGCCTCGCTATGCAGCGATTCACTGACTTGAACATTGTTTGGAGTTAGTCGAAGATATAGAACATAAGTAGTACCCATTATGAATGCTATGCTTCAGCAAAGAAAACCGGCAACTTGAAAGCGGCACATTTGATCTAGGCTCTCACGCAGTCTGACGTGGACTCGGTCTTTCGCTCCGCGTTTGTTTGAAAGGTCTAAGGGTCCGTGGTTTTTTGCCCTGAAGCTCTAGTGCTTGAATTTCTAGTGCTTTGCTTAGGGATTTTTAATATCCAACACGCACTTAACAATGCAATTTATAACGAAAGCGATAGCTTACACTGCGGTGTGACGAGCGGTCCAAGCATGGCGGTCACTCGCAGAAGTCGCAGTCGGTCGCAGACGTCGCCACAACCACACGCGTGCTGGTTGCCCTAACGTGGCCATTATAACGAACGATCGCGCGCATAACTTGTCGCGTTCTCTTAATGACTCAATTCTATTGTTCTCTGAGATATGTAAACATACACAAACAATCATTGTGACAAGTGCTTCTAAAGAAAACTATTTATTGCTATCAAAATAAACAGCAGTTTGGTTGACGGTAAAATAAAGAATGTTGGTCAAGGAGCGTTTAATAATGTGGAAAACATCGCCGATAAGATAAAGCTATAATACCTCGACAATAAATGTTATCGCGCTTCGTAATAGAGTGCAGTTCGAGAAGAACACAGTGCGAAAATTGCGTCCTTCCTTTCTATTCAAGCGGCAGAGGCGATGCTGCAATCTAGTCGCCTGCGCACACACAACATTTGTTGACGCATGCTGCAGATGTTAGAATTCGAAAACAGCGCGCGCCTCCGTTTGTGTGTTTTCTACGAATAAGTGCAACAATACCTGTCCGGTAATCAGTGACGTTAATCATGGGACAGCGCTCCGAAGTGGCCACGCCTGACAATAGTGACGAGGAGAGCGGGGACGCCTTCACTGACGGAGATTTTGGTGATTCTGATGATGAGACGATCGTTGAACGCCTTGATGAAGCAAAGCCTGCTCACATACCTATCAATGAAGCTGTAAAAGATGATATTCAGAAGAGTGCGGCTACCAATGGTCACTCTAATGGTAGTGTAGATGAGCAGTCAAGAATGAATGGCCGTAAAAATAGTGAAGCTCATTCAAGTGATATGGAAAACCAAAGCTTAGTATTATCAGATTTGCGCAGAGATTCACACGGCGATCAGAATCCGTCAATCGTTGGCATTCTCGGCGATCAGCAGAATCATGTACGTATGACAAATTGTTAAGTGTTGACCTCATAACCTTCTTTGTATTTGTATTGTGTCATGCTATATCCGAAATATTTTCCGTTTCCCAAAACGATTTGCAGGTGAGTCACGTCCATCTGCTTGTTGCTTCCCTTCCTTTTACTTACCATATGACTGTGTATGTGTTATATGGAAGTAAGTAATATAAAGGTTAATTTACTTAATGGCCCCAAACACGCCTAGTTAGGAATTATCTTATCTCACTATACATATTTCGCTACGTTCTGTGCAATTTGAAGGTCGCGGCCTAATATAAAGTTGTCTCAGGTGAGTATCGTTTACTTTAGTCGCCACTTTGTCAGTAATGTACTATTCAAGTGTTTTGTGGAAAATAATACAAGTTATGAAGTTACCACATTAAGTGTTACTTGGTGAAATACTGTCGTGACTGTGTGATTTGTATTATTACGATACTCTAGCGGTCAGGTTAGAGCTCTGTATAGTATGTTCGTACTCGCGCCTGTGCTGCGGTGAGATGACCTCGTGCTGCTAGATTGCATCGATATGACGTTTCCGGAGAGCTTGTTAGCACTCGGCTGTAAACTCTTGGTCCTTTATGTAAGTCACCTTTTCACCTCTAAATAAATGTACTTACTAGAATATCGAAGCGACGAATTTCGACGGGATATTGTTTCTTAAATCTTCCTTATACTTGTGGCATACATCATGTTTATTACAATGGTCAGTACACACGTGACATCAGCTATGAACACTTGTGTGATGGTGTTGTCACGCCTGGTGACCTCATAGCGCAGATATAGCCTCACACCATGTCACCGCTGCAGCTACTATTATGTCTGGCTACTCGTATTTTGATCCTTTATGTAAGTAACTAAGCCTTGATTAAGTATATCACTGAACGTCTCGAACAAGTTTTCGCTCACGTATTACTTACACAGATCTTGTGACTGTTTGTTCAACCACAACCGTCATATTTATGTCCTTGTTGTCCTTATTGTCGTATAGCTAATTTTAACGATTCGAATGTTAATAAAGGTGTCTTCAAGATGATTTCTTTAATCTTGGATGTTTATCCGTAATGTACATAATATTTATCCGCGTAGGTGTTTATTGTAACTAAATGTATTGTGTCATCTCATCGACTAGTATGAATTCAACAATAGCATTACTGGGATGTTTTCATTCAACACGTGTGCTTTGCTTTAGCAACATGTTGATGATGTTGATGTGTGTTCGCTCACTGCTCGTTTTCATGTTCTAAGTCCGACGCATCCTTGAGTTATATGTTTGTATAACAATATAAACAATTAACATTAAGCAAAGCAACAGCTATAATTTGTCACGCAGTGTTCACCCGTTGTCTTCCCAAGTATGACATTCATTCTTCACAGTCAAACGACTCTGTTTACAATTCCAAAGACATTCCAAATTTGTACCATAGCAGACGCCACAAATTTCTGCCCACGTATTTGTAAAGATTCCTTTTTTTTCTGTCATCATAGATTTCATTCCTAACATAAAAACAAAAAGAGAATATTATACAACAGGTGATTAGTATGAATGACATTTCATTTCGTTGATTGCTCAAACAATTATCGGAAATGAAAACAGTGTATCAAATGAACCAACAAATTGCCAAAGAAATAGTACTTATCATGATGCGACGGTTTTGTTGTTTTAAAATCAAAAGCGAATTATAACTTGGTCATAGGCTAAAAGAGATAGGTAAATTAAATGGGACCATAATCGCTTTATCTTTCAATCAGTTTTAAGTGCATTAGCAATAAAAATGTCGACGGATTGGTAAACACCAGTGACAGGACTGGCACTTGCCGCTACGCCCGCGCCCGAGATTATCGCCCTTTAACTGGAACACCTCTGTTTATCCCTGCTGGTCAATAACTATCATTTCTATTTACAATTAATCAATTGGTTTCTAACGGCGCAATTCTAGTACATTATTCATTTATCGTCCATATCGGGGCAGCTACTTTACCGTTTAAATCCTCCAAGTCGTCAACTCCTTGAAACGAATGCTCCTCATTTGGCGCGATAGCTTCACCAATTGAGTCGTCCACGTGTTTACAAGGACCGGCGGCTGTGGGGAATGACCGTCGTATCCTTAAAGCATTGTGTTCAAGGATGATGTCACCACTGCCAGCTACACACGTTTTATTTACTTTGTGCCATGTGGCGTGAATCACATTTTTTAAGTATATTTTGTATTGTAAATATTTGATGGCAGTCGCTATGACGTAACACGTAACGAATCTTCAAAAACCAAACACTTCGCCTTTGCAAAAATTCTGTAAAGATTTTAATACCGGTTACTTCAGAATGTTTTATCCCATTTTTTCGTTATCACACTAGGGTGAGCTCATTCCGTAATCGATTCGTGCATTAACCGATTGTGATATCTTTAGTTTTTAGGGTCTTTGTTCGTCTTGCGTCTCGGTACTTTTGGTGTATTAACAATGTTGTACACCTTTCATTACCTTTGTGTTATTCGTTTCAAATTTTCGTCAATGAGGTACAACTTTTTGAAGCAGTTGCCTTGTTGTTGATTATTTCGAGTTTTGGTAAAAATTATGTTCTTCTCGCGTTGTCTGTACTATGCATGCCTGTTGCAAGTGATGGGCGGAATGCTCAAGATAAGGCTGTAATAATAGTTGACTGCGATGCGAACTAAGGAAGGGCAGGCAGTGTTATCGCATTGTTACACCACCGCTTCCCGTCACCCGCATTTTACTGTTACTTTAAACTTCACGCCCGTATGCATGAGGTCGACTGCGCATAATTTTCACATTATAACACT
This sequence comes from Lithophane semibrunnea, assembly GCA_947363905.1. Lineage (NCBI taxonomy): Eukaryota > Metazoa > Arthropoda > Insecta > Lepidoptera > Noctuidae > Lithophane > Lithophane semibrunnea. Next base: position 16,876,074 of record OX376195.1, read on the forward strand.
TTAACTATCGAACCACTTCATTCACCCTGTACACTTTTTGCAATTTGTACTTGGAGAATTCAGTGACATTCTCATTTCAACTGATACTTCGTAAACAAGGACCAATTTATTAAAGTTTATTTTGTCTTTCTGTCCATAATTTAACGATTATTTTATTTTTAATATATTCCGTAGGATTATGTTATGTATAAATTGAATCTAAACAAGGACCAATAAAAAAAAAGTAGGCGCTGGCTGGCACTAACCAATAGACCGATGTACCTAGGTACTTAACTTTCTCACGTCCCTAATCCCTATACTATTTAGTCTCTCATAGTTGCATAAATTCAATCATTAGATTAAAAAATCCTCCTATTTATATGTCCCCAACAATATTATCTTATCACAATAAACAGCGAACTCTTAGTTAAATACATAAACTATACTTCATAAAAGATAGCTTGATCTTTGCGACAGCTGTCAATAAAATCACACATAGGAAGTCCTGAATTTCATAGTAGTCATACAGACAGTATCTGTCAATGTCATACTTTATGGGCATGACCGACCTAATTAGTGATGCGCGAGTAAATAAAATACAATTTGAAACTGATTCAGATATGGATTTGGGGTGTACTCCTTTAAGAGAATAAATGTATTTTATATTAAGATATTCGTTTAGTTTGGTAATGATTGTAATTAAGTAAACCCAATTATATGTTACAGCCAAAAACATGTGTTTAAACCCAATTACATGTGAGGTGTGCGTGTGCCTGGGTCTGGGCAGACCGAAAGCGGGCGAGTCCACGCCCACACACCCACGCTGTGCTATACTTTACGATCCCATCATTGTCTCACACGCCATCAAAACACACTCATTTAGCGAAACATTATTCGCTCCTTCAAAATTTTTACCTAATGGCGCTCTTGACGGTGATTTGAAAGTTTCGACCCCAACAATTTTAATTGCCATCATTTGGCAAGGCTCTTAGCTAGCCCTAATGATTGTAGTAATTATGTCAATTGTGCGTAATACTCATTGTTCTAACAGGTTGATCAACGCACTTCGAGTTCGGCATGTTTTAAAACTAGGTCATACGTAATACGTATCGAATTCAACGGCATTGCACTAACTTGCCTATTATTTACAAATGCGATCACATCATTTGCAAATTAGACCTACATGGTGGGCGATTGTTGTTATATCGAGTATTCGAGTCAAATGAAGCTTTTGTTGTGTTTTTAACTGTAACCTTTATTTAGACGTGATTTCATGGCACTAATATTTTGGAGATTGTATTTTTTCAAGTAGATAGTACTTGAAAAAATCTTCCTTCGCCAAATCTCCTTACCTGATTGACAGCATGACAAGCTAATCTCTACGTCGGAGTACACTATGACGTTCACCGTTTACTTCCTCATCGCGAGGTGTAATTAATGGCTCGCTTCCGACACTCTTTCAACACCTTCCTTTCATAGTAATGATGTAAGGTCGTTAGCACATCATCATATATGTTGTGGTCATATACATATGTTGGAGTTTTTAGTTCCGTTTTTACTTTCGATGAGAGAATTAATGATACATTGAACCTGAAATTGGAGTAATGAAAGCTGTAAAAAACATTACAATTTTGTCTAAAGTAAGCCTTTGGTCCTTCGAGCCGTATGGCTTAAGGATGGAAGGACCATGTCTGTAAGTGGAGCGATAGGCTGAGTGATTGATTGAGCCCTCTTGTTATTATTACTGCGTTTCAGATTAATTGTGCAATTGCAATAACTGACATCATCGGATATTTATAGATTCAACATGTTTTGTAAATCATCTCACAAAACGGAAATTATAAATATCATTCTAACAATAGATCTTGCCTATAAATAACAATAATAGCAGAGATGTGAGTATCTAATGTAAACATTCAGTAAGTAATAGTTATACGTATTCTGAACGGAAATTATTATCTAAGGGAAATTATTTTCACATATATTTTTTTTCTTTTTCACGGGAAAGGACTTGACTGAAGAAATCCTTCACTAATTGGAATCATTAGGATATTAAATCCAATATATAAAGCAGCCAGTTTACTAAAACACAACGTAATAGAATATCTGCAAAGTCTATAGCATAAATAAACTACTTAACACCTTCAACACAGATTACACTAACCGGTGTGCGTGCTAATTGGAGACGCGTAACTTACAACCACGCGCGATGTTCCGCCCACACCACAGTTTGCGCAAGCGCAGCCTCACCGCTGGCAACGCTTTGAAATATCACATTAAATTAATTAATCAGCCGTTAAGAACTAAGCTTGTGTTTCGTACCCCTCAATGTTTGCTGTCAACTGATTTAGTTTGAATCATCGATGATCTGAATTTATCTTGTTCAGTTTGCTAGAAGAGACGTTTGCCTGGGTAAAACGCTGACCAGCTCACCTTTTTTATTCAATTTTGTATTATCGAGGCAGTTTTCAAGTAATTAGTTCAGCAGAACCGGTAGGAAGTACGGTTGAGGTATGGTATGAAGTACGGGACAACTTGTTGCACCAGCTAATTCTCCCTGTGTGTCATTGTCAATCGAACAATTTGGCTAATCCCTCGATTCTTTGCTCGACCGTCGTATCTAAACTCTTATCCACTGAAGATTTCAAGTAATGTTCTTTACAAATCACCTATAAATTCTAAACGTGCCGTGTGTTCCTTCCAGGCGGAGCAGAGGTTAGCAGCGCGGCGAGCGGCGCGGGCTGAAGCGCGAGAAATACGTATGCGTGAGCTGGAGAGGCAGCAGCGCGAACAGGAGGACCATGCGGACAAGGCGTACGATATGTATGCTGGCAAGACACCAGGTATACTACAGGCTCAGCTGAACAACCTCTAACATGTTTCTAAATTATTCTCATGCTGTAACTTGCAGATGCTCAATACAGTGCCACATGGATCTTTTGGGCTTGAATGATTTTGACACAATAACTCTTGTTGGTAAACATTTGTGAAATCCTTGTACTTACAACTATAGCAATAACTTCTTCCTAGTTCAACAAAAATTTTAACAGACTGGCTGACTATACTAGCAAAAGCTGTTGACACATTTGACACCTAAGAATTTGACAGTTCCAAATCTTTTTGTTTACCAATTTTTCTACTCTTCTAGGGTGAGTTTATCTTCCTTGCTTCCAGTTAGTTAAAAATTGCAATACAGCATAGTTGTGCATAATAAACTTCAAGATGAACTAATCTCCTCGATGATCTGTTCCTGTTTGCAGAGACGGTGGGTCGTCGTGGCGCTACGAGACTGACGGCGCTCAGCCCGGCCGTGCACTCACCCAGACGAAGCTCTGAAGACTCCGTCGATGATGGCTTCAGTATCAAGGATCTTAGGGTACGTATCATTAATACATGTATTTCACCATGTTATTGTGTGAAGGTTCGGCTTAAGAACTCTGGTTTTCGCGACCTTTACCGGTCTGTTTTTGACGTTCTTCGCGGGTCTGACATTTCACTTACAAGGGGAATATTGGTCTGAAAATTTACGATAGTCAATCATGCCACATGGAGGGAAATAGTTAGCTTTGTTATGCTGTGTCAGAAATGTTACCGCAAATAAGCATGAATGTTTTAAGCAGACTCGGCACGCTTTCTAGGTTCTCGGAGAATCAATGACGAAGCTTTAGCAATGCATTATCCACAAGCGGTGCGCCCGAAGGGCTTACCTATGGTCAAAAATCACGAACTTCCATAAAAAAAATCCAATAATACTTCTTTAGTCATCACTGACCACCTTTGTTGTATAAGGAACTCTTGTCCAAAATGTCACGCTTCTAACCCTAGAGATTTAGGCTGTGGGTTGTCTGTCAGAGTTTTCGATTTTTATTAAATAGATTCAACTAATAAGGTTTCTTGTGTTTCCAGCATGAGTTGAAGGAGGTGGAGGAGAAGTTCCGTAAGGCGATGATCCTGAACGCGCAGCTGGACAACGACAAGGCAGCCCTGGGCTACCAGCTGGAGCTGCTCAAGGACAGGATAGAGGAGTTGCACGAGGAGTACGCGCAGCTGCAGGTAAATAACTATCGAATATAGAGTGACAGGTTATACCATTGTTAGTCAACATGGCTTACAAATGAGGCTGAGAATCAGCACTTTTTTAAACATATCAAGTATTACAACCAAACTTTGACAATTACATAACATCATTTGAGTGTCAAGATTTTCCGCAGAGTAACGCCTGATTCCATAACTTTTCAAAAGACTGCTACTGAAATGCTCTGTCTTCACTTCTTCCTCGGGACGACAAAAAATAGACTGAAAAGTTACTATAAATTCACTATCACTAATAAAAAATCAACTCTTATTTCCAGCGCGAACACAGAGAAAAGTGCTCATCATTCGAGCGTCTAAAGCGGGAACACGAGTCCGTCACTCGCGAGCTGAGCGCGGCGCGAGACGCGGTGCGAGCGCGAGACGCGGCGGCGGCGGGCGCCGGCTTCGCCTTCGTGGACGCGGCGGCGCTGGGCGCGGCGCCGGGCGCGGCCGAGCGCGCGGGCGAGGCGGTGGGCGCCGTGCCCGCGCTGGCGCTGGTGTCGCGCCCGGCGCAGCAGCTGCTGGACGACGCGGGAGAGGGCACGCTCGGTACGTGGAGGACGTCGATTACGAATTCATCACCAAAAATAATTCTACTAATCCTTTTCCATTTTTCATCGCAAAACTAAGTGATAAACAGTATTGTTGCATACCACAATCACAAAGTTCTCGCATCGTGATACTTTTTTCTCGCGCTCGTGAAATGCAACAACTTTTTGAAAACTACCGGTGATATAAATAATTTTGCTGAAAATAAAGCAGTATATTATGGCGAGATCAACTTCTTGACGAATAACACCCGAATAAAATAAACCGAGTAATCCGAATATTAACGAAAACAATCCATCGTTACAGACGTGCGGTTGCAAAAGCTGTTAACCTCGAAGCAGGCGCTCGAGTCGGAAGTGCGCAAGCTGAAGCTACAGCTGAATGAAGAGCGCGCCGCGCGACAGAACGGAGTCGCCAACCATCACGACCAAGAGTACGAGAATGAACGTGAGTACTAACACTCAAACATCGTGCGTGACACGAGGGCGATGACCCCGTGATCAGCTGTTCTTTTTTCGTTCACTTAATTTTCAACTCTCGGTGTTGAACCGAGCATTGAGAATCCAACAGACTTTGGCTTCTGGCTACCCGTAACTACTATCAAGGATCTACGAATGACAGCCGGGTCCAACAGCTTAACGTGCTTTCCGAGGCACGGAGGGGTACGATATGAAAATAAAAGATTATAAATAATATAAAATAAAAAATCCTCCTTATCTCTAGGATAGCCCATAGAGGAATAGCTCATATCATACTAAAAATATAGCTCGGAGTACTTCGAACATTATATTTAACTTACTCCATTGATTTTTTGTGCCTTTAGTGATTTAGTGTTATTTTGAAAGTAATTTAGTCTTATTTTTATGATTATTTTTTATTATTATTATTTCTTGTAAACTTTATAAATTTGTACGCCTTATGGGTGAAACATGTACGTACAAAATATTATTATTGTGACATCCTGCATGCTTAATTTGCATGTATACGCATGTTTAGACAAATGAAATGATCTTTATCTTTATTTTTTAGCTCTATTAATGCCATTTTAATTAACAAAAGCATCAATCTTTCTTAGTGGAAACAGTCCGCAAGGCGGTGTCAGAGGCGAAGGGCCGCGCGGCGCGGGCGGAGGCCGAGGCGGCGCTGCAGGCCGCGCACGTGGCGCGCCTGGAGGCGCAGCTGGCGAGGCTGCGCGCGCGACAGGACCATCAGGACGAGCACGAGGAACAGCTCAAGCAGGAGCGACGTAAACTGCAGAGAGAGGTAACGCCTAATACCATATACTTATCGAAACCTTCCCTAGCTTCGGACTTTGCGATCAGTTTGGCTGCACTGGTCAAAACCTACTTTTACATTTTAGCCAAGTTGTCAGTAAGGAACAATGCTCACATAGAACCTAGCACACAAATGCCTCTATCTAAATCAACTACAGATAGGTTACAATCTAGCCGTACTTAAGGACCGTTGTACTGGAAGCCTACCACCACCGCTTACAACAGTATTATTTTTATCTTACTTCGTGGAGGAAAGAGATGGAGCTATACGTCCTGTAGAGCTTCATCGCTTTCCTACACTGAAGTAATATTAAAATAATACTGCTGTAAACGGTGGTGGTAGTACTCCTGAACCACATATTGTGAATGTTCAATGTAGCATCACAAAATCAATTTCACACGAAGACCCCATCTGATTATGACTAGAAAGTCGAGTGCAGATAAAAGGAGAAAACAAAAAAAACTTAGGCTCTGTCTACGCGACGAGGAACAAGATAAGATATGCTATTTTAAGATATACATGACATGATTTAATTTTCAGGAAGTCGTTGACTTCTGGGCCGTTATCAATAATGGCGACAGTTAACGGTACAGTCGCGCATACCTTACTCACGGAGTGTGCTACCCTGAACACGCAACCGATACCTACGTAATGCTCTGCGCAATAATACTGTGATCATATGTGCCCCACACTCCTGTGTGCTCAGTGTCAAGCAAATGCTAAATGTTTACTAAATTATATGTAAATATAACGTTTGACCCCCTTCTGCATGTTATATTATGTAAAATAAAACTTCCATTTATTTGTAAAAGCGTTGTAAAATACAATAAATTTAAAGCTCTGTAACTCTACATTGCTAAAAGCAATAGCAATTTGCTATATCGTTTATTCTTAGATCTATATTGACATCTATATTAGATGTCAAGTTTTAAGAATAAATCTGTAAATAGCGCTGCCAACTCCGTTTGCGCGATTTGCGACCTTATAGCATAAAACTAAGAGTGATATTTGAATTGCAGGCTCGGGAAGCACTCAACCGAGTTGAAGAGTTGGAGACTGAGAACAGCCACCTCACTAAACGACTCGACAAACTCAAGAACGCGAAGTCTGCACTCCTGAAAGACCTGTGACAGAGATAACGAAGCTACTTTGTAACGAAATAATACGACGAGTTGCTGCGCAGATGCAGGGAACGTAAACATAGCCTGTGTAGGAGGTATGAGAACTACCTATAAATGGACTGACTGAGATAAAACCGAGAAAAAAAAAAGCATTCTTGTAAATGTTAGTCACCATACATTTACACAGGTTTTGCATGAGGGAGTCAGAAAACCACGTTATTATAACATTAAAGTATTCAGTGGATAATAATAATCTAACATTCTCAACATAATAATTTGATTTTCTTATTAATTCTAATAACTTGACATTTTATCATTTCGACCTGTATTATGTTGATCATAAAATAAATGTTATCTTTTATTTGATATTAAAAAGTCGGACGCACGCAATACATTTTCACGCGAACTGCTTTATAGTCTGAAGATGCCTGAAAAGTATTGCGTATGAGATTGAAACAATTATAAAGGCGAACTGGTAAATACGTGTGGCTTGTAGAGTGAAAAGTAGACTAATTCATGAAGTTTTACATATAAAAAAGTATATAAATATCCAATTATTATTCATATTATGAGCCCATCTAATACTTGGTGAATTAGTACTACACAATGCTGGCATTTCCACTTGGGATGTAATAAGTCATTCAGATGAAGGCTCGGCGACGCTTTCATCGTCTGTAAGATATTATTGTTCGGTTGGCTCAGACGTGACAACGCTAGGTAAGTTGGGTACTAGATTTATACGTCTATATACATTTTGGATAGCTAATAAAGAATACGTAGGTAAATGAGTCAGACTGAATGCAATGCTGTCCCGTCTGAACCAACGCTTATGGTTACCAACAACATTTTTGCATAATTAATATGCTTAAAACACACTATCAATGAATTGTCACGGCCAAGCAAAAATGTTGTATGATAGCCTATTATGCAAATAATATGGTTGTATTATGTATAACCGATATAACTATTGTAAATCGCTTTTAAAATTGAATATTCCCTGTAAAATATGAGAATAATGTGTATAATTAATGTTTTGTTTAATTTTAATGAATAATTATTTATTTTAATTATGTTCGTATTTTCTGTATAGGTATATGTAAGAGTTTTATTTAGCTTGCCGAATTCATTCGCTTTGTTACTAATAATAAATTGGAGTGATCGATTTGTTACTTGCCATTGGTATCACAAATTCAAATAGTTAAGTTTTGACGCAACTCTATATTACTTTACACTTTGTCGTTCATGCGATTTTAATTATTTATAATGCTTTTATCTGTAATATAATTGCTCAAAATTGTATCCCATGAGTATGTGATAGTCTATTGAGAGGGTAAAACGTCCAATAGGATTAGGGACTCGAAGACGGAAGTTTTCGTGGGACTGACCATTGTATTTTTTATATTTCGAGATTTTTTTATTCACGATTCTACAAAGTTACCATGCTGTTTAACTGATATCATTGTAAATTATTTTTATCTTGTTATTGTGGCATTCTTTAATTACAATACTGTGAACATTTCGATTAGATCTCGAACTAGTTGAGTGTAGAGGGAGAAAAACTGAATGAAACGTATTAGTATCTAACGATGTACAGGAGATTATCGAACTTGTCGCTTATATATAAATATAGTTGTTAGTGATGCTCACTTTAACGTACAGTGCCATGGCGCACCAAAATGTAATAGTATTACAATAATATGTGTATAGTTACGAGTAGTAATGAATTGGAAATGCGGGTAGCGGTAGAGACGCGCTTGTCGGATGTTTATGTGTACTGCGCATGCGCGTTACATGTATGTATATCTGTAGATTTTTTATTAAAATGTTACTCTTACGACGTTAAATTACAACTTAATAGTCAATTTTGTTTTGTTTAAACACGCAGGGCTTTGCGCACACTGCATGAGGAAAATATTATACAAATTGGTGTCAATAAATTTGTTGACTGTGACCAGATAAGAACCACACACCACCGACTTATCACTCTGGTTATAGTCAGCCGCCAATTTGTATCGAAACTGATATCAAGCCAAAAACCCTGCGTGTTTGCTCGCCAACATTTTCACAGTTATTATTATTGCGTCACGCATTTCGATATACCTTAGGGCTGTATGTAGACAGTACTGTACGTACAGTTGTCATCTATGTAATATGAGGATAGTGTACCGTCCACATACAGGCTTGAGCGGATGTGACGGCCAGACAGTCAGTGTTTCTTCGGCCTGCGTAGTAAAGATCAATGTCAGTATAATTTGTAAGTAGGAACGTAATTTTTTTTAAGTACGATGTATGTATTTTGGTGCTGCATTACTAATTTATTTGTTTTCAATTTAACTATGAATGACCAACTGTCTTTTTATATGAAGCGAAAACAGACTTAATATTGTATAAATTTGAATATTTTGAATAAATTTCGCTCTGAATGTGTTGTTTTATTTTGATCTCACGTTTCCTGAAGGCTACTTTTAGCTATAACTAAATATTTTGCAAGACTACTTCTCTTGTAGACATTTATCCTTCTGTGTTCATTCCACACACACACTAAATAATTTAGCCCAGGAGGGTTGAAGAACTAAAAACAAATTATTTAAAAAACAAAAAACCCGACTGCGAAGACCTACAACCGAAAAGAGAAAAACAAGCATTGAACTTTGTTTTTTGTAAGGTATTGCAGGCGGGGACAAACCAATAGCCTGAAATACGGTGTAACTTCTGGGGCAGTCGGGTAAAAAGGGTTTGAGGGTGAATAAATCGAAGCCAAGCACGAATCTCGATAAAAATGCACGGCTTCACCTCACGAAGAACATTGTCGCACCTGGTTGAAATTGAAAAGGTCATATTGATGATTCTTCGCAGTGACTGAGCGATTGATTTCTGCGCTACGGGGTCGTAAGTTCGATTCCCCGTTTTTTATAATAAAGGAATAGCAATTATACAGACGAAAGAATCGTTCAACCGCTCGGTCTAAAAGCACGAAATGCTCAAAACTTCCTTGTATTGTATAATGAAGGTGATGGTCAACTATGGGAAGAAAGTTTGTATTGAAGTTCGTCAGTTTTGAAGTTAGAAACGTAGAAGTTGGTATTTAAATCGCGCGTTTTGTGGGCTCATTCCCACAGAGCAATACCTATATAGCGCAGGTATATAATACACGGGCATAGTGGAAACGGTCACAATACTTTCGTAGGTAAGCTTTCACATCCTCGCACCATAGCACATCTCTGGTGGATAAGCAGCCTTAGACTCTTGAGAAGTTGCCGATGAGAAATCCCACCGGGCTTACATACGGCTTGTAATAGTTGTAATAATCATAGTTTGTTTTCAAATACGTATAGTCATGTCAAGATGATAGATTCTTAATAGATGGTAAGTATCCCTATTCTCTCACATGTCTTTCCCATACTAATATCTGTGCCCATACATAATATGTCTAATGTACCCAACAATCTCGTGTACGTACCTACAAACACATACCCCATGTAGATCATAAACACTTCTATCTAATTGCCGAACACGGTGAAAGCCACACAAAGCACCGTGGTCACGGCAGTACCACATACATATATTATAACGATTGATATTTAATACGCTGAACGACCCTGAATTCACCGCTCGCCTCCTATCGATCGCTGCATAGCTTAAAAAATTATGGTACAGCTACTAGGTATTGATCCGAAAGGTAAACAAAGATTTCCTGCTACTTGCTAAAGTAAGATTAAGCTAGCTAAGGGCAATAGAATAGGTACTATACAGAGTGAAATTTAATTCATGGGCATCCTCTTAAGGGGTCATTGTAGGTACTCATTATTATGAAAAACTTTCACTATGGGACCAACCATGAAATAGCCAAAAAGGTCTGCTGTTTCCTTCATTTTGACGAGCTATGGGAACATAAATGTAGGGAACAGTTGATTTCTTTTCGCGATTTCTGGTGTTGTACTTCCAGAAATCGTGAAAAAAAAATCAGCTGTCCCATGGTCCCATGATGAAAGTTGTTCATAATGATGAGTACAAATTCGTTGCGGCGGACGCCTATCGGCGTTTTTTGATTTACTATTCGGGTGCGGAATACGCCCAACGGCGTTTTTTTTAAATTGCTTATATTTTGCCAAAATCTAGTCACAAAAAAATATATTTGCAGTATGTGCACTATTTTTTAAAACACAGCATGGTACTGCTCGCCGTTTCCGGAATTTTAACTTATAGAAAAATTGCGAATTCCTTTCTAGGTGCGGAAGACGCCTAACGGCGTTTTCCAGGGTTTAACAACCTTTGATTCTAAATATATTTAGTTAATATTATTTTTCTATAACCCTTCCTCTGTTGTCTGACGTGCTACGATAGATAAAAAAACGCAGTTGACTGATGCTTTTTGTACCACGGCAGTTCAACTATGGTCCAACTTTTTTGCGATTATCTGTGAAACTAAGCGCCCGATCTCTTTCATTCTTGTGGTATAGTGGGCACGAAAGACAGAGCTAACAATAAAACACGCCATGCTATCAACATTGCACAGAAACAAAATAAAAGCATGGCACAAAGAAATTACTGCAAAGAAAATGGTGGAAAATGGCGGAAATTTGCAAATTTTGCAAATTTATATTCTTATATTTAATCACTTGAATTAATCATACAAATAGAAGCCATGTCATGCCAAACCGAAGAGTGGACAAAGTCTGAAGCACAACTATGAAGCGTCAGTGCTATGTCGCAACTGATAAAAACAGATTATCCTCATTCATAAAGCTGTGGTGATTTGATTAGGTCTTTACCTATGAAATTGCCGTTCTGCAGTACTGGCCATTTCAAATCAAAATAATTTTTGTTTGGCTAAGAATTCTAATTTCAAATGAATTTTATTTTAAAAACATGGAATTCTTTTTTCAAAAGAAGATGAATGAAGATTAAGAATTAATGATGTGGGTAATCGCAGGCAGGAGATATCAAGAATGGTTATGATCATACCACGAGTGATATTGTCACATCCCACCGCTTTAGATTTGATGGAGAGAATGATATTTCTGATCTCTCCCGATTCTACTGGAATGAAACTGAAAGGATTAATATGAGGACGCGTTAGACCAGAGATTAGAGACAGTTTGCTGCTTGGCTAGACGATCCATGGTAGGAACAGTGGAGAAGTGACGGTTGAGTTCGTCTAAGTCAATTGAGTTAGGAAGGTCTAAATGTCGCGATTTGCCGATACCAAGAGTTCCAAGAAATTTCCAAGTATCGGCAGAAGAGGAAGAATTTATAGTATCCAGAATGTGGCGGCGTTTAGCATTGCGTATCATCTGATTGCATCTATTTCTTGCGGCCTTGAACATTGTCCAGTTCTCATCACTACGATCCCTTTTAAATTTACGGAACGTGCGGTCCCTACGTCTCATTGCCATCTGTATCCCTCTTGACATCCATGGTGCAGGTGGGCGTTTTACCTATCTTTACTTTTTTGACGGGAGCATGGAATAATAGTAGTATTATAAAAGTAAAAGAAGGTTGACTACCTCTGATAATAATTTATAATGATAATTTAGCCTTTCTTGTCTTTAGAAACTAAAATATATGAGACGGTAGTTTAAAAGTGAAGCACAATTATTTAATTAAAATAATTAACTTACCATTTATCGCCATATTCACCTAATTAACTATTACAGAACAAAAACTGCACAAAAAGACTCCTAATTGATGTAAATTTAGTTTTTTACACCAAATACGACTGTACCGTACCACCCGTATCGCGTATTTCTTGTTTGTCTAAGATTTTATCGTCAGAATGATCAATTTCTTTAAACAGTGCTGAAAACGCCAATCGGCGTTTTATATTATCCTTATGAGATGCGGAGGACGCGCATCGGCGTTTGCGACGAAAACCGCCTCGCACCTGGCTAGTAAAGGTAATTTTTACTGCCGCAGCGAATGGGTTAAAGGATGCCCATGAATTCAATTTCACCCTGTCTATTATGATACTTGATACAGACATACCAGACATAAAAGTCCAAACCTTTTTTCCATGGGGGTTTGTAGAAATAGCTAAATGGATGTCGTTATAATGCCACAATCCCATTACCTATATCGAACTAGGCATATCTTTACAGCAGAGTTGGCTAATATTCTTGTGCCCAAGCCCAATAGCACGAATATTTATTTATGAAAATATTGTACCTACATTTTTCATATGTAAGGCACGTGGCACAGGCTTATCATACAGAACAGGATACTTGCCGAGTGACCGAGTGCGTTGTTGGAGACCCATTATCATTATCCTCACTATCAACAGAGATGTCTGGCCCATCTTTCAGTGATAGCATTATCATGAAAACCAGTATTATTTACTGTTCTATGAACAAAACCGAATGGAATGAAGAAGACATCTCAACAAAGAAAACAACACCATAACGTTCTATCAAATTTATTACGTCTATGAGAGTGGTACTTCTTAATCATAAAGTAAAACAAAATGACGTATGAATATTTACAATGAATCTCGTTTTAATGATCATAGGGGAAGAAATTAACAAAATGCTAAAATGAAATGTATATTACTGTATAAACGTTACTTAATACTTAATTTCTTAAGAGTCAAGCCCAAAGAGATGACGAGAATTATCCTAAGTTTAGACAAATCAGTTAAATTGCTTTATCTAATGAACGCTTATTATTTACATACTACATTCCTTTCAGTCTGCGTACCCAACAAGATTTTGGGTTTAGACCTGTTTTACAGTCAGATAATTGCAAGCGATGGCATAAATTAAGAAAATGATTAAAACATTTTTTTTATCACTGTTATACAAACTTTCATAAACTAAAACAAAGTGCAAATAGGAAAATTGTAGCTTTTTGGGATCATTAAAAATAAATAGTTTCTTTTAGATAATACATACAATATATTTCTTTCTATCAAGCCCATTTTATCTAGCATCCGTCACCATTTACAAACCTATTACAAATATAAACAGTACCATTAGTTCAGTTCTTATCATTTTTTGTAACTAGCAATCTTTCAACTGTTCCTAATGACCTTATTTATAAATAGTTCTATAGCTAAAAAAAACTACAAAATGATCGCCGCTCGGAAGAAAAGAACGGCAGTGATAGATGAGACTCATGAAGTGGTTATAAATGTTGAGCTATGAATTGAAGGTTATTAGGCATATTTACAGTAACTGCAGTTTTATCACCAAAAATGATGCAAGCTGACCAGCCTAGCAAATATATCAAGAGAATATATTTTTGGTTGCAGCCCATTTGTTGTGTAACTGAGTAATAAGACTATATGGCGCAGTCTCTTTGGGCTCAATAGCTTCAACTTACACGCTAAGGTACTATCGCTTAAGGTATGGGGTGCTGGCTGGGGGTGAGCCCGCCATGCTCCGGACTATGTTTTTGCTTTTTCCTCTTCTTCTCCTTTTTCCGTTTCTTACGTTCCTTGTCATCGTCGTGCCTTTTCTGCTTTTTATGTTTCTTCTCATATGTGTCTGGGTTTGAGGAATCTGTTGATGTTACGAAAAATATTAAATAGGAGAACATACCTACATTTAGTGAAATTAAATTGTTTATTCTGTAAATGGAATATCGGAATCACTTTTAAACATATTTTTAAAAAAAGCTGGATCGTGTCGACATTTCCTATTCTGATTACCCCGAAGAAATGCTGAAACAAATTCATGGTCAAAGTTTATTTTAAAGTAAAGACATAATCTTGGTCAGATCATGTCAGGACCATGCAGATTAGTGTCTGAAAAGGTCTTTGCCGGAAAGAACCACATAGATTTGAGTGGAACAGTCCACTCAGTACAAGCATTTGTCAATAATTGTGTAGCTCAACTCGGAACTTAAGAAGCTTAACAACTCAACGGACAAAATGACAAAATGCTCTCTGGAAGGGGAAGGTTACAAAGAACTTCAACACTCAATTATGGCACACCTCTGTTGGCAATCATAGTATAAAGTTAATTTTATGCAGTAGATATACACAAAATTTTCCTATCTACACTAATATTATAAAGAGGAAAGATTTGTATTTTTGTGTGTTTGTAATGAATAAACTCAAAAACTACTGCGCCGATTTCAAAAATGCTTTCACCATTAGAAAGCTACATTCACCCTGAGTAACATAGGCTATAATTTATATAGATTAAACGCGGGCGAAGCCGCTTGCGGCAGGTAGTCTGATATAATGCTGTAGTGGATTTAAAGCAATGACTAACGATGGTGGTTTAATGAATATAAACTAGTTAATTTGAAAAACTGGTTTGGTTCACAAAGCCATAATGTTTTGTTAATAAGAATTCTTATTCTACTGAGACTTTAAAATCAAGCAGTATTGTCAGATTCAGGCTATGTCAGATTACAGACTTGACAAAAAATTTACAGAAAATCCCAGCAAATTCTAACTAAAACTACTTAAAATGTGACTATCTATAATATCAGTTTTGATTGAACTCAATTCTAGAATAATAATTGCAAAAATCGATATAAGTATGTATTGTTTTGTAGTTGTAGAAAAACTGTTTCCTCGTTTTAGATACCAAAATGAAATTCGAAAATAGTTGTTCATCATTGCATTACATGATTTCATAAATCATAGCACCATGTAACAGAAAACATGTGTGTATTTCCAGATAAAAAGTGAAGTTGCAAAGTAGAATAGTTGGCAGTATAAAATACATTTCATGGTAATCTAATTTGAATCATAATTTACTGGTCCATTGTTAGATAGAAACTGAACTATAATGTATGAATAATGCTGCTCACCTTGCAGTGGTGTCTCTTGGCCCGGGGGGACTCCATCCTTGTGCTTATGTTTCTTGTGTTTGGTCTTATGTCGCTTTGGTGGGGTTGCACTTACATAGCGGTACTGTTCAGGTAATGGACCTGGGTGTAGCCGGAACCCAGCCAGCTGGGCACTCGTTAGTGGGAGCAGTTCCTTACCACCTATTGGCCTCTTGGCTATCACCGATCCTAAAGTACTGTTATCTTCCTGTCCAGGCCCATCAAGAATACCAGGGAGATTAGGAAGAAAAGAAGATAAGGATTCTTTAAGTTTTTTGCCATTAAATTTACTATAAGAGTGCTCAAGTCCATAATAAGCCATTAAATTAGTTGCTCCTGTGAGTTCACATTCTCCTGTAAATAATATTGTCAATAATGTTAAAGCTTGTAAATAAATCATTACAACAGTATCGTTATGGAGTAATTCCGTACCTGGAGGTTCTTTCATCAAATAGAATGGTCCACTATGCACTATAGACGGGTTCTTGCCGAGTGAGATGGTAGTTTTCAGTGTTCCAGAGGAATCCTGACGAGAAACCACTGGTGACCTCGCGCCTCGCGGCGAGGACTTCGGGGAATATGGTTCTACTTTTCTAAACTGATCAGACATCATCTTGCATCTGCATTGTCTACATAACAAACGTAAAGAAAAGAAAATCTCACTAAAGAAAACGATAAAAACTGAACACCCTCACTTCGAACGAAGAGCTTCCTTGACAAATTTGCAAAAAAAATCGTACGGGAAGGTAAACGCAGCAACTATTTCACTGTTTAGTCGATTAGTAGTTTTAGGGTGCCGTGTGGTTATGGGAAAATACGAGAAGATGCAAGTCATTAGAGACCAAAATAAACACTGAAATACACCCGTAATACATACATAAATGATCAAAAATATAGTTGTTTAGAAATGTATCTATTTTAAGAACTGATTTAAATTAAAAATATGGACATAATTTTAATCGACTAAAATGCTGACAATAAAGAATTAGTATCAAAACAAACCACTAGCAAGTGAAAGGTTTTTAGAATTCGGATACACGCTGGTAGATTATTACAAGACGAAATTGTAAAAAAATATTAGCAAATGAGAGTAACTTTTCAAATTAATCGATCAAAATGAATAAATAAGAAATCTTGGGTTCATTTATTTTAATAATTGATTTTTTTTATCTGTCTATGGTTAAAAACCACGTGTTCATGATTAGCGCCATGCTCGATCAGAGAAGTTTAAAAAAATAAAATTTAAGAAGTAAAAATTTAGTTTATGGTTCATGAATTAGCTTCTCGTAATACGCTACGATTTTCGATAATGTGTTTGGAAATAAACAATATATTGGGGTTAATTTAGTTTTGTTTGTGTTCAATAGTGTAATATAAAACCTGAAAAATGTTTGTGAACTGTGATTTGAGTGGTACAAATAAACGGCGACGCTTTTGATATCACGATTCCTCGCTGTGCGGAGTGACGCCATTTTACGGGAATGATCAGCCCGCGGCCTCATACTAAGCCTGATGTAAGGATTGCTCTGTTCAAACGGATGCATGGAAACGAATCTTTATTCTTGCACTCGTGCTGGACGGACGAATTCCGAGGTAAAGATAGTATATTTATATTATTGTTGATGCGATGATAATTCGAATCATGTTTCGATTTCCTCTTATTTAGGCGTCTTTTGTTTCCTAGTAGTCAAAAGCACGTGTTTGTATTTTTCCAGAAAACTATGGAAGATGGTAATATTGTCAATACGAAAGATGATAAAAACACAACAGCATCATTGACCAACTTGTACGGCGAACGCCCAGTGAAATTAACCGCTAATGGGCACGAATTCGCTGGCGAGCCGTCTAGTCCGCCCGACGAGAAAACGTACGAGCAGTGCCGGCAGCCCGCCGACACTTCGACTGACGACAAGTTCAAAAAACGCATCAACCCTCTTAGAATACATCTTGGTAAAAGGCCTTTTGTAGATAACTCTCTTCAATACTATAGCACATGCAAGAAAAGAAAGCCTTCAGCAAATAAAGCTTGTGATAGCAGCACCCCTGCCAAGTCAGTGCCCAGAGTGCCCAAACTAATCCCTAAACACCTAGACCGTAGTCAATTTCACAATGTTTCATCACAAGCAGAGAGCGATGACATCAGTGAACGAGATAAACCAGTGCCTCGGCTTGTGCCTAAAAGCCAGCTGTTACAGTTCAAAAAAGGTAAAGCAGAAAAAGGAGCCCAGTTGAAGGAATATGCACAGAGCTTGGGCCTGCAGCCAATGGTGAAGTTTAAGTGTCGGAAGTGTTGTTCTATGTCATTTAAAACCTTAGCCATGCTAAAAGAACATCAATTGGTTTGTCGAGCACAAGCAAAAGAACCCGCACTGAGCCCCGAAGCAGCACCATGCCCAGAACCTAATACCAGTGGGCCGTCTAGAGTGACTAGAAAGGTATACTTGTGCTCAGCTTGTGGAACTTATTATGAGAACTGGAATCTCTTTCTTCACATGAGAGAAGTGCACAATAGACATATTTGCCTGTTTTGTTTGGGTATGTTTTCAAAAGCAGAGAAGCTTTCATCTCACCTAACAAATAAACACAATGTTAAAGAGTTCAGCTATGAAAGTAAAGAAGAGTTCTTCAATGTTTACAGTGGTACTTTATATTTGATGTGCTGTGCATGTGATGAAATATGCAGTGAACAAGATGATTTTTTCAACCATGATTGTAATAATGTTAAGCCGAAACCTGTGCCTGTTCTTATTAGCAAAAATGCAGTGAAAACTAATAGCATAAAGAATGCTAAAACTTTCAAGGATGTATCAAGTAATGGGCCCTCAAACATAGCAAAAGATTTAATAAAACCTGCTTGTGACAGGAAAGATGTTGATGGTAAACTTGAGACTGTCACATCTCAAACACATAAACCCGCAGCTATAATTCCAGAAGCAAATGCTAGTGAGCCAGCAATCAGTGATACAAGCATCAGCTCTGACAGTTCAGTTATAACAACTAGTAAAGACAACACAGCTGATTCAGGAATGGAACTTAAGAGCTCTGACACAAAGCCTGCATCAACTTCGGTGCACCAAAATGAGTTTAGCCCAGACAGGACCACACACATGCTCCCCAATGGCGATGAGAGCTTAGAACATTCAGAAGAAAGTGACTCACCTGTTTCTGATGAAATTAATGAACCAATACAAGAGGCTTCACCTAAAAAAGAAGAGGCACTTTGTGTTCCGGTAGAAAAAGAATGTGGTATAAAGTTAAAATTAAGTTTAAATAATGCAAATTCACCTGTTATTATAAATTCTACTGTAGATCCCACCATTGGCAAACAAAAAGTACACAAACCTCCAACTCGTTTGAGAAGACCACCAAAAAGATATGAGAAAGATGCACATGAAGAGCAAGTAGGAACACCTAAAACTCCCTCAATAAGAATGACAATATGTGATAGAGCTGACAGTCCTTTTGTTAAGACAACCATATTCGAAAACAATAAAGAGACTACACTGAAAACACTCTTGAATAATAACTTTGAAACTGCATCTAAAACAGCTGAAATGAAGACAGAGAACACAGTTAAAACTACAATTTATGATAACAAATTAGAAGAAATCAATACAATGAACAGGGTACCCAAGTTAACCGTGAGAGTTCCTAAAGAACTTTTGGATAAAGATTCATCTAGTGATTACTCTTCTGACAGTGATGTTAGTGATAAACTGACAGTAGATGAAAATAACACTGTTAAAGAAGAAGAAGAACAAGATAAAACTATAGATGAGTCACAAATTGAGCAACCACCTATTGAACCCTTGACACCACCTGCTGAACTACCTGCTGTGAAAGTTGAAGAACCTTTGCAAGCAGAGGAAGACATTCAAGTAGAAGACGAGAGTGAAGACATTAAGCAGGAGCTCAAACCAGAGCCAGCAGAAATGGAACCAGAGCCACCTACTGAGCCAATAGTTGAGGAACCAACAATCCCTGTTACAGAACTATCTCTAGACAAGCCACTAGATAAATATCCCCTTAAAGATCTACTAAAAGTGTTCTTATCATCAACCGTTTACAGTTGCATATATTGCAATCATGTGCGTAAGATTGCAGTTAATTGTGAGCAGCTTGCTTTACACATGGTGGCACAACATCGCTTTGCAGCAACTGTAGACAGCATTACTGCAGAGGAGCTTATGCCTGAGACTATAACAGCTAAATTGAAGACAGGTGCTCCAGAACTAAATTTAGTCTACATAAACTTGGACTCCTATGACAGTGTAGAAAAGTGTGATGAAGTACAGTATGACTATATGTTTGAATGTTTTCAGTGTTACTTCAAAACTGCTATCCATAAAGATCTCTATTTACATAATCGTAAAATGCATCAAAAAACTATCTTACTGTGTGTTATGTGTAAATCTAATTTTTATAGTTATAGTGAATTAATATGTCATTTATGCCCTGGAACATATGATTCTGAGTATGAAATTAAGTTTAGATGCTGTTTGTGCAATGTAGATGCTATCCCATCGCCGTTCAGATTGATGGTACACCTGCGGAAGATTCATAATACCTGCGATGTGTGTTTGGAACTTTGCCACAACCAAGCTCGCTTGTCCAACCACGTTTGGAAACATAAACTGCACCACTTATGCTACCGATGTGGCATTGCATATAGAAATAAGCCAGACATAACTAATCACTTGTTTTGGAAACATGGCACTGAAAGTGTGATGTGTAAAAAATGTTTACAGAAAAAATGGCCCCATGTCTATCACTTCTGTACTCCTCCTGCTATATTTGTTTGTGAAGAATGTAGTTTGCAATTTACAAAAGCAGTATACTTAAAAGTTCATAAAAGATTTCACACCAATGAGTATCCCCACGTTTGTACAGAAGAAGCATGTATTGAAAAGTTTGTTTCTAAGAAACTCCTTGAAAAACATTTAGATGAACATAGGAAGAAATTAATGATTGAAGATTTGAGTGAAGTGAAGCCTTGTGTGCCAACTGAAGTTTTACCAGAAGCATCTAAAGAACCTGTCCCTGTAATTGATTTGGTAGACGTTAAACCAGAAGAGGAAGCTGGTACTTCCGAACCGAAAGTCGAGTCTGGAACTGAGCAGCTAACCAAAAAAGAAAAGAAAAAAAAATTAAAAGAAAAGGATGCCCTTTTGCTTGATGTGAATTTGCCAGCACTAAATCTTTCAGAAAGCGATAGCAGTGACGAATCGGATAGTGGTATTCCACCGACAGTAAAGGTTGAGAAACTAGAAGAAAAGGTAAAGGAGGAAGTTGCGCCTAAAGTAGAATCAACGGAAACAAATGACGCGGATATTGAAGTGACTCCGAAGACTGAGGAGAAAACAGAGTCCCTTGACGAAAAACCGAATGAGCAGCAGGTTCTACACATATGGGATAACTTCAAAAAATATCAAGCAAAAGTTGAAAAGACAAAAGAAAAAACTCCTCCTTTAGTACCTATCAGAAAACATGTCTGTGAATCTGATCACGATTATTGTTTGGTACCGACTGATATGAATGGAGATGATGATTTATTCAATAGTGGTGATACTAAAAAGAAAAATAAGAAATCTCCTAAGAAACAACGTGGTGCTGGTGACTTATCATCGACTAGTAGCAGCAGCAGTGATTCTGATTCAAGCTGCTCTTGTGGCTCCAACTGTAGTTGTTCATCTAGTAGTGGTTCTTCATCTTCGAGCTCCTCTGACTCTGATTCGTCGGATGATTCAGGAAATGAGAAAGAGAAGAAAAAGACCAAGCGCGTTAAAAAGACGTTACCCAATAGGAGATACAGCACTGGCTCTAATGTAGATGTGATGGGCATGTCCGAGACTCCAATATTGATTCCTGAAAAAACTGAGCCTCCTATTGCGGAAACAGATCTCGAAACTGATGAAAGTGAAACAGATGAAGAGTTTTATGATGAACATCCGCAACGAATAGCTAACAAGTTACATGAAGAAAAACGTAACCAGCTGATGAATCTATCTTCTGTGGCGCCCTCGGACGCCGGCTCTATTTCCGGTGAATTAAGTCGACCTACAACACCCGTGAAAGAAGAAGACAAAGAGCCTAAAGAAGAGCCTGAAATGAAAATAAAATCAACCAGTAGTAAAAAGAAGAGCAAAAAGAAAAAGAAATCTAAGAATTCCAAAAAGCATGGACCCATAAAAATCAACATTCCTAAAGATGTCATATCAAAATCTGAAATTGAGGCAGCACCGCCTTTAATTCCTAATAAGATAACAATATCGTTACAATCTAACACAGTACAAATCCCAGAGGCACCAAAACCAAGCCCAAACTTGACAGAAGTGAGCTCTGCAGCAACGGCGGCCGAAAAAAAACGAGCATCTAAAAGAAGACGAGTTCCTAACAAGTTTTATGGATACTCTAGTGATGAAGAAGCACCACAACAGGCTCCAGTAACACTTACAGCATTAAAACCGCAACAACCGCCTAAACTGGAGTGGCGAAAGGAAGATTTGCCATCTCCAGTGACGCACAAGGCGAAGAAAGAAGTACCATCAACTGTGATTTCCAGCAGATTGTATAATTATACAGAACCTCTGAGGTTGACCGCCCCCATACCTGACCCCGAGCCACCGCGTATCTTAATGAATTCTGAATCTATGGAGTCTAGTGACTCTGATTCGAGCGACGAAGGAAACTTAGAAATATATCAGCCTGGCGGTCAGAGCTCTGTGCCGCCGCCTCCAACTTATTTGAATTCGGGCACCTCCAGCTTGCCGTACGCGTTCCAACGACCTGCGGTGCGGGAGGCGCGCGAGGGCGAGAGCGTGTACTGCTACTGTCGATGTCCGTACGATGAAGTGTCGGAGATGATCGCTTGCGATGCCGAAGGTTGTCCCATCGAATGGTTCCATTTCGAATGCGTCGGTATCATGGTACCGCCTAAAGGCAAATGGTACTGTCCCGAATGTAGGAAAAATCAAAGTTTCTCAGGTTACAGATAATTCTAATTAAATTTAAGTGTATATAACATTGCTGTATTGTTATTATATCTGTATATAACTTATTGACGATTGTAGATAATTTAGGCTTTACCTGTATATCTTTGTAGGTAGTTTCTGTAAGTTTTAGGTTATTAGGTCTGAAAAAAATGTATCATTGTTATAAAAAGTACACGTTATGCTTGATACCGGCTGTGCGGCCACATCTGTAACCTGGCAAATTGTTAATGACATTAACTTACTGCAGCAAGCGGAAATATAAATCCGATTTTTGATACCAATTCAAGCAGTTTAATTTACCAACTTATACCTGAACTCCTATTAGACTACAAAAGTGGCTTGCCATGGTCTGGCGTAGGTTCTCCGCTCAATATTCATAAGGGTTAGCGCACACACAGTCGAGAAATACATTGATAAATTAATCATAGCTAAATTAGGCTAAGCCCGCACTGCGATAAAAATCGCCCGAAATTTTTATCGCCGTTCTAACACTATCACGCACACGATATTCAGATTTTTTTCAGCTGCTAATATTCGCTAAAAAAATCTGATCCTGGAGATTTGCTGCGACGCGGTGCGCGGGCTGAGCCGCCGGGAGCGCCCGCCCCCTGCCGCTCGCGCGAATTTTATTTCGTATGTGCCCTTCAGAACCGGGGGCCCTGGGTGGATCGCACCTGCCGCCCCCCCCTTTAGTTCGCCAGTGTGTTAGGCGATTCATTTCTTTTCTCCACTGTGTATTTATTAGGGAAAACATCCGCTGCATTTTGCACACAGACTACTTAGAGATACTATGGTGTGGGAAAAAAATACAAACTGACAGATTTTTATAAGTTTTGTGATGACAAGAGTCACGATACAGGTGATTCATGTCTACTTAAAATTGCACCACTTTGACGTGCCGTTTGACTTTCAGAAAAATGGGTGTCGTCTAAGCCTTCTTCAATATTCTTTCAGGACTAATAGTCAGTTTCATCCGGGCAAGCGGGCTAGCGTGATATCGCGAAATTCTAAAATACCTGTCTCAGCTTAACGCCGGCCGCGGGTCTGTCCTATCCGTAAAATGCCTTTCAAATGAGGCAAATGCCTATCAGATGGTAACCCTAGGAGAGACCTTTAACTCCGTACTCCAGAAAATGTTCGCGCGTCTTTTAGAATGACAGGGACCTTTTCCCTAAATTGGGCTGGTGTATTATGAGAAAGGGAGGAAGGGTCCCTATTAGTGTAGGTGAACTCATTGACACTCAAAAAACCCAATATAACTGCCGCCATGCGACCCGACGCAGGCACATATAAACGCGGGGTCGAACCTAGGAAGGTGCGCGGAAAGGCGACCCGAGTGCTCCACCTAGACGGAGTGCTCAATATTACGTTATTTACCCTACGTAACTTGAATGACATCGATTTATTTTTACCCGACTACGGCGAAGAAAAAAGGAGGGTTATGATTTTGACCGGTATGTATGTATGTATGTATGTTCATCTGTTCTCCTATCTTCCAAACCGCTTATCACAATTTGACAAATGATGTATCGTTAGAAGCGTCGTGATTGTCCGCTGGTTATAGAAATGGCGCCCTCTAGAGGACAGAAAGCGAGGAACTTAAAAAAAAAAATGGTTTAATCGTACCATGTTGGGTATCAAATGAAAGGGCTTATGAGCACATTTCAAAAATATATATATATTATAACCCCAAAAGAATTTAAAAAAAAATCAAGTAATAAAAACTAAAACCCAACTACGACTTAAAAGGTATAAACAAGACACCACAGACAGACAAATTAAAAATCCGGAGTCACACGTGTTACATAAATCGAACAGATTACGTGTGACTCCGGATTTTATTGAAATTTTATATATTTTTTTGAAATGTGCTCATTAAGCCCTTTCATTTGATACCCAACATGGTACGATTAAACCATATTTTTTTTTAAGTTCCTCACTTTATGTCCTCTAGAGAGCGCCATTTTTAATTTAATGTGACTTCACATAGCCTATAACCAGCGGACAATCACGACGCTTCTAACGATACCTCATTTGTCAAATTGTGATAAGTGGTTTGGAAGATAGGAGGGAACAGATGAACATACATACATACATACATACATACCGGTCAAAATCATAACCCTCCTTTTTCTTCGCCGTAGTCGGGTAAAAACTAAAACCCAACTACGACTTAAAAGGTATAAACAAGACACCACAGACAGACAAATTAAAAATCCGGAGTCACACGTAATCTGTTCGATTTATGCCCTAACACGTGTGACTCCGGATTTTTAAATTGTCCGTCTGTGGTGTTTTGTTTATACCTTTTAAGTCGTAGTTGGGTTTTAGTTTTTATTACTTGATTTTTTTTAATTATAGTTCTAGGTGCAGAGTGTGCAGACCGCGATGTGTGGTGAGCGTTTTCAACTCATGTAGGCATAAGACTAGTACTTAGTACTCATGTAAGTGCGGCCCCGAGCTGCTCTCTGGAGATGGATAGGACGTGTCATAACTTTTATTTTTAATTCAATAACCCTAATTGATAGTAGCACTATAAGTTTTGCTCAATAAATTATTTAAATAAAACTTTATAATCATTTAAATTCATACTTAGGCAAAAGTAAAATCAAATTGTTCAGATAACATCTATGAAATGAAAGAAGACAGAGTTTAGTCTTGGAGTAGCGGGTAGTCCTACCTTAAGGGCGCACCCAATCACAAATTGCTAAGCATGATCCTCTGTTATGCCGAAAATACTGCAGCATTAATGTTGAAATAAATATATCGCACGCTGAGAACGAAAGCGACCTATCTCAAAATTGTAGTAAAATGAGTTAAATATACAAAATGACTCAAAAAAGTACACTTTATCACACTTATATTTAAAACCAGACCATTAATGGTCAGGAAGGGATAGAGGGCTTTTCGGTCTCATTGTTTTTGAGCGCTCTTCACACTCCCCGCACCAGAGTGAAAGGGACGCAATCAGTACTGCACCGCGAGTGGATGTAGCAGAACGTGTCAAGTTTAGTACCGTAACGACCGATTACGGTTTTTGTCAGTTTTGTGCCAATTTGTGGGCGTAAGTTTTGCGTACAATTTATAATCATTAAATGACCAATTTATGGTATAGGGTCTCAATTCGAACAAATTATAATTAGTCTTGAAAAAAAATCATAGATGGCAGCATAAGTACCAATTTATGAAATTAACAATCACTAAAAAGCGTTATTTACGACAAATTTTGGCTGAGGTAATATTAGTAAAAATCAAAACATCTTTGTTTAATGCTGATTTATGTATTTACACTCATAAATCTCGGATTTTCAACAAAAAACTTAAATTAAGCCGTTTACTTCAATTCGAACCCTTAGAATGATAAAGTAGCCATCTGCTAATCATTTTGTTGAGAGCTCTTTGCAATAGATGGCGTTTTACTCAAGTGATGACAGGGTCACTTTAAACTTGCGTTTATGTCGTTTCATTAACCGGCGAAGTGAGGAAAATCAAACAATTTTTTTTTTTATATCTAGTTCTTTACGTAGAAATATAAAAATTGAACACCTAGGAAGAAAAAACGTAAAAAAGGAAGAAATAAATCTAGGAGTCTTGCGTAGTATCTAGGCAAGACTCCTAGATGGCGTTAAAAAAACTACAGTCTCTAGCAATTAGTGAGTCGCTGATGCTGCCATCTGTTAAAAAAATGGAGAACGAAAAATAGCCAGCTCAATAGCCAGACTTAGGGTGGTGTCATTTCTTTGTATGGTATTGGGTATCTGTACGTAGTATTATAATATCTGTGGTATAGGTCACTTTCTTATTTCTTATATTGACAACCTAGGTGACATAAAATCAAATTCGGTCACTTATTTATATAAGCATGAGGTAAACTCATGGACTCATTTCTAACACTATTTTTCCGGAAGTTATTTTATATAGAAAAAATAATATTTTTTAATTTTTATATAAGTATATTTAAAGTTATAAAGCCAAATAATATTATACAAAAGAAATTCGTAACTTTCATTTTCATATTAAAAAGTTATTTTAGAAAGTATAGAAAATGTTCAATCAGTCGGACATATTTTATTCGATTCCCAAAAATCGTAAATTTTGAGTTGAGTCACTTTCGTTCTCAGCGTGCGATATGTTAAAGTTGAGGATTGATGCTATGTCTTATGTGAGGCGAAAACACGATTACATAAAATTTTCTCGATAGAAAAAAAAATCCAAAGTTACCTCTGCACAGAATTATAAACCGCTGCCGCTGGTATTCAAAAAATACTTCTAATTAGATCATGAAACTTTGCATGATGACATTGATAACTGAACTAACTATAAAGCAGTAAAAAGCAATTACCTAAACTTTTCGACGCTTTAGAGCTGCTAGCGCCCCACTCCGTCCCGTTCTCACTCAGGTCGCGAGTAGTATGGTGCGAGCGAGATAAAATCTGTTGTAGGGTGCGCCCTTAATTAATATTATAAATGCGAATGTCAGTTTCTTTGTTTGTTACGCTTTCACGCTAAAACGGCTGAACGGATTTGGATGACATTTGGCACAGGGGTAGACGCGCGAGCATTTTCAACGCATGTAGGTCCGGCGTAAGATGTTGCGCCGTCACAGTGCGAACACTCCGTTATTGAGGTTTTTAGGGTTCCGTAGTCAACAAGGAACCGAACTTATAGTTTCGCCATGTCCGTCTGTCCGCGGCTTAGCTCAGAGACTCTTAGTGCTAGAAAGCTGTAATTTGGTATGAGTACACATATAAATCACGCCGACAAAGTGGTGAAATAAAATAGTAAAAAATTTTTTTTTTTTTTGGAGAATAAAAACCATCAAGTGGGATGGTTTTTATTTTTCTCGTCAATCCCTTCGTGTGGGGTATCGTTGAAAAGGGTATTCAAAAATATTGCGAGTTTGTGAAACCCATTCTTGGATTCAGGGATCCGTTTGCGAAATATTAAGCTTTAAAGTGCTCATTTTTGTTAGAGTCAAGTGTCCCCCCCCCCTGCCAGCTAAATGGATGATGTTTTGGATATGTGAAAAAATTCACGGTAGTAGTAGTATATGTATACGAAATTAAAAGGAAAACTATCACAGCTAAGTAGGCTCCACAAGTTACCGAGTAATAGTCGACCAACTTACATTTGCAGTTGCAAAAACATTTTCTCTCATACATTCTGTATGGGAGAACAAATGTTTCAACTACTTACTATGTTAAGTTTGTTTGATAAATTCATCCCAACTACGGAACCCTTCACTTTGTGTGGTTCGACACGCACTTGGCCGGTTTATTCAAATTAGAAAGAGAATGTGCGCTCGACCTCTTTCCAATAAGTTACAAATCTATGGTTAAATCAATGTCATGTCACAAACACAGAGTCAAAGTTAGATACAGAAAAAATGCCAGTGTTGTATCACTTGTAAAATAAATTTTCAGCAGCGCGATAACCCAATATAAGTTGCAATAAAAATGGATTTATCGACTCTCTGTCCTCATAAGGATCAATGTAACAAGTTTGGTAAGATTCACATTGTATTCAGCTTGAAAAGTTTAGCAATGGGGAGACTAAAGTTGTTTATAAAACACAATCCACAATTCCCTGTTTAATAAAATGTTATCAGCCATTTTAATTTAATACACTGGGTTACAATTAGGTAGGTAAGTATTTAAATTTTATAGAAATACCATGGTAACTAAGTAAGTCGGTATTAAATTAACCAATATCTACCTACACACAAAACTGTCTAGTCATCATAGGGTAGGTAGGTACAGGCTCGACTTCACGAGCACCAATATGATTTGTATAGGTACACTTAGCAACTTTTAAAAGCGATTTTCTCCTACTGTAATGTGATTGTAATTTTATGTTATAACGAACATAGTATTGTGGAACCCATTATTATTATGAAATAGGTATCATCTCAAAGTTGCAATCGCTATTCCACGAAAAAATGGTTATTGCATTTTGCTAAGTGTACCTATACATATTTTTGCTCGTAACTGTACCTAGCTACCTACCTACAAGTTATGTTAGGTTTCATTCCATAATTTGTTCGCTTCATTTAACAATCATCATTAAAATCTATGAAATACGTTAACAGTTTGTTGTAAATGGGTCGCTTATCAAAGAGCATTAGTTCCACGTATTTGATATTACCGAAGGAATTTTTTTCAGCTAAAAAACGGTTAAAAATCCCTTATGTAGGCCTGTTTTATTTACTTATTAGGTGACTGACCATTCCACTTCCAAAACTGCGCTATAAAAACCTATTATAATAAAAGAGTGTAAAAGGTAGGTATTACAATAATGACTATAGGTCGGTACCTACCTATTATAATATTTTAGTATCGATAATACGCAATAGTATGTAGAGCTACTTAGTGTGACTTAACATCGTAGTTAAATCATTAGGTAGGTACCTATGTAAAATCTTCCACGATGACAAATCATTACCTACTCTACCTACAGCTACAGTCAGCACTCAGCAGCAGTGACGGTGCAATTAAGTATTTTTATTACATACAGATCTAAGATTACTGTCAATTTTCTTCGTAAGATGCACACCGCTCCATTTGCATCAAGCTTAGAGAATAATATTCTCTAAGGCCATTTGTCCACCGCACCGTGAACGGGACGTCAATGAGATCGAGATGACGACGACGACCGACGCGACGCACGTCCGCGTCGCGACAGTACATTTAATACGGCCGCATAATCTCGTTTCGCGTTGACGTCCCGTTCACGGTGCGTTGGACAAACAGGGTTAGGCATCAAGGAACGAGTTTTTTTTTTAATCTCCCAAATAGCCAGGCCACGCCACCTTTTATTCAAGCTTGTGCAAAATGACGAGTGCAGACGAATACTTAGGGCGCAGAGACCAGCTGCTCTTTTGTATGTTCTGTTATTATTCAATTAGGCCATAAACGATGGAGAGCAGAGTCGACGCGAACACACGATGCGTTGCTGTATTTATCAAATCATGCGGTATCTATAATAATACATTAAGTAAGTAGGTACCTAATCGGAAATTCGACGCTGAATGTATGAATTACGTTATCTCACAGTCCCACTCCCACTGCCTAAAGTTTCCCTAATTGCAATGTGTATCGTAACTAGTTACCTACCATTGTAATGTAACTAACACTACAGTCCAGGCTACTAAATAAACCGCTCTCATTGAAGAGTTTCTGATGCTGATGGGTAGTGGACATTTGGAACTAAGGATTTGACACGTTTCTTCTGCACCGTACATTATGAATTGATTATTTCGTTGGTCCCAAGCGTGGCTGTGTGTGAGGTCCTAGGTTTGATTCCCAGGGAAGAGACACTGCTCCTGAGTGACACATAGTGACACTGACATAAGTGCACAAGAGTGTGTCACACTTACTTGTGCACTTTATCTATATACTTAGATATATCTGCGGACCCGTGATCAAAATTTGTGGTCAAATGAATAGAATAGAAATACTCTTTAGTTAGATTATGATATTATATACCTACTTACATAATCCTAATCCATGCCCATTTTCTAACTCTATGCTGAATCACAAATATGAGGAGTTACGACGGTTAATCTGAGCAATATTCTATATCTGAACTGTGAACCCACTTTTTCTTACTTTTTGCAGTCTCGCCTAAAGGAGCCAGAAAGTTTATATCATCTCCCTTGAGCAAGGGCATGAATCAGCATGCCTCGGCCGCCTGGCAAGGTCAGTAAGGGTATAGTTGTCGTCACGTAAAAAGAACGCTGAGCGGCAGTGCAAGGGTTGTGTCTGCACACGGGAACAGTCGCGTCCTACAGTACTAGGGCTATTGTTTTACAATATAAGTGTACTTTTTTATTGTAGAATCATAATAGGTACTTTACTAGCTACTTAGTACTTTAGAATAGGCTGGAATCGATAAATCAGTCAGTACGCGGGACCGGGTAAACGGCCAGCGTTCTTTATGTAGATATACCTACGGACGGTATAAGGCTTCCAGGCATTACGCTGGAGCCGCACCGGCCAGACCGCAAGTGATATCGCCCAAGCGGCCGCGCCGCACTGGAACCGCGTGTCTCCGAGTTAAACAGTAAAGCAACGATCACAGTTTAGTAAAGCATTGCCATCGAAACATGCGGACCGGCGCCGCCGGCGCCGGTGCGGCTCCGGCGTCTTATTTTTTATTATTAAATCGTCCTTAACACTTTCGCGGACACTGAATGAGACACAATTGTAATTATATTGTTATTACGTCCATGGGCGTGCCCAGCTTCTGGCCTAGGCAGATTTTTTAGGCAAGTCGGATATTTTAGGTCAGATCATGCGCGGCTGTTTTGTCATACACACTACATAAACACACCTACATGAAACATTAAGTATATGTGCACCGTGCATTTTGCCAGTGTCTACTGCGCGGTTTATTTAAAAGTTAGGGCATAAGGCCCTGTTTACACTTTGATCAGTAATTAGGTGAGTTCATACATGTTCTGCGAAATTTACAGGGGGGCAGCCGCCTCCCCCCCCCCCCTGGGTACGCCCATGATTACGTCTATGGGCGTTTACTGTCCGCGAAAGTGTTAACGCCTGCATTAAATATTTGAGCAAGACACGACTATGCGACAAAACTATTTGATGACATCCTACCCTGATTATTGATAAATGGTTGAAATTAAACGAAAGACATACAAAATGGAATAATATAATAATACGCTGAAACTACATAACTGAACAATTTCTCGCTAATTACCACGGAAGTTCGGTGCCATCATAATTCAGGAATTTTCCAGTATCGGTCTCGGACAGTTTGTCTATGGTCTTAAATATCCCAAAGACGCTAGTTTCGACATCGAGATGCGCATTCTGGCCACCCATGTCTGTCTTTACCCATCCTGGGTGCATTGACGCCACCAGAATATTATCCTTTTTCAAATCGATACTCATCGATTTTGAAGCTGCATTCAGTGCCGCCTGAAATTAACGAAGTATGGATCAGATGGTATAGTAATAAGAAATACATTGGAATACCTAACTCGTGTGATCGTGTTGTACCTTAGAACACCTGTAAGGATAAAAGCCTCCTTGGTCGTTTTGTGCAATGGACCCGAGAATAGAACTCATGTTGATGACGGCTGCACGATGCCCTCCCATGGGCTTGTCTCTGTTGGCGTCCGCGGCTTGTTTAAGGATGGGCAGTAAAGTCTGGAAATATTATAATTATAATATAAATAGCTTGCGGGTGCTGGGGCGACGCGACCCTTCCGTAATGTGTTTTTAAAATTATAGTAGATGCTCCGAAGTTCCCAATTTATTAGGGCCTACTAGGTTACCCCAAATAAATTAGGATTTCAGCAGTTTATCTTTATTCCAAATACCTGTCTCTATCAGTCGTCAGAAAATATTTAAAATGATCTGATCTTAATTTGTATTTCACAAACCTTTGTGAGCATAATTGGTGCAATCGTGTTGACGGTCAGGTTATCAACCAACTGTTCAGCTTTCACGAAGGGCAGCTTGGTGAACTTAGTGGTAACACCTGCATTGTTGATCAACAGGTTTAGTCCCTGGTTGCCAACAACTTTGCTTATTTGTGTGGACAAATCATCGAACGACGAGGTATTCTTAACATCTGAAACATTTATTTTACGTTATGGCAAAATATAAGAAAATTAAAATATTTTTGAAGTGAAAACATCTTCAGGCGCATTGAGCGATTTTTTGTCTAAAGCCGGCGCCAGACACAGTCACATATTTGATCAAACATCTTTGATAGAGATTCTCAAATAGACAACAAACAGTCATCAACATCGATACTGCGTAAAAGTACGACCGAATTCGCTAGTTTCGTCATCGTGTGATCAAGCTTAGGTATCTATTTAGGTTAGGTTGTTGTTTTTTCTGTTCCGTGGGTTGTATACTCCTGTGTGTCAATCGCGGCGACGGCGACGCCATACAAAATGTTCCTTTTTTTTGGTGTCGCGCTGCGAATCGCGCCCGCAATATGGCGCTAGTATGACTGGTGTTGCATGGTGATAATATCGCAGAATCACCCAGCACCACGTCGCACGACAAGCGGGGCGCCTGTTTGCGGGGCCCTTTATTTATACAACACTGGACTTGCGTAGCACATATCAAAGCGTTCAAAGTTCAAATATGTGCAGGCTACGCACACATTTGAACTTTTAACGCTTTGATGTGCGCTCGAGGAGCTCGTGGCTAAGTAATAACAGCCGGTCGGGTCGATCCATGAGGGTAAGCTACGCTTGCCGGGTTGGTCCGTGGATGGGTGACCATTTTTACCCGACTACGGCGAAGAAAAAAGGAGGGTTATGATTTTGACCGGTATGTATGTATGTATGTATGTATGTATGTATGTATGTTCATCTGTTCCCTCCTATCTTCCAAACCACTTATCACAATTTGACAAATGAGGTATCGTTAGAAGCGTCGTGGTTGTCCGCTGGTTATAACCAGCGGACAACCACGACGCTTCTACCACGACCATTTTTAATTTAATGTCACATTAAATTAAAAATGGCGCCCTCTAGAGGACATAAAGTGAGGAACTTAAAAAAAAAAATGGTTTAATCGTACCATGTTGGGTATCAAATGAAAGGGCTTAATGAGCACATTTCAAAAATATATATATTATAAACCCAAAACAATTTTAAAAAAAATCAAGTAATAAAAACTAAAACCCAACTACGACTTAAAAGATATAAACAAGGCACCACAGACAGACAAATTAAAAATCCGGAGTCACACGTGTTAGGGCATAAATCGAACAGATTACGTGTGACTCCGGATTTTTAATTTGTCTGTCTGTGGTGCCTTGTTTATATCTTTTAAGTCGTAGTTGGGTTTTAGTTTTTATTACTTGATTTTTTTCACATATCGAGACTCCTCCGTGCCTCGAAAAGCACGTTAAGCCGTTGGTCCCGGCTGTCATTTGTGGATCTTTGACAGTCGTTACGAGTCGTCAGAAGCACGAAAGTCTGACAACCAGTCTAACCAAGGGGTATCGTATTACCCAGTTACTGGGTTGTGGAGGTCAGATAGGCAGTCGCTCCATGTAAAATACTGGTATTCAGCTGCATCCGGTTAGACTGGAAGCCGACCCCAACATAGTTGGGAAAAGGCTAGGCAGATTGATTGATGTGCGCTTGAAAAACGACACCGAATGGCAAAATTGAAATGAAAGTGATCAAACTTTGATCAAATACTCAAACACCCGTGCTTCACATGTGTTGAAACAAGTGTTCAAATATTGATGCTATGTCTGGCGCCGGCTTAAAAAAATGGATAAGCACAAAACAAAAATACCAAAAAAATTAATTAAAAATTACCCAAATTCAAAATAACCAGGTTTTTATTTTCTGCCGATAATGTTGCCAGTTCCTGAAAAGTTAAAAATAAGGTATTATGAGGCAGAATTCCTAATGGAACAGTATACGCAAAACGAAATCGGTAGGTGGCGTCATCAGCAGAAGCAGTAAGCCAAACGTTTGTTACTTTTCTAAGCACGAGAAAATATAATAGTGGTGGTGGTGGTGGTGTTTGTCCGGCGAATTCTTACTACATTGTTATATTGGGTTCCCACCCGTAAAAAACAAATGTAAGTGATAATAATAAGTAAATAAATAATTGGACATCCGACGAACACGCAGCACTGAACAAAAAATCATCTAAGAATAATTAATAAAACGCCAAATGTAACCGATTTGAATAAAGAAACAAAGACATGTGTTGAGAAAACATTTTTTGTTGACTGTATTTGCTGCTAGCGCCGCTAGTGGTAAAACTCGGCAGTATCTCTATAATTTTCTACAACGTAATTTGGTCTAAAATAGTGCAGTAAGTTACATGTAGTAATGTAGGATAGTCCTAACATAGCTAACAGACTCCCTTCATAAGCGATGTCTGTTCCATGGAGTTTAATCCATAATTATAAAGTCAAAATCAGTATCAAATATCAGTTATTTTCTTTGAAACTTAATATGACTACCCTTCCAGGTAATCCTTCTATTATATTATAATCCAGCCCGCTAAAAACATATATTTTCACCTTCTTCCCATGGGGTAAGGGCGGTAGGCAGAAATTACAGAATGCCACTTGTTACGATTCTCTAGACTGGATTTGTGCCCAGTTAGTGGCAATAGACTCGCTAATACATGGACCTTGAACTTATTTGACTGAATGTAGGTCTACTCACTTCCGCCTACAAGGGGTAGGCAGAAGTGAGTAGACCCTGGGAAGTAAGTATAAGTAACCTCACAAAATTTTATGAATAGTAGAAAGTTTGTCTATGTTGGTGGGGTACGATTGTATGTTTAAGTTCTGTTAATTCTGTTATCCTGGAATTATCTTGGTGTAGGAACTCCACACTCATGCACACATTAGTAATAATTTGTGTGGTCTCACTCACGTCGTGTGTGATGAGTATGACATCATTGAAAAAGTGATACGTCACGATCGCAACACTATTTTCAATGTTAGTGACGGTGACGTCACCTGTCGCAGCAGTTAGCTGTCAAACGACACTGGTTCGCTGCGCTATCTCTTTCACACTCTCGGATTGTTGGCTTGCTACAAAAAGCACTTTACGCCTTTGATCGAATAGTATTTGATCGAGAGACATCGTGCAGTTTCAGTGCGCTACAATTACAAGTAGACAAAGTGTGTAACTTGTATTTAAAACAAATATTGGAGTGATGGCACCTATAGGTCAGTAAGAAATAAGATTAGCATACCTCGGACACGGTCCGGCACGTCGCGATTATTGTCTTCGCAGTGTTCTGTTTAGTGAGATATTTCACCATCCCGAGGCCGAGGCCCCTGTTGGCACCGGTGATCAATACGGTCTTCATTTTACGAACTTTTAACTATAGATAAAACGTCTTGACATTTGCTGAAAGTTATCTTTTACAACCCCCAAAGGTTCGGTGTGTGTATTTTTCTTGTCTCTGTCACATTAACGTCAAAATGACAATACTAAGTAATAGGATAAATAATTTGTTAAAACCTTTATTTAAAACTGAGAGAGCATTGATATTGGCCCAACGAACACTTAGTTCTCGTAAGTAGTCCAAGATTGTCGATGTTTTAACCTTGAAGTGCAGATAATTTTCTAACCTCCCTTTTGATTGAGCAACTCATACAACCTAGTTTTTGTAATTTGATTTTTTACCGATTACTAGGGAATTCCTAATAACTTGTTAATTGCATGCCTATTGATTGTTAAACAACGATTAACTTGTTCTAAAATAGAATCTGCAAGAAATTATTTGCACTCCTTGGGATGGTGGAATCAATCCAAATGTCTAGCATATTCCATTGCACAATATTTAATTGTTTTGTTACCACAACTAAGGCGTTTGAAAGTAAATGTTAGCCCCAAAAATGAAACTGACCACAATATTCAGATAAAATTACTATGACATGTAGCAAGTTCATAGTTTACATGAAAATATTTCATATTTTTTTCCTTTATCATGCTATAGTTTGAATTTGTTTGGTGATATCAGGCTGGCTGTGTTGTAGCCGTAATGCCAAGTTGGTTGCTCCTATAGACAATACCCCTGAAGGTATGAACTCTGTGAAACCTTGCAGTAATATTTATCATGCACATGCTATCACATCTATGGGAAGGAACAAACAGTAGTTACAACTGTTACAAGATGGGTTGCTATGACTATATATGTTTAGATAAATAATTTTGTTTAAAATGTTTGCACTTTTAATGTGAATGTTAACGCTATCCACATGGAATGGTTTGGTCATCAATTGCTTAAAGAAAATAAGCTTCTTTGTATTCTACAGTTGTATACCTGGTCTGGTTACAAAATATTATAAAAGCACTCAGTCGCAGAAATGAAATTTCACATTCAAACTTGATGTTAACAGAAAGAAAATTTCATTCCATATTCTTGATTTAAATAGTTTAAGTTTTATTATATTTCTCTGCACTCTATTTCACATAACATGATAGTATTTTGGATGTAGTGACACTTGTAATAAATGAGTGTTTTTTATCCATTTGTGACTAATTGAAGCTTCTTCTTTTAGTGAGACTCTACTACTGGAGTTCTGGGCAACCAGCTTTGTCATTTGAGTTCCAGCTCATACCTAGAACTATTAATGGGACTTCAACATGATATGCAAAATATTGGCAGGATAATTTTCACTTCTGTAACTGAATGCCTAATGAGGATCATGTGCAAAATCAGATCTTGGATTTTTAACGACGGTACCATGTGCACTATAAAATACTGTTATTTACTACTTGTACTATTGTTAATTTTTTAATGTTGAAAATCTATTAAGATATGGAGAAGTTATTACTAGTTTTCCAAAATAGGCAGACCTTGACCTTGCTATGTTTAGGGTTTGGTTTCCGCACATAGTCCCTAAGGTGGACCATTGTGTGTGGGCTATGATGGCCATCAGTGGTTATTCCCGTTGACCTTACTTGTCAGTCCCCAATGTTGTTTTTCAGACTGGTACACTAAACTCGCTGTACGTTCGTTATTTCTATTGATCTGTATATTTAATTAGTATTATAAAAAGGTGCCTGATCCTCATTAAAAATATTATGTCTTTATTAAAATTTAATGCACCTAATGTTGGCCTAGGTTGAGGTCACAAGAGTCCTACATAAACATGTTTGATTACATCCAATAACATACTGACAGGATTATTATGTCCATTTTAGATGGAAATTTCGACTATGATCTGGCCGTTATCGGTGGTGGTTCAGGAGGGCTTGCGTGTGCGAAGGAGGCCGTAAACATCGGCGCGAAGGTCGCGGTACTGGACTACGTGACGCCATCGCCGCAAGGCACCAAATGGGGGCTCGGCGGCACCTGCGTCAATGTAGGCTGTATACCGAAGAAGCTGATGCATCAGGCTGCCTTGTTGGGGGAAAGTATTCATGTGAGTTTTTTTTCTTTTTTTTTTAAATTCCATAGCCCTAATTGTAGCACTTTATTTTTTGCTCAATAAATTATTTAAATAAAACTTGTAATCATTTAAATTCAGCAGCAAAAGTAAAAAGAAATTGTTCAGATAAATTCTTTCATCTATGAAAGAATACCTTGTCTAGTAGTCCTAACTTAATATTATAAATGCGAATGTCAGCTTGTTTGTTTGTTTGTTACACTTTCACGCTGAAACGGCTAAACAGATTTGGATGATCTTTGGTACATGGGTAGACCATGACCTGGATTGGGACATAGGGTTACTTTTTATCTCGATATTCCCACGGGATCGAGACGTGCTGGTGAAACCGCGTGGCGCTGGTAGTATTTATTTGTTATATCAAGAGATTTAGTGTCTCTACTTTAATTTTTTAAATATAATGTTTCCTACATGAGATTTTTTTAATTTTTTCGTAGGTGGTAAGTTTCCTGGCTCTTATCCTATGCTACATTCACCTGTTTCCTACCCACATCCTGCATGAAACCATGAAACTTGGATTGTTCTCTGTTGGAGATGGTTACACATTTTTTTCATTATTACATAGTTAGTTACCATAATTTATAATTTATATATTTGGGTTTACGATTATAGGGAAAACAAACTAAGTAAATTATACAGTAGTTGAGGAGTAAACTAAATTTGCAAAAAATGGGAGTTCATTCAGTTATGTTTTATAATTATTAAGCTAATCTTTGTTCTGATATTATTAGTCTTTGTACTGTAATTAGTCCAAAATAAACAAGTATGATAAAATCGAAAATCATAATTGTTTATTTTGCAAATCATTATGTAGCTATGTAGGTACCTAGTTAAGTGGGATGAAACAATATCTACCTTGCTTTTCCTAACTTTAGTTTTAGGAGACATGCCATTGCTGCATACCCCAGACGTAAAATAGGATGTTTAAATAAATAATCAGTGCTATACTTGGTTGCTGCTCTTATTATAAATCACTTATCGAATGGGCGCCTCTAATCCTCTATATACAAAAAGTCCGTTACATCAATAGTGCTCAAATCAGATTCGCAATAATTAAGATATTATGCCACTTTTACACACAACTTTTTGCAATAATCAGAAAAAACGTGCCTCAGAACGTACAATTTCAGTATTTCAAATTCAGTATTTTTATTTAAAAAAAACAATAGAAACAGTCATACACATATCACTTATGTAATGACAATGACGCGGCGAATTTTTTTCACAAGTCATTGTTTGTATAATGTCTCGTTTCATGTATGCCTTATCTCCGTACCATCACTACGGAGCATCATTGGCTCATACAATGTAGGGGTACTTCGACAGTTATGTGCGATTGTGCATTGTTGCATGTGCCGGCGCCGGAATTAACTACATGTTTGGATTTACCAACATTGTTGCGGCTGTTTAGACCAGTTTCCATATACCTAAGTTGCCTTTGATAAGTGGAGATTTGAAGAGACAAATAAGGAGCTTTACAATAATATTATTGTAAAGCCTTTACGCTTTACCCATCTAAGGGGTTCGAAGAAAAATTGTCAATGGTATTTTCGATTCAACTGCTCGCAATAGCAGAAACAGCGTTCATTGCCTCTGAAAAAATATTAAAATGCTTAAAAAAACAAGTCATTATGTTATTTAACATAATGACTTGTGTTTTTTTAAGCATTTTCCTGAGTTCATATCATAACCACCTGATGATAAGTCTTGCCAAATCGCGTGTCTAGTGTTTATTTATCATTCTGAACGTAGCCTTACCTTCCCAAAGCAAAGTACAGATCTGAGTCTAAAAGCATCTATTATTGGCTTTGGCTGAAAACATAAATAGCCACTGAGACCAGAAATTGATCAGCTTTGCATATTTTAGTTGAGACTGCATTACATTTGCAGTCTGATCTAAAACCTGTTTCATTTAGTTTTTGTTTTCCTCTTGAATGGACCTAGAAGGCCTTTGATTGATCATAGTGATTTGCAGTTTCGTGCACAGTGTCATACTATTCTAGTAGGTATTCATAATTAATGATTTGATGTAGTAAATAATTCCAACATAGTGAGTCATCATCCGCATCGGTCGATCGAAGTTTAATCTACGCTTGCCGATGTCGGTCCATGGATGGGTGACCATTAGTTAATCTGTTGGTCCCAGCTGTCATTTGTAGATCTAACAGTTTTACGGGTAGTCAGAAGCTCGAAAGTCTTACAACCAGTTTTACCACGGGGTATCGTATTACCCAGTAACTGGGTTATATTGTGGAGCTCAGATAGGAAGTCGCGTCGCTCCATGTAAAATGTTGGTATTCATCTGCATCCGGCTAGACTGGAAGCCGACCCCAACATAGTTAGAAAAGGCTATTTAAACAGATGATGATGAGCGAGTCATAATTATCTACGCGAAACGTCATTAATTTTCCTTCCTGTTCATAAATTTTCTGGTTAAACCGTGTATGCTCTTGTTCCTGGTAGGGTAGACTTTGTAATTGCTCCATAGATTCTTCCTCTATTAATGACTAATGTTGCAAGATATATGACTGAAATGTCTCCTCAAATGATTTGAGGTGAACAATTCAATGACGCAAGAGTTCAGGAAGAAAAATATTACATTGCACTTTCTGATATATTTATTGAAGTTAGGACCTCAAGGTTTGAGCTACTCTCGATGTTCAGTGAGTGTAACGAGTCTAGATTAGCGCACATTGTGCCAGTTGTCACGGTACGTATTATATTTGCTCCGTAACGCTTTACGGAGCAAATAACGTTCTGTACTAATCACCTCCACTCCCTACATTTTGTACTACTTACCTGAGTTTAAAAAACGTCGCAGACTGTGATACTTAAATAATTGCGTTGACTAACGTGGGAGTTGGGGCACAATGCAATGTGAACAGCGCGGTGTGGCGCATCTGTCTAACTGCTGCCTACATCTTTTGCAACAAGGAGGTAGTTCTTATGCTCAAAAGTAGACGAAAACGGAGTGAGGTATATGTGTAGCGGCCCTTTCTGTGAGATCGCATTTTGACAATCTTAATAAGAACATTTTTATCGACACTAAAACAGCGCTCTTTAGAGAAGCTGCAATGTTCCAAGAATCCTACCTAGGGGGATATTGCACTATCTATGATCATAGATATGATGAGTCATAAATCTAATGAAATTGTGAAATATATTATATCTAAAACGGTTTAAGACATTTATTTCTCAAAACGAATACAATTTACTTAATATGAGAAATACAAGGTAATCTTAAAACTAAATATAACTATAAGAATTACTTATTAAGAAGGTAGGTATTTGTAAATAAATAAGTTAACTAGTAGACACAATTTTTACAGTGTTGTGGGTAAAAGGAAAAACTTAGATCTAAGATCGTATACATATATCATTACTAAATTAAACGAACTTACCTAAGTGAAGTTCTATTGTAATTATACGAAATGCTTAGTCCTCGATAATTATCCTGATTTACTATGTAGTCTCACTACATTTCCATCGTGGGCACGCGAATATTCAGAGAATAAATCCTGCAAGAAAAAACTTTTACGCTGGCAACTATAACCAGCTAATGTCATTCTATTTAGAGTAATCTGCAATGAGAGAATTAAAAATAACAGACAGTAATTCCCCAACTTCAATCCCAGGGTCAAAAAACAAACTATGGTCTTGTTCAGGGCTTGGGAGGGAACATAGTATCGAGGACTAAGCATTTCGTATAATTACAATAGAACTTCACTTAGGTAAGTTCGTTTAATTTAGTAATTATACTCCATGCTTAGTCCTCGATAATTATCCTGATTTACTATGTAGATGTTTAGAGAGATGAAGTTGGAAATTACAAACATTTGTTTCACACTAAAACATTCAAATAACATAAAATCAACCTTTAATATTGCAAGTGGAAAAACTTTACCACATTTTCAATTAATTCTCTTTTAATAATGCTTCTATTCTAATTATCAACAACCAAGTATGTACCTATTTAGTATGCCTACTCTTTTGGCTCAAAACTTAATTTATGAAAAAAAAATCACATCAGTCTCAAGGTCAACATTGCCAACAAACTTGGCAAAAATTTAGCAAAACTTATGACCAAACAACCGTTTTAAAAATACTGATTATCTTCTGACACACCTCTAGTCGCTATTGAAGCATGACTTGTGGAATGAGGAGTAAATATTTTGATATCTATGCCACTGTCCAACATTGTTTGTTTAATCCAATAACTAATTGTTTGGCTAACTAACATAATTATGAGGCATTAATAATTTTTCTGTATTACCTATCTCTGAATTACACCATTTGTGTGTATAATTTATATAATATTGTAATGTAATCACATGACAAATGTCAGGTTCCATATGAAAAGTAGGATAACATAATAATTGTTAGCCGTTTTCCTGTCTTAGATGTTTTTACCAATCAGTGATTTTTATGTTAACACTTGAATCAATAATTTGGATGTTATGAAGTCTCAATTACAGATAAGTTATATTCTTTAAGATTTGAAATAATTCTTACATACTTTTTGGCTACTTTGTCAAGTGATAATTGTTGTAATGGGTACCATCATTCTATAAAATTCAGTACCATTGATGGATCCCATATATCATTGTAGTTAGTGCAACTTTGTTGTAATTTGAAGATACCTTTAAAGAACCTCTTAATTACAGGATCGGTACCTACATCAGCATTTATGATCAATGACAATGCAGATCTATTAGTGCTGAACGTATATAAACTGCCATTGTTGAATTGTTGTGTAAGAAACTTTAATATTTTAGTGATAGAAATATCGTGAATATTTTTACCATTACAGAAAGTCCACCACTTATGTAGTGTGCTACTGAATACTGCCTGACACTGTTATCTGACAATGAAGATATCATGACCTTAATGGTGGCATGTGGTATCATTTGCTTCTTAAACGGTTCTCTGCCAATATGCAGGCCCCCAGGGAAAAAAGCTGTAGTGCAAAGGATGCAGCATTCTGGAAGGTGACAGCAAAAATTGGTTTGATGGTTCAAACTATATACTGTAATCTGTGATTTCACCATGAAATTAAAAAATGGGTACCAAGGTTGTGATAGTCTCATAGGAGAAAGTAAGATGCCAAAAACCTGATCAACTTAATAGTTTGTGAAATTAATCCAAATAGTGGAAATGCATAAAATAATGGGTAATAATTCCAATTTACTGTAAATGCATCTATATTTTCTACAAGTGCCAGGCCAGATATCTCATATCTATCACACTTAGTATTAAATAGCTCTAGTAGCAAATATGTAGATCAATGGAAAGGATTTCCAAAAGATCTCACTATGTCCTGAAATGCTGCAGGAGCCAGACACACAATCAATGTTTTTATTTCTAGACTCAAGATCAGCTTCTATGCTGTCTTTAGATTATACATAAAATGCAGATATCCCCATTGTTAGGGCTTCACACCACTGCCATATTATGCCTAGCCAGGCAATTAAGATTATTAAATTGACTACCACACATTATAATCTAAGGTTGTAGTATTGTTTAACATAAAATTTGGTATACATTTAAGTATTCGGTAAAATATTCTATACCAAGAAAAGCATCAAAAAAAAAAATCCAAAAAACTTAAATGATTTTTCTTGACTTTCCAAACCCCATTTGCTATCTGACTGTCAAAACAAATATTTCCCATATTTATCATAATTAAATCAAACTCCCTCTCATAGAGAGGAGGCCTGTGTCCCAGCAGTGGGAACATTATAGGCTGATTATGTAAATCAAAGTCACTGTGGTAAACTAACTCTACACATCTTGGATTTTTCCAAATTCTAGTGTAGGTACTTAAGCATAGAAATCCAAAACTCACAACTGGACAACAAGCCGATAGGATAAAGTGTAAAATAATAGATGAACATCTCTTTATATCTGTCAATGACAATGTCATAATATACTTTGTATCAATCACGAATCCTAAGTACTCAGCAACTTAATTGGGTTTGGGATTAGTTTTAACCTTATTTATGTAACATGCAAGGCACTATACAAAAGCCTATAGTTTTAATAAAATTTTCAAAAAAAAATCTTAATAATGTTCTCCAATACAAGTTAAATCCTCAAGATAAAAACACAGATTTTTATCACCCACTAAAGTATAAATATAAGATATTACTGGTGTGGGGCAGTCAATCTGCCTAGCCTTTTCCCAACTATGTTGGGTCGGCTTCCAGTCTAACCTGATGCAGCTGAATACCAGTATTTTACATGGAGCGACTGCCTATCTGACCTCCACAACCCAGTAACTGGGTAATACGATACCCCTTGGTTAGACTGGGGCAGTACACAAGCTAAAGCACAAACAATTGAATTAATTGTTTTTATAATAAACCCT
Source organism: Lithophane semibrunnea (assembly GCA_947363905.1). Lineage (NCBI taxonomy): Eukaryota > Metazoa > Arthropoda > Insecta > Lepidoptera > Noctuidae > Lithophane > Lithophane semibrunnea. The sequence continues at coordinate 16,920,134 of OX376195.1, forward strand.
CAAATGTGTTTTGTCATAAGTGTTCAATGATATTGAAAAATAGACATCTTATAAATCAATTGTGCACAAATGATCATTTTATTTTACATAACCTCCTTAGGTATGTCTTTCATTTTAAAACTGTTGTGTATGGATAAATTATATTCAGACATTTTGGATTTACTGGAACCTCCATTTTGTTTGTGTACAATAAATATTTTTGATTAAAAACACACTGCACACTCAAATCTAACAACTTACCAATTTCTTTTGTTGTATTAAATACATATTCAGACTCTGAAAATGCACAATTTTATAGGTATTATGTTGTGTAGGAATGTCCTTAAATGGAATTCTATATCCCTTCAAACATGACCAGATAACTTTATCTTGTGTGAAAAAGATCACCGCCAGCAAGAGTAAAATATTTAAGGCGACATGCAATTGTCATTACCTCTATAATTGACATACAGGTTTGTATCAGTACGTCTTGCCTGATGAAATCCTCTGCTGTTGGTACTTCCCAATGGTCCTAGATTGGCACTTGCCCCCCCCCCCTGCTTGAATCAAACGTGAAGGGGCATTGGAGTTTTCCTTCTTTACAATTACTTAACAGTGTAGTTGTAGCTGCCTTATTAATTACACAGACTTGACATGTTCAATAATGAACTTTTCACCAAACAGGAAACTGTCCCGTTTCGCTATATTTGTTGTTTTAATCTTGATTTTTATCTAGTTTAACTGGTATCATTAAAGTAAGTTGCTTAATAATCATGAAAACATCGGTGAGAATTTTAATATTTGTTGTGTTCCGATTGTTTTTTATCAAAATATAGATACTGTTTACACTGCGGTAATGCAATTCCAAATTACTGTGGTGGTCTTCCACCCTCTGGTTGTTTTCCTTGATTGGGTGACTCAGCCGTTTAAATCCATGTTCAATTTTGAAGCATCCAGCATTAGTAAATTCAACAGTACTAGTATTAAATGCATTTTACATTATGTAGGTAATTCTTCTTTCTTGATCATTTTTAAATCTTAATCATTTTAGATGATTTTAAGAAAGTAAAAACATTTAGATTTTCTTGGAACTGGACGGGTTTCCCAAGGCCATTATCATTGCTTCATACAACCTCATAGAACCATTCTTTAGATCTTGGATATGATCTACAAAGCACACAATAGACTAACTAAGTCTGATGATGCTTAGTGTGCAGAACTGATTCTTTATCAATCAATATTGTGATAATAATTTCTCACGAGAGAACAATATTGAGTACATATCATAGAACTTCTAGATATTCATTTATATTTTGAGCTTTTAGCCTCAACTTGAGGCTGCGAGAGCTAGGCTCCTGCCTTATTGTAATAATAATTTCTCACGAGAGAACAATATTGAGTACATATCATAGAACTTCTAGATATAAGTACATTTATATTTTGAGCTTTTTGCCTCAACTTGAGGCTGCGAGAGCTAGGCTCCTGCCTTATTGTAATAATAATAATTTCTCACGAGAGAAAAACAACATTTTGTGCATAGGCAGTGCATACCATAGAACTTCTAGGTATACATTATATTTTGTGCGTTTTTCCCCAACTTGAGGTTCGAGAACAAGTCTCGACGGGAGTCAACAGGACCTCCTGTTGCACATAGCACTATACTGTCTTGTGTAACACGAACTTCATGTTACATTGTACAAGAACGGACGGACCGAGCACTGGCACTATGGCGGATAATTATAATCCTCTGCTGCTTTGCAATCCAAATTAATCGTAATCCCTGAAATTTTTCATTATACCACACATACATACCTGTGTTTTCTTCTTCGTTTACAAAAATAATTGTCTTTGCCGATCGGCCTGTATTACTGACTCCAAAAAACGGGACGCCGAAGTCGCCCTTGAGCTCGCCTAAGCGGTTTCTTTCCAATTTTCGCCACATTTTGTTGACTGGTATTATTTGTTGTTGATAATAATCAAAAGTAATAAGTTTATAAAAGAAAATTCAATAATTTTCTTAAAATGATGTGCGCTACACGACGCGAAAATAGTGAATGACATTAGCTGGTTATAGTTGCCAGCGTAAAAGTTTTTTCTTGCAGGATTTATTCTCTGAATATTCGCGTGCACACGATGGAAATGTAGTGAGACTACATAGTAAATCAGGATAATTATCGAGGACTAAGCATGGAGTATAATATACCTATCTACGAAGCTCACAAACTACCTACTATAAACTACCCTTATTATGTCTATTTTACAATTTAATTTTATGACCCATAGATCTATGATCGATGGTTATGATAGTATAATATCCCCCCCTAGACAAAAGATAAAATAAACGTAACGCTTCATAACCTTTTTATTGAAAACATTTCTAGTTCTATTGTCTTCAAATTAATTTCTCTCACATTAACGATTTAAATTTGCGTTGCACAGACATAAATCGTTTCATAAAATGGTAGCAAATGAGATAGTGGTCGTTTCATCCCATTAACTTTGTGTGGAATTCTGTAGCTTCATGGTATAACACCCGGAACTAATGGGTTTCTTCCATGTAGACTATACAGTAGAGTCAGAGGTGACATTGTGTATGTAAAATTAGAAAAACAGTAGATCATATTAAATAGATAAAAAGCTCATGCTGTACAACTCAGGTCTTTTTCAGGATCCAAGATATGAACGAGGTCAGGGCGACGGTTTGCCAAATTATATCTCTTTAGTAGGATTTAAACCGTTTGCAAGTTCCAATAGCTTTTGGTGCGCAAAAAATACCAGTCTCATCATAAATGCTGTTTGAGTTTTCGCTCTAGTTCTCATAATTTTCTATCTAAAAAACTGTTTCTGTAAATCTTGGTGTCGGATTTCAAACACGGGCCTGTAAGAAATTCTTAATGTCATAAAATATTATAAAGCTTTATTTAGACGAGGCACCATAAGTTTCAAGTGCACCGGAACTTTCTTGCGGTTATTTAGGGCCTCTAACTAACAGTTGGTAGCGGTTGACCTCACTCGGTCGCAAGGTCGCGAACCGGTCGATCATAGCAGTCATGTCCCATACATATGCCATTAGCGACCAGTCGATCAATACTTTTGACTAATGTTTCATGTTTACTAATACATCCACTGCTAAGACGTGGTGATGACGTTATGGAGTTTAGGTAACACAAAGAGTCGTAAAGAAAATAAATAATTTCCTATGATAATAAATTAATAATGTGGGTATGTTTTTAATATAAAACGGGTGTTTTTTAAATAGGCATCACTATTTCTAGTGATTGTCAATTTGACAGTTGGCGGTATATTTGTGGTCAGTACGTTTTGCCATTTCACAATGGATAGACTTACTTCAGAACAACGCTTGCAAATTGTAACAAGTTAACATTAACATAACAAAATTAACATTCGAAGAGCGCATAATTTCGCGTAATAGACCTGAGGCCTTAGTGCGAGTTTCTTTTAACTATGTTCACTTTACGCATCGACCGCGTTAGGCGCTTCGATTGGCCCTTCACTGGCCTTCACTGGTGAAGGGCCAATCGGAGCGCCGAACGCGGTCGATGCGTGAAGTGAAGATAGTTAAAAGAAACTCGCACTAAGGCCTCGGTGAGCTGGCCTCCACGATCGTGTGATCTCACACCTATGGATTACTTTCTTTGGGCATATGTGAAGCCACACGACTACACAGATAAACCACAGACGTTAGACCACTTGGAAGCCAACATTTGCCGCGTTATTGCCAATATACAGTCCCAGTTGCTCGAAAAGTGGTCGGAAATTGGACTTTCCGATTACGCTTCATTCAGCCAGTCATGGCGCCCATATGCCCGATATCATTTTAACACACTAATGGCATAAGAATATCTTTTAAGTAAAACCAATACCATGATAATGAAATTTAGGTGTTTTATTTCATTTTGAATTTGTATAGGTACCTCTAAAAAAAAACACCCTTTACTAGTAGGTACTAGTTGTACATGTTTTGCAGACGAATATGCTGTTAGCTACTGAGATTTATGATTTTATTTATTATCCCAGAAATGCTCGAATATTTGTTTTCCCTTTCCTCTATTGTTATGCCATTAATTTTTTGGTCTTCCCCATTTTGGGCATTGTATTTTAGTACAAAATAGCCGTAAATTGGTAATCGTTTCCCTTTAATTATTAACTATACTTAATGTTTTCATTTGTTCTGGTTTCCCATGATGGCTAATTAAGTTGAAAATATTGAAATTAACTATAGGCCGACCGCTTAACTGAGTCCGTTCTTGAGGTAGTTGCGAGGGGCGATCAGGGGCGTGGTGCTGTGATGCGAGAGCTCAGTAATTCGTCAACTTGTGACAACTGTCACCCCTCCAGCACCGCGCTACCTCAGGAATGGACTCAGTTAAGCGGTCGGCCGAAAGACATTATTTAATGATATTATTTTCACAGTACCCACATTATTATTTTTTACCTTCCCAAGATCAAACAAAACAAATAAACCAAAATTCCTATTTTTTAAACTTATACTTTTCACCAGCTCTGACCTAGGATACTCTAATGGCCGAGCCGACAGACTGAACGGGACTGAAGTATGAGTTGAGAAAATCAGTCTGTTTTCGATACCCATCATATGTGCGAAAAAAAAAAACAAAATCGATTTTTTTAACTCATATTTCAAGTGACTAGACAACACATTTGATCTATAGAGCGTGCATGGAGTTTTTTGCCCGTTCTTCTCCATAAGAACCTACTACGCTTTGGAATGAGCAACTATTATAGCTTCATCTTTCTGGCTGATCGACACGTTGACAATTTGAAAAATGTAATATAGCTGTAAATTTAAATAAATGCTTGAAGTTTGAGAACAGTGCATACCGGTAGCTTAAGTGCCTGTTACACGGTAGCTAACCGCGACCCGACGGAGATGACCTGGTTGGTTTTCAACTGTGTAGATGATGGTTTACTACCAAATTTGAAACAACTCTGCCGGTCGCCAACCAAGGTCACTTTAGCTAGGCTAGGGCGAGCTGTACATGACGTACACGCGTAACGGCCCAAATCTATGCCAAAATATTATTATTCAGCAAAAAATTACTAGATCTGCCAGTATATTATGCACGGTCATGTATGTAAGTACACTAATTACTACAAATTTTGTTCATACGCACACGATATTGGCACCAATCTTGCAAGTTAAAATTCATATCAATACATGTCTGAAATGACTTAGAAAAACGTTCATTGGCATTTTTAAATTCACCTAGAGTTGCGCAATGTCGGGAAATCTCGCGGCTCGTCTTCCATTCTTGTATCCCTTCGAACTCGCCTGCCTAGAGAATTTCGTGTGTTAAATAGTTAACCGCTAATTCGTTTTATATCCTGTTCCTATTATAATCTTTCGTTATCATTATAAGCCCTATTGAATGTGTAGTGACTGATAATATAATAATCATTGAGTTTACAATGCAGGCACTCGTACCATGATAATGTTATCAATCATTTAGGGAGTACGAGTACCTACCTCCTTCCATTGTTTGAAGAAATGCGCTAGATTTTACCAATTTTGCTTTAAGTCCTTGCAACTTATATCTGTTAACCATTGCGGCTACATTTTATAAGTGTTATTCATGCGTATCACGATCCTGAAACGTGAAATCATGAAGTTTAAAGACCATTTGTTTTTTATATTTTTTTATTTTTAAAAAAACGTGATTTGTGGAACATTACCATTACTATTTCATCATCACTCTCCTGCCCATTTCCTATTCTATATTTATTTGGTCTAAATTCCAGTTTGAGTCGACTTAGCCATTCCAGAAAACGATAAAGATATCACTGTAATGTTTCTTAAGGTGCTCAATGTTTTGGCAACAGGCATCTGAAGGAACACGGGTGGGTTTTAGTCAGTAAAAGTCTGACACGCCCTTCCGCTCCGCCCAGAGCGGGAGAAATCATATGAAGATTTCCCACATTCAATGCGTGATGATTACCTCCAAGTAACACGAGTAATCCTATCATGTGCTACTTTGCGAAGATGTCTTGGAAATAGCGCGCCGAGTACCTACAGTACACTACAAGCAATGTTAGAATTATCAGCTGACTATTTATCATTGTGTACTGAAGCTATGAAAATTATATCTGTAACGTGATTTCTATCTCTGTTTTAATATAATAATTTAAGAACATTGAGATAAAACTTGTTTATTTGTTAAGTCTCAACGCGTGACACTGATTAGCACGTTCGCTATTAACATTACAGGAGGCTATCTCTTACGGCTGGGAAGTACCTGCCGTAAAGGACATCAAAATAAACTGGCCGTCGCTCACAGAGTCCGTACAGAACCACATCAAATCCGTCAACTGGGTGACAAGAGTTGACTTGAGGGATAAGAAGATAGAGTATATCAATGGTTTGGGAGAGTTCAAAGATGCGCACACGATTATCGCGACGTTGAAGAATGGCTCTAAGAAGGAGATGACGGCGAAGAACATCGTGATTGCTGTGGGGGGTCGGCCGCACTACCCGGAGATCCCCGGAGCGATGGAGTACTGCATCAGCAGCGACGACATCTTCAGTCTCAGTCACCCCCCCGGCAAGACGCTCGTCGTTGGCGCTGGATGTATCCTTTCCAAATATCAAACTCATACTTGTGCAATATCCCAATTTATTTGAGGTCGGTGCGGATCCATAAATCATTTCCGTATTGGCCGTCCTTCCCTTCAGAAATATGACAACTTAAAATTGTATGGAATCGTATGATCGTTGTGTGATTTTTAAATTGCATAATCGCTATCGGCAACTCCAATCTAATACCGATAATCAAAGCGATACTATCACTACAAGCCAACATGAATAGGTTTTTTACGGTTCGATGGTAATAAGGTTTGAGTCAACATGAAACTTCATATTGAACTTTCCGCTACGTTTACATTTCCTATTACCTCAATTCTCAATTCTTTATTGCAATGCATTGTTACCTACTTAGAGCTTGTCCAAATGAGACGTTTTACGCGCGAGTACAATCGCGCGATTGTGAGGTATAAGAGGAAATAGGGTCGGTCCCCTTTCTAACCTAACGCTCTCGCCTGTTTTCTCTCTGGTTTATGACCTTAGAGCAATAATTTTTTAGAGTAAAATAAATATCAATTAGTTCAATGCCCCTATGTTTTCCGTTTTGATGATACATTATCTGTAAAAGCACTACACTCGCGACAATCTAAGAAGTCCGTTTTGACTTTTCGTTCTCGTACATGTATTATAACGTTATCTCTTGAGAATCAGTTTTAAGCAATGTAGATAAGTCGTCGATTACAAACTCTCTAAGTAGTTTCAATCGATATGTCTCGAGAATCAGTTTATAAGAAACCAATTTTTTTTTCATCGCTGCACATAGCATTTTTATAGCTGTCAAAAGGGACTTCTTAGATTGTCGCGAGTCTAGAACCCTTAGAAAATACTCCAAATTTCCTGTTTAGACCGCTGTCATCAGAGGCCTATTGTACAAATTTACCAACTATTAATGAAAAAAGAAAAACATAGGGGCACAGTAAATATCCTTCTTAATCAATTTATAAAATATCTTTCAAATTGGTCCAATATTGGAGGAGGAAATAGACGAGAGCCGAACCTCGAATGATGACTTTTTGTATGGAGAAAAGACCGACCCTATTGCCTCTTAAGTGGTTCATACATTCCGTCCACATGCAATAGCGCGTTTTGCTACTCGCGCGTAAACAAAACGTGAACAAATTAATTCTAACGCACGAATCAACTCGCGCGTAAAACGCCTCATCTAGATAAGCTCTTGGTCACACTGAAAATAAACATTATCCTAGTTTTCCTTATTATTTTCCATGGCAATAGTAACACGTATTATGTTTAAAATAATATAAATTAGCTACTACCTACATACGCGGTGAAAATATACGGCCTTGTGACATATAGACAGAATTAAGCGTCGTGCAGACTGGTGCGACGCGATACCGGTAATTGTTATACCGTGAAGTTTTCTTAGAAGTTGTTTTGTTAGAATCGCGTCGCGCCAACTACACGAGAGTTTAGGCTTAGTTATAAGGTTTCCGTTGGACCAGAACAAAATTGGACAGGAACTTGCCTTTTTAACCCAGCTTAGACTAAAAGGTTTTTTTTTTTCAAGTTTCAATTTTTTTTAATCTATTTTATTTAGAGAGAGTTTAATCACAAACTGTTTATCATCCCCTCATCACACTTTCTTTTTTTGTCGGTAAATTTTGTGAAAAAGTTTTTTAGTATATACCAAAGCTATCCCACAACATACCATCGAATTTTCTTAACTCGACAAAACAGACATTGGTCTCGAATGCGCCGGCTTCCTAAACTCGATGGGTTTCCCGGCCACCGTGCTGGTGCGCTCCGTGCCGCTGCGAGGCTTTGACCAGCAGATGTCGCGCATGGTCACCAACGAGATGGAGGAGAGGGGCGTCAAGTTCGAGCACAAATGCGTGCCGCTGTCTGTGGAGAAGCTTGCAAGTGGACAGCTGAAGGCGCGCTGGTTGAACACGGAACTTCAGGAGCAGTATGTATCTTATATTTGTCGAGACATACGATAGGTTTTTTATTTTTTGTGGGCTTTCGGTAGTAGAACTCCTTTGTGAAGGACCTCATCCAGGAAAGTACGACAACTATTTTCCGAACTGTGCCGATGTAAGTACATGCATAATAAAATACAATAGACGTACTTAGAGATATTTAGTAACCTATTCCGCTTAATTATTTCCTAAGACTCATAAAAAAACCCTGTAAGAAATCGACACGTTTTTCACCTCTCGACAAGGCATCCTCAGGATGACGATTGATCTATCGCGAACCCGAACACGACGCGACTTGTTTTCGCGTCGGAGGCAGAGTCACCCGTTTCTGCGTCCGGCGTCGTATCGTCATCCTTAGGATGCCTCGTTGAGAGGTGAATAACGTGTCAATTTCATACAGTACAGGGTATTTTATGACTCTTGAGGAATAGTTAAGCGGAATTGGTTAATAAATATGTCTATTGTTTTATCTACGTCTATTGTATTTTATAATGGATTTCCGCAAAGTCGCGCCTGAATCATGTAACTACAGGCATTATGATATATTATTGTCTCTTGCACGGCAACTAAAATCCATCTGTGATGCTTACGGTACTTCGGTACTTTATGCCATCACAATGACAGAAAAAAACTGCCTACTCTACACATCTAAGTTAATTTTTTAACCGACTTCTTCAAAAAGGAGGAGGTTCTCAATTCGTCTGTTTTTTGTGTGTGTATGTTACCCGATTACTCCGCCAATTATGAATCGACTTTGAAGATTTTTTTTTTTTGGTAGGTCATGCTTCAGAGGTGGTCCCATTTATAAATTTTATTAATTTTACTTGCGTAGTTTTTGAGTTAGCTTCAATAATTACGTGTTTTTTCCACTTTGCGTATGTTGATGACATGTTAATTGACTCCGTCACATAGCAGATAACGTTATACGAATTTATGTGGGGTAGTTACCATAACAAAAAAGTGAAAAATAAAAAAAAATTACAAAAAAAAATTTCGGATGTCGGTGGCAAAAAACGAAAATTGAAAAGCAAAGACACCGACTTCCGAAATTAAAGTTATTTTTCACTTTTTTAGTATTTTTTTTTTTTTAAGTCGACTGTTTCTTTTTTGTAAAAAGTTTTTGAATAAATAATTGTCGTTTGTTCCAGATTCGACGATACATTCGACACAGTGCTGATCGCGACCGGTCGGTACGCGCTCACCAAAGCACTGAACTTGGACGCCGCCGGAGTTACCGTGAGTTTACATTAATTACTTAATACTTAAGGATCTCAAATGCCTCAGTTTTCAAACATAATTGTGCTAATTCACCCTGTATTTAAAGGTGCGTTCACATCTCTAGTATTCGTGCGAAATCTGCATGCCGCTACCGCCATGGAGCGGTTAACGCTCGCTATCGAATATTTGCTCACAAATGCTCGTTAGTAAAATATTTATTGCCTTGACGTTGACTCGCCTGATTAGTAAGATCCATGTTTGCCAGTCAATAGAATTGTCTAAATTGGATAGGCCGAAATGTGAAAAAAGGGCGCCTTATCAAGTACAACAACGTGCAACAGCTGTTTCAAAGTAGAAGTCGAAATGTCTATTGCAAACTATGTCTACAAAAATATTGTTGGTCATAGATTTTGTTGATACTTGTGACTTATGTATTAGTTTACTGTAGTTTGTCCACAAACCGTAACTACGTAGTAAGTAAACAAAAAGCTTACTATTTTGGGTGCGGTTGAACGACTAGGCGAGGCCGTGTCGGCAATAATCCAAATATAATAACGACATAATGACCATCCAGGGGCTTCCTAATGGACATTAAATTCACGTGTGATATAATTCATCGATGAGTGCCGTGTCACAACTGCTTACACTACAGGCATTAGATACTCGTAACCTCAGACTAAATAAAAAACCAAGACAGAGCGCTGTCAACAGTGACGTGAGGCCGGTTTCGTAAACATGCCTGCACTTAGTGAGGTGTAGTTTGATTGTAACAGAGCAGAGGTGTAGTTTTGGCATGATTCACTGTATTGTTCTCAGCGCTCTGTCTTGGTTTTTTATTTGGGTGGAGCTCGTAACCTTTATAATTACGTTGTATTATCATGTTATCAAATCCGTTAATGTGTAACCTTGTACGATATGAAATATTACTACATATTCTCGGTGGATTAAAGTTCAATTAGATAATTTTATGTAGTAATTGGATTTACAAAATCACTCTCTTACAGCATCTCTGGATCTGGAGTTGTGCCAACTGCCAGGTTCATGGATTAGACTCCCCTTAATAAATAAGGCTTCTAAACTGGTGGAATGTAGTACTATAAACCGCTACCTATAATTTCGGGAAATCCTGCTGCTTATCGATAATGGCCATAATATTATGTTAGCCTTGGGAAACGCATTGGCTCCTTTACTTATTAACACAGAGTAAAGATATTCGAAAAATGTATGGTTTAACTGAGGCTTATACTGGTTATAACTTTACTCCACGTTTTAATAAGGGGTAGAAATCGCAGTATTTTTTTATAAACCGGGATTATAAACGACACCTTACCTTTATACATCACGCTCTCAACCTCCAGTGATGATATAATTTACCACAACCCCATATCAAATCCAAACATCTCTAATTCTAGTCTTTATCGGAGAACGGTAAGATCGCCGCTCAGACCGAACAGACCAACGTCCCCAACATCTATGCTGTGGGTGACGTATTGGAAGGAAGGCCGGAGCTAACGCCCGTGGCCATCGCCGCCGGCCGCCTGCTCGCGCGCAGGATGTTCGCGGGCGCCACGCAGCACATGGACTATGACAACGTTGCTACGACTGTCTTCACGCCCCTTGAGTATGGCTGCGTTGGACTTAGCGAAGATACCGCTACCGAAAAGTATGTATAACTGTTTGATAAATTATTTTATTTCTGTAAGTAGGTTTATACAAACACTTTTAAGGTGCTCCCTCACCGGGAGCATTCGCCTGTAGGCTGTAATGTAACAGTTCAAATTCGAGCATATTGAATCTTGGATTGTTACATTACATGTGAATGCTCGTCAGTCAGTGAGGCAGTATTGTAACGTCATGCCTCAAAATCGAATCTTGCATACATTACAGGCTTCGGTGAGGGAGCGCCTTTACGCGTCAATTTTTTTTAATTTTGTGCTTGACGAGATGAGGTTTGTTTGTTTGTTCTTCCTTCAACGTAATAACGGAGCAATAAATCTGCGTGATTTTTTCCATTTAATAACCCTCTTAAAACGTTTCTTAAATTTAAAGAGAGAAAATGTATGGTTAAACAGGTGCTAATTAATAACTTAACTTTAAGCAGCGTTTATGAATAAGGCGGTTAGTTTATAGGTCGGAGAGTGATATAGGCTACTTTTTAACACGAAAGATGTGCTAATTGATTTGTCATATTTACGGTAGTTTACAAAAAACTATCAATATTTACAGTGCTATTTACGTGTTTGCTCGAATAGTTTCAACCTCGAAAGGTGATAATCAACATGAATATGGCTCATATAAAAATATTTAACTTCTTGATTCTACACACAACATAATATCACGCCTGAATCCCCGAAGGGTTAGGCGGAGGTGTACCTATAGTACACCCATATTTCGCCAGTTATGTGTTAAGTCCCATGCAACACAAATCCAGACTCCAGGGGCCGTATTATTAAAGCCATCATTATTCCACTGCGTAAAAGGGATGGTACTATCGGCCTTGTATAGCTCCATCTCTCACTCACACTGGAAAAATGGTGGCATTCATCCGTCATAATACGTTCCAGGTGAAAAAACCCATTACACTTTGCCCGGCCTGGGAATCGAACCCAGGACCTCATGCTCAGCTTGCGACCACTAGACCAACTAGGCAACGAGGCAGTCTTGGAATCTTTATGTGTGGAAATAGCTTGTGATGGTCGGCATCACAATGCACACTGTGGGACGGCATCACTGATCACATTATATCGCTCTACATCTCACACAAATTGAGAATGTATTGATAATATTCAACGGTATTAGCATAGCTTGATAGAAACACGTTTGAGGATTATTATGATTGTACCGTGATAAGCAAATCATTAAAGTATGCACTCTAATCGGTCGACTTTAATAATGTCTAGTGTGTAGCCAAATAATTACTGTATTATCTTTATTACCATCTGCTCGATCGAAATATTTTATGTTATCTTAATTAAAATGGAACACATTCCAACTTTTTAACAAATTGAAGTTCATACAGCGACCCTATACGGCTATTAGTTACGGCAGTCTCGAGAGGATAGACTGACAGACCACGACACAAGTTTAATGTATTTTTACCGACTTCAAAAAAGGAGGAGGTACTACGTTCGGATGATTGTTTTTTTTTTTTTTTTTTTTTTTATGTTTGTTCACCGATTACTCCGCCGTTTGTGAACCGATTTTGAAAATTATTTTTTAGTTCGAAAGGGTATACTCCCGAGATGGTCCCATATAAATTTTATTAAGTTTGCTTGCGTAGTTTTTGAGCTAGCTTCATTATTACGTATTTTTCCCACAGTCTATGTAGACGATATAATTATTAGACTCCTTCACTGTTATTTACATAGCAGGTAGTAACTTGTGTGGGGTACGTAACACCACTAAAAAGTGAAAAATTAAAACTTTTTACAAAAAAAAACAACCGACTTCAAAAAAAACACTAAAAAAGTGAAAAATAACTTTAATTTCGTAAGTCGGTGGCAAAAAACGAAAATTAAAAAGCAAAGACACCGACTTCCGAAATTAAAGTTATTTTTCACTTTTTTAGTGTTTTTTTTGAAGTCGGTTGTTTTTTTTTGTAAAAAGTTTTATTAGCGTGTCGCACTATACAGGCCTTGCGTATGCCGGTTTCCTCACGATGTTTTCCTTAGTTTTTACAGTTAGGGCATGCTCAGACAGCGACCTGAAGCGACGCGAAGCTGCGTGCATTTTTTTACAATTATCGAACTTATTATTTTCACAAAAAGGTATAATTTCAGTGCGAGGGTTGACACGTGTCAAAGTACGCACCTTATTGTGTAGTAAATAAATTCGATATTGTATCCGATCATAAAAAACTGCGCAATCGCTTTGCGTCTCGGTGTGCATTGACCCTTATATTCATCTAGAAGTTACCTCTCTTTCTATCGCGTAATTCTTATATCTTTGACTACGTCACGCTCACTGTATTAGCCCGACAAGATGGGCCCGCCGCGTACTTGTAGCTTCATATCTAAAATGTGGAGTGCGCCTTCTGTACTATTCTGTGTTCGAGCGCCAAATGGTCCTTGTAGCAGTAAGCTAACTTTAGCTTGTACTTTTAGATTCGGCGCGGATAACCTGGAGGTATACCACGCGTACTACAAGCCGACGGAGTTCTTCATCCCGCAGCGCAACATCAAGAACTGCTACCTGAAGGCCGTGGCGCTCCGCGAGGCGCCGCAGAGGATCCTCGGGCTGCACTTCGTGGGCCCCGTCGCAGGAGAGGTCATTCAGGGCTTCGCCGCCGCTATTAAGTATGTATTACACCACGTTGTAGTTTAAAACTACAATTTATTTATTTCATCATTATCGACATTATTCAGCCGAAAGAAGTCCACTGCTGGATAAAGCTGCCTCTTCCAAGCATTGCCATAATTATCGGATCTGTGATTCTTGAATCCATCTGATTTCCGCGTCCTTCACCAGTTCATCGGTCCTTCAAGGGGGAGCGGTGTCGCTGCTTTTTTTTAAATTGGTGTATTGTGAACCAGAATTTGACATTAGTTAAAAGAAAATTACATTAGAGAGTCCCAATGTACGCCTATAACTCATTTTGAACAATTCTAAATCATATTTTTTGTGTGTTGTAGATGCGGCATCACGATGGAGCACCTGATGAACACGGTGGGCATCCACCCGACGGTGGCGGAGGAGTTCACGCGCCTCAACATCACGAAGCGCTCCGGCCGCGACCCCAACCCCGCGTCGTGCTGCAGCTAGGGCCTGCGCCTGACGTCCTGCTCCACGGTCAACGACACACGCACCCTGCTTACAGCCAGACATAGCGAAACATGACAAAACTGTTCAGTTAAACCATCATTGTGACTGCGAAAAAGGGATGAAGATATTCTCACTGTGTACAACTCTATTGAAATACAAGTAGTTCTAAATTAGCCCTTATGATTGCTTACTATTATTGCTATGTGTGTCGATACTCGACTTAGATGATTGTTGTTATATCGACTAAATTGAAAATATTCTTCACTACAACCTTCGCAAGTGATCTTAAAATAATCGATAAGATTTTGATTCGATTTGTGAATATTTAACATCACGATTTTTGTTTTCGCTATGTCTTCGCTGTTGGCAGTTTACTCCACTGATGTTGAACTCGGTTCAAGAGTGCGCCCCTCACGATATTAATACCGATTGTTTCGACACTTGTAACGAAGAAATTTAGCATTTATAGATGTATTTGTAGTTGAAGTGTGAGGGGTTAGGAATATTTGGTTGAGGTATTAACTATTTTAAAATAATAATCTTAGCTTTTTATCCCCTTGTTATTTTTTTATACATCTTTAACCTACCTTCCCTTCAGCTACAAAATTAAATTTAACCTACCTTTTATGTATTTTACAATGTTTTGAGTAATTGGCTGTTATTATTTGATCAGTTAATTAT
Source organism: Lithophane semibrunnea (assembly GCA_947363905.1). NCBI lineage: Eukaryota > Metazoa > Arthropoda > Insecta > Lepidoptera > Noctuidae > Lithophane > Lithophane semibrunnea. The sequence continues at coordinate 16,935,326 of OX376195.1, forward strand.
TCATATGTGATAGGACATACAATGTCGCAGAAATCAACCTTTCGGTGCTTGACGTCTACTTACTTCTTGTGGATTTAGTTTCAATTCTATATAGTACAAATCCTTCGAAAATTATGAATTGTTATCTCAAAATATGTAGGAACAAATGTATTAAAATATTGTTACTATGATGAAAATAAAATGGTACAGTATTATTGTTATTATCAGTTATGCTCATCTCTGCAATCGATGTTATGCAACATTCCGGCTAACAGTAAAACAATCAGTGTGTAATTTAATTTATGTGATTTTGAACTTAAATAAAGTGATATATTTGTAATGAAAAACGAATTGGTTTTGATTTTTATTGATTGATTTAGGAAGTTGTTACGAGGTCTTTTAGCGGACATTGTTGCACACTGAACAAAAATTAAGTCCTAACATGGCACTATTATCAAAACACGAGCAATGAGATTATGATGCTCCCACACTGCTGTTCAAATTATTTGCATAGATATTAGTAAACACTTTCTAAACAAACATTTATTTTGATCACTTGGCTTGATTTGATGTAATGTAAGTATATTAGTGTTAGAAAATGTTTATAAACATTTTTAACACACACACTCACATCCTTACTATAATTGAATGGAAAACAAAACTGCGAACTATTATACATAAGGCACGCACGCATCCGTCCTTCGATTAGTGGATTCTCAGGGCCCATCGTTAGTGATGTACCGGTCCATGTCGCTGGTGGTCTGGCAGTCGAACCAGAACTGCGCCGTGGGCAGCGGGTAGTACTCGTGGGCCTGCACTAGCTCGTTGTCGAAGCGCCAGAAACGAGGGCCTTGGAAGAAGTAGGTATCTATAAACAGAAAAAAGGTAATACAGTAAGGACATAAGTAAGAGACAACATGAGTAATGTAATATAAAAAAATATTACCTACGTATTTATGTTCCTTGAGCTACTCGTATATTGGTTATTATTTTGTCAGTAGACAGGGGGTTGAACATATCCACCCCTAAAGGAAAGTATGATAGAATTGAAATGAGTCGTAGGGAACATAGTTTTATCCTCCCTAAGTCCATCTAACAGTTAAGGTTACTAGAGTCTGGCAAACGAAAGTTGAACCTGAAAACACGCGCGAAATTAAAAAAAACAAGACTGTTTATCCCTGCACATAGTGCAAGAACACGTGTTCATAATTGAAACTTAATTTCATTTAAATAAAATAAAAATTCTAGTATCAACACGTCATATCGCACTATGTACAGGAATAAACAGTCTTGTTTTTTTAAATTTCGCGCGTGTTTTCAGGTTCAACTTTCGTTTGCCAGACTCTAAGAATGTTCTGATCACCTGCTAGACAAAAATACCAACTCCTGTTTGGCGCTGTTACCGTGGGCTTTTAGTCGACAAGTGCTATTTTTCTCTCAAATAACTTGATGTTCCGAATACGATAAGTAATAAAATGATCCTTTAGAAATATTACAATCTACATTCAAGCGTTTGGTAGATTTTGTAGTTGTGTTAGAGACTCTGTAATTTTAACCAGCCAATAAATGTATATTTTGAACATTCCACCCCCGTCGGAGAAACACGGAGGGGGAATAATCTCAACAGTAAAAAAATATTCCTAATATCGAATTCGAAATTCATAGCTGCCCTTCGTCAGGGCAGTGATGGGATCCGGACTAGAAGTTCTCGGTAAGTCAGATCATTATTCTGCATCATCATCTTACCTCCCTTCCACACAATAGCTGCATCCACAGGATAAGGCACCTGTCTCCACATCGACATCTCCTTCGGGAACCGTTCGTCCATAGTCCCGTTACTCTCGTCATATCGCCAGTACCGTTCCTCTTCAATCAGATACGTCTTATTGTTGTAGTTGGAGAAGAACACGGTAGTCAGCTCTGGGACTTCGTCAGGGATTGAGTAGTCAGATAAGGCACCTTTTTTGATGAAGTGGAATGTGCTGTCGAACTCCCAGTAGTTTTGGCCTGCAATGAAGAGTGTATTCGTGATTAATTGTGAACATGAGCATGAGCTTTACTAAACTGTGATTTTCGATAAGTAATCGTAATGGCCCAGCGGTTAAGGCCTTTCCTCATACTCGAGGTTCCAGGGTTGAAGTCCAGGCAAGTACGAATGTGACTTTTTCAATTCATATGTACTTACCTACTTTCTGAGTTTATCTTGGACATGACATCGGTGAAGAAAAACATCGTGTGTCTTGTTGCACAGCGGGGCGTCGCTCGTGCTGCCAACGACTTCACGATGCGCCTCGCGACGACGACGTCGCGATGTGTCACGCCGTCACGCGCCGGCGTGCTGCGCAGCGCGAGTTGGCCCCTTCAAGCAACGTCGCGTCTCGGTGTGGACTGACCCTAATGCTACCCTATGAGCGTTCGAGGAACCTACATTCTAGCCTCTCACTAAACTTATGTTGCTCTTGTATGTGCTACAATAATATCTACACAATGTCTTGCTGTGGTACTTGCCTGAGAAAATGACAATATTTCTGTCCTGTTTCTGGTAAATGGTTTTGATGATGTTGACATCGGAGGGCAGTCTTCGGAACACGTCATGGAAGCGTTGTGGGTAGCCCTTCTCCATTTCGTGTCTGTCACGCAGCACCCACACCCACTGGGGAACGATTGTGGAAATTAATTTTACTATAGCCCTTTTCTGAAGAAGCCACTGATGCTCTAACTAAACTATGCCCAGAAGCTGAAGTGGAAATGGGCGGGGCATGTAGCGCGATTGGCAGACGAGTGATGGACCTCGAGACATCGTGGAAAGGGCCAAGAGGGAAACGACACTAACCTCCTCCTCAAACACAAAGATCTTGCCGTTGATGACTTGCAGCGTGTCGTAGTTGGTCATGCAGAGGTCTGGCATGTAGTTCTCGTCCTCGTCGCTGCCTGGCTTTGTGAACCGTGGCACCAGCGAGGTACGCGACATAGGACTCTCCGTGCTCTCCGCAGCCTCCTCTTGTTTTTTTACTGAGAACGATATTAATACAGGATGTAAAAAGACTTATGCAAAATTATTGTTGGGAAACGACTTTTGGTGTGAAAATTCGCTGTTGACGGTAGTGCGCAATGTAGTGCAAGCAAAAAATTGTGCATGGGTGCATGCAACGGTACAGGCATGTAAAACAAGTTAGGTAATAACTACCTAAGGTAAAAAAACAAAAATGTTGGAACTTTGACCTTCAATATCTCCGTACCTAACCAGAAGGTTCCATGTATGGTCCAGTACAAGAAAAATATCACAATAACGCATTGATATTATTAAAAAACCCATAACGGGAAGAATAAGTGACTCGTAAGGCGTATTTTTTAATCCGTTATACGTACTTACTTACTTCAGTTCCCCACAAACTTTGGGCTTTTAAGTTTTCTAACAATGCCGAAATAGAGAAAATCATTTATAGGGATGCATTTCTTATCTTCCACCATATTTGTATCTGCTTTGAAGAGCGAAAGCCAGGAAGTGATCAACTCCTTAACGATACAAAACTTGCCAAGTTATGATTTTTATCTTTTACTAGCTGTTGCCCGCGTAAAAGTATCATATGTCCTTCTCCAGGTCACGGTCAACGGAGAAATTTCATGCAAATCCGTTCAGGTGTTTTAGCGTGAAAGCGTAAAAAACAAAAAAACAAAATCACTTACGAATATTACTCACAATACAGATCCCACATGCCCAAAATATCGTCGTCGTGCAGCTTTTCAACCGGCACCTGGTAGTAGGGGTACATGACCGACGTCTTCACATCGGAGTGCGACAATCCTAGCGCATGCCCGATCTCGTGGATGGCGACGGCGTAGAAGTCCGTGGCGTCTTCTTCGTCTTCCTCAAGGTTGTCCCCCCAGATCTCTTCGTCGTCAAAGTGCATGGCGCCGTGAGGGGGAGGGAATGCGTGGGCGACCACGTGGCCGGGACCGTCGAACGGAAATCTGTGGAAAGATTACTGCTGCTGTGGTATTTGTGTAGCAGCGTCAGTATTTTACTTAGTCGCTGATAGCATGCACTTATTTAAGTCTTGTTTGCAAAAACAGTGCGCAGTGTGCTCTGAATATTTGAACAAGAGATGAATATGTCTATCAAGTTATTATGCATATTGAGCGCCAACTTCTTTCATAGCTAATTTTGGGACCCTACCGCAGTCAGACTACCTAGATCATTGAATTGGAAGAGATGGGATATTGGGGTTGTTTCTTTAGAACGAACTATTAGAAACTAACTGATCTATTAGAAACAATACCAAATTAACGTTACTATATTACCCGTCTCCATGGTCGCCACTAACGAAGGAGACCTGTATGTCTGCGCGGCCCTGGTCTATGGGGCTGAAGCTGAGATTGCCGTAGGGAGCCCATAATGCAAGTCCTGACTCCATCAGCTCCTCCACGCGGGTTTTGTCCAAAGTGCTGGAGCCGTTCATCACTCTGCAACCACATAAATATAACAAGTCTTATTTTGAGAGAAATGGGTATCGCAGGCAATCAACACAAGTTTCGAATATATGTAGATGCAAGAATAACCAATTTACTTTCGGCAATAGCAACAATAGTGACATGACAGCGATAAAATAAAATATTTTAGGTCGAATACCAATCTCCACTCTCACTTCATCGCCCCTTTTCTAGCAATTTTGTTTTCCTTTGTACTACTTTTTAACAATTTGGTTTCCCATCGTTTGCTCAAGGTACCTGTACGTTATGTACTGCTTGTTCCACGCTTGCTGTAGGATGTACCTCCGGCTCCTGGCATATGTGGAGGATGTTTCGATGTCTTTCACGCCACACCGCTTTTTCCTGAAGAGCTACAAGACAGGCGTTACAATAAAAATGTAAGAATATTATTGAATTCAATTGAATCTAGGCTTTCTTTATGGTCTTAGCTCTGCGCAGACCAAAGACGGATTGCGAAGTAAAAGTTTTTCTGATGGCTTTGATTTCAAGCATTTTCGGTGGCACTTTATTTTCTGTGTCATAAAGTGTACCCAAGTTTCAAGAACAGCGACGCAGTAATATTACTTTACTACAGTCGTCTAAGGTTTATTATTCAATGTCATAACAAAAACTCCACTCTGCGCTCATTTTTGGTTCTCCCAAATAAATATGTACCTGTTTCGTATCATCGTCTAACATGCCAGTTTCAGGGAGCCCAGCGAAGGCTTGCATCTTCTTCAACGCTTCGGAGATGGAGTTAACCGTGTAGGCGACGTCTGCGTCGGTTGGCACGTCCGGTAAGTACCCATATTTTTTAAGAAAGCTGATCTGTAAATTAATAAATTAGTAGGTATGCTTTTGGTTTATCGAATCGTTACATTATGGTGGTTTTTATGTTGTCAGTGAATACGCATAAGTACTTTTTAATTAACTTGTTTAATACTTATGTTAGTATATATTTAACGGACAAAAAAAAAGGATGACGTTCTCAAGTCGAAGCGAACCTATTTCTTTTTAAATGTAATACCACGCTTTTACTTTTTACAGAGTAGTTTTACCTCTTTGAACGATTCTTTTTTTATTGGGGAGGGTATACCTCGAAGTTGGTCCCATGTAAAACTAAAAACTGTAGAAAAATTAGGGTTGATTGACTTTTCACCAACAGAATCTATAACTGTAAATGATTCTGCTGAAATTTCGCACACAAATAATGAACTTAGTTCTGGATGATACATCTCACACATCTGATGATGGAGACGGAAGACAGTCACAAGAGCTCCGCAGCAGTTTACAGCAGCTACATCGTGTTTGGGTTTATTTCATTCACCTTGATGAGAACTTTAAAACAAATTAATTCCTTATAGCGTAAAATGGTAGCTTGATGGATCTTCGTTGATTATTATGTGTCTGGCGATGGCGGCGCACTGTGGTTCATCTAGAATAACAGCTGGACAAATCTATTTTCTGCGAATTTTGGTTCCCAGGGGCTTTTACTTACAAGTATACCTATTATGACTATCTAATTTCGTTTTGGTGTAATTTTGGGGGGGAGAGGGAGTGGTGGAGAATTATGATTATGACTTATTATTTATTACACACTATTTTAATAGGTAGGTACAATGATATTTTTAATATAATATCATTGGGTAGGTAGCTAAAAAAGGAGTCTTGTAATAAGCGGATCAAACATCATGAGGAAACCGGCATGACAGACAGGCGCGGTCGCAGCCCATGATTTTGTGGGGGGGTCACCATTGGTGCCGAGGAATATTTTTAAGGAGATAGTTAATTGATAAGTACATAAATCATTCAGTCTCTTGATAGCTTAAATGATTTTGGGCGGGGTAATGAACGCCAGGACCCCCCCTTGGACGGCGCCTGATGCCAGAGATATAATTCTCGACGGCATTCCAGTAATAGGTCATTTCATCATTGAATACAATCTTGTTCATTTAAAAACAAAGAAGTAGGTAGGTACACACATTACGTTATCTACAAAGCACATTTTTGTTTTGACGACACGCGGTTCACAAAGGCTAGAGATACTGTAAGTAGATATTATGTAGATTACACTGACCTGTTCCGTAGTCGGCGAATTTGGTTCCACGTAGATGGTCCTGCATGTCACAGAGTACCAAACAATGCTAAGTAAACACAAAACGCTCTTTACGTTCATGTTAGTGTTGGAAGAATGAGTGGCGATAATGCCAAGCGGGTTGTACTGGAGCGACCTTTGGCTTCAGATAATGAATCATTAGGTACAGATGCGCGGTGATCTGGTTAACGACCTTCGGCGGAAGATCTATTACTCATGTGTATGGGAAACAATATTGATAATTTACTAAGTAAGTATCCATTTATGTTTCAGTTCTCCTTGCGGTCAGTTACTTTCATGTGTAGTACCTATAACTACGTTAACTTAGATTGCACAAAATTTGATTTAGTGGAATGCATGTTTGAGTCTTTTAAATAAAAAGACGTGCGCACTTAGAATAATAACGCGTTATTATTCTAAGCGTGCGCATTAATTATTCCTTCTACTAATCCATCTCTCAACCAAATCTTTCTTCTTCTTCTCTATTTCTTTTTTTCTGTCATTAATTTAGCCACGTAATCCACTGCTAGAAGCAATATGACATTATTTAATTCACTTCGAATGCTTCCCATTGCAAAATGTCATGATATCATGAAAAAGTCATTCAATACACTTTCATGAGCTTAGAGAGTTGTATTGCTGATTTTAATGTTTATAATTCTGTAAATCCATATTTGTTACGAGCGCTAATAATATTTAGATCAACATACTGACCTGCAAATTGCAAAAAACGTAAGAAAATTTGAATTTCGCGGGCCTCCCTAGCGCATCCCCCTTAAATCAAAATATAGTAGAGTATTAAAAAACAAAAAATGACAGTTATTGTCAAGTGTAAGCTATGATTGAATTCACTGATTGAATTCTTGATTATTTTAATTTGAGCACGTTTTTACCAAGGAAAAGTAACAATAATCAAAATGAATAGAACATCAAGAGAAAAATTTATGGTTTCTAGTTTGTTGTCAGTACAGGCGGGATCCCGAATATTCCAAAGTCCATCCAGATTATTTTCAAGATACCACGAGGAATTCAGTATTAATGCGTCAATACAAAAACCTTGTCCTTTTGTAAGTACTTTTTGGGTTCTGTAGAAGAACCGAAGGGTGCTAAACGGAACCCTATTACTAAGCCTCCACTGATTATTTTTTCGTAATTACACTACACCATTGTTTAGCAGTGCACAGAATACAGCTTCCGTTCAATCTTCATCGATGCATATGTTGCAAACTGTTCCAAATAGTCTCCGAGTAAAATGGACAGACGGACATGACGAATTATAAGGGTTCAATTTTTGCCATTTGGCTACGAAACCCAAAAAAGGTAGAAACAAATAAAATTGTAATAATAATGCTCTAAAGCAACGGTTTCTAGAAGAGCGGTGGCCGCCCGCCATAAAGCGTCCGGAATTTACCGGCGAATGACGTAATTGAAACGTTATTTATGAAAGTAAGTTGGTACCGTTTAAGTCCCATATAAAAGCGAGCGAGCCTACCATCAAACGGGCATAAATCGGCTGCTACTGAACTACTGCTACTGCTACTGCTACTGCTACTATTCGTAATGAAAAAACAAATTAAAGTAGGTAGATCGGACTGTTTTTTTTACCACAGCGTTAGCCAAGTACCTACAGGGTATATATCTCGAGCCGTCAAGACAGACGTAGCAGCCCCAGTCGCGCGATGCTTGCTGGCAAGTTACTAGCCGCTAGTAGTTAGCTAGACGTTACGTAGACTTGAAGAGAACTGGAATGTACAAACTAACCTCAACTTTATGCTCCAGAAACTGCGCTGGATGAACGGGTTCAACCATAAAGTAGGAGTGATCAACTTGAACGATAAGGGCAGCACCACGCTGTTCTACTCAGCGTCAAACTGCGGGGTGTTATACAACTGGACGACGCATCAAATGTGGCTGCTGCAAGGACACGTAAGGCGGCCGGCGGCCATATCTTGGGCTCGTATAGATCGGATATCCTCCTCGTATCAAAATATGTCGCATAAAGGGATGTATTTTTTTGAAGTTTGATTTTTTTTTAGGGCTCCAGGGGACCGTAGATCTACGTATTTGATATTAATTTCAACTTGATAGCTCCAGGCGTTCCTGAGAAAATGGGTTTTGACAGACGGACAACGAAGTGATCCTATAAGGGTCCCTTTTTTCCTTTTGATGTACGAAACCCTAAAATTTGTTACTGTTAAATACAGCGGCTTCGCCCGCGTGGATGTCGGTAATTATAGGTATACATACTAAAACCTTCCTCGAGGACCACTATCCATTGGTGAAAATCCAAACAGCATGAAAATCGTTGCAGTAGTTTTTGAGTTTATCGCGAACAGACAGACAGACAGACGCGGCGGAGGACTTTGTTTTATAATATGTAAGGATAACTCCATGTCTCTCACACTATAAAAATTATGCCCTTTCTAACTACACCTGAACGTATACCATTTATTAAATTCATCTTACAGCGACACATGATCACATGCATAGCATCTGACGAGAAGGGTGAATGGCTGGTGACAGCCGACTCCGGGCCAGAAAACGTGCTCATAGTGTGGGACTTCAAGGATCTGTTCCCGCAGAAGACACTCTTCTCGCCGCACGGAGCCGCGAAGATTGCTAAAGTGTCATTAAGCGCTGATGCTAAATACATGCTTACTGTAGCTTACCCTTCTGAAAAGATGGTGCTGTATTGGTGGATATGGTCTTACGGACAAGACACTCCACACGGTAAGTTCAACACATAATGTGTATGTGCCTGTAACAATCGGCAATATTGGAGCCTTGGAGTTGTACCAAAAGTCAACACGTTAATGATGTTGATAAGTCTACATTATATACTACTATAAGTTACATTTTGTTTTATTTCAGCGATATTTGAAACACCCAATATACCTCGAGATGGCGTCGTAGAAATAGGTTTTAATCCATCGAGAACAGATCAATTTCTGATACTGACCAGAACCAATATTTATATCGGCAATGCGAGCGTGAGTAGAGAAAAATATATTACCCTCCTTCTGGGGCTGTCAGGTTAAATGAAGGCTTGGAAGGTTCGAATCACAAGTTTGAATCATAAACACTGAAGCTCTATCACTTCACCGAGGCACTAACTATTACTAGGTGTCTGATTGATTGACTGGAACAGCTACATTAAACAAGTGACAAAACTTAAAATACGTCCAGCGCACACTCACCAGTCACGCCCGTTACCATTTTGCAGGACGACTAAAGTTTCACCCCAACACCCATTCACCCCTTTAACGTCACCGTTCCGACACAGCCACAGCAAATAACTTGTCATGCAAGTTAGCCTTTTTAAATCAAATGCATTAAAGTAGATTTTGCGATGACAATACAGAATAGTGGACAGCTGGCGCGCCGTCACACGACGACGTCCGGACCGCGAAGCGCCCAACCCGCTTCCCGGCGAAGAAACGCAAGCGATATAAATGCCCGGCGCCTCGGCGTCTGCTCAGGGACCCCTCGCCGCCCGAGCGCGGTCCTGTGTCTAAATATTCTCCTTCTGTTCGTCTTTTATGCACTCAACATCTCCTTTTTCGTTATTTTTGCAAAATTCTCTTTATCGTCGAGTGCAAATAGCTATGATTGCCAGTTCGCGAAGATTTTTACGTGGACGGTGAGCTACCAACGAACTAGTAAACGGCGCGTGAACAGCAAGCTGTCACCTCACCGGTGCGGTGGCGTGCAAGCAGCGAGCGGTGCGGTGATAATGAGTGATGAACTAAATATTGTAACCAATTACCAAGGCATACGCTATCTTTAACATGTATAAGTATATCGCTCATACTTCACTCAAGAGTAGTACCTAGAATGAAAACCCCCTTTTAATTACAGAAAATCGTGGAGATTGAGCGAGGAGTACTCAGAGTGACAGACCGTTGGCAGCTAACTGTTAATGCTCAAGACAATGTGAACCCGGATTATGGGAAGCTGTTGTGTTACACGTTCGTGAAGAGCACCTCTCAGATCATAGTGGGGACCAGTCGCGGAGCCGTGCTGTTGTATGGATACACTATCGAGTACTGCGTGAATACGGAGTCTGAAGACATCGATAAGTTGAGATACATCAAGATGCTGAAGTTGAACAAGAGAATGATCCATGTTATCAAGAATGTTGATGGGTTAGTTTATAAAAAAAAAAAAAAAATTGTTTAAAACAGCTACCCCCGAACTTAGATCAAATAATTTTTTTATTTGATCTAAGCCCGCGAAACAAAAAAAAACAAAATTAGAAATCAGTCAGTCGGGCGCGGGAGTACGGCGGGTATAATAATTTGTAATTCAAGGAATTATATGGATGTCAACACACAGAACGCCGGCGCGGGTCGGGCGCGGAGCGGGACCCGCGCGGGATTCGCGCCTGCCGCCCGCCGACACAACAGCGCGGGGCGGGAGCGGGTCGGGCGCGGGAGTAAGGCGGGTGTCATAAATTGTAATTCAAGGAATTATATGGATGTCAAGTCAACACACAGAACGCGGGCGCGGGTCGGGAGCCGCGCCCGCTGACACAACAGCGCGGGACGGGAGCGGGTCGGGAGCGGTTGTGCTATTCTGTAAAAATATCTCCGTGAAAACTAAGTGTAGTAAAATATCAAAGTGAGCTTGGAGTTTGTCACTGCCTTAGCATCAGTAGGTATCGATGACAATGACTCACTCCACTCTCACTTCACCTAAGTTTTCAGGATGATGATGAGGTGGTGTAAGATGGTTACAGAATAGCAATGTGGGTGTAGCGGCGTTACATTCGTTGCAATACACGTATCGATGATATTCTCCATATTGATGTTTTTTTTTATTAATGTCATGAACCTACAACTTTTTCCATTTTCGCGTTCTTCTCTTTAAAATAAGTAAAAAATAATAATTCTTCGTCCGTGTCAGAATCACCCAACATTTTCACACTGCAACCGCTGCCGTCTGTCAAAGTACAACCGCGCCCGACCCGCTGCTGCCCCGCGCCCGCGCTCTGTGTAAACACGATGAACCGCGCGACTCACGCGATGAAAACGACCCGACCCGCTCCCGCCCCGCACCCGCTTTGTGTGTGTTTTGGGCTTAAATGAACTCGCTGACCCCGCTGTGCAAAAATTTTGCGTCACAGTACCTATAAAATTGTAGCAGTAAGTACAATTAACTTTGTTTTACGGAATTCATGTTAATGTTTCGGGTGTTTAGTTTTTAGGGAAATATTAATGAGTTTGTAATTTAAACTGATGTACTTTAGACTCCTACCTAACCTCTAGTTATTTTTAGGTCAAAAAGAAAGTATTTTATAGTTTTTTTTTTTGATAGGTCTTTACCTATGAAATTGCCGTTTTGTATGAAAAAATTTAAACAATTTTTTTTCATGTATTTTTTATTTGTATTAATCGAAGTAATCACCCATGCAATCAATGCATCTTTGCCAACGCAGTGGCAGTTTCTTGATGCCCTTCTTAAAGAAATCAGCTGGACGGGAGGCAACAAATTCTTCAAAGGCATTTTGTACTGCCTCTCGGGTATTGAATTTTTTTCCCGCCAAGAAGTTATCCAAATTCTGGAAAAAAGTAGTAGTCTGTAGGCGCAAGGTCTGGTGAGTAGGGCGGATGACGGAGAGCTTCCAACCCCCAGTTCTTGCAACTTGGAGACCGTCTGCTGTGCAGTATGAGGTCGCGCGTTGTCGTGCAGGAGCAGCGGAGACGAGCGATTGACCAATGCTGGTTGGAGATGTGCCAGCTTCTCCATCATTGTGTTCGGTTCTTCACAGTACACATCTGCAGTAATGCTCACCCCGTTTGGTAAGAAGCTGTGATGAATCACACCGGCGCTAGGCCACCAAACAGTGACCATCACTTTTCTAGGGGTAAGTTTTCGTTTAGAGCATTGTTTAGGTACTGAACTAGGATCCAACTAACTTGCTGAGCGCTTGCGGTTATCAAACAGAATCCATTTTTCATCGCAGGTAACAATGCGGTTCAAAATTCCTTCATTTGTGTGTCTGTTGAGCAGTGCAAGCCACGCCTCGACGCGTACTTCGTGCTGGCGATCATTGAGTTCGTGGAGCACCCATTTCTCAAGCTTTTTTACCTTGCCAATTTGACGCAAATGGACCAATATTGTTTTGACGCTAACGTCGAAAGCTGCTGCTAATTCAGCCGTAGATTGTGTATCATCAGCTTCCACAATCGCCTTTAATTCGTCATTGTCGACCAAAGTCTTCGGACGACCGCAAGGTTCATTTTTCAGGTCAAATTTCCAGAACGGAAGCGCGCAAACCAATAACAGGTGGTGCGTTGGTTTGTAGTGTTAGCTCCGTAAACGTCGTTGATGTTGCGTATCGCTTGTGCCGCGTTGCTGCCACGACGGTACTCATATTCCATAATTACTCGAATTTTTAACGTATCCATGATGACGAAAAAGATTGAAATGCGATGAAAATGTAACACTAATCATTAAACAAATGACTTCTTTTGAAAAAAGAATTCCATGTTTTTAAAATAAAATTAATATGAAATTAGAATTCTTAGCCAAACAAAAATTATTTTGATTTGAAATGGCCAGTACTGCAGAACGGCAATTTCATAGGTAAAGACCTATTATAAGCAACACAATTTATTTTATTACCGGTTACCTACCATTGTTTTTTTTAATGTCACTAACAGTTTCCTTTTCTTTCATGACTGTTACAGCGCTTCCGCACTACGCTTACTTATAATAATAAAACCGCCAAGTGCGAGTCGGACTCGCGCACGAAGGGTTCCGTACCATTTTCTATAAAAACGGCAAAAAATCACGTTTGTTGTATGTGAGCCACCCTTAACTATTTGTTTTATTTTAATTTAATTATTTATTTTGAAACTAAATATTCTGTGAATATTTCAAGCGTTCACCTGTTGTCGTTTTCAATATCGAGCAAAAAACTCACGTTTGTTGTATGGGCTCCCATACAACAAACGTACCCTTAAATATTTAGTTTATTCTGGTTTTTAGTATTTGTTGTTATAACGGCTACAGATATACATCACCTGTGAAAATTTCAACTGTCTAGCTATCACGGTTCATGAGATACAGCCTCGTGACAGACAGACAGACAGACAGGCAGACAGCGGAGCCTTAGTAATAGAGTCCCGTTTTACCCTTTGGGTATGGAACCCTAAAAACAAGCATTATAATCTATAGAATTTTGGTATGGCAGGCAATTTCCCGCAGGAAGTCAGCCAGTAAGTCGGCCGCAGCCGGTAAGTTAGTCGGTATGTTATGAGATAACAGATATCTAGTCACTATTTTGTGTGAAAGTTCAACAACATCACCAACCTTGCATTATTATTATAATTTGTACAATACCAGATACCTACAGTAGGCGCGCGAGTTGAATTGATGCAGTAGGTACACTAGGTACATGTCTGACGCTCACGTAATAGAATCTACCTATTGCGCCTGAGCGAGAAGCAAATTCTGCCGTCGCATCGTCGCGTCGCCATTCTAAATCCCATTCAAAAAATCGAGTTGTAGGTCAGTTCAACTGAACAGTCAGTTGAACTGCAAAGATAAAAAGTTTTATTTGCAAAAATGATTTTTGGTGTAGTTGTGCTACTGTTCTTTCTGTAAACTGTAATATTAAAAACGAGTAGGTAGTTATAATATACGTAGAAAAATTATAATCAAACTCACCTTATTCAAATTCAAATTCAAATAATTTATTTTAGACATTCGTCCATAGTGTTAGTATACAAGATAACTTAAAGACTATTTTTAGTAAACATGAAAATTAATTAAGTTAGTATACAAAATAACTTAAAGACTAAGTGTTAGTAATAATAAAAATTAAAAACGCTAATTTGTGTGGATTCTCACCCAGTGGCGCAGCAGAGGGGAGTCCCACCGATCTGAAAACACGCTCAGGAGACTGTTGGTGGCGGTGCGCAGACGGCTATTCATGGAGGCGGTCCTCTTGCGTATTATGGCGTAAAAGTCATCAATATGCGCCTCCGCAAACATACCGGACGCACTACATCACCACGCCCGCCCCAACAGTATCCTGAACGCATTATTATATTGGACACGCAGATCACTGTATGTCCTTTGCGTAAAACTGGTCCAAAGACTGCACGTGTAAAAAGACTGGCAAAAGGCTTTAAAAAGAGTTATTTTTACTTCTTCAGTACAACGTGCAAATCTTCGAACCAGCATATTACATCGAACAGCCAGCGACCTGCGTTCCCTCTCTATATCAGTCTTATCCTTGAGATCATCAGTGACCCAATGACCCAAGTACTTGAATTTCTTTACCCAAGCTAAAGGAGTACCACAAAGCGAGACACCGGGGACATCAGGATAATTTATGGCACTCGCTTTAAACATAATAAGTTCGCTCTTCTTGACATTGTACTTGAGCCCATGGGCCACTGCATAGGACTCACAAATCGCCACAAGTGTCCTTAAAGCGCCGATCGATGGGATCAGAAGGGCCATGTCATCGGCATAGCTAATATTATTCATACAAATACTATCTATATGACATCCAATTCTGGCGCTGCTGAGCTCACCGATCAGCCGGTTTATGTACAAGTTGAAGAGGCGGGGCGAGCTCAACCCCCCCTGCCTCACCCCGCACTCCAGCCGGTACACATCCGAATGAGCCTCCGCCCACCTAACACTATATATTCCTCTGGTTATTGTACCAGTACGAAACAAGGATGTTATTTCATTCGGTAACGTTGTATCGCTCTGCAATTTCTCCCACAGTACATCATAAGACACTAGGTCAAATGCCCTTGATAGGTCCAAAAAACAAGCAAAAACAGGTGTTTTTCGGGAGGTATAGTATTGGACAGTTTGCTTAAGGCACAGAATGGCACTCTCCGTAGATAGACCAGGTTTGAAGCCAAATTGCGCATCATGGAGTTCAATGTGTTTAGCCAACTGTTGATCAAGCAAACTGTCCAAGATCTTGGCGACTATAGTGGCCAACGAAATAGGCCTATAATTGGACACATCAGAGGCGTCTCCCGTCCTATCCTTAATTATCGGCACTACCACTGTGTGCATAAGGTCCTGCGGTAGATAATTATGGCTAATGCACAAATTAAAAGTAAAGCAAGAACCCTATGCAGATGTAGCCCAGCATGCTTTAGGTGCTCGACGCTGAGGCCGTCGTGACCTGGCGACTTACCTCTTGTCATTCTTTTTATAACAGCGCCGACCGAGCTCACCAGAACCCGAAAACCCCCCTTCATCGGACACCCGCCGCCCTGTTTTTAAGAGAGACCGAACACTGAAATTATTTTTAAAAAGGTTGGCGATATCTTTAGGTTCACTCAGACCCGCCACACTCGCAGGGAGACTCGGCTTGGCCTTTAATTTATTCGTTGTTTTCCAAAATTTAGAAAAATCTTTTTTAGTATGACTTTTTTATTGTTTATACAGACTGATTTTAACAATAATTTCTCGTATATTTTGCGGGCGCAGCGAGCTAGCAACAGCGACACAGGTCCTACCTCAAAGACGCCTGGCCGGCTACTGAAACGAAGCGCGCGGGCCACCTTGTTATATAATATCTCGTTAAAACAATAAAAAACTGTTTTGAGAAAAATGAACCATACAATATTCTTCGTAATTTCATTGTCTATTTCTTGACATGTTTTTCGGGAGTAAAAGTTGGTTCTACTACAAGTAAAAATAAAAAAACTATCAAAAAATCGCGAAAAAAGGGAGTTTTCTCGATTTTTTTTGATCAAGTGAAGTTGTATAAATCGTGTTTTGAACCATAGAATAATCAAGAATATTTATTAAACTACAACATTTTTTTTTTATCAGATCAAAACAAATGTTGTTTCATGTTGTATCAAAAATAGGTCGATTCTGAGAGTCCTGCCCTTAAGCGCTTTCTTCCTACACACGTTTTATATAGGGGAAAATTGAACAGATTAAGTGTGACTCCGGATTTTTATACGTCTGTCTGTGATGTCTTCTTTATACCTTTTTAGTTGACTTTTTTGTCGTATTTGGGTTTTATTTCTTATTACTTTTATTTTTATAAATTATTTTGGGGTCATTATATATTTTTAAATGTGCTATTAATTTAGCCCTTTCATTTGATACCCAACATGGCATCATTAAAAAACTTTTTTTTGTTCATGACTTTTTGTCCTCTTGAGGGCGCCATGTCCAATCTAATGTTATAACAGATAAACATATATACGCACATACATATACATACCGTCAAAGTCATAACCCTCCGTTTTGTTTCGTCGTAGTCGGGTTAAAATTGCAAAGCTTACCTTTCTGTGGCTGGATGGAAATCAGCTGGATGCGGGAGGCACCGGACTAGTCGTTGAAGTGGTGCTCGAAGAAGGCCTACCCAGGAGCCCTCTTTCAGCTGAACTGATGACAACTGAAAAATGATGATGTAGGCTTGTAGCTAACCGAGTTCTCTCCTCCAGAGTTATAGTGACGGGTAACAGTTGCGGCGAGATCCACTTCTATGATGACCAGCTCAAGCTGCTGTACTGGGTGCATGGCTTTACGGTGGACCGCGTGAAGGGGCTCAGCTTCAACGTCTCGCCCAGGAGCTTCATGGTACTGGACCCTACTTGTAAGCACACATTCATGATTTAACTAATATTTTCTAACAATAATTTAAATAAAAGAGTGTTCATGGAGTTTCTTGCCCGTACTTCTCCAGAGGAACCTACTAAGCTTGGGAATGGGCAGCTATAGTTGTCGCATTTTAGCATGGCAATAGCGGTCATTACCCTTTCCCTAATATAGAGATATTCCTTTGTCCTCTTCTCACGGAGAGCCGTGGAAATAGGAACCCAAACAATAAACTATGTCTGGTTTTTCGTTATTGGAATATATTGAAGATCACTACACATTATTTTAGATTTAGGATGTTTGACTTTATTCAGCTTTTGAAATTAAAAATGATAGAAAATGTAGACGGGTCAATGACCGGTATTACCACGCCAAAATGCGACAACTATAGCTACATCTTTCTAACGGGCCAAACCTTAGACTATTCAAAAGTGCCTGTGAATAAGGTAATTGAAAAAAATTGATTAAAAAAAACATACAGTCGAATGGAGAGCATCCTCCTTTTAGAGTGGTCGAGCCTACAAGCGCAAATCCAAACACAGGACTGAGAGATTCCTGATGAAAAAACCCAATAAAACACTATTTTCGACCTCATCGAACCCAGGATTCCACAGTCGGCAGTGGCCCTTACAACTACGCCTCTGCCTAATCCTTCGGGTAATACAGCCGTAATGTTATGTTGTGTTGTGACTTTCAATACATAGGTAACAAGCCGTGTCCCTGCTGGGAGAAGGTGGAGCTCCAAAAGGATCCGGAAACCGGCGAGACTAAGCAAAAACTCATCAAGATGCGCCTGCCGACTGACGCCTCCGTCGGCTGCAAGCAATTCCTCGTCAGGGACTTTGTTGTTTGTAAGTTATTAACATTGATTTTCAAAGAAAGTGTGTTATTATGTGTTACATATTTTTCATCATGTTAGCTCTTAGTTCGTCTACTGGTAAGGCTGCTTATGACAGCTAATGAACAGTGTTATAAAATGCACAGCGTTGGTTTGATTGATGCCAAGTATTATAGATGAATCGTTACAGATTTACAAACGTGCTACGCGTTAGTGCTACGACACACGTCCTTGTTAGTGCTACACCGCCTTTCCTTGCTACGCCGCGTCACCTTGCTACGCAACACTTCCTTTACGCCGTTGCTACGCCGGCGCCCGTGACCCTTGCTACGCAGCGCTCCTTGCTACGTCGCGTTCCCGATGCTACGCCTCGTTCCCGATGCTACGCCTCGTTCTCTTGCTACGCCGTATCCCCTTGCTACGGAGCGCTCCCTTGCCACATCGCCTGTCCTTGCTACGCAGCGCGTAGTTACATTGCTACGTCCCACACTCGCTCATGCTACGCTATGTTTCGCGTAGCATGAGCGAGTGTATTTACCCTAGGGCCAAAAGGGCCATGGCCCGGGGCGGTAGGATGCGAGTGGCGGCGTATTCCGCACCTCGCGCTCAGTTTTGTTAGCCTTTGTTTTTGAAGAAATTTAAAATAAGCCTACTTATCAAAAATTAAAACTCATTTGGTTGTAAATTTGATAGACATCAAGACGCGAGACTATCGTATATAGGCCGAGTCACACCGGAATGGTAGCGGCCAGCAGCGATGCGGCGAGCACTTTCAGTGTGAAATCATTTTAAACTGTATCTACATACTGAAAAGACCAGTATCGCTTGAAAAGGTCGCGATGCCACCCGCGGTGACGCGAGCAGCCGCGCGCCACGCGCCTCTTGTCAGTGGTTCTGCCCGCAGCTGCCAGCGGCGACGCGAGGCCGCTCGCGGCACCGTGGGCGGCCGCCTGCCGAATGTAGAAACTAAACTAGTCAAGACGAGACTAGGCGCGTGGGGTGTGGAGGTAGCGCGAGGCCGCCAGCGGCGACGCCGGGGGCCGCTGCCGGCCGCTGCCATTCCGGTGTGACTCGGCCCTTACTGACCGGCGGCGTGTCGGTCGGTCCGACTCCATCGCGACTCAGGACTATAGTTTCGTTGCTTTTTTTTCCTTTAATTTATGGGGCGGCAAACCTTTCAGGCCCAGGGCGCTGAATCTTAAAATACGCCTCTGCAAACATACGTAGCGCTACGCGGCTTTGCCTACGCGCCACCCTTTGTGTTACACTATTGTTATACAAAAATTAGAAGAGGTGACTTTATCGAAGAAACAGAGATCACAATGTTCGCTAATCTTTTTTTCTATTTATTTAGAGACAGTTTAATGTTGTGAAGAAAACGGCAACAATTTAAACATCACTGAATCTATCACATTTTCCTTTTCCAAAGTGAATATTTGTCGACAGGCACTTATAACCAGGGAGTGGGCTTTGTGGACTTTGTCACCGAGAAGTACCACACTATTCTAGATAATAAGAGAGCTTGCGTCCTATCACTCGCCGTACATCCGGAGAAGTGAGTTCTGTACTTTATTTTATTTTTTATTAATGTTTGTGTAAGGAGATTTAAGTACGTCAATAGGATGCAATCAGCGATATTAATCGTATAACGAGTGACAATCAAATTTGCATGTTTCTTACCTTTGATGTAGGTTTTCTGATACTTTTTAGAGATCATCAACAGAAACACAATTTAATTTTAATTTCCTAATTCAATTCCATTTCTTAATGAATGATTATGCCTTAAGCAAATTATCAACTGAGTTAATCAAGGTTGTAATGTAAGTTAGGTGTAAATCGTTGGTGTTCGCGGTGATCATTGACCACCCGCAGGGTCCTGATGTGCGTGGGTTACACAAACGGCGTGGTGGAGCTGTTCAACTTCATGCGTCACAAGCTGGTCAAGCGGCTCGACCTTCGGAGCCAGTACACTATCGTGGTGCCACCTGACGACGACTCCATCAACTGCAACTATGATATCACCGTGCCGGAACTATCTGTCACCTGCCTGCAGTACTCGCCGTCCGGTGAGGCTATTCATCATCTTCATTTCAGCCGGAGACGTCTAACTAATGCTAGACATCAGCTGCTCCCATTCATATAGCTCTCAATTTGACCGCGCCCTAAAGCAATCTAAGAAAAAAGTATGCGGATTTTAATATAATTTATGTGAATTCAACTGAGAATTGGTCTTAGGTATGCACCTCGCCTGCGGTCTGAACACGGGCCAGATCCTGTTCCTCGACCCCACGACCATCGATATCGTGAGCCCTGCTCCTCACTTCGACACCGATGGCGCTATCACCCACATAAACTACAGTGAAGACTCCAAAAACATGGCTACTGCTGTAAGATAACTATCAATCCAACCATATTTACTTTACTAACAGCTACACACAGGTTCAGCTTATCTAAAAAAGAATCTCTTACCGCAGGATGCTACCAGAACAGTTTGCGTTTACAAGTACAACTGTACATTGCTACAATGGGTGTTCATTGGCAAACACCGCTCGCACTACAAGGATATTACTGCCGTAACCTTCTTGCCTGCCAGGACGTTCGGCGGAGAGTTCAAGCTGGTGTCACTGGGCTTGGACCGCTGCCTGGTGGAGTACGAAATCGGGGCCAGCCACGACGGCATCCTTGAGATCTCCAGTCTGGACCGCATGGATCAGTCAGCGATGCCACTGACTGCCATTGTCTGGCCCACACCCGACGACTTAGACCCTGTAGAATGTAGAACTCATTTACCGATAATACTCATAGCTAATGATGAGGTAATTTGATTTTGGAACAGGATCTCTTGAAGTTTTTACTTTGTAGTCTGTTTTATTTCTGAAACTACCTCTTTTGAGGTGCATTTTATTTAATTTAAAACTCGACTTAAGTCTTAAAATACTACTTACTAATTCAAGCGCATTTTGAATTCCTGTAGGTAAGTTTCGTGAATTGAAACACACTTTTAGGTCATCGATTTGGCTGCAACCAAAGTCCCATCTTTAAAATCCCACAGTTCAAGTACAAGATAGTGAACTACGCGACTAACGTGACCCTCGCGACAGTGCTGGGTCCTCGATACGACCACCCCGTCTCCAAGATACAGCTGGTCACCAGGAAAGAGGGCGCGGAGACGAACCAGTACCTTCTGTTTTCTTGCAAGGAAGTCGTAGGCTTGCAGAAGATGCCGCTCGACGGTAATCCCTGGAAACATGTCGGGTTGCTGGCACATCCATCGAAGGTATCTCTTCTTTCTACAGGTTTTTGTTTATTTTAAATAGGTGAGACCTTTGGTTGAGTAGGTCTATAAGTGGATGCGGGCAGGACATGACCGGCCATGCCCATTGACGCTTTTTATTTACTTAATTATTTATTAAAACTTTATGAGCAAGTAAAACAAATACTGTTATGCGGACTTAATGCCTGAGGCATTTTCTATTTCTACCAGTCAATCTTAAACGCGCGATTCCTGTTGGAGGTCCTACGAAGTTCCCGTATCTACCTATAACTTTTACCACATCAAAACTGTTTTAATAAATATTATTTTTAAAACAGTAGGTTTACTGACATCACCTGCCCTCTTCAACTTGTACATAGACGAACTAATTGAAAAGCTGGCTGGCACACAAGTTGGTTGTTATATAAATGGGCAGTGTGTGAACAGCATAAGTTATGCAGATGATATGGCTTTGCTCAGCCCCTCAATAAGTGCTCTAAGAGTGCTGCTGACTACATGTGAAACTTATGCTGTCATGCATGGTCTAATATATAACACGAAAAAGAGTGAACTTGTAGTGTTTAGAGGTAAATGTAAGTTACCCAATTTTATCCCTCCAGTGTTTCTGAGAGGTGAGGCTCTCACCAGGGTGTCACATTTTAGATATTTGGGACATATTATGACTGAAGATCTGAATGATGATGCTGACATGGAGAGAGAGAGAAGGTCATTGGCAATCCGATGCAATATGCTGGCCCGCAGGTTTGCACGTTGTACTAGAGAAGTAAAGGTGCTACTTTTCAAGGCCTACTGCCAGTCCTTTTACACGTGCAGCCTGTGGGTCAAGTATACCCGGAGAACCTATGACATCCTACGTGTGCAATATAATAATGCCTTCAGAGTGTTGTTGCGGCTGCCCCGGTTCTGTAGTGCATCAGGCATGTTTACGGAGGCTCGTACGGATGATTATTTCGCAATTCTGCGCAAGAGAGCTGCCTCCCTGATGCAGAGGAGCTGTGGCAGTGGCAACAGCATTCTGAAGGCAGTTTATGAAAGTATTGATAGTCCTATGCGAAGGCACTGGGGGTCTTTGCATGTAATGTAACCTTAGTGCTTTCGCATTCGATTTTCTTTGAATGTTGTACTCTTTTATAGGTACAAATATTGTTCCTATTGCTTTAAATTGTAACTTTTTGATCTCATGTTAGTGAAATAACTATTATGTTAGTAACTAGTTTATAATACCAACACAAACGTTTGTAATGTTATGGATACTCTTATCTGAAATAAATGAATATTATTATTTTAAAATGTCTTAACATATCTCGGGACCTTGGGGTCCCGGACCTTTGGAAGGCGTGCGAGGGGCCGAAGCTAACTCGCAGAGGCCCCTTAGACAATTTTAAATGGAATGAGGCACCAACCGACGATTATCCCTGTTCGCACTATGCAAGGGCAGCCAAGGACAACGCCCGGTTGGTGTAGGACTATTGCAGAACATGAAAACAAAGATATTGGGCTATGGGTTTGGGTGGCTAAGTGAAATGGTTATATTGAACTATGGAAAGACTATGGCCCCTGCCTGATCAATGTTATGGTATACACGGATAAAATGGCAGGGGGTGACTTGCACACTCAATAATGGGCCCCCGAAAACGGTCGCTAGCACATAGTGACGTAGAGACAAGGGGGCAACACTTCCTGAGGTGCTTAAGAGGAGTGGAGAGGTATTCCACGGCTATCAGGACAATCCCGGAAGTACGGTCAAGATCCCTACCAGCATCTTACTGGAATACTTCCTTCCTCCGAGCACGTTTGCTCTTGCGAATCTCCACTCAAGCCGGCCAATAAAGGCAAGAATGAGGTGGGAGCTCTGTTCCTCGTCAGTGTTCACTCTAAGCCGGCCAATAAAGGCAAGCCAGAGATGAGGAACAAGACTTCTCCCGGGAGGTAGGGTCCGTGGGGTCGCTACTGCCCAACAGCTTGCCACAAGCTGCCCTGCGGGTTTTTGTATCTCTCTTGGTCTGGCTCCTCATCCTAGACCTGTTCCGGCAAAGTAAACTCTGCCGGCACAGACCTAGAGTTCGGAGCGCGCAAGCCCCACCACGACGTCAACGTAGAGATACGGCGGTGGGGATATTATTATTATTATTATTATTAAACCCATGGAGGTTTTTTGGATCTTCTTCACTGAAACCGACAACTTGGAATCTTGATCGATAAGTTCCATAAACACCGGAAACAATGTTCCCGCAAAAAATGTTGCGAAATGCTTTTTTTGTTCATCATGATGAATACGGAACAAGCTTTTAGCCCGGAACACCGCAACAACCACGTGGGCGGCAACATTGTTTCCGTAATTTTCTGCAAAAATGCATTTTGGATTTTCAGGTTTTACAGATGTGTTTCCGTGAAGACCTTGGGATTCTATTCACAATCGGTGCGAAAGACACTATTCTCTCTCAATGGTCCGTTCAATACAAGTGTGTAATATTTTTCTTATTTATACCTACCTCTTAGGGGCGTAGCGTAGCGTAGTTTAATCTTTATTACATTAATAAAGATTTTTACCCGACTGCCCCAGAAGAAGTAAGGTTATGTTTTTCGAGAGTATGTATGTATTATCTATTTCTTTGGCGCGCTCTGTAGCCTAAACGGCTTGATGGATTTCAACATAAAATATGAGGTGTCATTAGATTCGTCATAATTGTGGGAGTGACATATCCTTATCCATACATAAGTATTATAAATCAAAGTCCCCGCTGTGTCTATCTGTCTGTACTGTTCGCGATAAACTCAAAAAACTACGAAACAGATTTTCTAGAGGTTTTCAACAATGGACGGAGTGATTCATGAGGAAGGTTTGTCATTGAAGGTTTTGTGTAAATTGGCTGAAATATGACGATTATTGTTGAAGATGTCGGACAAAATCATGCCGACTGGAAGCTTTACTGGCGAGCGCCGCCCGTAAAAGATGCATAAAATTAATGTTCTACAAGATTGTACATCATATTTAATAAGTTCAACAAAAAAGTCCACGATAGCATATTATGTCTTATCTTCTAAGGCTGGCCCACAGTAACCACTTTTACCTTTCAGAATTTGCTAAAAATGTATTGTTATTTCAATTGTGAAAAAGTTACCTTTATCCGAGATGAAATCACCAGATCTATAGACCAGACAGCAAAGCGGGGTGGAATAGACCTGGACCCTTACTACTGCCTCGTGGAGGACGGCCGGCCTGGCTGGCTGTTCCAGGAAATACGGGACCTGTTCTACTACATCCAGATTCTGTGTCAAGGCACCTTCTCCCCGGCTAGGAGGCTGGTCAAGGATTACATACCGATAGACTCGCTACCTGATCTGATGAGGGCTTTGGGATTTTTCCCGTCGGAATACGAGGTACCTACCTAAACAATTTTAAGGTCATACTATTTTGTGTCCCGACCACATTTCTGTGGCCCTAGTGAAAGGGGATCTACGGAGCTTTGGCTGCAGCACGTCGACCCCAAATCTAAAGCTTACATTATGTCTTACATCAGACCAAATAAAAAACCAAGACAGAGCGGTCAACGGTGACGTTTTGAGGCCGTTTTCGTAAACATAATTATGTGTGCACTTAGTGAGGTGTAGTTTGGATTGTAAATGCTTGTAAATGTGAGCGTGTGAGCGTATATGCACAGAGCGAAGGTGTAGTTTTGGCATCCTTCACTGTATTTTTCGCAGCGCTCAGTCTTGGTCTTTTATTTGGTTCGAGTCTCTAAAGCTGTCCCTTGACGATCATGCGGCATGACATGCAATTGTTACGTGAATTATCTTGTTGCATGAGGGCCCATCATGCGGACCAACACGTAGTTTGCATGACATGCAAACTACGTGTGTGTCATTCGCAGCAATCAATACAACTAAACAAAATTTTTAGGTGGAAAATCTGTTAATCGAAGCTAAATATAAGGTGTATCTCCGGGAGCCGGTGACAGAGATAGACTTCGAAGAGTTTGTGAAGCTGTACCTGAACCACCGGCCGGTGTTTGGCGAGAGTTTCAAGCGCCTGCGCTCCGCATTCCGCACCTTCGCTGACGTTGCTGCGAATCAGCCTGAGGAATACTTCATGAAACGAGAAGACTTTATCGAAATGCTATCTACGAACGGTAAGAATGTGAACACATGAACCTCCTGGCTCCAGCGGGATAAGTGTCTAACACTTATCCAGAATATTACACATATTCGTTCGTCAGGATGGGTGTGAAATAGTGACGAAATTGTTTGTTCTCGAGAGGGCTACGTCGGATTTTCGGTCACTCATTTTGTTAGCGGATGGACTTTAACGTGGGCTTATTAATAAGTTGAAATGAAAGTAGGCCTATAATAAACTAACTTTTAACTTTGAAAAATGATCCACCCTGTACCTGGTTATCTTTGGAGTAAGAAAAAAATCGCCGAAAAAACCCCTTTCTTGTATGGGAAACTTGTATTTTATACTTATTAATATATAAATAATAAGTATAAAATACAAGTTCTTTTCTTTATTTTATCCGTTTGGCACCCTTCGGGTACGGAACCCCCCAAAATTGGTTTTGCTTACTTTCTATTGTTCTACAGGAGAATTCTTCTCTCGTGAATTGTGCTGGTACCTGCTGACCATCCTCACCGGCCACAGCTTCGAAGATAGAGCACTTATGAATGAAGACGACTTTTCATTTTTACCAGAGGTTATTGCCTTATAACTTACTAGCTACCGCCCGCGTAAAGTCTCTAAAATATATTGGAGTCATATTAATTTTTCATCTCCCAAACCATTGAACCAGTTTAAAATGACTTGAAATTTGGCTAGACCTCGATTAACATTGTAATCCTACAGACGACACGATACGCGAGGCCAATTTCGACAGTCCCTGTAGTAGAAACGCCATAATTACTTTTATTTCTGACTTTAGCAGGCTATTTGCTAATAGGAATAATATATTCTTTACAGAAAATTAACTTCAGCCACTTTGTAACTGAAATAATTGGAATACAAGAAATAGATAATGGGTCTGTCCCATCTGGTGAATCAATGGCTTCCTCCACACATACTATCGGCTCGATGGATTCTGATGAAAAATAAAATTAATAAGTTCTCTTTCTGTCTATCTTTATTTTTATCTTATTATTTACTATAATATTATATTACATTAATATATAATACATTAAATTTACATTTACAATAATTTGTTGCATTATTTGATAAAAACAAAACATTTAGAATTCTTTAACCTACATATTGGTGATTTATGAACTGTAACACAATAATAATTTTTATTTACTTGTTTCAAGATAATATTTACATCATTTAAAAAATTAAAGCCAGCCTTTTGGGCACTTTTCCTGTTGACAGCTATGTGGACGAATTTTTTGATGCCCTATGATTATAACCCCTCCTTTTTTATTTGCTTGTACATATTATTATTTTAACCGGCAATTTAATGGCATCAATCTCACACAGCAAAATTAATGTGTTAGAAAAATTATGGTTAAAAAGATTACATATTTTATCTTGAACACAGCATGCATGCAGCAACATGATGGAAATTCTCTAAAATTATTGTCAATAAATTAATAATCAACTATCACTATGAATGAGGCTGACAATACAAATATTTGCCCTTGCTTAAAAGGACATGAATAATTAAACCCTATATTCAATGACTTTTAACTTGCATGTAATGATGAACAAGCTCCTATAAGGTGTTGCTAAAAGATAATTATAATTAATGTGCCTACATTAATTATAAGTATCTGAAAAATACATTAGGTTTTGCTGAGCAGTGCTAAGGCGCCATCTCCACAAACTAGAAAATCGCCATGTGGATATTGATTCATCAGAGTTTCTGTTGATTTCGATGGCATGGTGAGACTGCCGCCGCGAATTTCTCGCTTGTGGAGATGGCACCTTAATGGGCGCCATCTCCCCACTAATGTTTACATTAGCACTTCTCAGCAAAAACTAATGTATTTAAAAAAAACCAATGTGTAAGACTTTAATTATAAGCAGAATTGTTAATACACAATCCACTGCAGGGTTTTGTACTGAGTCACATAGAGGAAGAAACTGTGGTATAAAAATTATTTATGCTCTTCAACATGCAAACACAACTTTATGTGATAAATATCACATTTTGCATACACCAAACTCAATCCTTATGTTAAACTTAAAAAAATAATATTAAATTAGTCATATTGCTAAAATTATTCTAATTAAGTCACATTTTATGAAACTGAAATCATATTTACAATAGAAAGAAGACCTTGACCTAGCAAAGTAAATTAAAATGCTGAATTCAAATAAAATTACATCACTCTCGGTCATTGACCAAAATTAATTAAGGACACATTTTTAAATGAATGGTCATAACTTTTCTAAAAGTATAAAACTAAAACACTAACACATTTGTAGCGATGAGTGGTGAATTGGTACTCCTTGACTGCACACTTATGAAATAATCTCACAGCACATACCAACAAGTCCTTAATGTTTGTTCAGTGTAAGCACAGTCTCTAACTGTTGAAGACTTTATGTGTTAAGCAAGCCTCAGTCAGTTTTTAACCGCTTGGCAGGTGTTGTGGTGCCGCTACTCTGAGAGTTAGAGTCTTCAGAGAAATTCATTGCTGTGGAGGTGAACTCTGTGGGCCCTTGGGAGTCACTCACTGTTGAGAAACCTGAAAAAATAAAGATATTGTTCTTCATTTACTGTGGTCAGCTATATTGTTGTTTAAGATCCAATAACATTGAAATTTAAGTATATTTTTCATAAGAGCCATTCAAACGCAAAGTAACTAATTTAAAACTATGCTGCAGATTTCATAACAAGAGATATTAACCCTGACCTACTTGCTTAGACCCGAAAATCCACCATCTTAAAAACTTAACAATTGTTTTGGAATAAAATCGTGAGTGTTATTAGCAGTCATGAATATTGTTTACTCACATGTGTTAGAGTCTTCAGCCATGCCGAAGTTGGAGTTGGAGGAATCGTGCACCTTCTTCGGCGTCAATGTGTTCTCCTTATTATTCTCACGTTTAGCCGCGTGTTTCTTCTTTTGCTCATTTGTAGATATCGGAACCCATTTATAGATTTTCATGGTCGTTTCACCAATCGTCACCCATTTTTTCTCCCTGAAAATGGACACAGTGATAATTCATAGACTTTGACAAATTATAGAAAATATTTGCTACGAATGTTCAACTTACCAATGGCGAACTTTTTCTACAGCTTGCATGACTCTTTTGATATCATCTTTGACACGATTCCTAGTTTCCGCTCGGACTGAACGAGACATTTTGCTTATATAAATGCGCTTTTAGTAAAATAAATTTGTAACTACTTTTTAAGATAGAAAAGAATATTTGTTTATGAATAAACTGAACTGAGTTCGCTTCGACAAGCGGCTTTCTTCGTTTTCATTCATCCGCCATTGACTTTTTGTAAAATTTGACATTTGGAATAATGTAGTACGTTTAGTTGCGTTTTTTGACTGAAGTAATCATAATATAAAGAGACTACATAAACTACCGGGCCGATTTCTGTGGGTACAGTTTTACAAGAAAAAATAGTAGCTTTCTCAAATTCTTATTCTCTATAGGATAGAATACTTTGAAAAGCTGGTTTACAAAGCTGGTAAATTAAACAATTTTTCATTAACACATTGCCATAGATAGATAATAATAATACGTGTTCGAACTTCGAACAAATCTAGTGTGTCTTGTGTCTTCAAAAATCTGGTTGAGGATAAATTATACATAGAATTCATTTTAAACTACGCCAAAATCATAAGAGAAATATAAAAACAAAAAAATTGTAGGAAAATTATTTTATGGCTTACCTACGCAGCAATTACTAAACGTTTTTCCTTGCAATCGTACTTGCGTATTATTGGTTCTAATATCAAATCTAAACTATTTGATTGGTGTCTCATCCAATAAAGAGCAAGAAAATGAAATAGGGAACGGAATCATTCAGAGGACGACAGGAAAAATCGAAAATTGAAAACAGGGAAATAAATTTATGAAAAAATTTATTGGTAATAATCTGCCTAAAATAATTTTAACTATGGAGTAACATGTCCATTATTATGCTTTAGTACATAGGTAAGTTGTGTTATTTATTCTCGCTGTACAAAAGTGCAATATTTGGGCGATGGGCTGTATTTGTGAATTTTATCATGAATTACTTTTGACTTATATTTAGCGGCTGTCAGTTGTTTTACGTCTCATCCGTCTCATCGTTCAATAATTTGTTCATAATTATTTATTTCCAATTTTCCAATGTGATTGCTAAAGTGTGTACAAATTTTCACGCGGCTTAGACTACAGGGATGCGCATCGATTGCGATGATGCAACGAGATGATAAGGTGCAAATTACATGCATTTGATAGCTTTTTATTGGTGTTTTGCTTTTTTGCACTTTCTGCTTCTTTATCCTCAATGTTTAGTCCTTATATGTGTTTGTTTTACTTAGCTTGATCCCAAACATAACCTCAATACGAGTAGCCACTTGATACTCGAGTATACACCAGTGCTTGCCATCACATTGTGTGTCAGTAACTGTGCTGCATGCTGTCAACAACTAGGCTAGAACTGCCATTGCACTAAAACCAAAACACAAAATGCTTATCTACTGTCACAGTCTATTATGCCATCTTTAAAATATTTTTGTTATATTTTTCTGATAAAATTGAAACTTGGGAACAGATTGATCAGCAATCGCTGGTACTGTACACTCAATTTTTTACAAAACCCTGTACAATTAGTAACATAATTTTTTTTTTCAATGTGTAATTCTTGTGAAATAAAGTTAACCATGGTTTAATTAATAAATAGAGCTTAATAATTACTTATTTAATAACTGTAGATATAGACAATAAATATCATAAGCTTATCTAGTAGTTCACAGGCTTTGTATGCAGAAAGCTGTTTTTTACAAGTCAATGTAACACTGTCCCGTGATATTTTATTTTCTTTGCACTTTTTTACGCCTTGTTATGTTTTTGTTGCAGTTTTACCGTGCATGTATTGTTAAAACTGTAGAAGTGATACAGTGACTATATTGTTGGCTTGTCCGGCATAAGGTCCACCTAACGACAACCGTGAATATTTCCTTCCCGTATGGCTGCGTATGTTAACCGTACGATATCAATGATGGCTGGCGACGGGCCCCACAACGTTGCGATGCTGAACAATGGCGCTGTCCGCGTGAACATGTCAAATGTGGACTCGCCGCTACAGATATTTGTGAGGGCCAAGAAGAAGATCAATGATATATTTGTTGAGATTGATGATTATGTCAAGGATGCTGTCACTTTCATGCATGGTAAGCAAAAAACATTGTTTTTTTCTTTTTGCATGTTAGAATACTATCAATAACTGCCATAAAATGAAATGTTATTAACTGGCAACTGCTGACCCTGCATCTACTTCATTGGAATTATATTATTGCTGAAAACCACCAGCAGTATTCTTGACCAACTAGAATTTCAGAATGCTATGTTCTATACATTTAAGTTCTAGTTAAAATATTTTATAGCGCTGCTGTGGTGTACTGAGAGGTATTAAAGTCACTTGTCTGTTTGTGTGCTACTTGCTGAAAGACATCTACGATACTTGTATAATTATAGTATAAACCCTGAGTCTGCATCAATGATAATAATTGCCTTTCCCATTTTACCAACCGTTCAAGTCTCTAAGTACCTAGTCCCATTTGCTAATCTTATTAGATTCCAACAAGGTTACTATGCTAAAAATATAAACCTACATATTTACCCCTAGGGACAAGTAGAGGTTTATTATTGTATCTATTGTGCAGTCAAACTGAAGGGCAAACATCAACAAATTTGATCAGTATAAAAACAAGGCTAAGCCATCCAGACCTGGAAACACTAACTTAAAAATGTGTTGGAGCACCTCTTACAAACATCAGAAGCCATTCAAATAATAAAAGAGGAAATAAAATGCCCTAAAATTCAATTCTCACAAGACTATCATCAAAAGTCTCAAATATGACATTTAAAGGCCAGCCAGAAACAAATGTAAATGAAAAAGATAACAAAAATGTGAATGACATTTACTCACATAAATAAAATATTCACGACTGATAACTGATGATAAGTGATACCTAGTAACTAATCATATTGACGAATCAAATCCATGTTATCTGTACGAGGCATGCCTTTTAAGTTTTGTCGTTTGAAGAAAAAAACACAACTAGAACCTTATAGTACTTTTTATTGTTTTTCAAAGTATTCACCACATAGTTTAATACACTTTTCCATTCGCTCAAACCAGTTATTATAACATTTATTCCACTCTAAAGTGGGGGTGTTCAAAATGGCTGACTTGAAAGCGTCGACTGCTTCTTCACCGGACTGGAACCTTTGATCACGAAGACTTTTCTTAATTTTAGGAAATGTAAAAAAAATCGTTAGGGCTTAGGTCAGGACTGTATGGAGGATGGCCAAGAATTTCTACTTTTT
The DNA here is from genome assembly GCA_947363905.1 of Lithophane semibrunnea. Classification (NCBI taxonomy): domain Eukaryota; kingdom Metazoa; phylum Arthropoda; class Insecta; order Lepidoptera; family Noctuidae; genus Lithophane; species Lithophane semibrunnea. The sequence continues at coordinate 16,967,070 of OX376195.1, forward strand.
CCTGCTTCAAATACTCAATCGTTTGACGAGCGCTGTGTGAGCTTGCGTTGTCGTGGTGCAGGATGATGCGTCGCTTTGAGTTAGAATTTCGAAGTTCGGCGATGACTTGTGGTAAACAAACTGTGGTATACCACTCTGCGTTAACCGTTCTACGATCTTCAAGTGCAATAGTCGCAACATGGCCGGTTTTTCCAACGAACGTGGCCACCATCTTCTTTGAAGTGCTTCGAGAATGAACAACTTTAGTCGGCTTTGGCTCGTCTTGAAAGACCCAGATTGGAGATTGTTGTTTGGAATCAGGATCGTAGGCATAGATCCAAGATTCGTCACCACTGATGATATCGTAGACGTGATTTGACTGTCCTCGGTTGAACCTTTGCAGAGTTTTCTTACACCATCTGACGCGGGCCGCCTTGTGATCGTCGGAAAGCAGATGCGGTATCCAACGGCAAACTAGCTTTCTCACACCAAGCGCTTAATGCAAGATCTTCTGAATGGTTGTCCCTGAGATGCCTAATAGAGCCTCTATCTCTCGATACGTCACATGACGATCTTCGAGAATTATTTGTCTCACAGCAATGATGTTATCTTCAGTGAAGGCGGATTTTGGGCGTCCTTCGCGAGATTTGTCACTAACACTCTCAATGCTAACACTAGTATATCCACGCTGGAATTCTAAATACCAGCGTTCGACAGTCCGCAGACATGGGGCTTCATCACTGAACACAGATGTTAGCTCTTCAAAACACTGAAGCCGTGTCAGGCCTCTTCTATAGTTGTAGAAAATTATTGCACGAACAGTTTCCTTAGAAAGATTCATTTTCGTACGTAACCTGACAGATTCCAATCGACGCTGTGACTAAACAATAGCATTAATCCTAATACTTTCAACTGTTTTGAGATTCCAAATTTAAACACATTCGAATATAGAACAGCCAAATTCAAAATTGCCGGGAAATATGGAAACGACTGAACTTAAAAGGCATGCCTCGTAGAACGTTATATCTTCGATCGATCTATGTATATACTTGTTAAGGTCGCGTGCCAACGTACGGCTTATTTGGATAAAGGTCATTATCATTAATGTTTAATTGGACTCTAGAGTACTATGCGCTTGCGCGCTCGCGCTCGCGTTTTGTGTGCCTACCTAATAGAATCAACATCATCATTCACTTGCCCCTAAGCATTCCCCAAACTCAATTTAATTGGGGCCGGCGCAACATGTCTTCTTCTATACTTCTCTATAAGTCGTCATCCAAGATGACGACTGGTTTGTATGCGTAAAGGTTTGCCCACATCTAAAGCGGAATGGTGCGCGGTTGCCGCGCGAGGCCTGCCGCGCATAAACATTTTTACCTATCTAGAGCGCGGCAGAAATATGTCCTGCAAACGCCGCGGGTTGCTGCCGCTAGAATACGTGACGTGCTAACTTCCTAACTAATATAATAAATGCGAAAGCGAGTTTGTTTGTTTCGCTTTCACACTAAAACGGCTGAACGGATATGGATAAAATTTGGCACATGGGTCCTGGAGAAAGACATATGATACCTTTTATCCCGATATTCCCACGGGATCGAGACTTATGCGGGTGAAACCGCGGGGCGCAGCTAGTAATTAATATTCGGCCGAATTTGCGGGAATAATTTAATTTGGCTTTATAATACTAGCTGATGCCCGCGGCTTAGCCCGCGTGGATGTCGGTTATTATATACTAAAACCTTCCTCGAGAATCACTATCCATTGGTGAAAATAGCATGAAAATCGGTGCTGTAGTTTTTGAGTTTATCGTGAACAGACAGACGCGGCGGAGGACTTTGTTTTATAATATGTAGTGAAGTTAGTCCTTGTCCTTGCTTGTCAGTTCTCGTTTCACCCTTGAACTTTCAAGTACAATGGTGTTCTTGTTTGTCCAATCGCGAAGTGCCGTCTGACCTTCGCAGCGTATACAGAAAATTTGTTCTAGCAATAGGATAGTATTGTGACTTGGCACCTAATCCCTGATAATACTTTAATCGCTTTTAACATATACCTGTGAAAGTGTGGTACTGTAAACAGAACTGAAATACTTTTATCAAATCTGTAACATGTTAATGGTAAGACGGCATTTCCTCTAAGGAGCTCCACTTACTGTGCGACGACATCTACAGTCGCATTTAGTACGCGTTTCTAATATCGAGCAGAAGGGAGGAATGCACATGACTTTTTCGTATTTTAATTTACAGTACCTTCAATGCTATATCTATTTATTTAAAATGCAGCAAAGCACATAAATTTACACCAGTCGCGCGCTGTCGATGTGCTGTCGAAGACGCATCGCACTGTGATCCTAAAAGAGAAACTGGGCAAGGTTTACCGCTTGCCCAAAAGATGCCATACTTAGATTATAAAATGATGCCATAATATTCGCCACGTGTGCAAATTCGGTCATCTAGCAACATGATATTTCATATTTGAGAATGATTGTTGTGTTGGCATGCTCCCAACTAAACTATCACTTGTTTGTATATTACATAGTTGCATAACAACGTATAAATATATATAATATGTAATGTGGTGTTGTACTGAAGGCAAGAAGTGTGAGTTATACTGAGTCATCAGAATAGACGCACACCGGACGCCACCGGTTCCGCCCGGAACCAAGTGTTTTATAGTATTCCCCAATTTATTACCCGCTAAATGATTGCTAAGTACAGTTGGCATTACGATTCAGCAGTTCTCCAAACATGAAAAATATAAACCAAGAACAATACGATTCGGATGACAAGTTTCATACATACCATAAAATAACACGAGCATTGCCGCTGTCCTGGTTGAAACCAGAGGTCAGAATTGCGCCATTACAATAACTTTGTTCTTTCTCTTTAGAAGAAATCATTCGTCTTGAACTAGTTTAAAGTAGACATTAGCTTTAAGTTTGTATAAATGTTGCAGCGGTCACGGGCGAGAATGGGATCGCGACGCCCCAAGACCTGGCTAACGTGGAGGCCTATGTATCTAAGGTGCAGGCCATACGGGAAGTGCTCAAGCGAGATCACATGAAAGTCGCCTTCTTTGGTCGGTAAGCAAATTCCTAATTATAAAAAAAATTGGTAGGTATATCTGTCAAAAATACACCCATAAAAAAAACTAGCTAAATAATTATTTAGTGGCAGAAATAATTCTTGTATTTATTTGCTAACAATATCATGAACAAGATGACAATTATTCGACTGATGTATTTTGTGAGGCGCTGAAAAGTCCTCTTTTTAGGGTACCGTAGGTCCCCGAAGGGTGCCCAACTGAACCCTATTACTAAGCCTCCGCTGTCCGTCTGTCAGTCTACGCTATATATATCATGAACCGTAAAAGGTAGACAGTTAAAAATTCTCTTTTTTGTTAGATACACCTTCATAAATTCAATTAGTCGTTAGCCGAGTTGTATCAGCGTAGAATAGACTCCCCGGAAAATGTTGTGACGGCTCCCACACCACACTGAACTGTTTCAAGAACCGACTGGACAGATTAAATATCTCTGAGCTATTTGAAACGCACGCACCAGCTAATTAGCTGCTAGTGTGGCTTGCGAGATTGTCGACATGTAGGATGTGGACTCAGCGAGGTTGTGAATAGTCTCGCCAATGGCTTTATAGCCAGGAGCCTCCACTAACACCTGAGGAGGCTCTCGTTGGGCAGCTGGATCAAGGGCTTGATTCAGAAAGCGGTACTTTTGGACACAGCTCGCATTGTAAGAAGTTCCTCTCGAGGCCTGACCACCGCTCCCGATAGCGGTGGGCTACTATTTTTTATATGTTTTTTTAGTGTATAAGTATATAAACGAAAGAAAAAAAAAATATCGCGGTTCGAAGATATGTCCTTAAAACATTCCCTTCTGTTTTCTCTCCAGGACAAGCAATGGCAAAAGCACAGTGATCAACGCCATGTTGCACGACAAAATCCTACCGAGCGGTATCGGGCACACCACCAACTGCTTCCTGCAAGTGGAGGGCTCAGACACCGACGAATCCTTCTTGCGAACCGAGGGTTCCGAGGAAAAGCTCAACGTGCAGGTGATTGTAGCTTTTATTTGTAACGGGTGTAAAACGACGGTTAACGATGCCGAGACTCACTTGTAACCCAGGGTGGGCGTACCCTGCCCCCCCCTGGAAATCTCGCAGAACATGTATAAACTCGCCTAATTACTAATCAAAGTGTAAACGGGGCCGTATGCTCTAACTTTTAAATAAACCGCGCAGTAGACACTGGCAAAATGCACGAAAACGCGCGGGACGATGGCATACTACACTAACCTATACATACATATACCTAATGTTTCATGTAGGTGTGTTTGTGTAGTGTGTATGACAATGCACCGCAGACGATCTGACCTAAAAATATAAAATTCTGACTTGCCCCCCAGGCCAGAAGCTGGGTACGCCCATGTACGCCCAGATTACATAAACGCACAACAACGATAACATTCCTTTTTTTTCTTTCCTTCTTTCTATTTGGTTATCACTATGTCTTATGTTGGTCGGTTGCATATTCTTTTCATTATAACATTGGAGTAAAATGTATTCTTTGTTCTGTTTTCCAGTCTGTAAGCCAGTTGGGCCACGCACTATGCGCGACCCGATTGCAAGAATGCTCTCTAGTGCACGTGTACTGGCCGCGCGAGCTATGTGCCCTCCTCCGCGATGACGTGGTGCTAGTGGACAGCCCCGGGGTCGACGTCACGCCCAACCTCGACGAGTGGATCGACAAGTACTGCCTCGACGCTGACGTGTTCGTGCTCGTCGCGAACGCGGAGTCCACGCTCATGGTCACCGTGAGTAACATGTACAGTGGTACCCAAGTGATAAGGCGCGTCGTGAATCTTCGTTTGCACAGAAAAGAAAGTATGGCCCCGAAGATTAACGAAATAACTTAAAACTTACAATAAACCTTAGATCACTACTATAAGGTTCATAATACACTGCAGCTGTTAGTTCCGTCTCACTCGCAAGTATGGCGGCTGACTAACATGACACGCGGCGCGCGCTAACATGGCGGCAGCTGCCGACCAATAGCGGTACAGGAAAAAAGAAGCGCGGTGCGTGGAGCGTGCTGATTGGTCAATGGCATTTCCCGCGCTTTGAAAATTCATCTTCTGCGCAGGTACATCGGTAAGCCATATCAGTTGGGTACTACTGTAAAAACATGAAACATGCAACGTGTCACGTGACACAACCTCGAATTAAGATTTAAGTACGTAGGTATTATGTTTTTTATTTTTTTCTATTTTCAGGAAAAGAACTTCTTTCACAAAGTATCGACAAAAATATCGCAACCGAACATATTCATACTGAACAATAGATGGGATGCCTCTGCTTCTGAACCTGAGTATTTGGATCAAGTGAGTTTGCTTTAAGTATTTTGTATTTTAAATAATGGACGGTCAAAGTTCATTGCGCCGCCATCGACCGCGCGTCACGCCGACTGCGGTGGCTTTTAGTAGATTTTATTTTTGTTGAATTAACAAACAACTACAATCATAATTTCAGATTATGAATCTAGCTAGCGTTGTTACACTCCAAACAAGTGACATTAAACTCAGTCTTGTCCTTCCAAATCTTGTGGGACAGTGTCCAGGTTCTCGCAAATCTGTGTGGTTCTTGGAAAAGAGCAATGCAGACATTAATCAGCATGGTCCACATATGGCCTGACCAAGATTATGAATCTAGCTACCTCTTGAGTTTGTTTCGGTCTTTCTTCTCAGAGTATTCGGATAGAAAACCTGCCCCTGGGGGTAGGCAGAAACTATAGAATGCCTGCTACACTCATTACGTACTCCTTTGCTTCGTTGACGTTCATACATCTGGCCAAACACGTACGCTGATTGTGAATACTGCTCATCTGACCATTAGGAAAAAAAAAAACAGCAGAACAGATTTTTTTTAAATTATTAATTAAAATATTTCCCTCTCGTGCAGGTCCGCACACAACACGCCAACCGTTGCGTCGACTTCTTATCTCGCGAGCTCCGCGTGTGCTCGCCCAAGGAGGCTGAGGAGCGCATATTCTTCATCTCTGCCAAGGAAGCGCTGTTGACGCGCATGCGCGAGAGAGAGAAACCCGTCTCGTGTGAGTATAGTCGACTTCGTTATTGCTTTAACACTAGTTTCTCGCGTGTTTATTAACCAAATGCACTGCAGTCCATTTGTTTACGTACGGGTACGTACATTAGGTTACGTCGTTACCCTCCGACCTTCTATTACGTCTGGCGCACCCTGGTCAATCGACTTCGATTAGCTAATCCTCCCACCACGATGGCAAAAAGTTCTAATCGGCCCTCCTCAGTTCTATCGTGCTGATTAACGCCGTGGGATGATGTCTTAAGATCTCCGCTAAGGCCTTCCTGGCCTTTGCGCAGCTTTTAAGACATCAGACTCAATTTGTTCGTCTACTTCCAGCGCCCATCCTAGCCGAGGGTCATCAAGTCCGTTATTTCGAGTTTGTTGACTTCGAGCGCAAGTTCGAGGAGTGCATCAGCAAGTCGGCCGTGCGCACCAAGTTCGCGCAGCACTCGCGACGCGGCAAGAACATCGCCGCTGAAGTCATGGCGGCTCTGGAACTGGTGAGATACCTCCATCATCATCTGCCAAGCCTTTTCCCCAACTATGTTGGGATCGGCTTCCAGTCTAAACATATGTAGATGAATATTTTACGTGGAGCTACTGCCTATCTGACCTTCACAACCTAGTTACTGGGTAACACGATACAATTTGGTAAGAGTGGTTAAGGGCGCACCCTACCTCAGATTTTATCCCGCTCGCACCATACGACTCGCGACCTGAGTGAGAGCGAGACGGAGTGGGGCGCTAGCGGCTCTAAAGCGTCAAAAAGTTTAGGTAATTACTTTTTACGGTGAAAATAATGGTAATTTTAAAAAATGACACACATAAGACCTGCTTTATAGTTAGTTCAGTTATCATGGAAAGTTTCATAGTCTAATTTGAAGTATTTTTTGAATACCAGCGGTTTATAATTCTGTGCAGAGGTAACTTTGGATTTTTTTTCTATAGAGAAAATTTTATGTAATCGTGTTTTCGCCTTACATAAGACCTAGCATCAATCCTCAACTTTAGCATATATTTATTTCAAAATGAATGCTGCAGTATTTTCGGCATAACAGAGGATCATGCTAAGCAATTTGTGATTGGGTGCGCCCTTAAAGATCTACGACGACGCGACGCCAATGGCTTGACGAGCTTATTAATATTTTTTTTTAAGTTACCTTATTATGACCGACCCTAAAATAGAAGACAGTCGTCAATGTAGCATTCACCTCGAATTTAGAGAAAATTAAAACAACATTATTATTTTTTGCATTTTTTCAACTGTCCCAGCTGTGGAAACGTTAAAGGCTGATTACGCTGTTAACATTTTTGCAAAAGGTTCTTCTTTAAGCCAGCCACGTAACGTTTCAGGTATACAACACAGCGTCGGACCAGAAATCGGCGAAGGTAGAGAAGCAACGCGTGCTGCACGAGCAGCTGTCGGCCATCGAGGAACAGCTCACCACCATCACGCGCCAGATGAAGGACAAGATCAACCGCATGGTGGAGAGCGTCGAGCATAAGGTACCTACCAACTAACACAGAAAGAAAGAAAGAAATACTATGTATCTTCTTTTTAGCACAGACTAGAAGGCACATAACATATTAACTCTACGAACGCGTTTAAAATCATGGCAACTTTGGTGTCAGTATGGTTTCGATTCATACGTGGCACCCGCAAAACAAGTCCCCCTACATGCAACCCAACAATGCCCTTAAACCGTGTACTGACCGGCGTTACGGGGCGTAATGTACCATTCGCAGCGAGCATGTTACGTTACGCCGTGTAGAACAACTCTGTGCAACATGCGCTCGTTGTGTGTTCGTGCTCGTTTGCATGTACTGACTGCATGAATGCTCGCTTTGTAACATGTTACATTACAACCCGTAACACCGGTAAGTACACAGTTTTACACTACAGTTTCGAACGAGGCTACCTTCAAGTCCACTGTACTAAAATATCCGTTTATATCACGAAACATGTCACGGCGCATCCCTCTTAGATTACCTTGATCTCATCATAAAACACCTTCCAGGTATCCATGATAGTATGTGAAGAGATCCGTGACCTATCCGCCATAGTAGACGAGTACGACCCTCCGATACGGCTTGTACGATCATTAATTATATTGTAGATAGTGCCATCCACGAAGAAGCGCCCCACTCCGCGAGTAAGCTGTACTTTAGTACGGATTCGGGCGCGTCTTCGTGGATGGCACTATCTATAAGCATCAGTAGTGTTTCTATTAGGTGGCCTCCTGGAATATCCAGATGCTAAATATGTGTTGTATATTTGCGGCTGCCGGCTGAAGTCCTCATAATAATTACTGAGGCCTTAGTGCGAGTTTCGTTTAACTATCTTCACTTTACGCATCGACCGCGTTCGGCGCGGCGCTCCGATTGGCCCTTCACTGGCCTTCACTGATGAAGGGCCAATCGGAGCGCCGAACGCGGTCGACGCGTAAAGTGAAGATAGTTAAACGAAGCTCGCACTAAGGCCTCTGATGAATGACCCAGGTCTGACGACACCTTTGTGTTCAGCGCACTTTCAAGGCAGGCAGGGTTCCCAAATAATTATGTGGAGATTAAACATGTAAATCACAAGACATGTCATTTGTGTGTAACACCACCCAGCACCCTAATAGGGAATATGCATGTTTTTTTTTAATCTTTTTATTCGATAGTTTACATCGTCAAATAATAGTAAAAAAAAAATCGACGGCAAAAAAGCAATTTAAAGTAGTTAAAAAAATGTTTAAAAATATCCAACCGATCCGGGCTATTTAAACGCCCTCCATTTGGCGCGCTTGGTGTGGTGACGTCACCGTCTGTGAAAACAGACAAGCAACTGTCAAGTCAACGTCAAACACTCCTTTTTCTATGAGCGTTTGACATTGACTTGACACTTGTTGATTGACTTGACATTGACATTTTGATTGTTATTCCGGATTGTTACGTCACATCCGCTCTTAGCCTTTTCAAGTATTTGAATTACCCACAGTTATTTGGGACTTTAAAAAAATTAATTTCTCGCTCAAAATGAAATTTTATTCAAAAATATTGATGGAGGCATAATTCTGAAGTAACATAGTTTATAAAAAAAAATATTTGACCCATATTTGAATCACATGCATATTCCCTATTGCGTAACACACGATCAATCACAATCTGAATCATTTTGAACGATATTGGCAATCCATTGCTTCATATGTTCGAAAAAATTGTCTGCTGAACAACGTAACGGAATGAATCTTGTTGAACTGTCAAAATGAAACAGATTGTGATTGATCGTGTGTTACGCTATTAGGGTGCTGTATTATACAGGGACACAATGGAAGATGGAAATTACTCCAAAAGTTACAATGATGTCCTAATCTTAAGAAGCAATTTTATTACCTTACATACCATTCTGTACCCACAGATTATCATCAAATAGACGTCTGTCGTCTAAGCCCCCGCGCCTTGTTTCCAGGTATCGCTGACCCTCAGCCAGGAGATACGCCGCCTGTCGGCGCTGGTGGACGAGTACGACACGCCGTTCCGCACAGAACGCGCCCACCTGGACCAGTACAAGCGAGCCTTGCATCGGCACGTGGAGGCCGGACTTGGGTCGCGCCTCAAGAAAAGATTGTCGGCTGATATTGGGAATGAGATGGACCAGGCGCAGAAGGAGATGGCTGGTAGGTTACTCTTCTTTTCTCGTAAAATAGCGTGTAACTGATCCCATGACTTGCGTATATGATTGTAGATCCGATAAAAAAATCTGCCGTTCCATACAATTAGTACACGGTCAAAATGCTTGCACTTTTTATGAAACAGCATTTTGTTTTAATAACCTCTGAAAAGTTTTTCCTTTCGAGGGTCAGCAGGCGTAGCATGAGCACCGTTTTGTCGACGGAAGAGTAGACAAAAATGACGTTTTCTATAGACAGTAGACAGAACGAGACGGCAGCAAAATAGAAAGAGTCAACTGCACTTTTTACGAAATTCACTCTTTTACATAATTCGACTGAGAATTCTTTGTTTTATCATTGGATTTATCGGTTGTCAGTGTGATTTTGACAGTAAGGATAGAAAACTTTCTTCCGAAATAGTCTACATATAAGAAGACCTAGACAAAGAACGTTAGAAATGATAGACAAAATGACAGATTGTAGAAAGATTTCTACGGTGGATGTCAAAAATGAAGAAACGAACTGTCAGTTTGTATAGAAAAAGCTATGTCTATTCTTCGTAGAGATAGAAAGCGCCATGCTACGCCTGCAGGAATCATGTGTTGGATTAGAGCTACAGTTCGCTTTTATATAAAGTATATCTTTTGTTTTGGTACTCTTCAATGAAACTAGTGGACTGTATTATTGGATTTAATCTCATTTAATTAATAGTTTGCAAAGCGGAAGGCGGACGACGCTCACTTTTCTTGAACGCGATTTTGACAGGAAGTGGCAAGTTCGCGTCGGTCGTCGCTCATTGGCTCGCAGCGCGTCGTCGTCCCGCGCTTTTAGTTTTTGCACCGCGTCCGCGCGTGGACACTTTTTTGTGCTAATGTGGCCGGACACGGCAACACACAAGGAACAGTGGCAAGTTATGGGGGAGATCTTTGATGCTCGTAGATTGATAAAAAATTAATAAAAAAAACCGGTCAAGGGCGTGTCGGACCACGCAAAATGAAGGGTTACGTAGTTGGCATGAATTTATGAACAAACAACATTGTAGTTGAAAAACATTTTCCCCATACATAGACAGAAAAGCACACGAGTGATCCTATAAGGGTTCCGTTTTTTCATTCGGATGTACGGAACCTTAAAAACTAAGCTAATCAGCTAAGCACTAAGCTATCTAATTTTAGAACAGGCCCAGGAACATAACTTCTTGCTTGATCCTGAAAACGAGTTAGCCAATGTGATAGATCAGAAAGCTTGATACTCAGTACAGCCTTTGACTTATATTTTGCCTGTTTCTTCCAGACCGCATGTACAACATCCTGCCCATGCACAAGCGCGCGGCCGCAGCCAGCTACATCATCCCTCACCAGCAGCCCTTCGAAGTCCTCTACCGCCTCAACTGTGACAACCTCTGCGCGGACTTCACCGAAGACCTCTCCTTCCGCTTCTCGTACGGCATCACCGCGCTCATCCAGCGCTTCCAGGGCAAGCACACCAACAAGATCGCGCTCAAGAACCCCCCGCAGTACACACAGGTACCCGACCCTTTGTCACGGTCAATTCACCAACTGCAAATGTAAGTTTGTAATAGGAAAAAAAAAAAAAAACTACAAATGAATTATTTTCGGACTTTTTCCTTTTTTTGGAAGCAAAATTCGACCTTCACTTGAATTTAAAGAAAAAAAATTAATGACAACAGAGAGCCTCACGGCAGTAAGGCCTTGTGACAAATTGTTTCAAACATACATTTTAAATTTAAGCTTGAACGTTCCAGATCCCCCCGTCCGTGAGTTCAGTGCCGTCGTCGATGGAGGTGGTGCGAAGTAACGGGCCGTCGCTGGGCAGCCACGTGGGGCTGTCGGCCGAGGAGTGGGGCCTCGTGTCGCGCTTCGCTGTGGGAGCGCTCACGTCGCAGGGCACCATGGGAGGGTTACTGCTGTCTGGACTTGTGAGTATTTACTGGGGCTAATTATCTAGAGGTGGCATGGACTATTTAGTATCTATTTTTAAATTTATGCTATATGTATTTTGTGCCGACCTTTGTCAATGTTATTTTATTGTATATCAGCGGAAACTTGCAGATGACTTTCAATTTAATATTTTTTTAAAACACCATAAATAATTTAGCTGTATGTTTCTAGAACAGAATAAAATAGAATATATCAAATAATCAATTTGCAGCTACTGAAGACAGTGGGCTGGCGCTTCGTCGTGGTAACGGGAGCCCTATACGGAGCCCTGTACGCGTACGAGCGGCTCACGTGGACGGCGCGTGCGCAACAACGCGTGTTCAAGCAGCAGTACGTCGCGCACGCCAGCAAGAAGCTGCGCCTCATCGTCGACCTCACCTCCGCCAACTGCAGCCATCAAGTGCAGCAGTAAGTACCTCATAAATTATATTTATTTTTGTAAATTATAATTCATAATATAACATCACGACTGTATTCCCCGAGGGTTAGGCAGAGGTGAACCTATAGTACATCCATATTTCGCCAATTATGTTTTGGTTCCATGTAACACAAATCTAGATACTGGGCTGGTATTACAAAAACCAATAACACTTTGTTCAATCCGGGAATCGAATCCAGAACCACTGCTACTAACTCTTTGGGGATTACAGGCGTGATGTTGTTGCCACGACGTGTTGCCACACCGAGCGCTGGACGAAGAGACAGGGCTCGGTGTGGCAACACGTCGTGTTCTGGTTTGCAATTGGTCAATCGTCATCCTGAGGATGCCTCGTTGAGAGGTGAAACGCGTGTCGATTTCTTACAGGGTTTTTTATGACTCTTGAAGAATAGGTTACTAAATATATGTACGTCTATTGTATTTTATCAACATGTTCTTGCCAGGGAGCTATCCACAATGTTCGCGCGCCTCTGCCGGCTGATCGACGAGGCCACGACGGAGATGGACTCCGAGCTCAGCGAAGTGAAGGAGGCCACCAAGATGTTGGAGCACGCGTCCACGTCGGCCAAGAAACTGCGCAACAAAGCCAACTACCTGTCGCACGAACTCGAGCTCTTCGACGACGCCTTCCTTAAGAGCAACTAGGATGCCGGACGGCGAGGTAAAAGATAGAAAAAAATAGGTTTATTTGCCACAGAAACTGCCTCGTTGGTCTAGTGGTCACAAAAGCTACTGCTGCATGATCTCCCGGGTTAGATTCCCGGGTCGGGCAAGCAACGGATATGGACTCGGTGAGCTCAGTCTCTTTCACAGGCCATCAAAATTATTCCGCAGCTCAGCATACGGTTTGCTGATGCGGAAAAATAATAATAAAAGATGAAAAAAAAAAGATGGCTTGTCAAAATAAATCGTAATGTTGCTTGTTCTTTTCAGTGTTAGGTACAAGAAGCGTCTCCCGACGACGCTCGGCGCCTGCGAGTCCGGGCGCTCCACTATTGCGTCAGTGTGAGGAGGATCAGCTGTGAGTTGTGTGCGTGTTGTGCGTGTATTTATCGCGTGAGTGGGTGCGGCGCGGGACAGTGTCGCCGGCGTGCGCGTGTGTAGTTAAGTATTGTTTGCGTCTCAACGTCTAGTATAAAGTTAAAAATGAATGTTACGGATTTGTCTAACGTGTCCTCTTTATAACGTTCTCGCAAGTCACGCCGGCGCCACTACTCCGATGGCTCTCAGTCTAATCCTCGGGTGACATGATGACAACTGCTTAGGTTCGCCACAATCGACCTCTAGGAAGGTAAACATGTTTCTTGTCAATGTATAGTTGAATGATATACCTCTATTGTACATTAGAGTTTTTGTTGTTGTTTTAAAGTTATTTATCAGTTTTTATATGTTGTATCGCAATGAAATCACGCGTAGACGAACGTCTAAAAACTTGTTATGACATTCATTTGTTGTATTGAATTTATTTTAGTTTTACATGGTTCCTGACTATTTATAATTTACTTTTAATGTTTACCTTCCCTTTTTATAGATGAACATCTAGGTGCTACCAAACGGATGTATTAAAATCCAAATCTAACAAACGTAACGTTTGTAGACACAAGTTGTATAAAATTGTTATTACTGATAAATTCTACATGGAGAATATCTTATGAAATATATATGTACTATTCGTGTGTTTATTAACGCTATGTCTATACGCTTTGACAAGTTCTCTGAAAAATGTTGGTTATTTATAATGCGAATGTTTACATAGTTATTGGGTACTCATTAAAAATAAATTTAATCTACGAATCGATAGCGACACCCTAACTAGTTACCATTCACGACATTCTCCACATAGCAATTCCGCAATATCGACTATGCGGCCGCCCTCATGATTTTATGATCTGTGATATTACTCATTTCGTTTCAAAATTGTTTTCATCCATTAGCACACTGGACAGACACCCACAGTGTATTGGAAATGGAGCATTTATTATGTTAATTGGTAACTCATGTTTAAGCAAAAAATCTAATTAAAAGTGAAGCATGGTCAACATTGCGGATTACAATGAAATTGTTTCAATATAAGGATTAATTTATTTATGATGTTGTAGCGAAGTGGAGTGTGGTTCTCGGCTGTTATTATAATATACTTATGTAGGCAAAGCTGTTTTAATATTTTGCTACACCCTCACTACTTTTATTACATTGTCAGAGAAGTGTCGCCATATTTTTCTATATCAATCATTAAGAGAGAAAGAACTATATAAATAGAATAAAATAAATTAATTATTGCATGTAATAAATAGAAACTAGATGTCGGAACTACCCTCACTTTTTTGACAGTGTAATATTTTCTAACATTTTGGCTATTTTTACATATATTGTTATTATATATATGTATAGTATAAATAAATGAAAATTGACGCCACTCCGGTGACGTACTCATTAGTATCAGATAGGAAGGTACATAGCATACAGAATGAATTGGATATTGGGAGCCATGCACCATTTGATATTAGATAGATTTTGTTGTCCATTGTAATTAGTTATTGCGTAATTAGGAGAATTTTCTTATGTAAATAAAACAAATAAAGGATTCCTTTATAAAATAATCGTTTTATTTGTAGAAATACTAACTCTGTGATCAGGTAATCAGTCAATAATTTTATTATTGTCTGTATTAGAAAAAGTTAAATGCTATTTAGGCGTAGTGTAGGTAAAGATATCCATTATACTTATATCGAACTTTTCCATTATGTCCCGAGGTTTCGGTGGAATCTAAAAGGGCAAACAAACAGATCAAAAGAGCTCTTTTTCTCCTGTTACAAAGACCACCATAGCAAAAGCATAGAAGTTGATGAGTATAGCAATTAAGCTAAAGGTAAAACAAAATACGAAAAATATAGTCTTACCAAAGCAGCGTCTGCTTTGAACTCAGTCTTATCAAACCGCACAGCAACGCCCTCTACTTTGAGTCCATAATGCGCGCACGCTGAAGCCGCCTCGCGTTCCGTTCTGAAGCACAACCACTGCGCAAGAGTCGCGCCGGGCACCGACAGGCGCTTGTTGTTGTACGCGTGGCTCATTACCTGAAGGGCACGTCTGAAACAGTTTACAAAGTTAACATTTCCCTGAGATTGTATCGCGAGAGCTAGGAAGTATTATCTTGGCGCAAGTGGTCTTGCGATATAGAATATTATAGCTAAGGCACCTGCCCCACCGCCAGCGATTAGCGAGAAGTACCAACTAAAAACAAGCTGGCAAGCAACAAGCAGTAAGTGCGACGAGCGATTACGCATTGGTATGCGTATGTACTAAGCGTGAGTCTCTCATCGAGTGTTCTGCCAGCCAAGCGAGTGTCGCTGTACTCTCTTTGATTTTGCGAGTGTAGCTTTTGTCGCTGCGACAACAACTAGTAGAGAGAGTTTTCGCCAGCAATGGGAACAGTCCGCGATCAACTATTAATATATGTATCGCTTTTACTTACACGGGACCTACAATTTTTTGTACGTGGCTTGAGCTCGACGGCAGTGGGGCAGGTGCCTAAGTAAGGAAATATTTACCGTTGTAATGTGGGTAAGTAGGTATATAAGGCACAGTATGAGAGAGGGCACAACTTGTCTGACAGGCTACACACTCTTATGTAGTTGCCCTGAACATTTGCTATTGCTATTTCGTAAGCTAGTTGAAGATTCGGGTGTCTGAAAAAAAAAAACAAATTACCTAAACCTTAGATAGAAATACACCTCTAAAGGAGCTTGTTCATGGAAATTTTACCAATATACCTTTAATGGCCTCATCTATGTTTGGATTAGAAGGGTATGGCCAGTATAATTAATTACAAAGTCAAATAATTTATTTCAAATAGGCACTTATAAGACAAATATATACGTCAAAAAAAAACAATAACTGATTCTAGTTGCCCCTTCCAAAAGGTAGTTTTCGTATGGAGAAGAATGGGCAAGAAACACTCTAAAATACAATAGACGCTGATATATTTAGTAACCTATTCCGCTTGACTATTCTTTAAGAGTCATAAAAACCCCGTAAGAAATCGACACGTGTTTCACCTCTCAACGAGGCATCTTCAGGATGACGATTGACCAATTGCAAACCAGAACGCGACGTGTTACCACACCGAGCGCTGGACGCAGAGAATAGAATATATATGGGAATAGGTTACTAAATATATCAGCGTCTATTGTATTTTATAATGGATTTCCGCAAAGTCACGCCTGAATCAATTAACTATAAGACACACTTTTATAAAAATGTTTTACAATATTTTGTATATATCAATTACATATTATATGTGAAGACGATGCACCTAGAATAAATAAGAGAAGAGTACAAGTACAGTAATGAGACAATTGTGACTTTATCTCAAGCACCACATTGCGCCTGCGATGCATCTGGTATTGCCGTCCATAGGCGGAAGAGACTACCGACCATCATGTTGACTGCCTGATTGTCACATTATAACGAACAAAAGAATACAACTTTTACTTTATATTGATGCTTGCTCACCTCCTAAATTCTTTAGACAGATTAACATATCTGAAGAGTGGATGTAAATCATCTAGATTGCACAATATGTACAGACTTTCCATCAGCACTTTGTCATTGGCAAGCTTAATTTTCTGACCTTTGCCATTCAAATCTAGGTTTGAGAGGAAACCTGTTAGGTGGTCTATCTTGCCACATGTTTTGGCTATGGCGTCGCAGCTTGAGAGGTACCATTTTAGACATTCCAATAAGTACTTTTTGTTGAGAACTGGGTCATAGTCCTTTAGGGGAAGGCTTGACAATCTGAAATAGATTTGTAACAAGTTCTAAATGGGAAAATAATAGAGCAAATGGCAACGAGAATTAAAATCCGATTTTTTTTTAAGATACCTTCCCTAGTTTATTAGTTTAGTATAGGACAAATCAGCAAAATAAATCTTAGCGAAGGTTTTTCACCAGAATTATGTATTTTATGATTTATGACAGTTATAATAACAATGCTGTGTGATAAATCCATAAAGAAGTCATGTGCAGAAAAACAATTGCTGTCCTGAAAATCTTGTACAGGGTTACTTTTAAGTTTCATGAGATACAGCCCGCTGAAAGAGGAGGCTTAGTTATAATAGGGTTCCGTTTGGCACCCTTCTGAACCCTTATAAGCAAAAAAGTTATAAAAATACTTACTTATAGCCATAATATACATAAAACCTGATCATAGGCTCTAGAAGACAAGCACACTGTTCAGGAGGGAGTCTCTGTATGGTGGCATCCTGTCGTACGGCTCTCAGGCGGTCATTCACATAGTCATACACCACTGAGGCAGGGACATCCACTCTTCTTGTGATACTGGAATATTTCATGTCACACCTATTTATTTTTGTTTTGTCAAGGGGAAATCTAGTGTACAAAAGCATGCTGTTTCACTAAATTGAAGTACTTAGATATTTTTCTGAACTAATTTGTAACAAAAAAACTTTGTAAAAGGTCTATTTTGTAACAAATGAACATCATTATGCTATGTTAATTCATCCTGTTGCTGAAGATGTGCCTTGGGAGAGTCTTTTAACGAGCAGTAGACTACTATTAGTAATGATGCAGGATGCAATATCATACATATACAACTCCTCAAGTCAGAATAATCGTCAAATGTCATGATTTAATGAAATAATCATTCAATAGGATTACATGAACTTAGAGAGTTGTATTGATGAGGTTTATGATCATAATTCTATCTTCAATAAATATTTGTTATGGCCGCAAATCATATTTAGATCAACATAAAACCTGATACTGATCTGCAAATGGCAAAAACTCTAATGCTTTCACCTTAATTAATGAAATTGAGATGCAAACAGTCTTACTCCATCAGCAGATACTGTACAGTGTTGGTGAGCACGGAGTTTGGTCGCAACAGATGTGGAACAGCCATGTTGGAGTCTGCTGCAGAGCGGCTGTAACTCTTCACCAGCTTCCTTTCACTGCCCCACACTTCTAACACATGGACTAGACGTTCCACCTCGCGCCTTAACAAATTGGGCAAACAAATTGTTTTTTATAGGCTCCACTGTACTTAATGGCCTGGCATGAGAAGCTTCAAAAACCAACCAACTTCAAGGCAATAAAGTACAATGCTTCCGTTGACTATCTACTAATTGAATCAACCAGAATAAGTTATTCAATACTGTTGTTTTAGGTAGGTACTTTCTAATCTATTACAAAGTATATACAAAACAATATAGAAATTAAATAAATAAATAAATATAATAGTAGGTAAATTAGGTACTCGAAAGGATGCAACAAGTACTTACAATAATATAATAGTAATCTATGAATACGGCCGATAAAACTTGGCAGTTCCGAACTTCGCGCAGAGGGCTTCATAGTAACATTTTTTAGGAACCAAAACATCAGTGTGAGTGAGAGAATATGCGCGAAAGTTCGCAGAGCCTATGTTCAGAGTTCAGACCTGCCCAGTTAAATCGGCTGTATTGTACTGCCATTATCGCTAGCGCGGCAGAACATTAAAATTGTGCTTCACGGCTGCGCCAAAGAGGTTCATTCCAGCATTGCCAGACAGATTCTGTCTGACACTGGTTTTCTAATGAAATTTTCTCCCTCCCTAAGACGACCCACTGACCGAAACGACAATGAGCTATTTAAATGATGGTAAGTAAGGTACTAATTTATTAAGAACGAGTAGTTTTGTTGAGTTTATTGTGTGTACGTACAATTTGACTTCTTCTTCAGGGCACATTGTATAACAGGTGCCTGTAATGCGGTCAGTATTCTGTGCATCTTCACTTTCTATGTTCTTGCAAAAGAAATCGAAGTAGGACGACATCATTTTAGTTAATCATTCGTGTTTTAGGTTTCAGGACTCAGGAGTTTCAGTAATACCTATTCAAAGATGACAGAAACAGAACATGAGAACAAACAATCAAATTGTGACTTTTAGGTAGGGTTGCCAATGCCTATTTTCCAGATTCCCAAAATCATTGGTGAAAATCCCCGAATTCAGGGAGAGCAAAATCCCTATTCCCCACAAAATCCCCTCAAAATTATTTCATAAAACAATATTTCTTAATAACAAACTAGAAAAATTCACAATTGTAAAGAATATAATGTTAGATTGATATAATGTTGCCATAAAAAATATAAATTTAGACTAGAATTTATCGGATGACTGATCAATATCTGATTATGTAGTAGAATAAAGTTTGTTAGTTAATTTTTTTTTTTAAATTGAAATTGTCAGTTAATAATTTTTTATTCAACTTAAAGACTTATAATTTGACTTAGACTTTTTGTAATATTGGTTTGACTTGGTAAAATTTAAAAATCCAAATGTCAAATTTACCCACAAATGTGGGGTAAATTTGCAACCCTGCTTGGGTGGGTGGTCGTCAGCAGCGTTGCCAATTTGTGGGGATTTCCCCAAACTGTGGGGAATCTCAAGACGATTGGGGAATTTTTGGGGAGAGGCTCCATGTGGGGAATGTGGGGAATTTGGGATTTTACCAATTCAAACCAATATTACATAACATTCATGTCCCGTTCTTTCCCTGGTAACCGACTTGAATACACATGGTATTCAAGTCGGTTACCAGGAACGCCACTTCTTCACAGAAGTAGAAAATCTTTTAAAAACATCACGTCAAATCCTGTGGTGACATTTTAAACGCTGAATTCAGCAATGCAGCCCATTTTTTCGGTTTAGATGAGATGTTTATTGGAATCAAGGCTACAAAAAGTATAAAAAGATGAAAATTTTCCGTATTTTGCAATTGCTGACTTTAATAGAAACGTTTTACCTACCAATAAAACGCTTATTAATTTACTTACCTTATTCGAAGCTTATTTAATGAGATAGGCTGTACGGTTCCCGCCTTTGCTATTTCTTTCTTTTTCCTATATTTCTATCTCTTTCTAATACGTCACTTCCACTTGGCAGTGGTAGGAGGCTTGTGAAGCGAGCCTTGCCATTTTGATTTCATTGAGTCTAATTACCAGGCAGAGTTTGACCATAAGCTTCGAATAAGGTAAGTAAATTAATAAGCGTTTTATTGGTAGGTAAAACGTTTCTATTAATTTGACTTGACCGTTATTCGAAGCTTATTTAATGAGACGTGTTTGTTATCGCCTGGTGGAAGTGACGCAGACGCCAATGTGAGAGTACATTATGGTTTTACCATAGTAGGTATGAATGTACTTTAAAATTATGTAATGTATGTTTTAAACCACTGAGTAAGTATTGTATAATGCAGATAGGTACCTATTATGCTATTGGTACTTATTGAATAAGTAAAAGAAGGTGAAATTCATATCACTGATTTATTGAACCAAACAAATACACATCTTGGGTTTATAATTATTATTATTACTATTAATACAATTTTTTTTTTTTTTTTTTTAATCAACTGGATTAAATGAAGAGGGTACCGAGAGTCGGCTTACAGTGGAAGGCATAACCTCACGTTTATAAAATTTGCAAAAGGTATTTTGCGAACGCCAGTTACCTCTAGCAAGAATTTCGTCAAGAGGGTAATTATCGAGCCAATTTTTTGAGGCCACGGCTGACCTGATACTCCCAGGAGATGCCTTTATACCAGCTTCTACTAATAAGGACTTAATTCAGCCGGCAATTAAGGTTTTCGATGCAGGTTTAGGTTCCCCTCTGATATTAATAAACAAATTACTGGAACTTGCAGCACTTCTACGACTCTCAAGAAGCGAAATTGTATGCTTAGCCCAGTAAACTGGATCTAAGTTTTTGTTATTTTGATTAGAAATTAGCTTCCAGCCGGATTGTCTGTAATTCACAGAATCAGTTTTCGATCCGAACACTGGCCAAAAAATTACAAAATTATTTTGAATAGAATAATTTTTAGAATCAACTCTGAGCAAAGTTAAATCATGGATTCGTCTCCCGGAACATAGGAGAAGTAGCGCAGCAGTATGTCTCTGCACTTGAAAAATATTATTTTCATCAACGCGTTTTCCCTCTAGAAAAACAGCGAGTTCGTCAATATTCCAAACTGGAGGTTTAGCATGGGTGATCGGTCTAAGTAATGCTATAGGTTTAAGAACATGTTTTACTATAACATTTGAACTCAACTGACCGGATTTTTCTGGGTTGCTAAGGGTGGAAACCACAGACTTGTGTAACAAAACAGAATTGTACGATAATTTATGGACTAAATGGAGATCAGACAAAAATCTAGCCAAATCGCTTGCTGTTGGAGTCGAAAGATTAACCTGGTGAGATTCGCACCAAGCTAGCCATCTCTTCCAAGCAACGCTATAAACTTTACGTGTTGATGGACGCCATGACTTCCCAAGAAGTTCTAATTGATTACTATTCCAGGATGTTAGCATCTCAGACCACCCCCACATTTCCACACTTCCAGAGTCATGTCGTGGACGTTCGATGGAGGTAGTCCTGTTGTCGTGTCGATCAGGACTTTGTCTAGGTGATGTAGAGTGAATGGAGCTGCTAGGGCACGCAATTTGATGTCGGGTCGCCAAAAAACCCGTTCCCATCGTGGAACTACTAGTAGGTATGTTCCCTGTGCTTGATTGAGATAACTCAGGACCTTGGGGATCAGAAAGGGTGGAGGAAACACCCACGCCAGGTTGTAATTCCACATCTGAGAGAACGCGTCGTAGAACAGGGCTTGGTCGTCGTTTTGATCCAAGGACACGTAATTCGTCACTACATGCGCTCGATTGGACGCAAATAGGTCGATCAGTGGAACTCCCCATTTCGAGAATATTTTGTTCGTGCATTCTGGAGTTAGATGCCACTCTGGAGTCACCCGAAACCTCGACAAGTGATCGGCATGGCCGTTGTATATACCGGGTATGTGAAAGACGTTCATATGAATGTGGCAGTTCTCCGTGATTTGGAAAACTTTGTAGGTTAAGTCCATGAGAGGAGCCGACTTGGT
Organism: Lithophane semibrunnea; assembly: GCA_947363905.1. Classification (NCBI taxonomy): domain Eukaryota; kingdom Metazoa; phylum Arthropoda; class Insecta; order Lepidoptera; family Noctuidae; genus Lithophane; species Lithophane semibrunnea. Next base: position 16,989,159 of record OX376195.1, read on the forward strand.
GCCCCCCTCGTGACGGAGATATGCAACTACTGACTTGTTGTCGCTCTGAATCAAAACGGTCTTGTGTTTCAGGAGTTGCCAGTGATCTTGCAAAACTCTTAGGATTGCTAACATTTCTTTTTGGTTGCAATGGAGATTTTTCTCGGCCTCCGACCAACGACCCGAGAGTGAGAGATTGTCCAGGCGAGCTCCCCATGCGATGTCCGATGCATCCGTTGTGAGGAAATGAGACGGCGGCGGCGTATGTATGGCCGACGGATAATGACAATTCTGGCGCCACCACGTTAGATTGTCCGTAGCAGCACTGGGTAAGATGTGTAATGTCCTGTGATCTGACTTCAAGATTTGGTTCAGTAGATTCAAAAGCGCTCGAAAGTTGAGTCTTCCTTTCGGAACTGCAAAGCTGGCAAAATTTAGTAGACCCACGAGGCTCTGAAGTTCTCCGAGTGTTGTGCGTTGTTTTTGTAGCATCTGACCTATTTTGTCCAAAAGTACAGGAATCTTCTCGTCGGGAAGTCGTTTGCGATTCAACCATGGATCCCAATGAATTCCTAGAAACACTAGTCTTTTCGACGGTGTGATAATCGACTTTTCGTGATTGATGAGCCAACCCAACGTTTCCAAGGTTTCGAGCACAATGCTCACATGACTTCGAAGCTTGTTTTCGTCCTGATGAGCGATCAGAAAATCGTCCAAAAAAACTATTATTCTTACACCTCGTTGCCTGAGAGTCTGAGCTATCCAATTTGTGAGCGTAGCAAAAGTCTTGGGCGCTGTGCTTAGGCCAAAAGGCAGGCAAGTCATCTCTAATAATTCGTTGCGATAAATTAGGCGCAGAAACCTTCTGTGGCTGCGAGCCACACACAAATGAAAATATGCTTGCGAGAGGTCGATTTTGCATAGCCAATCCTGCGGTTGTAGAAAGTCGGGAATGCGATTCACATTTATTAGTTTGAATCGGTCTGTTATGATGTAAGAATTCAGTGCTTTCAAGTTGAATATTGGTCGAGTCGAGCCGTCGCCTTTGGGAACAAGAAACATTGATGAAAGGAAGCTTGGCGAAACTACACACCGTTCTAGGACTCCCTGTTCTAATAATTTGTTTATTACAGATGTCATTGCAGCAGATTCTGGAACATTTTGATTTGTTTCGACAACGCTTGGATGAACAAGCGGTGGCTTCTGATAAAAAGGTATGCGATACCCGGTTATCATTTTTAGAATGACATCTGGAGCATTCATCTGTTCCCATTGGTCTCGAAACTGTAGAAGGCGGCCTGCTCTGAATGAGTCAATACTTACGTCGTTTGTTGTCATTACTCCGCTGGGGAGGTGATGACGCGCGCCTTCGTCCGTATTTTTGATTATTTTGTCTAGCATTAGATCGTCCTCGAAAACAATTGCGATTATTCGGTGCGACCGAATTATACTGAGCAACACGGCCATGAGCCATACCGTCACCTTGCGGAGGTGGGGGACCGCTGCTGTATCCACCTTGTGGAGGTGGGTTACTGCTAGCGCAATGTGCGTGCGCATTAATGTGTTGACACGCCGGAACTGCACGAGCAAAACCCTGCGAGGGCTTAATATAAGGCTTTGACCCCTGCGAGGGGCCGCGAGACTTTTTTGCATCCGCCTGCGAGGCAGAAGACGTATTAGCCCTTTGCAATGGCCAAAAACATTTTCTGACGCCGCCAGCTTTTTCGATAGCAGCAGTAAACTTCTCTGCATTGAACAGGTTTGCACATGTCGGAGGGATTTTCTTTAAATTGGCCTTCATCAGCGGGTCCTTTGCCTGTTTAGTGACACAGTCTCTCCGCATTTGGAGAATCTCAGCACGATGTCCACAGACAATCTGTAATAAATCTGAGGAACACGTATTATAGTCCCCTGTGGAAAAAAGGTCATTAACCTTTTGAAGCAGGGTGTCATAATCTAGCGAATTACTATTCTTCGCCCATACCAACAGATCTTGAAGGCTTCCTTGTAGCGCCTCTCTTTGTTTGAGCACGCACATGGTCAGGGCTGCAAAGGTCTTATCAGCATATATGAGGTGACGAGGAGAATCATAAGATTTTACTTCTTCATTCATTTCAATATCTGTATAGCCCGGTGAATAATTGTACAATTTTTGAGTGTCTGTATACCTAATTCCATCCCATTCGCTTTTATTTAAATGTTGTAAATCACATAGCAACTTTAAATATCTTTAAATATTTTTCAGAAGTCTTAGGCACCGAAGGTTCCTTCAGTTTAGTTTCAAAAGTTAATGTAAAATCTTTATCGCCATGTGCACTAACATTCGTAAAATTTTCATCGCCACGTGCACTAACATTATCAGATTCAACATCAAGCATTTGTTCGTAATGATTTTCATTAACACCGGACATAAGTGAGATGACATCGTTGTCATAATTATTAGTATTTCTACTCACGCGGCAATCGCTGTCCTTGCGAACCATTTGCTGCCGAAGAACACGTACTTCTTTAGATAATTTTCGAATCTTACGATTAGAGCGATGCTTGCGATTACCTCCTTTTCTCTTCTTATGGCGATTTCTCTTCGGTTTACCTCCGCTAGACGATGAGGAGCTGCTACTGGAATTCGAGCTACTGGAACTCGAGCTACTGGAGCTACTTGATCGAGCTCGTCGCTTGTTCGGTGAAGAAGGGCCTGGAAGCACATCAATAACCGCATTCTCGGCATTATTATACGATTCTGCCATATTAAATTAAACCGAAAATATTAGCTTTGTTCAACTTTTAAACTTGTAGAACAACCGATTTTATAGTTTTATTTTATTTTTTTATATAGTTAAGGTAGGTAGGTCTTGCAGCCTAGTGTCGGTCAGCACGACAGTTGGACCGAACACGTTACGGCGGGAAACTAGACGCCAATGAAATCAAAATGGCAAGGCTCGCTTCACAAGCCTCCTACCACTGCCAAGTGGAAGTGACGTATTAGAAAGAGATAGAAATATAGGAAAAAGAAAGAAATAGCAAAGGCGGGAACCGTACAGCCTATCTCATTAAATAAGCTTCGAATAACGGTCAAGTCAAATTAATAAAACATGTCAAGCTTTTTACATTGAATTGACAACGGATACAGATACTTTATTGGCGTTAATGGCTACCAGAGAAGGGATAAAAAAACAAGAGGGTAGCCTAAAATTTAATCCTTCTAATAGTATGCTCACCAAAAAGGTATGGCAAAGTGAGAGACAATGAATGTTTTTTTTTTAAATTTTTGTAATGATAAATATTGTTGATATTTTCTATAAAAAATAGTTTATTTTATGAAATAATTGTGTGGGGAATTATGGGGAATCAGGCATTTGCTCTCCCCAAATTTGGGGATTTTCACCAATGATTTTGGGGAATTTGGCAAATAGGCATTGGCAACCCTGGTCGTCAGTTTCCGAAATTCCGACCAGTCAACCAAACCAGTGTCAACTGTCAAAGTTAGAGTGCTCTGTGTCCGTGTTTCAAAGAGTACCTATATTAGAATGTACTCTCGTGTTTCAAAGTGTCAAGCTCTGTGGTGTCAAGATACAGGATGCACAGAAAAAATAATAAAAATTAAGTAACGACAACTGGTAATTTTTTATTAACAGACAATTCCAGTAAATTACAAGGTACACAAAGCGTATAGGAACCTACATAAGTACCAAATTTATTTTCACAATACACGATATAACATTATAAAATATGTCGGATACATTATGAATGAAACGTTACATTTATTGAAATATTTCAATAAGTCGCGTCAAACAATACATTGCACCAGTAAGGACGTGTCATGCGCACGAACTATGAAAGTTTTAACGTTTTGTTACATTTCATGTAATGTTTCACTTATCTGTATGTAGCATTTTAGATGGTCATTTAATTTGCAATAATAATCTTCAAAAATCTCCAAAAAAATTGGTATCATTTTATTAAGCCTATTTTAGGCCTGATAAAATGGCTTCTTTGAGGTTTTTTAATTCTTTCGTGTGCATCCATTTGATACCCGTCGCCGATGCTGCACTTGCTGGTCTTGCAATGCAACTGAGGGCAAAAAAGATGTGACGTAAACGTAATGTTAATTCGAACGTTTTTTTACTGTGTCCTAACTATCCTAAACCCGAGGTGGTGGGTGGCTCTGGCGGGGACTAAAAGGAATAATATTAGACTTGTCCAGGAATAGAACATGATATCAGCTGTAGGTACGTCGCTGATACACGCGCCTACTAGCATACAATTTGTACATACCTATCACAATCAGTTTATCATGCCGTGGTTCACCTAAAACTTAACTATACTATTTGCGTAATGATTTGAATAATGTTAAAATGTCAAAATGAAACTTGTTGTCATTCTGTGCGTTTGCACTGGCGAAAAATTCACAACAAAACATGTTGAAATCTCTAGTTCCTGTCAAATATCTAAGGAACATTGACAGAAAATAGAGATTGCAACATGTTTTGTTGTGAATGTTTCGCGGTTTCGCCAGGGCAAACGCACAGTAACGCAATTAGGCGGCAAATCAAAACTAGGCTGAGAATCAGAAGTTTTCGAACTTAAAAATAACTTAAGGCCCGCCCTCCAAAAAGCCCGCCCTTCACCACGATAAGGCAGATTTACGAAGCGGAGGGGCGCGCATTTAGGTGACCACACTGGCTAGTAAATATGGCAGTTGTGTGCAAATAGTCCTAATCTCGCATTGCGTGTCGTAGGATGGATTTCCGAACAAATATTCGTAAGGTCTACAGATAAATAGTTGTTCCGGTTCTAGGTATATTGGCATGTTGAGCCCGTGTATCACCGTCACCCTCACTCCAGGCAGGCAGCATGTTACCTATATTGGTGCGGGTGGCGCGGTAGGCCTCTCCTCGTGACTCTATCCTAATGTTTTGATCACTGTACCGTTCCGTACTTACGTTATTTTTGTTTGAAAGAGGTTCTCCATGCGAACTTTGACGAAGAGCCAAGGACCCTGGTTCCTGTGCTCTTCCTGAGCCCAGGCTTTCTTCGCCTTCTTGTATTTACAGTACTCCTTGACGATCAGGTCGTAAGGGAATGGGTACAATTGTTCGACACGACATATGGCAAGTGTGGCCTCTGCTTTTGCCTCTTTCCGTATGTCATCAATCTTGATCGCGACGTTGCCAGAACAGAAGATTAGCTTCTTGACTCCGTCGGGATTTTTACTGGCTGGCCCATCTTCTGGGATCACTCTAGAAAGTAAACGTAAACATACGTACATACTTACAGGATGTAAGGGTAAACATTAGAATCAGCAATACAACTCTCTAAGTTCATGAAAGTGCCAAATGTCATGATTTCATGAAATAGTCATTCAATACACTTTCATGAGCTTAGAGAGTTGTATTGCTGATTTTAATGTTTATAATTCTGTAAATTCATATTTGTTACGAACGTTAAAATATTTAGATCAACATACAACCTGATACTGACCGGCAAATTGCAAAAAACGTAAGAAAATTTGAATTTCGCGGGCCACCCTTGCGCATCCCCCTTAAATATAAAAATAAATGACAGAACACAACAAAAAAAAACGTTATTTTCATTAAAAGATTTCAAAAAGTTTCTATCTGACACCGTTCTTGCTAGCGAAACAGCTGATTGACTAAGGGAGGGGTCGCGCTCGCTGCCGGTCAGGTCACATCCTGTAACCCCCGCCCGTGTTTAGACGCAAGTTCGTTGCCCTAGCGCATAGGGCAACGATCTTGCGTCTCTTGTGGTAAAATTTAGACTTAAAAAAATTAAACAAAAAAGTTTTAATTTTCCATTGATTTTACGTTCTATAAATGAAACCAAACCACTGGTTGCAAGGATAACGGTGGCTTTTTTACAAGCTTTATATTAGCTTGCTCTGTTCGTATGTCTTTCCGGTTACTCCTTTGGTCATCAATTTTTCAAGCACTTAAATGTAATCCGATTGTTTATAATTTTTTTAGATATAAATTTTACTACAAGAGACGCAAGTTCGTTGCCCTATGCGCTAGGGCAACGAACTTGCGTCTCAACACGGGCGGGGGGTACGGGATGTGACCTGACCGGCAGCGAGCGCGATCCCTCCCTTACTCAGTCAGCTGTTTCGCTAGCAAGCACGGTGTCAGATAGAAACTTTTTAAAATCTTGTATTTTTTTTGCTGTGTTCGGTCATTTATTTTTACATTTAAGTCAACTACCCATGGTTTGAATGACAAGAGTGTTTACCCTTACATCCTGTATATGACAGTACGTAGGTACCTACCTACCTGACGGCTATGTGAACACTGATTGCCGTTTATTTTTAACCGACTTTAAAAAAAAGAGGTTGTCTTTTCGCCACATTATTGGAACTGTAATAAATTCACATAATTATGATAATCTATTAGGGCTTCCAAACAAATATACAAAATATTATAGGTGTATGTAGGTATGTATAATGTTTGTCCAAGCATTAATCGGATTGTGACCATTTTTTTTTTGTACCTTTATTTAAACTTAGGGAACAGTGTAAGTTTCATAAAAATAAACATGAAAATAAACAGATTTTGTATGGCAAATCCGTCAAAAACTCATCGTTGCGAGACCATTGACACTTTTGTAAATTAGTAGACTTAGCCCTCTGATAAGATAAAGGAAAGAAATTTAAAAATGACTTAGTTATCAAAACCTTCATGAATATGAATTATTTATGACCTCACCTCCTGAACCTTGTTCCAGGTAAGAATTCACTGAACTTGGACCGGTAATAGGGGTGCTTGAGGCCGACTTTAGGCGTCATGATGATGAGCGGCTTGCGGAAAGGCAAGGCGATCTGTCTTCTGATCATGTGGAAGTAGTTCGCTGGGTTCGTCACGTTACACACGATCCAATTGCACGTTCGCAGCTGATTCACTATCAAGAAGGCATAGATTTACTAGTGCCTAGTTAATCTGTTTAGGCACAATACGTTATACTACATGTACATAGGTACCAACTACCTATAGTACCTATATTTCCTACCAGGTTTGGATCTGCTAGGCGAAGTCGGATCGCACTGTTAAGCACAGAATTAACACTGGATGGATGAAATGGCGGCAGGTCACGGGAACAATCTGCGACTCCCGCATTCATACAGCGATAGTTAGACCTGCTGTCTTGTATGGATCAGAATGTTGGGCCAGAAAATGGTAAATGGATGAATGAAAGGCATGCAGCTGAGATGCTGAAGAATGCTAAGAGGGGTGTGGGGTGTGACGCGAATGGATAGAATAAGAAATGAGTATATAAGAGGAGGTCTGAAAGTGGCACCGAAAGGCTTCCTCAACATGACCCCACAGCCGCACCGTCGTCGCGTAGATGTTACACTTATTCTGAGATAATCTGAATTCTTTTCATCTTTTCTTCTGTCCTTAAAGGGGTGATAGACGTGCGAGCAAGGGCTCGGCGAGCTTACTCGCCCGTCTGTCATCGCTGCGAGCCAATTTGACCATGAAATTTTGAGCAAGCCTCATACGTGTGTCACCAACGCTGACGGCGAACAGAGTAAGGTCGCGAACTAGACCGCGTACTTTAAGTACGCACGTCTATCCCCCGCTTTAGACCGTTTGCCAGTGAGTGGGACACACTTTTAAAAGCTGTAGTGACGTAGGATGTTAATTTGTTAATAGGCTCGCTGTAGTATCTGTGATAGAAGACTTACACTCCAGGTTCTTGTCGTCCAAGTTTGGTATGTAATCCTCGTCGTCGTCGCATTGCTGCAGGTATCTCTCAACGCGCCCTGACGAGTGCTCGGGACCCTGATAGTAAACAAAAGGAATCCTAGCTTTTGATTCTGGTGAACAAACGGACGAAGTAATGTTTTCTGGGCATAAGGGGCGGCCGCGCCAGGCGCCAAAATTAACCAAAGGCAACTACAATGTAGATCTCTTTCTTACAATTAAGATCCATATTTATGGACCTAGTAGCTTTATAAAAATCTTTACCTAGTTAATTGATTGAGGCGTGACTTAGCGGAAATCCATTATAGAATACAATAGACGCTAATATATTTAGTAACCTATTCCGCTTGACTATTCTTCAAGAGTCATAAAAACCCTGTAAGAAATCGACACGTGTTTAGCTCTCAACGAGGCATCTTCAGGATGACAATTGACCAATTACAAACCAGAACGCGACGTTTTACCACACCGAGCGCTGGACGCAAAGAAGCACACTCAACCGATGATGCGTATTTTTAATTAAGAAGCTTGGTTAACTAAGTCCGCTCCGTAAGGCTTTCTTATAATATTTATTATATCATTTCATGTGCATTCATCATTTTGTGTTTCTATTAAATTTCGAAACTTAGAACAGTACCTCGACGCTGATCTCTAAAGGCAAGTTTAAGTTTGGTCCCACTGCACTGTGAAGGAAGTTGCGTCGGCCGTAGCTTCGATAATTTAGCACGCTCGAGCCGCTCGACGCACTGACGCATCATCGGTTGAGTGTGTAAAGTTGAATGTTATAATAAAGGTACGTGTCCATTCTAGCGTAGTCTGCAGCCTTCTATGGAATACTCACGGCGCCGTCGATTCCGTGTGGCAGTTGTATCACCAAGCCGGACTGGCTCACCCACTTGCTCTCACCGTTCGCGATAAACGTGTCAAACATAGCCTGTCCCGTGTCCGCAAAATCACCGTACTGCGCCTCCCACAGAGTGAGCAACTTCGGACTTGAATACGAGTAACCGAACTCGAAACCCAAAATACCTGCGGACGAAATAGCGACAGAATAAAAGAAGCTTGAAAGAAAAGTGTATTGCAATATTCATAGTAAGTCGATATAGTTACCAAATTCGGAGAGTGAGCTATTGTGTAGCGAGTAGCGCGCCTGGTCGGGGTACACCGTGTCCAGCACTCGATACGTGGCGCCGTCCACACCCTGATGGTGGTACACGTGGTGCCTGCAATATGCAATATACATGCTACATATTAAATGTATACAACATTATTTTTTGTTTATGCTAAACCCGAAAAAGGGGTCATTGTACTCATAACCACTGTGTATTCTATTCAAGCGGTCTCTCTCGGAAGGCATAGTTCCAAAAATTTGGAAATCCGCGTTCGTTACCCCAGTTTTCAAAAAAGGTAATAAGTCGGATATCTCTAATTATCGACCAATATCTAAGATATGTCTGTTCTCCAAAATCCTAGAACGCATAGTGTTTACTGATGTATACGATGCTATAAAATGCAACTTTGGTGATGAGCAGCACGGCTTTCTCAGGAAGCGTTCCACTACATCTAACTTAATCTTGTCCCATGAATATATATCTGAGGCTATGGAACACCGTGCACAAGTTGACGTTATCTATACTGATTACAGTAAATGTTTTGATCGTATTGACCACGCACTGCTCTTGGAGAAGCTATTAAAGGCAGGAATACATGGAGATTTATATCGTTGGTTCTCGTCTTATATTGACAACAGAACGCAGGCTGTGGTGCTTCAGGGGTACACATCTGGATGGTGTTCTGTCCCCTCGGGAGTTCCTCAGGGGTCTATACTAGGTTCACTATTATTTACTATCTTTATTGCTGACGTGAAACATTGTTTTGAAGCTAGTTACATTTTACTTTATGCTGATGACATGAAGATTCATAAAACTATCCGTAACATATCTGATACGCACCTGTTACAAGCTGATTTGAATAGATTTGAAGAATACTGTAGACGTAACAGGTTGGAATTGAATGTTTCAAAATGTTTTCACATGATTTTTACGCGCCAGAAATCGATAATTGATTCCACATACAAGCTTTGTGATATAAGTATAGGCAAAGTCAATAGTATTAGAGATCTTGGGGTTACTCAAGACAGCAAGCTGGTCTTCGATCAGCATATTGATACCATAGTAAATAAAGCGTCGAGAGCACTTGGTTTTATAATGAGAGCCTCAGCATGTTTCCGATCACTAAAACCGATTAAATTCTTGTATTGTTCGTTCGTACGCAGCCACCTTGAGTATGCATCAAGTCTGGAACCCTCAGTACGGGATCTACAAGTCTCGTATTGAGGGTATTCAGAGAAAGTTTCTTAAGTACCTGGATTACAGGGCGAGACAAGTATCTGTGGATTAAAATCACCGATGTAGAAGGTATCTTTTTCTGCCACTTGACCGTAGACGTCATATTAATGATATATGTTACTTGTTTAATATCGCAAATGGTTCAATTGACTGTCCTGAACTTTGTTTGTGTAATGCATATTTTCATAGAGCCAGTCGCAGCTTTAACGAAATTTCTTGTGAACAGGTCATTGACCTTTTCTGCACCAATGTAAGCACTCTGAGGAAGCTCTTAGCAAAGCCATTTTTTGTACAAGAGGCATCTGCCTGCACTTGAACGGTGTGTTGTCCTGATTAGCTTTTGGCGAATGGAATTAATTATATATATTATATGGAATTAATTATTATATATATATATATATATATGTATAATTAATTCTATTCTATATATATATATAATAGAGTTGAGGGAGCGAAATGGTTATAATTTATTTGCATATAAAGTAACTTAGACTATGAGGGAATAATCATATTGTATTCATCTGTGGGGGCTTGTAATTAGCAACTTAGATTTATATTATTGATATTATTATAAAGATATTTGTCTGTAAGCCTTCCGAAAAGAATAAAATAAAAATAAAATAATTTTGGACAACTTTTTCTATGGGACCAACTTTAAAATCGCGAAAAAAAAATCTGCTGTACCATAAATTTGTGTCACTTAAATCAATAAAATGTATGGAACAGCAGATTTTTTTTTTTAAAGAAAATTTCAACTATTTAGCCTCTTAAAAGCTGAGGAAGAGAGCACACTCCTCGAGTCGATTGACAGATAAGCAAGGGATTTTTGAAATCGTTTCGAGGAGCATACGGAACCGTCAAGGGGCTAATTCGATAGAGAGAGAGCGAGAGAGAAAGTGTGAATTTCTTAGAAATTAAGATTCAAGATGGCTGCTGCGATAATTTGCACATTCTTCGTCATGGGTGTCGTTTTCATAGTTTTCGAGGGTGCTAAAGCCGATAGCAACGTTAAAATGTAAAATCAAGATGGCGGCTGCACAAATTTTGTTTTGTTTTAGATAGGTACGTGAGAACTTCGTTCCTGACGCCTACCCTGACCGCTTTTATTAATATACTTATTTTTTGAATGTGTTTGAGTAAAAAAGAGTCAATATTATATTTTCTAACCAATACCTTAAACTGTAAGGTATTTTATGCTCGTGGTTGTACCTGTGCGTCATTATAGTTGTGTATTTTGTGTGGGAGTACCTGTGCGCCATAGTGCCGCGCTCCACGTCCTCGCCAGTAAAGCGAATGTGGATGTTGTCACGCAGCAGCGAGCCGTACGCCAGCGCCTCGCCCATCGCCCAGTCTGCGATGCCATCCTGCACCTATACAACATACCAACCTGTCTAAATAACCACTTGCTAAACGAGACTCATCATCATTCATCATCATCGTTTGTCCCGCAAACAGCGAATTCCTACAGACTTCACCAGATCGTTCACCTTACCTTGCCCATCCACGTTGGGAGATTTAGGTAAATTAAACACATCCAAGTACAGTACAATTCAAATTCCCTCGTCGAACTTCGTGTTTCGTCAGTCGTCGGATTTCTATCGGTCCGATCTGCACCAAGTGCAAAGGGCAACTGATAAAAACTTCAGTCATACAATAGACAAACCATTTTTTCTCGGAGTTTCAGCATCCTAGTTATACCCTTGTGAAGCTCGAAGGCCCACGGCTCCGGTGGTTTAGTGAAATGATTGGCTATGGTAAGTACTGATTGCTGAGATATTCCCGTTTCTTGAATCTGAAAAAATGACATTGTGTGGACACAGTACTAAAAGACCGCTCATTGCTATAGGTATTGGGCTGATTTCTGACTTGAGCTCCATTTACATGTTGCAAGTTTATTGCCTGTGGCGTACTTACCTAGCATAAAATTGAAGCACCTGACTGGCACGGTCTAAACAACACTTACAAGTACAATTGCCGTTCAAAACAGTTAGGCTGCACGTGCACTAAAATCGCATTCAACTCTACAAGTACGAACGAATGAAACAAGTTTAATAAAATCTTGAGAAGACGTTCAATAAAATTTTAATGAAATATTTGGCAGCGCATATACCGGGGCATTCATTAAATCAATTGTACAAGGAATTGCAACACTTGCAACTAAGTGTAAAATGAGGCAAAATTTGCAAGCAATAATCGCTTTGCAATAAAATTGCCGCATACAATTTTATATAACGGCAAAACTTGCATTCAATAAAATTATTAAGTATATGCCATTATATGGAAATCGCACGCGTTTATCGGGTAAACACTTGCATGCAATTCTTGGTCTTGAATGGGAATAATTTAACGCGCTTTATGCCATGCGATTATTGCTCTTGAACGTTCCAGCGTGCAGCGTGTAAATGGAGCTTTAATCTATATTCTATACTAGCTTCTGTCCGCGACTTCGTCCGCGTAAAATTTCGGCTTGGGACCGACTGTGTCGCTGCGTGCATCGGCCGCTATTACTTCATTTTGGCTTAGCATTCTTTCTGCTCGGCTTCTAAGTGTCATAGCGTGATGTTAAACAAGCATATAACCTTTCTCGATAATTGCTATCAAATGTAAAAAGACGACTGCTTATTTCCAGAGATTAGCGCCTTCAAACAGTATAACAAACAAACTTTTCAGCTTTGCAGCGTTTATATCCACCTTGTTAGGGTCCACAGCTTCAAAGAAGCCAGTCCAGGGCGTATCTAACCAGTCCCTGATACTGAGCTTGGTTATTTTTTTTGCGAGATCAAAGTGAGTGTTGAGTGTGTCCAAATACTCCTGCTGCATTTGTTTTATTTCACTTTCGGTAGCGGAGCCTTCCGCTTTTAGCTTATCGGCGTACAGCAAATCCACTGCAATCAGACATTAGTGCTTTTTAGTTTGAAGAGAGGGGCAACCGAGCAACTGTCTACGTAGGTACTTATTTATGTAGCGTGCAGATCTGGTAAAGTCGTAAGACGGACAGGCGCGGGCGCAGCCCAAGATTTTACGACCCCCAGGACCACGCCTGAAGACGGATCGTTGAGCTTCCTCAATTAAGTGACTTGTACTGACCAGTCTTCATAGCCCTGATCTTCTTGTACATGAAGGGTTGCGTGAACATGGGCTCGTCCTCCTCGCTGTGGCCGTATCTCCGGTAGCAGACGAGGTCCACCACCACGTCTTTCTTGAACTTGCATCGGAAGTTGATGGCCACACGCGCCACGTAAGACACCGCCTCCGCGTCGTCGCCGTTCACGTGTAAAATTGGCGCGTCGATGGCTTTACCTATATCTACATTAGAAAGAACGCAAGAGTAAAACCAGTAGATTCGGAGCAAATTGGCTGTGACAGACCTTCTATAAGGGTTCCGTTTTTAGGATTCCGTACCCAAAGGGTACAACGGAAGCCTATTACTAAGGCTATGTCCGTCTGTCTGTCTGTCTGTCCGCGGCTTAGCTCAGAAACTGTTGGTACTAGAAAACTGTAATTTTGGTATGGGTACATATAAATAGCGCCGACGAAGTGGTAAAAAAATATCGTAACATATTTTTTTTTTAGGGTACCTCATCAAGTAGATTACAAGTATGATTTTTATTTATAAAATTTTTTTACGAAAAAACAACCGAATTCCAAAAAAAACACTAAAATTAAAATTGTCTCTTTTTTGTGTTTTCTTGGAAGTCGGTCGTTTTTTTTTTTTTTTTTTAAATTATTTCTCTCTTTTTAGTTGTGGTACCTCCTACCCCACACAAATTCGAATACCACTACCTGCTATGTAAATAACAGTGACGGATAAGATATCCTCTACATAGACTAAGTGGGAAAAAATCGTAATTATTGAAGCTAACTCAAAAACTACGCAAACAAAGTTAATAATAAGCCCTTTCAATTGAATCCCAAATTGGGATCATAAAAAAAAAATTGTTCATGACTGTCCTCTAGAGGGCGCCTTATTTTATTTAATGTGACGACATAATAATATAGCCTATAACCAGCGAACGATCCAGACACTTCCACGATACCTTATTTATGAAAATGATGATAGTTTAAGAGGGAACAGATTTAGGTATGTATGTATGTATACAGTACGCAAGGGTAAACACCGTTGTCACTCAAACCATGGGTAGTTGACTTAAATATAAAAATAAATGATCCAGTAACAACAAAAAAAAAAACCTTATTTTCATTAAAAGATTTTAAAAAGTAAATATCCGTTCCTGTCCCGATTCTCATGGATACGCGTTCGAAAGAGCTGCGAAACAGCTGACGGCCGGTCATGTAACGTCCCGCGCGCCCCGCCCGCCCCCGCCAACCGCCGGCCGCGGCCGGTCGTTGCCCTTGCGTGTAGGGTGAAATATTCTTGTGGAAAAATGTAGATTTTCTTTAAAAAAATAAAGTTATATTTTCCATTGATTTTACGTTCTATAAATGAAACCAAACCACTGGTTTCAAGGATAACGGTGTTTACACTAACACCCTGTATACATATACATAATATATACATACATACTTATATACCTAAATCCCAGTCCAAATCATAACTCTCCTTTTTGCTTCGCCGAAGTCGGGTAAAAAGTAGGTGAATCTCGATCTTGAAAATCTCGAAAGCTCGAAAACGCGATCTCGCCTGAGTGCCGAGCGAGATATCGAATGGCCTATCTCGACTCGAGAATGCATTCCCATTCATACCCGAGCAGTACGGCGTGCTCCTGGAGAAGCGTGGGTCGGTGGTGTAGCCGATCTGGTTGTTGCAGATGATGTGTATGGCGCCTCGCGTCGTGAAGGCAGGCAGATTGCTGAGCGTGAACGTCTCGTACACCACGCCCTGACCGCACACGGCCGCGTCCCCATGCATCACTATTGCCATCACCTGTCAGATTACACTATAAGATTTGACCATCATGCCCTTATCCCAATTCATTTGGGGTTGGCGCAACATATCATTTTCTTAGTATACTTCTCTATTAGTCTATATTTATATTGTGCCATTAGGCCGCTTTCCGAATTAAGCCATAATCACTCACAGCGCTCTCATCAAAAAAACTTTTCTTTTTTTGTTTGTTTTCATGCTCTCATCCTTAAACTTTATTATTCTATTATAACAATTAGTGTAATGAAAATGGGAGAAAGCGCTGACTCCTAGCATACAGGTTTTTACCTAGTTTGAGATTCAGGGCTTCATATGATTCTGTAACCTCATATTATGTCAATAAAGATTACTGTTGTTGTTGTAATTGTACTCGTCTGAACCCGTGGGGTGGCTCGTAAAATAAAATGAATAAAACTCACCTTGTCTCCAGTGTCATCACCCTTCCAGAACTGCTCCGCCCTCGCCTTGCCACACACGACGGGGGACACAACCTCCAAGTGGGAGGGGTTGGCGCTCATTGCCACCTTTATGTACTTGTTGGTCCGCCGGATGAACCGATGGATGTTTGTGCCCAAATGGTACTTCACGTCGCCGGATACCTGTTGGGAGTGGAGCCCAGAGGGTTTTTGACCAAGCATATACAGGGCGAACTGTTGATAGCTGAGTAGGTGCGGCATGACGAGAGATCACCGAAAATATATTTGAAAAGTTTCAGATTGGAGCCCCGCGGTCAGGAGTTCACTTTCAGATTTCGAAAATGGACTAACAATAACGTAATCTTCAGAGCCTCTCATTTTGGTATGATCATGTGCGGCCTAACCTATATTGAATCTGTTGAAAATTGTCGAAAGCAACAGAAACAAAAATCATGCAAAAAAAACGACCTGTAACCTAAATTTGTGTTCGCATAGCTCGTCAAAATGCAGGGAACAGCCGATTTTGTTTTTCGCGATTCTTGGTTTGTTCCCATAGTGAAAGTTGCTCATAATGATGAGTGACCCCTTAAGAGATTTCGTGTATATACACCTTTTTAAAAGGTGTTAAAAAAAGAACTTTACAAACTTTATGAGGTGCTTTGGTTAGACCATCGAACTGAATAACTGCTCAGTGGGTCATCTTAGTCGGAGGTCATCTTAGTCTTAGGCGGAGTTTATGGGACCAACTTTATCATCACGAAAAAAATATCTGCTGTTCCGTACAGTTTAGAACAGTAGGTATTAAATAGCAGATTTTTTTTCTCGATGATAAAGTTGGTCCCATTGTAAAAGTTATTCGGTTCGATGGTGTAAAGTTATAACTTATAACACAACTTATTTGAGAGATCCCGGTACGTAAGCACTGGAATGTTCAAGTTCTCGGCTCGACTCGCCAACCAATGATAAATCAGTACTCACATTTTCCATGGGCTCCATCATCTTGAACTGAGCAAAAACGTCACACAGCTGCTTACGACACACATTCACCAGCATGTTTAGACGACCTGAATGAAGATCACTGACTAAGTGGATTCGAAAGTAGCACTCGTCTTTAGATTCATTTTTGATGTTGATAATATAAGTATATCCTAAACGCAGAAACGACTTCCTATATACAGGATCCAAAGCTCTGTATCGGTTATCACTGTTAGAAGTGGTATTATTTTGGTTAACAAGATTATGTCGCTCCGGTCATCAGGCGTAATTTGGTTGCAAATGACCTCTCCGGCCTCCGGATTGCTGACGTATAACCAATAACCCAGTATAGTACACCAATATCCACCAATACCATTTTACAAACATAATACAGTTCATAAACATACATGAGTATCTATGTATCTTCTACGCATACCAATCCGGACAAGTTTATTATAAAAGCCTCACTGTTTCCGACAAGGGGGATGTTAAAACATTATTGTATCTTCTCACCGCTTTAGTACCGAGAACTAAGTGTATTAATGCAAAACTGGCGTGATATGGCGGGCGGGACAGGCAGCCGCAACCCTTGTCGCGCCCGCGATATCACGCCAGTTTGCAGTCTTAAGGCGTGACGTTATGTTATATTGGTAAGTAACCTCGATGCTGCATGGCCATGAGGATGGACTGCACGCCTAGACGCGTGCTGGTGTCAACGACCTCCTCCAGCATCGCGATCATGCTCTCGCCGCCTTCCAGCCCAAACCTCTTCTCAGCAGGCCATTTTGTCGCGAAGTACTTTTCCAGACTACATCAGACAAATTTATGATGAAATAACAAATTTGTTACTGCGCTGCGGTTGGAATTGGAACCGAAAATAGCCCTAAATATTAAGTATACAGATCTGGGATGTTGCGGATATCCGCATCCGCACCTGCGGAGCTTCCGCATCGATTTGGACTGGACATCCGCATCTGCAATAATTAATGCGGATGCGGATGTAGCACAAGAAAGAAAATAGGCGGCGCGGGGACTGTCGCGCGTTTACGCACGTGCTAATTGGCAATAACAGCGAAGATTTCGTTCGGTGACAAGATCCGACGCGTTTGGTATTGTTCATTTGTTTCTCGTAAATCAGTCATAACGTGTTTAGTTGCGCATAGTGTATATGTCGCAGCCTTATCGTATAACACGCCGTATTACAAATAGGCGCGCCCGATTGAAAAACGTCGCTGTTTTGAAATGCGGCTACCTTTCGTTCAGCCGGATTTCAATTTGGCTGAAATAAAGTACGCCGCATTGTATGAGCAATTCGCGTTCGTCAAAGCGGCTTAGTAACGTGGCGCCCGCCGCTTTGAAATCTGACACGCGCCGCATAACTACAAAAATGGTGTCGCAATCGACAACGGTGTCACAATAAAGTGAAAATAATATTGAATTTAGAATTTTGTTTTGTTCCCATTTTTTTAAGATAAATAAATAAAATTTTAAATTAAAGATAAAAACATTCAGAACCTATATTTGCTAGCATAGTATTAAATGACCAG
Source organism: Lithophane semibrunnea (assembly GCA_947363905.1). Lineage (NCBI taxonomy): Eukaryota > Metazoa > Arthropoda > Insecta > Lepidoptera > Noctuidae > Lithophane > Lithophane semibrunnea. The sequence goes on from OX376195.1 coordinate 17,007,027, forward strand.
TACATATTCTAACAAATTATTGCATGCTTGTAAGCATTTTAATATAAGAAATGTAAAAAAAAATTATAAGAAAATTATACTATAAGACTTTTTAATTTTTATAAAAATTTTGAGATTTCAAAAGTTTTGCCTTTTTTTGGATTTGTTATTCATAATTTATAGTCACCCTACATTGCTTCTTGTTGACAATAAAGCTAAACGTTGAACACCGCTTTGTAGAATGTATCGCCACCACGATCCGGCTGACCGAAAGGTAGCCGCATTTCAAAACAGCGACGTTTTTCAATCGGGCGCGCCTATTTGTAATACGGCGTGTTATACAATAAGGCTGCGACAAATATACAGTGAGCATTGTGTACTATGCGCGATTTCTGTAGCTGATAGATTAAAAAAGATTAAAATGTGAATTTACAATGCCCGGCACGGGCTTAAAGTGATATTTGGAAAAAAAATCTTAAGATCCGCGTCCGCATCCGCGGATGTGAAGAAAAATGCATCCACAACATGCCTGATACAGATTACGAAACAGTTTCTACAGTTTTATATGGGGTTCATCTACAAAGTAGACTAGGGAGAAATGGTTTAAACGCAAGTGCTCTGAAAAGGGGCCTCGGTTCCTCCAAGTCTAACACCGCGCGCGCTCATTGGTCAAATCAAATCAAATAACACGCACTAATAAGTAGTTACAAAACACTCACAATACAGCTTTGGTGAGCCGCCGCATGATTAGTTTCTTCTCCTCGGGGGTCCTATCGAACGCTCCTGGCGTCTCCATTTTTTCCCTGAGGTATTGTACTTGGTTTACGTCATACACGTGCATATATTCTATGCCAATGGACTGACAGTACGCGTTCTCGAGACGACGGATTATTTCCCTAAACAAATGGATAAATAAATCAATAAACAGGCTGTCTAGTAATTAATGGATAACTTTGAAATGGATTAAAACCTTACCTGAGTGTTAATGAGGTTTCTTTGCCACCAATGTTAGTTCTTGCAGGCAGTGTAAATGTCATGTCCATATGTTCTTCAGCTAAGAAATAATGCATATTTCAAGTTTCATTTATGAAAACACAAAAAATATATGCAGAAACGTATAAATCCATGGTGTGCACATCACACGTGTCATAATGACATGTGTGATGTGCAAGGGCAGATCCAAGGCTTATTTCTGGGAAGGGCACATGGGCCAGACAGATAAGAAGTGTCTCCCATATCTTGTACTGCACTATATAATGCTGTTTTTGGTATTAATTCGTTTTGTCAAGTGGCCCTGTACGCCCCCCCTTCGGATCCGCCCTTGGTGATATTGAATCATCTTACACAATTCCGAGCACAACTCCCGGGCTACTATATGATTGTCTATTCCCTTGGTTGTGAGAGACACATCAGCGTAATTTGCGAGGAGCCTAACTGGCAGCGTCAGGTTCAGGGGGTCTGTCTTCGCGAGCAGGTGACCTCGAGCCTGTAGCAACAATTTTTAATGCTTAACTATCATTAAAAACACATTCAGCGTAGCTTGCGAATAGATTTTATTTAATTTTTCAGTAGAGCGCTCAACTCAAACAATTCTTACCTTAGCAGTTACGTACGTGGCTCACTGTCTCCTAGCATCCTATAAAGACTAAATCGTACACATATCAGCCGGAGCCGGAGCACCGGATCGCTCTTATGTCGTCTAATTTTTTTCGGTTTGGAAAACCCTCATGGATGTCCTTCGCCCTGGGGCGGGCCTAGCAGACTCTTACTGACTAAAAACCATCCCCGGTGTTCCAGCTCAGACCTACACCCGGGGTCGCGGGAACGTAAGAATCTTCCGCAACCCCCGACTGGTCGGGCCCGCGACCGCGGGCCTCCTCGGGTCAGGTGGGGGAGTGAGGTGTTTGACTCCCCCCGTGACGTCTAAGAGGGGCGCGCGTGGAACACTACGCGTCGCCACCTCGGGTCCTGATGTGTGGGGGCGACGGACGTCCTCGTCGTCCACCCAAGCCCAACAGCTCTTCGATGCTGATCCGTTCGGCAAAGAGCTTATGTTGTGTGTACTATAATGTCTGCCTGGTACCGTATACCGGTATACGCTGCTATTCCCCACTTACCTGGTAGCTTCGAATTAAGCCCGAGACAGCCATATTTAGTTTAATTTTGGCACTAAAGTCAGCTTCACTTTTGCCGGAACCCTGCTTCGATTCTGTGAATATTTAACAACTGTGAAACATTGGTCACTGAAAACGGTCAATCTTAAGTGGGTGCGGTTTTTAAGTTCGTGACCTTACTCGGCTTTCCGTCGGTGACACACGTGATGCTTGCTCAAAATTTCATTGTTGGATCGCCGACGAAATTACTCAACGGTTTTAAAGTCCGCGTACTTAGCATGACACACGGGCGAGTAAGCTCGCCGAGCCATAAGTACGCGTACTTGCTCGCACCTTGTCTATAACCCATTTTATACCAACATAAAGTTACAATGAAATCAAATTATTTTCCACTTACGGACTGTTTTAGGACTAAAATCATCTTGCAGTTCCTCAATCTTTAACGCTGGACCGCAGAGGCTATCGTAGAATCCATCCCATGACTGCAAAGAAATTAATAATTAATTTTCTTATTTTCGGTCGCAGTAAACTGAGCGAGGTGCAGAGCCGCAGAGGTGAGACAACGTGGTGAACGTAACCATGTGGTAAAAACATATAGATATCACACAGTGATCTATTCCGAGGCGATTTACAAAGACATTGCCACGACACTCGTCATCATCATTCTCCTGCCCTTATCCCAATTTATTTGTGGTCGGCGCAACATGTCCCTTCCATACTTCTCTATTGGCCGTCATCTTGGTAGTCACCCCCTTTCTAGCTATATCATCTTTCACACAGTCCATCCATCGTTTCTTTGGTCTTCCCCTACTCTTATAGCCATCGACATTCATACCCAAAACTTTCCTCACAACATTGTCCTCATTCCTTCGCATCACGTGCCCATATCATGACAACCGATTTCCGCACAACTTTACAGTTACAGGTGCCACTTTCAGACTTCCTCTTATGTGCACACGTCCATACCACGACACTCGTAAAGAGCGACTATTGTAGTAAAGTATCATCACTTTGTGCGGAAAATTGGCCGTTGAAATGCCACAAATGTGGACGCTGGAGTTTAACTACAAACCGCGCTATTTAATGCAGTAATTGACAAGACAAGGTCTTCGACGCCTACCAACCGCACTACTAGGTACTAAGTACAATTATATGTAGAGTACAGTTGCGATTTGCTAAGCAGTCCGTGTGCCTATTATGTAGCAGCAATATTAGCCATCTCAGATTAACTTACTGAATCTACCGATCCTTTCGATTTAGACCAGTCCAAAAACTGGGCCTCGAGAAAATTCGCGTTTGCACCGGAAAGGAATGATTCTGCTGTTGAAGATAGCTCTTTCTGTTGTAATAGCTGGTACTGAAACATTTTACATGATTAGCAAAATTAGGTACTAGTTAGTAATGTGGCATGTTAGGGCTCTTCGAGTTAGATGCAGCTATCAATGACTCTGCAGTAGGCTGGAGATCAGCAGTACCTAAGTGCGTCTATGGTATGAGCGTTCATACTTCTTCTTAGCTTATCGATGGCGATATCCATATTATCCATACTAATATTATAAATTCGAAAGTAACTCTGTCTGTCTTTCTGTCTGTCGTTCTGTCTGTCTTTCTGTCTGTCTGTCTGTCTGTCCGTATGTTACCTTTTCACGCCTAAACCACTGAACGGATTTCGATAAAATTTGGCATGGAGATAGATCCTTTCTCAGGCTCTAGATTATTTGTGTACCAAATTTCATTTGAATCAGTTCAGTAGTTTTGGCCTGAAAGCGCGACAGGCAGGCAGACCGACAGACAGACAGACCGACATCGACAGACAGACAAGAGTTACTTTCGCATTTATAATATTAGTAAGGAAGTAAGGATTATTACTATTGCCTGCTACTTATTTATTTATTAAAACTTTATCCACAAGTAAAAAAGGTTAAAGTTTATAAACGTGCCGCCTCGTTAGGTTAGGTTAGGGGATAGGGGGGTGGAAGAGAAGGGGAGGGTTAGTTAAACCTCACTACCCCCGACTCATACATACTTTATTTTTAAACGCTTTTTTAATATGACAATAAATCTTATAAAAAGGTAGCGATGGAGGTGGAAGGTCACAGCAGACCAATTTTCAAGGTCAATGTCAAACGTCTCGAAGATCAAGGTCAAATTAAAAAAAAAAACCACCTCCCCGCTATCCCCTTCGAACCTAACCTATCTGGAGTCAGGGTGCCCCAAGTCTCAAGCTCGCTTGACTCGCACTTGCATCCGTAAATAAGGAGAATTATTAGAACTAGCTGTGCCCCGCGGTTTCACCCGCGTAGGTCGCGATCCCGTGGGAATGTAGGGATAAAACGTATCCTATGTCCTATTCCAGGTCATGATCTACCCGTGGGCCCATCCTCTCCTCTCCTCTCTTCTCTAGAGTAGGGAACGTCGCGGAGGCGCGGCGCGCTGCGCCGGCGTCGAACGGTTCGCGTATTGCATTTTTATACTCGTAATAACTTCGAAATTAAATGTCCGATTCGAATGAATTAAAAAGTATTTTACTGCTACATAAATACCCTTGGAGTTAAAACCATTTATTTAAATAAGAATTAATATTATGTTGATAAAACCCCTTCGCAAATAATACATTAATTTTGAACAAATTTGATTACCATAAAAAAGGTTATAGTGAGTCAATCTTAAAAGATATACATATGCTGACCCGGAATTTTTTTTTGAACTTTTAAAGAGGAACAATTCCATCATACATGATATTTGCGCAGCGCACGCAACGGAAGCTCTCAAAAAGGAATAATTTTTCCCGTTTTTGCAACATTTTTCATTTATGCTCCGCTCCTTTTGGTCGTAGCGTGATGTTATATAGCCTATAACCTTTCTCGATAAATGGACTATACAGGGTGTTAGGGTATTACAACTTTTTTTTAAAAATTTTTTGATCTAAATTTTAACCACAAGAGACGCAAGTTCGTTGCCCTATGCGCTAGGGAAACGAACTTGCGTCTCAACACGGGCGGGGGGTACGGGATGTGACCTAACCGGCAGCGAGCGCGATCCCTCCCTTAGGGCGAATTTCACCAAACTTTTATACCGAGTATAAGTCTTATCCTGCTAATAAATTTTGAATTTTTGACAGTTTTTCCATATAAAAACTGTCGACGCCATTTTTATTCCACGGATAATAGATATCTGACTTTGGTAAAATCAGCCCTTAGTCAGTCAGCCGTTTTGCTAGCAAGCACGGTGTCAGATAGAAACTTTTTAAAATCTTTTAATGAAAATAACGTTCTTTTTTTGTTGTGTTCGGTCATTTTTTTTTATATATAAGTCAACTACCCATGGTTTGAATGACAAGAGTGTTTACCCAGTTTACCCTTACATTCTGTATAACACAAAAAGATTTTTTCAATTCCAACCAGAAGTTCCTGAGATTAGCGCGTTCAAACAAACAAACAAACATACTCTTCACCTTTATAATATTAGTATAGATATAAGTACCAAAATAAAAAATTGAGAAAATAACTGCGTATCCGGCAAAAAAAAATGTTGTGCCTTCAAAAAAAATTTTTTTTGCCGGAGACTCATTTGTTTTCTCTGAACCCTCGCTCGTTCAGGAGACCCTCTAGAACCCCTAAATACCCACACATTATTTCTAGCGAGGCGACAAGTTTCTACACCCAACCAGTAAAAAAATCTCAATTAAGAAAATGTTTTAATTTTACTCACCACCGGATTAGGAGCAAACTTATATTTTTGAGTTGTTCTCACTAAAGATCGTGCCAAAGACATTGTAATCTGAAAATAAGCGTTATCATTTACATTATAACCTGTAACATTACAAAACACGCCAGTATAATTCGCCAAAGGGGTAGATAGAGCTGATAGTTCACTATCAGCTCTATCTACCCCTTTGTTCACAGTCCCAGTCCCTAATGTTCACAGTAGGTACCAAAGAGGTTGGTACTGTTCACAGTAGGTACCAAAGAGATTGGTAGGTACCTATGTACATGCAATAACATTTCGTCAGAAGCCTCATGTGATACATGAAAATTGCAAAAAAAAACATCAGCTACTCCCTAGATCTTGTCTTGTAGAGTTCACAGCAGTTAATTATACAGTATGTTGTCTAACGAAGGGCGTTCCCGTTAACCTGCAATTAGTATAGCGTCCATAGGTACCTACATGAAAAAAAAAATTACCAACCCAATTTTTTTTTTTTTAATTTATTATTGAAATATTCGCAAAACTATTAAGTAAATTGATGCGTAAAAGAAACGCTCTGTACACGCACACTTGTATTTCAACGTAGAAAGACAAGTGTGCGTGTACAGAGTGTTTCTTTTCCGTACATAACCAATGATATTATATTTAAGATCATTGTACCGATTTAATATATTTTGTAAATATTTAACAAAAAAAATTTTTTTTTAATGGTAGTATTTTATTTAGCATGTATAGACGACATACTGTATACTATGCTATATACTATGCGCCTTTTTTAGATAACATACTGTATACCTTTTTAGGGTTCCGTACCCGAAGGGTGCCAAACGGAACCCTATTACTAAGACTCCGCTGTCTGAACATCAAAACCAAAAGTCATTTATTCAAGTTAGGCTGCTTCCTAGTGCTTTAGGTGGGAAGAAGAGTAGCGCGACAAACTCCCCAGCTGCACAGAGCTGTCTGTTCAGTTAGAAAACTTGATTCTTTAAAATAGTATACAAAATAATTTACATTACGCAACATAAAACATTAAATTAAATTGTTTGCCATATGACAGCTAGCACACGCCAATATTATACCAACAAATACAATGAAAACTACTCAAGCTTTTTATACAAAAAACTTTGGTTTAAAAAAAAATGTAAGATTTCTTATATTTTTAACTCATCGAGTCGAGTACTCTACTTTAATATTTTTTTTACCTGCTTTTCTTTTTTTTAAACCTAGTAAAAAAAAAGAAAAGTTGAAAAAGTAAAAAGTTATCAGTTTTAGACCATTTTTGTACGAGCTCTATCGCAATATTCGCAACAACTAAACAAATTAGGAATTTCAAACTTCTTTACATCATGTTGGTACACACGGCTACACATCAAGCTATACATTTCCATTTTATGCTGATCTCGCATTGTATAGGATTTCCGTACAATACGAGGTCAGGTTATACTGGTATAGCTAACCCATTGCTACATAAGTGCGAAAAATTTGTCTGCTCAACAACGATATCGCAATGAATTTTGTTAAACTGTCAAAACGAAAGCCATTGCTACTGTCATTGTGTTACGCAATTATCCCGCATTTGAGGCCAATCTGAATGTACTTAGTACCTATGAACATGGACACCTTAGGAAGTCTAAAATGCCAAGGTTCGGTCTTTGAGGTATTCTATGAGACTGACTGCGATTGGATAAGGCAAGCAAGAATGACCTGGCGAAAAATTAAAACTTAGGTACCTTAGGTGTTCCAAAAAGGATTCTTGTATATTTTCTACGACATGAATTTTTCAAAAAATAAATTATCTACAAAAAATAAATAAATTAACAAAAAATAAATTATCCAGAACGCCTTTCGGTTCTGGTTTTTTTAATTATGAAAATGTCATATTCAAAATGTCATTACAAGTTACTGATTTACTACCAGCCAGTACGTATTTATTTTTACAATTAAAAACTTTTTATTCATCATCTATATTTAGATAACAATGTTCGACCACCTTCTTGATCGAAGATAGACCAAGAATCAATTATAAACCAATCAAAGCCCGATTTCACCGCGAAAGTAAGAAGAACCTAGTAGAAACATTAAATTTATAATTACATAGCATCATCACGTCTCGCCAGTATTTCCCAGTGTTAGTGTTGCAGCACGCGTAGCATGGCGCTTTCTATCTCTACGAAGAATAGACATAGCTTTTTCTATACAAAGTGACAGTCCGTTTCTTCATTTTTGACATCCACCGTAGAAATCTTTCTACAATCTGTCATTTTGTCTATCATTTCTAACGATCTTTGTCTAGGTCTTTTTATATGTAGACTATTTCAGAAGAAAGTTTTCTATCCTTACTGTCAAAATCAAACTGACAACCGATAAATCCTATGATAAAACAAAGAATTCCGAGTCGAATTATGTAAAAGAGTGAATTTCGTAAAAAGTGCAGTTGACTCTTTCTATTTTGCTGCCGTCTCGTTCTGTCTACTGTCTATAGGAAACGTCATTTTTGTCTACTCTTCCGTCGACAAAACGGTGCTCATGCTACGCCTGCAGAGGTGCATCAACCTACAACCTGCCAGTTATGTTTAGGTCCCATTCCGTCCCATGTAGCAGGGGGTGAGCTTTTGGTTATCAACCGGGCACAAATCCAGAGTCCGGGCTGCTACTGAGAAATTCCAGATTGTAAAACCCAAAAGCACTTTTCCGGAATGGGGAATCGAACCGAATCTAAGCGTTTATAATAGGTGAGCGTGTATTACCTAATTGCATGGTTTTCATCGATCTGTCCGCAAAAAGAGGCGCACTCAACGGATCGATTCCATTAAAAAAACTTTTTTACAAAAACAAACAACCAAGTTGCAAAAAAACACTACAAACTGAAACATTACTCTTTAATTTCGGAAGTCGGTAGCTTTGGTTTTGTATTTTTGGTTTTTGCCCTCGATTACACCCTTGTGTAATCGAGGGATTTGTATTAGGTAGGTAGGTATAATTACCTAATTCGTCAAGCGATGAGTAGGTAACAATTATAATATTTAAAAGTATAATATTTCAGAGAGATTTATATCAACAGGAAGCCAGATACTACAACTCGTTTTCAATCAAATTACTACTTTTGCATAAAGTGGACAATTTATTTAAACTACCTACTTATGTAATAGAACATGATTTTTAGGGTTTCGTACCTCAATAGGATAAAAATAGAACCCCTCCAGGATCACTCATGTCTAATGTCTGTCTGTCTGGCTGTCCGTCTGTCGCAGCCATGAGTCAATTTGCTCCGAATCTACTGGACCAAATTAGTTGTTTGGTACATTTATGAATTTCTGTGACCCAAACACGAACGTGTAACGTAAATAAATGAATTTTGATAAAGGGGAACTTTTCGGGAGAAATTAAAAAAAATAGTTTTGCGAACTGTACCGTGTGAGTGTGACATATCAAACGAATGCGCCTGTTGTTAGGATTTCAAACACATTTTTTTATAATTTTAATATGCACTTTTAAATATTTAAGAAAAGATTCGTAGATTACAGGAAAACCTTTAAAAATGGTAAATTAAATTCAGTACTCTGCGTACATTTGCAATTTGAATGTATGGGAGAACATGTTTTTTCAGTCTGTCTTGTGATAAATTAATCCTAACTACGGAACCTTTCAATCCTTTCATTGTGCGTGTTCCGACACGCACTTGGCCGGATTTTTCATAAATAGTTTCTACCTACTGTCCTGTTTATTTACTATTTAATTTATCATGAATCAGAGTATATAATCTTATCGGTACTAACAATCGCATATTTTCAGAAAACGTTATAAAATAAATGTTTTACAATGCGTTCATAAACAGTGTTTTTCTTTTCTTATTCAGTCAGTCAATGGAAATGATCATGATTCATATATATTTTATGTTATTTTCTATTTTGAGTTGGAACAATGCCGTTGAAGTAAGTAGGATTTTCTATTTAAACTTTTTCTACAGTACGAGAACCGAGAAAGAAGATACTTTTAATTCCATTAAATCCCACATTTCATGTAAACGAGGTTGAAGGCTTACATAACGTCATCATCATCTGCCTAGCCTTTTCCCAACAATGTTGGAGTCGGCTTCCAGTCTAACCGGATGCAGCTGAATACCAGTATTTTACATGGAGCGATTGCCTATCTGAGCTCCACAACCCAGTAACTGGGTAAGACTGGTTGTCAGACTTTCGGGCTTCTGACGACCCGTAACAACTGTCAAAGATCTACAAATGACAGCCGGGACCAACGGCTTATCGTTCTTTCCGAGGCACGGAGGAGGCTCGGTGTGTAAAGATGGTCACCCTTCCCCGGACCATACCCGGCAAGCGTAGCTTAACTTGATAGATCGTCCCGTGCGGCTGTTATTACTTAGCCACGAGCTCCTCCACACGCTTACATAACGTTTTCACTATTAAAAATTATCAGATCTAATGTAGAGAGATCTTATTTTCGTAAGCGTTTACGACTAATTAGTTTCATTTTGACAGTTCAAGAACATTCATTGCGTTATTACGTTGTTGAGCTGATTTTTTTTTCGAACTTATGAAGCAATGGACTGGACATTCGTTTCAAGCCGATTCGAATTCTGATTGATCGTGTATTATTTATTATGCAGGCCCCTTACCTTACCTACTCTACAAGGCCTAAAGGCTCTTACATACTGGCGCGATTCGCCGCGCAACGCGAATTTTAACAAAACAATTTCTGAGAAATCTTCACAGCGAACAATGCGGCGGCGTCGCGTCGCGCGACGAATCGCCCCAGTATGTAAGAGCCTTAACTCTACAAACCTTACATGGTCAAAATGTACGGCTTGGTCGTTTCACGGCCGTCGCGTTGCATATACACTCCTATGGATCCTATCCTATTTGCTTATGGTAAGAAATAAGTAACAATAGTTGGAACGGTAAAGCCACACATATTGGCCAATCTGTAAGGTTTGTAGAGTTAGGCCTTTTATCGGTAGGTTCTTTGCTTTTACATAAGATCAGCATCCTACTTTATATAAAATAATAATAAGTATACAGTATGCAAGGGTAAACACCGTTGTCACTCAAACCATGGGTAGTTGACTTAAATATAAAAAACATTACCCTCCTTCTGGGGCAGTCGGGTAAAAATAAATGACCCAGTAACAACAAATAAAAAACCTTATTTTCATTAAAAGATTTTTAAAAGTAAATATCCGTCACTCGATACTCATGGATACGTGTTCGAGAGAGCTGCGAAACAGCTGACGGCCGTTCATGTAACGTCCCACGCGCCCCGCCCGCCCCCGCCAACCGCCGGCCGCCGTGTTGAGACGCAAGTTCGTTGCCCTTGCGTGTAGAGTGAAATATTCTTGTGGAAAAATGTAGATTTTCTTTAAAAGAAAAAGTTGTATTTTTCCATTGATTTTACGTTCTATAAATGAAACCAAACCACTGGTTTCAAGGATAACGGTGTTTACACTAACACCCTGTATTGGTGGGATTTTATTTCTTTTTTTAGGATGCTCATTTCTTTTTATTTTAGCAGTAATATTGTACAGATATAACTATACATATACCTATGTAAAAATCATAGCCCTTAGTAGGCATAGTCGGATAAAAAATATTTCTTGCACGCCTACATACTAATCTAGCTTTTACAACAAATGGTAGGTACCTATTTGTTCGAGAACTGGGGCCTTATTATGACGTGTTAATGCCACCATTTTTCCAGTTTGAGTGAGAGACGGAGCTATACAAGGCCGATACCACCATCCTTTTTTCGCAGTGGAATAACGATGGCATTAATACTTCATAATACGGCCCCTGGAGTTCAAAATTAATGGAGAAAACTCTTTCACTCAATTTCAGTGTATGGAGGTGATTCCGGAGAGGGCAAATTTGACTTATACAAACCCAAAATATTTGTACCAGAACGGGACGGTGAACGTACGGCGATACAGCAGGAGGTCGCGGTACTACATCAATGTGATGGCCACCAATAAACAGACCTGGGGGAACAATATTACGGTTAGGTTTCAACACTTTTGTTATATAACATCACGCCTGTAATCAGGGTCGAAGCAGGAAGGGAATCAATTTAACATGAGTTCCGTTAAGCATTATAAAATCTACAAAGTCTACACTTCTGGCTTTTTCTGGGGCCAATTTATCAATCCTTACCTACAATGCGAAAGTAACTCTGTTTGTCTGTCTGTCGCGCTTTCACGCCAAAACTACTGAACCGATTCAAATGGGTACACAGATAGTCTAGAGAAAGAGAGAAAGGACATACCTAGGCTACTTTTTATTGACATAATACGCGGGCGAAGCCGCGGGCGGAAGCTAGCTATATATAACCTTATTAAGGTTGTATAAATGGTTTACAATTCTACATCAATACTTTTTGCAATGTCATACTCAAACCATAGTACATAAAGCGAGATTGTTCTAAACGTTCTTGACCAATCTATGACCGTAAAGATTTTTTTACTAATTTTAATTGCTGAAAGATCTTTCAGAGCTTTGCAGGCAGACAGACGCGGTAACGGCCTCAGATTTCGGGCTGGTCACCAGAGTACTGTGGCAGGATTACGACAAAAATATTGTGTGTTATGAGCGAAGCGACCTAGGAAATTGTTGCTTGTTGCACCCCTTTTCAGTGTAATAGAGGGTGAGCCTATTGCCAACCAGGCACAAATCCAGACTCCGGGCTGCCACAGCTGCTACTGAGAGAGACTTGGGTGTCGAACCCAGGACCTAGGTACTAATGGTCAGTATCGGTTGGTTGGTACCACAATACCAACGAGGCAGGCAGTCTATTGTTATCTTAATAATATTATTCTTCTGTAGGTCCTTGTTTGTCACCTAACTTCCTCCTTAGCGGCTGGACCGATTTGAATGAAATTTTGTGTGCACATTAGAGTGGGTGGATGGTTTGAAAGATGGAAAAAAAAAGTGTGGCGCTGTTCGGGCAGGAAAACGTCTGCCAGGTCCGGTAGTTAAGTACAATCCGAGTTGGTTTGGTCAAGATAGTTAATTCATTAAGGCGTAACTTTGCGGAAATCCATTATAAAATACAATAGACGCTGATATATTTAGTAACCTATTCCGCATGACTATTCTTCAAGAGTCATAAAAACCCTGTAAGAAATCGACACGTGTTTCACCTCTCAACGAGGCATCTTCAGGATGACGATTGACCAATTGCAAACCAGAACGCGACGTGTTACCACACCGAGCGCTGGACGCAGAGTTGTGCCGCTGCTGCGCGGAACACTTTTTTCGGTTGTTTCTTGAGTGTTTATCATATCTGTTAATATAATATCATTGGGATCACTAGTGTGTCTGTCTGTCCGTCTGTCACACCCACAGCGAATTTGCTGCGAATCTAAAGGACCGATTAAGTTGAGGTACACATAATATGAATTTCTGTGCAACACGGACGTGTAACGTAAATGAATTTTGATTAGGGGGTCACTTTTGCGAGGCAAAAAATATTTGTTTTTCAGTTTAGTAAACTGTATCGTCTAACATCAAGTGAAAGGACTTTACTTACTGCGAAGGTCCCAAACATATTTTTTTCAAAATATTAAATATTTGTAAATTCTTTTAAGAAAATTGATGAAAATTGGACAATCATTCACCAAAAAAAAATAGGCTCAGTAGTTTCGGAGATAAGGAGTGCAAATGCTAGAAGTCACTGGCTCCTGAAATACAGGTAGGTACTCTAACCTAGCTCTGGAGTTAGAAAATTTGAGACCCTGGGTCTCAAATTTTCTTTAACCTGATTGTTGCAATATATAATTTATTTATTTATTCAAATTCATCCCAACTACGGAACCCCTTATTATGCGTGGTCCGACACGCACAGCCCGCCAGTTTTTACCGATAAGTATCTAGCTAGGGAAAGATAGCAATTTGAAGATTACACAAAGATTAACCAAAATTTGAGGGATTTAAAATTTAATTGCACCATATTTATATTGCCCCGTTCGGATTAATATTGTGTACTTAATATTTTTAAGGTTCCGTACAGTCAAGGCCAGAAATATTTTGCAAAGATTTTTTTTATTCTTGCCTTTGATGGTACACACGGCTACACATCAAGCTATGCATTTCCAGTATAAGCTGACCTCGCATTGTACGGAAATCCTATACAATACGAGATTAGCATAAACTGGAAATGTATAGCTTGATGTGTAGCCGTGTGTACACACGGCTACACATCAAGCTATACATTTCCAGTATAAGCTGACCTCGCATTGTACGAAAATCCTATACAATGCGAGATCAGCATAAACTGGAAATGTATAGCTTGATGTGTAGCCGTGTGTACGGTCGCGGTCTGAGAATGTTTACCACCTTAAGGTTTATAATTGCATGCACACATCTATGTCACAAGGTCGATGACAATATAGTGATTTCGGCCTTTCTTCTCGAGAGTAGTCAGATATTAAACGCCGACCTCATTTAGTTTTAAAAATGTGATTGACGTTTAAAAGTGTTTGTACAAACCTACTTACAGAAATAAATCATTTAATCATTTAATATTTTTTCTCAAACAAATCTCTTTTAACCAAGCGAGGTTGAACTTACTAAAAATGCAAAAATAGACAATTTTATAGTAAACATTTTTATTTTTTTATGGAAATTATCAATAATTTATAGTTTTAATAACTAGTATAGCCTCCATCAGCAGCTATGACGGCACGTAGTCTATCTCTCATAGATGAGACAACCCGCGCGCATAAATCTGTCCCCCTGATATCATCCCATACCCGTGCACAATGTGATCTAAGAGCTTCAAGGTTTCTTTCGTTCTGACAGTCCCAGCGTTGAACCATTATGCCCCACAGATTTTCAATCGGGTTCATATCTGCTGAACGAGCAGGCCATTGAATGAGACGAATGTCACGGTGCATGTTGAACCACGCCATAGTATCCCGGGCCTTGTGTATCGGTGCATTATCCTGAACGTAATCAATTTGTGGGAATTCTGCTGCAGGATACACAACGCGCACAGTAGGCAGCATCACCTCTTCCAAAAGTGACACATAATTATTCGCAGTAGCCCTTTTTTCTAACGACGTCAGTTCTCCGACGTCATCGTGGCTCATCCACCCCCATAAGTTGACTGTTATGCGACCAGATTCATTTTGAGGCACGATATGAGCTTCATCATACCGAGTGCGATTATAACGCCATAAAGTCAATCTTCCAATTTGACTCGATTTAAAAGTTTTTTCGTCGGTAAATATAACATTCGACCAATCAAAATCAAGATATTGTCGCGTAAAATTAAGTCGGGCAGTTTTGTGGTGAGCTTAGAGTTCCACTTTTATAGCATGACGTCTGTAGTGTAGCCCTGCTCCGTGCAAAGCTCGTCGAATCGTCCGAGGACACACATCATATAAAGCAGCAAAACGACTAGTTGGTGTGAATTGGCTTCGTAATGTCGAACCATATCAGTTATTTGCGCGGTGGTTAGTATCGCCCGTCGTGTCGTCCTGAATTGCTTCTATGATCTGTTATTTGCCCTTCTTCGCCATGACGCCGAATACAAAATCTCACGGTGAATCGAGATATATTGAGCTCTCGTGATATCGCACTAATATTCAAGCCATCTTCGTGGAGAAATAATATTTCAACCCTTTGTTGCGGGGTTATACTAGCCATTGTATTTCTATCAATCTATATTTACTAAAATTCAAACCTATTTTCTTTGTTAAAATGTCATTATGGTTACGGTAATATGTCAACAGGTGTCAACTTTAAAATTAAGAAATAAAAGTAATACGAAGGAGGTATAGCATTCTATGTCATTATGGTAAAGTGTCAACTTTAAAATTAAGAAATAAAAGTAATAAGAAGCAGATATAGCATTTTAGACTTTACTGCACACAGTGTGGTAAAGAAGCTAGTTTGAAAACTGATAAACATTTTTAGACCGCGATAGTACATAATTTGTACACGCCTGTGGTTGCAATTTAGTTTGAGTATGGAGTTTCAATAGAAAAGGCCAGCTTAAACTAGTATTGTTACCACAGATGCGAGACGTGCAGCCTACCATACCATGCTTAAAACAGCTCTAAATTGCAGATCACCGTACGTATTAGTCAGTTCTTACACAACGAGTATCGACGCTCTTTCGTGGAGATGAGTCAAAAGTTCTGTGACTTGGTCAATAAGGAGCTCTACGTAGGAGGCGCACTCAGGAATGCCGGCTTGGTGTGCCCTTTACCTCCTGTGAGTAAAACTAGTACCTACCAGTACCTACCTATCTGGAATGTGAATTAAGTGAGAAGTGTAATTCGAGAGTGCCGGAAGTGATGCTCCTGTCACCTTCAAGACAGCTCGCTCAGCCAGTGATGCCTGTAGGGTTGGGATGCGAACGTCAGAATAAGTAGCAAATAATATGGTACGGAACCGGTCGTGTGTGTTCGCGAGTCTGACACGCGCTTAATTGGCCGGTTTTCAAGACGCGTGTCTCGTGAGTGTGTCACTCATGGCCACGAGGTCAGGCCGTGAACTGAGCCTCAAGAGTGTTTTTATAATATTCATGGTGCCACTCCTCTTTCTCCCCAGGGTTATCACAGCTTTACGAACATAACAGCCCCGACAGAGCACTTTCCCAGCGTGTTCCCTTTTGAGAAGGGTCGCATTGAGGTCGCATTGAGCGTCACTGACACGAAGGAGCCAGTCATGCAGGTCGCCATTGTGGCTACGTTCAAGCAGAAGCCTTAGAAGAAATAAGCTGGTATACAGGGTCACTTGTTTATTTATACAACCTATTAATTGCGATACCACGCTAAGGTTGAATGTCACTTGCACGTCATAGACCGTCAAGTCTATTTATACTGTGACAGATAGTTTGCCTAAAGTTTCAATTTACTGGGAGATAAAAAAAAGCAGTTCCCTACATTTTGACGAGTTAAGCGAACATAAATGTAGGGAACAGCAGTTCATAATGATGAGTAGGTACAATGACCTCAATGACCCCATAAGAGATTTTGTGTATGGAAAGATCTCTAATAATCACTATTTCTTTCTGTCACTTAGAGGCTGTCCGGAGTTCCGTCCGCGTCGTTCGCTAGAGCGAGAAGTTCATCTGTACGTAAACGGCACCCTACACTCGCGACAATCTAAGAAGTCCGTTTTGACGTTTCGTTCTCGTACTTGCAACATAACGATATGCCTTGAGAATCAGTTTTAAGCAATGTAGATAAGTCGTCGATTACAAACTCTCCAAGGATTTTTAATCAATATGTCTCGAGAATCAGTATTTAAGAAACAATTTTTTTTTTCATCGCTACCCAAAGGATTTTTATAGCTGTCAAAACGGACTTCTTAGATTGTCGCGAGTCTAATTGCGTAATACACGAGAGGTCAGAATTGGAATCGGTTTGAAAGACATGTCTAATCCATTGCTTCAGTTCGACATTGGTTTCGAACCGATTCCAATTCTGATTGATCGTGTATTATGCAATAGGGTGCGGGATTTCAATATGAATGAGTTTGGATGATGCTGATGAATGCATTCAAGAGTACCTAAACATAGTTTAATTTAAAAAAAAATTGTGCTGCCTGTCACCGTATCACGACTTGGAAAAAATTGTTCATACTTTATGGTGGAGGTATTTTGGAGATATTTATGTTAAGTATTATGGAAATAAACAATATAAATATTAAATAAAAAGGTTTGATTTTCATATTAAAAAGCTTATTTCTTTTAGATTCACGAGCTCACAGGTTTGATATTACATTGGGATTTAAAAAAACTGTTCATTGCAAAGCAAATGAAGTAAGTGTAATGCACAAATTCAGCAAAAGATCCCCGGTTTCTGAAAGACTTATATAATATATTTACTACAACGCTAAAATTTCATTTGGCGCGCGCTAATGTCGGAACTAACGCCGCCATCTTGTTTTGTCAATACAATTTCTGTATCTGAAATTAACAGGGCGTTGTTACGCCCTGTCAATGTCATTCAGGTGCCAAAAGATCCGTACCTATACATCTGTAGCAAATGCTGTTAAATATGTATCCCATGTAAAAGGGGGGCGAGCACTCTTAACATGGGGAATCGTATTATACCCAGTTACTGGGTTGTGGAGGTCAGATAAGCAGTCGTTCCATGTAAAATACTGGTATTCAGCTACATCCGGTTAGACTGGAAGCCGACCCCAACATAGTTGGGAAAAGGCTAAGCAATGTAACAGGGGGCGAGCCTATTGCTATCAACCGGGCACACATTCAGACTCCGGGCTGCTACAGAGAAATTCCAGATGGAAAAACCCAATAATAGTTTGTCCGACCCGAGATTCCGAGAATCAACCCAAGTGGCCGTGTTCATGTTCAGCAGTAAACTTACTGCTGAACATGAACTCGGCTGGTGGTCGCAAGCGCTAAGTACTTGTACTGGTACTTGTACCTACCACCAGACCAACGAGGTGTTACTGGTACTGGAGTTGGTGCAACATGGCAACTTGTAACGATCGACATTGAACGACTTAGTATAACATGGCAACTTATAACGATCGACATTGAACGGTCTTTAGCTGACGTTGATCATTACCGTCGATCAGTAGCGACCGCGAGGGTGTAACCGAGGAATTTGCATTAGGTATAATTAGGTATAAAATATAATACTTACCTAAGTAATAGGTCTTTACCTATGAAATTGCCGTTCTGCAGTACTGGCCATTTCAAATCAAAATAATTTTTGTTTGGCTAAGAATTCTAATTTCAAATTTATTTTATTTTAAAAACATGGAATTCTTTTTTCAAAAGAAGTCATTTGTTTAATGATTAGTGTTACATTTTCATCGCATTTCAATCATTTTCGTCATCATGGACACGTTAAAAATTCGAGTAATTATGGAATATGAGTACCGTCGTGGCAGCAACGCGGCATAAGCGGCACGCAACATCAACGCGACGTTTACGGAACTAACACTACAAACCAACGCACCACCTGTTATTGGTTTGCTCGCTTCCGTTCTGGAAATTTCGACCTGAAAAATGAACCGCGCGGTCGTCCGAAGACTTTGGTCGACAATGACGAATTAAAGGCGATTGTGGAAGCTGATGATACACAATCTACGGCTGAATTAGCAGCAGCTTTCGACGTTAGCGTCAAAACAATATTGGTCCATTTGCGGCAAATTGGCAAGGTAAAAATGCTTGACAAATGGGTGCCCCACGAACTCAATGATCGCCAGCGCGAAGTACGCGTCGAGGCGTGTCTTGCACTGCTCAACAGACACACAAATGAAGGAATTTTGAACCGCATTGTTACCTGCGATGAAAAATGGATTCTGTTTGATAACCGCAAGCGCTCAGCAAGTTGGTTGGATCCTGGTTCAGTACCTAAACAATGCTCTAAACGAAAACTTACCCCTAGAAAAGTGATGATCACTGTTTGGTGGTCTAGCGCCGGTGTGATTCATCACAGCTTCTTACCAAACGGGGTGAGCATTACTGCAGATGTGTACTGTGAAGAACTGAACACAATGATGGAGAAGCTGGCACATCTCCAACCAGCATTGGTCAATCGCTCGTCTCCGCTGCTCCTGCACGACAACGCGCGATCTCATACTGCACAGCAGACGGTCTCCAAGTTGTAAGAACTGGTGTTGGAAGCTCTCCGTCATCCGCCCTACTCACCAGACCTTGCGCCTACAGACTACTACTTTTTCCAGAATTTGGTAACTTCTTGGCGGGAAAAAAATTAAATACCCGAGAGGCAGTACAAAATGCCTTTGAAGAATTTGTTGCCTCCCGTCCAGCTGATTTCTTTAAGAAGGGCATCAATAAACTGCCACTGCGTTGGCAAAGATGCATTGATTGCATGGGTGATTACTTCGATTAATACAAATAAAAAATACATGAAAAAAATTCGTTTAAATTTTTTCATACAAAACGGCAATTTCATAGGTAAAGACCTAATATTTCAGAGAGAGAGATTTATAACAACGGGAAGCCAGATAAAACTACTTTTGGCAAAGTGGACAATTTATTTAAACCATCCTACTTTTGTAACAAAACATGAATTTGCATAAATATTAGGTAGAGGTAGTTTAATTTAACATTGCACGCCCCTCCACTGCTTGTTGCACATTTTAAATGTTTGTATAGAAGTGGTGGGAGGGGCGTGAAATTTTGAATTAGACGACCTATACCTGCTGCTTGTGCTGCATAATTACTAAGTAGCTACTAGATTATACCCTCGACTTCGTTCGCGTGGATGTCATACGACACCACAATCGCCTCCTGACGAACGGCTATCACTAATAAACAGTAGAGTTTACACTCGGAATTTCTAAACATAAATACTTTCTCAAACATGCTTGGAAATTCGAGCATTATTTTGACAACCTTATTCGAGATAAATCGAAATTGCTGTACTGTTCAAAAACAAGTGACGATGCGGCCGGCAATGTTACTATGAAAAACCATAACTGTCGTGTTTAGCAGCTAAATAATATAATAACACGACAGATAAGAGTTTTCGTAGTAATCTATGAAAACTCATATCTATCGTGTTATTTAAAAATGGAATGATCTTTATACTTCAAGACATGGCAACCAAGGAGGTACCTTATCAAAGATTTTGTTTAAATGTCGATTTGGCTTGCAAAAATATAGCTGTTTATAAGAAGACACAAATGAAAATGTTGGCGCGTGAAAAATTATCGTTGTCCATCATTGATTCTGGAATTTATAATGAATTTACTCAGTTTGAATTTCCGCCGATTATTTGAGAAAAGTACTATACAAGCCTTGGCCGCAACCAGGGATTTATGGACGATCGTGAAAATTTGGGCCGAGGCGAAGTCGAGGCAAACATACGGGAGTTCAATACACCAGTTGCAGGCCGCGACAGTAATCTATACATCTATACATAATAATAAATCTGTAGACGAGGAGTTTCTGTACAACGAAAAAAAAAAAAAAAAAAGTTGGTGGGGTGTCCAAGAATAACGAACAAATTCCATTTCTACCATTTTTGGAAAAGTACGAAATCAATATGGTTAACTTTTACACTCAAATATTCTGTGTAACTCGATGTTTCATTTAGTTTTTGTTTCATTGCAATCGCTTCAAAATATCAAAAGATATATGAATTTAAAGTGTTCAAGAAGGAATTTTCATTACGTAATGTACATACACGTAACGACATCTATTGACGCGAAATGATACTTACCACTTAATTACTAGGTTGTGAAATCGTGTGTTATATGATCGTCATTTTCACATTCTTTGCGCGGAAACTTAACTCTAAAGTTAGGTTAATCGTTGTTAGCTTATTTAGCTTACAGAGTGTTCGAACGTTTTCCCAGATATTTTGACAGTATCACTTCGTGCTCGATGGCGTTGTTCATTTAATGTCATTTTCTGTATCGCGGTGTTAAGAGTTTCCGTCGAAGAATGAAGTTCACCCAGTTATTCCAAGTAATTTGAAGAGTAGGTATCTTTGTTCTTGACTTCTTTAGTGTCGATAATAAAAATAAATAATAATTAATTCTTGGTTGGATTGTCATTCGTTGAAAGTATTTGGTTTTGATTTTTGGTCTTTTGGTTGGTTCAAGATGGTTGGTTTCGTTCATTCGGTTCAAATTAAGAAGTCAAGAAACGAGTCGTTACTTTACTTCGTAATTTGTTCGTATGATTCGTGACCGCCGCTCATTCGATTCGATCGTTGTTGGCGTGTATTATAGTTGACTTGATTCAGACTATCGCACGAATCAAATCAACTAAATCTAAATCTCTTTTGCATTTATTTAAAATGAAATGTCGATCGTGGATTAGGTGGAAGAAATATGGAAACATTAGTGACTACGAACTATTTTCTATTTACAGAGCAAAATTCAAAAAACAGGCTGACATATGTTATAAAAAATATATGAATTGTATAGAGGACAGCGTGGCAAATAATGTTAAAGCATTTTGGACTTACGTTTCCAATCGTAACTCCACTAATACTATCCCAGCTACAGTTCACTATCTCCAAGAGTCTTCCAATGACCCTACTACTACTTGTGACTTGTTTTCAACTTTTTTCCAATCCGTTTACGAACCGTCTACTTTCGATCATAAGTCATGGGTACCGCCTCCCGCTAATCCTAATAACGATATTAATCTTTGTAATTTTTCCTTTATACAAAATTCAAAAAGAACTCAAATCATTGGATGCCTCTAAGGGTCCAGGGCCAGATGGTATTCCTTCGATCTTTTTAAAGAATACTTGCGACACATTGTGCTTTCCGTTGTTTATATTATTTAATAAATGTCTTGCCAGTGGTGTATTTCCTGATGTCTGGAAACGAGCAAACATTGTTCCTATCCATAAAAGTGGCTCTAAGAGTAATGTATCTACATATCGTCCAATCTCGTTGTTGTCGGGGCTTTCAAAACTTTTTGAAAGATTAGTGCATAGTGAGATATACCCTATCATTCATCGTGTTATATTAAAAGAACAACATGGGTTTGTTAGAGGAAGGTCCTGTATAAGTAACCTCCTTATTTTCACAACACATCTGTTTGAAGGCTTAGACAAGAGGCAGCAAATTGATGCTGTATACACAGACTTCCAAAAGGCGTTCAATAAGGTGGATCATAAGCTATTACTCAACAAAATCGCATTCAATGGCATTAGAGGAGATTTACTGCATTGGTTCGTGTCGTATGTCACTAATAGGACCCAGAAGGTTGTCATAAATGGGTTCGAGTCTCATACGATAAAGGTCACTTCAGGAGTCCCCCAAGGCTCAATTTTAGGGCCCCTTCTTTTTATCTTATTCATTAATGACATCAAAGATTGCTTTAAGAATTCAAAGTTCCTATTATACGCGGACGATTTGAAAATTTACAAAAATATTGCTGTCCCAACTTTTGAATTGACTGTTTAGATTTTCAGAAGGATCTTGACTGCTTCTCGGAATACTGCAGTGTCAATAAGCTTCACCTTAGTGTCTCTAAATGTTACAGCATTACGTTTACTAAGAAAAAACAGGTGACGAATTTCAATTACTCTCTTGGAAACACTTCCCTAAACACGGTCTCATCCCTCCGTGACCTAGGCGTTAATCTTGACTCAAAGCTCCACCTTGACACCCATGTAGACAACATAGTCAATAAAGCTTATAAAATGTTTGGTTTCGTAATGAGAGCGTCTAGAGAATTTCATCGGCCTTCTACCTACTTGCACCTTTATAAATCAATAATACGGCCACAACTTGAATACGCAGTACCCATCTGGAACCCTTATTACAAAAAGTACGTTGAGATCATTGAGCTGGTTCAACGTAAGTACCTACGTTCCATGCATTACAGATGCTTTAAAACCAAAATGTCATATCAATTATTGCTTGAAAAATATAACCTCATGACCTTGCAATCCCGTCGCACCCTACTTGAAATGTTGGCTCTGTTTAGTATATGCCGCAATAAATTTGATTGTACTGATCTTGTGAACAGTTTGTGCTTCCTTATCCCTCGTACGGTAATCGGTCGAGAAGTTCGTTCGAGATGCCTATTTGCTACTTCATTTTGTCGAACTAACTCAGGCGCTCGCTCGCCGTTACATCGCCTGGTTGACACCTATAATAAACAATTTGGCTCTACTGATATTTTGTTTCTCAGCAAAGCTATATTTAAGAGTGAAATAACGAGTATTTTAAGAGATCATAACCCTGTTAATTAGCTAATAAGTACTTGTAATTTGTTTTGCTAACAGCTAGCTATTCTGTATGGTAATCTGTGGATAACGCCTTGAGTAGTGTATTTGTTACTTTTATTATAAGTTTTTTTAATATTGTGTGCCTACTTCGTAATATACTGCTGTTTGTTATTCCTATCAAATAAATAAATAAACTACTCGAGCGAGTCAAGACTAGAGTCGATAAATTTATTATTTGAGTCTGTTTTATTCATTGTTGTAGTTCTTAAGTTTTTTTTAAATATGTAGTCGATAGTTTTTTTTAAGTAATATTTTATTAGTTTTACGAATTGGTTTCGATATTTTCTTGAAAATGCCTTCTAATCAAACTTTTCGCAATGTAGTCGAAAAGCAAAAAAAATGAGACTAATTTTATCTCAAGAATCCGAAGAGGATCGTACAGCGAGGTTAAATGCAGTCCAAAACGCCTAGGCTCCCAGCGTGAGTCTAGACTCGGAAAACAGCGTGCTCTTACGGCGGCTTCTCGGGCGCGGGAGTGCACAGAGGAACGCGAAGCGCGGTTATCGGCTCAACGTGAGCGATGTGCACTGTCACTCGAGTCTGAGACGAATTTAAGTCCTCCCAAACTTTGCAACGGCACTCGGCTCATAGTTACCAATCTCCAACAAAACGTCATCGAAGCCGCGGCGCCGGTGATGTTGTTTTTATTCCAAGAATTCCTCTCATTCCCAATAATTTCCCGTTTAGTTTTAAGCGTGTGCAATTCCCCGTCAGCCTATGTTACGCCATGACCATTAACAAAGCTCAGGGCCAGACATTATCCGTTGCGGGGGTGGATCTTAGTATTGGTTGCTTTTCCCACGGCCAACTTTATGTAGCTCTAATAGCGTGTTCCACCGCTAATATTGTATATAGAGAAGCATTTTCTTAAATAACACACAAGTTTTTTGGCAGTTTCTTACTAGGAAAAATCACCAGGCCAGGTCGAAAGATTCCCCCTTTTTAAATGAAGGTACAACTTTTCTAAGCGACATATTATTGTTTTCCGACATCCATGCGAACGAAGTCGCGGGCACAGCTAGTGTACAATATTTTTATAAAACACAATAGATGACAGAAGAGGCCCCTAAACTAAACTTCATGCTTTTCTGTATAAGTTTTACAAAAATTGACTGCTTAGCTCCATAAAGGCATAGCGTGATAATAATCATTTAAAAGGTTAAATCTTAAGTATCTACAATGTTCTATTCGTCTTTTTACAATTCGCAGTTAACTAGAAGAATACGACAGTTACTTTCGCATTTATAATAAGTATTAGTAAGGATTTGAAGAGAATCTATCCGGTAGTAGGTATTGGCGTGATGCTGGAACATACCTACCTACATTTCTAGACAAACATATAAAAATTCTAAAAACTATAATTATTTTCGGCTTTATGTAGGTACAATCGTTTCCAGACCAATAGCCATGATTGATGTGCAGTTTTGACGTCCTACAATTTTATTAGAAATAATAGATTTAACTTATCATTAATCAGTGCATATAATCTTATCGTTACCAAGCATCGCCAATTTTCAGAAAACGTTTTAAAATAAATGTTTTACAATGCGTTCATAAACAATGTTTTTTCTTTTCTTATTCAGTCAGTCACCTAATATGGAAACGATCATGTTTCATACATATTTTATGTTATTTTCTATTTTGAGTTGGATCAATGCCGTTGAAGTAAGTAAGCTTTTTTATTTAAACAGTTGGTCAACCAATCACGAAGTTGCCCTATCTATCTTTGAGCTTCTTGAATTGTAGGTACCTACTTCTGCGATAACCGGGAAGGAAGAAAGATACTTTAAGGCGAAGTGGGACTGACGGGAGCCGAGGGGGTGGTATGTCCCCGCCCGCGCGCAACTAAGTTTACAAATATTTAATTTTAAAATTTTATTTGTGTTTATATAGAAAAATAAGGCCATAATCCCTTAAAGTCTTTAATAGTGAACACGTAGACAAAATTTTATTACAATTGCTTTGATAACAATCGAATGGAATAGGTTTTTCTCTTTAAAAAGCAGATTTTAAGGAAACTTTGCGGTTCTTTTGTATCGAGGAAAGTTTTGTCAATCGTGTTTCGGGTCTCATACTTCACTAAAGACACTCTTCAATTTTCGTAATCATAAAAAAGAAACGCAAATACGTTGTTTTTGTGAGAGAAAAATTGATTTTGCGTGAAATCGAAACGCATCAAAACATCTGCTTTGGAACCACTTCACCTTAATCAATTAAATTAAATTATGGAAACCTAACTACTTTGTAGAGCTCAGGACCATCTTCTGTGACAATACCGACCTACTTAATTAATCTTTGGGTACCTACATAAATATTACTAATAAGTACATAATCAGATCGGTTCCGTAACCAGGAACCTTTATAGTTTCGCCATGTCCGTCTGTCTGTCTGTCCGCGGCTTAGCTCAGAGACTCTTAGTCCTAGAAAGCTATAATTTGGTATACAAATACATATAAATCATGGCATCCACAGGTACTAAAGGCTCACTAGTTAAAATTTTAATATTTGAAAGAGTTGCTTCCCCTTTTGTATTGTTTATTTTTTCTGACATTTCGAACTTTAAGGTCTCAATATTGTGAGTTTGTGGAAACCGTTTTTGGTTTCAGGAACCCATTTGCGAAATATTAAGCTTTAAAGCGTTAATTTTTCACGTTGAGATTTTACAGAATTCAAAGACAGGAGTTCGAAATTAATTGAGAAAACCCCTTTCACTCAATTTCAGTGCATGGAGGTGATTCCGGAGAGGGCAAATTTGACTTATACAAACCCAAAATATATGTACTTGAACGGGACGGTGAACGTACGGCGATACAGCAGGAGGTCGCGGTACTACATCAATATGATGGGCACCAATAAACAGACCTGGGGGAACAATCTTACGGTTAGCTTTCAAAACTTGTTACATAACATCACGCCAATAATCAGGGTCGTAGTTAGTCCTGTACGCCTCTGGTAAGATTTGAATTTTGTGCCACCACAACTCCCAATACTTAAAATATAATAGGTATAATGTAGTTATGTAGGTAGTGTAGGTAGGTACCTATTAATTTGAGCATTAAAATAGTTGAGTTAATTTATGCATTAAAAAATCTACAAAGTGTACTTCTAAGTGTACTTCTGGCTTTTTCTGGGGCCAATTTCTCAATAATAAATATGTGGTCTACATCAATATTTTTTGCAAATTTGCAATGTCATACTCAAACTTCTAGCGAGATTGTTCAAACGTTCTTGACAAATCTACGACGGTTTTTTTTTTTTTACTGGTATTGTTACCCCCGACGTGCACTGTGCAGCCTACCGTAGGTACTAACTAATTAACTATGCCTAAATCAGCACGAAATTGCAGATCACGCTAGGCGTCAGTCAGTTCTTACACAACGAGTATCGACGCTCTTTCGTGGAGATGAGTCAAAAGCTCTGTGAGCTGGTCAATAAGGAGCCCTTCGCAGGAGGCGCACTCAGGAACGCCGGTGTGGTGTGCCCTTTACCTCCTGTGAGTAAAACTAGTACCTACATACACAATACATAGAGTATAGTACTTAATAGATTGGGAATACATACTTATCTGGAAGCAAGAAGTAATAATTTGAAAGCGCCGGAAGTGACATTAGCTCATATTTTGATTTGGCCGCTATAAACACGACAGATGGATTTTCATAGTAACATTGCCGGCCGCATATTCACTTGTTTTATTACCAGTACAGCAATTTCGATTTATCTCGAAGAAGGTTGTCAAAATAATGATTTTCCTTCTTTACAATAAACCGACTTCAAAAAAGGAGGTTCTGTCTGTCTATATGTTTTTTTTTAATGTGTATTCATCGATTTCTTCGTGATTACTGGTTCGATTTATGAGCTTGTCTCTCGTGGCCAGGTCAGGCCGTAAACTGGGCCTCAAGAGTGTTTTTATAATAATCATGGTGTCATCTCTATATTCCCAGGGTTATCACAGTTTTACGAACATAACAGCCCCGACAGAGCACTTTCCCAGCGTGTTCCCTTTTGAGAAGGGTCGCATTGAGGTCGCATTGAGCGTCACTGACACGAAGGAGCCAGTCTTGCAGCTCGCCATTGTGGCTTCATTCAAACAGAAGCCTCAGAGGACATAAGCTGTTATACAGGGTCACTTGTATAGACAACCTCGTAATTGCGGTACCACGCTAAGGCCCAAAGGTTGAATGTCACTTGCATGTCATAAAACATCAAGGTCTATTTAGAGTATTTAGACCAATAAGGCAGTTGAGGCGGTTTCAACTCTGTGAAGTTTCAATTTAGTGGAAGGTTTCGTCAAAGTGGTACAGCAATTACCAGGTCGACTACTTATAGATTAACGTTTCTTAGTAGTGGTATGATGACAGTAAAACTGAAACACTTTGAATCGCACGGATCGGCCTTTTTTGTATATCTCTAAATCTTTCTGTCAGTAGGCATCATTCGCTAGAGGGAGAAGTCCATCCGTGCATGCTGTGAGTGTAAGAGTAAACAACATTGGGTTATTTTTTTTTAATCATTACTGTTCCATATCGGTCACCATATCACGACTTGGAAAGAATACGTGACCCTGTATGGTGGAGGCATTTTGAAGAATTTTTAAAGATATTTATATTATTATGGGATAAACAATAATGTTATAAACATATAAATATTAAATTAAACCGTTTGATTTTCTTATTAAAAGTTTATTTTATTTTGTTTCACAATCTCACAGGTTTGATATCACATTGGGATGAGTTTAAAACACCACAACTGTTCATTAATTACAAAGCAAATTAAGTAAAATGCACAAATACAGCAAAGGAGGTAAATGGTCAAGGGTCCCCGGTTTCTGAAAGACTGATCAACCCGAAAATCGACTACAACGCTAAAGTTTCTTTTGGTGCATAGCTACTCGGCACTAACGCTGCCACATTGTTTTCTCAAACAATTTCTTTGAAAGAAAAATCCTAACAACGCCCTCTCTGTCTATGTCATTCAGGGGCCAATAGATCCGTGTACCTGAATAGCAAATGCCTTTAATCTCATGATTGACTAACTGAAAAAACCACAGCCAATGAGCCAATTGAATTACTTAACACGAGATTTGAAAATAGTAACCAGTAACTGATGAAATTCGATAGGTTTTCAGAAACCCGGGGTATTTTAGTTATTATACATTGTATATTTGTTGTAAATTAATTGAGCCGTTAAAACTATATCGGTCTCATTACAACACAAGCTTTTTCTTTTGACATGGTTTAAACCATTGACCTGGTTATTGTATTTTGAACTTTATTCCCAAGCCTGTAAAGTTCTTAATACAAAATTGTCAACTTGAGACAGGATCTGAAGTCAGTTTTCGTATACCTCACCGACTTTACTGAGGTAAAGACCGCAGTCGGAATAAGGTTCAAAATACAATAACTAATGGTTTGGTCTGGGACTAAAGTTTAAACTAGTTTTGTAATGAGACTGAATGGGAATCAGAAAAGTAATACTTGTTGTTGAGCATTTAAAATTAGGGATAAAAAATTGTTTATTTTACGCTGGGTTTCACTTGAGTGACTTGATATTCTCAGCGGTGAGTTATCCCAACTATGTTGGGCTCGAGTGCCGGCTAGACCGGCATTATTAAAAGAGTTATTTTCACAGCACTTTTAGTGCCAAGCACCCGACTCACGAGTGCAACGATAGTTCGTTCGCGCGCCCACAACTCGCATCCGGGTCGTACATATATATAGATATACGCGGCGCGCTAATGAACTCGACTGACTAATTGTTATAGATATATGAGACACACTTTATGGCATGCTAATTTGTATGCAGTCTATGTACTTGGCAGTAAAAGTGTTAATAGATTAGCCTCCTTACTAATAAACGTTGTATAGCGTCTGTATAGTTACACAATGCTTTGTCTTCTTCTTTCGAAAGTCAAATTACAAACGACTGAAAGAGAAAAATCGGCGTGTAACTATTCACCTGATATAATACGTTTATTAGTAAGGAAG
Source organism: Lithophane semibrunnea (assembly GCA_947363905.1). Classification (NCBI taxonomy): domain Eukaryota; kingdom Metazoa; phylum Arthropoda; class Insecta; order Lepidoptera; family Noctuidae; genus Lithophane; species Lithophane semibrunnea. Next base: position 17,036,534 of record OX376195.1, read on the forward strand.
TTAGTTTATGATTAGTAAGTAAAAAAAAATATACATATAGGTACTTATAAAAAAGTAGGACCCAAGTAACTTTTCAAAATTCGGTATTGTTCAGCTCTTTGGAATGTTTCATTACATGATAAAAGGTAAAACACAAGTCATTATTAAAATGAATAAAATAATCAATCAATCTTAAATTAATTCTAAACAATTTATTTAAAAAAACTGATTCATAAGTAAAATGGAAGCTCACGACCGAAAGTACAAATTCAAGGTAAATAATGTATTTATTTATATTTGATTTTACAGTACACTGTATTACTTATACTTATTAGTAACAATATAAAAATCTATCATACAAAGTTCTTCAACATTTAAAACAATAAAATATACAGGGCACATGAAATCACAAAATCGCAATTTTTCGGTAAGACATAAGATATGGGGATGATTACAATACGTGGCTTTTCAGGACATTAAGATTAGACAATGCCTGGGGGCCTACCACCACCGCTTACAGCAGTATTATTTTAATCTTACTCAGTGGGGGAAAGGAATGGAGCTATACGTCCGATAGAGCTTTATCTCTTTCCTACACTGAAGTAATATTAAAATAATACTGCTGTAAGAAGCTGGTGGTAAGCCCTAGTATAAAAAAATCATACCCCATTCAATTTCTCTATTCCTAACAAATTCTAACATTAAAGTCAGATTTATCTTAGTTGAGTTTTTATAATACAAAAATATGCTATACGAGTCCGTTGTATAGGTTAACGTACACTAGGTGTACTAAATGCTGTGGAATATACATTTTTGTGTATTTTTCTTTCATATAAAAATGTTTACATAACACAACTAAGAAAAACCAGACTAGGCCTACTCACTAGCGAGGCAACAGTGTGTTTCGTCCTAACTATTTGATTTAGTCGGCTTTCTTGGCTTTCGGCTTCCTTTCTTTGCCCTTCGGTTTGGAAGGGTAGATCACGAAGAGCGCCAGTTGCGATCCGCAAAGTACTACAGCGACGAGATTTTGTACCTGTAAAGGATGTTAAAGAAAAAATCATAAAGTTGTAATTTTTTTTTATAAAAAAAATAATTTAAATCCAATGTTACCTCGATCTTAGGAGTGTTATATTTATTTATTATTTATTTAACCATTTATGCACACACATATAAATACAGAAAAGAAGAAAGGAACAGAAAAATTCGAACGAAGGCAATGCTTATTTCTAAAGAAATCTCTTCAAGCATACCTGCGATAGGAAAGTAGATAAAAGAGATGTAGACAACGTGTGTAAGGTATATTATAATAATATCACCTTAAAAGGCCACACCTGCGCAAGCGCACCAACAGTGCGGCTCGTGTGCGTCTTAGGAACATAATATGTACACCTTCACTTCACGGTTCGTGCGCGCGAGCTTCAATTGCGCAGGTCTGAATCCTTCCACACGAACCGTCCGCAACATGCACGTGCGCGTATAATGTGACGCATCCATAGTCATCCCATGCGCCTAGCGTGCGCGATTAGTGCGCGTGCGCGTGCGCTGGTGTGGACTCGGTAAGTTGCCGTTTACAAAGGTAAGTATCCTAATATTCCCAATGTATTACATTACAAATACCTCTACTTGAATACAGAAACTAATACCTATCTTATTTACACGCCGCAGCGCCATGTACGTAAACTGCGGTAGTGGGGCGCGTCGTGTCAGAGTGGATAAGCTATATCCCAAGCCACGTGTATGCACAGATAATATGAAAGCGGATATACACTTGCGCCAGTGGGCGTGCACGTACGGTGGACGCTACGCGACTCGAACGGCTATGGATGCGTCACACTCTACGAGTCTACGCGTACGCACATGTGGCGAAGAACCGCACTGTTCCAAGTACGTGCGTAGGTGCAAACCCGCCGTAATACTACACGATAGAGGTTATTATTACTTATTATCAGGGGGCCATGTCTACTAATTTACAAACGTGTCAGTGGTCTCACAATGATCAGTTTTAGACAGAAATGCCATACATAATCTGTCAAAAACTCATCATTGCGAGACCACTGACACGTTTGTAAATTAGTAGACTTGGCCCCCAGCAGGCGTAGCATGAGCACCGTTTTGTCGACGGAAGAGTAGACAAAAATGACTTTTCCTGTAGACAGTAGACAGTACGAGACGGCAGCAAAATAGAAAGAGTCAACTGCACTTGTTACGAAATTCACTCTTTTACATAATTCGACTCAGTTTTATCATAGGATTTATCGGTTGTCAGTGTGATTTTGACAGTAAGGATAGAAAACTTTCTTCCGAAATAGTCTACATCTCTAAAGACGTAGACAAAGATCGTTAGAAATGAAAGACAAAATGACAGATTGTAGAAAGATTTCTACAGTGGATGTCAAAAATGAAGAAACGAACTGTGACTTTGTATAGAAAAAGCTATGTCTATTCTTCGTAGAGATAGAAAGCGGCATGCTACGCCTGCAGGTGAGATAGTGGTCAAACGTGAGACTATCCTCTTCATACATTATTATCATTATTGCACACGACTATGATAGTTAAGATAAGCTAATAGGGTTGTTTATCGCGTTTTAGCGTTAGATACGCGGATAGCGTTATCGAGTCGATCTGATGTGTTATGTATTCAATCTAAATATGATTTACGTTACGATGTTACTCAATAATTGAAATAAAAACACGATATTACCATTGTATGTATATGCGTATGCGACGTTTTAATGTTATTAAATATACCTACAACTTTAAAGTATATGCGGCGCAATGAAAATTGCTTACTAACATCACACATGTACACAAAAATTAATGTCAGACAAATCTCAGATTCAAAGGATTCCGTAAATCTCAGAAAAAAACGCAAATAATAATTATTTGCGTTTTTTGAATAATTATTATTCCATATTCATATCTTTGTTTCCAAATTGTTGGTGCTATTGCTACATATAGAAATATCAACTTCATATCAGTTTTAATTAAGTTTATTTCAGAATGACTCCATTTATTACAGCACTAGCTGCGCCCCGCGGTTTCACCCGTGTAAGTCTCAATCCCGTGGGAATATCGGGATAAAAATATCCTATGTCCTATGCCAGTTCTAGGTCTACCCATGTGCCAAATTTCATCTAAATCCGTTCAGCCGTTTTAGCGTGAAAGCGTAACAAACTCACTTTCGCATTTATTATATTAGTTAGGATAAGTAAGGAAAGTAAGGATTAAACTAGTATCGACTAAATATCGACAGTTATTGTGCCATACTATTGAAATTACTTTATTGTTTTGGTAAATACGCTGCTTTTTATTAATCGTGAAAAAACGGAGTTTCCAATACTATTACTTGTATACAACGTGCCGCTACAATGGTGACATTAATTTAACACACGCAAATGATTTCGCGTATTCGTTTTATGAAAATATTTAAATTTCATTAAACGTTATTATTTATTGATTTATTTACAATTTTCTAAATTACCATCCTGGAACAACCTGTACTTAAAGAACTGTAGCGAAGAGGTCATTTGCCGGGGTCACGGATCATATGTAGGCGAATAAAAGGAAAGCCGCGCAATTTCTTAGAAATTATGCCGACAAAGGATCTTCACCGATAGAACGTAAGCCAGCTGGTAGGTACCTACATAAATGAATCTTTTACACAGAGTGATCTCAATTGTGGTTATGTTTTTATTATTTAGTTTGTTTGAAAATTTTAAATTTACGAATTATTTTATTTTATTATATTTTTTATGTTTACTGGCTACTAGCCCTACCCGTGTGTTAAATTAATGTCGCCATTGTAGCGGCACGTTGTATATTAATATTGAAGAATTCAAAAATACAATAGACGTCTATTGTATTTTATAATGGATTTCCGCAAAGTCACGCCTGAATCAATTAAATATTGAAGAATCCATAAAAAAAAGTAGTAGCGCATACTGAACTTTATTTTTAGGTAGGTATTGAAGTTATATTTCCAAAAACACATATTGTTGCTAAATTGCAAACGCAGGATTCATAAACATCAGTCGTGCAACTCGAGATTCTTTTCAGAAGCTTAACCCCGACGACGACGCAGAATCCAATAATGTAATTAAAGGCTCTTACATACTGGCGCGATTCGCACAATTTCTGAGAAAACTTCACGGCGAAAAATGCGGCGACGTCGCGTCGCGCGGCGGGTCGCGCCAGTATGTAAGAGCCTTTATGATTGACAATACTTACAACAAGGAACTTATTCCTGAGTATAATACCGTACAGCAGCCACGCGAATGTCACCACGGATCCTGACAGGATGATGGGGAACGGCAAGCCCTCCGTGCTCTTGTTTTTGATTATTTCTTTCTGTAACACATAATAATAGGATTACCTATGGCTTTTGCTGACATATAAAATAGTGGGATCGAGCTTAACACATAGGAAGTCAAAGTACGCATTTTTTGTCATAAATTTTTCACAAGGATTTAGGCTTCAATTCAGGACGCCATGTGCAGTGCAGTGGCAGTGTTAGGCTCCCGCAAACAGGCGCGACGCGACTTTGACAAAACAATTTCTGAGAAAACTTCACGATAGAACAATTACCGGTGTCGCGTCACAGACCTTTTTTTACCGACTTCTTCAAGAAGGAGGAGGTACTTAATTCGTCTGTATACTTTTTTCTTTTTTTTTACTTGATTTCTCCGCCAATTATGAATCGATTTTGATGATTCTTTTTTTGTTTGGTTAATCGCCCTTATGAAAGATGTCGAATACCGAAATCTAACATCAAAATGATTAAGTACATTTTTCTCTTTTAAATCATTTCGTACTTATTCAGAGTCAGACTTAGAATGAAAGATGCCGAATAAAATACCACAGGTTTAAGCGTCTGATATTTCGTTTAGGGCAGGTCGCTAAGTAAATACATTTTCTACTATACAACAACAGACAACTGATTTTATTATGTATTTTTTTAGTACATCAGATATCACCGCAAATGAGACCCCATTTAATTGATGAGGTCACATTACGCCGATATTGAAGTCGTTGGCTTACAATATTGTTCATCATTAAAGCCTGTATCAATTTTATGGTCACTAAACACCCTCTAATCAAATGACCGGAATGAACTCCACTACAATAGGTGTAGATAACAATGGCAAGGTTGATTTCATCGCGATATCATGGCCACATCCCGCGCGGGATCCGCCTCAGTCTATTTAAACACTTTAAACCAATGAGCTGTTTGCAAACTGCACAGTAAGGCCTGCTATAACAAACCCCTCGCAAATGAAACACGATAATTATTTTATGCGGAGAAATCGGTTGTTTATCAATTTGACTACCAACATAATTGTCCATAATATTGAAATCATTAAAAAAAGCGACTCTTGATACGGCACAATAAAGGCATCCACAAACAGGCGCGACGCGACTTTAACAAAACAATTTCTGAGAAAACTTCACGGTAGAACAATTGGTTACATGTCGCGTCGCGCGAGTAGTAGCGCTAGTCTGAACGGGCCTTAAAGTGCAATCAATGACTGTAGTGCAATTCAGTTGCACAGCGCTAATTACCTACAGTTAGGTATATTCACCTAGAAGCTGCCTCTCTTTCTATCGCGTAACTCTTATGCTACGGCTACACTTCGCGTTATCGTGAACTTGTCTTCGTGCGCTCTCTCTCGCACACCCCTCGATTACTCGGTGAGCAACAGAGAGCGCACGAACAAAAGTTCGCGATAACGCGAAGTGTAGCCGTAGCATTATAATCTTCCGACTATGTTACGACCTACGCTCACTGAATTGGCCCGACAAGACGAGCCCGCCGCGTACTTGGAGCTTCATACCTAAAATGTGGTGTGCGCCTTCTGTACTATTCTGTGGTAATGTGTAAATTTGATAAACAATTAATTACCCTGAAGAAGAGAATTATCTGCTACAGATAAGATTCTTTTTACAGACCGCGGCGATAGTGAGCTTTAGATTGCGTCCTGCGACTGAGATATAGCAAAAGCACGATAGGATTCTACATGGAGATGCGTTTGTGCCCTACAAACTACAAGAAATGTTACTGTCCGGCAAACAGATTTTTTACGGTCCGATGTTGATAGCACATTTATTTCGAAGCAGTAAGGTCTGTTTTCGTACTTCAAGTAATAGGTACTGCTGCGTTCACTTTTTTACTGCCGGACAGTAAAATTCCTTGTAGAGCACAAACGCCCTAAGACCTGAGAGGCAATCCCCGTATTTCATGAACAGTCGTATTATAATCTCAGTCTCAATCTGTCAAAAATACCTGAGATGGACGTAGGCCTCAATTATATACGATACAACTGAGGCCCTAGTGTGAGTTTCTTTAAAAGCTATCTCCACTTTACGCATCGACGCGTTCGGCGCTCCGATTCGCCCTTCACTGGCCTTCACTAGTGAACGCCGAACGCGGTCGATGCGTAAAGTCTAGGGCGTCTGAGTTCCATCATCGAGGGATGATGAAACTCCGTCGTATGCAATGGAGCTGCACCAACCATGCGCGCTGAATAGCAATGAATCTGTGACGATAAGGAAATTAACTATGCAGCGCTACTATATCATACGATGTGTTTGATATAATAATCTGAATTGTTATATAAACTCAAGTTCATAAAGTGTAATGTGTTGTAATTACATTATGAGATAACATAGTCATATTATAATTATCTAAGAACAAGAATTAGTACCTATGTACGTGATGTATTTAATGATCGTTGCGTAATATTTTGAAGACTTAATTACAACAGAAAATAGTATTTAATATGTATAGGTACCTACTTACCTACATTAGGGACAAGAAAAAGTAATCGATTCATATAAATTTGAACTTTATTCTTATGATAATAATGTTCATATTCGTATAAGCGAACGTGAGCAAGCGTTTCATACGAATTAGAACAATATAATTAAACAAATAAAATTCATATTCATATGAGACTTTTACTTTTACTAAGCCAAGCGCTACAAATCAATATGACGAAAATTAATCTATCACGGTTAGTCATTGTTCACAATCAGAGTCTGATTATAATAATAATAACAGATACTTATGCATATTGTTGCAAATCATGGTGAATTTCGGAATTTCATTCAAGGTTTACAACGGTATGCAGTGCCTAGGATAACGAACAAGGCGTTCTGTAGTTTCTAGCCGAAATTACTGGTTTCTAATGTATTTCTAGGAAATTTCTTCCGTAGCTAGCGACACGTCATCATCTGCCTAGCCTTTTCCCAACTATGTTGGGATCGGCATCCAGTCTAACTGGATGCAGCTGAATACCAGTATTTTACATGGAGCGACTGCCTATCTGACATCCTCCACAACCCAGTAACTGGGTACTACGATACCCCTTGGCAAGACTGGTTGTCAGACTTTCGGGCTTCTGACAACCCGTAACTACTGTCAATGATCCACAAATGACAGCCGGGACCGACGGCTTATCGTGCTTTCTGAGGCATGGAGAAGTCTCGATATTATTATGTAAAGATGGTCACCCACCCACGGACCAACCTCGGCAAGCGTAGTTTAACTTGATGGATCAACCCGTTCGGCTGTTATTACTTAGCCACGAGCTCCTCGTAGCTAGCGACACGAGTTCATAGAAATACATGAAACCAGTATAGTGTCGCGACGACATGTTGCCTGCTGCTGTTGCCTGCTTTCAGCTACGGAATTGTATCTTCAAGTCTATTAAAGTCATTGTTTCCAATTCATATTATTTCCACTTATACGAATATCAACTTTACAAAAGTACAAATTAAGCTGATTTCAGGATGATCGTACCTACTCTTGAAAGTTAATCGGTAACTGAACTTTATGAGAGGGTCTAAAAATGTTTTTCCAAAAACACATTTTTGTTTACATGATCGTACTCTTGAAAAAGTCAAGCGGTAACTGAACTTTATGAGAGGGTCTAAAAATGTTTTTACAAAAACACATATTTGTTTACATGATCGTACTCTTGAAAAAGTCAAGCGCTAACTGAACTTTATGAGAGGGTCTAAAAATGTTTTTCCAAAAACACATATTTGTTTACATGATCGTACTCTTGAAAAAGTCAAGCGCTAACTGAACTTTATGAGAGGGTCTAAAAATGTTTTTCCAAAAACACATATTTGTTTACATGATCGTACTCTTGAAAAAGTCAAGCGCTAACTGAACTTTATGAGAGGGTTTAAAAATGTTTTTCCAAAAACACATATTTGTTTACAAGTTTGGAACGGTGCATAATGCATATTTACTACTTAGGCTAGGTGTTAGTGCAAGCACTATTATCATTGTCAAAGGGGAATGCGTTAAGGTAGGCCGCGAAATTCAAATTCTGTTACGTTTTTTGCAATTTGCAGGTTATTATTAGGTTCTATGTTGATCTAAATATGATTTGCGGCCGTAACAAATATGGATTTACAGAATTATAAACATTAGAATTAGCAATACAACTCTCTTAGTTCATGTAATAGCATTGAATTAAAATTTCATGAAATCGTCACGTCACGACCTGATACTGACCTGCAAATTGCAAAAACGTAAGAAAATTTGAATTTCGCGGGCTACCTTAGCGTATCCACCTTGAAAACCATAGACTTACCAATCCAAACAGTGGTGAGGCGATCAAATAGAACATGAACGCAGTAATGATACTTCCAAATCTATTCTCCACTAACTTCGGGTCTTCCATCTGGGCATAACCAATCAGTGCAGCAGAAAAGGCTCCAGAAAGACCTATCTGTGCCCAGACCTTCATCTTCTCATGAGTGTAGTGGAAGTAGATCATGCTGTAGACTATGTTGATGGCCAAACCGATCAGGTTGACCTGGATCATCTTGTCGTCGCGAAGGATGTAGCCGAATTTCAAGTTGAGAATGCTCCTGTAAGAAAAAAAATTGAGCTCTGTAAAACTACGGTTTCCTAAAAGAGCGGTGGCCGTCATATTATAATTGCTGTCATGTGTATTCGACATTAAGGTGTCAAAAAACGCTCTGTATTTATTTCGACAGCTAGTATTGTGTGAGCGTTCACAACTTTCTTCGGTTCCCAGGCTATGTTTTAAAGTAAATCTTCTGGTCCAGATGACGTGTAGATTTTAGAAATCGTGTAGATGATTTATTCCAACAAATGGCAATGTTTTATTAATTTAACTGTCTGAGAAGTTCTATGACATTAATATTTTAGTAAGACAGACATGTTTTTGAAGAGTGACTGCAGCTCACTCTGGACTCAAACTCTGGTCTCAGGACTGTTATTGACTGATAAAGACCAAATATTCATATTTCATTAACCCACTCCTTTTTTTAAATATTTCTTTCACATTATTCCATAGTGACGAAAGTATGGTTCTACTCATCCTATATATCCAACTCTCCGAATCCTTCGCCAATTTAGCTAGATAAAACATTATAGGTACTCACATAACAATACCACCGAGGAAAGGCATGATGCCAATGCCCCTGGTGCCTCCCTGCTTGTAGATATCCCAGCAGATGAAGGAACCAGAAAACATCTGGCCTACGGTGACTACCGCGGCCGTGGTCCCCACTATGTCCTTGTAGGGCTCCAGAACGTTGGCTAGTGCGTCCAACATGATGAGTTCTGAAGGGAAAGAGAAAAGTTTGTTAAAAAAAAGGTTGTACCTACCTATGTTAAGAGCGTTTATTCTGAAAGTGGGCAACGTCGCAAATAGATGTAATGTGAATATTTCGCTGTTTTCATTAATTTGGCAATATTACTGTATGGAAATATGAAATATGGCTAGACAGACAACTGTCTAAAATATTGATTATCCATACTACCTAATATCTGAACGGATTTCGATAAAATTTGGCAAGGAGATAGATGGTATCTCGGGGAAGGGACATCGGCTACTTTTTATCGACTGGCGGGGGAAGCTAGTATCTTATAATTAGGTAGGTACCTCGTTCTTCTAAGCTAGCTACCAGACGGGCCGCGGAAAGTGCTTGACGAATTTATGAGCCGTTTCAATAAACTTATGTACCTACATGTCAATTTTGGCTGAATGTATGCCAAGTCATTGCGCTCATTACAATAAATGCTTACGTCACTCTGTCTTCATGTTTCGTCAGCTAGTATTCAATCAAGATTATCTGACATGATTCCTTTACTATTACACATTTATTTGTAGTATTGCATTATATTGTGTCGTACGTTATCGCATTAGATAATAGGTCTTTACCTATGAAATTGCCGTTCTGCAGTACTGGCCATTTCAAATCAAAATAATTTTTGTTTGGCTAAGAATTCTAATTTCAAATTAATTTTATTTTAAAAACATGGAATTCTTTTTTCAAAAGAAGTGATTTTTTTAATGATTAGTGTTACATTTTCATCGCATTTCAATCTTTTTCGTCATCATGGATACGTTAAAAATTCGAGTAAGTATGGAATATGAGTACCGTCGTGGCAGCAACGCGGCACAAGTGGCACGCAACATCAACCACGTTTACGGAGCTAACACTACAAACCAACGCACCACCTGTTATTGGTTTGCTCGCTTCCGTTCTGGAAATTTCGACCTGAAAAATGAACCTCGCGGTCGTCCGAAGACTGGTCAACAATGACGAATTAAAGGCGATTGTGGAAGCTGATGATACACAATCTACGGCTGAATTAGCAGCAGCTTTCGACGTTAGCGTCAAAACAATATTGGTCCATTTGCGTCAAATTGGCAAGGTAAAAAAGCTTGACAAATGGGTGCCCCACGAACTCAATGATCGCCAGCGCGAAGTACGCGTCGAGGCGTGTCTTGCACTGCTCAACAGACACACAAATGAAGGAATTTTGAACCGCATTGTTACCTGCGATGAAAAATGGATTCTGTTTGATAACCGCAAGCGCTCAGCAAGTTGGTTGGATCCTGGTTCAGTACCTAAACAATGCTCTAAACGAAAACTTACCCCTAGAAAAGAGATGGTCACTGTTTGGTGGTCTAGCGCCGGTGTGATTCATCACAGCTTCTTACCAAACGGGGTAAGCATTACTGCAGATGTGTACTGTGAAGAACTGAACACAATGATGGAGAATCATCTCCAACCAGCATTGGTCAATCGCTCGTCTCCGCTGCTCCTGCACGACAACGCGCGACCTCATACTGCACAGCAGACGGTCTCCAAGTTGCAAGAACTGGGGTTGGAAGATCTCCGTCATCCGCCCTACTCACCAGACCTTGCGCCTACAGACTACTACTTTTTCCAGAATTTGGATAACTTCTTGGCGCGAAAAAAATTCAATACCCGAGAGGCAGTACAAAATGCCTTTGAAGAATTTGTTGCCTCCCGTCCAGCTGATTTCTTTAAGAAGGGCATCAATAAACTGCCACTGCGTTGGCAAAGATGCATTGATTGCATGGGTGATTACTTCGATTAATACAAATACAAAAAAAAAGACGTGAAAAAAATTCGTTTAAATTTTTTCATACAAAACGGCAATTTCATAGGTAAAGACCTAATATAAGTAGCAGGTTAGATTGTCAGCATTTGATTTAGAGCTGATTTTGAACTCCTTCGGTGGCCTTTATGGCGGCTACAATAAATCTTTCGGTCAGAGAAAATAGGCGTAAAGATATACATTTAAAACTATGTAGAATGCATTGCCTTATAGTATACACTAGCTTCCGCCCGCGGCTTCGCCCGCGTGGTATGTCGATAAGAAGTACCCTATGTCCTTCCCCAGGATGCCATCTAACTCCTTGCCAAATTTTGTCGAAATCCGCTCAGTGGTTTAGGTGTGAAAAAGTAACATACCTAGTACCTACAGACAGACAGACAGACAGATAGACAAGACAGAGTTACTTTCGATTTTATAATATTAGTATGGATGCGAGTAGGTCCAAAAAAAATTTACAAAAAAAATCATATCTCTCAAAGTTTTAGTCATAGGTACTGAGATAAAAATAGGCTTATTCGAAAGGCGATAATATCGATATTGATTCGATAATATTGTCTACCGTCAGCATTAGGTACAAAGCAATGTGTTCACAAGTCCTTAAATTTTGAAAAAAAATGTGAAAGTCGAAAAAACTAACGAAAAATTATGCAATTCAACCAATAATTGTTAATAATTACTACAAAACAACCCCGACAATTTTTTTGAATTTTTAAAATAATTCAACCGATTTTGAGCTAGGCTACAATTAGGGTCTGCAAACCCGGTTTTCCGGTTTTGCTAAAAACCGGAAAGCGGACAAGATTTACCGATTTTTTTAAACCGGGTTTGGGAGACAAAACCGGAGTTACCTCCGGTTTTCCCGTTATTGAATTACATTTGATTTAAATCAACTTTTATCGAACGCACTCAAGAAATATTCAATTTAGAGTCATCAAATATATCCGAACGCAACCTATACCCACTAACACTCCTGAACACTCCTCCCTCCGCGACCCCCGCACATAAGTTATGACTACTGCCTACCTGACTACCTTGCGCTGTTTGTTCACCCCCGGGCAGGGCGTCTTTTGCTACGCTGATGACTAAACACGGGGGTGGTTCGATTGATGGCGCTCTACGGGGCCCCGGTGTGGGCGGAGTCCCTGTCTGCCCAGAACAAGGCTCTACTGCGGAGGCCACAGAGAGTCAGGGCAGTCAGGGTCATACACGGATACCGCACAGTATCAGCGGAAGCGGCATGCGCCCTAGCGGATACGGGTATCTGGAAGCGCAGGTGCTCGCCGTAGTCTACCGACGTGGGGCAGACCTGCCGGCGGAGAGTGGCAGGCGCCCGCCGCCTGAAGTGGTTAAGAGATGGCGTAGGGAAGCTCAAACCCATACGCTGAGCGAATGGAGGGTGAGGATGGAGGTCCAGTGCTGGTCACTGGACTGTGGGGGCCATCCAGCCGATCCTGGAAGAGTGGACACGGAGGCTACACGGGACGATGTCCTTCCGTCTGGTGCAGGTGTTGTCAGGGCATGGCTTCTTTGGCAAATACCTGCACAAGGTGGCTAAACGGGACGAGACTCCCGTGTGCCACCAGTGCGGCTGCAGCGAGAACACGGCGTTTCACACCCGTCGAGCATTGTCCTGCCTGGGTGGTGCAGCGCCGTGCTCTCGCAGCAGCAATCGGGGCAGACCTCTCCTTGCCGCCCGTGACCAAGGCCATGGCCGACAGCAGGGGGGCATGGGAGGCGGCGGAGCGCGTCAGGGAGGAAAACTTCCTCGCTGACCCGATTCGTCGCAGGAGAACAGGGCGGCGTAGGAGGCATCATGGCGATCAACGCGAGCGATAGATTGGGGGGTCTATCGTCGTCGCATTACACGACCCTCATGAGTGGTAGCGATATCTCAGGTGAGCCCGGACATCGCCAAACGAGTTTGGTGCCCGGAGGCGGGCTGCGCTGGATGGGTCGCGAATTGGTAGGCATAAATGGTTGATTAAAAAAGGTATATGCTAAAATTTGTTTTATTTGTAGATTTTGTGGGTATCTTTACAATATTTTTTTCTTGTTAAAATTCTACTATATAAAAATGTAGCCAAAACCGGGGCTAACACCAGTTTCCGGTTTTGGGCCTTGAAAACCGAATTGCTAAACCGGTTTTGAAGACCTTCCGGTTTTGCACGCCCTAGCTACAATAGTCTATTACAGCTATACTCTAAGTGTGTTCCGCGGAACCCTAGGGTTCCGTGATACTTCTGTCGGGGTTCCGTAAGAATTTAGAAAAAAAAATCAAAACACCTCTCTCTGGTCGCTCCGCGGCTGCGCGGACTCCGCGGCCGCGCGGAGACAAAACGCTATGAACGTTATTTATTTGCTTTAGCTGGTACAATATCTCATAAGTTTGGTATCAACAATTTTATACTTGTACAACCCGTTCCCTCTAAGTTTGCCGTTCTGTGGAATGCGCGTACCCTCCCCCACGTGACAACAAAACTTATAATGTGTCATAGTTTTACCCAAATATTACAATTTTTATTGTTACAATTAAATAAAAAATATTTTTATATTATGTTTTGCTGACGCTACTTTTCGAACGTCATACCTATCGCCAGCGGCAAACTTAAAACGAGCGGGTAGTATACTTGTGAGCGCGTAGTCTCTTTGATAAAAGCCGCCTCTGAATTAGACGCTATAGTTGTCAACAAGCGACTTTCGACTCTAACTTCAAAGGATAAAGTCGATATTGTTTACAACGCAATTTTTAAATTTCTGTTTTTATTTTTGCTTTTTGTTTATCAAAGGTGCCGCCGACTCGAGTATTTTCGAGAATATTTGAGATCGAGTCTAGGACTAAGTATAAAAGCGTCGCCCGTCGTCAGTTGACGATTAGCGTTCGGAGCGATAAGTTACTGCCTACTTACAAGCTCGCTAGCGAGAAACTAGTGTTCATTGTTTTACTGCCTGCTGTATTCTGTTGTCTCAGTTTTGTACATTTCTTCACCGTAGGTACTAAATTTAGTCTCTTATATGCAGTAACGATTGTGGATTATTTAAACCCCACTATCCTGACGTGTAACATTATAAATAAAGAAGAATGGAACGTTGGCTTAAAGGTGTTAAACGTGTTGCAACAACATCTTCTAATGACGCTGAATGTTCAAAAGCAGTGCGCGCGGAGAATATAGCAATCACCGATTCTGAAGATGATGCCACGACGTCAAGCTCGACGGTTTCAAAGACGAAAAGAAGGAATCTTATATCAGTTTCGGATTTGTTGATTCCAACGGCTCACCTCTCTGCATGCTCTGTAGTAAACTGCTTCCTAATAGTTCCATGGCACCTGCCAAATTGCGCCGACATTTAGAAACTGTACACCCCGAGTCTAAAGACAAGAATAAAGAATTTTTTGTTCGCAAAAAAGATCAGTTATTAGAAAGTCAAAAAAATATGATGCATGTAACACAAACTATCAACGAAAAGGCCACGGAGGCATCATATTTAGTTAGCTATCGCATTGCACAAGCAGGTGAAGCGCATACTATCGCTGAGAAATTAATAAAACCATGTGTATTAGACATAACAAAATGTATGCTCGATGAAAAATCTGCAAAGCATCTTTCTACTGTTCCGCTATCAAACGATACTGTTTCACGACGAATCCATGATCTGGCAAGCTACGTCAAACAAGAACTAGTTACACGTCTACAAAATACACGATTCGCCTTGCAAATGGACGAGTCGACTGATGTCGCTGGTTTGGCTATCCTGCTGGTTATTGTGAGATATCCATATAAAAGTTCTTTTGAAGAAGACTTGCTTATGTGTTCATCGCTGCTTACAAACACTACCGGGGAAGAAATTTTTAATAAAATAAATATATTTTTTGAAGAAAATAATCTCAGTTGGAACAATTGCATTGACATTTGTACAGATGGGACCAAGGCGATGACAGGTAAAACAGCAGGAGCAGTGTCACGAATTAAAAATAAAGCGCGTAATTGTAGTTCCAGTCATTGTATTCTGCATAGACAAGCACTTGCGATGAAGCAAATGCCGTCAAATCTAAAATTAGTTATGGATGAAGCGGTAAAAATAATTAATTTTATCAAATCACGACCACTACAATCCCGATTGTTCTCATTATTGTGTGAAGATTATGGCAGCAAATATAAAACACTGCTGCTCCATACAGAAGTGCGATGCTGTCTCGGGGTAAAACTTTAACAAGGCTATTTCAACTTAGAGCCGAGTTACAAATGTTTCTTTCAGCAGATACTTCTTTTAATTTGAAGGACCGTTTGTATGATAAAACTTTGTTGTTCCGATTGTCTTTTATGGCGGATATCTTTCAAAAACTTAACGAATTGAATTTATCGTTGCAAGGTAAACAGACAACAGTGTTTCAGGCCTATAATAAAATAACTGCTTTAAAAGAAAATTAGATTTTTGGATCATTTGCATTGGTAAGAAAGAAATAGAAAGCTTTACGTTACTCAGTGAGTTTGTTAGCGAAAACGACTCAGTAATGTTTGAAGATGATGTGTTTGAATTGGTCCAATATCTCAGTTCGATGCGCGCATCTTTTGAAAAGTATTTTCCCGAAGAACACAATACAAAAATTAAAGTGAATTCATGGATTCATAATCCTTTTTTACCCAACTTGGAAAAGCCTGAAAACATGTCAAACGAGATATATGAATCTCTTTTAGAAATGTCATCAGACACAAGTATGGAGTCACTGTTCAAAACGACGCCTCTCAATGATTGGTGAGTGCAGAATCCAAGATGAATATGCAATGCTTGGCCAAATGGCTCTGGATATTCTGCTCCCGTTCCCAACTACATATTTGTGCGAAACAGGATTCTCTACCTATGCAGCCACGAAAACAAAATATCGCAATAGACTGGACGCCGAAGCTGATATGAGACTCCAACTTTCTTCCATCAAACCTGATATCAACCAATTGATGAAAAATAAAAAACAGTTTCATACCTCCCACTAGTGAGATTTTTTCTTTTTTAATGTTTTCTATTGTTGTCCTTGCCAAGTGGTGAAGTAAATAATAATTAGTAACTGTTACATTGTACTTTTATTATGCTGATTAATAAAAAATACACTTATAAAAACAATTGTTTTATTGTAGGGTTCCATCAAGTATTTTGCTTCCCATAAGGGTTCCGTCATT
This sequence comes from Lithophane semibrunnea, assembly GCA_947363905.1. NCBI lineage: Eukaryota > Metazoa > Arthropoda > Insecta > Lepidoptera > Noctuidae > Lithophane > Lithophane semibrunnea. The sequence continues at coordinate 17,053,103 of OX376195.1, forward strand.
TAAAAAGTTTGAGAACCACTGGTCTATTAACATAAAATTCACAACTGTAAGTATGTCTAATACTTTAAGAGTTATTGTTGTTTGAACATAGCGTATGCGCAGCACAAAAGGCCATTGTAGGAAACCTAAACGGGAAATCATTAAAAAAAAAAGCATTTAGATAGCATAGTATTTAGACTATCGCTAGTGCATGTCCGGACACACTGTATAATACGTGTGAAAGCTGACTCTTAAGGCCTAAATTCCATTGAATTTGCTTGAATTTACTTTACTCCATCACGCAGAAACGGCTCAATACTTTTTTATGAACTTCGGCACATAGGAGATAGACCACGTCCGGACTAACACAGAAGAAGAAAAGAAAGAAAGAAAAACTGTTTATACTGCACAAACAAAACGCACATTACAAATATATATTAAAACTAGCTTCCGCCCGAGGCTTCGCCCGCATGGCATGTCGATAAAAAATGGACTATGTCCTTCCCCGGGATTTCATCTATCTCCTTGCCAAATTTTATCGAAATCCGTTCAGTGGTTTAGGCGTGAAAAGGTAACATACAGACAGATAGACAGATACCAGATAGACATAACAGATAGACAGAGTTACTTTCGAATTTATAATATTAGTATGGAAGTATGGATACACACATAAAATACAGAGCACCCAAAAGCCTCAGAATAGAATACTTTTCATCCAGGTAATGAAGAAGTTAGAAGATCCTCTAGCTAGGATGTGAGTAAATACCCTCAACCGGCTCCAACTGCGTCCATGACCCTACTGTCTTCTAGCCCGCAAGTAGGCTAAATAACGAACAATCACAGCTCACTAGTTACAATATTGTAACAAATTGCTTCTCAATTGCTCGAGCGTCATGCGCACACCCACCGGTAGCTGTGACGTCAGCCACTATCATAGCCAATTGTTTCATTACGGAGTTCGTTAAGTGAAGGCAATTCAAAGGCGGCTGTTGCAAACAACTGTTGAGACAATATTATGAGGACTTCTTTTGTACATTGAATGCAGCTGTGATTTTGGAATGGAAGGGAAATTTCCTCGGAGCCGGAGGAGACTCACGAATATCCTCTGTATCGGGAATGGAAGTTTGACGACCGGGGTACTTTTAGTGAGGTAAAAATCCCACTCTCCGGTTTTGTCCAGTCCGGAAAAATAAAAACAATTACAAAAAAAAACCGACTTCCAACAAAAACACTAAAACCGTGAAAAATAACTTTTATTTCGGAAGTCGGTGTCTTTGCTTTTAAATTTTCGTTTTTTGCCACTGACTTCCGAAATAAAAGTTATTTTTCACGTTTTTAGTGTTTTTGTTGGAAGTCGGTTTTTTTTGTAAAAAGTTATTATTTTACACTTTTCGGTTGTGGTACCTACCCCACACAAATTCGAATACCACTACCTGCTATGTAAATAACAGTGAAGGAAAATTAAGATATCGTCTAAATACGCAAACTGGGAAAAATACGTAATTATTTAAGTTAACTCAAAAACCACGCAAGCAAAATTAATAACATTTTTAAGGGACCACCTCTGAAGCATGACCTACCAAACAAAAAAAGAATCATCAAAATCTGTTCATAATTGGCGGAGTAATCGCGTAACATACACACAAAAAAAAAAAAACTTACTGACGAATTGAGAACCTACTCCTTTGTGAAGAAGTCGGTTAAAAAAAAAAATACTGACGAATTGAGAACCTCCTCCTTTTTGAAGAAGTCGGTTAAAAAATAAAGTTATTTCGGTCTCCTGCTGACTACAACCTCATGGTTCTCCTCCTACCATGAGGCGGGATTGTTCTAAGAGTTAGTTTTAATTAGTTACCTATTTGGCTGGTTCTTGTTTGTATTCGTCGTTTTTTAGTTTCCTTACATGCTGCTAACGAGGTTCTGACCAAGCAAAAATAGTGTTCTTAAAAAATCAGGTAGTTTAGTAGTGGACAAAGGTCGCGCACGGAGTTGCGAACGTGTTTCAAGGTTGCCTGACAGCATCATGTTCTCAACAAATACATAATTAACATAATTAGTTGACGTTAAAACTGCCCATACATACATAACTATTTATTATGTACAAATCTTTGAACCTGACTTCATTTCCATACCTCTTTTTCGGGTGACCACTGAAAATCAGCGCTGTGCTGTGCTGTGGGTCCCCACAGCGCAGCATCATGCTGAGGGAAGCCTTCTTGTCACAGTCATGACGTGCAGCTGCCGATTATTTATCTATACACTAGTGATCTTATATTTGTACTTAGATCTATTTTGTTTAATTTTATCTCTTTGTATGCACGTGTTTCTGTGACAATTATACCTATTTTTCTTTTTACAAAGTTAGCATGGACGAACCGTGGCTATGAATGTGGCTATGATGGATCGATGTACCTATATCTTGGGTACAATCATGGAAAGGTACGGTATGAGGGCCACTATGCACATTATGCATAGTAGTGGGTAGTTGGTGCGCTAACAGGATACTTGTGCATATCCACTAGCTGTTTTTGACTTACGCAAAAGGCCTGCCTGCCTAGCCTTTTCCCAACTATGTTGGGGTCGGCTTCCAGTCTAACCGGATGCAGCTGAATACCAGTATTTTACATGGAGCGACTGCCTATCTGATCTCCACAACCCAGGAACGGTAATACGATGGTACCCCTTGGTAAGACTAATTGTCAGTTTTTCGGGCTTCTGACGACCCGTAAAAACTGTCAAAGATCCTCGAATGACAGCCGGGACCAACGGCTTAACGTGCTTTCCGAGGCACGGAAGAGTCTCGATATGTAAAGATGGTCACCCATCTACGGACCAACCCGGTAAACGTAGCTTAACCTGATGGATCGACCCGTGCGGCTGTTATTAGATTACTTAGCCACGAGCAAAAGGCCATTTGCATAAAAAGACTCGCGTGAAAGACTGCGAATGATAGCCATAGTTTGGGTCTGTTTGAATCTAAACCAGATTTATTTTGAGAGTTCGCAGTGGACGAGACGATATATTATGCTATGTCATAATGTCAGTAGGTACCTATGTGTAATAATGTTTTCAAGAAGTAGGTACTTAGGTATATAATGTATTGTGTGTGGTTTTCTTGGCAATAACTACACATACAGTACAAAGTAGTCTAAACCACATTAAATGCATGAAGCAAATCATTTTTTATAGCTCTAGAAGTCTCGATTACTTCCATTTGTTGTGCATAAACAAAAGAACACTCTTTTCTGAAGTTAATGCCAAATTACATTTTTGTTAAAGTTTCTCACTACTGTAAACGGCTGAATTTGATGTGGAATACAGTGCCTGGATTCTGGATGAATACATGGCAACATAGGAGCGTAACAGTGATGGCGTCGAGTCACTAAACTACCGGATTTTTTAATTCCGGCCAGAATTTGGAAATGTGCCCGTTAACATTTGGTAATTAGCAATGAGCTCGCCAACTATACATAGGCCTATTCGTCCTCTACGGAATGTGGGTGTAGGTAGGTACAACATTACATTCTCTACTTAGTAATATAGGCAGAGTGGCAGTGTTTCTTTTAACATTCATTGGTACAGGCCTAATGCCACATTCACACCAACGTAAATTGTCATTTACTGATTTTAGATACAATTCAATTTTTCGCTCACATCAAACCGACAATACGCGCTATTACGAGATAATACCTTATTAGTCTGCTCACATTCGGCGGCTGACTATACGTTTGGTGCAAACGCGGCCTAAGCCTCAGCTAGTGCATACTTAGTACTTATAGGGGATGCGCTAAGGCAGCCCGCGAAATTCAGAAGCTAGCTAACAATAAAGAAAGTCATACTTACGTATTATTATTTAGATTGTTTTGTTTAAAGACTAGTAACCTCAAACTAGGTCAATGAGACAGTAAAAGTACTTACTTCACTTTTATTCTCAAGGTTCAAGTGAATTCAAGTCTAGTAAGTTACTAGTTACAATGATTTGTTAGTCTTTGACTTTTAATTTATTGCAATGAAGAGTTAATACCCTCTTAATTATCTAACTAGAATAATATATCTGTCGCAGCCATATTTTATAACACGCCGTATTACAAATAGGCCCGCCCGATTGAAAAACGTCGCTGTTTTGAAATGCGGCTACCTTTCGTTCAGCCGGATCGTGGTGGCGATACATTCTACAAAGCGGCGTTAAACGATTAGCTTTATTGTCAACAAGAAGCAATGTAGGGTGACTACTTATAAATTATGAATAACAAATCCAGGCAAAATATTTGAAATCTCAAAATTTTTATAAAAATAAAAGTCTATTATAATTTTTTAGGTATAATTATAATTTTTAGGTATAATTATATTTTTTTTTAACATTCTTATATTAAAATGCTTAAAAGCATGCAATAATTTGTTAGAATATGTACAGGGGTAGTATTATGAAGTATTAATGCCATCATTATCCCACTGCGAAAACGGGATGGAGCTAGCGGCCTCGTCTAGCTCCGTCTCTCTCTCACACTGGAAAAATAGTGGCATTAATACTTCATAATACGGCACCTGGTCATTTAATACTATGCATGCAAATATAGGTTCTGAATGTTTTTATCTTAATTTTTAAAACTCGTTTTTATCTTTAATTTAAAATTTTATTTATTTATTTTAACAAAATGGGAACAAAACAAAATTCTAAATTCAATATTATTTTCAGTTTGTTGTGACACCGTTGTCGATTGCGAAGCCATTTTTGTAGTTATGATCATGCGGCGCGTGTCTGATTTCAAAGCGGCGTATCGAAGATGCGCCCGTTTGTATGTGGGCGCCACGTTACTAAGCCGCTTTGACGAACGCGAATTGCTCATACAATGCGGCGTACTTTATTTCAGCCGAATTGAAATCCGGCTGAACGAAAGGTAGCCGCATTTCAAAACAGCGACGTTTTTCATTCGGGCGCACCTATTTGTAATACGGCGTGTTATACGATAAGGCGGCGACAGTGACACAGTTTTCGATTGTGACGCCATTTTTTTTGTTATGATCATGCGGCGCGTGTCAGATTTCAAAGCGGCGTATCGAAGATCCCGTTTTTTATGTGGGCGCCACGTTACTAAGCCGCTTTGACGAACGCGAATTGCTCATACAATGTGGCGTACTTCATTTCAGCCGAATTGAAATCCGGCGGAACGAATGGTAGCCGCATTTCAAAACAGTGACGTTTTTCAATTGGGCTCGCCTATTTGTAATACGGCGTGTTATACGATAAGGCTGCGACATATCTATGGCAGGACGAGCTGGATAGGTTCCGTCGAAACTAGAAGGGCGCACGGGCTCGTGAAAGATGGAAAGAGTGGGGGGATGCCTTTGCCCAGGAGTGGAACAGCGCAGGCTAGTAAAAGATATATTATATCCAGGATCGAAAATTGTCTACAAAAAAAAAACTGTTTTCAATTTTCTTTTTACTTTCCTACATGGCTGATAATCAGAACTAATAATAAGTAATACTCGTTTCTTATGTCTTATAAAATTATTTAAACATGTAAATAGTTAAATGGAATAATAATACTCACAAAAATTTACAATATAACCATAAATTAACAGTTTCCGGGACACTGACACAATATAAGTTTTATTGTTATCACGTCTATGGGTGTTTAGTGTCCCTCAAAGTGTTAATTATAGTCCAATCCAGACAGATTATGACATGAGTGTACCGTAGGTTGAATGATAAGGATGGCTAATTATCTAATCTTACAGTTATGTTTTAACACCTTATGCTAACTTATATAATATAGCCTATATTACATAGGTATTGTAAACTGTTATTATTATAGATACTTAAAGAATTAAGCACTTTTCAATAGTCTGATATTGAAAGTTTTACACAACAAGGAATAAAGGGAGATAAGATAAATTATTATTTTAAATCTGTTTGCTGGTCAACAAATAGTACTTAGGTACTCTTCCCATTTATTTTAGTGACTGAAAAGTCTTAATGTATAAGCTAATGACAACAAATTGGGAAAGAAATAAACGTATATTTCGGTACTAAGACCTGAAGTGACATAAATTGCAATTTTTCCTCTGAAAAACCAATTATTTCATATGTGCTACAGGTAAAAATACCATAATGTCCTGTTTTTAATAAAGGATAAGAATAATATTATAGCACTTATACTTATACTTTATTTAGCCAAACTAGACAATGCAGTAACAATAAAACCTGTTCATAGATTAGCCTTTTGAATTATTGTAGATTTTAATGTAACGTTCTAGGACAAATTATCACAGAAGCAGTTACTTTTGGCATGTTAAACTATTAGGGCTTTAATAAATGATTTGATTTTGGTTTGTTAGCATAGTTGTAAATTAAATTTAAAAATGTCTTCTCACAAGGTGGGAATGTTTAGACTTAGGAGACCTAAGGATGTGTTTTAAATCTTAAGTACATAAATATAATCGCGTCTGTATTAGCGTTTAAAAATCCAAACTTAGCTAGTTACGTTCAAAATATTTAGTGTAGCGCAAATAAAAGATAGTATTACACAATACAAACTACTATTTCCATATATTTACATTAAAACTTCTAACATCAGATGATCATGATAACCTATAAATAAGACAGTAACAAATACTTGCCAGTATAAGTGGAAGTTATGTAAAAGTAAGACTTTGAAGCTCGTCTAGCACGATAGTTATTTTAGAACTAATTCACAACACAGCCATACACGAGGAAAAAAATACTAAACTGAATTGAAACGCTGAAAGAAAACTGACAGAGGTGAGAGGTGACATTTGACAGCCGACGTTATCGGCAAATGTGACGACTGACGTGGTCTTGGTTGCCGTAAGTAGTGATTTGAAAAGTGAAAAACTATCGATTAGTCAGAATCAGCAATAATAATATCGATTGATTTCAAGAAATCCAGTCTGTCAAAAAATTTCAACGAAATCCCAAAAAAAAACCGAATTGGTTGAGCATGTTGTATGTTTGTTCGGATTGGTCTACAGCTCTTATTCAAGGTATGGTATGGAGCAGAGGCGGCTCGTCATAAAGAGCGCTGGTGCAGTGCACTCCCACGAAAATAGCATAATCTATATTTCTTTATTATAATCCTATACATACATTCTTTCTACTATGCCCATGTATACAATAGCAGTTTACTAGAAAACCATTTCCTACGCGTACATTGGGCGTCAAGTTGTAACGTGTGGAGCGCCAGCGATTGCGCTCCTATGAAACAAAGTTCAGTACGATTTCTAGCACTGTATTCAATGAGTGCGAAAGAGAAATATCGACACAGTCCGACGCGTGAAACAAAAGATTTTGTATGAGAAATTAGCCTAATTTGGAGCGCCGCTCACGCGCGACGTTGCCAAACGGCGCAAGGCGGCCGCGCACGGGAATGCGATCTATGCCTTTGCGCTGTTGCCGATCTTATGTAAACAAACGGTCGGCTCAACTCGGCTGTCAGTAGATTCGCAGTGTTTATTCTAAATAATTATTAAAAATAGTTTGTGCGCGACATTTGTGTTAAAAATGGAACAATACAGTGTATCTTGTTGTATGATAAGCATTGAAAAACGCTTAATTAATTCCATAACTGATTTTCACAAGAAAGTGATAGATGTCTTCGCTCGCCAAAAAGATCGCCGAATGGATTTTCTTTACAAATAAAATAAATGGTAAGCTCTAGTTCTACGTTTCTTTTTTTAGTGAACCCCCACAAATAAATATCACGAGCCGCCTCTGGTATGGAGTGAGCACAGACTAAGTAGTACTGTGTGGAGTATGGAGATTGGATGGAGGCGCTCACAGAGCACACACAATACTATATAATACTGGGAGGCGCTCCAGTTATTGCTCTCATGCATTTTTTTTGCGCAATGAAAGTTCTTTATATATGTGACGAGTAGTACTCGTCGAGTACCCCATAGGAGTAACAGTAAGCCATACCGTATAATGTTTTAGTTTAGCTGATTGAATTATTGCGTTCTCGACTGTATATTCTTAGTCGTAAAATGCAATATCGCACCGAGTAATTCGAAGAATGGTTTCTGCAACGAAGACTATTTGAATCCAGGATGTAAAACGGTTGCATCGTCGCAGAACCCAAAACGGTCTTTGAAAACGGTTCGTCGTCGCAACGCCCACCCTTGATTGATTGGCATGGCATCGATTAATAAACAAACCCATACGGGTTTGGTAGACAACAATAGCAAAATAATCAAAAGAACTGATTGAATGACTGATAGACATCGATAGGAATCGCCTAAAAACATCAGGCATCCTTATTGATTCCACCATAGACTAGTTTAAAAAATGTTTGACTGCAATCACATTAAAATATCTCGACAAACATTCATTATCCCATTTCTTCGTTAAAAATAAAAAAAAACTCAAATAAGTATTATTCGAAACATAATGAATAAAAAAAGATTTATTGATTTTATTCCGTGCTTTTCTAGTTATTGTCTTTGCTATTTGCGCAGAAAAACAACAAAATTCACTATGGTTTGGCCCAATTGACATTTTGTAATTTTTATGAGGAGATTTTAGAATTTCACGAATTTTCAGCCGTTCTATTTTAAGACAAATGACTGATAACAGTTTTTGAGTTTTCCGTGTTAAATTCACATACAACAGTCATGCGTTCCATGGCCGAGTGCGGGATTTTGCTATGAGAGTTATCTTGAAGAGCACGAAGGTTTTATTCGGAAGGGTTGGTATAGAAACTGTTTGGTAATATGCAATGGAAATACAAGGGTTGGAAAGGGCGATGGCTGTGGGCGGTGCTGGCGCTCGCGTTGTGTCCGCTGGTGCTAGCTCAGAAGATCGGTGACCCTTATAAAATATTGGGGATACACCGCAAGGCTGGTCTGCCAGAAATACGCAAAGCCTACAGGCAACTCGCTAAAGAATGGTATGTATTCTATTTACCTATGCTCTACAAAGTACAAGCTTTTATCGTGTAGTAAATATTATGTATCTCTTTATTAACACTCTGAAGTTCTATCATTTATTTACTTTTATTGAGGTGTTGTTATGAAGATAAATACTGTATCATGTATGTAAGCTAATTAGTTAATGTTCGAGAGAAACCCTGGCTTTTAAAGCAAGCTGACCCCTGAACCCTGGCTGTTTATCAAGCATGGTTATGAGGCAGTAAAATGTTGTTTATAGTATTATTCTACTGCAGGTATAATAGGTTATAAGGAAAAATCCTTTAAATAAATTAAGATACATGTTTTCAAGCTTAATAATTAGTAGCTGAATAAATAAAGGAATATTTAAATTCTGGAGAAATGAGTTGCTTCTTTTCTCTTCTCTGAAAAATTCTCTTCAATTTTAAAATGGTATGTCTTGTGTACTTTAAAAAATATAAGGTAACTTCACATTATTTAAACACATTTCAGGCACCCTGACAAAAATGTAGACCCAAATGCGGAAACTCGTTTTGTTGAGATCAAACAAGCATATGAGCTGTTGTCAGACACGGAACGGAGGCAGGCGTATGACTTGTATGGCATTACGAACGAAGACGACCACCTATACAAACCCAGACACGACTACAGCCAATATGCAAGATTTAGGTGAGTTTCATAAATACATTTTACAACATTTACCCAATAAACATGACATAAAATCTGTATGAATAAAGACATTGTTAGTTTTTGTGTTGCTTGCAAAACATTAATCAATTCTCAATTTATTCTTGTTTGCGTGGCAAACATGGCCAGAGATGTCACAAGACAGCTTTTAGATGGAAAAAAGGGAGACCTTTGCCCAAAAATGCGACAGAATGTAATAAAAGAAAATGATCATTTTTTTGCCCCTCTTGAAAGGTTACTGACTATCCTGAGAAAGTCCCTAAGACCAAAATCCAGCTTTCAGATCAAAACCCCTCATGAAATACTTGGTCCAAATGATATTATAGCCACAGCCATGAGTAACAAGCACAAATAAATAGCCTACAGATTTCGAACTTTCTGTAAAACTGATATAAAAATAAGCATAATTTTTTCCTGAAATCTAGACAATAATACTAACCAGCTGTTTACAATCCAATGCTTTTATCATTCATGTAATTCAGATCAATGTAGCAGCTGAAGTAATAACTCTTGCTATTTTACACATTTGTAAAATGTAAGCAGTGCTACAAAATTGCCTGGGTCATTGAAATTTAAGTAAAATTTTCTGAGGTTTTATTCTGCAGAAAAAAGTAACAGGGCATGTGCATTTTGAGTCTACTGAGCGATGTTTAATTGCAATGGTGTGCATGTGGTAAGTAGGTTCAATTAAATCCATACTTTCATACTAATATCATAAATTCGAAAGTAACTCTGTCTGTATGTTACCTTTCACGCCTAAACCGCTGAACGGATAGCAAGGAGATAGATGGCATCCCAGGGAAGGACATAGGCTACTTTTTATCGAAATACCACGCGGGCGAAGCCGCGGGCGGAAGCTAGTTGCTTATAAATTCTTAACACAGTATAATTTACTAGAATTTTACAATACTGATTTTAAATCAAGCTAAAAAAATTATGTGATGCTGAATTTATGCTTGAATAAGCTTATATTGATAACCCTGCACTTTACTATGAAAACAATTCCGAAATGATGTTTTCAAATAAATTTATGAATACACATAAACCCATGAATCAGAAGTCACAACAATGTTATTCAAAGTCCAATCCTGACGAGATTTACGATCCTTACTCATGAGTCACAGGAATAATGTTTAAGCTAGGTGATAGTTGCTGAATGGTGCATAAAATCTGTGTAGCTATTGAAGGATTGCAGAATATAGAAATAGTTTCAAGGGTCAGATCACAGCTGGCGAAGCACAGCGCACGCGGCTTTCACAACCAAAGTCAACTTTGTATGTATTGTAATAAAGTCGAATATCCTTAACCTTAGAGGCAAGGCAATAGGCTCTATCACAGATGAACAGAGATGGTGCACTCCGCAAAATCATTTAAAAAGCGACTCTTGCTACGACACAATAAAGTGCATTTCAGGTCGTACAGCGCTAATTACATAACATACATACATAATCAGCCTATAATGTTCCCACTGCTGGGACACAGGCCTCCTCTCTATGAGAGGGAGTGGGCCGTAATCCACCACGCGGGCCCAGTGCGGGTTGGTAGAGTAGTAGATCTCAGTCTTCGAATTTTTGGTTCTAAGACATGCCGGTTTCCTCACGATGTTTTCCTTCACCGTTTTGAGAGCAGTGGTGATGATATTATTTACACAAAGTAAAGCGCCTGTCGGGGTTCGAACCTACGACCTACAACTCGTAAGTCGCGGCCGTTACCACTGGGCCACCACTGCTCTAATTACCTACAGTTATATTCAACTAGAAGTTGCCCCTCTTTCTATCGGCTAGCTCTTATTTTCTTCTAATAACGTTACGCCCACTGAATTTGACAAGTCGAGCCCGCCGCGTACCTTCTTGTAGCTTCATACCTAAAATGCGGAGTGAACCATCCGTGATCATCTGTGGCTCTAACCAATTTCACAAAAGCTCTTTGAGCTAGAAAGGAGATGAACTTTGCCCGTTCATTTGATCCTTAAAAGCTAGCCAGAAATGACGTTATTCTGGAACCTGAGCGCAGGAAGGCGAGTAACGATTGCATACAAATGCAATCGCCACTCGCCTCGCCATTCACGCGATGCAATATAATACTTTTTGTGATGCATGCAGTCGGAATCGCACTTCCGGAGCTTTCGGAAGTCACGAGCAAGAGATATAAATAATGTTTTTTTAATGTGCATCATCGTTGCATGTTATTCTTGTATAGTACTAAGTATTTATTTTCGTTGAAGTATCTATCCTTTTTGAACAGCATGCGTATCATGACCACCATAGAAACGGTTTTTATTTGAATTATATCATGAAAAAACATATAACCATGATGAAACTTTTAAAGAATTTGTTAAGAAATATTCTAAAACTTTTAAAAGAGCCTGTTCCTCAGCAAAAGCCATACACATTAAAAATAAAATAAAATCTTCTGGAAATAAAATTAAAACAACCTGGAATATTATTAATTCTGAAACGGGAAGAACGACAGTACGGAATCGTGACATCCATCTAAAAATCAATGATGTAGATATTAAGGCAGACGTGGAGGTGGCAACTGAGTTTGAAAATTTCTTCACTAATATTCCAATTTTAACAACCAAAACTCTGTCATCGTCGTCCTCGACTTCTGCTTATTCAATAATAAAAGAATGTGTACCAGAATGTGACAAACTTTTTGAATTCACAATTGCTACTGCTAAAGACATTATAGAATCTTTTAAAGAACTCGATGTAAAAAAACTGCTGACCTTTGGGGATTATCAGTACATACCATGTCCTCAATAATTGATGTTATTTCACCCTTTTTGGCAATTGTTTTTAACTCTTGTATTGCATCTGGTGTATTTCCTGATCTGATGAAACTTAGCAAAGTGATTCCACTGTTCAAGTCTGGCAGCACAACTGATCCCACGAATTTTCGGCCTATTTCGATTTTACCTACGTTGAGCAAAATCTTTGAAAAATTAATTTTTAAACAGATGTTAGGACATTTCAATGCACATAATTTACTCCATTTAAAACAGTTTGGTTTTACAAAGGGTCGTTCAACTACAGATGCGGGCGTGGAATTACTGAAGAGCATTTTCGAGGCCTGGGAGGAGTCGCAGGATGCTCTTGGCATTTTCTGCGACTTGTCCAAGGCTTTCGATTGCGTACATCATGATACTCTCATCAGGAAACTGTACCACTATGGTATGAGGGACAAGGCTCTCGACCTTCTGACTTCTTATCTGAACAACAGAATTCAGAGGGTCGATGTTAATGGCAAGAGATCTGCAGGATCTTCGGTCACCATGGGCGTTCCGCAGGGTTCAATTCTAGGTCCTTTCTTATTTCTCATTTATATTAATGACTTGCCTTACCACATAAGGGATAATCATAAGATCGTATTATTCGCAGATGACACATCCCTCATTTTTAAAATCAAACGCCAGTTAGTCAATTTTGAACAAGTTAACGATGCACTCTCTAAAGTTGTGCATTGGTTTAATGTAAATAATCTCCTCTTGAATGAAAAAAAGACTAAACTCATTAAATTTTCAACGCCAAATGTCAGGCAGCTATCTACCAATGTTAAAGTTAATGGAATAGAGTTGGACCCCGTTGAATCGACAGTTTTTCTTGGAATAACCATTGACGGTAAATTACAATGGGGCCCACACATAGAAAAATTGTCAGGTAGGCTTAGTTCGGCCGCCTATGCCGTTAAAAAAATTAGACAGATAACTGACGTAGATACAGCCAGAATTGTTTATTTTAGTTATTTTCATAGTCTTCTGTCTTATGGGATTCTTCTCTGGGGAGCCTGTGCGGACATTAATGCTATCTTTGTTTTACAGAAAAGGGCTGTTCGAGCCATTTACAACCTAGGTCCAAGAGATTCCCTTCGAGAAAAATTCAAAGAAATAGATATTTTGACTGTAGCCTCACAATATATATTTGAAAACCTATTGTATGTACACAAAAACATATCAAAGTTTAAGAAAATGTCCGATATTCATAGTTTAAATACCAGGAATAAACACAATCTTGCTGTACATCGCACTCGTCTCCACAGAGTAGGCAACTCGTTCATGGGTCAATGTATACGCTTTTATAACAAACTTCCCATTGACATTCGAAACTTACCCATTAAACGATTTAAAAGCTGTATTAAAACCAAACTTTGTAAAAAAGGGTACTATAAAATCACCGATTATTTAGAAGACAAAAATGCATGGGATTGAGCTGCTCGCTCTGCTAAGCATTGTGACATTTTGAATATTATGGAAAGCCATAAAAATATACCTACCAGTTTTATATACAAATTGACATTATTGAATATTATATACAAAATGACATGATTACTTATAAGTATTGTTTTATTGTGAATGTGAGGACTATGTGGATATTTATTTTTCGTTCTGTTAGTTTTAGGGAAGGTCTGGCAATTTGAGAACTTTATGCGACCTACCCAAACGTCCTTTCTTTGGTATTGTTCGTCGAGTCGTTGAGCTCCTTTAGTTCTGAGTTGAGCTCCACTATTACTGACAAATGCTTGCACTGACTGGACAGGTCCACTCAAATCTGTGTGGTTCTTTCCTCAAAAGACCATTTCAGACTCTTATCTACATGGTCCTCATATGGCCTGACCAAGATTATGTCTGGACTTTAAAGGAGACGGTGACCTCTGAGTTTGTTTCGGCCTTTCTTCTCAGAGTAGTCAGATAGGAAACGCCGACCTCATCTAGCTTATTTTTACAACTTTTTGATATGACGTGTAAAAGTGATTCCAATATCCTATTTACAGAATAAACAATTTCATTTCATTTCATTTAATAGACAAAATGACAGATTGTGATTGTGAATCAGTCATTTTGTCTATTCTTCCGTGGACAAGTCCGTTTCTATGGTGGTCATGCTACGCGTGCAGGAATCTAAATGCGATAAGAAGGAAGCAAGAGAAACTATAATTACTTACTTCTTCGTATAATATGCCCCGAAAACTGCTGGTTCTAATGCTGCTGGTGCTTGCAGCTGTTTACATTATTACGTTATTTTGTTGCAGTAACGATCCTTTCGAAGAGTTCTTTGGGACACATTTCCGAACACAAGACCAAGATATAACATTGTTTCACAAACTTTCTGTGACTGCACGGTAAGTGAAGATTCAAAACCCAGAAGGTAGAAAAATCTTATCTTTAGTATTTGCATTTTCAAAAATAAAATTGCGCTATCAAAAAGAAGGGAAATTTTTCTTTTTTTTTGTTGACTTTGTAAAAAAAAATCTAAAAATTATAAAAATGATATCCTTTTCGAAAATTAACTGCTCCTTCCAGCCACTTCGAAAACAATATAGTAGAGAAAAGCATCCACACTCCAGCCTTAGTCCTGTTCTACACTGACTGGTGTTTCGACTGCGTGCGCTCGGCGGCCTCCTGGCGGCGGCTGGTGGAAGCTCTGCAGCCGCTCGGCGTTACCATGGCAACGGTCCACGCGGGCCACGAGGCCAGCCTGGCGAGACGAGTGGGGGTACATGGAGTTCCTTGTCTGACCTTCGTGTTGGACAAACACGTTTATTTGTATAAGGAGGGGTTAGCGTCGCTGCCTAAGATTTTGGGTGAGTGGTTTTTATGCACAGAAATGATTGTTATTTCAGATGGTGTGATTTAAAACAACCAGCACGCGTAGCATGACCACTTTAGAAACTGGTTTTGTCGACGGAAGGATAGACAAAATGACAGATAAACTATCACAATCTGTTATTTTGTCTATTCTTTTGTCGACAAAACCCGTTTCTATGGCAGTCAAGCTTCGCGTGCTGGGATACCAGGAGACTACTGATTACGAAAGCTCTGGTCTCATTTTATTACACTCTTAAAATTAAGACTAACTTATGTCTCGCACCTATTGCGTTCTCAAAGTTGATGTGATCAAATTAATATACGAAAATGACGCTGATAAGTCAGTTCAGATTGAATCGTGGTCTTCCTTATAGACAGAAACTCTTGTTGAATAACCCTCGCTTTAGTGGGTTATATATCGGGGTTTGAATTGAATAACTTATTGTTGTTTTTAACTGAATTGCAGTTTATTTCAGTTATAGTGTGTAGTGATTACACCGTTACACCGTTAAAAAAAGAAAAGTTGGCTGTCAATGTCAAAAAAAAACAAAAAAAAGTTCAGTCTCAGACATTGTCTCTGTGCGGCTTAACACTTGTTATATTAAACCTCAATATCCGTGCGCTGTAGCTGAAACGGAACAAAACAAATATAATTTGGGAAAAAAGCTAAAGGATATTATATAAAAACTGTAAAAAAAGGTAATAGGTAGGAAAGGCTTTTGAATTATTAGTCGCGGAATTAACACAATAGGGCAGTTAAGTAACGGGTTTATGAGAGAAAACTTTCGGAATAAATCGTTGGTATATTTTGAACCTCTGTCTTGATACACAGAGTTCATGCGCTGGAAGTTCCCGTACAAGCTAGTAAGCGCGATCGGGGACTCTAACGTAGACGGCTTCGTTTCGGACTTCGAGGACAACAAGGTGAAGGCGCTGATCTTCGAGGAGCGCCAGACCATGCGCCTCAGATACCTCATCACAGCATTCCACTATAGAGATAGAGTCGCTTTTGGGTGAGTATACAGGATGGCGATTTAGTCACCTGCATCCGTCAATGGGGTGATTCTACCCGTCATACTAAACAACTTTCGCTATGGAACTCATATACGATTCGTGAAAAAATAAAAACATCTTATACACACACACAGAGACGATGCTTTTATGAAAAGTTTTTTTTTTAATCTAATAGATTTTACTATTGAAAGATAGGTATGATAACATTGATCACCTATCTGAAACAAGAAAACTCTCTCCAGTTTCATAGACATGCGTTCCCACGACACCACAAACGTGACAGCCCGCTACAAGATTCAGCGCCACATTGACACCATGGTGCTCCTGAAGGAGGACAGCATAGAGCCTGCTGCCACGGTCAGCACCACCGAGATCCCCACGCAGACGCTGCACCAGCTAATCGAGGCCAACCAGATGCTCACGCTGCCGCGACTGTCCTCGCAGGTAAGCTGGGGAACTCTCGATCACCTGACGTAATTAATAAACATGTTTTTCGTGACCGGAATAACCTTTTTTATTTTGGCAGTTTGGCATTTTGGCAAACAGAAACAGTTTCGGTTTTATTACAAAACAAGGTTTATCTTCAGAAGGTTTATACTATCGAGCATTTTTTAAATTTCGAACTTTATTTCGATAAGTTATTTTAAAGTTCTAATTACAATAACTGAGTTTGTAACCGATTCTAGGTTGTCAAATGTATTAAGGATGACCCCACTTGGAACAAGGTTCGAAATATAAAAACTAACCCGACTCTTTGGCGCCTGATACGCTGAAGGTTTAAAACATTTTTACTTTAAAAGACGCGCGTGCTACTTTTTAATAGTCAAATTTTTTGATATTCCGAAATCTCCCATGACTCGAGGAAGTTAGTATTTTGGCAACTTTGTAGAGCGTTCTGGAGAGCGTGTGCCCAGTGGAGTGGCGCGCGGCGCGGCGCCGCCTGTGCTGCGTGCTCGTGTGCGGGGGCGCGGGGGGCGCGGGGGGCGCGGCCGGGGGCGCGCGCCGGGCGCTGCGCGAGCTGGCGCGCGCGCCGCCCGACCGCACGCACTACGCCTACGTGTATGCGCACAAGCAGCCTGCGTTCATACATGCGCTGGCTAACGGCTCAGGTGAGGGTCCATATAATACTACCAGCCTATTGTTGCCCCCCTAGTTTTGGATTTGTGAACAGCCGTATCGCGCAGGGGGACTGCGGAGCGGATTCATCAGACTGATGTCTAGTGGGCATCCTGAGTGACGGCGCAACGCCGTAGGTTGTTGCTATGACATGACATTGTAATAAAGTCCTGTCAGAATATTAATCAACGATCAATTCGTGTTTTTGAGTGCATTTTTCCATTAAAAGTGTAACTTGGTGCTTTCGAATGATACTCATTGTTATAGTGTAACACAGTGATAACATAATAATTAACGAGTATTATGAATTTGATTTTTCTATCTCTTACGTATACGTTCATACAAAGTTATCGCGGCATGTATAATGAGAAACGTCAAATGCGCCGTGAAATGCGCGCGCCCGCTCGCACTCCGGACAAGTTCGAACATCTCGAACATTTGTTTTTCCGCCGTTCATTCCGCCTGCGCGGTGCGCCGTCACTCAGGACTCAGCCTTAGAGGGACTCTTTTGATAACATTGATAGCGTGGTTCTGTACAACCGTATTTATTCATGTACGCCCACGAAACTATAAAAAAAAACCTAATCGAACCCTCCACCCAACAGGCAGCGATATATCAGCGATGGAACATCGCATCGTCATAATCTGGCGTCGCGAGGCCACGCGCATACAATACGAGTGGCTCAACGAGACGTGGCCCAGTTGCACCCACGTCCACTGCGCTAACGACCACTTCCCTTCGGACCCGGCGGTTAGGGACGAGCTACTGAAGTACCATGAACGGTTAAACGAGACTAAACGAGCGTTAGATCAGCTGATTAAGAGACTGTTGAAACCGACCGAGGTTATGGCGTATGAAGCTCATGTACAGGTTAGTGTGAACGCTACTTTGATCTAGTTGGTGAAACTTCACCGTGTGATGGGTAAAAACTCGTTACTTTTTATGTCGAAAGATGTATAAATTCATTAAATTCCAGGTACTTATACAGGGTGTTAGGGTAAACACCGTTATCCTTGCAACCAGTGGTTTGGTTTCATTTATAGAACGTAAAATCAATGGAAAATTACAACTTTTTTTTTCTTTTTTTTAATTCTACATTTTACCACAAGAGACGCAAGTTCGTTGTCCTATGCGCTAGGGCAACGAACTTACGTCTCCACACGGGCGGGGGGTACGGGATGTGAATTGACCGGCCGCGAGCGCGACCCCTCCCTCAGTCAGTCAGCTGTTTCACTAGAGAGCACGGTGTCGGATAGAAACTGTTTTAAAATCTTTTAATGAAAATGACGTTTTTTTTTTTGTTGTGTTCGGTCATTTATTTTTATATTTAAGTCAACTACCCATGGTTTGAATGACAAGACTGTTTACCCTTACAGTCTGTAGTATTTTTATCTCACGAAGCGTCGCGCGCTTTACTTGTGGCTACAAAGTATACAAACACGCTGTGAATGTGTGGGTGATGACAAGTAGCGTCAGCACATAACACACACACACTTCCGACTTCGCCCGTGTCTCGGACTGTACCGGGAGCTCCTACGCTTATAGACACATTCACAGCGTTTTTGTACACTTGGTTACCACAAGTAAGAGGTAAAAACAATACTGTAGTTTTAGGTATTTTACAAATTGGTAAATCTGCAATAGACTACCACAGTTGTGACCGTCAGGATGGCTGGACCAAATTATATTTTTTTTTTATGTTAGCCTATACTGTCCCACTGCTGAGCAAAGGCCTCCCCTAAATCCTTCCAAACATCCTTTTCTAGGGCCACCTCGATCCAACCCTTGTGGTAGGCGTCTAGATCGTCTCGCCATCTCTTCCTGGGCCGGCCTCGGCAGCGCCGTGTCCAAAGGAAATATCGACATGAAACCATCTGCACCTTCTATATATTTTATATATAATAACTCACTGAAATAGTATTTTGTAATACAATAACTTTATTTGTACTCTTGTTTAGGAGCTGTTAGACGAGGCAGCTTTAGGCACAGTATGGCGCGCAGTGCTCAAAGTTTGCGAGTGGACGGAGCGAGCAGCCGCGGCCATGCGCACACAACGAGCAATATCTGCTCTGTCTGTGCTCGCCACTGTGGCGCTTGTGCTCGCTGCCGGGTATCTCATGGCTTACCTTATGTATGTACACTTCCACTTTTTATGGTAGCAGCAAAGATTTAAATCGTTAGATTCGCCCTACCACTTCAAAAGATAGTCACGTTTCTGTTTCGTTCTGACACCTCTAACACACAATGATGGAGTGACTTGACTTGATTGTAATGGAAAGCTATTTAATAATATGTGAGCACACTCTTCTTAGTATGGACACTTTTTCGCGTGACTAAGTAAGATGAGGGCAAATCTAGCGAATTAAATCTTTGGACAGCGGGTTGAATTTTACGGTGTTAAAAATACTCTCTACGAAAATACACCAACTTTCGTAAACAACATTTCAGTGACGTCATTCGCTCGTAAATTGCGGACTCCGTGTGGCGACCACCGCTCTTCTAGGAAATTTTACAATCTAGATTATTAAACCTACATTCCCATCCTCTCTCACAGCCGCGTAGAAGAAGAATCAGTGCAGCGTCAGAAGGAAGAGAGGAAGAAACAGAACTGCGCTACTAAGAAGAACAACAATGAGCAGAGCTCTGAGCTACGACTGCATGAGTTACGAGCTGAGAAGTATAACGGACTGGTTAGGTATGTATCCGCCGATAATTAGTAGCAAAATGACGTTGTTTCTTGCATTGAAAAAATACGAGATCAGTCTGCCCAGCCTTTTCCCAACTATGTTAGGGTCGGCTTCCAGTCTAACCGGATGCAGCTGAATACCAGTAATTTGCATGGAGAGACTGCCTATTTGACCTCCACAACCCAGTAATTGGGTAATACGATACCCCTTGGTTGACAGACTTTCGGGCATCTGACAATCCGTAACGACTGTCAAAGATCGACGAATGGCAGCCTGTACCAACGGCTTGCTTTCCGAGGCATGGAGGAGTCTTGGTATGTAAAGATGGTCACCCATCCACGGACCAACCCCGGCAAGCGTAGCTTAACCCGTGCGGCTGTTATTACTTAGCCACAAGCTCCTCCTTCCTCTACAGTCGTTTGTATCTTGTAGTTTCTAAGAAACCGAAGCATGATTACTATTACTAGTAGTTCCCGCTTCATAAAATTAACCAGTAAGTTGTAATTCGATGTTTTTTTTTAAGTGAAAGTTACTTTTAGCCATATTTCTTTCAATTTGATCCTCTTACAGACTGTTGAAACCTGGCTGTCGAACGATCGTGTTGCTGGTAGACGTGCAGAGTCGCGTGCAACTGCTGTCGAAGTTCCATAAGATTGTGTGGCCTTATCGCAAGTAAGTACAGTCACATCCAAAACATGTTTGTCACCTCATTTTTGTCTGCTTATTGCACGATAGAATCTGGTTTACCGACTCAGCATTTTAGACAGTGTGTCCGGACATGGACTAGCGATATTCTAAATACGTAAATATAAACTATTTTAAAGTACAATTACACTCTTAAGTCTGGGTCCAATACACTTCCTCGCTATGTGGCAGCCATTTTGTTTTTTTTGTTGAAATATTCTCTATGCGAGTACAAAAATAATCATATCTCTCAAAGTTTTAGTCATACTGAAATAAAAATAGGCTTATTCGAAAGGCAATAAAAATGTCTGCCGTCTGCATTACTCTGCGGCTGAAAGGTAACCCGAAACAGATAAAAAGTCATACAAATTACTACAAAGCGCGGCACTACAAAACTTAGAAGCTTGATGGTTACTTTGTGGCACGACGTTCGTACTAATTCGCAAACACGAACATTACCGAAGCGCATAAGTTTTCTGGTTCCCCTGTATGAACGAGTCGCGCCCGCAGGAACAAGACGCTGGTGTTCGCGTACCTGTGCGTGTCGCGGCACGCGAGCTGGTTCGCGCGCGTGCTGCAGCTGTCGCTGGGCGGCGCCGAGCTGCGCCTCAACGCGCGCAACTGCGTGGGCACGGTGCTGGCGCTCAACCCGCACCGCAAGTACTTCTGCATCTACCACGCCAAGCACCCCGAGTGCACCAAGCCGCACAAGGTGACTACACGAATATTTACAGTTACTATATGATATGATACTTTGGTTGATGGTGTACGGCGTACGAGGGACAATCATGTTGTTGGTTTTTCTGCGTGACTATCGAAGCTGTAGTTTCCGGGATCAGCGAATGTAAAAGTCCAAAATCCATATTCAAGATAGCAACCATAAAAAAACGTGATCCAACCGTGATGTAAACGGAGATGTACCCATTATCAAATCAAAATCAAAAGTCATTTATTCAAACTTGACTGAGAATCAGCACTTTTCGAACGTCAAAATAACATAAGACAGTCCCCCAAAACGCCCACCCTTCACCACTTGCTAGTGCTTTACATAGCTGTTTGTTGATTTTTGAGTTGCTGATATTAGAAACCTAACCCTTCTAGGAGTTCAAGCGCTGCTTATTTATCTATTTTACCAACAGCTTCTCTAACAATATATTATAAGCAGAGGTGTGACGATCATGTTTGCGGGGCCAACATGGCCGGAAATTGCAGACTGATTTTAAAGGAAAAAGAGGAGGCCTTTGCCCAGCAGTGAGACACAAAATAGACTAATTAAAAAAAAAGAGGTAACAATTACAGACTACTAACACTCGTCGCCAATAACAGATTAACCAGCATTCTAAAGACACTACATCATGCATCTGTGTTGTCGTGTTCGCAGCGCATGAGCCGCATGACGCGGTCGCTGGGCGAGGGCGGCTCGTTCGACCCGGAGGCGGGCGCCTTCATCGGCTTCCACACGTCGCCCGACTCGTCCTCCAACGACGAGGGATCCGACCCGCCCGTGCTCATGCAAGGTGCGTAACACATATTTCGGTTTAGTTAGCGGAACTACACAGATCTGCCCAATCATATCCTTGAAGTTTCCCTAAGTAACGTAGGAAATCGATTCCTACAGGATGTAAAGAATCATCACATAACAGTTATCTACGCATTCTGTAAATCAAACTAAGTAATATGGAGCAGAAATGAGTGCTGGGAAACGCCTTTTATTTTTGGGTGTGAAAAATCGCTGTATACGGCAGCGCGCAATGTTACGCAAAACATTGTGCATTTAAAATTGACTTTCGTGAAAAAATCTCAATATCTCCGTAAACAGGTATGATCCAGTATTCATTCATATTCATTTATTGCATTTCATGTTGTTTACAGGTTGTTACATTATGATAGTTCCAAACAATGAACCCTGCTAGGGCACAGCAATGTATAGGCGACAGGTTTTAATTAATTTAACATGCTATCATTATTCATTATTAATACAATTTGTTGATATAGATTAATTTAAAAATTATTAATTATTATTATACATTATGTCATTCTTACAAACTAAATAAATAAATTATCATTTTCTGACTGATGTCTTATAGAGTACCTAGTTATGTATGTGTAATGTGTTCGAGTCGATAGTAATTTATTTATTTCTCAGTTAAAAATTATTTTAGGCTATTATATGATTTTAAGTTTAAGTAGTTTTGTAGGTCATTTTTGAATTTGTTGTCGTACTCTGTATCCTTAACTGAATTCGGGAGTTTATTATAGATTTTAACGTACATGGCCAGAGGCCCAGAACGAAACATAGCTAGTCTTGAAGTTGGTACCGCTTATTCGTTTAGATATCGGTTTCTAAGACTGCGTTGCTGTGGGCGTTGCTGTTTTGCTAGCGGAAAAAGCGATGGGTATTTTCTCACAAATTTACTAGCTTCTAGGATATAAATACCTGTTAGCGTAAGAATTATATAAAAACGTACAAAAAGTTATCACAATGACGGGCAGTATATGTGACTCTCGGCTACGTTAACCATCTACAAGGGCCACACATAAGGCGGAGCGCAGCGCATAGCATTTGTCACTGTCAAACAAATATCAACGTTGCGTGCCTAAAAATAAAGTTGAGCTTGAGAATTAATAACCAGAGACGCGCGCCTCTTTCCGCTTAGACGCGCTCTCGAGGTGATGGAAGTTTATTCATTTTCAACTATATTTCAACCGGCGCAGGGTCGATATTTGATTGGCAGTGACGAATGTGCTGCGCTGCACCTCGCCTGGTGTGCGGCGGCCCTAAGACGTCCATTTTTTTCTTGAAATTTTAGTTATAATAAGAAACAAGGATATTCCTTTTTTATTTTTTCTGATCGTACTTTTTCCATCTTTCTTTGCAGAGAACCTATTAGACGGGCTCGAGAACTGGCTGGACCGACTGTTCGAAGGCAGTACCCACCGCTACTACATTAACTACTGGCCCGACATGACCACCAAGTGAGCCACGAGCCACTGCGAGCCAGTCACAGTGAGCCACGAGCCACAGTGAGCCACTCAGTTTTATTTAGTCTGTACACGTTGACGCTTTGGCGTAACTGGGAATGAGGGAAGTGAAGATGTATAGAGTTTTTGTTGTTAGGTTGGTACTCAGATCGGTTTGACAGACAGGTTAGAGTTGCCAACCTTAGGAAGTTGGAATGTCTTATGTGCCTGTATTTTCATGTTTGTTTATGGACTTGTTGGTTTGAAGTTGGTCAAGTACGAATTTAACCAATGAAACTAAACGCGATCAGGACTTCTAAACCGCGTTCGACGGATGTCAGTGATTCTATTTTTCGTGGGGCAATGGCTGTCAGTGTCAGTATTCTGCAACAATTTTGACACTGACAGCTCGTAACGCGGTTTAGGCCAGCCACATACATACAGAATTCCGAAATATCGATCGAACTTCCGAAACGGAATTCCTCTGTATGTGGCTGGACGTTTGTATGGATTTGCAGCCTTCGAAATTCCGAATCGATATTTATGTATTTTGCCGGCCTTGCTGAACGCGCTCAGTTTCATTAGTGAAATTCGCCCTATGACATGTTTGATTCAAGTCAAAGCGAATGTTTTACTGTTATTTGACTTACCATGTTTAGAAAAGTTTTAGTTAGTATTATATAACAATATCCTTTCGGGCTTCCCTTGAATTGACGATAATGTTAAATCAATGCGCAGTTTTTATGGTAAAAAAAGATCATTATAAAATATTCCTAGTTACGCCAAGACGCAACATGGTTCACCAGTTATCTTAATAAAATGATATCTCGTATTTTTTTTTTCGTCGTTTTTAAGAAAATATACTGCCCGGTTATTGCCGTTTTCGAACATAGATTATAAATAAGTGTGATAGTTATTCGTAACGGTTTGCCTTAGAGCTGATACCCAAGGCAAGAGTTTCGACAACTCTTCCGAATCGTAGTTCTAAAGGATAGTAAGAACACTGTAGATTAATGTTAAAATTAAGTTCGAAATTCCTTTCGATGTACGAATCGGACAGTTGCTAAACGAAAGAGCTGTTTCGCGACCTCCGGATAAGTTCTGGTTAAATTATCTGGCAGATAATTTCGTGCTAGTTCTGTTCCATTTGTAGAGTTCCGTAACCAATCAAAAACGAAACCTTTTATTATTGAAGCGAAACTTAGGCGGTGGACGAGACCTGAGAGTGCAATTTCAAGGACGCGTCACGTTTAGGCACATATCGTTACATGAAAGAGAAGAAAGATATAATTCTCTCTGTCTCTCACACTAAATCTCTCTTATTCTTTATTTTTAAGAAGTTTCACTCCTGTCACGTGTACAGTGCTGCACGCGCTATTTATTTTCTTTTGGTTACTGCCTATCCGGAAGTGGTGAAATAGGCCCTAAGTATTGAGTTATCGCGCTTTCTCGTAACGTGGTACTTTCGTTGTGTGGCTGTGTAGAACAATAGATTCGATCGATACAGTCGGGTGGACAAATGTAATACTGATCAATCGCTTTGGGTACACTTCTGTTGACAAGGGTTTAATGTAAGATCGAAGTAGCGTAGGGAAATCTTGTCCTTTGTTCTGACATAATCATAAGTGCCCATGTAGGTTTATCTAATATTATAAAGAGAAAAGTTTTGTACTTTTGTTTGTAATAGATAAACCCAAATAGGGAATATGCATGTATTTTTTTAATATTTTTATTCGATAGTTTACATCGTCAAATAATAGTGAAAAAAAATTCGACGGCAAAAAAGCAATTTAAAGTAGTTAAAAAAATGTTTAAAAATATCCAACCGATCCGGGCTATTTAAACGCCCTCCATTTGGCGCGCTTGGTGTGGTGACGACACAGACCGTGAAAACAGACAAGCAACTGTCAAGTCAACGTCAAACACTTCTTTTTCTATGAGCGTTTGACATTGACTTGACACTTGTTAATTGACTTGACATTGACATTTTGATTGTTATCCCGGATTGTTACGTCACATCCGCTCTTAGCCTTTTCAAGTATTTGAATGACCCACAGTTTTTTGGGACTTTAAAAAAATTAATTTCTCGCTCAAAAAGAAATTTTATTCAAAAATATTGATGGAGGCATAATTCTGAAGTAACATAGTTTATAGAAAAAAATATTTGACCCATATTTGAATCACATGCATATTCCCTATTACTGGACCAATCCAAAAAAATCTTTCACCAGTAGAATGCTATATTATTGTTACTGAGTAACGTAGGCTATCATTTATAAAGATATCACGCGGGCGAAGCCGCTAGCGCAATAGCGGAAGCTAGTGTGAAACATAATATAAAGCAAGCACGCGTAAAAAAAATTAAATAATTTTATTTTTTTATTTTTTTTTGTTACGCGTGCAATCTTGATATTATGTAATAAGCGAACAAACGATTTCTAGCTACATCACAATGGTTCAAGTGCCTTTAGTCAGTAGAAGTGTGCTTAAGGTCCTAGGCCAAATTGTATTAGTGCCTATGTTGGATAGTTAGGCGAACTGAGTCTCCTACTATAGGTATTAGCTTTATTGTAGCTCGGATGTTGAGATTTAACGTTCGGAGGCCGGTGGCTATAGCTCAATGTAAGAAAAATAAGCAATTTTATTTAATAATAATATATTTTAATTGATTCAGTTCTGTTTGAAGAACTTTTGTATTTATTGTCTAATCATTGTTATTTTTGTCAGTATTCAAAATGGTAAAATAATTAAAACATTCTTCATGAAAAAGCTTAATCGCCTACTAAAATGTTCAAACTTGACGTTTAAATAGGTATGAGCATCTGTTTGTGCATACCACTTCAGCACGCGTAGCATGAACACAATAAAAACGGGTTTTGTCGACGGAAGAATAGACAAAATTAAAGATTCACAATCTGTCATTTTGTCTATTCTTCCGTCGACAAAACCCGTTTCTATGGTGGTCATGCTACCCGTGTAGGAGAACAGGGGAATTAACGTTAATTACCTTAATACCTGACCAGAGCTCACACCGGCCCTGTTCGATTAAAAAAATAAAATATAAAACAAAATATTCACACTTTTATATAAATAAATAAAACTAGCTGTAAATTAGCAGTTTGTCTTCACGATATCACAATAACTAGTCGTATTATAGAGTACCTACGATAAAATGAGGACAGTATTACGGCACTGCACCTCATTGTTGGTAAATACTACGCTATTACATGACGTGATAGACTCCGATGTATATTGCTATGACCAGGATAAATAGAGGTTTACAAGGAAAACTGCCCGATAAGTTTTCCCATCAACAAAAATGACGGAATTCCATACACTTTCAACTCCAAACCCCCCTTTAGGGGATGAATTTTCAATTAGCCTTCGTTAGTGATCACGGATCACCTTCGTTATATAAAGAAAAAGAACCGTTGTGCCGACTGCCTCGTTGGTCTAGTATTTGCAAGTGCTACTGCTGAGCGTGACGTCCCAGGTTTGATTCCCAGGTTGGGCAGTGTTATTGGGTTTTCCATGTGGAATTTCTCAGTAGCAACCCGGAGTCTGGATTTGTGTGCCCTATTGATGGCAATAGGCTCGCCCTCTATTACGTGGGACTTAAACATTACAGGCGATAAAAATCTCATGTCTGCCTAGCCTTTCCCAAAAATTATGTTGGGTTCGGCTCCCAGTCTAACTGGATACAGCTGAATACCAGTATTTTACATGGAGCGACTACCTATCTGACCTCCACAACCCAGTTACTGGATATCACGATACCCCTTGGTAAGATTGGTCAAGAAGAACCAATGAAGAATTTCATATGAGTCAACATTTCACGCCGGGAAAACAGCGGCCGGCAGCGGCGTGGCGAGCACTTTCAGTGTGAAATAATTTTAAACTATATCTAGATAATTAAAAGTCCAGTATTGCTTGAAAAGGTCGTGCGGCCACGCGCGTTCTGTCAGCGGTACAGCGCGCGGCGAAACGAGGCCGCTCGCGGCGGGCGCCGCGGGCGTATGTAGATACTAAACTGATCAACAGAAGACTTGGCACGTGGTGTCGGGAGGCCGCGCGCGCCCGCCGGCGGCGACGCGAGTCCGGCCGGTGGGTTCCGCCGGCTTCGTAGCGTCGCTGCCGGCCGCTGCCGTTCCGGTGTGAATCGGCCCTAAATCTTGGACATATTTTTATTACCTCATACATAAAGTGACTCTTGTAATAGAAAATTGAGATCAACACTAATACAAACAGTGCCCAAGCACTCAAGCATCGCACCATATTAACTTTTAATTTAGTAAATAAAGAACAAACATACAGTGAAATTTCAATTTACTTTTAAAATTGAAATAAAAATCGGTATCTATCACGATATTTAATAGCTACTTTACACGTTTTTAAATCTTTATACATTCTACCTAGTAACATTTGATTGAGCTTCGTTATTGCCAGTCGAAAGCTAGAGAACAATATTATTATAATGCAGGGAAAAGAGATCTTGATTATTAAAATTATACACTCATTTCTTTGACCGCGTTTTGTTATGATCTAGAAAGCTATAAAAATTGTAAAGGAAACTACAAATTGGTAGAATAGCCACGATAAGAGACGTATTATGTCTCCCAAAGCCCAAGTAAAAATCAAACGGCTCTTTGGACGCCCTCGTGTGCTACTTTGCACTTTATGTCACTGAAAATAAAATTCTCTTTCCAATGTCATCTAATGATTCTGTAGTTTGCTCTGACCCTTTTATGTAAACTAAGAACTTCTATAGACTTAATTCTCATGCAAAACTTGGTCCAAGCAGCGACTAACGTGTTCTCGGATTGCTAGACAAATCGCTAAATTATTCTTATTAGTATTGAGATAGTTATTGTAGTATTAACTTAACTTTGTTTATATTTAAAACGAAATCTTGTTTATGGTTCCTGTGAGTGCAATCGGTTGTCCCGAACGATGTACTAGTCAAAATGTATTACCAAATGTTATATTTTATAATTTAGCCAAATATTATAGTTGTCGCCATTGTTAGTTTGAACGTCAGTAACTCAGACCAACAAAAAAGGAAAGACGGATCGCGCCGTACATCAAAAGTGAAGCCACCTTTTTATATTTTTATGTGTGTGTACAGGGTTGTCATTTTTTTAAGTTTTTCCCTATAATTTGTGGAATAATATTGTATGAGTAGGATAATATTGTACGAGAAAGATATTGTTGAGTATGGTATTATAACTCGATTGTTAAGAAGGGCTTAATATTCCGAAACAAAAACAAATAAAAATACATCACTATTTCGTATAGCTACTATCCATTTACTTTTAGATTCAGTATTACTTGGAAATCTAAAATATAAATACATAAAAAAAGAAAACAGGAATATAATTACTCGAAATAAGAAATCATAATTTAAATCGGTTTAATCGAATGTGATCGTTATGTCACTGCTTTCATTCGTTCATTCGTTGAGGTGATTTGTTTCAAGTAACCTAAAATTCATAGTTAATTAAATTTAAAAACGATGTTATTTCAAGTACGTACAAGTGAAAAGTGATTCCGTCAGACTTTTTATGTGATTTTCTATTGTTTTTACAAGTTTTCACTACACAAGAAGGCATAATTCTATTTTTTTATTGATGTTTACTAGACGACGACTCGTACTTTACTTGCAGGAGCATAGTTTTGTGACTTCACTTTTGATGTACGGCGCGCTCCGCCTTTCCTTTTTTGTTGGTCTGAGGTCAGTAATGAAAAACTTACATGCGAGCGCGGCAAAGTTTTTCGTCGTGTTATCTCACGTCGGATAGACATGGCTATACAGGGTGTACAAAAAGAAAGACTCATCACAATACCGTGATCTACGCATTTTGTACATCAAACTAAGTAACACTAAGCAAAAATTATTGAAAAAAAAATTGAACTTTGACCTTCAATATCTCCGTGTATATGTATAAAAAAATCGGAATGGCAGGAAGAACAAGTGACTCTCGCCTCTCTTTTCACCTGTTATTTTACGCATAGTCATGTCTCACTTCGGCGCAAGATATTGCCACAACACCCATTACGTCGCACGCGCAGGTTGGCCGATGGTCGAAAGGTGTTTATAATAAGATAAGGTATTTACAATCTTGTGTTCAAATCGGAATGATTTATCGAGTGTCACAGGTTTTGAAATGTGTCACGATATGGTATTTATTCAATTAAGTAGTTGTGGGAAATTATATTTTTTTCTTGCAAATTAAAAGTATTTTTGTCTTGTTTTATTGCATTGTATCTATGATAGTACAGTTATAAGTATTTCGTTCACGTATATTAAAATAACTTTAAATGAAATATAATTTTTGTTCTTCTGTACTTCTGCATGACAATTAAATTATGGAATCTCTTTTGCTTTCCTATTTTTAGACCTTGTGTATGGTAACAATAAAATGCATTTTATTACAAAATGAGATTGTTTGATAAATAAAAAGACAAATTTGTATAAACCTAACAAAATGTATAATTATGTGAATGTTTTCATTGTATTTATACATCATTGCTGTTATGATTGCACTTGTTGAATGTTTACTTTTTAAATGTCACATTTCTATGTTGCCAACATTATCCTTTTTGAGGAAATGGTGATATTTAATCTTTATTTGTAGATACGAATGCTTTATCTCTCTCGGAATGCAGCCGTCTCGTTTCCCCAATACGAAACTGTATAAATGTGCTGTTTAACCTGTGTTGCCATGTTTTATAGTTGTAATTATCACCACGTTGGGTGTCTGTATATGGGTTGTTGGAAAAGCTTGTCTATTCATACTAAAATATAATTATTGTTGTATTTAAATTATTTTTATTGTTAAGATACACTAAATCTATCCTTTATCTTAATTCCAGTATCGATTTGTACAATAAATGATTAAATATTGTTCTTTATTTTTGAGTTTTATTTTATCTTGTACAAATTACTTCTCTCAAAACTTTATGGGGGCCTATTTTTGCTAAAAATAGGCAGACGGTTTTATCACAATGTCTGATATCACAAATTTAATGTTCTGTTTGTCCAATTATCAAAAATGTCCTTCAAATATCAGTTCAATGGTTTTGGGTAAGCTCTTTATTAATCGTACGTAAATACGCCGCAATACGACTTTTTTTCTTTCACTATGGGACCAAACTGAAATTGCGAAAAAAAAGTCAGTTGTTCCCTACATTTTGACGAGCTATGCGAACATAGGACACAGCAGATTTTTTTTTCGCAATTTCTGTGTTGGTCCCGTACCTAGTGAAAGTTGTTCATGCCCATGAATTCAATTTCACCCTGTATAGTAACTCTATAGTAGCAAAGAGGTTACTTTGTAAGCTAGCCTTTATTTATCTTGTGGACTCGGCAAAAGTAAGGTAGGGCGGCCTCAGGCTTGAAGGAGGGACGATCTTCGCAAGCTGACTGGGTAGCAGGTGGTTGGGAGTTCCCGTGGATCGAGTTGAATGGAGAGGCCTATAGTCTGTTCCTGTATCTGATACTTAAGTGTAAACAAAACGTGTTGAGGTCAAATTCTTACGCAATCTCTCATTGTAAAGGGAAGTAGTAACACTTTGATCTGTATAATATAGAAGTTTCCCACTGTATACCTATCTCACCACTTGATCCAATAATTATTGTTTGAATAACATTATTAGGGCCGAGTCACACCGGAATGGCATCGGCCGCTGGCGGCCTCGCGCGACTTTCAGACCACGCGCCTAGTCTCCTTTTGACTAGTTTAGTTTCTACATTCGGCACGCGGCCGCCCGCGGTGCCTCACGTCGCCGCTGGCAGCCGCGGGCAGAACCACTGACAAGAGGCGCGTGGCGCGCGGCCGCGCCCTTTTCAAGCGAGACTGATCTTTTAAGTATGTAGACAAAGTTTAAAATTATTTCACACTGAAAATGCTCGCCGCGTCGCTGCCGGCCGCTGCCATTCCGGTGTGACTCGGCCCTAATTGAAACATCATCGACGAAAATTGAGGTTATAAAATGAAACTTTACTTTTTGAATTTTACAAATGGATGCTCGAACATAGTTTTTATAGCTTAAAGGAATTTGTTGACAAAAAATTTTGATGTTCTATTCACTATTGATGGCTCCTTGTCTACTTGCTTAATTTTAAGTATTTTGCATGCTTTGTTATAACCTAGCTAAACATGTTTGTGCTATATAGTATTATTTAACACCCCTTTATACCATGTTTTATGCAAATAAACATATTATCTTATCAACTCAATTTGTACCTGTCTGATCCATTTGTTTACATTTTCATCAGATGCTTTGGAACATACCGCACGTCCTGCAGTGGACTGCTATAGCCTGTTGATGATGATGATGAGTGCTATAAGCCAGCCAGCCATCCATAAAATATTTGTTTAAAATTGAACCATAATGGGATAGCAATAAAACAACTTATTAAGTTAACTGCATCTATTTCATAATATTATTGGTCTATTGTAGTTGTCAGTTTGCGCCACAAAGAAAATGCTGTAATAGGTGTTTCAGAATGGATGCTTCCTGTTGGCTAGCCTTAGATATTTGTTACGAAGCTAAAAGAAAAAAAAAATACAGTTGCCATAATTATGCCATAACATAGCAGTTCTTAACAGTTGGTTCTCCATAAAAAAGAGTGTTGTTCAAGAACATAATGGATATCATTTCTGTTCTGATGTTTAAACCGAAAAAAATAAAATAAATTCATATTTGATAACTGCAAAACCTTTGGATAATTTCATACATCATAAATATCAATCTTCTTTTAAAAGTTTACTTTGCAGGTTAGTGACAGGGAGTGACCCATCTTGTCTACTCCAGCACGCATAGCATTACAACCATAGAAACAGCTTCTGTTGACAGAAGAATAGACAAAATGACAGATAGTGATTGCTTATCAGTCATTTTGTCTATTCTTCCGTCGACAGAACCCGTTTCTATTGTGGTATACAAGGTGGGGCTAAACAAGTAGGATGGGTTAAGGAACAGGGGTCATCAACATCTTAACCTATTGACTGCCACTATCGGATTTACCTCTTAATACTCAATAATCTGAACTTGCTACTTTAAGAGATAAATACCTTAATATATTCTATTTACGTGCTCCAGGGTTGTGTCGGTTACACCATGTCCACCTGTAATTTAATTATTGCAATATGTAAAAGTTAAATTCATAACTCCAGATTTCAGAAGGCTTTGAATCTTTTGTCAGGCAATTCATGCATATTCACATAAAGGCTGCTTAACCAAGTCAAGCAGGTCTTATGTAAATTTGCTGTCAGGGATATGGTTTCCTGCTCCTTGAATAAGGTTTAGGAGAGAAATAAATAGTTGCTACTGTAATTACAGATGAAATTCATGACTTTCTAATTAAATTCAGCTGCAACCAGACTACTGTTAATCAACATCAACCAATTCCTTAAAATATGTCATCAAATAATAAATAATTATGTCTCAAAATGTGTGGGGGGGATGTTGGAATCAATCGCGCTCTGGTTGCAACCTAACACTAGTAACTCTACATACAACTTTAAATTTACTTACAAGGTCTATGATTCTTACCTATTTTTATTACATGATGCCTACCTGACAACTGTAGACCCTACATGCTAATTGTATTATATAGTATTCTTTCTATGATTTAGTTCATACTGGCAATTGGCGAAAGCAAAACCCATGCCTATGCCTAAACCAGTTGTGATGGGCCACCTCCTTTTAATAATAAGTATTGAAGCAATTGTGCCAAGTACAATGCCACCACCTGTAATGCAAAAATTTTAATCAGTAGAGAAAAATTACAAACATAACATATTTACATGTCAGCAAGTACGTAATCCCATAAGAATAATTTAAAATATAATTACTCACACAAATAAGATACGGCTTTTAAATAAGGAACCAGACTGAGTGTGTACCATTCTTGACTCATAAGGTTATAACCATTGGTACTGAACATCACCCTCATTTGTCAGGAAAAGGGTTAATAACCATGATACCTATGATGGGATAGGTAATCCGACACTTATAAAGTAGACAAGGGCGCTACTGCATTATCCCCTGATACCCTTCGGCCCGGTCGAACAATGCTGGACCGGATCCTTACGGCAAGTACAAAATATGATCTGTATTTCAATATTTACCTCCTTTTACAATGGCATCGGTTAAACACATGTCCAATTTCTTCCTATAAGATTCTTCAGGATCTACTTTTTCTTTTGCCATTGTGTACTTTGTATTTTTTTTTACCACAAATCCAAATATTTAAACAAAATGTAGGTTGTCCCGTGTTTATTCTTGGGATCGTTCACCAAAAACTGAGTTTATTGCGGAATTTGTGGCTTTTACATAATTCGTAATGAAAATTGATAGGACGGCACGACACGAAAGATTTAATTTGATGACACTGACATTATTGACATTGTATGTCACTCACTAGCGTCAGTCAACTGTCAAATGAGGACTTGTCATAGAGCCACGCATAAAGGCGCGCCGCCACAGACGTCCCTTCGACGCCGCGCTCTAGTGTCTATGTCATTGCATGCATCACATTGCAAAAATGTAATTCCACAATTTTCCGCCGGTGGCGCGCACTCCACTTACAAAATAAGCGTGCATACCTACAAAAATAGTATTTATTTATTTATTTAGTTGGTTTGCCTAAATAAATAAATAAATAAAATTGCGCAGTCGGACTGTACAAATAAATCGTACGTCCCTACGCCCGTTCAAATAAAACTGCGTAGTTTATTCGTTTCGTTCCGCGATGGCATCGACAGCCGACGCATTAGCTATTGTTGATAAATAAAAAAACAAAAACCGGCCTAGTGCGAGTCGGATTCGCGCACGAAGGGTTCCGTACCATTATCTATAAAAACGGCTATTGCGGCGTATCTATAAATATGGGAGTTGGGAGCCCTCTTTTAATATTTATTTTATTCAGTTTTTTTAATATTTGTTGTTATAGCGACAACAGAAATACATCATCTGTGAAAATTTCAACTTTCTAACTATAACGGTTCATGAGAATCTATTACTATACTCTATGGATACAGCCTAATGAGGATGACAGACGGACAGACAGACAGACGGACGGACAGCGGAGTCTTATTAAAGGGCCATTTTACCCTTTAGGTACGGAACCCTAACAAGAGGCAGAAAAACAAAAATCGTAGGACCCTGGTGTAAAAGATTGGCTAATGCTGGCTAAAAAAACACTAATAGAAAAGTCCTAGATCCCACAAATAATATACCGTAACTAAAGGGCGCAATCCACGCGAAAACTGAGCGCTCGCCGCACTCGTTACGATTATAAATAAATAAATAGTCTTTTATTGCAGGCAAAATGCCCCTGGACAAAAAAATAGAATAAATAGTAAACAGTAAAAACATTAAAAAAATAAACATGGAGGTATGTCTAGGCTTAGTATAGGTAGGTACCCATAGTCTTAAAAAAAAACATAGTCTTTCGTAATTTTCGAACCGTTGCAAACAGAGGCGGCTCGTGATATTTATTTGTGGGGGTTCACTAAAAAAGAAACGTAGAACTAGAGCTTACCATTTATTTTATTTGTAAAGAAAATCCATTCGGCGATCTTTTTGGCGAGCGAAGACATCTATCACTTTCTTGTGAAAATCAGTTATGGAATTAATTAAGCGTTTTTCAATGCTTATCATACAACAAGATACACTGGATTGTTCCATTTTTAACACAAATGTCGCGCACAAACTATTTTTAATAATTATTTAGAATAAACACTGCGAATCTACTGACAGCCGAGTTGAGCCGACCGTTTGTTTACATAAGATCGGCAACAGCGCAAAGGCATGGATCGCATTCCCGCGCGCGGCCGCCCGGCCGCCTTGCGCCGTTTGGCAACGTCGCGCGTGAGCGGCGCTCAAAATTAGGCTAATTTCTCATACAAAATCTTCTGTTTCACGCGTCGGACTGTGTCGATATTTCTCTTTCGCACTCATTGAATGCGACGTGCTAGAAATCGTACTGAACTTTGTTTCATAGGAGCGCAATCGCTGGCGCTCCACACGTTACAACTTGACGCCCAATGTACGCGTAGGAAATGGTTTTCTAGTAAACTGCTATTGTATACATGGGCATAGTAGAAAGAATGTATGTATAGGATTATAATAAAGAAATATAGATTATGCTATTTTCGTGGGAGTGCACGGCACCAGCGCTCTTTATGACGAGCCGCCTCTGGTTGCAAACGTATGCAAAATGTAATAGAGCATTTTTTTTTTCCATATTCCTGTAATAAAGTACTACCCGGAACCGACCTAGTAAGATTAAGTTAAATATTTTTAATCGCAAAAAAGATTAGGTAAGGTTATGTTAGAACTGTGACCCCGTTTTTTTTTTTTTTTTGAGGTTGGGAAATCATCAAATGACTTCTCCCGCTCTGGGCGGAGCGGAAGGGCGTGTCAGACTTTTACTGACTAAAACCCACCAGTGTTCCTTCAGTTGCCTGTTGCCAAGGTCCCGGTATCCCTTTCGGACTATCCCGCAACCCTGGCAGGAACTGTGACCCCCTATGACTAGAATATAAGAACTGAAAAACACATTTTAATTAGGGTTAGTTAGTTGGGGTTCTGAATACTGGTTTCTATAAACGCCGCACCACCGCGGTGTCCATTATGGGAGCCGGCGGTACCGGCAGTCAATGTTTGTAATCTCGGCTGCCGGCAGTAATGTCACTGCCGTGCCGGTTCCCAATGGCGTTATTTTTAGGATTTTTTTACACTATAATCTTATTTTTAACTGTAATCTCCCAATTTTTTTATATAACTGTAATCTTATTTATATGGTGTAATATAATATAGAGTAGAGTCTGACCAACGAAAAATGATCCATCGTGCTCATATTGAAATTTTATTATTAAATGAAAAAATATTAATTATCAACACGAATTATCGCTCTATGTTCAGGGACAAACAGTGTTTTTTTTTTTTAATTTCGCGCTTGTTTTCTGGATCAACTTTCGTTTGCCAGACTCTATCTATTTTATTTTATGAATAAAAGTTCTATTATGAAAAAATATTTATTCTGAATAAAATAATGAAAGTAATTATTGATATTGTTTTTGTTTCAGACTATTATTATAAGTACCTAAGTACCTTTATTCTTACTACTTATTACATTAAAAACGGGTTGACAGAAGCATCCATGCTTCCACCTGGACCTAGTTCTGGGAAAATGGGAGGAAATAGAGGGCTTTGTGATTCGTAGCAGATGGTTTTCCATAATTCCGTGCCTCAAGGACGACTAAACGTACAGAAAACATGGTCGTGCCATAGACGCTACCTAACAAAATACCTAATTGGGAAGTTGAAAGATTATAGAATAAAACTGAACGGTAGGTATCTCTACAGTATAAACACATGAAGATTATCTAACTTCATTCAAATAAAGTCTAGCTAACTATAAATCGTGGAACTATTTAGCTACAATAACACTATGGCTATGTTCACACGAATAAAACGATTTGATTAGAGCACGTATACGATTTTACCGTATACAAGGTTCACAAGGCGACCATTTCCACTCGATTTTAACGTTACGTTTTCAAATTTCACAAGATCAAGAACAACTGCGTGCACGCGCGCGAGTCTCGCATACGAGAGAAAAGTTTGTCCGTGTGAACTTGTGAATGATACAACATGAATATAAACGATATTGCGTGTCGTATTCGATAAAATCGTATCGAGACGCAGTCTCCTCAGTGGCAACTTGGGTCGATATAGGTACCTACGGGGAAAAATATTTCTCGAACACGATATTTTCCCACATGTACGTCTACAGATTTATTATATGTATAGATATAGATATAGAATAGAATAGATATGTTGTTTACACAGAGTACACACGGCTACACATCAAGCTATACATTTCCAGTTTATGCTGATCTCTCATTGTGTAGGATTTTCGTACAATGCGAGGTCAGCTTATACTGGAAATGTATAGCTTGATGTGTAGCCGTGTGTACTCTGTGTAAACAACATATCTATTCTATTCTATATGACGCGAAATGATACTTACTTCTTAATTACTAGGTTTGTGAGATCGTGTGTTGTTATATGACCGTCATTTTCTTTGCGCGGAAACTTAACGCGATACATGGTGTATAGAATATAACTCTAAAGTTAGATTAATTAAAATTTTCCAGATGCGTTGTTTATTTATTAGTTTAGTATTAGTGCGATAGGTGGCGCTACCTATCTTTCAAATCTTGATAATCATGAAAGAATAGTGACAAATGTTAATTTCTTAAAAAATATAGGTATTTATTCTTTAATTTTTCACTTTTCTACATAATTTATTTAGCTTACAGAGTGTTCGAACGTTTTCCCATATATTTTGACAGTATCATTTCGTGCTCGATAGATGGCGTTGTTCGTTTAATGTCATTTTCTGAATCGCGGTGTTAAGAGTCTCCGTCGAAGAATGACTTTCGCCCAGATATTCCAAATAATTTTTAGTGTAGGTATCTTTGTTTTTGACTTCTTTAGTGTCGATAATATAATAATAATAATAAATAAATAATAATAAATTGTTGGTTGGGTTGTCATTCGTTGAAAGTATTGATCTTAGAGATGGGTTGTAACAGGTGACAAATATCTGTTATTAAATCACAGCCTGTGATTTTTGATAAATATGTATCTCAATCGAATATCATCTTTATTTCTTTTGATTTAAAGTCGAAAATCGTATCTATCTGTTATAAAATCACAGCCTGTGATTTTTGTACAGACGATAAATACGTATTGACTCAATTGAATATCTTCTTTATTTCTTTTCGTTAAAGTCGAAAATCGTATCCGAAGTTTTAACAGTAACAGTCTTGAGGATCTGTGATTTTAAGTAACAGATATTTTTTATCGTTAGGAGCAATTGCTATCTGCTATTTTATAATATCTGTGATTTCTATCTGTGACGATAAATACGCCTCACTCCTAATTGATCTGATTGGTTTTGATTTGGTATTTTGGTTGGTTTCGTTCATTAGGTTCAAATTAAGAAGTCAAGAAACGAGTCGTTACAGATCGATTCAAACTTAATGGCGGCTCGGAAGTTAGCTTTTAGCTGCGCAGTACCCCACCCCTCACCCCCGCTGTCACATGAAATTGTTACTGCGCAGCGACTCGCCTCATGTTCCGAGCCGCCATTAAGTTTGAATCGAACTGTACTATACTTCGTAATTTGTTCGTATGATTCGTGACCGCCGCTCATTCGATTCGATCGTTGTTGGCGTGTGTAAGGCCTCGGCCTCGAATCTTGCGGGCAGCGGGGCGGCGGCGGCGGCGGCGCGGGAGCTGGGAGCAGGGCGGGCATCAAAGACCCGTTCTCGAAACTAGCGGGCAGATCGCGCGTCACTATAGCCGCGTAGTGTTGTGTCCACGATTTTGTCGTCGAGATATTTGTTTTTATTCGCGAAAGAAATGTCTGAACAATGGCGGCAACATCTTTTTGATTCAAATTTATTCCTAACGCTCGCAAGATTCGAGGCAGAGGCCTTATGGTTGATTTGATTTGTTCGACTATCGGACAGCAATAAATACACAAATGCACATGTTTCTGGGGAAAGTCAACAATATACACCGATAAATACGGTTCCCGAAGAAGAAGATGCCACACACTATCCAGTAGAGTTCTTAGAATCCCTTAACACACCCGGTCTTTCAGCACACAAAATTTGTTTAAAAGTGCCAATAATTCTTCTCAGAAATTTAAGTCCTCCCAAACTTTGCAACGGCACTCGGCTCATAGTCACCAATCACCAACAAAACGTCATCGAAGCCGAAATCTTAACAGGTTGCGGCGCCGGTGATGTTGTTTTTATTCCAAGAATTCCTCTCATTCCCAATAATTTCCCGTTTAGTTTTAAGCGTGTGCAATTCCCCGTCAGCCTGTGTTACGCCATGACCAGTAACAAAGCTCAGGGCCAGACATTATCCGTTGCGGGGGTGGATCTTAGTATTGGTTGCTTTTCCCACGGCCAACTTTATGTAGCTCTTTCGCGTGTGAGCAACCCTAGCAACTTTTTTGTGTACGCTCCAG
This sequence comes from Lithophane semibrunnea, assembly GCA_947363905.1. Lineage (NCBI taxonomy): Eukaryota > Metazoa > Arthropoda > Insecta > Lepidoptera > Noctuidae > Lithophane > Lithophane semibrunnea. The sequence goes on from OX376195.1 coordinate 17,092,792, forward strand.
GTGGTTCCACCGCTAATATTTTATAAAGAGAAGCATTTTCTTAAATAAAAACACAAGTTTTTTAGCAGTTTCTTACTAGGAAAAATCACCAGGCCTGGTCGAAAGATTCCCCCTTTTTAAATGAAGGTACAACTTTTCTAAGCGACACATTATTGTTTTCCGACATCCATGCGAACGAAGTCGCGGGCACAGCTAGTTAAGTAATATATTTTCTACTGACACCGCTTTAAACGATAAAATCTCGCGTACGATATACGGGAAAAAAAATCGCTGTGTGAACGTAGTCTGTACCCTCCGAAGTTGTCACCGAGGAGGCCGCGTCTCGAAACGATTCTATTGAATACGACACAGTGGCGCTTGTGTTCATGTTGTATCGTTCACACGAACAAACTTGTCTCTCGTATTCGAGAATCGAGACTCGTGCACGTGCACGCAGTTGACCCAAGTTGACCTTACC